>OX376194.1:11476236-12792129 GCA_947363905.1 Lithophane semibrunnea | reverse complement strand
ATCTGAAATTTCTCAGTGGTAGCCCGGAGTCTGGATTTATGGTCAAACAGGTAATCCAACTTAAGGGCCATAGTTTCCTGACTGACCTTGCGCATGTGGGCGGAGCTTAAGTCCCTACTCTAGACACGCGCGGTGGCGCGCTTCACTAAAATGTTGATCAAAGAATATGCAGGGGCGCAGACATGCGCACGTAGGTCGCCATTTTTGCCAACGATTCTTGTTCCTCATTAATGGTAGATGCAAGGCTGATATTTGTAAAGATCGATACTTATGTTTGTGCGTATACGTATATTTTATGTTTTGAACAGGACATTATTTTAAGCATATATGTGGAAGAAAATATTTACAAAAAAAAAAAACAACTGACTTCACAAAAAACAATAAAAAAGTGAAAAATAACTTTTTTGTCTTTCTTTCTCTTTCCTACATTACCAAAAATTAATGATTTATTTCTTTCTTTCTCTTTCTCTTTCTCTTTCTCTTTCTCTTTCTCTTTCTCTTTCTCTTTCTCTTTCTCTTTCTCTTTCTCTTTCTCTTTCTCTTTCTCTTTCTCTTTCTCTTTCTCTTTCTCTTCCTCTTTCTCTTTCTCTTTCTCCTTCTCTTTATCTTTCTCTTTCTTTCTTAATCTTTCTTTCCCTTCAAACAGGTAATCCAGACGTAATATAATACATGGAACTTAAAACATAACTGACGAAATGAGGGTGTTCTATAGGTACATCTCTGTCTCACCCTTCGGGGAATAAACGCGTGATGTTTTGTTGATAAATATGTTTGATGAACGACTTATTAAAAACGGGTGTGTAATTTTTGGCATAATAACAAATGCTCTAATTTCACTTAAACCAACGTTCATATGACATAATTTTCATAAGACATAATATCAAATGACAAAAATTCATATGACCTAATGTTTCGTATCATATAATATTCTTTTAATATAACGTTCATTTGACCTTATATTCTTATGACCTAAAATTCGTGTTTAATGGGCACAGTTCTAGCCTAACTCAAATGGCACTTAACCAAACCTTAAAATATTCTATGCAAGGTCGAGGGTGGGCCTGGTCGACGGAGCCCCGCTTCGCGGGGCTCCTACTTATGGGTGGTTTATAAAAAAATAACCACGAAGGGGATGGCGGGGTCTATTCGCTCGCTTCGCTCGCTCACACGACCCCGCCATCCCCTTCTAACCTAACCTATCCGAGTCGGGGTGCCCTAAAGTCCAGATTGCATCCAGGTGTATAAGGTATAAAGTGAAGAAAAAATTAATACAATATTTATTTAATCATAACATAAATATTGGGTCCATATTGGCTCACCTAAAGTTCTTTACCCGAAATTGTTCTTCCTAATGATTTGTAATCCGAATGATCACTCTTCCTAAAATTTTTCATCCTAAAGTTTTCATTCATACTATTTGTAGTGCTACCGGCGATGTTCATAACACTCATGTTTCCGAAAATTGTAATGAATAATATCATTAATGTTAATATATTTAAACTCCTACTGTTTTTTATCATAACGCTTTTATCCCTAAACACAATTACCATAATATTTTCACTCATATTCAGAAGGTCAGAGTGTCGTCTAGGACCGATTCGGTTCTGGCACTTCGCCGGCCGCTGCCGCGGCACGCTCGCTTCGCTCGCTCGGCTCGTGCATAGTTGGTCACAGTTCTAACCTAACCTAACCTATGGTTCCCTTCCACAACGTTTTTACGACAAACGGTTAGTCGGAGACAAATATTACACGTATGAGATTTTCTAAATTATATTAAAAGTTACTTAGAGATTATGAATATTATAGTAAATGAATAATATGCTAAATTAATATTATGTGAAATGTGCATTATAGGAAATGTTCATTATGTCATATGAAATTAGGTAAAATGAAATTATATCAACAATACATTATGTCAACTGATCGTTATGTTAAACAAAATTATGTTAACTGAAATTATGTCAAGTGAACGTTAGATATTTTGTTATTATGTCAATCGTTACACACCCATTAAAAACATAGAGTAAAATCACGTATACAGCAGATTTATTTCCTTCTTTCTTTCTTTCTCTTTCTTTCTTTTTTGTTTCTCTTTCTTTCTCTTTTTTTCTCTTTCCTACGTTACCAGCAAATAAATGATTTATATAATTTTTTTTTCTTTCTCTTTCTCTTTCTCTTTCCCTTTCCCTTTCTCTTTGTTTTTCTACTTCTCTTTCTCTTTATTTTTCTCTTTCTTTCTCTTTCTTTTTCTTTCTTTCTCTCTCTTTCTCTCTCTTTCTTTCTCTTTCTTTCTCTTTCTCTCTCTTCAAACAGGTAATCCAGACATGTAATTTAATACATGGAACTTAAAACATAACTGGCGAAATGTGGGTGTACTATAGGTACATCTCTGTTTATCCCTTCGGGGAATAAACGCGTGATGTTTTGTTGATAAATATGTTTGATGAATGACTTATTAAAAATATAGAGTAAAATCACGTATATAGCAGATTTATTTCCTTCTTTCTTTCTTTCTCTTTCTTTCTCTCTCTTTCTCTTTCTTCAATTGGGTTTTTCCATCTGAAATTTCTCAGTGGTAGCCCGGAGTCTGGATTTATGGCCGGTCAAACAGGTAATCCAACTTAAGGGCCATAGTTTCCTGACTGACCTTGCGCATGTGGGCGGAGCTTAAGTCCCTACTCTAGACACGCGCGGTGGCGCGCTACACTAAAATGTTGATCAAAGAATATGCAGGGGCGCAGACATGCGCACGTAGGTCGCCATTTTTGCCTACGATTCTTGTGCCTCATTAATGGTAGATGCAAGGCTGATATTTGTATAGATCGATACTTATGTTTGTGCGTATACGTATATTTTATGTTTTGAACAGGACATTATTTTAAGCATATATGTGGAAGAAAATATTTACAAAAAAAAAAAACAACTGACTTCACAAAAAACAATAAAAAAGTGAAAAATAACTTTCTTTCTCTTTCTTTCTCTTTCCTACATCACCAAAAAATAATGATTTATTTATTTCTTTCTTTCTCTTGCTCTTTCTCTTTCTCTTTCTCTTTCTCTTTCTTTCTTAATCTTTCTTTCCCTTCAAACAGGTAATCCAGACGTAATATAATACATGGAACTTAAAACATAACTGACGAAATGTGGGTGCACTATAGGTACATCTCTGTCTCACCCTTCGGGGAATAAACGCGTGATGTTTTGTTGATAAATATGTTTGATGAATGACTTAACAGAGTATACAGCAGATTGATTTCCTTCTTTCTTTCTTTCTCTTTCTTTCTTTTTTGTTTCTTTTTCTTTCTCTTTTTTTCTCTTTCCTACGTTACCAGCAAATAAATGATTTATATATTTTTTCTTTCTTTCTCTTTCTCTTTCTCTTTCTCTTTCTCTTTCTCTTTCTCTTTCTCTTTCTCTTTCTCTTTCTCTTTCCCTTTCCCTTTGTTTTTCTACTTCTCTTTCTTTCTCTTTCTCTCTCTTCAAACAGGTAATCCAGACATGTAATTTAATACATGGAACTTAAAACATAACTGGCGAAATGTGGGTGTACTATAGGTACATCTCTGTTTATCCCTTCGGGGAATAAACGCGTTATGTTTTGTTGATAAATATGTTTGATGAATAACTTATTAAAAATATAGAGTAAAATCACGTATATAGCAGATTTATTTTCTTCTTCCTTTCTTTCTCTTTCTTTCTCTCTCTTTTTTCTCTTTCCTTCTCTTTCTTTCTATTTCTTTCTCTTTCTTTCTCTTTCTTCAATTGGGTTTTTCCATCTGAAATTTCTCAGTGGTAGCCCGGAGTCTGGATTTATGGCCGGTCAAACAGGTAGCTCAACGAATCGACGAACAATACCAAAGAAAGGACATTTGGGTAGGTCGCATAAAGTTCTCAAATTGCCAGACCTTCGCTAAAACTAACAGAACGAAAAATAAATATCCACATAGTCCTCACATTCACAATAAAACAATACTTTACAAGTAATCATCATGTCATTTTGTATATAATATTCAATAATACCAATTTGTATATAAAACTGGTAGGTATATTTTTATGGCTTTCCATAATATTCAAAATGTCACAATGCTTAGCAGAGCGAGCAGCTCAATCCCATGCATTTTTGTCTTCTAAATAATCTGTGATTTATTAGTACCCTTTTTTACAAAGTTTGGTTTTAATATAGCTTTTAAATCGGTTAATGGGTAAGTTTCGAATGTCAATGGGAAGTTTGTTATAAAAGCGTATTCATTGACCCATGAACGAGTTGCCTACTCTGTGGAGACGAGTGAGAATTTTCTTAAACTTTGATATGTTTTTGTGTACATACAATAGGTTTTCAAATATATATTGTGAGGCTATAGTCAGAATAGAATTTCTCGAAGGGAATCTCTTGGACCTAGGTTGTAAATGGCTCGAACAGCCCTTTTCTGTAAAACAAAGATAGCATTAATGTCCGCACAGGCTCCCCAGAGAAGAATCCCATAAGACAGAAGACTATGAAAATAACTAAAATAAACAATTCTGGCTGTATCTACGTCAGTTATCTGTCTAATTTTTTTAAGGGCATAGGCGGCCGAACTAAGCCTACCTGACAATTTTTCTATGTGTGGGCCCCATTGTAATTTACCGTCAATGGTTATTCCAAGAAAAACTGTCGATTCAACGGGGTCCAACTCTATTCCATTAACTTTAACATTGGTAGATAGCTGCCTGACATTTTGGCGTTGAAAATTTAATGAGTTTAGTCTTTTTTTCATTCAAGAGAAGATTATTTACATTAAACCAATGCACAACTTTAGAGAGTGCATCGTTAACTTGTTCAAAGTTGACTAACTGACGTTTGATTTTAAAAATGAGGGATGTGTCATCTGCGAATAATACGATCTTATGATTATCCCTTATGTGGTAAGGCAAGTCATTAATATAAATGAGAAATAAGAAAGAACCTAGAATTGAACCCTGCGGAACGCCCATGGTGACCGAAGATCCTGCAGATCTCTTGCCATTAACATCGACCCTCTGAATTCTGTTGTTGAGATAAGAAGTCAGAAGGTCGAGAGCCTTGTTCCACATATGGTATGTGGAACAAGGCTCTCGACCTTCTGACTTCTTGTCTCAGTGGTACAGTTTCCAGATGAGAGTATCATGATGTACGCAATCGAAAGCCTTGGACAAGTCGCAGAAAATGCCAGGAGCATCCTGCGACTCCTCCCAGGCCTCGAAAATGCTCTTCAGTAATTCCACGCCCGCATCTGTAGTTGAACGACCCTTTGTAAAACCAAACTGTTTTAGATGGAGTAAATTATGTGCATTGAAATGTCCTAACATCTGTTTAAAAATTAATTTTTCAAAGATTTTGCTCAACGTAGGTAAAATCGAAATAGGCCGAAAATTCGTGGGATCAGTTGTGCTGCCAGACTTGAACAGTGGAATCACTTTGCTAAGTTTCATCAGATTAGGAAATACACCAGATGCAATACAAGAGTTAAAAACAATTGCCAAAAAGGGTGAAATAACATCAATTATTGAAGACATCAATTATGTACTGATAATCCCAAAAGAAAGTAAAGTTTTTTTTACATCGAGTTCTTTAAAAGATTCTATAATGTCTTTAGCCGTAGCAATTGTGAATTCAAAAAGTTTGTCACATTCTGGTACACATTCTTTTATTATTGAATAAGCAAAAGTCGAGGACGACGATGACAGAGTTTTGGTTGTTAAAATTGGAATATTAGTGAAGAAATTTTCAAACTCAGCTGCCACCTCCACGTCTGCCTTAATATCTACGTCATTGATTTTTAGATGGAAGTCACGATTCCGTACTGTCGTTCTTCCCGTTTTAGAATTAATAATATTCCAGGTTGTTTTAATTTATATTTCCAGAAGATTTTATTTTATTTTTAATGTGTTTGTGTGGCTTTTGCTGAGGAACAGGCTCTTTTAAAAGTTTTAGAATATTTCTTAACAAATTCTTTAAAAGTTTCATCATGGTTATATGTTTTTTCATGATATAATTCAAATAACCTTTGCCTACTTTTGTAAATTCCTGGTGTTGCCCAATCACTAAATATAACGCGGTCACAAACAGGCAATGTTTTTGAGGTGAAAACCTTCCCAAACTCATAATTGATGAGGTTAAATAGTGCGGTATAATCTTGATCCAGGTCATTGTGATAAGGCAAACCGGGTAGTTTTTCCATTAAATTATTTTTAAATTGTTCTAAGCGACTTTTATTTACAGGAACAAAACTCACAAGTTTTCTTTGAGCTCTGACTATTTTCAGAGGGAAAGTGACTAACTGGCCACAGTGATCAGAGTCCAACTCTTTTATAATTAAATGGCTAGAAGGTCTTAAGTTTGTAAAAATATTGTCAATACAGGTAGCACTAGTGGCAGTTATTCTAGTCGGCTCAGAGAATGTATTGTACAAGTTATACGACTTTAATAGAGTTATTTTACTGTAGCAGATTTTTCTAATATATTGATGTTGAAGTCTCCACAGACAACAACTGTTTTATTACTGCTACAAGTCTTTAATAATACTTCTTCCATAGATTTCTCGAAAATATCATATGAAGTACATGGGGGCCTGTACACGCTTATTACAATGAACTGCTCAAGCTCAATGCAAGCTATTTCAATAACTCGCTCAACAGAGAGGCTCACAATATCCTTACGTTCTTTAAATTTCATATTGTTACGAACAATTATTAGAGACCCACCGCGTATCATATTAACTCTGCTGAATGAGCTGGCAACCTGGTGGTTGTTAAAGCTGAACATGAACTGGTGGACTTTTAACCAATGTTCAGTTACACATAAGATATCAATAAAACTACAGTTCATGAACAGCTCCAATTCTAATTCCTTACCTATCACACCCTGTATATTCTGATAGACTATTTTTAGACTATTATTATTATTATTTAAATTACTACAATGTGATGGGTGAGAGGATATTAAAGAAGAACGTTTTGTAACATTTTGATGATTTAAACCAGTATTTATATTTTCTGCGTTTATTAAGCAAGAGGTTTCCTCTATTGTCCTAATTTTTAATTTAAATTATAATCAATGTCATTCATTGTTGCCAAATTATTGGCAGAATTATTAAAAATTACATTGCATTGCTCAAAAGAAGCGAGTTGTTTAGCCAAATTTTTGGCTGAAATAGAAAAAAAATATGATAGGGACACAGCTATCTGTCTTTTATAGTAGGTAGAAAGATAGTACATAAGAATATTATATCTATCTCTTGTCAAATGTAAATTATTACCAACATAATTGTTAGTATCAACTAGATGGAACAGATTATTATTGAATGTCCAATTATGTAATGTCATATTTACTTAATTCAAATTGTAGGTTATTTTCTTCCTGTGACAAACTCTCACTGTAAGGGAATGTAAACAACACAATTTTTCTTAAACTAAGATTACATAATGTTCTATAATATTGGAGCAATTCTCCTTTGTTCACATTTCCCCTATTACCCATAAATATTAATAATGTAGTGTCCTGGTTAAAGTTACATTTAATAATTTCTTTCATAATATCAAACAAAGAACAACCAGGCATGCAGTAATTTATTATGGAGTGTCCCGGATATTCATCTGTCAACAAGTGGCCTAAGTCCTTTCCAATCTCATCACAAAATAATACTATATCATTTTTTACACTTTGTTTACATTGTTTACTTATACTATTAATAGCAGGAAATGTCAGATCAACACAGGGTTGCGGTAAGCTGGTATTGCATGTTGTCAATGAACGGTCTGGTGTAAGTACTTGGGATGGTGTTCGGCACTGCTCACAGTTGTTTGTTTCTGATTTCACCAGCTCATTCATTGCCAACACATATTCCCTCATTAGATGTTGAGAGGTATATATTAGTCATTGAACTAAGTTTCTCCTGTAAATGGTCAAGTTCAGATTGCAAGTACTCTGTGTCAATGTTGTGCTGCCTGGTACTTTGTTCCAAGTTAAAAGAATACATATCTATTTGTTTAAGTTTTAGCCTTTCTCTATTAAGTTTAACATTTTTAATAAAAAACTTTTGTCTTTTTACCATCTTTTGTGTTTTAACAATGTATTTATTAATTTTAATGTATTTTTTTAAGTTTGTTTTTACTAGTGACTACCCTCACTGAATTACATGACTTTGAATGGTCATCACCTGTCAAATCTATAGTGTTAGAGGGCTTTAGTGCAGCAACCATTGACGGGGCAACAGGCATCAACTCATTGAACAGACTTTGATTCAGCGAGGCGGTGATGTTAAGATTTGTAGTCTGAAGTTCTGTTATTTGACTTTGAGCCTCATGTAGCTGCTGTTTTAATAAATGTTTGTGACTAAGAGCTTGTTCATACTCTATGCTACACTGGCTGAACCCGTCCACAACAAGTCGAAGTCTGTCCCGTTCCTCGGTGGCCTCAGTGAATTGAGTGTATATTGAGTTGTATTGTAGATTAGCTCAAAATCTGTCTAAAAAAATAAAAATGCTGTCGGGGGTGTTTTTGTAGTAATTATCACAATAATGGTTGAATTGCATAAGTTTTCGTTAGTTTTTTCGACTTTCCCTTTTTTATGTTAAGTTATGGAATTGTGAACACATTGCTCTGTAATGCTGACGGTAGACAATATTCGAATTCCTTTCGAATAATTCAATTTTTATCTCAGTATGACTAAAACTTAGAGAGATATGTTTTTTTTTGTACTCGCTAGAATATTTCAACAAAAAAACAAAAGGGGCTGCCACATAGCGGGGAAGTGTATTGGACCCAAGCTTAGAGTGTAATTGTACTTTGAAATAGTATATATTTAAGTATTTAGAATAGCGCTAGTCCATGTCCGGAGACACTGTATATTTGATTTAAAGGTTTTAATAACTTTAATAATTCATTTTTTATAAACACTATTGTGACTGTGATTGTGACCTATTTTTCTGATCATAATAAAAATATTAAAAACAATAAGCATAAAAACCTTTCCGTAGTTTTTAATTCGGGATTATATAATATTTATATCATGTCTGTTTGTGCCAATAAGTACGTAGGTACTTAGTTTATGTTCCAAAAGTTTCTGATGAAAGTGTAAACAAACAAACCCAGTCCGCTAACACATTCATAATTTATTTAGAAGGAGTCAACTCATATTCAAATACTTAGGTACTTAAGTACTAAATTTTTGAGTGACACAACAAATTGGCGTAACGCCTGTACGTTTTCTGATCCATTGGGTTATAATTTCATCAGATAAGTATAGTTTTGGAACAGACCATACCTACCTACGTGACATATGGGCAAGGCGGTAAAGCCTAACGGCCAGTTTCTTCATCAAAAGTATCAGTCAACTGTTCTCCTTTAGTGGAGAACAGTTGACCGTTACAAGGGTAGAATTCGGGATGAAAGAGGTCGTACCAGCGCCAATCGGCAATGATTTGTCGAGGGAGACGTCCAACTTTGGCTGTTACTTTTGCCGAGTAAAACATTGTACCTATTCAGAGTCAAATGGTAGATACTAACTATTGGCGTTGCCTAAAGCTAGTAGAAATTTATCAACCGTTTCGCAGCTAAGCATAAATATCTAGCTAAGGAATTCTACGGGAGTCTGTTATTCACATCACCAAATAGGCTGAACACTTTCTCTCAGACCTAGCCATCATGCATCTTCCTTGGCGCAAGTATAGAAACATAGTAATACACTAGTGTAGTGTCGTGTAGTATCCTACTGTTATAGTTTGCTTTACTTTCTCTAGAAACAGCGAACTCGCCGGCATGACACGTTTAGTAGATAAGCGAAAAGCAATGTGAACTAACTGTACGTAATTACCTACAAAAAACAGAAATTTATTACCATTCGGAGGCCGAAGGTAATCAGAGAAACAATTAAAAAGGCACTGTGTTTCGCGTAGATGTATGTTCAGGATTATACGAAGGGTCAAACAAGGGTAGAATTTAGGATGAAAGAGGTCGTACCTGCGCCAAACGGCAATGATTTGTCGAGGGAGACGTCCAACTCGCCGTCCCTGAGGAAGCGTTCGGGGCGGAAGTTTTCGGGATC
This sequence comes from Lithophane semibrunnea, assembly GCA_947363905.1. NCBI lineage: Eukaryota > Metazoa > Arthropoda > Insecta > Lepidoptera > Noctuidae > Lithophane > Lithophane semibrunnea. Next base: position 12,782,065 of record OX376194.1, on the reverse strand, counting down.
ACCCCATATCTCCTTGTCCATGTGCAGCAGCACCAGATTGGCACTGACCATTGTGCCCTGAAATAATTAACATGAGTTAAAAAAAATATTTTTAATCAAAGGTGTTGCTAAAGCAGCGTAAGTATTCTGGATACAGAAAGCCAGCTTATCATCACATAGATTATGATAAGCGGAACAGGGTGTAAAGTTCACTCATCATCATCTGCCTAGCCTTTTCCCAACTATGTTGGAGTTGGCTTCCAGTCTAACCGGATGCAGCTGAATACCAGTATTTTACATGAAGCGACTGCCTATCTGACCTCCACAACCCAGTAACTGGGTAATACGATACCCCTTGGTAAGACTGGGTTGTCAGACTTTCGGGCTTCTGACGACCCGTAACGACCGTCAAAGCTTCACAAATGACAGCCGGGACCAACGGCTTAACGTGCTTTCCGAGTCACGGAGGAGTCTCGGTATGTAAAGATGGTCACCCATCCACGGACTAACAACGGCAAGCGTAGCTTAACCTGATGGATCGACCCGTGCGGCTGTTATTACGTAGCCAAGAGCTCCTCACACTAAAGTTCACTCATCCTCTATTGAAAAGGGAAGATCGCGGTAAACTAATTGCGCGACGTAGGATTTTGTGTGGCTTCAAGTCTTTGATGCATAGTTCGATGGCGATGTACATGCCGGCCGCCTCAGGATCTTTGCCATAGCCACCGCCACCTATGTAGAAGCTAAAATTTTACTTTAGGAATATCTTCAAAATTTCTTTCTCCCAGTGTTAGCAGTCTTGCCTAATTATCATATGCAAACTAAGGTGTGTTTGTTTTTTGATTATGTAGGTTAACTAGAGGTCCCAGCAAGCTCTCTTGCAGTAATTCATTACAACACATTTCGAAGGTATCAGGTAAATTATGAGATTTTCAACAATATGTCACTTTGACATCCACTGTATATCTAAACTATTATTTAAAGTTTTTAAGTATGTATTGTGGCCTTGGTTGTGATGGCCTTGTGGCCGTAGGAAGATAGTTATAATAATGAGAATAAATAATGTAATCTTACCTCTGGCACATCATAGCCTGCTATCGTGGTCGTCTTCATGGCTCTGTGTGGTACTGAGAGCGGCACCGCGGTGTCGAACCTCATCGTCTCACGAAGACAAGCCTCCGTGTAATGCATGCTGTTAATAAAATTGACGCCATTATTTTCTAAGTAGGTCTAACCTAACCTAACGTTCAAAATACCTAGGCACAAGGTGGTTTGTATTGCATGGCTGACGTCAATTAGCTTACAGAGCGCTTATAGTTCAACTGCTGAACGACCAATCAGGAAAAATGAAAGCAGTGCGGTATCATTTCGGTATACCGAGCATACTATACCGAAACTATACCACACCGACCAATAAGGTACTTCACCTAAGTTTTCACGGTGAGAGCTTGAAGTGAGCAGTCATTCCTCCTGATGCTAGGGAATAGCACTATTGACAGCTCACTTCACCTAAGTTTTCACTGTGAGATTTTTACAGAATGGATTGGCTGGTCTACCGTAAATCAAAGTGCAACATACTTTTGTCTATCATCAAGATTGGGCAGGCGGTCTCTGCCAACGACGCGGTCTATCTCCTCGTGGATCTTGTCCTGGATCTCGGGCTGCAGCAGCAGTCGCTCCACAAGCATGGCTAGCGTGAAACTCACAGCTGATGAAGCCGGGAATGTGTAGTCTGTGCACGTCAGTATCAACTGATCCACTGGAAACAAAGGAATATCATAAGTATTATAAATTATTTTTTACAAACATAAAGTCACCTGTATTTCCCATAAGAACAAGCAGAGGTAAATTTTTCGTCAATCTAGCGCTGCAAGCATATATTGCCACGGCGTGTCCTCTCAACAGTGGACGCAGTGATGACACCGAGCGTCTGACTCCCTGTCTATGCGACTCAGTACTTCCCGAAGCAGCCGTGCCCCGAGAACACCTGGGTCGCCCTAAATGACAGAGAGCCATGCCTCCTCCCAAGCCAGTCTTCGAGCACCGGACGGATCATTCTCTTGCCCAATCCCAAGTTATTTGATGTCGGCACAACATTACAATTATCTTCTTGTTTCATAAGTACTTCACTATTAAGGCCGTACCCTAGATAGATTTTATCTCGCTCGCACCATACTACTCGCGATCTGAGTGAGAGCGAGACGGAGTGAGGTGCTAGCGGCTCTCAAGCCTCGAAAAGTTTAGGTAATTGCTTTTTACGGTGAAAGTAATGGTTATTTAAAAAAAAAAAACATAAGACCCGCTTTATAGTTAGTTCAGTTATTATGCGAAGTTTCGTTATCTAATTTCAAGATTTTTTTTAATAACAGCAGTTTATAGTTCTACATATTTAGAGGTAACTTTGGGTTTTTTTTCCTATAGAGAAAATTTTATGTACTTAATTGTGTTTTCGTCAAACATATGACCTAGCATCAATCCTCAACTTTAACATATACTTATTTTAAAATTAATGCTGCTGTATTTTCGGCATAACGTAGGATCATGCTAAACAATTTGAGGTAGGGTATTTGTTATTTGTCATCTCAGTAGTAACCCTCTTTCTAGCAATATCATTTTTCACACAGTCCTTCCATCGTTTTATTGGTCTTCAGTCTTCCCCTACTTATTCCAAGTTATTTGGTGTCGGCGCTAAATCTCTTCGTCTTCCATACTTCTCTATTAGTCGTCATGTCGCTATAGTCACCATCTTTCTAGCCATATTATCATCTGTCATATTCCATACATCGTTTCTTTGGGTTTCCCCTGCTATCCACGTTCATACTCAAAACTTTCCTCACGACAATTCTATCATACCCCATTTGTTTTCTTAAACTTTGAATGGTGTTCCGTGTTGAACTTTGTAAATGAACTTTTAACACCAGTGTGCAAATAAAAATTTCGTAAAAAAGGTACGTAGGTATCGTACGATACTGAGAACTGCATGTGATACGGAATCATTTAAATAAAATAAAATATTGAACGGATCCGATAAACCTGATGTTTCCGCTCAAGATAAATCATTATAAAATGTCCTTTAATTTATAACCAACTTCAAAAAAAAGGAGGTTATCAATTCGACACGTAAGTGTGCATTTCATATTATTGGAACTGCAATATATTCACATACTAGCTGTTGCGCACGACTTCGTCTGCGATCCCGGATAAAAAATAGCCTATGTCCTTCTCTGGGTTATGGCCTACCCATGTGTCCGTTTAGCCGTTCTAGCGTGAAAGCATAACAAACAAACCAACTCACTTTCGCATTTATAATATTAAATAGTTAGGGCCTCCAAACTTTATGGCGAGCAAGCGGCAGTGGTGCCGATTCTCTTGTACACCGAACTAAACTAACTAAACTATCACTAAAATTCCTTACTTTTTACTATGAGAATCTTAGAGCTATTCTGCCAAAAAAAAACTCTAAATTTAAAAATTATTTTGACTGAACTAAAATCGAATTTGACAATCCCGACTCCACTTGGTACCTACTTGTTTGCCTACCACGTGATTTTTTTTGAGCCGGAGAGGCGCGCAGTGTGGCCGTCTCGACGTATTTTTATATGGAATTTTTCACTTTTTGGAAGAAAACAAAAAAATTAAATTACCAACATGTTAAGTATTACGGGTTTGCGGGTTGCAAAGGGGGTCAAAATTTTCATTATTTTTGCGATAGGACACACCGTTTTCGAGATATAAGCAAGAAAATAAAAAAAAGATACAGTACCGTTTTGCAACTGAATTCGAGGTGTTGGTTTGAATTTTAGTTCATGACATCTAATTTTATTCCACACATTTTTAATCGTGATTAAAAATAGTCAGAGTTAGTTAGAGGATTTTAGATATAGAACAAAAATTTTGGTTAAAACGTCAAATTCAGAATAGCATTTTCACTAAATTAAAACTCAGTGCCATCTTAGTACTGTCAAACTAAATTATAGTTAAGTTGTGTCACTTTAGTCTATTTTCAGAATAGGAAATCGTCGTTTGACAGGAATAAACTAAATTTTAGTAATTTTTAGTTTAGTTTAGAGAATTTGTGACAAGAGAATCGGCACCATTGTCTCGCAATCTTAAAATTAGTGGTTTAGATTTCCGTTTAATGCAAATCAAATCAAATTGTTTATTGCAATACATAATGTATAAATTAGGTGGTAAATAAAAATTAAAGAAACAAATATGGACCCTGTCGGGCACAGCAAATTTTAAAATAGGTAGAGAGCGGAAGAGCGCTTTACAAGTTTTTCTTGTTATTATGTTAGGAATTATTTATATCTTACCTATGTATTTATATTTCCATTCATTCTCTTATTCTATTAATATTTTATATACGTCTATCCATTTATTTATTAATTATTTTTAATATTGCATATTTATTTACTAGCTTAAAAATTGTTTATTGTTATTAATGAAGTTTATTTATTAAATATTATGGTATAATTTTATGGTATGCCTTTTGTCGAAGTCCACAGTTTTACAAGCTAGACTGCTTATACAAATTGTGATGGTCTTCGATTATGGTTTTAACAAATGTTTGCTTTTTACAATAATTTACCCGAGTATGTGCTGCGTCCTTTCTGGCTCATTTCCTCCTTCATCTTAGTGAGGTACATGTCCAAGAAGTGGCGGTTGTAAGTTTCATCGTGGGTTTCCACAGCGTCGTTCACTAGTTTCTGAAATGAAAATAAAAAAAAGTTATCTTTATTTATTACTGGCGACCCGTCTATCTTCCCTTTTTTACGATTTGTCAAAACATTGAGGTCATTTTATTATAATTACTAGCTGCACCCTGCGGTTTTACCCGCGTAAGTCTCGATCTCGTGGGAATATCGGAATAAAAAGTCTCCTATGTCCTATTCCAAGTCATATTTACCCCTTTTTTTTTTTTTTTTTTTTTTTGTTTTTTTTTTTTTTTTTTTGAGGGTGGGAAATCATCCAATGACTTCTCCCGCTCTGGGTGGAGCGGAAGGGCGTGTCAGACTTTTACTGACTAAAACCCACCCGTGTTCCTTCAGTTGCCTGTTGCCAAGGTCCCGGTATCCCTTTCGGACTAACCCGCAACTTTCGGACTAACCCGCAACTTTCGGACTAACCCGCAACTGTTTTACCCCTGTGCCAAATTTCATCCAAATCCGTTCAGATGTTTTAGCGTGAAAGCGTAACAAACGGATTTAAGTATAATATAAGATTCGGATTTATAATATTACTAGCTTACGCCCGCGGCTTCACCCGCGTGGTATGTCGATAAAAAGAAGCCTATGTCCTTCTCCGGGATGCCATCTATCCCCTTGTCAAATTTTATCGAAATCCGTTCAGTGGTTTAGGCGTGAAAAGGTAACATACAGACAGACAGATGACAGAGTTACTTTCGAATTTATGATATTAGTATGGATAATAATATTAGTATGAATATTAATATGGATGGAAGTATGGATATAATATATATTTTATAGTATGGATAGTAAGGATGATAATATAAATTCTCTAAATGATGGTGAAAACCGTATCAAAATCTGATGCATGGTTTCGAAGAACAACGCGGTCACACAGAAAGACACGAAAAGCGCCTTTAATTTGAAATAGGTAGGTATGTATTTAGAAACCCAGAAAAAAAAAATATCCGCGATGTCAATTCGTTATTGACGTTGACAGAAAAGTCGTGAGAGTCATGACTTCAAATTATACTACAAGTATTTTTTTTTAAACAAAAAACTTGAAATATTATTTTTGATTGAACTAGGTTAGATTCTTCCCCCATTAATTCCTTTTTAACCGACATAAAAAAGAAGGAGGTTCTCAATTTGCCGGAGGTCAGCAGGTGGACGTCTTTCGGCTGAAATAATGATGATGATGAACCCCTTTAGGGCATGAATTTTCAAGCGTCTGTCGTTACCTTCGTTATAGGTATAAAATGAACTCTTGTGCAAAATTATATGCTTCTAGTCCCAGCGGTTTAGAATGTAGGTAAGTCCGTTGTCCGTCAGTAAATAAAAGACTTATACAGATAAATTACATAAATAAGTGTATCCTTTACCTGTAGAAAGAAAAAACTGTTTATCCATCGATTGAAATAACTATACAGTATGCAAGGGTAAACACCGTTGTCACTCAAACCATGGGTAGTTGACTTAAATATAAAAAAATGACCCAGTAACAACAAAAAAAAAACCTTTTTTTCATTAAAATCTCATTTTTTTAAAGTAAATATCTGTCACTGTCCCGATACTCATGGATACGCGTTCGAGAGAGCTGCGAAACAGCTGACGGCCGGTCATGTAACGCCCCGCGCGCTCCACCCGCCCCCGCCAACCGCCGGCAGCCGTGTTGAGACGCAAGTTCGTTGCCCTTGCGTGTAGCGTGAAATATTCTTGTGGAAAAATGTAGATTGTCTTTAAAAAAAAAAAAAGTTGTATTTTTCCATTGATTTTCAAGGATAACGGTGTTTACACTTACACCCTGTATAAATACCTAAATAAATATTTTTTTTCACAATTTCATATGTAAATAGGATATCGGAATCACTTTTACATGTCATATAAGCTAGATGTGGTTGGCGCTTCCAATCTGACTACCCTGAGAAGATAGGCCGAAACAAACTCAGAGGACGAAGTCTCTTTTAAAGTCCAGACATAATCTTGGTCATGCCATGTGAGGACCATGTAGATTAGTGTCTGAAATTGGCCTTTTGAGGAAAGAACCACAGAGATTTGAGTGGACCTGTGCAGTCAGTGCAAGCATTTGTCAGTAATCGTGGAGCTCAACTTATCTATCATATCTAGAGTGCGTACCTGAAAGAAATCCAGCAGGCACTGATTTCCCTTCACCAGATTGTTGTATCCACTGTAGTTCGGCAGAACATCTTTAAGCCAAGGAGTCAAAGACAAGGCTCCTCCCATATCCGTCGAGTTCCTTTGGAATAGGATGGTGCCTTTGGCTAGAGCCCATATTGCGTGGTACTCAGATCTTGGGAGGGTACTCCTGGACAAGACTTGGAGCACTCCGTTGATGAATGGTACGGAGAAGAAGTAGGGCATGTACACAAGGTCGCCCTTGACGAATTCCTGGAAAGAAAGATATAAATAAAAGTTATAAATGGTTTGTGAAGGTTATAAGCAGCGAATGTTTTTCCTGATATGAATGAATAGCAAATACTTTTTTTTGTAATTATGTTTATGCCATGTTGGGTCTGCTTATGTGAAAATTTATTGGCAACACAAACATAACAAAAAATCTCGTCTGTATTTCTCAAAGAGGTGATGCAGAAGTCTTCGTAAATAAATTATGTAAAAAAAAACAAAAAACCCGACTGCAAAAACACAGAATTGGGGTTTTGTAGATTTTTAAATGATTTTTTTTTTGTATTTGCAGATGCAATCTAAAACGTGGAGACGACAATACGACAGACAATACATGAAAATATTGTAAGTATTAAGTTTTTTAAAAGTAAGTTCATACCATTTCACTTGGGAACTTCGGTCCATTAAGTCTCATGTCCAGCATCTCCTTAATTTCGGTGGAGACCACAGCCTCTAGGGTGGGATCACGTCGTCCGAAGCCGTAGTCCCTGAGATAACGCAACGAGAACCTTCTCTGTACGTGCCAGAAGTATCCGTCCGTGAAGAATATTCCTGAGGAAAAAACATGAAGAACTTTACAATCTATCTGGCGAAAGTTTTGGATGTTATGTTTGCTGCATTCGGTGGGTAACAAAAATCGTTCGTGTTCGAACTCCAATTTTACCAAAAAAATATACTTAATTATTAAAATTAAAATAATATTACCTATTGGTAGTACTAAAGTATTGTATGATTTTCTAGTTGGAGTAATCGGTTTTTCATAACTTCCTTGCTAGCGATAGAGAGAACTCATCAACTAATTATGACGACCCCATGGTCGTCATAATTAATTGATGAGTTCTCTCTATAGTTCTTCCTATGGAGACAGTTCGAGGAGTTGAAGATAGCAGTTGGTAGATAAAAACTAGAATCCAAAAATCAAGTAATAAAAACTAAAACCCAACTACGACTGAAAAGGTATAAACAAGACACCACAGACAGACAAATTAAAAATCCGGAGTCACACGTGTTAGGGCGGCATAAATCGAACAGATTACGTGTGACTCCGGATTTTTAATTTGTCGGTGTCTTGTTTATACCTTTTCAGTCGTAGTTGGGTTTTAGTTTTTATTACTTAATTTTTTTTTAAATTATTTTGCGGTTTTAATATATATCTTTTTGAAATGTGCTCATTAAGCCCTTTCATTTGATACCCAACATAGTACGATTAAACAATATTTTTTTTTTAGTTCCTGACTTTATTTCCTCTAGAGGGCGCCATTTTTCATTTAATGTGACGTCACATAGCCTATAACCAGCGGACAATCAACACGCTTCTAACGATACCTTATTTGACAAATTGTGATGAGTGGTTTAGAAGATACAAGGGAACAGATGAACATACATACATACATACCGGTCAAAATCATAACCCTCCTTTTTCTTCGCCGTAGTCGGGTAAAAAGTGAAATAAAGTTGCAACAGGCGCCAATTATGTGTGACGAGAATACAGAGAAGTGTTACTTATATACATAGGTACCTACACGACACAGTTATCTAAGTTATCCAGATCAACTAGGTACACATTAAGATTTACCATTTAAAAATTGCACGTGCAATAAAATCGCGTTCATCTCTCCGTGTACACGAACGAATGAAACAAGTTTTAAAAAATCTTGAGAAGACGTTCAATAATACACCCCATTGCAAAAAAAACGGGCACCTTAACAGTCATTGGCTTTTGTATGGATAATATTAATATTTTTACTATGTCATTAGCATAAATGACTAGTAATTTGTTATAATCAATAAGAATATAGTTTTTTGGCTACACCCCTCTTCCAGCAGCGCTACAATTTTACTAGCGCTTATTGCTTTTTCTGCCATTACAATCGACACAAAGATATCGCTTTTTAAGTCACAATAAGGCTGGATTATGCGACAAACATAAATTATTCTACTTAAAATAACGAGAAGTTAGTTTTAGTTGCCAGGATAACCTTCTAACCGCAAACCTGCAAAATGTTAGTAAAAGTCACAAACGGAAAACGGGATTCTTATTGTTTTTAAACAAAAGTTTCGAATTTGGAATTAACTTTTTTCATACCCAGACTCTTTATTAAGTGCCAGTAACATAGTTTGGCTATTAAAACCTCTTTACAAAATTAAAAAAAATATTAATCGATAATGTATTTTATAATCTGCAGGAGTTTTTTGAGGAAAAATGATGCTAGTATGTAATTTATTTGTAATCTGTTTTTAGCCTATTTGTATAATGTATTTGAAATGTAACACGATTGCATATCCGACATGGGTAGACTGTTGAGCCTTTTACGTTATATAGGTAATAAGAACTGATGTACACAGTTTTATAATTAAATGATTACCAATAATGTACAAAAATCAAAACCGCCCGTTTTTTTGCAAAGGGGTGTATTTTACTGAAATAAGCGCAATTATGGGCAATAAGACTTGAATCAACTGTACGAGGACGTGCAAACCTGCACCAAACATGCATGCAATAATCGCCTAGCAATAAAATTGCCTTGGTGTAAGTCGCGTGCAATTTTATTGAACGGCAAAACATGAATTTAAATTATTGTATGCGATTTTATGGATATGAATGGCAATAATTGAACGTTATAGCAAGACGTTATTGCTGTTAAATGTTTCAGAAACTCGCACCGATCTCTGATATCGGAAATCGTCTCTGATAGCTGTCTTGCCTTAAATATTCATCTGTGCCTCGTATTTAAAATATCAGGGTTTTGTCGACGGAAATATAGACAAAATGAGAGATAAACAATCAAAATCTGTCATTTTATCTATTCTTCCATTAACAAAACCCGTAAAAAACCCGTTTCGTTGTCATGCTAGGCGTGGTGTAGTGTAGAAGGCTCCAGAATACTTTAGAGTTTAATTATTCTGGTATTTCGTGCGTAAACAATGACAACGTTAGTCGGTTCAGCCATTGAGAGAAATAAAATAATTCAAATTTAGTTGCTTCTTCTAAATAGAAAATCGTAGTTAGGTAAGTGATCCGTTAAATCCTAATCTACATCTACACTAATATTATAAAGAGGAAAGATTTGTATTTTTGTGTGTATGTTTGTAATGAATAAACTCAAAAACAACTGCGCCGATTTCAAAAATTCTTTCACCATTAGAAAGCTACGTTCACCCTGAGTAACATAGGCTATAATCTATAAAGATTACACTAGGGCGAAGCCGCTGGCGGCAGCTAGTCTAACATAAAATAGAAATGCGTTAGTAACTGTGGATATCTGCCTGGAACCGATTGTTATGAAATTTGACAGATAGGTAGCCTGGGACCTGGAGCAGGACATAGGCTTGGATACTAAAACACGCAAACGAAGTCGCGAGCGCCAAATAATATTACCATAAGCCGTACATGCAGAACATTTTAACTTACCAAGCTTCTTCCAGAAAGCCCTCAGTCGAAACAGAATGATGTCCATCCTTCCATCGAACTCCTCGCGGTTCAGCATCTCCCTAATCAGGGCAGGGTCATTCAAGACGATGGTAGGAACTGGTCCCATGAAGCAGCCGATGATCTTCGTTTTGTACTTCTCTCCAATCTTGCGGAAAGCTGAAGAAAGGTCCGTGAACCCGTGCGCCAGAACGATCCAGAATGAACCGTATATTGGGAGGCTTGGCGGACCTGGAGCATAGGAAGTATAAAGACAAGCGCACTTTAGGTTAGGTACGGCCGCATCGGGCCGCAGCGCATCGCATTCCAATACAAAAAAGTGCGGTGCGTGCGTCCCGCGTGTAGTGTGCGATGGTTCATACAAAAAATAAAGTAAAAAAAAATCACGCTGTAATTAGCAAGCCAGACTCGCGACAATCTAAGAAGTCCGTTTTGACAGCTATAAAAATCCTTTGGGTATCGATGAAAAAAAAAATAGTTTCTTAAATACTGATTCTCGAGACATATCGATTAAACATACTTTTACTTCGAGAGTTTGTAATCGACGACTTATCTACATTGCTAAAACTGATTCTCAAGGCATATCGTTATAATACAAGTGCGAGAACGAAACGTCAAAACGGACTTCTTATTGTCGCGAGTGTAGTTTGGGACCCGTTGTTAAATCTGTCAGAAGTCTTCTGTTAGTTAGTATTTTATTTTGTTATGATGGTACTTGTTTCGTTAAGAGAGCGTGAGTTAAAATAAATAAATAAGTAAAAATACCTAAATATTAAGTAGGTACTTGGATCTAAAAATCTTTTGATTGGTAAAACAAAAAGAATAAATGGACATAACATTTGGATAATTGAGATTACTTTTGTTTGTTTTACGTCAAACGAGAGTGATAACAGTAGGTACGTAAATCGTAGGTACATTAAACGAAAAATGTACGTCACTATTCTCAACAAGATAGCTAATATCATTGTTTCAATACGTAAACGGTGTAAAAAGATCTTCAATCGATACAACCAACAAAAAGGCCCACCACGAATCCGAAAGTTTCATAATTTATTCTTCCCGTCATCGTCATTGCAATATTTTCTTCACCTATACCTTATTTCAATCAAGATCCTGAAAGTCCCGATCGTCATAAAGTTTGGCATTGTTGCATTGTTCGCCGTGAAGTTTTCTCAGAAATTGTTGGTTTTTAAGAATGTCGGAGATAGGTAAAATCTCCGACATTCTTACGTAAGTACGTACCGGTTTGTATTTTCCTTGAAATGTCAATTAGGGTGCAGAATCGAGACCGCCTATTGACGTGGCAACGATGCGGCCAAGGACCCACAGCCAAAATCAAAACGAAATTAAAATATTAAAGTTTTTTTTTTTCTTAAAAAAAATAAGAATAACTTATTTCGTTTTTGAATATTCCATATTTATTTCCTTTTATAAACCATCCTTTCATGCATATTTTCCATACAAAATAGTTTCGATGTTTCACATCTGCCAGGCGTCCACATATTTACAGCAATATTTTTTTTAAATCGATTATGTGACTTTTCCATGCTCCATGCTTTTCCGTGCTTTTCCAAGCTCGTGGCTAAGTAATAACAGCCGCACGGATCGATTCGTCAGGTTAAGCTACGCTTGCCGGGGTTGGTCCATGGATGGGTGACCATCTTTACATATCGAGACTCCTCCGTGCCTCGGACAGCACGTTAAGTCGTTGGTCCCGGCTGTCATTTGTGGATCTTTGACAGTCGTTACGGGTTGTCAGAAGCCCGAAAGTCTGACAACCAGTCTTACCAAGGGGTATCGTATTACCCAGTTACTGGGTTGTGGAGTTCTGATAGGCAGTCGCTCCATCTAAAATACTGGTATTCAGCTGCATCCGGTTAGACTGGAAGCCGACCCCAACTTAGTTGGGAAAAGGCTAGGCAGATGATGATGATGTGACTTTTCCATAAAAAATAAGAGAGTGGTGTGCAACCATGCAACCAATACGTACTGCAGGTATCTTGAAGTACTTTCGAAGATTATCTATTTCCTTTGATAAGGTAACTTTAGGTACTTACCTACAAATTTCTTTACGAGACTGCAATATACCTAGGTACCTATCGTGTTGTATTTTTATCAAAATACGTGTTCTAATTAACCGGTCATTATGACTTCATAATCTTCATGCTAATTGCATAAATTCCATACGACCTCCAGAATGACTGGACAAAGGTCATGTTATCAGACTTTCGAAAAACACCGCCAAAAACCCCGACAAGAAGATAATCACACGCAAACGGATAATCAAGAGTTACATGTAGTAGTATAAGTCGTTACGAGTCGTTAGAAGCACGAAAGTCTGACAACCAGTCTAACCAAGGGGTATCGTATTACCCAGTTACTGGGTTGTGGAGGTCAGATAGGCAGTCGCTCCATGTAAAATACTGGTATTCAGCTGCATCCGGTTAGACTGGAAGCCGACCCCAACATAGTTGGGAAAAGGCTAGGCAGATTGGCAGATTGACATGTAGTAGTATAAGTCTGTGTGGAGAGAACAGTCAGCCTTTGTTCGTACCAGGCGCATCTTTCTATACAGGCGGCCGTTATTCAGCCGTACCTATAGGTATTGAACATCAAAACTCGGAAATCTTACTACCACTTTTACCATGTGAGGTCATAAAAGCCCTACACGACGTCGCTCAGCGCGCTATGGAGCGGGCTATGCTCAGAGTTCCTTTGAAAGATAAAATCCGAAATGAAGTTACCCGGAAAAGAACCGGTGTTACCGAAATAGCTTGCAGAGTAAGCAAACTGCAGTGGCTGGTCATGTCTGTCGAAGGACCGATGGCCGGTGGAGCAGACGCGTTCCGGTAAGCGTAGCGTGGGACGCCCCCAGCTAGATGGACCGAAAACCTTAAAAAAGGTGGCCGGGACAGACTGGATGCGGAAGGCGGAGGACAGGGCGCAGTTGTAGCGCAGCTTGGGAGAGCCCAAGCTGCGCTACAACACTCTGTCGTCCACCTTCCACCTCAGCTCCACTGCTGGTCACAGGTCTCTGCCTATGGTCAACAGTGGACTGTGATAGGCTGAGTTGATTGAAACTCAATGGTGCCTACCTATTCCACTTAAGATTTGCAGATGAACTTGTCCTTTTCGCAGAAAACTTCGATGATCTCCAGCAGGCGTAGCATGAGCACCGTTTTGTCGACGGAAGAGTAGACAAAAATGACGTTTCCTGTAGACAGTAGACAGAACGAGACGGCAGCAAAATAGAAAGAGTAAACTGCACTTTTTACGAAATTCACTCTTTTACATAATTCGACTCAGAATTCTTTGTTTTATCATAGGATTTATCGGTTGTCAGTGTGATTTTGACAGTAAGGATAGAAAACTTTCTTCCGAAATAGTCTACATATAAAAAGACCTAGACAAAGATCGTTAGAAATGAAAGACAAAATGACAGATTGTAGAAACATTTCTACGGTGGATGTCAAAAATGAAGAAACGAACTGTCACTTTGTATAGAAAAAGCTATGTCTATTCTTCGTAGAGATAGAAAGCGCCATGCTACGCGTGCAGAAAATGCTTCATTATGTTGTGTCTGTGTTGTAATACTTTATTCAAACGGACGTGGCTACGTTACAGAACAGCCACTGTTTGTATTGCATCCGCCTTTGTACTCGTATTTACGCAACCGGGTGTCCCACGACACCTCCCGGCTTTTTTTTTCTACTAAATTAATAATCGTCTACGCAGGCGAAGCCGAAGGTACAGCTAGTACATAAATAAATACATGAAAATCTTTTTCCACACGTATTAGTGCCACTTAGACTCAGCCAATAGTTGGCGTATATTGGAACAGCAGGTGACATTGGTTTTTTATATGTCTGTACTTTAATTATGTAGGTACATCACGTTTTAATGTTTGCATCAAGTTTCTAGCTTTAAAGGCATCTAAGATACTTAAAATACGAGTACCATAGGGTGTACCTATACATATTATGTAATGCATGTAATTGGATTTATCCATCTGGAATTTCTCAGTAGCAGCCCGGAGTCTGGACCGCTTATTAGCAAGTCACCAAATTCTCAACTCACTAGATTCTCAACTCACCAGATTTTCAACACACCAGATTCTCAACTAACCAGATTCGCAAATCACCAGATTCTCAACTCACCAGATACAGATTCTCAACTCACCATATTCTTAACTAACCAGATTCGGAACTCATCAGATAATGTAGTATCGAACAAAGAAATTATATAATTTTCAAATTAATTAATTATTATGACTATTTTACTGATAGACAACCTCATTACCGGTTGATGGCAATAGCCTCCCTCTATTACATGGGCCAACTTAACAGGGGCCCAAGTCTACTAATTTACAAACGTGTCAGTGGTCTCGCAATGATGAGTTTTTGACAGATTTTGTATGGCATATCTGTCAAAAACTGATCATTGTGAGACCACGGACACGTTTGTAAATTAGTAGACTTGGCCCCCTGGCGAAATGTGGGTGTACTTGCACCTCTGCCTGACCCTTCGGGGAATATAGGCGTAGTGTTATATTTATATTTAGGTCATTCACACTAATTTTTTACACGTGTCGCGGATGCTTATCGTACCTATACCCCATTTGAAATAAGATTAGACATTGAAACAAACCTTTATACAGTCCGTTCAACCGATTTTAACTTCTATACCGTAGGCATAAGGATGGCATTAAAAGCAAAAAAGGTTACACAATACCAACTGTCTACTGCAGCTGCCATTTGTCATGCGACCAACGCAATAGAAGTCAAAATCGGTTGAACGGACTGTAAAAAAGGGTTATTTAAACGTCTAATCTTATTTCAAATGGAGTATAGTTACTAACAATCTAAACATAACAATACGTAGGTAGGGTGTATCAGGAAGGTTTGGGTATCTACAGACCATCAAACTTTATAATCTGTGTACTAAAAATTTGCATGTCATTATGTTATGATTAAGTATGTTAAGCTACTAATAAACTACCATTATAAGAACCTTGTAACCATATTTATCTGCAAATAAATTTTTGACTTTGACTTTGACTTTGAAACTGAACAACTCCATAAGAGCAACATCGTTATCGCGAAAAAAATTATCAGTCGTCCAATTTAGTTGGCTAGTTATTGAAGTTTTGTATTGAACGACTGATTATTTGTTCGATAGGAGTTAAAAAAAGCTATAATTGATGTGGCAAATAAGTATAATATTTTTATCAATGCGTATCCATACTAATAATATTATTAATGCGATACTAACTCGTGTATGTTTGCGTTTGTTAGGTAGGTACCTTTTCACGCCTTAACCACTGAACGGAACGTTATGAAATTTTACAGATAGGCCTGGGGCCTGGATATGGATATAAGCTATTTTTCAGCCTGGATATTTCTATTAAAAGGCGCTGGAAAGACCGATAAAAGGTGTGTAAAAAAAAAATCTGTGTAAAAAATATGGTCACCGCTTTTAACTTTTTATTATGTAAATATGGTCCTACATATTTAAAAGTCAAGTACCTAGTATTAAACAAAATTACCTATTTTTAATTACTATTTTATAATAGTAATTAAAAATAGGTACAGGTATTTTAGGCCTTAGTTTTTTATTCACACTAGATACCTACCTAGATAAATGGATAAAGAAAAAAATAATGGATGTTTTTATGAAAATAAAAAGAAAATACAACTTTCTCACCTGGCGGGAAATTATCCGGTCTTAAAAATGTATTTCTATAAAAATACACTATTAAATATGGTATTAATAAGGCAATGACTATTGCAGCAATCATTGTAGAGTCACTTTAACGACGCCCGGTAAAATAATAATGTTTTTTTATTAATTGTCTCGAGCACTTGATTGCGAATCTACGCCTAGCGGGCCCCACACACAAACTGCACATAACTAAGAACATCCAGAGGCACTAAATACAAGTACTGAGATAAATAAAGGATGACCAATGTATCTTGAGCTACGGCAGAGTTAGAGAACTAAAGTAAAATGTACGGAATTTTGGATTATCGGCGATTATTTTTCTTGAACATTCAGCGCCACTGACATCTCAAGATAATGTGGTTTGTAACAACATTTAATGCAATGACTTCGATTATTTAATGATGTCACATAATATACTTTTTTATCATAATCTTAAATCAATTACGTATCTTCGTCAAATTATCGGAATTATCGAAGTTTGCAAATCTCCACGTGAATGAGAAATTGCATGTATTTTATTTATGTATTATGTGTAGTACCTATATTATTATATACTTAGTCAAATTCTGTATGTATTTCTATCCGTAATAGTAGTATTAGATATATGTTCATTGCAGTACACCGTCGGGGTGATTCTATCGTTTCTTAAGAGCAGTGGTATCGGTCTCGACTTACGAGTTGTAGGTCGTGATTTCGAATCTAAGCAGTCACTTTACTTTGTCTATTTAATTTCATCACCACTGATCTCAAAACGGTGAAGGAAAACATCGTGAGAAAACCAGCATTTCCTAGAACCAAAGAAATATTCGAAGAATGTGCACCAACCCGAACTGGGCCCATGGTGGATTATGGCCCACCCCCTCTCACAGAGAGGAGGCCTGTTATCCAGCAGTGACTGCAGTGAGAACATTCTAAGTTGATTATACACGATGCATGCATGCTGTCATTTCAGAGGTTGTCTAGTAGATAAAATCGCCGTTGTACCTTGAATAATAATGGTTTTATGAGCTGTGTAAATGTTGGTGTAATTTTGGTGCATATTCGATTTAGGTATCTATGCGTACAACAGTGGGTACATAATTATACCTACAAAGCGTCAACGCGATTAAAACTTTGCATCTACTCACGCGATCGACATCGATCGTTAGTAACAAATATCGATTACCTGCCGAAAAATGTCACCGTAAAATCTTAGGCGAAGTGAGCTGTCAATAGTGTCGAATGACAGCTCACTTCACCGACAGCAGGCGTAGCATGGCGCTTTCTATCTCTACGAAGAATAGACATAGCTTCTTCTATACAAAGTGACAGTTCGTTTCTTCATTTTTGACATCCACCGTAGAAATCTTTCTACAATCTGTCATTTTGTCTTTCATTTCTAACGATCTTTGTCTACGTCTTTTTGTAGGTAGACTATTTCGGAAGAAAGTTTTCTATCCTTACCTACTATCAAAATCATACTGACAACCGATAAATCCTATGACAAAACAAAGAATTCTGAGTCGAATTATGTAACAGAGTGAATTTCGTAAAAAGTGCAGTTGACTCTTTCTACTTTGCTTCAGTCGTACTGTCTACAGGGAACGTCATTTTTGTCTACTCTTCCGACGACAAAACGGTGCTCGTACTACGCCTACAGGTAATCGACATTGGTTACTATCGATTGATGTCGATCGTCGGCTGTTATGCTACCGTTCGATTCCTGTTCAAGCGTCGATAGTTACGTAGGTACTTAACGTTTAAAATAAATTATTATAAAAAAATGTGCAAGTGAAGCAGTGGGTAAAAATGCATTTTCCCAGCAAAAAAAATCTAATGAAGCATACATTTTTAATGAGCATAGAAAGCGATTTCTGCAAGTAATGGGGTTTCATTACTTTCACCAATCATTCTATGAAAAACTTACAGGGTGTTTTAATACCGATTGAATAATAAATTGACAAAATAACATCGATAACGGGTGTAAAAAGACGCTTAACAAAGCCGAAAGTCACTTGTTATTCCCGTCCTTGTGATTTTTTTTTTTTTTGTTCTGGACCTTACCTGGGAACCTTCTGGTTACGTGTCTTCTGGTAATGTGATGGGTCTCTTTTTTACACTCTGTATTATCTGTATATGTATGTAGAATCAATTCGGCAAAGCAATATTGTCATTCTTACAGATTCCAGAAGTTCGCTTCAACACTTGGCTCGGTGTACCTCGACATTTCGAGGAATACCGATTGCCTACTCTATACTGAAAATTATTTTGAAACTACAATCTTATGGAAAACACATAGTTCTTCAATGGATTCCATCTCATATCGGAATAAGAGGCAACGATATTGTTGATCGACTAGCCAAGCAGGCCATATGTGATGGAATTCCTCTTAATTTTTCTCCTTACTTTACTAACTTTATACCTAATGTTAAACAGGATTGTTATTCGCTTTGGAAGGAGTACTTCAATGAAAGATCACAAGAAAAAGGAATCTGGTACAAAACGATCCAACCGCATCCCTTGAACACACCGTGGATAGATAATCAGCTGTTGAACAGAAGTGATACTGTTATCGCACTAAGACTTCGTTCCGGACACATCCCGTGTAGTAAGTTCCTATAAGTACCTAATGGCAAAATGAACATCGACTAATTGTGATTTTTTTAGTAATTCCGTTGATGATGTTTATCACATATTAACCGATTGTGTCCGCAACGAGGAATTTAGAAATAGCTTAGATTGTAGGATTAGAGAAGTAGGTTACTGTAATAGTGTTCTAGCGGTGCCACTGTCTGATGCAGCTAGAGTACTTTACAAATTATCTATGCTAAGGTTTTGATAAATAGAATGTAGTATGATTTTGTTAAGCCAACCAGGGCGGCATAATCGCATGTGCGACAAAGCCCTTTAATTTTGAATTAAAAAAAATATATATATCTATATGTACTTATATTATATTTCCCGAAGTAGTAGAGGTTTAAAGTACTTTGGCGGCATCTACAATATGCGAACTACACTGACGTCACGCGAAATTCTGCATCGCGCAAGCAGATTTTACCGCGCAGTCAGCAATAACTTCCCGACAACGACATCAATCGTTGGACAGATGCCCAGACACGACAACCGTCTGGTCAGAGGATCCTCCCTTTTCAAACACCCAAAGCACCATAAATTGTTACGTTTTGGTTAAAATACCAAAATCATTTGATTGAGTTATTATGTTATTTATTTAGGTAGTTATCCAAGCCTCTGACAGTTGCATCGAGTAGGTATTTTATAAACATAGTTCCGTGATTAGCGTTATCACGCCATTTTTAGTAATACAAGTACCTACCTACCTAGAACTTTTTATCATTGACACATTACCTATATGTGTGTTTGTAAAGTGTAGATTCATTTATTTTGTTCAGTTACTAATCACGCTATGTTACTATATTTGGCTCAGAAACCGGGTTAAATATATGTATATCAAGTAGGTCAGCAACCTCTGGCATATGCACGAATACTGACTAGTTATAATGACGTGTGATGACCCAGTGGTTAAAAGGCCTCGCGTCTCATGCATGAGGTTCAGGAATCTGGGCAGGAGCCTATGTGACTTTTTCTATTCATATACATGTACTTTCTGAGTTTATCTTGGACATTTCTGGCAACGGTGAAGGAAAAACATTGTCAGAAAACCAGTAGTCATTTAATATAAGTTTGAAATCGTCAACTCGTCTTAAGCAAGCGCGGTGATCAATGCTCATGGCTTCTCTGTATGAGCAGAGGCCTTTGCCCTGCAGTGAGACAATAAGGAAAGAAAGAAAGAAAATAAATATATTTGACCTAGGTACCTACTTTATGACTGAAACTCTAAAATTATAGCAATCAAATATAATATTTGGCAATCTGTCGAATTTGTACACCTAACCCATATTACATATTTCGAAACCCCTGTACAATCGAGTAAGTCATTTTAAAAATATGCAGATCGTTACGAGAAATTAAAAAAATAATATAAGTATTTTACTTATTAAATATAATAATCCCGTAATATTCCGCCTAACTACTGGAAAATTGCACATAAGTTGTAATTGCGATCAAATTAGGTAAGTAGGTACTAATTGTGATTGTGGGCCATTACATAAAATAAGACAATAGCTTCAGGACATATTCAGTCTTTCTATAACTTCGTAAAAGATAGCCGGAAAATGCGTCTTCAAATCATAAGAGATTTCTTTGTAAAGGAAAATTTTGATTTCGACAGGCCAGATATTGATCTCTATAATTTTCATCCACAGTTGCGGATTTTTCTTGCATTGCATGGGATTTTCTTTAGCAATAGAAATTCACTTGTCAGGTCTGTTATTTTTTCATCTTATTTATTATAGTTACGTCCGTACACAATCTGGAACAAAGTGTACCAAGTGCAAGTACGTACCTTCTACTCGTAACTGTCAAACCGCCGCCTTTGCGATAACTGTGATACTCGCACGCTCGTCAAGGAAAATTATGCGCATTTTAGCTGAACGACCCGGCGAAAACTGAAATTGCGGGCTAAATCCTAGGACTCAGCAATTTCGCAGTTAATTCGGTGCAGACTTGCGGAGAGCATACAGCAGTTTTTTTTATTACTTTTTTTATAAGCCGTTACTCCGGTCCGGTTAGACTGGAAGCCGACCCCAACATAGTTGGGAAAATGCTAGGCAGATGATGATGATTAGCCGTTACTATCCCACTGCTAGGCAAAGACCTCTCTACTCTCTTTCCAGAGCTGCCAAGGACCATTCTTTATTGAAGGAGACCATCTCATCCCGCAGTTGCTCTGTGTAAATTATTCACTATTACTGAACTGAAAATCTTTGTCTCCTTTTGCGTTAAAGCTTTGTGTTACTAGACTCAATATATTTATGTCGTAATTATAATTATGTCGTATCTATACCTAATATGTATTTTACTGTGTGTACATCCTTATCCATACTAATATTATAAATTCGAAATTAACTTTGCTTGTCTGTCTGTATGTTACCTTTCCACGCCTAAACCACTGAACGGAATTCGATAAAATTTGGCAAGTAGATAGATGGCATCTCGGGGAAGGACATTTTTATTACTTTTATTTTTACCCATAGCTATATTCTTAAAAACAAATATTTACGTAGTAGAGTTATCTACGTACCTAAATATGTTTTTAAAAATAGCACTGATTTCTCATTCTTTTAAATAAAAATAAGCAACTCAGTCTACTTTTTATACATTATACCAAATATTACTTTGGGATTATTTTATTTATTTATTTATTTCATTCCTCAGAAAGCTTACAGTCTAATATCTTTAAAGTAGGTTATGCGCTTACAATTGCCATTTACAATCTTCCACAAATTAAACTACTGATTTACAAAAGCTTTATTGGGCGTAGTTAATTTTAAACCTTGACGGAATACAAACTTTTTACAAAAAAAAAAAACAACTGACCTCCTTTTTTTGTGAAAAGTTTTTATTTTTCACTTTTTAGTTGTGGTACCTACCCCACACAAATTCGAATAACACTACCTTTTTTTTTTTGAGTTTTTTAAATCATCAATAAATGTCTCCCGCTCTGGGCGGAGCGGAAGAGCGTGTCAGACTTTTACTGACTAAAACCCACCCGTGTTCCTTCAGTTGTCTGTTGCCAAGGTCCCGGTATCCCTTTCGGACTTTCTCGCAACCCTGGCGAATAACACTACATGCTATGTAAATAACAGTGACGGAGTCAAATAAGATGTCGTCTACGTAGACTAAGTGGGAAAAATGCGTAATTATTTAAGCTAACTCAAAAACTACGCAAGCAAAGTTAATAAAATTTATATGGGACCACCTCTGAAGCATGACCTAGCAAACAAAAAAGAATCATCAAAATCCATTCGATTCGCAAATACTATACCCTTATACCCTACACGTGGCACTTTGTTAGAGTCCTATCTTGTATTATAAAAATATCGTAATCGACAGACGCGAGACGTTTGGATAACCTTAGAGGATAAAATTAATACAATTTTTTTAATCTTCAGATTCATCTGGCCTTTTATTTGCATCCAACTATCCGTCTCTGCAATGACGCTGGAAGAAATATTTGTCTGGCACGGGGTGTCTTTAAGGGACTATTCGTTCGCCACCGAATGCTTTTGCTACTGGCTCATCCTCGGTAGTATTCCAATGGTCTACTGCAGTATTATCGTCAAACCCGACAAGATTCGGGACATTGTGGTGAAAATGAACGAGGATTTTATCTTCATTTGTAGTCTAGGGTCTAGATATAGGTAAGTAACAAAAAAGAAGATGCCCAAAGGCGATGAATAGATGGCTTTTATGGTAGAGGTGCAATAGGCGTTCACCCACATTGCTTATAGAATTGTAAACCTAATTCTCCTTCAGATTGTGTGTCCGTGTTGGGAAATATTAAGTAACCATAATGTGCTTGTGTAAGCTGAATTATTTTTCGGCATTACGTAAGTAGTTATTAAAAGATAATTATAAAACAAGTAGTTAGGTACAGAGTTCGCACAAGTCAAAATATTGCTAATGATATTAGTCGCTTTACTTAGTATTATCAGTAAATGTTTGTATAATCTAATGTGTAGTTGATAAGAAAGCAATTCGTGTGCCTAAGGTTTTGATTTACGTTGAAGATAATTTATTAGTTATGTAGGATTACGTTAGGTTATATTAAAAAATACGAATATCGAAGCTTTTTTGAAGAGAAGAGAATCGCACGTTACGGTTTAGATACGTGACGGACCAAGCGAAAACTTTAGCGAACATTCCGTGAATGCGTGTTCCGAAATGAAACACATCTGAAAGACGTAATCTTTAAAACATAAAATCTGCATTTTCCGCATGTACCTGTAGGTAGACTTAACTTGTCATTAACATGCAATCCTCAATGCGTTAATAGGTACTGTAGCTGTAGGCAACTTTAATACTAAACTTTCCATACCTACTGGACTTTTCCATTGCGGTTTTATTTTTTCAGAAAACCTTTCTTAGAAGTCCAGCTCCTGATATGGCAGCTGTGCTTCTCATGGTTCATTTTCGTCTCCTTCGTGGGTGGTTTGTACATGGTGTTCCCAGTAGTTGGTCTGGTCTACCAGAGCCTGTTCGCAACCGTTGATGAGAACACCGTGAGACCTCTGCAGTTCCCCATGTGGCTTCCCCACGACGACCCCTACAGAACACCGAACTATGAAATGTTCCTGGTCATGCAAATGTCCATGTGTTTTATTTTTGTTCAAACTTTTTGTGGTAAGTTAGACGCGTAACCAAGGCGAGAGTCCCTTGCGTACTGCTCGTCATTGTGATATTTTTTTTGTACTGGACCTTGCATTAACGAACATTACGGCAAAGGAACTATTTGATTAAATCACACTCTACTAATTAGCCTGGGGGAGGAATATGTCCAGAAGTGGTGATGATGATCACAATCATGCTTGTACTACCCTTATACAGGGTGTTAGTGTAAACACCGTTATCCTTGAAACCAGTGGTTTGGTGTCATTTATAGAACGTAAAATCAATGGAAAATTACGACTTTTTTTAAATTACTTTTTACCACTAGAGTATTTCACCCTTTCACCTATGCGCTAGGGCAACGAACTTGCGTCTCAACACGGGTGGAGGGCGTGGGTGACCTGACCGGCCGTGAGCGCGACCCCTCTCTCAGACAGTCAGCTGTTTCGCTAGCGAGTACGGTGTCGCATAGAAACTTTTTTTTCTTTTTAATGAAAATAACGATTTTTTTGTTGTTACTCGGTCATTCATTTTTATATAACTATTTAAGTCAACAACCCATGGTTTGAATGACAAGACTGTGTAGGTACCCTTATACCCTGTATAACTTACCTATTAGAGGTGAACTCTGCTACTTCTATAATATTTTATTGACTTTCCAGTGTATATCTACACGCTATTCCACATCTTGTTGCACTACTACGCAATAATGGACATGATAATAGTCGACTTCAGCGTAATATTCGAGGGTCTGGACAAATCTGTGGCGTTGCTACCTCGACACGATGAACGGAGAATGAAAACACAGCTAATACTAAACGCGAGGATCAAAAGGATTGTGACGTGGCATCTTTCTGTGTTCAGGTATTTCTTCATATGCACAAAGAAAGGTTTAGTAGGTCTGTCGACCTATTTAAGAGGAATTGGGTCGGTCTTTTCTCCATACAAAAAGTCATAATTCGAGGTTCGCCTCTCGTCTATTTCCTCCTCCGATATTGGACCGATTTGAAAGATATTTTATTTACTGTGCCATTATGTTTTTCTTTTTTCATTAATATTTATCATATTTGTACAATAGGCCTCTAATGACAGCGTTCTAACAGGCAGACAGATAAACAGGCAATTTTGAGCATTTTCTGAGGGTTTTAGTGCTTCTGTATGTAGCCTACTAACTTGCATTTTCTAATCTCAAAGTGATGATTTCCGTATTCTAAATAATACTATAAATCTCCCAACAAGCAAAATAATCCTGGAATTCGATTTTATAATGCTACGTGGACTTATAAAACTCTGATGATAGTTTTGGTGGTTGCTACTGCACTTTTAACAGCATAAGTACATGCTGTTTTTACCCAAGTACGTTTAATCCTATAATTTGTACTTATATCGATGTATAGGATCATATTTCCTGACAAATATAGATCAAGACTCCTATAAAAGCATGAAACAAGTGTAACTGCACTCAGGAGTAATCACTGGTAACTCAGACTTATATGCGCCTATAAGATAACATCTGCGGGCCATTTAAATCGTAATACTCCTGTAGGAGCATGTACCAGGAAGATATGCACTGAGGAGCATTTACTCTTGTTATTTTTACTTATAAACTTATATAAGCTAATATTTTATGACCAATTTAAGCAAATTAAATTTAAATTACTGTAAATCATTTATGTGTATGGTTTGGTTTTACATAAACTTATAAGTAAATGTTAAATGAATTACATATCCACGTTTTAAAAATAATAAATCATCAAGATTATAACAGCACTCGGTAGGATAAAATATTCTCTATATCGATTTATCGTATGCCGTTTTAAACCTAGACATATTTATATAACCATTCCACAGTAGTGTTATTGTCTAAACAATGGCGCATATTTTTCGGTTTTGAGATAACCCAATATAGAACCAATATACTTATATTGGTACTATGTCACTATTGGAAATGCTAAAAATACTTATTTTAGCACTATGTCTAACTTGGAAATGCTCACTAAGAAAATGGCAGCTGCCTTCATAATATTGATTTAATATTAATTAATACTGAAATGAAAATAAGCAAATTTCAAGAGGCGCTTTAAATTGTTTATCAAAACCATGATAGATTTCACAGAAAATTCACATTCCCCTACGAATAAGCTATAAGACTAACAATTTGACAACAATAAGATTTTGTTTTTCTTTAAGATTGACATTAATAAATTCTGATTCATATAAATACAAGATGTTAAAATATATTTTTACAGAGCACAACAAGCGATACACTTAGTTCGACTGTTCTCAATATATTATAGAAGCATTTCTAGGCGCGTGTTAATCTCATTTTTACTATAACTTACTTTTATTGAGATTTACAGGAGTAATTGCATTGACGTAACTCAATTGCAGGAGCATTAAATGCGTATATGGCATTTAAGCGGTCTAATATAAATACGTTATAAGTAAAAGTAGACTTATAAAGTGGGCCCTTATCGAGACTTATATGCGGATATAAGTCTCATATAGTCTTGGATAATAATGGTTCTAGGATACTTTAAAAACCACTTTTTGCTAGTTGGGTGCTGAAAGTGAGTTTGTTTAGTTGGCTTTCGCGCAAAAACGGCGGAACAGATTTGGATGAATATGTACCTAAACCATGACCTGGATTAGGACAGGATAATTTTTACCCCGTTATTCCGACGGGATCGCGACTTATGTGGGTGAAAATGCGAGGCGCAGCTAGTTGTAACATAAATTTCTGTCTGCCTACGGTGCTTTAAAGACTGTTAGTAAACGTAAAGTTGGTACCTACCTAAGTGGGTATACATACCTACCTACTAACAGATATAGGTAAGTACCTACTTAAAGACATCATCCCACCTTGGCCGAAGGGTTAGCCACTTTCGACCACTAACCAAGGAATCAGTTAGGAATGAATTGATGATGTTAAATTTGTTTCAGCGCTGTAAGTAAGGTGACATCTGTATACGGGTTACCGCTCATGTACCAGGTGTCCTTCACTTCCATCGCTTTATGCCTCATAGCGTACCAGATTGCGGAGGTAAGAACCACAGTACATATTACAGGGGTGAAATTGAATTCATGGGCTTCTTAGGGGTCATTATACTCATCATTGTGAACAACTTTCACTATGGAACCAACCCTGAAATCCCGAAAACGAAAATCAGCTGTTCCCTACATTTATGTTCGCATACCTCGTTAAAATGTACGGAACAGCTGATTTTTTCTTCGCGAATACCCATGAATAAAATTTCACCCTGTATATCATAACGGTACCGGTCCGCAATATCAAGGGTTAGAAAAAGTTCATCTCTTTATAGTTTCGGCATTTTATCAGTCTTAGTAGGCACTACTTTTGTGGGCTATGACTGAATTATTTCACCGTTTACAGCAGTATTATTTTACGTCATTAGAACAAGGAAATTAAACTCAATACTGCACTAGAATCAAACCTAACTGCCATTCTGACACATTACCCTCTCTCATACGCATGCGCGTCATCCGCGCATGCCACGCAAGCTTTGAAGCGCTGGGGAGCGGGCTGGCACGCTACAGTCTCCACCTCTAGTCCAAACAAATACTTAATAAGTAATAATATTAATAAAAACCAACGTGTATAATTTTCAGAAACTTGAGAACGGCACAGTAGACATCTTATTTTGTCTACTAGGCATTGTTGCGTGTTTGCAACTCTGGATACCATGCTATCTCAGCACCATAATAAGAAACAAGGTTTGTGAATATGAAAAGCTGTTCAATCACAATTTTCCAATCCAGCTCAACTAAAAACATGCTTGCCCCACCATAAGAAAGGTATAGTTCGATTTTTTTTTTTAAACTTGCGTCATGCAAACCGAAACTTTTTTACAAAAAATTAAACCAATGAAAAAAGAAACTGAAATGCGTAAAACAATCATCACAGACAGACAAATAAAAAATCCGGAGTCACACGTAGGTAATTTGTTTGATTTATGCCCTAACTGTGTAACTCCGGATTTTTAATTTGTCTGTCAACCATAGTAAAGTTTCAATTTATTGGGAATTGTTGTCAAAAGAGTAAGTAATTACGAGTTCGACTATACTTACTTTATCATCAGTCCAACCAGTAAAAAGTAGACCAATGTAAGTACTACTAGTTGAAAATGCATATTAACAATTTATATTTATGTTCCAGGGATTTGAAGTAGGAGATGCAGGCTGGACTTGCGGCTGGCACGAGACGCCATTAGGCCTGATGATTCGGAGTGACATCATCATCATAATCCTACGAGCTCAGCAGCCTGTCACCATCAAGTTTACTGGGTTACCACAGGTTCAGCTCGAGACCTTTTCCTCCGTAAGTATTGGACACAGTATTCTGTTATTTTCTTGATTAACGTCTTCTAGTGGAGCAGTGGCCTTTTACCCGACTGCGCGGCAGCAAAGACAGGGTTATGGTTTTGCTATTGTCTATGCAAAAAATCCTAACTAATATCATAAATGCGAAAGTGAGTTTGTTTGTTTGTCACGCTTTCACGCTAAAACGGCTGAACGGATTTGGATGAAAATTGACACGGGGGTAGACCTTGACCTGGAGGACATATGCTACTTTTCATCCTGGATCTTAGACAAAGCCAATTACGCCCGTAGCCGTTTCGACACTAAGATGTTCCTTTCGAAGCAAAAGTTACGCTCCCTTAAGAAGTATAATTCAATTTTGTTTTTGTTTTGATCTGACAAAATAATATGTCACCCAAGGGCAACCCCCGGTTGGCGTAGGTGAATATATTTTCCTTGGGTGTAGGACTATTGCAAGATAAGGAAAAAAATAAGACTATAGGGTTAAAGACTAAAGGGTTTGGGTGGCTAAAGTGGACTGGTTACCAAGAAAGGACTATGGAAGGACTATGGCCCCTGCCTGATCAATGTTTTATAAAGACACGGATAAAATGGCAGGGGATGACTTGCACACTCGATAATGAGCCCCCGGAAACGGTCGCTAGCATATAGTGACATAGCGACAAAGGGGCAACATACCCTAAAGTGCATGAGGAGCGGAGAGTTATTCTGACAATCAGAGAGACAATCCCGGAAGTACGGTCAAGATCCCTTTTAGCATCTTACTAGAATGCTTCCTTCCTCCGAGCACGTTTGCTCTTGCGAATCTCCATTCAAGCCGGCCATCAAAAGCAAGAATGAGGTGGGAGTTCTGTTTCTCGTTTCTCGACAATGTGTCAAATTATGAAGACATAATTTGTGATATCTACAATAATATCATGAAACTTTTTTAGGCGCGTTGAGCGATTTTTGGTAGGGATAAACTTATGGATTCGCGTCACCGACATGCTCGTGCCGTAGTGCTGTACTATAGAATATAGATGGCGCTAATACCATTCTTAACTTTTTATCTCTTTTGTTTCAGTGTATGAGCTCGTCCTACTCCTATTTCAACATGCTGCGACAGTACAGCAAATAAGACATGTTATTTTTCAGCAAATCTACAATTATACGCAATTAAATCTGCACCATGATGCACACTATTACGTGACACAATGATATATTAATCCTACACTATTTCTACATTCTTTCTATTTATTATTTTTTCCTCACATCCCTTTCTTTTCACTTATTCTCTATTGATATCTTGTTAGTATGTAGTGGGAATTTTTGATAAGTACTTAATAAAAATTACATGCCATTGTATTTACAGGATGTTTTATTTAAAATACTTGCATTTAGTCTTATGTAAATTAAAAAACTTATGTATAACCAGGGCAGGCGCACTCCGAATTTTAGATATGAAGCTACAAATACGTGGTGGGCTCTACTTGTTGGACCAATTCAGAAGGTATAACAGTTGATAGAGAGGCAACTTCTAGATGAATATAACTGTTATAGGAAATTAGCGCCGTACGATCTGAATTGCACTTTATTGTGTCCTACTTGCTATTTGTGAAGTGAATCTTCTGTGGCATAATTATTATTTATATACACGGTATTAAGGTTGGGATATGTCAATTGATCACGAGAAGGGTGCGTATTAAGACAGCAAAAAATCATATTTCACCCGCGCAATCCTTACCTACCCCTCTCATTAAACAGGACGAAAACAAAACACAATGCACATGAAAAAGTTCAAATTTAAATGTTACCAAATTTTATTTAGGACCTTGTACGATTTGTACCTCATGACGTCTTTGTGGAAAACTGTGTTACCAAGTAATAAATATCGTGGATTTCGCTTTGGAGGATCGTGCAAAGTGATACCCAAGTTAAAAATAATATTCGTGTAATGAATTTTGCACTGTATTGTGCAACGACAAATGGCATGTGTCATGAAAACCTTTCCTGCGCCAAACGCGAGTACAAACAATCCCCTTCGAAAACATTTAAAACATGTGAAAAAGAGGCGGAGTTCTGTACAAAAGAAATAAATGTAGGATTTTCGCCTTCACCACTAAAAGAATTGACATCTATTCATCTATGTAAATGGGTGCCAAAGTACCAAAGGGACTAATTATAACAAGGGCCCGAGGTGCGCGCTCAGTACCTGCGCTGCGTTTTGGGCGCGCACCCGGCGCGTGTTGGACGCTCGTCAAACCCAACAAGATTTTCACATTTTGTTGTAACTTTTGAACCGTGTTTCTTTTAAGTTTATTACTAATGCGGAGAAAATGACAAGGAAAAATAGTGAAAAAGGAACTCGCGTCCAAGCGTCAAGGGCACGCTTAGGCTTCATTTACGGCGTGAGGATACGCGCGTGGCTTTGGGCGGCGCGGCCCGCATTGAATTCAAACATAAGGCGTTGTATGACTGCGTTTATGGAGACGCGATTTTGCTTGAAATGGAGCGTGTTTTTCGGCGGAGTTTTATCACGGCGGCGCACGCAGCAGCAATTCTCAATGAAGCGATGCCCGCGCCAACCTTCTCCCAGTCTTATTTGTAAATCGCACAACGGAGATGCAAGTTGAGAGTTGCAAGTTGCAACATGTGCGCTCCCATCTCTAGTCGGTTTGATTGAGTACCCCGCGTGCGCCGCAGCGTTGCCCGCCGCGTACTTCGCTCCACGCTTGACATTACGCGGCGGGCGCAGCGGCGGGCATCGCCACTCTTCCCGTCTCGCATCTCTATGAACAACGTCGTATATTGCCATATGTTTGTGTTTACGCGTGCGATGATAAGTGCCGCTTCACGCGCCGCCGCACCGTAAACAGAAAAAAACGTCCGACGCGCCGCAACACGCCACCCTGCACGCGACGAGTCAAGCCCCACGTCTATTTATTTCCGCGTCGTCTATTTATTTTACAAATTGAAGACAGGCAATTTTGGTTCCCATACACATTACTACATAGTCCGTTAAGGGCGCGATTTGTATTCGAGTCGGTTCGCTGTCGGTCGCTGTATAATTAAAAAACATTCTTCCAAGGAGTCCATCACAACAGAGTGTTTCGGCGCTGCACACCAACACATTAAAAGATGATCCCTTGTCTTCTGGCAGTAGGAAGTATATTATAACAAGTCCTTTGGCAGTGTTCACTATTTCCGTATGTCTAATCAGTTGTGTTGCTGCCAAACCGTACATCAGACATGGTATACCTGAAATCACATAATAAATGTATTGCGAATTAAGTACAGCGAGATTAATTTATTTCACAATGAAAGACTGCACCACATCAGCAAAAATCTGCGGAAAGTGTAAATATACATATAAATATGCAAAATATATAAATATAAATATTGCGGTATATAAATGCATGCATATATTATATTGACCAATATTTATATACAAAACTAGCTGTGCCCCGCGGTTTCACCGGCGTAGGTCTCGATCCCGTGGGAATATAGAGATAAAACGTATCCTATGTCCTATTCCAGGTCATGGTTTACCCGTGTGCCCATCCTCTCCTCTCTAGAGTAGAGAACGTCGCGGCGGCGCGGCGCCTGGTCGAACGGTTCGCGTATAGCATTTTTATACTTGTGATAACTTCGAAATTAAATGTCCGATTCGAATGAATTAAAAAGTATTTATTTGAATAAGCATTAATATTATGTTGATAAAACTCCTTCGGAAATAATGCATTCATTTCGAACAAATTTGATTACCATAAAAAAGGTTATAGTGAGTCAATCTTAAAAGATAGACATATGCTGTCGCGGACTTTTTTTTAAGAAATTTTAAAGAGGAAAAATTCCGTCATACATGATATTTGCGTAACTATAGGTATGGGTCGTTACGTGATTTTTGCGAAACGTAACGTAACTAGTGACTTAGAACGCGTCACCTGTTTTGAAAACTAGTGATTTTAGTAACTAGTTATTTTTCAAATTCTATTCGGTGATTCAACATGGTGATTATATCGAAGTAACACAGTTATTTGCGAAACGAAAATATAAAAGGTTACTTAAGTAATACGTTACATTACGTTACGTTAGCTTTAAGGTTTTTGAACGAATACGTTTTTTTAGCTACAAGTAGTTACATAATATTAGGGCAGTACATAATATTACGCGCGAAAGAAACGACATGCGCTTGCAACGTACTTTTGTTTCGTTTCTCGCTGTTCATTCGATCACTGCATTGCAATGTATCTAGTTATAAAAATAACGTGTTTATGTGTGACTCGAAACTAGTTATTCGGTTACATGCCCTGTAGCCAGTTATTGTATCTAGTGACGTGAAATAACGCCCATACCTAGTAACTTAAACCGTTTACGCAGCGCACGCAACTGAACCTCTCAAAAAGGAATAATGTTTCCCGTTTTTGCAACATTTTTCATTTATGCTCCGCTCCTATTGGTCGTAACGTGATGTTATAACCTTCCTCGATAAATGGACTATCCAACGCAAAAAGATTTTTTCAATTCCAACCAGTAGTTCCTGAGCCCGTTCAAACAAACAAACAAACTCTGCAGCTTTAACATAATGTAAATTTTTATGGTAAGTACATGATAATCAAAATGTACGTTTAGTCTCAATGTTCGATGTTCTGTTACATGTGATTTCTCGAGTGTTTATTTACCTACTTTAAATAAACCTATAAAACTATCGGAATTGACGAGCATTGACAATGCTCAAACGTCATTTTGACTAATTCGTATTTTGAATTTACCACCATACATTATGACAAAAAGTCACTAAGAGATTATATATCTATATGGCATAGAATAAAAAGGAAAAAAGGTTCATTTCTACAATACTATACGAAACACAATTTGATAAGCATTTAGCCATTCTGGCAGGTATTTCTTATTGTTTGGTAGTAAAATAGGTACTTTTCTGGTAGGCGTTTAAACATAAGCCTTCTGTAACCATCTCACCGTGAAAACTTAGGTGAAGTGAGCTTGAAGTGAACTGTCACTGCCTTTGACACTTCACTCTACGCTCACTTCACTTAACTCAATTTAATAAGTTTGAAATCGTCAACTCGTCTTATATAGCGTGGTGATCAATGCTCATGGCTTCTCTGTATGAGCAGAGGCCTTTGCCCTGCAGTGAGACAATAAGGAAAGAAAGAAAGAAAATAATTTTAATTGACACAAGTTAAGACACACAATAAGGGTGGTATTTTTATTGTTACCTTTAAGCTACTATGACTGAAACTGTAAAATTAAAGCAATCAAATATAATATTTGGCAACCTTTCGAATTTGTACAACTAATCCATATCACATCTTTCGAACCCCCCTGTACAACCGAGTAATTTAAAAATATGCAGATCGTTACGAGAAATTAAAAAATAATATCTGTAATTTACTAATAACTAGTCTCCCGTAATATTCCGCCTAACTACTTGAAAATTGCACATAAGTTGCAATTGCGATCATTAATAATTGTGGGTCATTACATAAAATACGACAATAGCTTCAGGACTTAATCAGTTTTTCTATAACTCCGTAAAAGATAGTTAGAAAATGCGTCTTCAAATCATAAGAGATTTCTTTCTAAAAGAAAATTTTGATTTCAACGGGCCAGATATTGATCTCTATAACTTTCACCCACAGTTGCGGATTTTTCTTGCTATGAACGGAGTTTTCTTTAGCAATAGAAATTCACGTGTCAGGTCTGTTATTTTTTCATCTTAATATACCTACCTAGCCTACCTATCTTCTAAATAACAAAACCGCCGCCTTTGCGATAACTGTGATACGCCCCGGGAAAATCATGCGTAGGTATTTTAGCTGAACGGCAGCATTTTTTTAACCCGGCCAATACTCAAATTACTGGCTAATTGTGTATGAATAATACTGTTCGTTAACCCCAACGTAATAATTTATGTTTGATAAGATTGTTCTCATTTACGACATTTGACTTCGACTCGCGATTGCTAACAATTTCCTTTAATACATTTTTTTTTTCTACGGTTAATATTCTTAAAAAATATTATATTTACGTAGTACAGTTATCTACGTAAATATGTTTTTAAGAATAGCACTGATTTCTCATTCTTTTAAATAGAAATAAGCAACTCAATCTGCTTATTCGTCTGAAGAAGTTTAATTCCCTGGCCAAGGCAATTAAACTTCTAGGAAAAAACAAAGATTTGAATCTTCGGGGTATAGAAAATGCCTCGTATCTTTTCTATGTCCTTTCTGACATCAGAAACCATAGCGGAGCTTTGTAAAAGAACTGGTTCATGGAAATGCTACCATACCAGTTTCTGCTCCAAGCAGTCCTGAAGATTCAATGGTGTGGGTACCAGCCAGTAGTTCATACAGACACATGAGCCATTCCAACTTCACCTGGTTCCTCTGGTTATTGCAGATGATAAGCAATGGTGGTCTACTTATCAACACCTGTTTGTTTTGCACCAAATATCTCTGAAAAACATCAATATTATTCTTTTATCATAACGGCACATATTACGCATACCTACAATTAACCACGTGGCACGCCCAATAAAGCTTTTTTGAATCAGTAGATAAAAGAATCCCAAAGTAGATATATGTATGTATAGTTACCTGCTTTTGTATGTGACAGTCTGACAGTGCCATCCACGAAGACGCGCCCCGCTCCGCGATTAACAGTTGCGTTTAGTACAGAGCGGAGTGGAGTGGGGCGCGTCTTCGTGGATGGCACTATCCAACGCAGTTTACTTTTTCTGTCAAGATTTCAAACATGTTATACCCCACGTACCTATTCAATGAGATTAATGTTCTTGAAATCAACATTCAGCATGCCAGTTATCAAAATTGATCCAAAAGGATCGTGGGCAAAACACATCCAGCTTCGCGATAACGGCATTCGATACAGCGTTTTTCGATTCAATGTGTTTTCGAACTGGCGTACCACCCGCAATTTTTTTCGAAATAGCGTACCTCGAAATAGTGTCATTCGAATCTACATAGGAGACCCCTCCGCCATAGATGAAACCACTGTAGTTTTGAAGACATCACTAGTGATGTCTGACAGGGAGACCTTTACTCAGGCCAAGGCGCATCAAAATCTGTCCCGGGGTTATAATGTTAGGTTAAGCTTGTTATGTTGGGCTGAAAAAAATTAAAACCATTTTTTAAATCTACAGATTCATCTGGCCTTTTATTTGCATCCAACTATCCGTTTCTGCGATGACGCTGGAAGAAATATGTGTCTGGCACGGGGTTTCTGTAAGGGACTATTCTTTCGCCACCGAATGCTTTTGCTACTGGGTCATCGTCGGTTGTATTCCAACGGTCTACTGCAGTATTATCGTCAAAACTGACAAGATTCGGGACATTGTGGTAAAAATGAACGAGGATTTTATCTTCGTGTGTGGTCTAGGGGATAAATACAGGTAATATGTTAGAAGATGCCTAAAGGCTATGGGGTTTATTTATAAACGTTGCTTAAAGTTAAGTAATAATAAGCGACTGTTTAACCATACTTTTTTGACGTTTGAAAGTCACTTATCTATATGCAAAGTTTATAAATAAACTCCTATGAATAGATGGCTTTTATGGTAGAGGTGCACTTGGGTGTTCACCGCATTACTTATAGAATTGTAAATGATAGTGTAATATCATCATTAAGTCCTTATGTCGAGGCTTCTCGTCGATTATTATTATTATTCTCCGTCGGATTGCGTCCGTGTTGAGCTAAGCTGAATTATTTGTCGGCAATACGTAGTTACCTAATAAAAGATAATACTAAAACAAGTAGGTCGGTACAAAAATATTGCTAATGATATTATAGTCGCTTAGCTCGTCGAGCTTTCTGTCGCGTATCTTCCGTCTATCGATTATATCGACGCATGACGCAATCATGCAATCCTGAATGCTTTGATTTTTAATACTTTATTTTTGAACTTTAATAAGTATGTACTAAACTTTCCATACCTACTGGACTTTTCATTAGCATTTTTTTTTTCAGAAAACCGTTCTTAAAAGGCCAGCTTCTGATATGGCAGCTGTGCTTCGCATGGTTCTGTTTCGTCTCCTTCGTGGGTGGTTTGTACATGGTGTTCCCAGTATTTGGGCTGTTCTACCAGAGCCTGTTCACGACCGTTGATGAGAACACCGTGAGACCTCTGCAGTTTCCCATGTGGCTTCCCCACGATGACCCCTACAGAACACCGAACTATGAAATGTTCCTGGTCATGCAAATGTCCTTGTGTTTTATTTTTGTTCAAACTTTTTGTGGTAAGTTAGACGCGTAACGAAGGCGAGAGTCACTTGAACCTACTGCTCGTCATTGTGATATTTTTTTTTGTACTGGACCTTGCATTAATGAACTTTACGGCAAAGGAACTATTTGATGAAACGATTAGCCTGGGGGAGGAATATGTCCAGAAGTGGACGTCTTCCGGCTGCAGTGATGATGATCACGATTATGATTATAAGTACCTACTACCCATATATATATACATATATACCCATAACCTACCTATTAGGAGGTAAACTCTGCTACTTCTATATTATTTTATTGACTTTCCAGTATATGTCTACACGCTGTTCCACATTTTGCTGCATTACTACGCAATAATGGACATGATAATAGTCGACTTCAGCGTAATATTCGAGGGTCTGGACAAATCTGTGGCGTTACTACCTCGACATGATGAACGGAGAATGAAAACAAAGCTCATACTAAACGCGAGGATCAAAAGGATTGTGACGTGGCATCTTTCAGTGTTCAGGTATTTCTTCATACGCAGAAGGAAACCTTTAGTAGGTCTGTCGACCTACCTGGCGAGATTAACGTTATTACCACAAAACCGTGTCTATCAGTTGTTTAGCCTAAACACCTTTTAAACACGATATCTATAAGTATGGAGTTTGACGTGGCACTGGCATTAGGCAGACGTTGTTCGTCTAAGTTTTTGTAGTATCTAAAACCATATGGCTGATAGAGCCACAAGCAAGTATCTTACTGGCTTCAGGACTTACCTAGGTATTTAATATTTAACTTTAAAAGAATACGGGATCTCACGATAATCACTTGAGACGACTAGAGACCACAAATAAGCAGTTATAATGATGATGATATGTAAGTAGGTATAGCAAAAAATTTGTTTCAGCGCTGTAAGTACGGTGTCATCTGTTTACGGGTTACCGCTCGTGTACCAGGTTTCCCTCAGTTCCATCGCTATATGCCTCATAGCGTACCAGATTGCGGAGGTAAGAACCACAGCACATATTACAGGGTGATATTGAATTCATGGGCTTCTTACTCATCATTATGAACAACTTTCACTATGGACTAACCCTGAAATCGCGAAAAAGAAAATCAGCTGTTCCAAGCTGACACATCACTCTCTCGCACACGCAAGCAGCGCGCGCACGCAAGCTTTGAAGCGCTGTGCTGAGGTGCGGGCTGGCACGTTACAAGCTCCACCTCCAGTCCAAAGAAATACTTTAGGCTGTACCCTACCTCAGATTTTATCTCGCTCGCACCATACTACTCGCGACAGTGAGAGCGAGACGGAGTGGGGCGCTAGCGGTTCTCAAGCCTCGAAAAGTTTAGGTAATTGCTTTTTACGGTGAAAATAATGGAAGTAAAATAAAATAAAACATTAGACCTGCTTTCTATCTAGTTCAGTTATTATTATTATGCAAAGTTTCATGATCTAAGTGTTTTTAGGGTTCCGTAACCAAAGGGTAAAACGGGACCCTATTACTAAGGCTCCGGTGTCTGTCTGTCCGTCTGTCACCAGGCTGTATCTCATGAACCGTGATAGCTAGCTATAACAACAAATACTAAAAACCAGAATAAAATAAATATTTAAGGGGGCTCCCATACAAAAAACGTGATTTTTTTGCTCGTTTTTATTATAGATAATGGTACGGAACCCTTCGTGCGTGAGTCCGACTCGCACTTGGCCGGTTTTTTGAATGCCAGCGCATTATAGTTCTGTTTAGAGGTAACTTTGGATTTTTTATTCTATCAATAAAATTGTATGTAATCGTGTTTTCGCCAAACACAGGACCTAGCATCAATCCTCAACTTTAACATAATAAGTATATTTATTTCAAAATTAATGCTGCAGTATTTTAGGCATAACGGAGGATCATGCTAAGCAATTTGAGGTAGGGTACGCCCTTAATAATAATATTATTTTTTACCTACGTGTATATTTTTCAGAAACTTGACAACGGCACAGTAGACATCTTATTTTGCCTGCTAGGTATTGCTGCGGTTTTGCAACTCTGGATACCATGCCATCTCGGCACCATGATAAGAAACAAGGTTTGTGAATATGAGAAGCTATTCAAAAACAATTTTCCAATCCAGCTCAACTAAAAACATGCTTTCACAAACACGTAATCTGTTTGAGTTATGCCCTGTGGGACTCCTAATTTTTAATTTGTCTGTCACCTTAATAAAGTTTCAATTTATTGGGAATTGTTGTCAAAAGTGTAAGTAATTACGAGGTCGACTTTATTTACTTACTTTATCACTTTTTAAAGTTCCATACCCAAAGGGTAAAACGGGACCCTGGTACTAAGACTCCGCTGTCTGTCTGTCTGTCCGTCTGTCACCAGGCTGTATCTCATGAACCGTGATAGCTAGACAGTTGAAATTTTCACAGATGATGTATTTCTGCTGCCGCTATATCAACAAATACTAAAAAACAGAATAAAATAAATACTTATGGGGGCTCCCATACAACAGACATGATTTTTTTGCCGTTTTTATAGATAATGGTACGGAACCCTTCGTGCGCAGTCCGACTCGCACTTGGCCGGTTTTTATCATCAGTCCAACGTGTCCGTTACCTCAGCCAGATGTGGTCGAAAATGGTCATTTGAATCTTATAGATAATTAGTTTTGCGGCTTCTGTAATTGTTGCGCACATTTTTAAATTTGTTGCGCTTATAGTTTTTTAATTATTTCACAAAAACATTTCCTGCTGGGGTAACGTTACCCCAGCCAGACCTTTTTCTTTCTAATGGGAATATTTAAATAAATACTAGCTATAAAATTAGTTGTCTAAATGAAGTAAATGTTGTGCCTTATTTTGTATTTGTTCTTTCTTCGGTTGCGAAGTTATTCGAGATTTTGCTGGGGTAACGTTTTTGGTTTTGCTAGATCTTTGAAACGGTTAAGCGGATTCTTATCATATTTTGTACAAGACTTCTTTGGAATTAGTTTAAATTTGTTCTGCAATAAAAATACCAAAATAATACATATCTTAAAGGTTATTTCATTAAATAGAAAACACTTCAATTGGTCCCAGCACTCTCAATAAGAGGTCTAAAGACTTACTTTAAACATTATTTTGAAGCTTGTAACTGCCTTCAAATGTATGTGATGTTTCATTAGTATCCTGTAAGTATTTAACAAGTTATGATGATAATCAGTTCTTCACGAGCACGGTCATGATGCACGCGGTGTTATTTGGCAACTGATAAGCCTGTATATGGATATATGAACTGAATGTTATGTCAATTATTAGTTGTGTAGTTCAGTTGTATATCAGTAAAATTTCAGCGTAGTACATTGGATAATTAATGAGATAATACGATTATAGTCATTAGGAAGTGAATGACCGTGGTAACCCGACCAAGTTTAAGTGGTTACGAAAAAGCGAAAACGTAGAACATTATGCTATCTTTTGAAATGTTTAGTATAATACACTTTACAATTTCGGTACAGACGCGTACACTGTTAAATACATAATCATATAATAATATCTGTACTATGAAAACATTATTATTATCTTCCAGTTGCACATACTTATCAAAAATCACCGATAACACGTCGTTCGACGGGACGCGGGAGGGGTGGGGTGAAGGGGTAATTCATTGTTTGCATAACGCACCAAACATGCTCCATAATTACATAATTCATCTTGTAGAGTGCGCGTGCGCTTCGGCAGTTCCGTTTCCTGTTTTTGAAAATATTTATCGAGTGCGTGAGAGCTATTATAATAATAAGTGTGGCAAATTACTGTTAATGTGGAGTGCTTCTATTGATGATCATAATTATGGTGCGTGTTGCTTGATGAATTCACGAACAAGGTAAGCTTGCATAATGTAACTACAGAAATAGTAGCAAAATTATTATTAATATGTACATGTTGTTAGGTACCTACTTATCTAAAACTGTATTTTTTTAAGGCTTAAATATTTGAATTTAGGAACTTACTTATTATTTTCTTTTTTTTCGTACTTAGTTATTACCTAGACTGGAATTCTCGACAGTGATGACGACATATTTATCCTTCGATACATAGTACTTATAAAACAAAGTCGCTTCCCGTTGTCTGTCCCTGTTTGCCTGGATCTTTAAAACTACGCAACGGAATCTGAAGCAGTTTTTGAGCATTTCACTACATTGTGATGTCATTTAGTATTACCATTGATCTGTGATTTTAATTGATATAAGTGGGTATTAGTAGTCATACGTAAGTTTAGTGTTAACTGAAAAAAAACATTGTATAATTATTTATTGTCTGTGATCATTACACATTCCAATATTGCGTATACCTATTTAAATAAAAACTGTAACTGTGTACTGTGTTTATTGAAATCTATCATTTAAAAAAAAAGTAATAGAAAATTCAAAAAAGCAAAATTACTATCTGCAATTTTAATCTGTGATTGTTTTTAAGTATAAGTTTATTAATACTTTAAAAGTTCAATTGAAATGATTATTTTACCTGTTAATAAAAATTCTTTAATAAACATGTAGTTTTTTTTAACACTTGTGTAAATGTCTGTACTAAATTTGTAACACTATCCTACATATTTTAGAAGGTAGCATAATGTTCTGCGTTTTCGCTTTTTCGTAACCACCTAAATTTGGTCGGGTTACCACGGTCATTCACTTCCTAATGACTATAATCGTATTATCTCATTAATTATCCAATGTACTACGCTGAAATTTTACTGATATACAACTGAACTACACAACTAATAATTGACATAACATTCAGTTCATATATCCATATACAGGCTTATCAGTTGCCAAATAACACCGCGTGCATCATGACCGTGCTCGTGAAGAACTGATTATCATCATAACTTGTTAAATACTTACAGGATACTAATGAAACATCACATACATTTGAAGGCAGTTACAAGCTTCAAAATAATGTTTAAAGTAAGTCTTTAGACCTCTTATTGAGAGTGCTGGGACCAATTGAAGTGTTTTCTATTTAATGAAATAACCTTTAAGATATGTATTATTTTGGTATTTTTATTGCAGAACAAATTTAAACTAATTCCAAAGAAGTCTTGTACAAAATATGATAAGAATCCGCTTAACCGTTTCAAAGATCTAGCAAAACCAAAAACGTTACCCCAGCAAAATCTCGAATAACTTCGCAACCGAAGAAAGAACAAATACAAAATAAGGCACAACATTTACTTCATTTAGACAACTAATTTTATAGCTAGTATTTATTTAAATATTCCCATTAGAAAGAAAAAGGTCTGGCTGGGGTAACGTTA
This sequence comes from Lithophane semibrunnea, assembly GCA_947363905.1. Taxonomy (NCBI): domain Eukaryota; kingdom Metazoa; phylum Arthropoda; class Insecta; order Lepidoptera; family Noctuidae; genus Lithophane; species Lithophane semibrunnea. Next base: position 12,740,744 of record OX376194.1, on the reverse strand, counting down.
CCCCAGCAGGAAATGTTTTTGTGAAATAATTAAAAAACTATAAGCGCAACAAATTTAAAAATGTGCGCAACAATTACAGAAGCCGCAAAACTAATTATCTATAAGATTCAAATGACCATTTTCGACCACATCTGGCTGAGGTAACGGACACCAGTCCAACCGGTAAAAAGTAGACCAATGTACCTAGTACTACTAGTTGAAAATGATAGCAATGCATTTATATTTATGTTATTTATAAGGGATTTGAAGTAGGAGATGCAGGCTGGACTTGCGGCTGGCACGAGACGCCATTAGGCCTGATGATTCGGAGTGACATCATCATCATCATCCTACGAGCTCAGCAGCCTGTCACCATCGAGTTCACTGGGTTACCACAAGTTCAGCTCGAGACTTTTTCCTCCGTAAGTAAGCCAACGAGTTTTCTTCAATAATATCATGGAACTTCTTCAGGCGCGTCGAGCGATTTTTGGTAGGGGATAAACCTTGGATTCGCGTCACCGACATCCTCGCGCCGTACCTGTGCCTACTACAGAATATAGATAGCGCTAATACCAGTTTTAAGTTTTTATCTTTTTTGTTTCAGTGTATGAGCTCTTCCTACTCCTATTTCAACATGCTGCGACAATACAGCAAATAAGACATGTAATTTTTCAGCAAATCTACAATTATACGCAATTAAATCTGCATCGTGATGCACACTATTACGTGACACTATGATAATTATATTAATCCTACACTATTTCTACATTCTTTCTATTTATTAATTTTTTCCTCACATCTCTTTTCAGTTATTCTCTATTGATATCTTGTTAGTATGTAGTGGGAATTTTTGATACTTAATAAAAAATACATACCATTGTATTTACAGGATGTTTTATTTAAAATACTTGCATTTAGTCTTATGTAAATTAAAAAACCTATGTATAACCAGAGCAGACGCACTCCGAATTTTTGGTATGAAGCAACAAGTACGTGGTGTGCTCTACTTGTTACCAATTCAGAAGATATAACAGTTATGCGATAGAAAGGCGAGGCAACTTCTAGATGAATATAACTGTTATTGCCATTAAAGCGCTGTACAACCTGAATTGCACTTTATTGTCCTAGTTGCTTTTTATTTAAATCATTAAGTGGAGGTAATCTTCTGTACTTGTACTATTTTGTATTCTGTGGTATAATTATTTATATACCTGGTTTATCAAGCTTGGGATAAGTCAATCAATCAGGAGCACCTTTCATACATTATTGTGAAACATTAAACCCATCCCTATACCATTAAAAGGGTGATTTATACTAGTCTGTTAAGTGATTAAAAGGGTGAATAATTTATACTAGTCCGTTAAGGGTGCAATTCATATCCGAATCGGACGCAGCTCGTGAGTTTGAGTTTATGCTGCAGTTATCAATACTGCCAGCCAAGCATAAATTTTATATCTATGGTTCTAAGTAAATTAAAAATATTCTTGCAAGGAGTCCATCCAATGTTCAGAACAGAGTGTTTCGGCGCCGGACACGAACACATTAAAAGCTTGATCCCTTGTCTTCAGGCAGTAGGAAGTATATTATAACCGGTCCTTTGGCAGTGTTCACTATTTCCGTATGTCTAATCAGTTGTGTTGCTGCCAGCCCGTACAGCAGACATGGTATACCTGAAATCACATAATAAATATATTATTAATTAAGTACAGTGAGAGAGTTATTTCACAGAATTTATGAGACTGCACCACATCAGCAAAAATCCGTGAGAAGTGTCAAGAATGGAAGGCCTTTTAGCAGTGGAACATCATAGGCAGTAAAGATAATCCTAACTATGCTAATATTATAAAGCTTTTTATCGACGTACCACGTGGGCGAAGCCGCGGGCGGAACTAGCTTCCGCCCGCGGCTTCGCCCACGATTCTACTACGTCCACAATTTCATAAAATGCTTGTAAGATTTGGGAAATTGACTTGGGCTAATTTATTATTAGCTGTATGAAATTATGACCTAAGTACTTATAATTTTAAATGTAAGTAATTCGTACCAAAATTAATAACTTTGATAAACCTCATGAATTTGTCAGACACTGCTAAATCTTCAGCTTTCTTCCTGGAGCAGTGGTATTTCATGTAGGGGAAGCAGCCAGTCCTCAGTATCTGATAGTTTGAACTCCCAACCTTCCAGTTGAAGTTTGACATTCCAAACTGGTCATTCTTGACGCTACTGTACTGAAAAAAATTAGGCAAGAATATAGTAATCCAATAGAGTAGAAAAAAAACTCATGAATTTTTGTGATAATTTTTATTTTAAAACAATAAACAGTAGGTAATCACACATAATTTGAGCACTGTAAAGGCCTGAGTATGTCTAAATCTATACTAATATTATAAAGCTGAAGAGTTTATTTGATTGTTTGAACGCGCTAATCTCAGGAACTACTGGTTGGAATTGAAAAATTCTTTTTGTGTTGGATAGTCCATTTATCAAGGAAGGCTATAGGCTATATAACAGCTACGACCAATAGGAGCGGAGCATAAATGAAATATGGTGCAAAAACGGGAAAAATTATTCCTTTAAAAGTAATGAGTGGGCTGCTTGATCAAAATGTTTCTTCTACTGATGAAGCAATCTTTTATAGATTAATCTACAGCCCAGTGGTATGCACTGTTTAGGTGATATTGATACTAGTTTTTGCTGTACATATATAAAGTATTTCATAAGCCATTAGCTGTTTAATCCGATCCAATCCTGTCCCTTGTTGCCCTCCCCCCGTGACGCCCTAAGCCGAGGTCCGTAGGTACCACATAGGGTTAAAAGTTTTATGCCCTGGCTGGCATTCACAGGAAGGTTCGTTATCTGATAAACTCCTAGGTTGACCTGCGAGATGCCATTCCACAAAAGCTATTAGCTGATATTACCTTCACAAAGTACGAGGTCCAGGGAGGCTCTTTGCATTGAGTTAAATATGCTGTTAGTACCTCAGACGCCGTGGGTTTTGACGAAAAGTTTGTTATATGTATGGCAACTATTTTAACCTTAGTCAATAATCTTTTGTTAGTGGACATTTCTTTTGCTACAATCATTGAAAATTGATCGTTTGAACGAGTTACGTAAAATAAAAATAAATAAATAAATTTGACACTTGACCAGTGTTGTTATCGCAAAAATCTGGGTTGCCGTATGTCACATTCTGATTTGCCGTATTTTAAGGGATAAAATACTAAAATGCCGTATATAATTTAAAAATGTTTATTCTCTCTCTCTATCTCCCACTGTTGTCGATATTTGTGTTTTATGTGTTTACCCTTTTTTAGCGTAGAAGGTTCTTCAGACTCACAATCACTCATGTTATCAATTTAAATTACAAATAAACAGTAATGAGGTTAAAAACTGCCACTTGCTCACTTGCTAAGATGTCACTACTATCATACGTCTTAGAATTTGACTGCTAGCTGTCAATATCCATACATTTTTTGTAAAAAAGTGACTTCTTTTACGCATAATTAATTCATATGCCTTTGCGTAGCTGTGTAACTGAAAAATACGGGGCCCCATGCATTTACCAAAAATGTTAAATACGAAAACTGTGGAAGAATGCACTCCGAAAAAAAATTGGAAACACGATATTTCGTCGTGACTATTTTGAAACCTGAAGACTTTTATCGGAGAAATTCGTGTTTATGTGATTCTCCCAAGAGAACTAAGTCTATTTTCTTAACATACAGGTGCTTGTGATGTGTTATAATGTAAATTATAGTAAAAGTGTGGGTGTTTTGTATTATCGTATTATAGCAGTGCTAGAATGAACTCAAACTCAAAGCATTTATTTCAAATAAACCAATTACAGGCACTTTTGAATTGTCAAAGGGTCGGTCAGTCAGAAAATATGAAGCTAGATGCCCATTCCAAAGCGTAGTAGGTTCCTATGGAGAAGAACGGGCAAGAAACTCCACGGACACTCTTTTAAATCAGAATATTGTTACAATATGTTGTTTACATCATTCATGTTGGAATCATACATGTGAGTACAATGTAGAAAAACGTGCAGGTTAAAAGAGTCCGTAAATAAAAGATAAAACGATACAAAACAATTCAAAAATTAAAATAAATCAAAATAAGCCGTGGCAGCTAAGAGATGACCAGTCCCTACTGATGGCGCCCGTTCACGAACATGACGCATGGATCAGCACCATTCAGCTCAACCATTTTGAAGGGAACTTAATGATCCAACACACACGCCACCACCAGCGAGACATTAAAGTGAGCATGACATGCTTTCAGCCGCCAGGGCACATTCAAGTCAGGAACATCTCTGAAGTTTTTCAGTCAGGAAATCATCCTCGTGTTTCAACTCCTGATCAGGTTATTTCTGTCGTACGCTTCCAGTCTTTAACAGAAAAAGAATTTAAAAGTCAACAAACACAAAATAACCTATAAATATTAAAACGTTCATAATTTAATGACTTTTCCACTAAAGCTGTTTTTTTACCAGTGGTAGACGCTTCCCCTGTCCTTACTTCGTCTTATAATAGTGCTACACTCCAAGTCACATACATAATTATCTAGTTTTCGTATAATTTGAAATCGACACAAAAGTAAACATAAACACAACAATGGCGGTTTGAAGATGTACGATTGGCCTGCCACCTATGATGAGCTTTCAGTTTTTAACCCCATTGAAGAATTATTTATTTCAAAACCGTAACAAACGAATGAGCTCGAGTATTTTATACCTTGCGAATGAGATAGTCGAGTCGAGTCATCATAGATAACACAATTAACTTTAGTTCAGTACGTTGTCTCATTCACTTTTTAACTAAGGCGAAATAGATGGCACGATCCAGCGATATGAACTCTGATTTTAGTTGCGAGTCGGGATTTCCCCGGCTGTTTGTGGTACGTTTCGCTGCTCTAGTTAAAAAACGTTTCGTTTCACTTACAGCAGCCAATTGCCGTATTTTTTGATACGGCATTGAAAGGCCTGCCGTACACCGTATTTTCTGAAAAAATTACGTGGATTACCGTATATTACGGTAATTGCCGTATCAATAACAACACTGCACTTGACAGCTGACTGACAGTGACAGTACACCGAACTAGTGAGCGGAGCGATCCACGATTCAATACTTTACAGTATCGATGCAACGTGATACGATTCTTCAATATTTTGAATCAATACATGCGAATACGAAACATGCTTGAAGATATACAATACAAAACTACAGGTATCGGAATGAATATTAATTAATCGTACCACATCATCATAAAATGGCCATTCACGTTCAGTCCATTTGGATTAAGTCAAATGCATGAACGCCATTACGCCAGTAGTTTAGGCCACTCACGACTTCAGTAGTAGAGTAGTAGACTTCTAAAAGGATTATGTTTGATACGATACGATTCGATAGGTATTTGGAGGATCGGATCGAAACCATTATATTCAATTTTAAAATCGAATCGCACGGTTGTGATCTGGATCGATCCAAAGTATCAATACACATGCAAGTATAGTGCATCCCTTATCGAACTTGACATAACAGGTGACCGGCCACAGACAACTCAGACACAAAAGAGCGATAGTGGCGCCATTTTGCCGAGCTGCCATTTTACTTTGATGTCCCGAGCCGCGTGACAGACACTTGGTATAGTTCAAAACTTCAAATTATGTCCAACCCTCTCTCTTGTCTCGTCAAAATGCGATGTGAATATTTTAACGATGAAAAGATTCTTGTGATTGCAACATCAGTCCCCGCTCCAACCCAACTCACAGATTAACTTCTGTTCTAAGTCAAAAGTCAAATAATTTATTTCAAGTAGGCACGTCATAGGCAGTTTTGAACGTCAAAAACAAAGAAATAGAACTGATTCTAGTTGCTGTCATTAAAAAATGTTTTACAATATTTTGTATGGCAAACAGACAACCGCATTGATACAAATATGAGTGCAGTTGCTGAACCTACATTTCACCCCTTATAAACAACGTGTTTTTTTATTATCATATCAAAGAATCTACTGGCCTGGCATTTAGATGTTTTTTTTTTCAGTTACTGGTTCTTAACTGCAACTAAGAAAATGCGACGCTGACATATTATTTTTTCTATGGAAAAAAATAGTCAGAATTTGGTACATATTTTTTTTTCTTGTAGGGGGGTATTTTACATATATAATATTATAGATAATAAAAAAACACGTTGTTTACGTACTTATTCGTACTCTTTGATTTCACCTGTTGAAAGTCACACGGGGTTATTCCGTTTACCCTAGGCGTAGTTGTTTATAAACGGAATTTATAGGCTTAGAGTGGATTCTCGGACATACGTTTCCGTTTATCCACCTAACCGTGCGTTTGCACTGGCGAAACATTCAAGACAAAATGTTGAAATCTCTATTTTCTGTCAATGTTCCATACAATTTTTGTCAGGAACAATTAAACATGTTTTGTTGTAATGTTCCGCCAGTGCAAACGCACGATTAGGGTCGATTTTGCGTGACGTTTGACGGGTTGGCAGCCCCCTGCTACGTAAGCCGACCTTTAAGCTAGTAGCCAATAACCAGGCAAAAATCCATACTCACTTTGCTTAAACCCAGGACCCCATTCCTCAGCAAGCAGTCGAGCTTGAAACCACTTTTATAACACACTCACTCACACTAATCACTTTTTTTTTTCGAAGAGCTGTCCTCCTTTTACTAGCTTTGAGATTGACTGACTGCCATTAGACGATAATGAACTTTTGAGGCATAATTAAGCAATCACCGTCTCCAGCACTATTTTGATAAACTAGTAATACACCTAAGTGGGCGAGTAGAGCGCCAATTATAATAATCAACTGGCCAATAAAGCCATTGTTGCAACTAATTTGTTCGCCCACCAAATATAAATAAAAATTTATCGTCATCATCATTTCATTTATTTGCTCAACTTACTGACAATTTCGAAAATCACAGTTATTTTTGACATTTTGTAATATTCAATTATTACATGATAACAGCTGTCAGCTGTGGTAAAATGGGAAGTGGGTATAAAATGGTATTAAATATTATTATTTATTGGCCGCGGTATATTACATATTTCTATTGAGTAAATATTACAATAGGTACTTATGGATAGGTCCACATTTTACAAAGTTAAAAGAAAAATATCTCATTGTAAAAAACATGTTAAGTTGTCATAGAAAATGAAAAAAATGATAATAATACTAATAAATAACATTTATCAATTTGTAATTTAGAATCATATTAATTTTACAAGTTAATGAAGTGAGCAAAATGAAGGGCGACACAAGACGCCGACTTGGACATGACACGTAATGTACAATCGATGAAGCGAAACCAACAACAATAATAATACATTAAAATTTAAATTATTCCAGTGATCATCACTCATATGAAACAAAACAAAAAGCGTTCGTGTATTTAAACCTATGGAAATATGATAGAAAAATCACAATATGTCATTGGAATAACATCCTACAGATATAATAAAAAATTAATGGTGTCACCTGTGATACCACTTAAGGGTTAGTACTTAGAAATATTTAAATGGTGGGATCGTAGCTCATCTATATACAATACCAACAATTTCAATAGACTTATACAATCACTCGAGTCCCCTACAGCGCCTACATGTTATCAAAGCTTTGCACACAACTGTCCCACTGAGCAGTGAGCACTGCCCAGCGCCATGTGATGTGTATCGTGTCGTCCGTACATTTATTATGTATAATGATGAGATAAGACTAACAATTTTGTACAAAGCCATGGTACATACATAACTTTATTGCATTCAATTACCACTCTACTTCAAAATATTTTCAAAAGGCCTACGTTATACAATGTCTAACATTAATGTTTTTGTAATTTCTATGGGAACACGAAACACCAAGAGTTTTTCCAATTCAAATATTTGCATTGTGGCATAATAATCGGTGTGATTATTTGAATTTTTATTATGAATTCTGTACATCACTATTATTAACGATTTATGCCATTAGTTAGCCAATGAATGTTACAATCATAATAATATAATGATAAATTTATATGACATGGATAGTTGTTTAGACACGAGCTTCATATTTAATAGTAATAATTTACATACATAGCTGCAAGAGAATGTTCACAAAAACGACATACATAAAATATTTAACCCGAAGCCTACATCCAAACTACATCAACGCGCAAAAAGCGTCCAGCGTTTCTCCGTAACATACACATTAAAAGTAATTATTAAAAGCGGTACACTAATTAACCGCAAGAGACAAAAAAACATTAGGATCGAATATCGTCTTGAGATCAATCATAGTAAAACGAAGGGCTGGATCCGTGGATCCATTCTAATTATACGCACACATCCACCGGCCACTCTCACTCCGAATCTCACAGTCTATGGTACACGGGGTATATTCTAATAGTATTAATATATGCAGCCTTGTCGTGTAGTAACCGACCGCGCCTCGGGAAGCCCGGCTGCGACTGGCGTAGACTGGAGCCGACCTCAACACGCCGGTCGGGTGTGGGCCATGCTGGCGAGTGAGGTCCTCAGCCGTAGAATTCGAATATGTGTGTGCCGTGTGGCGTGTCTTTGGTATAGAGGCGGGTGGTGTGCGCACGGTGGTGTGTACACTAGGCCTGCTTCACTCGCTTGCGCGGCGGCCCGATGGGCGGGATCTGTTGCTGCTGCGTGGCCAGCGCGCGGAACGCTTCGGCGATCAGGTGCGGGTGCGACGAGATCATGTTCTTCCAGCCCGCTGTGTCCATCACATCTGTTGCGTGACTCCTGTAATTGATAAAGACGGAGCATAAATAATAATTAATAAAGTGTATTTTTTTTTTTTTTTATCACAATCGGGACATTATGGAGAGTAGTCAGCTTTTTATTCTTCAACAGTCCTATTACTGGATAACATTCTTCCCCATACACTCTCTCTCTCCACTGCTTTCTCACATTAATCTACTCATTAAGAAGGATCACTTTGCTGCCTTCAAAAGATACTGAACACTTCACTTAATCATGTATAAATTTCATAGACTAAATAATACTAACGTGTTAATAAAGTCGATGGTTTGCGCCTTGAGCTGGTCCGCAGAATGCAGGTCCGCTAGTATGAGTGTGTCAGCCGCCGTCTCCACCGACAAACTGAGGCATAGCGCCTCTTCACACATTACTTTTAACCGCTCTAGTGCGTACTGGAAATAAAGAAAGATAGTTTTATTATTATAAGATATTAAAAAAGAACAGCAGACTTATAACCCAAAAATCAAAACTGATTTATTAAAATTAGGCTGATAATCAGTACTTTATAAACGCCAATAGTTACAACAGACAGCCCCCAAAACCTTTCACCGTTCCCTAGTATTTAAGTTTATTAATACAATCTGTCAATACTGTCATCCGATAGGCATTTACTGCTAAGCATATTAAACAAAGTAATATTGGGTCCCCACCTATGAAATCGGCGTTTTTTTCTCACTAATAGAGAACCTCGTCACTTCTATGATTTAAAATATCATCAATTATCATATATTGCTTGGTATTATATTGAATAATGACCATCATAGACAACTACCAATAGTAAAAAAAACCTTATTACTTATAGTTTTCTTAACATAAAAAATAACTTAAAAATGACTTTTCATTTTGTTAGCAGAAATGACCACTATTTTTTTTTTAACTTAGCCAATACCTGTTTTTGTCGTTTATCTATATCTTAGTTTTTAAAGAGTAGTGCATAAAAGTTTTAAAACATTAGTGTTCATGGTTGTTATATAAATTAAGAAAACGTTAGTATGAAAAATGGAACTTCTTTAAAAAAATCCCCATACAAAACACCAATTTCATAGGTGGGGACCTAATATTTCCATATTGACGACAAACGAAAAATATCTATAGTACGAAAGACAATTTAACTTTACAGTAGAAACTTCTTGTAGCCATACTTATTGGTTGCATATTCGCACTATTGACTTGGTAAGCCGTCACGTTGAGTTTGCGACACGTCGTGCGAATGTTATCTCTATATCGATTTCTATGCACATTGCACGTGGCTCAAATTACCTCATTATCTCTGCTCAACGCTTTTTATCTGTATCGCGTGATGGATAAAAGATGTTATTAAATACGTCTCTATAAATAAGGTATAGGTACATACGATTCCAGTTACTTCGGATTATATCAATTGATATTGTTGTCTATGGATGTGTTGGGGGTGTTTATTGTTTTGAATTCCATATTTGAAAGAGAGTGGGTCTGATTAAATAATTCCCAAATAATTATGGAGTTTAGTAATTAAATTTGACGACTTCCATAGAGACAAGAGGGCTCAAACCGGTTTTATTTTTGCCAATCCCTTCTCAAATATCTAAAATCAAATCTCACACTCTGATTGTTTAACAAAAAACCATAACAACCAATGATAAAACTAGCTTACCTTATCAGCGGCTGCTAAGAGATCGTCGGCCATTTTGTCTAGGTTGGGCGCACGGCCCGTGTAAATGAAACGAAGCATTTCCCTCAACACCTCGTGGTCTACGTCTGTGATGTCCACTCGATTCCGTTTCCTTTCTTCCATTTCGTGTTCAAACATTGCTGCAAATACTGGACTTCTCGCTGGAAAGGGGAAAAAGAGTCTTGTTAATAAAAGTTGTAAAAAATACTAAACTTGAAAGTACCTTAGATCAAATTTGAATGATCAATTTTGATATGAAACCAACCAACAATGTAAATAATAACTCATTGTAAACCTAACTTAATATTATACATGTGAAAGTGAGTTTGTTTGTTACGCTTTCACGCTAAAACGGCTGAACGAATTTGGATGAAATTTGGCATGGGTAGACCATGACCTGGAGAAGGATATAGGCTACTTTTCATCCTGGTCTGCAGACGAAGACGCGGAAATTAGAACAAATGGAAAGATTTGATCAAACTCTCGGAGTCTACTCTGCTACTGAACTGCCTCAAAGTCGCTTCCATACAGATTGTTGAACGAAAAGGGCAGTTGGACTAAATACTACTATGCAGACTAATTAACCATTAGGTGAGTTACATACTTATTTTTATCTATTCAAGACCTCGGTAAAATAATATTCATGAAACATCCCTAAAGCAGAATACGGGCCTAACAATGACCGCAACAATAACCGATCGACTTGAAAAAACATCACTTAATTCCAAAGTTGCATGTTTATTGATGTCAGCACTAAAATTACAACAATACGATTCCAATTTTGGCCACAGAGGGAAAAAATAACGGAAATCCCATTAGCTCTGCCGTGCTGTTATCACAACCTACATGAGAGAATTTAATTTGTATTGTAACACATTCTCTAATCGTGTGATCTGGATTCGAAAATATAACTACTTTAAATGAATCATAATTCATATTTTAATTTTGAACTCGTTATTTTAAGTGACTTCGTCAGCAATATTTTTCACATGAACAGTATATGGGACAGTTTGGGTTTTTCCCGACATAATAGGTACTTTGACCCTGTATTAAACGTAATATATTGATAGCTACATTAATAAAATTTGATATATTATTAGCTGCGCCCCGCGGTTTCAATCGCATAAGTCTCGATCTAGAGGGACTATCGGGATAAAAAGTATCCTATATCCTAGCCCAGGTCATGGTCTACCCATGTGCCAAATTTCATTCAAATGCGTTCAGCCGTTTAAGCGAAACAAACAAATAAACAAATTCACTTTCGCATTTATAATGTTAGTTAGAATAACCTTTGTGGCTTATTACTAAGCTCTGTGGTCTTTTGCTTAGTTAGGTACAGTTTATCGGTAAGCTTATGTCATAGCGGAAAAAAACAGTAGTACGTTTTGAAAAATTAGGTGCTAATTATTAATATTATAATAATAAAACTAAAACAATTTTATTATAATGCTCGTTATATTTTATTTGTAACAAACTCGCGCTCGGAAATTCCACTAGAAATTAGTACAAGGAAACTACAGGGGGGTTTCGGGACTAAAATAGAGTATGTACTCTCCTTGTCCTAAAATTCTCGCATGTAAAAGTCAATTAAGATCCATAGTTCTGTTGATGAAGTGCAATAAAGGCAGTTTACACAACTAGTCGAATACGTATCAGATAAAAAAAATGTGATAAAATATTTCTTTATTACGTAGAACATTGATACTATCGATCATAATATTTTATTCAGAACTAGTGAAATATGCTTGAAGAATTAATGTAATGCGATAAAGAAGATTGTAATAAACGTTATTATATGTATTACAATTTAAATACATTTTTTAGGCGGAAAATGCAAATGGTCCTAAAATGGGAATTAACACTGAATAATGCTTTGACGAATCTAAACGGTCGTTATTGACAAGTTGAAATTCAAATAGTTCTAAAGACGTTGTTGCATACCGTTCGAACCCAATAACCTATTGTCAGTAAAAGACAGACCGCTATTGATGGTAGACAGTATAATTCTATCAGTCATTGTGTCACATTCCATAAGATTCCTAGTCTCTGACAGATTATTGGGACATTAAAACCATAGATAGATAGGTTTAGCTATCTCCAGTATGCCAAAACTGGTGATAGATAGGTTATTGGGCCCGGCCGTTAGTGGACTACTTTTGTCTACATTTATATAATAGAGCTAACTTAATAAATGAAGAACAAATTACCTGCTAGAATGGCTTTATGCGCCTGGAATTCCCTTCCTCCAACTGCTAATGTGACGTCGGAAAACCTTTCGTTGTCAAACAGAGCTCCCAGGTCGTCGGAAAGCCGACACTCGGGCACTTTGAATTGTACCACGTTGCTCTGCCCGCTAATGTTGATACTGTCTGCTACCACTGACACTTCACAGAATATCGTCAGCTTGTCTTCTGGTAGGAGGCCATTTGCTTCGTCTAATAGGAAGTCTCTGGAAATTGGAGAAATGTCAGGTTAGTTTCAATGTTTTCGCAGAATAGATGTTGTTAGGAAGTTCTCGTGTTTCGCGTGAATATGGTTACGTTACCGGTATGGAGGTGCAGATAGGGTTGATATTCCTAGAGGTGTGCTTTTCCTGGCAATATAGAGAATCTTTGTAGGTATTAATATTCTTAATTTTCATGGGAACTGCACTTCAGTAATAAAACATAGAAATAGGACCTCACCCCGAAAATTCAGAAAATTTTACGCAGAATAAAATTGATGCTAAGGTAACTTGATTTATAGGTTAGCGTTCTTGTTCTCATTTTTACGGTGTCGTAAAAACGTTAGCACTCTGTAAAGTTGGAGAGTAAACCTTGTGGTGTTCGCATCACCGCAATGGAAGATTTGGCCCGGAGCCGGTCGTTAGAGGCGCTCACTCCCTTTTATACTGGCCACAAAATGAAGACTGCTCCGGGATTACTGATGCTCCTCGATATTTTAGATCATAGTAAAAATATCATACCATGGAAAAAGGTTTTTTATTTCTCTAGTGATAAGTAAACTAAGTTTTTTGGCCTGCATCGGGAATACAAAAACTTAATCGTAAAAAATATATAGAAGGACGTAAAACTCATTGGATTTAAGGATAAACTATTTAAAATCGGGAAGTTCCTCTAACAAATACAAAAAAAAAGGTTTTAAACAAAACTATAATAAACAAAAAAAGGCCACGATGAGCCGACGGGCAACAGGTAGAGATAAAATTGTTAGAATTAGATTAATGAACATCGCAGACACCTTGACCCAAAAAGGGTTTCGGAACCAATTGTATCAATCTACGCTAGTTTCCAGCAATGTATGCCAGGTAAAATTACTAATAGGATAGAGACTGTACTTAATTTGTGTAGGATACTTTAGTTCTTGAGGCTTCGTTGAACTTAATTACATATTTTTTCGATACACGGCAGTATTAAGAGCCTAACCTACCTCAGTTATTCACTTTATACTCGCGAACTGAGTGAGAGCGGGATGGAGTGGGGTACTGGCGGCTCCAATGCTCGAAAAGTTTAGGTAATTGCTTTTTACAGTTAGTTCAGTTATTATGCAAAGTTTCATGATCTAATTTCAAGAATTTTTGAATACCAGCGGTTTATAGTTCGGTTTAGAGGTAACTTTTCATTTTTTTTCTATAGAGAAAATTTTATGTAATCGTGTTTTCGTCAAACATAGGACCTAGCATCAATCCTCAACTTTAACATATATTTCAAAATTCATGCTGCAGTATTTTCGGCATAACGTAGGATCATGCTAAGCAATTTGAGGTTGGGTAGACCCTTAAGGACCCTATCGCAGTTTTGACTCGCTCAAGTTTAGGTATTTGAGTCGCAACACAACAACATTACGCACACGCACAAATTGAAACCGCTATCTGCTCGACTTTATACATTACTTAAATAATCTTGGTACTTGATGATATTATTTTTTAATTTTTACTATCTTTGTTGAGTAAAGGTAGTTTTTACTTTATAACTTTACTTGATTGCATTTGGTAACAGTAACTAAGTATTACCTGCATGATTTTAAAACTACGTAAAATTCGTAGGTACCAAAAATGTATTAGGTATACATATTTTGTTAGTTATTAGTTTGAGAGTTGATTATCAAATTCACTTCCAAAAACAATCTTTGAACCTTTTGAATTTGAAGTGGTCATACTACCAAAAAACTGATACCTACCCATGTCGACGTTCATTAAAATATTACATCCACCATCTTGAATAAAAAATTCGCAATCCCCACCCCCACAATTTCCAAAAGTACCTAATAAAAATGATGAAATTAAAAAAATAAAAACTACAATGGCATTTATGAATTTTAAAAAATGCATGACATTCTGTATCACCTGTCAAAAGCGTAAACTACTAGCTGTTGCCCGCGACTTCGTCTGCGATCCAGGACAAAAAGTAGCCTATGTCCTTTTCCGGGTCATAGTGTACCCATGTGCCAAATTTTATCCAAATCCATTCGGCTGTTTTAGCGTGAAAACGTAACAAACCAACTCACTTTCACATTTATAATATTACTAGCTTCCGCCCGCGGCTTCGCCCGCGCGGTATATCGATAAAAAGCAGCCTATGTCCGTCCCCAGGGTGCCATCTATCTCATTACCAAATTTTGTCGAAATCCGTTCAGTGGCTTAAGCGTGAAAAGGTAACAGACAGACAGAGTTACTTTCGAATTTATAATATTAGTATGGAAGTATGGATAGTTAGGATGAAAACGACACCCATGACGAAAAATGTGAAAATTTTCGCAGCAGCCATCTTGGATTTATATTTTGACCTCACGATGGGCTTTAGCACCCTCGAAAACATTAAAAAGGACAACCATGACGAAAAAAAAAAAATCCCCTCCAGTTTAGGTTTTCATTTTTATTTCATAACGGATTTAGCACCCTCGAACATCATGGAAACTATAACTGATGAAAAATTTGAAAATTTTCTCAGCCGCCATCTTGGATTTACATTTTGTCCAAATTAACACTTTCTCTCTCTTTCATGTTTTGATAATAAATAATAATTATTTATCCGTACCTAAACAACATTTTCATTATTTATTCTTAAACCAAATTCTAGTAATAAGTTTGGTACTCGTACTTTTTGTCCAAAAAGTATCAACTTTTCCCAACCACAGTATACAGCACGGCACTCGTTTCATTATTATTTTGTACGTATTTATTTTTTGCATAAAAGCGATACACCCGTGCTTCCTAGAGCGCGTCTGAGCGCAGAATGGCACAGAGCACACCGCGACTGACCGCGAGTAGAAAGAACAGTACCAGAGGGTACCGAAAAAACAGTAATATTTGGAGAAAAATGTTTATGCGTCCTTAAGTACATTCGGGGCATAATCGTGACTGGTTCTGTGACTACACCGGATACATTCAACGCATGACTTCCAAAGGGGTTGATTTACGCCGCGACCAATAAACCAAGACCCCCGATATTACACAGCCATCCCATAACAGCTGTTGCTACAAAGATTACGCGTATGTAGCCAGGGGTCTACTTAATGTGGTGTTTATAGCCCTCGCGAGAAGCCCACATTTTCCGCAGTAGGGAATAAAATTATGTGACTGCCCCGTTATTGGGGTCCGCCCCCTACCTAACGGTACGGTACGTAAAGCTTTCCACGAAATCTACACAGTTTTTGTGATTTTTTTGGCGTCGTAAAGTCATCATTTGTTTTGATTTAACATACGTAATAAAATTATACTGTATTTAATTGACATTACAAAAACTAACATTGCTTTGTGAATCTTTGAAAGAGATAATTAATGACGTTTTCTACACTAAAAAATATGAGAATAATGTGTGGTGTGACTCACCTTCTTATAAATTTTTTGAAGCCCCAATCCTTGCCTTGAACGAATCTGTATGCACGCTGTGACTCCATCGCCTTCGTTTCTTCCCGTTTTGCATTTAATATTGAGAACTTGAATTTTGCACGCACTTCTGATTTATTACACGACACTAATAATAAGTATAAGGATAAATAGTCTTTGCTCTCTTCATCGAGTCCTTTAGGATTAACACGAAGACACCACTTTAACTTGTCACTAGCACCTGCTGAAAAAGTCGATGATTTTAACACTTCACCCATTTCTTCTCTACAGAAACTAAAATTGTTTATTGTCCACATGTAACTGAACTTAACCACTTTGACCTGAAACAAAGGAAAATAATTATAAATTAATACATTATTTAATAGTAGTAAAGGGAAGCGGATAATAATTGTGCGTAAATTTGAACTACGTAGAAATACTTTAGAAATTAAAATTGGTACTGACACTCATCAGTCAGAATGATGCACAATGCTTCATAAATAATGGAAAAGTATAAATCTGTGAGGAAGCGGACACTTGCAAAGGGTACCCCGGGTGGCCAATAAATCTCCCCTGGGACGGGTCCTTAACTATTCAGCTTAGTGCTTTGTACATTGTCCTTAATTGCCTCACCGACAGTAACCATGAAAAACAAACAAGCAGTTTAACGACTTATTTATGGCAAATAAAATTTCATGAACAAATGGACAACATTCATTATTTCATTCATGATTCAAGGTTAGGATGTCGTCTGTATATATTTTAAACAGTTTATATTATCGTGTCTTTGATCTTGGTTTCAGGTAATTCCAATGTTGATAATACGCCTTTGGTATATATAATACGAATTTGGATATATTGTACGAGCTTAAGGCAGCTTTGAGAACGCCTGTGACGATTATAATTCATTCATAATAAAAATAATTAGCATGGTGCGACTGAGTCGACCGTGATGGGCTCATTGTCAGGGGCCCTGAGTCTCACCGGGTGGACACTTGGGCCACGGCGTCGGTCAGGAGGATAGACGTAGCACGTCGCGGGCGCAACCTGGCCGCCTCTGGTCGTTGCCCTCGACCGTTGCTTGGCTTGCGGTGCTGCTGGGGTCTTCGCCCGGTCGCCGACCCGCGCCAAGGCCGCCCGCATCAACCCCGCGCATTCGCGGACACATAGATAACATCCGTTTGCAGATTCCACCGCCACATAAAAGCCTTATATGTGTTCTCCTTATAAATTAGCTCTCTTATAGAGAAACATGTTTTGTTTTAATAACAATATTGAGGAAAATATGTGGGCTTTGATAATTTTAAATCATCATGACAAATCAGGAGCGTGAAAATTTTGACGCGACATAATAGCTAAGTACTGAGTTACTGATTACAAACAAACACGCATTTACAATGTACTGAGTTGTGTTGCTATTGCAATGCAAAGGCTTAGTTTGTTGATAAACGCAAGTAAATTGCAGTAATTTTAATGGCTGTTTCAAACTAAAGTGATTTACAATACATAATGGTTTCATAGTATCGTCGTTTGTGTATGGCTCACTTCAAAGAGAGCTCTAATTGTTGCGATAACATGCGAGGTTTATTGTTGACGCGTTTCCGAGTACTAATGAAGAACGTGATTATCGGCGAACGGCACGTGTATCCGAGTATCCGCGGAGCAGAAGCGCTGAGCGACAACACGTGTCGAACTGAGCCTGCATAGCCACAATCCTACGCGGAAGTATAGAGAACAGCTGTATCCTTAACATGAATCATTACAATATTTACTATACATGTGCCTATCATTATGTTTACGTTAAGAACATTATTCGACTCCGTTAAATAACGGTACAAATTCATCAGAGCAGATTCTTAAAGATTAAAACCTGAGACAGATCTTAATAAATGTATACGTAGGTACCTACGTGCGGCAGCGTCGCACAAAGCAAGCAAAAACCACCGTTATTGTAGACTAAATAGTTTTTTGGACAAAAAGTATCAAAAAAGGTAATACCAGATCGGTGTGTTGTGTCTATGTCGCACAACGGTCGTTCCAATTACTTTAGTGATGACCATCAGCCGGGAAATAACCATTTTCATACCTAATCGATGTTCGATGCAGAAAGCATAGCACCTCACCGGATAGCTACGGACTCTCTTATCGCTAAGAGGTATACTGTTACTAATACCTTTTATTGACGTCAAACGATCATTATGTAACGTATGACGTTACTGAACGTTTCATTTGGCATTACTAAGTTAACACGTCTTCTTTTATCAGAGAAATATTTTTAATATCAGTAAATCGGTGACATGACTCGCGAGACGCATACCGCGACGGTATAGTAATAGTTACAGCTTCACAACGTGACGCACGAGTCACCTCTATAGTTTGAACAAGCGGACACGTGCAGAGCTCTTCCTAGTAGTTTTAAATATGTATGTACACGTTAACACAATATGCATATGCGCGCAACATATTTCAAGTTCACCGATAACGGCCTTGGTAAACAATTATTATCGCTATTCACAGCACACCGACAGATGACTTGTATTAATACTTGACAAGTCGGAGTGTGCGTTCAGACGTTTATTTGATGAATTCATTATATAAAGTTGTTTTTCTGTGTTGCGTGACTGAAGCCTACTGTTTTCAGGGCCCGTTTTCCGACTTCAGTTATAACTTCGTTCATTGGCAATGAAACGCCCTTGCCATTCATGTCAACCTTCACGTTTTACTCCCAAACGTCCTTTGTTTTAAAGAAGCACTTGTAAATCACCCGACTAATAAGCATTTTACCTTAATATTCAAGACTACATTAAATTTGGTATAAAAGTAGCTCCAAATACAATATTTAATACACCTGCGCATCACTAGAGCGCACACCAGAACAGTCTGTTTTCAGGGCTCAGTAAAATCTGGTATAAAGGTGACTCCACACTTAGCCAGACGACAGACAGAACCGCGCGGAACGGCGAAACAAAGAGCTAATACATTCGAGTCACGTGGCAAGTACTAGTCAAAAGTTCGATAGATACCATACTTTACCTGTGTGAAGCACCAGTTTTCCGCGACGGGCGTGTTGCCGTCGTGCAGCGGGCTGGGCACGCGGCTCACCGCCATGCCGCCGGCGCCGTTGGATGAGACGCGCGCCGACTGCGGAGCGGCCGCGCCGCCGCCCGACCCTCCACCGCCGCACTCGCTGCCTGCCCCAAGCCTGCAACAATATATAACCACACATAAGTCCACATGCATAAGGGATATATGAACACGACAAGGAATCCTAGAATTCCAACTCTTTCAATAATGCGGCTGGCTGAAATTTAGTTGGGTACGAAATATGGTTATGTAATGGGTCTGGTATCAATCTAGAAACATCAAGTTGCTCAATCAAAACGATAAAGAGTAAAATGCTCAAATCTCATTCTAAAAATGAGTAACTACAAGCAGCTCATAGAGATTATGATGTAGATAAGGTACACTTTGGAGTTGTCATCGATCATGCAATAGCACGCCTGACAACCAGGACTATTAATACGACCAGGAAATGCCAGACCATAAATACGTAGGTGAAAATCGATTCAATAAAGAGGGAGGAGAGGAAACGCTACTTCACGCTACACGGATAACAATTCTGCCAACTTTTCCCATACATATGAAAATACTTTTGAATACAATAGCCTCAATTACGCACAGAAACAAATTACTTCGTCTGCTCATGTTAGTATTCTGGCTGAGAGGAAATGCCTCAGTATGACTGGCTTCAGCCTAATTGGTTTAAGTCATTTAATAGCTGTAATAATTAAGACAGACTAATAAGTGTGTTATTTACAATAATGTAATGGCAAGATCCAGATCATTACTTAATTATAGACATAAATGTTAACCGACATGTAATAAATGAGAACGACAGCCTAACGCAGAATCAAGCCAGTAGAGAACAATCTAGTAATGAGAATTTAAAAAGACCAGGAAATTAAGTTTATGGACTTTTATGCGTATATTATCTTAATGTGATCGGCGTTACAAGAATATATGTAAACGTTAATGAATAACTACATACTTGGTAAATAACAATCAAAGAAGATGATAAGCTAGTTTGTTTAGTCCTAAAATCTAAATATATGATAACATAAAAACACGGTCCAATTTATCTCCAGGTCAGCAATGTGCTGTATGGTCTAACTAAATATAAATAGATAAAGAATCTATCGATGCAATGAGAATAACAGAAATAAATGGAAAAAACTAAACTGGTAAGTCAGACAGGACAAGCTAATGATGTCACCAACTTGTAATTTGGCATTTAGGCTTTATTCGGAAAACCACCTAGCAATTGTCTAGCATGTATCTTCATAGCTTAGGTACAATACTTAACTTAGATATGCAATACACACATGAAAGCAATTGTTATGTACGAGTTAGCATACAATAAAATTTAAGTAACAGAGCACCTTAAGGATCCGTTGACTAATATTGATGAGGCATTTATGTCACATGTCTTAGATGATTCCTATCTTGCGGATGCACATGTATCGCGCCAGATAGTGTTTTTGCTTCATAATGATTGTACTATATCTACATAGCAATAATTTCTTACTCTACCACACCTATCCATCGTGAGATAGATCAGAGTAAAATAGGTTACCCAAGCAAGATAACCCCAGGTGTGCTAGTTATTTCTAACACGGATAAAAAGTTTTAGTCTTTTAGGTACATTGCGTAGATAGCCAAATGTAACAAATACAATACGCTAACGAGTGACCTAGTGGCCGATAAGCAATACCTGCAAATTCTCATAGAATTGAATGCAAGGCGAAAATGTAGCAACGTCGTAATACGCCAATCAACGATCGTAGTTTCGCTTCCCAAATCTGGGACGCGAACACAATACATTATACACAATTTATAAATGTATGTACCGGTACGTGCGCACCGAGGACGGTTGCTGAACAATGACGAGTCGGCGAAAGAAGAGTTACACGTTAGTATCTTTCGGTTTTGGGTTTCGGTGCCGTCAAAATGTCGAGAGTATGTCGAAGTGGGACACTTACAATGTGCGAGATTTGACCGTCCTGCGAGACTTTCACGAACTGTATTTCGATTACCAAATACGCGTTAGAATCTGTGTCAGTTTCATCACCGCACTGCATCCGTTCACAGTCCGCGTGCGGTCGCTTTTTGTGAAGGTATAATCGTATCACACCAGTTAACTAGATACTTATTTTGTCAGCTCTATATTTCGGGAGGATTTGTATTTCGAGAGGAGGCCAAATTTCAACATCCACTCTGAAATATTTTTGATGAATTCCAGTAAAAACATACAATGTAATTTATATTGTTTCCAGATCATCGTGAATCCCATATACCGCGTACAAAATTTTCTTTCCAGTTGTGTTATAAACTCAACAACACTGCGGATTCGGTTTACGAATAAAAGTAACAGTCGATTTCCATCATCTTTCAATTGGAACGAAGAGAAAAGTGTAAACAAAGTGAATTAGCAAGAAAGAGCTAACGAGTTACTTTTCATTGAATTTTCTGTAGAACATGCAAAATATAAAGCCTGTATTTTACTGCTCCTGAAATGGTCCCGACTTTATCCTACCACGGTTTATCATCCCAACCAACATGGTTTATAACCAACATTGTTATTCGTAAATGGGTGTTACTGAATGTCGAGTGCCGACTTGATGATTATAGAATGCTCTGGACTTCTGATGAACTCGACATAATCATTCCATTGTACGTGTACCTAAACAAATTGTTGTCTCATCGTTTAACTGGAATATTTAGTAAACATACGCTGTTCCATTTCTTCGCATACAATTATTTATTTATGACCAACTATAAGTATGTATACAGAATCCAATTTGAATATAAAGAAACAGGGCAATATCTGAACCTACCTACATAGGAATTGTTGGAATAAAATGGACAGTTCTGGTCTGCATTCGAGCAATGAAATGAAGTATGTCAAACATAAAAAAGTGTCACAGCACTAAATAAAAGTAGGCTAAGTGAATTAATCGACACGACCCAGAAACTGCGACTGCCGAAGTGCCGAGAGCCGAGTCTTCTAGTGATGTGATGTTGAAGAAGAGATATTTTTAACACCTTATTTTCCATTTCGTTTTCATTTCTAGATTTCCGTTGCCAGAGATTCCAGTCAAATTACCTCAATCTAATCTCATCAGAATTGCGAAACTCATAATCAAAATGTGTCATGATGATGAAACCATGTAAAATACAAATTAAAATCAAAAGTTAAACATTTTAGCAAAACATTACACACTGTAGTTAAGTAAATTAAATATTTGTTTCATGACAACTTTTAATAGGTGGATAACTTTTCATACCGCTGGGTTGTAGATAAGATATCGCACGAGCAACGATCACTCCGAGGTCGATCAACAATTTGCCACTGTAGCAAATGGAGCGGCCCGACCGACCTACATTCAGCTTCAGTAAACCGCTCCTATGACGATTAACAATAGGTGAATCATCATATCAACTCATCTATTACTTTTGGCCTACATTTAAAAATGTAGCCATAACTCACATAAGCCAGTATTTAGTGTAAGACGAGTAGGATTTCATGGTGATTGTAGGATATCGATGGAAAGGTTGCGGTGGGCCGGATGGCCCTTGCGGTAGACCACCCAAGGATTGGACCACCTTGGTCACGATATAAAAAAAACTATTATGTATCGTAAACGATAGCGTTGTTGTCAAGACAGATTTATTACTTCAATAACGTTATTTGAAGAATTTGAGATCTTTAATCTATTTCAATGATAAGTCTAAGATGCTTTTAGAAACTAATTATAATGATTGTTTGATAAATTATTTTATTTCCTGAAGTACTTATACCAGTTAACATCACTTGGCATTTTAAGTCTAAAGGATAGAAGATGTTTTGATTTGCCTAATCATAAACGCCGTATTAATACAATTTGTCAGGTTATTATATTTTTATGATTACTTAAAGATCATAATTTGCATTTAAGCCTTTTGAACTACAGCAACAGGTATACTTAGACGACGAATATCTTGAAAGTAATTCGTTTTTTTTTACTTTTTGGAGCACGTTATGTTAAACGACATTGTTTTCTTGTAAGTCTAATTGGGGGAAATAACAGTTTAATATAAATGAGTTTGATATGAAATGAAGAAGTCAACAACCCGTGAAATGTTGAGCAATCTACGTAGTACGTATGATCGGTCTCCCGTGGTCTTATTATAGATGTCACCCGACCAGCTCGCATCCTCTTCTATATTTAAGTCCTCGACGTCGTTTCACTACATTATTGGGATCGGTTGGTAAATCTCAAGCCGTAAGTAGGTGCCATAAAAACGGGGAACGGGGACTTTGTCGCATTTAGGTGACTGAATTATTGCTACCTCAGCAGTGACGTACGACACATTTACATCCATTTCTGTTGTGTCACGGCCGCTGACTTTACACTAAGAGATAAATACCTCTATCTATGTAACCATCTACGTGTTTACAATACTATACGGTCATGTGAAAGCTTATTATTAACATAACAAAGAAATATTGCAAATACAATCACTACCTAGTAACAGCGTTTACATTTTCATACACAATTAATTTTCTCCTTTATTTCTGATTTATATGC
This sequence comes from Lithophane semibrunnea, assembly GCA_947363905.1. Taxonomy (NCBI): domain Eukaryota; kingdom Metazoa; phylum Arthropoda; class Insecta; order Lepidoptera; family Noctuidae; genus Lithophane; species Lithophane semibrunnea. The sequence continues at coordinate 12,716,868 of OX376194.1, read as the reverse complement.
TGTAAAATAATATTCAGCGTGAATATGTTAACATAGAATTAAGGTTGCGTTATTATTATAACATTTATTTCGTTAAATTATCAAACGTTGCGGTTTTCCGCGCCCATTACATTGTTATTTACAATTAGTTGTACATGTCCTATATATTTTAAACCCTGAAAAGGTTTACAATAAGGCTGTACAACCATAAATTTGCAATCAATAATAATAATGGTGGACGTTTGTCGAGACAATGGAATCGGAATAAGGACGATAGAACAATGAATGTACTGATACGCATATGACTGGTTTTATTTTTCAAACGGTGGTTCGCTGATGCAGCGGGCGTGCCAAGGGGGGAGTATCCAAGTGAGCAATGCCCTCTTAACGATGACTGCGTGTTGTGACTCAGACGCCCTGAGGACGACCCGACATTATAGGGTCCTCGACTGGGATCTGAAGGACGGCTTGTTTACAGCGAGAATAGTCCTACGATATCGGCATCGTTATATATTGCACATATTTTTTACATTCGTTTTGTTGGGTAAAACAATGTGACAATAACAATGGGAAACTATTTGCAATATAGACTGAATGTTTTATAAAAAACACATACAGTATATACTGGTTCCATAATAGGTATGCAGGAAAAATACTTGTTGTTACTACTTTAGTGCCTACATGAATTAATTGTACAAGCATATGTTTAGGTACCAATCTATCTCTCATAAGAGAGATTTTCAGGAATGTAGCTATGTGCAAAGGGAGCCAGATAGGGGGCGTAATTCACTACGTAGACGTACTATTGATTTCGTGCCAGTTTTCCGACAGAAGTCTAGTCTGCGTCGAACTGAAGACGGTTTAAGTGGACACGAGGTCGCCTCATCTTGTACACAAAGCAAGTAAGCGATTCTCTGTGACATTTTAATAATAGAGGTATTGTAGCATGTCCGGTGGTGACGCAACAAGTACAGATGTCGAGGTCACTTATGTACAACCATCTAGTGTTCCAAATGACAAAACCTAATTTAGGCGGAGGTAGGGTGAGTAATTTTTATGTTGAGTAATAACTGACAATGGAAACACGTCCTTTGTTCATACATCGTCCTACATTTTCTATATTTATAGTAACTATTAATGAAATTAAATGTGAAAGCATTAAACCGTACTTGTTCTAATTCTCTCTGACGAAGTTTCGGTCAGGCAGCTGAAAACCGTCTAGTGTCTGTGGTGAACAAGCTCGTAAATTAGCCATTCTGAACGATGCTAGATAAACTAGTAAGCATTATCATTCTTCACGAGTCCGTGATTTACTGAAGTAATTGTTTATGTCTATATTATTGGCTACATAAATATGAGGTGTATTTGCCCGAACGTGTTTGAGTTAGCTATGAAAGATATTGTTGGATATAGTAAACAGTAACTTGGAATTACATAGTTATTATGTTTCTAACACTCGACCTCTTTACATAGGACATTTGTATGTACTTGGTGAAAATCGGGCAAGGTTTTAGAACGAATCAAAATATTAAGTGTTTTTTTTTATGAATGTCTCTTGTAGCTGTAAATATTTCCGTCTCAAGTATAATAAATAAAACATTAAAAATATCAATTCTAATTGGCCACAACTACTTCACTCGGTACTTAGTTAATTGGTCTACAACGTAAGCTGCCAAAAAATTTATAGGTATTATATTCCTTTATATTCATGGATTGGAAAGGCTGCCAGAGTGCTAAGTAGGTACAGTTGTAGATTGTGACAGGAAAAATGTATCAAAATTAGCTTTGATTATAGTATATGATGCAGTTAGAAACAGCAGTACTTGTGACGTCTGGAATAATCAAACACATGATGTATTCAAGGTTGCGGCAGCCGTCATCATCTCATAGCCATTGTAAATATAACAATAAAACCACAGCGAGTTCAGAATAACTACCATATTTTATTGACACGTAATTAGTTTACTGTGACTGAAACTATAACCTTTTAAATGTTACTGTCAATCAGAATGGTAGCGTGACTTTCACTATACTGTATTCCATTCTTTGTCAATGAACTGTAGAAGTGAACTAAGTTTTTAGAGAGACCTCGAAACCATACATGTTCTCATTTAAGTATAATACGTTATTGCTTACGAGCAGAACCATTGTTTCAAGCAAAAGAAAAAGTCTTCAATATGTCGCATGCAACCCCAAAGCGCTTTTGTAAGCAGACCTTGTGTAACATTATACGCAATATGGGAAAGTAAACAGTGAAACCTCTTCAAGCGACGATATACACAAATGAGTTGTGGAAGTGCATGTTCTACAAAGTATAAGTCCATAAAATATTACTTCAATTTCGTCCGGTTATCTCCGCCGCTTCGTGGGGCAGAAATGGAAGATGGAGCAGGAAAGGGATAGCTATACCCTCCAGCATCAATAGTCAGAGGGGTTGAAGAGACACTAGAAATAACTATAACATTATCTATAGTAAAAATGACTCTTATGTCCTAAGCAGTAAGTATCGCTGTAAATGTAACAGCTGGCAGTTGAATGTTAGTAGCTACGACTCCCGCGGTCGCGCTTCACTTTATTTGTTATTATTCGCCTTTGTTGGCGACACTCATAATGAAATGAATAATATTGTAGAGGCATTTAAGAACCGATTTTGTAAACTAGGAGACAATAACATTAACACGTCTTTGTGATAACAAAAACAACAAACATGCAGGTCGACGTGATTAGGTTGAAAATGTTGATAGATGTGTTTAGAAGGTGATGGATATGAATATAACTGTTGCTAGTGTCAGTCAATAAGTAAATGGATGTTTGTTACATAATTAAAATATTTCGCAGTTGGAGCGTGCATGCGAACGCGGAACTAAATGCTCACCACCTTTATTTGTCCGCGATGTGCGAGGACGCGCAAGGTGACCGTGCTACGTCATCTTAATAGATGATGGCCGTACGTGTGCAAATGCGTGTGGCAACCGGACAATTAAGGAATATGCCGTAAGTAGAGCTCGATAATCACGTATGATTTTTATTTCATGTTAATTTAGGCACATGAGAAATCTGCAACGGTGCTACGTACCTACGCTACGAGGCTACGTCATGTGACTTCAATAAATGATCGTCGTACGTGACCGAACGGGTGCGATAAATTCATAATTTTTGCAAGATATCTCAATACCTAGAGCAATACATATAAAAAATAATTAATTTTACCTATCTTTTTTTGTATACTTTTAATATTTTTTTCATGGTCAATCGAAAACTTTAATTTAAAAAATACCACAAGGAAACAAAGATCTATCCGTATCTAAAATCTATCGAAGATCTAAACTAAACCCGGAAAGTGAATATACGGCGATACTGATACTCTGATAACATCATACATTGTTATTAACACTTTATCGTGAAAAAGTATGTAAGCGGTAGATTAGGAAGATTTATTCAGTGCCTACCTATACGTTGGTACAAACAAGTTATTAAATAATTACTTAAGTATAAAACGTTAAGCCTTCCGCAATCAAACACGATACATATACCGTTATGTGGTTAGCTGTGCCTTTAATATTTAACTCTAGTGGAATCAGTTCCGCATTATTATCTACACATGGGCCATGAAAAAAAACTTTAAAACATGACAAAACTTCAAATGAAATAAAACGGTATTAAAATAGCTCTAAAATCAAGACATGAAACTGAAACTGCAATAGAAGGCCATTCTATGAGAAACAGTTTTTCCAAAAATTTGGTAACGAAACGACTGAGGAATACACTATTTAAAATTCTCGAGTTAGCTATAGGTGTTGAAGTCGGAGATGATAATTACGAAACGGTAATGCATGTACATAACACTATTGCAAAATAAACCTATGACTGCATGATATATTGTAATTTGCCTAACAAAACTGCGCAAGTAAAATTTGCTCACTTCTGTGCAAAGACAATTCGTAATATTGTATGCGAAGAGACGGTATCATGCTTGTTTGAACGAGGCTTTATCGTTATGACATTGAAAGATAAAATTAATCAATGAAAGTCACCAATAATATAATTTTACTGAGAATATATAGTTTATATAGCATCAATTTTCGACCTTTATCGGATAAGGCTATCATCTATTTGGACTATTTCCGTCATATAACCGGGGAACTAATTTGGAAGACCAAGACAAAGTAACTGGAGACAGCAACATGAAGAAGTAAGTTATTTTATATATTCAAATTCAATTAGAAAACTAAAGAAAATTCTGGAAATGGCACAATGGGTACTGGTAAAGCTTTCAACTGTAAAAGAAACGAGTAATAACTTTTATGAAGGTTTCCCAACTATGAAACACATCTTCTAAGTAATCATATTTAGTGTACCAATAATACACACTATTATTTCCATTAATTATGTATCTACAGGTTGTTATGAATAATTAACTACTGTACGATGTTCATAGCATCCGCAAAAACAGAAGATCAATTTGCAAAGGTCATCTAGAGGCAACATATTTTAATATTAGTAAAATTTACTTGAAATCTCTTGTGTTTATATTAGATTCCGGACCTTCTCTAGCAGCTTCGGTTAAGACTTGGCAAGGTTCCAGAGCGATATCAGCGAACGCTTCTTACACACGAATATTACGAAAGTTATTTGCTGTGGAATATTTAACGCTATAATTTAACTTCATTCACACTAGGATATATGATGAAATGCTTAAGTACATGTTTCGATAACAGAGATGTCTGTCTAACTTGTCGTTGCAGAATTATTTGTGTAATCATTGGCGTCGTGTTGCTACGTAGCGACTGTACGTTTCCTGGTTGTAAATCAGGCTACTGTTAGGCTTTAATGTCGGGAACCACAGCCGCCCGCCAACGGTCTTGAAGTTAAGGAAACGAGACAGAATTATAAAAGCGCGCATAACCTCTGCTGTCGAGTAATAGAACGTTTGGCCTCGTGAGGAATCGAGCGATGGATCGACAAACTGAATAATGGTGAGACTACGTCGTTACGTCATGACCTTCATAGGCTGGGCTGTGACGTAGACGCACTCACGCCTACCTGGTTGCACGTGGCACAATAAAACCAACGTTATTATTGAAACTGTTCGCATGGAAATTGCAAATGAAGAAAAACGTTACTGTACTTATCTTGAATGACTGGTTTTTTTCCAACTAAATATTTTCAGTTATGATTTTACTTCTCTACTAGGGGTTCAAAGAGTACTAGATTGACGCCCAATCCAACTAAATATATGTTAGCAATATGTTAAATAGGATAGATACCCAAATTATCAAAGTTGTTAAGATAAATAAATGACTTAAAAATTATTACGTACTTCAACGAAGAGGCGCGCGCGGTTTGCTGATTATACCTAGAAAGGAAATGACAATATTGTTATAGTAATAAATAGACGGGTGACTTTGGAAGAGACCTAGGATCAAGGCTCATACTACAAAAGATTATCATGGGCACAACGGGCGAGGATAAGCTGTAAGGCGGAAGCGGTCGAGCGAGGCCGAGGACGAACGGCCAATTCTGAATCAAACAGAATGCCTCGCATGTGAACACTGAAGCGGTTTTACTTGCTACCGTTACGTTGTAAACCCACATTGATTTTTATATTTGGATGTTTAATCATTATCCATATTCAACAAACATTGTTAAATGTTATTAAAGCGAATAAAACTGTAGATTACATTTAAGACATTATATTCTGAAAAGATTACATATTGCAAAAAAAAACCGCCAACGACCCAGCACCAAGTCCAAACAAATCGTGAAAGTTACCAACTTCTCGGGGAAATCATTTTGAAATGATTACAACGACACTTAACACGTTTTAAATACAAATAGTGACGTGAGCAGGAGTTTGCGAAGCCGGTTATGTAAGAGCGCACGCAAAGGTGGGCGAATGGGAAACGAAACCGATACACGGTCCGCGCCCCGCCATCCACCATACACCATCAGTATTTGGCAACATCGCCTTTGGAAAGCGAAGACATCGACGACGGTGTAGCACTGCAGACGCTAATCTAACTAGGACAGATTGATTTATAACTCAAACAAGAAACTGTGCCACCTCGGCCCTACGAGTTCTACATTGTTTTGCCATGAATATGCAATCGCAAATAGATAATATAGATTAGAATACATGTTGTTAATGCTTTGAATCAAAATAATGGTGGCAGACGAATGATTTCACCAGGAAGCGCGCAGAGTCCTTTCCTCTTATTATAAAATGACAAAGAAGGCTGAAATGATTTGGCCTCAACTTTTATTGTCCTATGAATTACTAGATGGCCAAAATGATTGGCGGGACCTTGACTTCAGCCTAATATAAATTGCATGACCCTACTTCCTACACCGACGAGGGCCGTCACTGTCGATTGCCTTTACTTTTATCTAACAATTTTGATGGCCATTCGGAATCTGATCCTTAGTTTAATGGATATTTAATTATTTGGTTATAATTTTAATGTAAAAGCTATGTAATGACTTGGTGACGTTATTATGACTTTAGCGACTTAACGAGCTGATAGTATGCCGGTTTCACCACTCACTGAAATAATGTAGCAGGCAAGGTTTACATTGAATCCAGTAGGATTAAATATCGGCAAGGAGAAGAGGCAAGGCCGGTAGTGTCGGCACAGCTACACAAGATACGCCGAGCCGGAACATAACACAAACCTTGTGCTTTGTTTAGCAAATACAAGCTATTACACCAGCGGGGTCATTTTAAATAATCTTGAATAATACAATAATTTGTAATGGCTAATTTAAATAAAAAACATCGGGAATCAAATACAAATTTATCCAATATCATATAGCCAAGCAATCTGCATACAGGTAAACTCAATCTTTACCTTTGACCTTAAAATATGCAAATATAGCTGTGCCCTCCTTTTTGCAATTTACCAAGTACTTATTGTCAGCACAAACTATCTATGGTAGGTTGAATTATTCTTAATGCGAGCTCTCGCTGAGCACGTTTATTAAAATTATTTACTAGCCCTGACACAATACATCTCGGATAGATGTAGGTGTGGGAATGTGCATGTAGATGGTTCAGGCGCGCTGGTGTGCGTGTGTCAAGCGAGACTCTGGCAGCAGTTGGTACGAGGCAGTTCAGCCTGCTGAGCACGGGGCATCGAGAACGCGACCCGGTTCGCCGCTCGAGAAAGCATCGACAAAACTCGGTTGAGGCCGCGCACACAGGCGGACGTACACTTTCAGTCTTTGTATGCGCACGGTGTGTATATTAAGAAACACTAGACAAAAACGGTATAAACCATCCGTCAATTACGAAAAGGTGGCTTTAAATAAACACTTCGACTTGACTAAATGCGCAAGCTCATATTTTTGACGTTATTTTAAAGGTGTGGAACTTGTCGTAAGTGACGCCTTTCAGGCATTCTTGGGCAGAAGGCTCATCATAATAATGAGGCTGCTTTTAGCTACAGTATTTGTCAGATATTTTTTAAAATGTTTTATTATGAAGGAAGGTTTACAATAATTGAAAGCGCAGACCAACACATTTAAAAGAAAGGCTCAATTTTAGTATCAGTCCTAATAGTTTGATGACCTCGATAATTTTATACAAACTTCACTAAAACATACGTGTGTGTCACACGGGATGTATTCTCCAAGGTGTTTTAATGTTAACGCTGAATTTGACCGTTCAAAATAAATTTGTTCAGCTACGTTCGACCTTGAAATTGATGCCCCCGTTCTACTTTCCTACATCTTTACAAATCGTTAATCACCACATGTCTGGAAGTAAAGAATTGGTGCAGGTGCGAATTATATCATTAGTTTATAATTATTTAATTTTAAACCATATCTATTTCATTAATTCATTCAGAAACCTTATATATTTAATTTCAAGACTTTCAAAAAACCTTCTTCTAAGCACAAAAAGAACCGGGTCAATTTTGACATCGTAATGCATTTGACCTACATGGTAAAAGAGTGGCATTTGAAAAAAATTGGGCAAGGCCTACGTGTGTATTATACGACTTTATATTTGTAGGGCAATGGTTTATATGGCGCTTTGGTTAACAAAATCAATGCTACATCTGCACACTTTTCGTTTTTTGATAATTAGCAGACAATAATGAATGTAAATAAACGAGGTCTCCGATGACAAAACGGGCTAAAAAACGGGCTGTGTTAAAAAATTGGGCGATAAAACGAGACATATGGAGATCTTCGTCGCGCTCTACAACCGCCGAAGTCGATTTCGGGTCATTCTACACAGTAAGGGGCACAAGGTAAAAGATGGTGCATTGAAAATGGCCTTAAGCCCAATAGCGATCTGCGGCCGCGTTGCTTCCTATTGGCGTTGAGGCGACAATGCCAACGCTGGCGGCTGCTGCGAAGGTGACGGAGCTGCAAAGGTCGATCACCACTCCATCGCTAACCCGAAGCTCGGTTTCATTCAGCGCACTAGATTGTCTCAATTTAGTCACGATTCAGTTACTGAAGCATGACTCTACCAACCTCATAATATTCAGTACCTAACATAACCTTTCCATTCAATTATCAATGTAAACTAATTGATTTCAAGAACTATTATATAATAATTAAACAGATAACAAAATAAACAGTCACGTACAGATTTAAGGTCTTTTAAACTGATTATTCTAAGTATTTTATAGGAATTATGAATAACAAAAACTTGGTCAAGTATACATCGGCCCAAAATACGTGACCTCAGTTTTGTTAGCTCAAGCTTCTCAAAAAGAATTTATGTATAGTTAAACAATACTAACGCAATATTCGCGTTGTTACACCTTTATGGATAGATTATATCATTGTCTTTGTTGTATTATGTTAAAGTTTATGATGTACTCTTTCCAGGTAGATACTTCTAGTGACCATAACTTTTAGCTACCTACTTTTATAAAACTTGATTACCTCAATGCCATTGCATTGTTCGGATGCCAACCGATTTCTGGGATGAGTACCTAAACCCCAAAAACATTATCCTAATTTTTTGCAGGTAGGTACGAATAATGCTAACACGAGTGACCCCAAATCATTAAAGAGACCACGGAAAGTATAAAGCAAACACTAGAGTTTTACGGGTCAACCGAGACAGGGGCGCCAGGGCCTGCCTACCGGAGGGAGGCCGAGCGCAGAAGGCGTAGGGACGACGAGCGGGGGAGGACCCTGACACAGATCCAAACTCATCAGTAAAGCGGCGAAGGCCTCGAGATTCGGTTGCTATATCATCGATTCCTCTACGCACCATACCGCTTTACGCACAAAATGGGTCAACGCGCGCGGCTCTTCGACCAAGTTGGAGTGCGCGCGATGTCCCCGTTCCGAATTGCTCCCTCGGCAAATTAACGCCTCACGCTACTGTGCTCCAAATCGGTTACGGATAAAATAATAAATAACAGCTATATACCTGACATTCAATTATCAACATAAACTAGCAGGATTGTTCTGATTTATATGCTCATTCTGCTCATATAGTATCTTCTCTTACTCCAAAAATTCATGTTCAAGTGAACAGTTAACTTCACTCCATTTGAATTCTTTTAAAACAAATAGTAGGCTTCGAAAGTTATGAGGAGCGGCGTGGGCACATAATTTAGATCTTACGTGAGTCGGTCTTGTCATAGTTTCATGAGCCACTTTCAGCTGAGTAATGACATCGGTCGAGAGTTACGGCGAAGTTGCGACACTATATTCACCTGAGAATCGTCAGATGTTCCCAAGACGTTAAATTAAAAGGTTAGAAACAATATAGAAGAGAAAACATTATAACTTGTCTTATTATATAAACAGTTCATAAAAGAGGTGGTTTAACAAATAAACCATTGCTCTATTTAAAATCACATATTTTACAATAATGGTCTCCCGATAAAAATAAATAAAACCCGCAGGACCAATATCGAGTCTCAATAAACGATACCACATAACTAGCATAGCATAACAAGAGCGATATTAAAAGAAATCTGAGCAGTGAGCTGTTCCAAGTCGTATGTTGGTGAAACTATCGAGATCATCGTACAAAGAGCGCCACGCACCGTGCCGAAGAAAGACGCAGCGTACTTTCCATCGACAAAGACGCTATATTCAAATTATGAGGTTTCACCTGAGAAATGGCCACAAAACAAATTACAGCCATTCTCTCCAAAAGAGAAACACGATTTTAACAATAGTCTCTTGCCGTAGCCTCCGCTACAAATATGGCTTGATCTTTTTCCGTGGGTGTCATAAGAGGCAAATAAGGGTTATCGTTAAGTTAGATGACAGTTTCATTTATTCAAAATTTCAAATATGCTGTTACGACAATTTTCCTATGAAAGCCGGTCGGTGAGCAAATCTATCAATGTGTGGATCAAGTTCTCTACTCTCTATTCTTTCATCATAATTCGATTCTACATATTAGTAGAGCGAGAAATCGCTGTGATTTCGAGTTATTACATTGGTTAGAGTTATATCATTTCCATTATTATGGGTTGTAAACATTTTGATCAAATTGAAATATTTTGTCAAGGTTTATAATCCAAATTACTTTCTAGTTTACTACAATCGGCATCATTTTAAAACTATGATATCTTAGACCTGGGGGCCAAGTCTACTAATTTGCAAACGTGTCAGTGGTCTCACAATGATAAGTTTTTGACAGATTTTGTATGGCATATCTGTCAAAAACTGATCATTGTGAGACCACTGACACTTTTGTAAATTAGTAGACTTGGCCCCCTGATCACGAACAGATTTATCATACTGGTTCGAAAGTAATCCAAGCATATATAACCTTAATATCGAAAATTGTTCAATATGAAATTATGTTTTCCTCCGTAAAAGTTGCACGATGGCATAAAAGCGGAAAATAATAAATTTGATTCCCCAAACAAGATTCAGCCGCGTACATTTGATAGCCTTGACCTTGTGTAATATACATCACGATAATAAGGAAGACTTTGAATACGTATGTAATCGCTGTATCAATAAATTTGCTATTTATATCAACATCATTATGTAACTAGGCGTGGCTCCAGTAAAACAAACTGTATTTAAAAACGTGAATTCGTTGACGGATTCAGAAATCGCAATTTTGGTTACGTTTCAATGATTCTCTAGAAGGGCGTCCGGTCAAAAACTAAATTGAATATGAAGCAGTTATTTCTTTGTACAAGATCTACCATAGATGGCAATGCTTTCGGCAATGACACTTAAAATAAAGAAACTCATACCGAAATAAGTCAGGTAGGTAAAAAAACCTTCTTCGTTAGGTAAGTACGGTTGTACACGTGACCACGTTAAAAGTTATACAATATACCGTAAATCATTTCATAAACAAGAGTACGTAGCAGTAACACAAGTTGGATTAAAGCCAGAGCTAACAAGCTTATCTTTTCAATTACTACATTCTTCACGATTTAAGCCTCGTACAGACCGGCGCGACGCGACAGCTAGACGCGACTCGAACAAATTTCTGAGAAAACTTAACGGTATAACAATTACGGGTGTCGCGTCGCGTCCGTCTGCACGAGGCTTTACGTTTCATTATTTTAGCGTAACGCCATTTCTATTTGGGTAACGGACAGTTCTGTTTAACCTGGCGTTATCGTAACCAAAATTCAGCGTCAGTGCCGCAAACCCACTTAGTTATCGCATTCCGCTGTCAACGAAACAGGAGCACCGAGTGCGGGCTCGCCCGCAATCTTTCGCTTTGTAAACGCTCACCGGCCCTCGGACTAAATTGATACATTCTTGCGAAATAACCTCGCCCAATTTATTCAAACAATCATAATAGATTGTTTGGCTATACGTTCGATATACAACAATGACTAACGAAACTATAGATAATTCAGCGGTTAATGCGCCAGCGTAATTTACTTTGGTAATGGCTGTCGCATTGGTTGGTAAACGAATTTTGAGCTAAAGTACCATAATTCTCGCGTAGGTACAGTTTTCTTGTTTGGAATAATCAATACCCTTCATTACATTAGCAATTAGGTATAGTTAAATTTAGGAAAGCGTAAATTTGCTGTCGCTTGGCATATACAAGACATATCCTGATAACCAATTACAACGACTACTTTTATGTAAAATATGTTAATTTTGCAAACATGCTTGTGTATGGTTGAATTGCTAGATAAAATGATGCTTGTTGTAAACATTTGATTGAATATAACTATATATAACGTGCAATTACTGAGATCAGAATACACCAGTAAGGTCTTCACTTTACTGGTGTATTCTCTGTATTCGTCATTTTGTTTCAAAATCTGGGGAAGATTGAAGAATCTTGTTGAAACGAAATCATCAAAATAGTATTTTTTTTTTTAATTTTATGGAACTATAAATATATCAGATTTTAAATACCTTATACAAAGTACTCAAGTAAACTTCATAAATGCATTAACATAAATTTAGCAGAAGTATAAGCTAGACGGATTACTGAAGACCGCGATAAGTCAATGTGATTTAAATTGAAGTTTAAGAGGATGGTTATAAATATAATATGGGGTGCGAGGGCTCCGAGGTGTTCGTTACAAATAAGAGTAAAGAGGGTCGAGACGAAGGCATCTACCCACACTTGTATGCTCTTCCGTGCATTCTGCGCGGAGGAAGGTCGTCGACCCGCACTGAGGAGCATCTCCGCAAATCTTTTTATTTTGCTCAGCAAGATGCGATTCTAACTTTGTATAGACGTCACGATTTTGGGGGAGACTCAAGATGGATGCGACGACGAATTTAATATGTATTGTAAGGCTGTAAGGTAAGAAGAGAGGTGTTTTCAGCGTACTATTCGGTCAAATATCAGCGCTGTAGATATATGGATTTGTAAATCGGTTTCATAATGTGATAATGTAATGTATTGTAGCCGTTGAGAAATTAGTAGTCAATGTCTTATGTATTACATTAACATGTAGTTTAATCTTATGTACCTATAGTGCTAAATGTGCTTACACAACATGCTAGCTGAAATTAACTGGGTGCCTACTTTGATACATTTCCGATACATTTTCTACGACGATTATATTAATCTTATTTTTTGACGATTATATTATTTCAAAACGTTAAATAATATTGTTGACAGGAATACAGATATTGCCAAACTTCAATTTCAATTCTTTTATGGTCTTAACAAAAGCTAGAACGTTACATTTAATTTCACAAAAATAGGAACGATAAATGAAAAAAAAAGGCTATTGGAACATCAGAAGGTGAGCGGTTTCCGGCCTCGGTTGACTGACTACCTGCTAAAGGAAAGAAACGAACCCATGCGTTATGCTTATGACACTATAATATAGCAAGCTCTCGTAATATTATTATCTTTGAAACAGATCTTGTTTGGGTAGATTTAAAAATAATACAAGTAAGAAAAAAATCTTTTGGTCATCTGTTGCAAAGATCAATACATACAAACAAGGAGCTTCCTCAATTCCTAAAGAGGTTACCAAACCAAACAAAAATGTTCCCGCGGATGAGGACATAATCATGGAATTTGTTATAATGCAAACAATAATAACTGCAACGATATTGAAACGTAACGTTGCTTAGAAAGCCCATAACGTTCCAAATAAAACACGCCGACAAGCATGCAACAGTGGGGTTCAACTGTTTGGGGTAGCCGTGACGAATGAGGGTGCCAAGGAATAAAAGAAAACATCGAAACACCATAAACTGAACGCGTTCGAGGGGCTGTGGGAGTGACAGGCAAAAGAAGTTTGATTTTCAATAATGAAGTAACTCGAATAAATGAAACGATTTAGAAAATACTCATTATTACTAATGATAATGGTTGCAGTAAAAGTGACTCGATTTCTAAGTTGCTCCCTCTACCTGTCGTTTGACGTTCAGCTTACACAACAAGGAAAGTTAAATGCGCGTGCGGGGCAAAGCAACTTTCGCCCATTGTAGAGATAGTAAGTACTTAATCAAAACAACACAATTTTGTGACTTAGGAGATCATGAAAGCATACCTGACAATACTTAATTCATCAGTGTCAACGCTTAATACATCATACAAGGAAAACGTCGCTTGCCCGTCTGCAAACTGATGATCGTACACGTGAGTGTTCTGTTCTAATTCATGTAACGACCCAACCGACGAAAAGTCCTTCGATGAACATGATAAAATAAACTAGTTCCGCGTTGACTCCAACAACCAAAATAGCTCACCTGGCTAAGGCCATTATACGTTCGTATAATCCAATTTTCCAAAATAGTTGCAACACTTCGTTATCACAAACAACCACAAGTCAAGTTTAAATAAAAAGTGCAGTCCACTGAAACCGAACAACACCGGTATGCGAAAGAGTATCACGTTTGACAGTTTCACTTCACCACATGGCTGGTAAGTTGCGCGCGGTGACGTGACAGACGTACGCTGCGCTCGACGAATGACGGGCGACTGCCGCGACTGTACTGGACTCTCAAATGCCGCGACTCGGGGAGTCGAATGTAATGTGAATGTGAGCGCTTCTCTCGCCGCTCGCGGAGAGCGGAGCGGAGGCGCGGGGTCAGCGAGGGCGGAGCGCCCGACAACGGGCGCCCGCGGGACAGCTGCGCACCACAGACCCTTTCTCCGTTCAGTCTCCATTGTATTGGTGAAAGCTTTAGCCTGTTCATATGCTTAACACGACTTTTTGACGGATGCAAGATTATAAAGTTCAACTTGGGCAACTGCCTAATTTTATATAACTAACGTGACAAATTATTTTTGATCAAATCTGTCACGGTGAGGCATTAGAAACTGCCTAGTCATGTTTTGATCTAAATGAAAATCTTCTACCAATCCAGAAAGGATAATGATGTGTAATATGTACCCCCGGTCGCTATATGTAAAAGTAACATAACAGCAGACAGCAGTTGCTACTTTATATTTAACCTGCCGAACAATGAGATATCAAGCTTGAACATTGACTGCAGCTTTGTTCAGTGCACGTAGGGAGAAGTTGTTGCCCCCGAGTAGAGCCTTGAGCCGCCCTGTTCGACACGGCAAACAAATAGATGTGAATTACATTCAAATGATAATGCTTTAACACCGATTTCTGTTTAATTATACTTAGTTCTACAGTAAATTTCTATATTCCAAATGAAGGATCACGCGTTGGTATTGGTAATATTTGCCGCAACAGAAAGTAAAGCTAAACTGAAAGTTTCGCTCGGTTTTACTTCGTCTGGTTACTTTGTGAAAGGGTCTATAACTTTTAATGCCGAGGTTGTGGCGTTCTTAGTTTCCAATGTTTCCATTGAAGAACAATTAGGTATATATTATTAAATGAACTTTAAACCCATCTTTGGTCATGTCACGTTGGTGCACGGTATATAAATGATGCAGATTCATGAATAATGCTTTCATTTTTGTAATCTAATGTTGGATGTATATGAAAATACATTTATAAATAAAAAAAAGGATATTTTAGTGGTGCTTAAACATAGTCAGTCTTTGTTTGTTCAATATTTTTCTCCTCGTGTTTATTAAATGGTGAGGGTATCTCCTTTTTTTAAGCATTAATGAGAACTTTTTTCTGAAGTGAGCTTGAATTAAATTCGAGAAAATTTTTCATTAGTGCAAAGTAAAAGAATAATTTCATTTCAATCTGAATCACTCGAGAAGCATAATAATGTGAACATGGTAATTTAAAGATATGCGAATGAAAGACGTCGATTGGTAAGGCCGGGAGGTTAGCTGAAGTAATAACGCGTGCATTGGCTGCCACAACAGAATATATAAATAATATGACCGCAAGGGTTAGGCAAAGTCATCGAGTCATCTCGCCCTCAAAGGCGTCTCAAACACTCGTCGACCTTGGCGCGAGCCTTCAGGGTTAACCTCCCGAAGGGAAAAAGCCCTCGGCCTCGGATTCCTCAACCCACCTTACCTGCTCAGATTATTTGCTCCTTTGTTTGAATTGAATCGTTTCGGTGTTGTGTTTCTTAGAAAATATTCGGGATACGTCGGGCTTATTATATTAAACGGCTATTGAAAATATTTATAATAATTAAGATTTTAATCTAGTGTTCTAATGTGTAGAGTACTTCTCATTGCCTACACTCTACAGCTTTGAATATTGTAGTACCTAATTAAGGAAATGCAGATCTCTTCCAGGCAGGATATATTCACCAGGATATTCATATGATTTGGGTTTTTATTATTATCGACTTGGGAATAAGTGTTTTTTATTATGAGTACGTAATGTTTTCAATCGTCTGATATCTTGTATCAGAAGAATATTCTATCGATTTGACGGCTTGAGAACAGAAAATATCAACCGCTCCAAATAACAATGATTAAATATTATTTAGTCTTCAAGTGAATGCTCTGAAATAAATTACGTTTTTATATTCTTTCTCATTTCTCTCTCTTTCTCTATTTAACTTTAATGGATTATCTTTGAGATGATTATTCAAGATATTTTGCATTTGAATATTATTTCTAACGTATTCAAACTTATTGACATGAATATGCAAGGCGAAATTATGCAGAAATCTTAGGTCACGTGTTCGGTAAAGAGACATACCAAAAGATGTGATAGACGAAGACAAAAAAAAGATTGATGACATGAATACACAGGAAGTGATTGCTAAAAGAGGTCAGTGAAAAAAAAAATGCGTTAATTTAAAATATACGCAAGGACTATGAAAAACTTGATTCGTTGGAAATCCATGAAAGCTGAGCAATATTTCACTGCATTTAGATTCAAAAGAAATTACGTGCGAAAATGCGAAAAAACAAAATACTTGCGATAAAAGACTCAAGCAAGTCAGCAGTTTACAAAATAATAACGTTAGGCGAAAAATGTGGTCTTAATTAAATACGTGACATATCTAACAATTTAGTTGATGACTAGGAAAATTAAATCCATGGCCTTATTTTTATACTAACGAATTTCTGGCGACTGCTTAATACCACTTAGTCAAGAGGACTAGAGTGAAGATACTTATAACAAGAGCCAACAGACTTCTGAAGGATGCTCTTAAGCCTTATCGAGTCATTATCTGTTTTAATAGTGTGACTAGTACTGACAAAATTGACTATGTAGATGAAGGGGCTGTAAGTTTTTAAGAATGGGAAACATTTTCAAATTTTCTGATTGGGCCCTGAAAATGTGCAATGGAACACTAGAAAGGAAAAATACAATGGGATATATTAATTAAGTGATAGGTTAATTCGCCCTTATTACTTTCAAAGTGACCATATTACAAAGAATCGATGTTGGTAGACTCGTACGTTTTATATGCGTGGCGTGTGTCAGTAATTTGCATAATACTGTGTGTTTGTTTGTGGACTGGCGCTAAACCTTCTTGGTTGTCATTACGCTCTGAAGCTTTACTATCAAAATAGAAACACATTTCGAAGAACTTGATCAAAAGCTGCTCTTGAAGAAGATTGGCAACACAATGCGCTTACGATAACAAGTGGAAGCTCTTTGAATACTAAAACTATATATCCAAAGCGAAAGTAAATTTATTGCGAAATCTGTTTCAAATTGATATAATTTAAAACGGAGAAAATTCATAAATATAATTTTATATTTGTATGTATACTCATTTTTGTATAATCCTCAGCATGTTAGTTAATCAATTAAAAGAAATGATATAGAAAGCTCGACATCCAATTTTTTTTAAGCTATGTGGTTACGCAAGCCGATAAAAGAACTTCCGTTCATTAGGTTAGGGTACCTAGAGTGACGTCTGTAGTACCTATGTATTTTTAAGCGACTTCTTTAAAAAGGAGGAGGTTCTCAATTCGTCTGTATGTAATTTTTTTTTTTTTTTTGTCAACAACACCTTGTTGAACTTTTTCCCTAGGCAACATATAAAAAACGTATGCAAGAGTAGAGGAACAATATTGCTCCGATAATGGAACTGACTTTCGTTTATTGGTTAAGTTAAGAGGTATTAATTATATTAGTAAATCACTTGGTGTTAACTTAAGTATAACAAATTTTCATGAGCTGCTGTCAGGTGCCCGAGTTTTGATTTGATTTGTAAAATTCAGTTGACCAAAAACGCCACTTACATAGAACCCATGGGATAAAGTGCATTTTCTACCCAGGCTTTTGGCTTGTTTACGGTCTATTAACGGCTTTCCTATTAGTCCAGATAAGGACTACGTGCAATTTACACCAACACCACACAGCGGGGCGAAAGGCTACCCGGTACATTATATTTTTTTTAGAAACTGCACCAGGTTTGTTTACGGTCTATTAACGGCTTTCCTATAAGTCCAGATAAGGACTACGTGCAATTTACACCAACACCACACAGCGGGGCGAAAGGCTACCCGGTACATTATATTTTTTTTAGAAACTGCACCAGGTGCCGCAGATCGCACTTTCCACGATAAACTTTCTCATTTACAATACGAGTTGACCTTTCGTATCTATGGCACTCCAAAAAAAAGGGTACATCTTTGAACAAAAACTTTAGTTTTATAAGAAGGGATTTGAACAGGTGACAAAAACCACGATAAGTGAAAGGTCTAATTTCTTTTTGTGTATATTCTACATTTTCGGAACAAAGGCTCATTATGAATTAATCAACAAATAGATTTTAAATAACGAATAATCATATTGATTAATATGGAAATCCAATTTTTAGTTCATAACCTACATTAAAACGAAAGGAGGCCATTGAGAAATAAGTATTTTATAGAGAGCACTAAGTTCATGAACGATGTTATATGCCTACGGATTTGTTTATCGATATGTAGTGTTTTCGTTCTAAATGTTTTTATTAATATGTATACGAGATTAAGGTAAGGAGAGAGCCGTGGTTCAGTCTCAACTCGACTCTCGCTGCGTGGAAAGCTCGCTATCTCGTCTAGGTGAAAATCCTACAATATCGCCGTTGTTACCTTAGCATCTAGTTCACAGTTTGCTGTTTATGCTCACGTATTTATTTCAAATGTCTAAATAAACAGGAGCTCAGTATACATTCCAAATGCCATGAAAAACGATTCTATGAAATAAATGGAATAATTCAATGAATAAATTAAAATATTATTCGAATCTTAACTGAAAGCATTAATTACTTTTGAAAGTATTTAATTGGTTTCCAATTCATTATACGACTACAGAAAAATCTTAATAATTTAATAACATATTATTTATTAGAGACGAGAGGCGGAACGCAACAGTGAAAGTGCATCTCTACATTGCGCCCGCGCACCGAGTTTAGAGCATTTTTCAGTCGTGATTAAAAAGAGAGAGAAATGCAAGAAAGCGTCGCTCAAGCGGGCGATGGTATAGTAAAATTTGAAAGCGCTACACAATAGCGCGTTGTCGAAATTGGAAAGTTGAGTGGCGTGCGTCCATTGCGTAACAGCTCTTACGAGCTGCGGTGTGACGCTGACGAAAGGTAAGGTGTGACGTCACCAGCATGAAAGTGCATCGGCCGGCGCCCCACCAGGCGCCGCCGGCGAACAAATGCACGTGCGCTGCAGTACTGCGCTTCCTGCATCTGAGGACTTTCTATTGGGAAACCGCCGCGACATGCACTCGACTTCTCTACACATCTAACTATTGGGAAATTCGACTCTCACGCATGGCTACACGAAACAAGATGCATCTGATTGAGCAATCAGCTATACAATGCGGTTGCACAACCATTGACACGGTGGACGAGGTGCTTCGTTAAACGTACATGCATCTCTGATATTAATGTACGCACGTATTTATAGTAATTACGATATTTACACGTTTTATACTTACACTTTACGGTGCTCTACGGCCCCTGTAGAAATACCTGTAAATAAAGGAATTCGAATTCAGGTTATCAAAGACTAACATGAATATAACCAAGAATCTTAATGCGCAAAACAGTATCGATGAAATTATGGTTAGAAGTTTGTGCGGTTATTTTTTGGACTATCGAAATAAAAGTCCAGTAAGTACCTACTGGCACAAGGTAAGGACGTTGATTACTGATAATCTCTGCATGCATGCTGCTGCTCATAGTGTCTGATTTCTCGAAATTGAGTAGTCCCAATTTCAGGTGCACGTAAAAGCATAGCCTATGTTCAGCCTGGAGTGTTCACTGCACAGCCAGTATTGATTTACTAGACTAAAATTGTAAACGATATCCTGGAATCGAGTGGGGGTAATGCAATATTTTTCTCCCGTCTATTTGAGCCCACCGATAAATTTACCAAAGTGTCACAACGGTTCTCCTCTGCACGTAGGTCGTTCTTTATAATGACATATTACATTATGTTGATAGTTCCCACTATCATCGAGATCAAAAGCGAATGATATACAATAATAAAATCAATTGTGTAGTCATTTTGTACTCATTACAAGCTTGAAATCAATATAAGCCGCCTTGACACTGTTTGCTTTTACAGACCGACGGATGCGTGTGTCAGTATAAAATGTGTTACAATGATAAATAATAATTGAAAACACGGATTATTTGTGAGGACACTAGTACATGCAGATGACATAGAATTTGTATTTTTAACTCGTTACATTACATGATAATTATAGTAAATAAACTCAAGAATAAACCCACGAACTAAATTCAAAATTATAAATAGAAATAAAATTGCTTGTGCGCGTTTCCACTAACCCTGTATTACGTGTTCTTCAAATTGAATAAATATGAAATTAGCCATATTCAGATTTGCTAACTAGAAACTCAGCTTACATACGATGAGTAAAGGTATTTTTGCAATAAGCATTTTATAGCCACATAATAGTTATACCATGCCATACAAATGTCACGCCGATTGACCAATAAGTGTGAGAGTTAAAAAATTGAGGTCTCAACGCGAGACGCTCCTCAAAGGAGTTCATGGTTGAATGGAACATGTACACTGTACAGTGTTAAAATGGTCGGCTGTGCCTTATTATACACTTTGCCCCACCACTATAGAGTTCAAAATGCGATGGCACATCAGAAGCAGTTCCTAAATGTAGGATTGAGAACATTAGTGAATATATAATGTTTTAATCTTTATATCCTCTAAAATAGAGTCGACTTCTGTTTACAAGATGGCGGCATTCAAGAAGTAGGTTGAGAGAACGCACGTCTAGTACACTCGTATATCACAAAGACTCATTAACTCATCGGTGTAAGATGTGTTGTGATTGTCAATAATGAACTCTATGAATTTATGACATAAAAACTGCAACATGATGGCGCAATTATTGCTTTATTAATTAATGTAATAATTACTGTACCTACCTACCTACGTAATAGACTTAATTGTTGGTGTTTAATTTGTACCGTTACCTTAACATGGTTTTTTTTGTTACAGAAAGGTTGTTGTAATCAATAGAAATTAAAATCATATCGATACTATAGAAAATTTAATATTCATTTTTCTCAAAAGTGCTGCATAATTTTGAATTTTAATGACTTCTTTATTTGATGTATTCTCTATCTAATCAGATAATATTTTGTATATGTATATTACTTCAGTCAATGTTTTCCCTGCAATACAAACAGCATTTCAATATAAATGACACAGAATCTGCATAGATCATGATTGCCAAACAATCAGGTGTGCAAGCATAATAAACTCTCAAATGTACCAATCTTAAGAATAAGTAATAAATAGTATCAGAAAGGCGAGAGGCTCGTGCACTTTCTACTAGAACATGGAACAAAAGTAACGAGCAAAAGTTACGATATCTCGTGTGATATAACCGCTGTGCTATACATTGCGGTACAGCCGAGCTATGCTACCATTTCACGCCCCATTCTCCTTTCATAACACCATTCTAAAATACGTAGTTTCTACAGAATGGTCAATAAATGAAATTATGAGAATAATCTGTGAAAATTTCTTGTGATTGCTTCCTGTTGTGCTGACTTGCAGTATCCAAAGTTTGACACCATCAAATCTATACCGATCGCACTCAAACGAAAGCTAAATGTTTTCTTTTCTTTTTCCGTTTATACCAAAAGCATTTGTAAATAACCCTTGAGCAATACCTATGGACACTTCCAGCTATTTGTTGCAGCTTTGTCAACCGATTCTGCCTACACAATCCTGTGTTATTGGCTAACAAAGCCCACTGATATCCACGAATATTTCGGTCGGGAGAGCTGTAATTGTAACTGGCTTTTGTGTTTCCTTGAAGATTTTCTTAGCGACTCATTACTAAACACAAAACAAACATGATTAGTTGTTATTATATTTCCCTACTATCTATTGCCCGCGGCTTTGCTCATCTGGATGTCGGAAAATATCCCACGGGAATGTACTACCGGGATTAAAAGTACCCTATGTGTTAATCTAAGTTATAAATCTGTGTGCCATCCAAATCCGTCGCACCGTTTTTGCGTCAATCCGGAGGATCCAGACAAACGGACGATATTTTCGGAATCAGACTTGTAGCAATTACTTTTTTTCAAAAATATTTACTATTTTATTATTTATAAAGCAATTGTGTAAATGGTAAGGCCCCGTAAACACACAATGCATCTAGATTTAATTGAATTAAGTGTAGCAATCAAACTTGGAAATATTGGCACAGCAACAGTTGTTCACAGGAACAAATAAACTTGTTCGAAACGGGGATAGGGCAGGTAGTTATCATGATTGTCTCTAGGGTCGGCTAACTGGTCCATCGATAAGGCTAAAAGCTCACACGTTAAATAAACAAACGTACTAGATTAGAAACTCGCTTGTTTTGCAAGTTTCTAATGCTGTTGATTAGTTGTAATATGTTGCAAGTTATGAATATCTAACAATCTGGCTATGCCGCATTCTCTGACAAAGTGCCTACCTCGCTGGTAAATTGCAAGAGATCTCAGCGAGAAATACGTTCACCGTCCTAGATGCGCGGTACTTTCGTTTTGAAATCGGCGCGCACAATTGGCCGTATCGAGACAGAAGCGGACCAGCTGCCAGGGCTTGAAATACCGTTAAAAATATGGTATCGTTACAGCCTTCTGATGCGGGTATCGTTAACTAATAAATAACGTTATATTATTTACCGTTATATCTGGCACATTTTACCGTTAAACATACGTAACGTTAAAATCTAAGGTAACGATAATTTTATCGTTATAATTAGTTTTGTTACCGTCGCTCTCGTCCAATCGCAAAAGAATGTCAGATTGCATCGACGCTAAGACTGCCATACGACTATTTGCGCGTTTAATAGATATTATCTTATCATTGCTATTCTGTGTTGTGCTTGTACTTGAGAATATACTTGGTTGGTTGGTCCACCGTGTTCTGTAAGCGCGTACAACTGCCGTGTGCGGTGAGAGATATAAAGACGACAAACGAAATGGCAACAGCGCCGACAGGGTGTGGGAGTGAGAGGCTCGCGCGCGCACGCCGGCCGCGGCCGCCTTTGAGACGGGCTGGCAACGTCGCTTAAAATAACAAAATAATACCGATAATTTTTTACCGCTATTTTTACAATAACGTTAAAAATACCGGTAATTTTTACCAAAAATGTTAACGTTATTATTATGTTATGCTACTAAGTAACGCTACCAAATTGTACCGATATCGAAGTATCTCTACGGAAATACCGTTACTTAACGTTACTTTTAATGTGAATTGGTATCGTTTTCAAGCCCTGCCAGCTGCACCGTGCGCGGGCACAGCTCGGCCGAGCACTCGCCTGCGCATTCCTGTGCCTCTGACAAACACCCTTCACCCACAGTATATTTGTATCATAATCTTAGCTTATGAACTTTATAGGTCATGTATTTTTTGCCACACCACCCCTGCGCCCCAGTTCAACAAAACATTTACCGTTCACAGCGGAGTGAAACGGAGAAATTTGTCATTTAACTAACTCTCTATCCACAGGCTAATTTTGATCTAACTAGCATACACTAATTAATTTTGATTTCAAAGATAAAATCCGACTTTCATTCAATAAAATTTCATTTTGTCAAACAACTTTCATGCAGCGTAATCGATAACTATCAAAATCTAAAAACAGGCATTTAAGATATAGCTAAAAATTAAATTAACCATGTAAAAACTTTCGTTTGTATACTTTTTAGTTTTTACTAAAACTATTGAAAGTTAGTCATGAAAAGAATTTCTACTGGCTGTGATCGATGATCGTGACAACTTTCAAAATGGTATTAAAAGAAAGATAATTGAAACTTACATAATGTTACCGATAGATTAGTAAATAAACTTTCGACATAAAAATCTAATGTGGGGTAATTTGTCACGATGAGGCTCTGAAGAAATCTGTTCTAGAGATTCTGGGGCTTTCGAGATGAATATGATAGAGCAACATATGCGATGGTACTACAGATTTTCACAAAATTCTCGTCGGAATGATTCATTGCAAGAGTGGTTTAAATTTTAGTTGAGCCGTCTAATAAGCATATCTACGTAGTGCGCTAGGCCCCGCGACTTTTGCAATTCGTGTTACACTAACCGCTACATGGAGAATGTGACATAATTTCGCCAGTTTCGCGGTGTGGGCTTAGAAAGAGCGTTTCTATATTAATCACAATAGAGAAACAAAGCATTTCTATTAATATAACAAAGATATTGTTCGAGTGGATACTTGGAAATGAGTTGATGAGAAAGTTAGGAGTTGATAAATTATGGAGTAATCACAATCTAGTTAGTGATTTGGAAAAAAATGCATCTGATTACTGATTTTTGGACTGTCGACGAAAAGAGATTTGGAACGCTCACAAGTGAAAATCTTTTGTTAACAGCTGACACAGATTAATTCATTCATAAAAAATCATGTGTCACCTCGTCACAGTCGTAAATACAGCAGTAATACATTAATGGCGTATCAAATTAACTCAAACGGACATAAAGTGGCTTTTCATTTATGCAGTCACCGTGCGCCAGATTTCATAAGCGTTCTCTCCGCACCCTGATCTAGGTTATGTGGTCGACATCAGCGGCAGCAGCGGTGGCGTATCGAGCGCGTCCGATGTTAACCTACATACATCGCTGGCACACTTACACCAACACGGTTGGGGTCGAGAGCACCCGGACCCGTAAAATTCGTGACCCAGCCCCCTCCCTTACGACCTCACGTTGTATTTGAGGCCCCGCGACGTCAAACGTTGTTAGATAACAAAATTCTAGGTTCTACCTTTTGAATAGGTACTTGCTCAGTAATTGCACATACAAAAAGAGGCTGGGTTAATAACTGCCTGTTTGTTAACGTGGAGTGAAGCATCCATTTCCAACCGGTATTGTTTCAAAAAGGCTCATATTTACAAATGCAAGTGAAGTTTGTTTGTCATGGGTGTATTTTCATGAATTTTTAACGTCATATTTACTACGGCTTCCCAGATAGTACTATACATAATGAAGAATGAACCGGAAGTGGTAATCGTTTATCGAGGAATCATTAAGTAGTAATATTGTTAAAGCGGTTACAGGTGAAGCACAGTATTTGTTTTAATCAAGTAATTTTTTGTATAAATGAAGAGAGGTTGTCAACTATTTACTGACTGCCTTTCATTTTATTCGGAATAGTTTCTATTGTGAAAAGCGGAAACTCATTAAAATATTCAATGTTGAAAGTAAAAATTTTAATGTAGCCTCCTGCCTCCGTTATTTGTTGATTGACTGTTTTGGACCCATCGGAGCCTACATTTGTGGGGAGGTTAAATTTGGTCTTTCAATTGATTTTAAATGTCGTTGCGATTTCCATCTACTCTCTTATTAAAATAAAATAAAAATAAAATAAGAATAAAAATAAATAAAATACCCTTCTTTCCTTAATGCAATTTCAAAAGTGTCTTCAACTTTTTAATCCTGTTTATAAGTATCTCCATTTTAACCTAAAAGGGTAAGGACAATGCAATAAATTGGATCAAAGAATTACCACGTCGCGATTTTGTGAATTTACAATGAATGCTTCAGTAAAACCTTCGTTGTTTATGCTTTCAAGACAGGCACCGTCGCTCCTCCTTGGGTCACGATGCGCTTCGGTACAAGTGGCATGGCTTGCAGTCACGAGGGTCGATGCCCGGCCTGTGTCGCTAACACTACCAATCGATAACCTGATTTGCACTACTCATACAACACTAGCCATGATTCACCCGATATAACCGAATTAACTAATGTTTAATTACAACGCCTATCTCGATTCTCGATTTCCAGCTATCCCGCTCGCACCTACCGGTATTCACGAGGTTGAGTAATCAAATCCCTAATGTGGTGTCACATGTGGCGTTATCTTAATTCATAGGAATTTATTTATAAACTAATTTAGGCGAACTGGTATATGTTTAGACGTATTACTCATGTGATGTGTTTTGTAAAGCTTCGATACAAATTCTTAGAAGGTAACAAACACATTGTTCATAATGGGGGAATTCTTGGAAGCTATAGTGAAGCTCAAAAATTCTGTAAGTAGGTACTTTGTTGACATATAATATAGCCGTATGTGTAGTACATATAGTATGTGTATGTCAGGGCTATTGTGATGCGAGTTGATGGGACAATGCAAGTGTCCAGAGCCCTGGTCCGCGTGCAATCCGAGGTCGACGCCCTGTCGGCGGACGAGTTAACCGCGGAATACTGACCCCTCTCGCACCATACACTCAACAATACACTTGCGACTCGATCCACATAAGGATAAAGTCCGTTTTACAATGGCCCGACTACCGGTTAGAACAACCACAACTTTGAAAGTTCAAATACGAGCAGATATCAACGGCATATTCATGCAGGAAGTAACGTGCGTATTGAACATTTTTGAAGAACAATCCTATCAAATAAGGAACGCTATTTAATGTATAATTCTAAACACGACGTGCCACTAGCAAAAACAATTCTTCTTGTAAAAAAAAAGTTTAGAATTGCTGTGAAATCAATAATTGTAGATATGTTTGTAATATGCCGCATACCTGTATGTGTGGCGTTTGCGCATTCGCGGTGGTCTATGGAGGTAAACAGTCAATTGAACACAATAAAATGTTGAAGTGTCATACTTTCGATGACAAATGAGCCGGAAATGCAACGCAACAGAAGATTATAAGACGTAATGCAATCACAAAGAGTTTAGTGAATCAGCTCGTTGCTAACGACTTAATTAATCATAGTTTAAAGTATCTAACTGTTTAACAAGGTCCATTTGTTTTTCAGGTTAGGCTTCATCGTCGCGCTAAAATTGTACAGTTAACTGACGTCGCAGTTAACCGCTTGGCGATAGATAGCCCTAAAAACTGAAACATCTATTAGATATGTAGTGCCGTTGTACCAAATTAGATCGAGGTAAAGCGATGAACAACGCGATAGTGAACGTGATAACTTATCTATTAGTACTGGCACTGCGAAACAGTTTGCTTTGAACAGCTTCAACAATACGGTACTAAATACTTAATGGTATTTACGAGTATCAGTTGAGTATACAAGGAAGTATTGTTTTAATATTGTTATCTGTTATACATGAACGGTCTGCAGGGTCGTCTGCCGTCACGAATTGATATTGAATCAATATTTTAACCTTATGATTTACATGTTTAGCCTATACTATGAGGTTATTACAAGGATAATTACGTCAAGTATTATATTTGTGGTTTTTAGTTGAGTAGGTGGTTTAGGTTTTGATTGTCTGAAATAAGTACAAATGAAACACGTCATAATAATGTTCTATAAAAGAACATACTTAAAGCCCAAGTCCAAATCCAAGTTGAGTCTTTCCTCTCAACTTTGAGTATTTATTATTATATAGGTACCTATAGTGTATTTATGTTTATATATTTAAGCTTTATGTATTTATTTAAGTATATGTTAATTTTAGTTAAGACTTCGCATATTATTCGTGTTTTACTCTTCTTGTTCTCACACACTATTGTCTACATTTCTTTCTCATTTCTCCTTTCGCAAGTCTGCTGGAAGAAATTTCTTAAGAAATAAGCAGAACCTTTGTACTCATATTTAAATTATGTCGTATCTTTTTTGTATTTTACTGTGTGTACATAAATGTGGTGGAGCTCGTGGCTAAGTAATAACAGCCGCTCGTGTCGATCCATCAGGTTAAGCTACGCTTGCCGGGGTTGGTCCGTGGATGGGTGACCATTTTCACATATCGAGACTCCTCCGTGCCTCGGAAAGCACGTTAAGCCGTTGGTCCCGGCTGTCATTTGTGGATCTTTGACAGTCGTTACGAGTCGTCAGAAGCACGAAAGTCTGACAACCAGTCTAACCAAGGGGTATCGTATTACCCAGTTACTGGGTTGTGGAGGTCAGATAGGCAGTCGCTTCATGTAAAATACTGGTATTCAGCTGCATCCGGTTAGACTGGAAGCCGACCCCAACATAGTTGGGAAAAGGCTAGGCAGATGACTGTGTGTACATAAATAATAAAATAAATAAATAAAGTCACTTGCATCCAAATACGATTTTTTTTTATCGGATACTTTCAAAATAGTTCTGAAATTGACCTTTTTAGTCTTTCTCTTTTCAGTACCATTAAAGTATTTGTGTCCAAAAAGTCCTGATAAAGATGGTACTTAACCCTACAAGGGAGCGACCAAAGCTACAGATTTACAGAACACCATGTGATACGATCCTTACATAGGTACTCCTTTGGCTTTGTTCGTATAATTAAACTGTGAGAATTTAATGAAATCAGATTCCTACTTGGAAGTATGTAGGTAATTACTTCGTATTAAGTAAAATAATCGGGAAATGCTCTACATAAATGTACACACGGCTACACACCAAGCTATACATTTCTAGTATAAGCTGACCTCGCATTGTACGGAAATCTTATACAATGCAAGATCAGTATAAACTGGAAATGTATAGATTGATGTGTAGCCTTGTGTACACTGTACAACTTTTTTTTTTTGTGGTTTGTAAATCATCAAATGACTTCTCCCGCTCTGGGCGGAGCGGAAGGGCGTGTCAGACTTTTACTGACTAAAACCCACCCGTGTTCCTTCAGTTGCCTGTTGCCAAGGTCCCGGTATCCCTTTCGAACGTTCCCGCAACCCTGGCAGGGTACACTGTACGTACACCTGTGGCGATATTCTACAAAACACGCGTGGGGTTTTTAACAACTTTTCTATTACCGTATTACCAGCAATCTTGTACTAAGAATCTAGGGTCTCCTCACAAGCAACAAGATTTTATTTGCATAAAGTTTCTGCAGCTCTCTACTAAAGAAAAGTAGGTAATCATGACATGTTGTCGAAACTGTTGAAAGCTTCTATTTTGTAACGTTACGTTTAAGTTTGTTTTATTTTATTTATTCAAACTCACTTTGTTAATTTTATAAAAGAACTGCTTGATCTTGTAATGCTGTCTTTTTTTGTTTGAGGTTGGGTAATCTTCAAATGACTTCTCCCGCTCTGGGCGGAGCGGGAGGGTATCAGACTTTTACTGACTAAAACCCACCCGTGTTCCTGCAGTTGCCTATTGCGAAGGTCCCGGTATCCCTTTCGGACTTTCCCGCAAATGTAATGCTGTCTGACATTAGAGATTTCTATATCATTACTATATTTTTTTACTAAAAAACAAAAAATAATCACATTCAAAGTGCTTTTTGATAAAATTTCTCTTTGCTTCAGTTGCTTCAGGAAATTGGAAACTTCAGTTAACAGCGCATTTATGTTATTGCTTCCCAGAAAGGACTTTCATTTCATTTTCGCATTTTTGTACGTTATTTTATTAAGCACCACATTATTAGTAATTAATGAAGATTTCGCTGGAGAAGCATACGAAAGTGCAGATACCAGTTACTAACCATAAGCTGACACAAATCCCTTATAAAAAGATATCGGAAAATACAGCCTACGATGAGTCACAAAAAGTTATACTTATTGTGATATTTACTAGATTAGGTTCGACACAAAAATTTCGTATTCAGGGTAGTGGGTGAACCGACCTAGAAACTGAAATGATGTAATTTATCATTTGGAGCCCTTAGTCCTTGAGACAAAAGTTCCCCAAGGCCGGTAGCCCCGAAAATATCCTTCGGGCGGGTAAAGTCCTTGGAAGCTACGCAATACAAGGTCACCTCATTACAGATGGCCTACCAGTCGCACGATCAGTCTATGGATTCAGCTTACTGTAACAAGGTTACAGAAAATATTTCGGTAGGCACGGGTTTTAACGATAAATTCATTGAGTGCTTCGGAAGTTTATAGAACGGGAATAAATCGGCGGTTGTTTTTGTTTTAAGTAAATACGAGCTTTTTTTTTCTTCTGTTCAATTAAAAACATTTTCCATGGTTTATCGCCTTCATCATCTACAGGCTGAATCTACCCGCCGCTCAAGGTTAGCCTTTACTTTTGTATGCCTCTTTACGCATTGACCTCGGCTCCTGATGTTGTCATCAGGCCAAGTTTATCCAATAATTATAGCTTACTTTTAACTTAATTGTGACCAATTAAATTGTAGCTAGAAAATGTTATTAAATTACGTATGCTTTTAAGGCCAAGGTTGTAGCTAGGGGTGGCTATGGTTGTTTGTTCCCGTGCAACCTTCAGCGGTTCTAAATCCGGTACCTACCTGGTATACTATTTTATTCAGTACGACCTTGTTCAGGGCTAGTAACAGTACTATTATGAAAGTCTAAGTTGATGATCACATTGAGATGAAGCTCTTGATGTCTTTTGAGACAGTTAAACCATGGAAAGGACACTTGATTTATCCACGAGCAAAGTTCTGGCAGATTGAATATGACCACCTAGACTTGCATGGATGTAGAAAGGAAGGAAGATGTAAGTAGGACAAAGCGTTTTTTTAACATCGACCAAGGAGACGAGAAGAGCCTCCCATAGAGACATGATTGCATGGGATTGCCTGAAGGTACAAGATAAATAAATGAAAGAAGTGTTAGATATATACCTAAATGGACGTAAAATATATATTTAAATAAATAGGATGCTGGCTATATG
The DNA here is from genome assembly GCA_947363905.1 of Lithophane semibrunnea. NCBI lineage: Eukaryota > Metazoa > Arthropoda > Insecta > Lepidoptera > Noctuidae > Lithophane > Lithophane semibrunnea. The sequence goes on along the minus strand of OX376194.1, from coordinate 12,686,105 downwards.
TAATTAAATTAAATATAAGGTAAGATTGAGAGCAGTGGTGGCCCAGTGGTATCGGCCCCGACTTACGAGTTGTAAATCGTCGGTTCGAACCCAGACAGGCGCTTTACTTTGTGTAAATAATTTTATAACTACTGCTCTCAAAACGGTGAAGGAAAACATCGTGAGGAAACCGGCATGTCCTAGAACAAAAAATTCGAAGACTTGTGATATCCGCGCTGGGCCCGCGTGGTAGATTACAGCCCGCTCCCTCGCCAAGAAAGGAGGCCTGTGTCCGAACAGTCGGAACATTATAGGCTGGTTATGAATGATTAAGATAAGAATAAAAACAAAATATTTTATTAATTATTACTCCTGGGTGTTATTTATTAACATTTCTCAGTAAGTATCTCTGAAACTAAAGTTAAGGTCAATACCCTGCGATTTGACTCATATTCGTTGACATTGCAAAGTATTTTCCTTCTTATCTTGTGTCTCACTTCCAATATCTGTGTTCTTCACACACTAAGACTCTGCGTTCTTCTAACAATCTTCTCCTACTCTGTCCTTCTCATACTTCTGACTTTGTTCATTCTTCTTTTCATATTCAGTCCATTCTTCTTTGGAATGCGCTTCCTCTTGATATCAGGACGGCCACCAGTCGTTATGCATTTAAGCGGAAACTGCGGAGTTTTTTTTCAAAATAGAGTAGAGTGTCATTACCTCTCTCCCTTGAATTTGTATGTTTTATATATATATATATATAGTATTTATTATAGTAAATATGTATGTAAGTATATGTATCATAAGTTTATAGCTTATTTATGTACTGTAAACCTGGTTTTATCTATAATGCAATACGATATATTATATATTTTTTCTCTTTGTTCCTCTCAATTAGAGCACCTGCCATCTAATCTCTTCACCACCCTTGGCTGACTGGTAGAGAATGCCTCAGGCATTAAGTCCGCCTTTGTACTATATTTTTGTGCGAAAAGTTTAAATAAATAAATAAATATTTTCTTATTTCAAAGAAGTTTTGTACTCCGTACCTAATTTATATTTTAGAGACCTATGAATAAACAAAAGAAAATATGTTTATTTGCGGTAAGCATGACGCAAAGAAAGAACGCAAACACAAAATAAGAACAAGTTGGGGGCAAATATGCGTCACATCCACGCAAACCTAAACATACACAAAAATTGCTATGCAGTATGAAAATCTTAAATTAAAACATTTTTTAATTCATTCGTTCTTGGACACACCCGTGTGATCCCGTTTAGGTCCAGATCTAGATTCCGTATTAACGCTCTTACATACTGGGGCGACTCGTCGCGCCGCCGCATTGTTCGCCGTAAGTTTTCTCCAAAATTGTTTTGTTAAAATTCGCGTCACGCGACGAATCGCGCCAGTATGTAAGAGCCTTAAGCAAAATACGGGTTATGAAAAGATCTGTAGCTTAGCGGATGCAGCTTTTTGCTTATTGTTTTAAAAATTGCTGCATGCATTATTATTTTTTTCTTTTTCATTTACAAAGTATAGTCCTGTAAGTACCACAAAATTAATTAAGCTTTATAGAGAAAAAGAAGAGAGGCCGTGTTTTGAAAAAAAAAATAAAAAAATTATGACACCATGTTTCAGAGTTTTTATGTTGCAGCTTGCGTTTAACCACTATCTCACCAATTAGCTATGAGCCGGTCGGCAGAGGAGCATGCTGCAACATTCATTCAGCACTTGAAGAGGCCTGTCCTAGACATAGCTATTAATTACGTTGGGTCATAGCTTTTGGGAAAAGACTTCAGGGGCCTAGTGTCCTAATTTACAAACATTGAAATGGTATCTCCATTGCGAGTTTTTGACATCAGAGATTTTTATACGGCAAATCTGTCAATCAACAGAGATACTTTAGGGGTCCGACCAGACCGTTGTAGTGTCTGGCGGGAAATTGCCCAACGAGTGATGTTGGATTCTTGTATATATGTCCATCGCGCGGTAAACTCTAATTGCGCGATGCAGGATTTAAGTGACGTCAGGTCTTTGATGCGTAGTTCGAATGTGGCGATGTAGATGCCACCACAAGACCAATGCAACATTTGTAAATTAGTAGGCCCTACAAGGAGTTCCGCTGCTCAGAAACACATTGGACGCCAAGACAAGCTAGATGATTATAATAGGTATATCAGTATATTAATATTATGCAAGTATCTGAATATGGTGTCAACTTTATCAAGATATACCTATAAATTCTATTAAAAAAAAAAAAAATCTAACGTATAGATACTATATTATGGACTAAAAGCTGAATACTATAGGAGTAGAATATACACATGCCATAAAATACATAATATAATACAACATGCTCATACATATGTATGTACTTATTAGATAAAATACTTTTAAAATATATTTATGTAAATTCAACAAGAAGCAGTGCATAGTAATTAGGTTGACAATTCTCGTGAGAAGATGCCTGTATAAGTAGATCGGTAAGATATTTTATACAGTTTCTTACAAAAATTATGCATATTCATTATGTGCAAGGTTGACCGTTACATTTAACACCCTAGCTGACGAAAATCTATACATTTTTATCATGTGATTTTTTTAAAGAATTAATAAATTTATATTATTTCATTGGATTTTTGAAGATCTCGTCGGGCTTTCATAGATAAATTGTTGCCGTCTTGACTTTGTTATAATGATTGTAATTTTATGTTATAACGAACATAGTATTTTGGAACCCATATCATTATGAAATAGGTATCATCTCAAAGTTGCAATCATTATTTCACGAAAATAACGCAAACAGATTGGGCATTGCTCTTTATGTTTTTGACGGAATTTGGTATATCTACCTATACGAATTTCGTAAACGATATGGCAACCACGGTAAAAAGCGGGAGTGCCCGCCTCTATTTGGGTTATTCGGAAACCACACGGTAATTTCCTGAATTTGTATCAAAATTATGTCAAGGTTCGCATCCATTATTAAAATGTAATTTTTCCTATATTCAGCGGATACGATAAAAAAATCAGGCCAACCCAAAATATGGAAAGCTATAACCAATTTGTAATCAAGTAGGATAAGAACACCGAGGTCATTATTTATTAAAATGTTATACATCATATTTTTACTGTCGTGCAGCGCCATCTAGCGGCAACGTGGAAAGAGTAATAAGGGCACTATGATGAAGCACACTGCCAATAATCAAAAGCATTATTTTGTGTTTATAAAGGCACCCATCGACGTTTTCAGAAGATCGTTACCTACCTAAACCATTAGCGCGAAAGATTTACGGTTCTTTCTTCACCATTCTTTGCTAGCTACACACCTGTTACGAAGACAGCTATTTTTTAAGCACCTTGGAAACGACAGGTGTTCGCTGATTGTTTCACTTTACTCTAATGATATGCTTTCAAGGGTGATATTTTAATTTAACAAGGGTTTATTCTCATCTAGGGAACGTTCTTTGATGATAGTATTAATACAAGAGGATGGATTAATTTATCCACTTTACAACGTTAATCATGATTTTATGACAGTCTTTCCCTATTTTTTATGTTGTTTGTTGCAGCTGTCTTTTGAAAGTCCATGGTCGTGGTCGGTAATGGCTTAATAAATGCGAGACATGGGCGTAATATTGCATTTTTTTTAAGTGTGGTGTTTTTGCGAAGGTGTTTTGTACTACAAAGCGGATACTGGCTCTATTTCGAACTCTTTTACTGAAAAAAAAAAAGAAACGATACCTATGTATACCTACAAAATAATCATGCATGCAAACGACGACGCTTTCAAGAATGATCTGAAAACCTAAATCATTGATATCTCTGTGCCGTGATCTTAAAAAATTACAATACCACACATCACGCGTGTCCTAGGAAAATTAAATAAAAACCAGTGATTCAACGTAAATTAGTGGTGGCATTGAATGTGCCCCTGTCTGTTTAAAAACTCCGCGTCAAACTTCCGCGTTGAAGTAGGTAACGTTAGATGCTTTACTTTCTATAATTAGAAAAATATAACAATCCTTTCGTGAAATATTTTTTAAACGTAGACCAGTCTCGAGTCTTTACTAAATCGTCTGATTCATGGCAAATCGCAGTCCTATTAGTACATCTACGTACCTACCATGAGAGAAATAGCAGTTTTCGCTAATTTACAACATAGCATTACAGTCTGTATTCTCTGAAGCGTAAGGCAGAGGTGTACCTGTAGTACACCGACATTTTGCTAGTTTTCTTTATAGGTTAAATAGGTAGTATTTGTGTCGCTCGCTAATTGCTAATAATTTGTACGCACTCTTTTTTTAACTAGTGGTCTACCACTAGCATGTGGCAGAGCATTGTAATGCTCTGCCACATTTGTGTTTAACTGCGCCGACAAAAGTCCCACATCTTATAACTTAATTTTGTATCCATTAAAAGATATACAATTTAGCTGAATTTGGCCTAAGTGTTTTGAGAAAAGTAGTGCCGAAAAATATCAGAGTCGAGATTACGTTTAAAGTAAGTAAAACATAGGTGGTTGCAAGTTGCAAAACATCAAGAAAACAAACACATAAAATTGACTTGCGCTCTCGTTGATAAATTGCAAATAAAAGCTCAACCTACGCGCCCCACTTGCAATAAATTCTTATCGATGAATTATTTAAAATTCTGTGGTCACAGAGCGCCATCTTGTGAACAAAACTTTCAACTCACGTATAATTATAATTACACACATGGTAGAAGTACGAATTTATCATATCTTTTCGCTAAAAACAGTTGGTAACAGATGAGCATTTTAAATAGATTCGTATTACTAATATTTATTGGAGGCTTATAATAATTAAAAGCTATAATAAAATTATTATACTCAAAATCAGTCTCCACCACACAAACAAGACCTAATACCTAAATATTTATATTGCGAAGAACATAAATGAAACGGAAAATTCCAACAAGGATAAATAATAATAATTTCTGCCCTCATAACGTCACAGGAAAATAGGTTGAAAATAATTTCGGCATAGTTACAGTATGTCAAGGAAAGGATGTTTCAGAGTTCGTCGATATTTTCTTGTATACGTAATCTTTTCTTCTAGAAATTTAGGTGACGACGACGGAAACGAGAAAATGCAGCTGCATGTATTATTGTTTAGCGAGCGGTCACTATTTTCAGTACCTATGTAGTAAAGAGCATGGGACCCAACAATTACCCCTGTGACACTCCAGTTACCATGTTAACAATACCTCATAAACATGATTCTGTTTGGTCCTTTCATTACTAGAATTATTGAATCTATTCCATTGCTATTATAAAGACGACCTATATGCAAGGGAAAATGTTATCTGGATCTTTTATTTTATCTGGCTTTATATCATCAATCCCTATCAAATGCCTGTTGTAATGCGGGTTATAGACATTCAAGTAAATTGATAAAACAGGCTGGTTCTCTTCTGGTTATCTTTCTGTCTGGGGCCACACAGACAAGAAGATATCATAAGACAGCTGGCTTAGCCTTGCAATAGGAAAGTTACCTAACTATATCAAAGGTGGTCAAAAGGGACTAAATGAAATCAATGTCAATAATCGTTTTTCTCTCACAACTCAAAACCAGTGCCAACAGAACATTTTCCAGAACAATAATTGCAATTCAATATAGGACAGGGTAAAAGGGTTACAACTTAAAACATTCATTGAATACAATCAGACGCACGCAGTGCAGCTATCATTAAAATGTATATATGACAGCAACAGGAGCTGGGTCAAGGAGAGTATGGAAAAGTTAAAGAGTAAGACTTCTAGAGTATAAACATACATGATAATGAACACATTAAAATTTGAGTGTGTGGAGCAATCAATTCTCTGTCACATGAAGACATATTTGAACCCATTATGTCCTCGGCAGAGGCCTACTAATGAGATATTATGCAACTCAGCATTTTAAAAATAATTTGAAATTGCCCATTATCTAGTTTTCATGAAAACTTAGTATGTAAGAGATTTGAATAAAAAATATTATAGTGAAAATAATTTATTTGGCAAAACATACAATTGTTGAATGATTGATGTTATATTTTGGTGAAGTTTGAAAGCAAATAGAAGTAGGACATGGATCAAAAATACTAACAACCCTATACAGTGTTGCATAGTTACCATTGTCTGCATTCTGAATTTTTTTTGTGTCTGCAAACAGTTTGAATCATATTTTTCCATGTTTAGTACTTAATATTTTGTTATTTGTTATAATAGATTTTGTTATGTTATGAAAGAGCTTGTAGTTTTTGTTGTGAACATTATTTTTAAATTCATAATTTGTGATCATTTGAATGCAGAATAATTTGGATGCGGCTTGAATGTACAGTTTAGTTTTAGATTAAAAAAAAAATACTTTTATACAATTTAAGGTAAATATTATGTTTATTTGTACCAATGAATAAATAATGGCATCATTTATTAACTTACTCATTTATTGAAAGTAAGTATGTGACAACTCACAGCTATGTAGGTAAATAATTAAAATAGAAACTATAATCTAAGGCATTGCAGTGGAATGCAAATAAAGTACCTAAGTATTGAAATTATATTTACAATAGCATTCAATATTTTAAAACTATGAGTGAGTTTATATTGAAATAAAACATAGTTACCTGGTATGGTACTCTTTCTAGCTAACACATGGCAAAGCCAACACTCAAAACACCATGGTTCAAGGTCACTAACCACTTTGTTAGAATATTTTTAACCCAAAATAAAGTATTTAGTGACATTATTTTATAAATCTATTCCTTATAGCTTTAAAAAGGAACCCCTAGTGAAATTACTAGAAAGGCAAAGGTGCGTGAAACAATCACGAGCTATCGCCAGCAAAGAAAAATGTTCTCCCGTTCTCCATATTGCCTTGACGTCACATTGAAATACCAAACAATGGTGTATGAAACGAATCACAGTTTATGTATTTAATTTTGTTCAAAATATTACAAAATAGGCTCGTATATGTGTAAAAATGTACCAAAAATCAAACGTCAAGGGCGAAATACCATTATTAGTTTGACAATTCGCGAATTCTAAAATTACCCACTTACCAATTTCTGCCGTTTTCACCGCACTTTTGAAGATCACCAAACACTTGAAATGATAAACTCAAAAGAAAAATAGTGTATTAATTACGTTCTACCTTAAAATTAAGGAATTAAAAACAAAAGAAGAAGAAATATACAGTAGTAATGGAAGGGGTAATGCACAGCCTACGCTGTCAAGAGTGTCAAGGTGTCAGTCAAGTCAATGATGGAAATAATTAAAAAAAGGAATAAAAGTAGCAAAATCAAAATGTATTTTTATAAGTTTCTATATAATTGTTGGTAAAATAATAATTATTATTATTGCTAATGAAAGTAAGAGATATTCTCTAATAACAATCTTCTTGAAAATAAACTGTTTGATGTTGGCCAAAAAAAACTAGACGAATGGAATAACTAAACGTAGTGATTATTTTTCTCTTTGGTTAATCGTTCTGAAATCTGAGAAAGATAGTTATTTTCCATAATTTTATACTGCTTATCACCTTTTAGTTTGGATTTCGAGAAGAAGAACATAAATGCGATGAACGCACTCGCAAGTGACCTTAGATCCGATCCAGCCAGTCCCTTGCTGGCCAACTTCAGGAATGCCCTAAGTCGAGGTCTGTAGGTTTCAAAGAGAAGTAGGTATACAGCCCTTAGCATGTAGGTATGTTTATAAGTTGTAGCCCTGGCTTGGAGGCATCCACAGGATAGCCCGGTTATGTAGCCGACCACCTCCTCGTTAGCTCGGCTACCCAGGTAATCAGTCGACTTCAGTGCCTTACTGCCGACAGCAGCGCCCCATTTTTATCCGACTACGGCAAAACTAATTCAAATTCAAATTATTCATTTATTTGACGTTTAGCATTCTACTTCATCATCTGCCTGCCTAGCCTTGGTAACAATGTTGGGGTCGGCTTCCAGTCTAACCTGTTGCAGCTGAATATCAGTATTTTACATGGTGCGACTGTCTATCTGACTTTCACAATACAGTAACTGGGTAATACGAAACCCCATATGACTGGTTGGCAGACTTTCGGGCTGCTGATCCTTGCCGTAACCGTAATAACTGTCAACTGTCAAAGATCCACGAATGACAACCGGCAATCGTGAGTCGGGAGTCCCAGCCCGGCTGTCATTCGTGGATCCCGGCCCGGGCGCCGCGCCGGGCGCCTGGCGGGAGCAACTGCAACCGAATATTATAATTTTTCTTGACCTGAGATCGAACTAACACACACGGATTTATTAATTAGATGCGCTGTAAAAACAATAATAAAAAAAAACATGGCTAAAATGTTACAAATACACTGAGCGTGCTGTGGATTTGTGGAGTTAAGGTGAACGCAGACTTGGCCGCACCGCAGTCTCCGCAGTCCCCGCAGTCATCGCTTTTTGTTAATGGCCTCGCACATCTATCCGCACCGCAGTCACTGCAGTCGTTCCCGTCGCCGCACGCGTCGCACTTGATTTCTCTCATTCAGTTTGTAATATAAATTGGATGGATGCGAATGACCTCATCCGCGCCGCGCTAGCCGCAGCGTCCGCTGCGTGCGGTCCGGTGTTGGTGACGTCATCAGCTGCGGCTTGGGGAGTTCGGTCGTTTCAGGGACTGCAGCGACTGCGACTGCGACGCGGGTGGGTGTGCGAGGATGCATAGACCTTCATAAATAAAGAATTCGAATGCGAAGACTGCGGCGCGTGCGGTGCGGCCAAGTCTGCGTTCACCTTTAGCAGTAAAATTAGTAATCGAGTCCGGAAATCGGGAATCTTATGCATTTCCAAACGAAACGTAAAAATAACCTCAAATGAACGATCTCATTTTGTAGTTTTCGATTGACATGACAGTTTTGTTTGTCTGTAAAATGCTTATTTAGTTGGAATTTGCTTAGAAATAATTTCCAATAGAAGCCTCAATATAGAATAATAATAAATAACGAACAGAATGGCTGACGAAGAAATTAATGGTGATACCGACGATATCCAGCACGATAAAGATAAAACTCAGAAGAAGACTGCAAAACATGATAGTGGAGTAGCAGACTTGGAGAAGGTTACAGACTATGCAGAAGAGAAAGAGATATCCTCTCAAGATATATCTGGGGTAAGCACAATATTATTTATATCGAACTACTTGTTGAAAATAATTTATCTCAATAGGTTATCTTTTCATGTTGTTGCTCTCAATTCATTAGAAAATTTGAATGTGCGATCTCTTTATTATTATTGCCTTTTTCAAACGTCCTCGATGGGTACTGAAAAAATTGATGCCCTTTGAGATTTATCATTTATTATTTCTGTTTGCTTTACTTAGGAATTTCATACAAATATTTTAACAAACAATTCCAGGCGCTGTCGTTAATTGGTGACAGGAGAAACAAGGAGGCTGCTGAGCGTCTTGAAAAGGAAAAGGAACTACAAAAAGTTTCAGTGAAAAAGGATGATATAGAATTAATTGTAAGTATCTAGAATTAACAATAATCACAAACATAGCAATTAAACTTTTACTAGCATGTATATAACACTAGCTGCGCCCCGCGGTTTCACCCGCGTAAGTCTCGATCATGTGGGAATATTGGGATAAAATTTATCCATTAACCTATTCCAGGTCATCGTCTGCCCATGTGCCAAATTTCATCTACATCCATTCAGCCGTTTTAGCGTGAAAGTGTAACAAACAAGCAAACTCAGTATCGCATTAAATATTATATATATAATAAAGTTAGGATTTATTTCCGTTTTATTTGGGCTGTCATAGAGCTCATGGCAAGGGCTATATTTGATGGAGATGTGTGGCTAATGTCTTGTGAAGATGTGTTTCGATTACCACTCTTATTTCTTCATAATTACTCTTAAAATATGCTGCCTACTTATTACAAAGAATCCCTCAACTTAAAACATTTACTTTGTACATGAATAGTTAGCTGCATGCTCACATCTCAGGGCTTTATAGAGTCAATATTGCAATGCTAAAAGCAAAAGAAACCTTAATGTTATAAAAACAAAATGTATTTTTATCAATTTCCAGGTTAAAGAGTTGGAGATATCCAGAACATTAGCAGAAAGAACTTTAAGGGAGCACCGGGGAGATGTGGTGGCAGCGTTGACTACTCTTACAAACTAACGTGAATTATATTAAGTTATAAGCTATGTTCACAAACAAACAAATTGTCAGACCTTAAGTGAATAGATTTTTTCTATCCAAAGAAAGAATTTTTTATTATTTGGAAACTCACTTGGTTTACATTTAAACTGAAACCATTATGGCCACTGAGGGTGGTCATGGACCGCCTTCAAAGCTGTCAGTGTCTATATGTTATTAATTTGTGTTGTATTGCAAGGAAACATTCACATGCCTTGATGGTGAGAAAAGTGTAGACTGTACCATTTCTAGCAGCAGCCGCCGCCGAGGGCTACGCTGTCTCCGTACCCTGTGGGATCACCTAATGCTTTCTTATGGCCAGTTTCTTCATCAAAGGTAACAGTCAACTGTTCTTTTGCACTGTTGTATGTTCAATCCTCGGCGCTGAGGCGAGGGTGTCTAAATCCAACAGCGCGGAAGAACACTTGACTGTTACTTTTGATGAAGAAAATGACCCTTACCATTTTATGGTTCTTGTAATCTTCAGTGGTTCAGACTGTGTGCCTAACTAACCTACATGCTATTTTTCTAACAATGTCTTTTACAATTACTGTAGGTAGGTATAACATTGGTTTGTTTAGTGCCAATGTAGTTATAGTACAATGTAGATGTTTGAGTTCTCTATGAATAGCATTGTTGATGTTTGTTTTCAAATATTTGTACAGGGGTAAGGTGAGGTACCTACGTCTATAGTCACTTGTACAAAGTTTTGCACATAGATTGGCTAGATTTTGTTACTTACAAAGTCCATTGGTTATATAATTATATATCATTGGTCTTTTTTTCGTAGATTTAGTTAATTTTGGTAAGTTAATGTTTGACGTATTTTACATTATTTTCTGAGTCTTGGCTACCAAAGGTATATTATCGAAAAAAACAGATCTATTGCTATAACCTCGTTTTTTAAAAGTTGGTTTTAAAAAAGACTTTAAAAAACGCCTCATTGATTGGTGAAATTAATCTAAGTTCATGGAATTAATGACTTTCTTAATATTTTGAATGCTGTGGTCTGAGGCTGTGGTAATGAAAGATTATTTAGGAGCCAAAAATAAATAATACACACAATTACGTAATAAAAATATAAATAAGAACAGTAACTTTATTATTATCACTTGTTGAAGAATTATCTACCTAAATTACAGTTATCTATAGTTTATTTTAAAACAATACTGAATGGTGTTCATATGTGGTTTACTATGTTGTGGTTTATCGTATTGTGGTTTGTGTTATTGTTTATAGTATTTTGGTTTATTGTGTTGTTGTTTATCGTAATTTGGCTTTCTTCGGTTTTGTCTTCTGCTGTATATGGGGGAGGCGGAATACTGCTATCGTGAATCTGAAACAATGAGATTTTATGTTAATAATTTTATTAATATCGACAGCAGCCTCGATTTTTAAAAGACAGGGGTGACTTTTAAAAATCGAGGCTTCGTTTCAGTGGGATTTTCCATTAACAAGTTCTCTGTAGGATTCGGGTATGAGTTTCCAAAAAAACACACTATTAACTTTTACCTATAAACATAAGTCTAAAAAAAACTTTCATCACCTACCCCCTTACCCCCTTTAAGGGATTAATTTTACTTTTTGTTCGGAAATCCGAAAAAGCGCCCTCTGTCGGCATAACCACGGGTTCAGGTGCACCGAACAAAAACGTCGAACGATCGTGTATTCGCGCGACGACGACGATCGCTTTTAAATATAGAACGAGGGGTTCCAACAGCGTCTCCACGTCAACGTCTTTCACGCCCCACAAGATATTTGTAGGTACCGCTCTGTAGCAACCTCGCCGTAGGTGAGTATAATGTTCCTTGGTAGCAACGATGCGCTATTGTGCAACGTTGCTATTTGACAAATTACTACAGTCATTTGTTTCGAAAGCACCTCGGGGGCATTATCTCCGGTTTTTACCCGACTACGGCGAAGAAAAAGGAGGGTTATGATTTTGACCGGTATGTATGTATGTATGTTCATCTGTTCCCTTGTATCTTCTAAACCACTCATCACAATTTAACAAATAAGGTATCGTTAGAAGCGTCTTGATTGTCCGCTGGTTATAGGCTATGTGAGGTCACATTAAATTAAAAAAAATCAAGTAATAAAAACTAAAACCCAACTACGACTTAAAAGGTATAAACAAGACACCACAGACAGACAAATTAAAAATCCGTTATCACACGTGTTAGGGTATAAATCGAACAGATTACGTGTGACTCCGGATTTTTAATTTGTCTGTCTGTGGTGTCTTGTTTATACCTTTTAAGTGAAGTCACATTAAATTAAAAATGGCGCCCTCTAGAGGAAATAAAATCAGGAACTAAAAAAAAAAATATAGTTTAATCGTACTATGTTGGGTATCAAATGAAAGGGCTTAATGAGCACATTTCAAAAATATATATATTATAACCCCAAAATAATTAAAAAAAAAATTAAGTAATAAAAACTAAAACCCAACTACGACTGAAAAGGTATAAACAAGACACCACAAACAGACAAATTAAAAATCCGGAGTCACACGTAATCTGTTCGATTTATGCCCTAACACGTGTGACTCCGGATTTTTTATTGTCTGTTTGTGGTGTCTTGTCTTGGATGCGACAGTATGAGGTATGAGTAGATAAGTAGGTAGGTACTACTTACAAATCCAGCGTTGAGAAATGCTATGGCAGGATACGTTGCTGATCCTGCTGCTGGCGCTCGTGAATATCTGGAAATAAAGAACCATTTATTTGTATTAGCAAGAAAACAATTTGCTTCTTTCAAAATATCTATTGGCCATGATAGGTACTTATTCTACATGTTGTGACTACGGTAACTTAAACCTAAAAAAAGTAGGTAGTAAAGACTAGTTGTTTGCAATATAAGGAGCAGTGGTGGCCCAGGGGTAACGGCCGCGACTTACGAGGCGTCGTTGGTCGTGGGTTCGAATCCAGACTGACGCTTTACTTTGTGTAAATCATTTCATCACCACTGCGCTCAAAACGGTGAAGGAAAACCTCGCCGTAGGTGAGTTTATGGTCCTTGAGAAAAACATCGTGAGGAAACGCATCTCTTAGAACCAAAAAATTTGAAGACGTGACATCTACCAACCCGCACAACACGCGTGGTAGATTACGGCCCACTCCCTCTCGAAGAGAGGAGGCCTGTGTCCCAGCGGTGAGAAAATTATAGGCTGATTATGTAGGTAGGTCTAGGTACATATTCCATGGCCCGCGATGGGGTCGGGGGTTGCGGAAGATTTTTACGTTCCCGCGACCCCCGGCGTAGGGGTGAGTCGGAACACCGGGGTGGTTTTTAGACAGTAAGAGTCTGACAGACCCCTCCGCCCGCCCCAGGGCGGAGGACATCCATTACACCTCGGAAAAAAAAAGGTACATATTCCATGGACTCGAAAAGAAGATAAAGTTGATGAGTTAGATTATCTCGTAGGCCACCTACTCTAAATACAGAACCGAAGATTGAACAACAGGTATCTTGTAAACAAAAGATCTGCCGATATATTCTGCAAAATTCACACCGTGAAAAGTTCTTGAAGTGTGCTGTCATTGCACTAGCATAATTGCGTAACACGATCAATTACAATCTGAATCATTGTGAACGATACTTATTGCTAATCAATTCTTCGTAAATAACGCAATGAATGTTGTTGAAAACTCAAAATTAAACAGATTGTTATTGATCGTATGTTAAGCAGTAGGGATGCTGATTCCCTGGGGCAACCAAGAAGTGGAGGCTCCGAAAAGTGTATGGAACAGACGAAAAAAAATTGATTTAATTCGGTTTTCGATATCAAAGTAATTCAACATACCTAATTAATTATTATCATTTGTAACATAATCAACCCAGGACACGAAAAGAAAAACTAATAAAAAGGTTCCATGTGAATGTGAATTTATTTTTTTATAAAAAAATAAAATAAAAGAGTGGGCCGGAGCCATGGCGCCTGTTGCCCCGCTTTAAATCCGGCCCTGACAGCCTGAAAGCTCATTTTTTTTTTGTGGGTCGGATATCATCAAATACCTTCTCCCGCTCTGGGCGGAGCGGGAGGGCGTGTCAGACTTTTACTGACTAACCCACCCGTGTTCCTTCAGTTGCCTGTTGCCAAAGGCCCCGGTATCCCTTTCGGACTTTCCCGCAACCCTGGCAGAAAGCTCACTTCACTTTAGCTTTCCTTAGATTTTTACAGAATAGATGGACAGGTCTTGCGAGAAAGCATATAATATGTGTACCTAAATAACTACTCTCTAAACTGATACTACCTACCAAGACTACCAACAACTTACTTATAATTTCTACGTGTAATGTGAACAATACATTGATTAATTGTTCTATTGTTATTACGAGGTGTGACCTCTACTACTGACAAGATCGTGATCAATAACAGTAAAATAGTAAAAACGATTATTAAAAATTCTCTAGAAAATATCTTCTTACTTATTTATAATAGGAATAACTTGCAATCATGTAGAGGGAAAGTACCTAATCCCGAAGCGTTTAATGTGGGCCGGCTGTAATTATTATTTAATCTACATGCTAGGACCCGTCCTCTTTATTAGATGCCCTCAGGGTAGTGGATTAAATCTTTGAAGTAGGGTATCTAAAGTACAATATCTATGTTTGTTTATTCATTTCGTGGAAACGCATTTATGCCTTCCTTATAACTCAGATCTGGAACATATTTATATTTTATAGAATTGTTCGCGGGAATCTTGTAGGTAACAATCTAATGGAAAAGGATACCTACACCATATCACGCCAAGTGTTAAGTTGTCGTATACTTTATTAGATAACTGCAACATTTCGCCAGTCAAGTTTAAGTCTCATGTAATATTGGGCGAGCCTATTGACATCTTCCGGGTACTATCCGGATTCCGTGCTGCTGCTGAGAATGTACTGATGGAGAAATCCAATCAAACTGCCCGACTTGGGATTCGAACCCAGGACCTCTTGCTCAGTAGTAGTATTTGCGACCGCTAGTCAACGGGGAGCGAGAATCTTCAAAGTAATTAATTATTACCTTGGCGGGGCGTCTCGTAATCTTTCGTCGACATACAACTGTAGACTTCCGATTGACAGTCGGCCATCACTGTTGGACGAGCCGAAAGATCTGTAAGTTAACAATAATTATGTTTCGTCATTGATTTGTAAGAAAAACATCTGCAAAACGATGCTAAAAAAGGTGCCTCATACATATTAAAGTAAGCTGATAACTAAATAAACAAAATACTAAGGCTGCCATCAGACGGACTGCATTCCTGCAGTTTACGTCAGTGTACGACTGCAATACTCGTAATGTACTGGTAACTGCATTCGAACTGCAAAAGTTGGAGTGCAGTTGAAACAGTTGAAATGCAGTCCGTCTGCTGGCAGCTTAACAGGTATTTAGGCTGAAAGGGACTGGCCCACAATGGCAGAGGACAGACAGTGGAAAACGGAAAAGGAGGCCTTTGCCAGGCAGTGGGACGTCACGGACAAAAAAAAAGTATAATATTTATAACACTGTAATGAAGAAAGAGAAAAATAATCTGCCTCGACCCCAAGGACAAGGGCAGAAAAAAGGAATATTCAATACTATACCTGCCTAGTAGGTACGTATTTGTATGAATGGTCTACGTTACCTTATATCTGTGGTAGCACAAAGCTTGTAGAGAAGTATGAACGTGGCAATAATCCCCAGGATTAGCGCCGCGCCCATAATCACCTGGGTACTGGAAATCAGAAGAATTTGTTCTAGGGATTCCCTGGAACGTAACATCAAATGCGATATTGATTAAAAAATATGTATTTCGCCTACGAATATTTATTACAGACTGCACAAGGCAAAGACCATATTCCTTTCTCGTAGGCCTACGACAAAGGAATATGGTCTTTTGCTACGAGATGCCTGCTACTGCCTACAGCTACAGCGTATCCAGCTACGGCGTAGGCCGCAGTCTACGAAATCCCCAGCTTACGAAACTTGCTGGCCGGATTACTTTACCTACTTAGCTATTTAATTAGAATTCCGTACCTACTTATTTAATGTCATCCGCCCAGCCTATTTCCAATTATATTAGGATCGGCTTCAAATCGAGACCTATCTCATATTTTAAATGGAGCGCCTGTAATCTGATCTATAAAACTTGGGTACAACCGTCATCATTATTATGTTTAGCTTAAATAGGAGTCAGACTTTTGTGAAATAAATAAGCGATGAATACTTACTAGTTTTACCAAGTGTCAAAGCAGGTACCTAATAAGAGAGTTTTACTGATATCCGGGATCGACGGTTAAACATAAGGCTGTAGTGGCGACGGAACAAAGAGACTTTTTACTCATCCTAGACTTTAAATGAGCAATATTTTTATATTATAAGTATATATACTTATTAATCACGTTCTCGAAAACGATTTCGATGAAAGTGGCACTATAGGGGTTTACGGGGGCGAAAAATCGATCCAGCTAGGTCTCATTTATAGGAAAATTCGGTTTCTCCGTAGGTATTTTCACCCGAGCAGAGCTTAGTCGCCCGGGTACTATGGGTAATATAAGAATCATTAGCGAAATTATACTCATTATTTTCATTTCTGCGTAACAATCATTTAGAATTCACACTCTATTCCTTTTAAGGTGGTAAGACTTTTTAGTAATGTGGAATATAAAGTAGTAAAATAAAGACATGTTTTCATAACTGTGCTATAAATATCTATGGAATGCCCGTAGCTGAAACGAAATAGATTTGCTCCGCGTTTGCTATTGTTTGAAAACACTGGATATTTTTTACGCCACTTCATCCATGTGAAGCTTAAGCTACGGGATTCAGTAGTACTTACAAAGAATTTTATTCTTTGCGGCCTTCAACAACCAGAAATTGTTCTTGAAAAATCTTTTCTGCGTTCACTTCTCAGCGAACTTTATAGCTGCAGCGCATCACATTTCAATACAAAAATGCGTCGTGTAGCATGATATGGTTCAATACAAAATGTAGGAAAATAATGTAAGATTTTTGCAATGCTGTAGGTATGGCCCGCATACTCTGCGTCAGAATTAAAAGCTCTCTAAGGAAATATATTAATAATAATGTTTCTAACTTCAGCGATGGCTGTCACTGACAGACAACGGACATCCATTGATGCTGTAAAGAAGCGGATAGACGGAACTGTTTTCAAAACAAATACACGAGTTTTGGTTCTAGGTGATACCTACGCATTTCGTACAACGTGTTAAGGCTACATTATTACCTACCTACATCCTGTTCTGGTTATAGGTTGGAGGTAGGTGCCTCACCTTATGACCTTTCTTTATATAGCAACGCCCTGTAGCATTTACCTAATCTTATAATCAGACAGCTGTGTTACTGCTGGGGAGTTTTTTGCGCCACTTTTTCTTCCCAGCTAAAGCACTAGAAAGTGGTGAAGGGTGGGCGTTTTGGGGGACTGTCTTATGTAATTTTGACGTTCAAAAAGTGCTGATTCTCAGCCTAGTTTGAATAAACGACTTTTGATTTTTATTTTGATTTTATTGCTATGCAATTCACAGCTAAGATAAACGCATTCGTGTTAAATAACCTTCACAGTGCTATTCAACCCAATCCACTAATGTAAATGCACTTAATCCCGGCTTTTCCATTCTCGCCAAGACTTTCCCATTTTCTCTTCTATAGCCTGCTTATAGTCGTCCAGATCGAATGAGGAGATTGGCCATCTACGCGGGAGATACTATAGTGCACAAGGTGTGCACAGACAGAGGTGCACTCACTCTTCCCTCACTCTCATAGTCCGCTATCCTGCTGCCGCCGGTATCGTTATCCTGCTTATAAACGTGTATGCGAACCTGCAAGTCCATTTACCGAGGTTATCGTAACACGGCTGGCAAATCCCCTGCCAACACTGGAGGCTTCCGTTCCCGTATACGTTGCAACACGGCCCCAAGCACTTCTCCCCTAAGCCTGAAATATGGGTAGAGTTTTAATTATTATTGTTAGTTATGATTCTATGTTGGTTTTAACTTTAGAGCTCAGTTTTTCGGGTAGTTAGGAGGTTATTTGGGATATATGTGAAACATATTTTTGTAGATTTGTGTTGACTGTAATATGCCTCAACATATTTGGACATTTAATAAATCCTTTGTTTTCAAACAAATATATACTATTAGTTACTCTGTCTTTTATAATGTATCTCAGCTACTAACACTAGAAATAAGTTATTTTGTACTGTTTACTAACACAATGGATTATTGTTGTCCGAAAATAAAGAATTATATATATATATATATAGTGAAATAGATACATTTTCTTCGGATAATGGTCTTTAAACTTAATTTAAACTAGGCTCTAACTCCAATAGGCGCAGTTTAGTATCACAGTGATAATAAATACCAATATAAGTCAGAAATGCGCCAGATTTGGCAGCCAGGCCAACCTCTACGGGCGTTGCTCCTACATTTATAGCCGAAGCTTTAGTTACAGAAAGGAAGTAACTACTCTAAAGGCTTTTGTGCACGATATTACGTAAACACATACCTATACAAAACTCCTACGAATCTTTTTGAAATTCAGTTAAACTCTAAAACGACCACAATAGCAATTCCTGTAAAACCAATTCATTTCCCGATTTTCCAGCTGTCATTAGCAATTCCTCTAATTTGACACAAAAGCAATTCATAATGGTTCATAGTGGTGTGGACCATTTTACGAATCACCATAGAAAACTGTCAAACAGATGAATTATTTCGTATTAAGAATCGCACGCAGATCCTATTATGAATTGTCAGTTTGTGACATTTTCCGATGATTCATAATATTTTCCTATTTTGATTCTGCCAAAGTGGCTGCCCCCAGGTAGATCTCATTTTATACTTGACATGTTACGGTTAAGTAAATAGACGTACCTACGAGATTTTGCCAACACAAAAATTGTGTCAGGGTTATGAATAAACATTTAAACATACATACGTTTTTTACATTTATGTCTGTAATTTTTATGGTGTACATAATAAAGAGTATTCTATCTATCTATCTATTTAAATGGAAAGTCAGTATGATAGGCAGGACATAATACCACAGTATACACACATACCCAGTAAATACATAGATGTGATCTTATGTGGACTAAGCAAACTAATATTGCTGAGTTCGATTCTAGATCCGGGACATTCGGGGAAGTTAATAGGAAGTGATGTTGGGCTTTCTCATCAGGGATATCTTAGCAGCAGTAGGTACAAAGCTGGAAAAAGGTTTCTCTCCATATGAGCAAAAAACAACGAACTGCAAGCGTAGCATGACAACTTAAGATGACAACTATGTAAACGGGTTTTCTACCGGTTTTGTCGACGGAAGAATAAACAAAATAACAGATTGTATTTGTTCATCTGTCATTTTATCTATTCTTCCGTCGACAAAACCCGTTTATATTGTGGCCATGCCAAACGTGCTGATGTAGTTTCCTTTATAGTAGGTACAACTTTCTAAATGAAGAAGTGTACTGAGATTTCTACCTACTGCATAAGTTTAAAATCTAATCTTACTTTAAAAACCTCTGAATATAATATGGGATGGCAGTTCCATCAAAAATCGATCGTGTGTTTAAGCTTTACTAGATAATGGCGAAGTACTGATACCGTAGCTTTACGTAGGCTTTATCAGTACAATAACCCAGTGAGGTTCATAATGCAGTGACCTTTAGCCTGCTTCTATTTATTTACATCTCCTATGGGCTATTAATTCACAAACCGACGTAAGACTGCCGGAAGTCTCGCAACAATAAATAAGCGAGTCTCATTAGTAAAAACTTGATAAGTTTGACCATCATTCAGTGGATTAAAATACCAGTTTATATGACCAGACACAGGACGCTAGTCCGCATTCCCCATCTTTATATTCCTTAGTTCGCAAACATTCGATTTTCCAATTATCCTGTAAAGCATGTAGTTTACACGACATATCGACGGTGAAGTATCAATATCTAATAATTAACATTTTTGCGGTTTTCACTTTATTGCATATTCGTAGGTAAAATATGAAAGAGCTTGTATTTCATTTTATTGAAATAATTATCACCATCTCAAGCGTTTCCTACTATTTATAAAAATAAAAGTTACTTGTTTATACAAATGTTGAAAACTATAGAAATTAAACGTTTTTTTCGCTTCCTGTAAAGTCATGGTTTTGTAGTTATTAGATATTGATACTACATCGTCGATATGTAAAGCATGTAGATCGAGCTCAGTGACTTGCAACTTGAGAGGCTTATTTTATGTTATTATATTATATGTGTGAGCACCATGTATCTGGTAATTAATTTATTCATTATTGCTCCATTTATAATTCTTTTTACCTTTCGTAGTACAGTAATCTTATTGTAGGTGCATCCTCTTCACATATAATTATATAATTAATGTATACAAAATATTGTAAAACATTTTTAAAAGAGTAACGATGGAGTTTCTTGCCCATTCTTCTCCATACGAAAACTACCTTTTGGAAGGGGCAACTAGAATCAATTCTATTTCTTTGTTTGACGTTCAAAAGTGCCATATATGTGCCTATTTGAAATAAATTATTTGACTTTGACTTTGACTTTGAATATTATGGTACTTATAGAACTTAAACTAAAATGGTAGATAAAAATGTATAACCAACAATATTTTCCACATAGTATAATGTCTAGCCTAGCAGTGTGGACTGCAAAAGCCTTATTGGCTGATGATGATGTTTCATAGTAGCTTACCCGGACATCTCATGCATCGATTCTGGAAGTGATTTGGTATGTATCCTTTTGCACAATAGCACGTGCCATCAATACATTCATATTCTTCTCCGTAGCAGTTTATCTCCAAACATTTGTCTGAAATATAAAAGATTAGGTATTCTCTTAAGGAAGCATCGTATTATTTAAAAAAAATGTGGCCGAATCCAAGCATGGTCGAGTTAAAACGGCCACATTAGCAATTCCTGTATAAGAAATTCATTTCCTGAATTTCCAGCTGTCATTAGCAATTCCTCTAATTTGACACAAAAGCAATTTATAATGTGTGGACCATTTTACGAATCTCCATAGAAAACTGTCGCACAGATGAATTATTTCGTAATATGAATCGCACGCAGATATTATGAGTTGTCAGTTTGTGCCATTTTACGATGATTCATAATATAAATATGATTCTGCCAAAGTGGCTGTTTTAAGCCCCCTGTACATGGACGAAAGCTTAGACCCAAAACTGCTATTTGATCTGCTATGTGAACCGTGTGGGAATCGAACGAATGATACGTACTGCGGAAGCTATCAAGGTAATGACTGTGAATGTTCATATTTCAGTTAACGGTAAAAAAAAATGACAAACAATCTTTTTTAAAGTCGGTTCGTTTATAGGTTTTCCTGAACTTTACATTTCGTTTTACATGGCCAATTAGGTAAGACAGTTAAAAGAAATGGATACAAACGATAAGCAAAGAAAAATCAAAATGTATCTCTTAGGCGATGTAGGAACGCGGGAAAGTCCGAAAGGGATACCGGGACCTTGGCAACAGGCAACTGAAGGGACATGGGTGGGTTTTAGTCAGTAAAAGTCTGACACGCCCTCTCCGCCCAGAGCGGGAGAGGTCATTTGATGATTTCACACCTTTAAAAAAAAAAAGGCGATGTAGGAACCGGAACTAAGATAAAGCCACTAGATACGAGGGCTCTTTACCGTGAAGTGATGATTTATTCATTATAGAAATCATAATACACTGAAATTTCAAGTGCTTACGAGCATTTACCTACAGTTAACCTGTTTCAATTAACTCGTGTAAATAAATGTTTCCCTGGCCCAATGAAAATAAATGCGGTTTTACTTACATGTGTGCAGTGTTTACTTTCATACACAGTATGTTTTTGTTTATTTATGATAATGCTATCTAAGAATTAGGTAATAGGATAAAATATTTGCGTCAAAATGGCTAGTTTATTTTGTTTTTGTATTACATTCACTTCACCTTCTATCATTCATGAACCTACAAGTAGGTTTAATGAATGTTCTAATTTTACGTTTTACAAGTGCTGTACTTCTTTTCGTAACTTCTCGATAGCAATCTGATCGTGTTAGCCCAGAACTTCCAGAACTTAGTTTAGGAATCGGGACAGGCAGGACATGAATGGACATGATTTTAAAGTCTTGGTCTTACATTGAAATATTTACTTTGTTGTTTCGTAGTCTAGGCATGTATCTTATGTATAGGAAAATATCAATATAAAAACGTTACCTTCGTCTTCACCGATCTCAGCAGACACTAACACAAATAAACAAGAAAAAACGATGCGATTCCACATTTTTATAACCTTACAATCATTTTTACAATATTTTAATCGCAGTTATAAAAACAATTCCGATTTGAACGCACTCAACACAACCACGAGCTGAATATTGTGAACATTTTTGATACATTAAAATAAGGTACGGTGATAAGTTATCTGAGATCTGCACTTGTAGGATATTATGCTTATCGCGAACGCGTCACTCATTACATCGAGTAGTGGTGCGAAACACAACATCGGTGATTTACATTTAACCTTGTCATTTAGTCGAGGAGACAATAGCCAGCAGTGATGCTGTCTCACTGCTTAGTGACGACTTTGACGACTTAGACATTTGATGGACAAAGACTTAAGACCATAACTCGCTTTAATGTATATACCTAACGCGGATTTTTATCATGTGATATTTATTTTTCTTAGTAGGTGGGTAATTTCCCGTTTTGCGCGTAGATGATTTTTTTCTTGAATTAATGAGTTTCTGTTCTGACTTGAATCAATAAAATGTAGAAAATAAATTGATGATTATTAATCACTTGTGCTCATTTACTTTCAGTGGTTAGGGACTAAATCAATTAGTGAAAAATCTTTAGAAGTCGCCGTTTCGTTCTTATCTTTATCTGATGAATGAGTTATCTTACTTGTTATTAATAGATAGGTACTTACAAAATTAAACATTGGGTTTTATTTACGCGGTATTTTCCTACTTTTATACTTAATCCAGCTTTTTTTGCCATTTTCTTGTAGATAATTTTGAGTAAGTATAGTTAGGTACTAGTACTCATTATTATTTATTTCAGAGTGGTAAATTACTAAACCTACTGATGGTTACAGAGATTATGTGTGTTTATTGAAAGAAATTCCCAATTCAAAATCAATACATACACAATGATAGTAAGCAAAATTCAAGGCAATAGTTTTATTGAATCCTAGATTATGCTATTATGCTTGAGTGCATTTTCAAAGTCGAGCTCTGTGGGCTACACCATTACTGCCAAATGCTTGCACTGACTGGTCAGATCCACTCAAATCTGTGTTGTTCTTTTCTCATAGACCATTTCAGACTCGTTCCTTACATGATCTGACCAATTTTCTAGGCATAGGAATCTTGGTCAGATCATGTTAGGAACGTGTGTGTGTCACAGTTAGGCAGCTGCTAACTATTTATTTTTATAAGTACTCCTGATCTCATATTTCGCGTTTTTTTTGTGCTAAATATTGTACTGTGGCACGGAACCCTGCGTGTTGAAATCAAACTCGTACTAAAAGCGCAATCGTTTTTTGCTTATACTCGCACTTGACCGGTCCACCAAATAAGATATGTAGGTAAAGTACAACCATTTTTAGAAATATTATGTATCTTCACTTCAATCTAAGAATAGTGAATATGCATGTATTTTTTTAATATTTTCATTCGATAGTTTACATCGTCAAATAATAGTAAAAAGAAATTCGACGGCAAAAAAGCAATTTAAAGTAGTTAAAAAAATGTTTAAAAATATCCAACCGATCCGGGCTATTTAAACGCCCTCCATTTGGCGCGCTTGGTGTGGTGACGTCACAGTTCGTGAAAACAGACAAGCAACTATCAAGTCAACGTCAAACACTCCTTTTTCTATGAGCGTTTGACATTGACTTGACACTTGTTGATTGACTTGACATTGACATTTTGATTGTTATCCCGGATTGTTACGTCACATCCGCTCTTAGCCTTTTCAAGTATTTGAATTACCCACAGTTTTTTGGGACTTTTTAAAAATTTATTTCTCGCTCAAAAAGAAATTTTATTCAAAAATATTGATGGAGGCATCATTCTGAAGTAAAACGGTTTATAAAAAAAAATATTTGACCCATATTTGAATCGCATGCATATTCCCTATTATTGCTTCAAAGATTCATCATTTACGAGATAGCTATGAGTAATGACAGGTAGTTATTTATTTCCTGTCATGAGTTGTTAATGATTACTTGACTGATTGATTAATGATGTTACCTACGATATAAGTAGGTACTTGAGTAGGTATTCAGCTTTCAGATACCTATCTACAACATTTCCGAATATATTAATGAAAGTGACCTATGATTTTGTTTTTTTTTTTTCATTGCAAAAGTTACCTACCTACTCAAAGTTTGTTTGGCAGATTTAAATGACATAGGTTGCCACTTAATAAGTTTATCTTTCCAATAATTGTTTTAACTTAAGTATAATGGCTCGTACAAACTGGTGCTATACCGCGGGCGCGACAAGAGTCGCGCTGACCCGCGATATCGCGCTGACCCGCGATATCGCGCTGACCCGCGGTATCGTGCCAGTGTGCACGCGCCTTAATGTTGAAACTACTCTTTTTATCTGTGGTGAAATCAAATAACTTATTTCATTATGTGATACAGATGACAGATAAATTAATTGTATGATAGATGAAAAGAGATCGTATTTTAAACTAGCACAATGTTGGAGATTTGGCGGATGTTATTTTTCATACAAAATTGTCAAGCCTGTATTATATTTATGTATCATCATGTGCAAATATCTGTTAATTTTCTTTTTTAATAAAAATTATCTTAATTTAAAGTCGTATTGGAATATTTCGGAATTGGTCACCCTTATTTTTTGTTTATGCTAAACCCGAAAAGGGGTCATTGTACTCATCATTTTGAACAACTTTTTCTATGGGACCAAACTTGAAATCGCGAAAAAAAAATTAGCTGTTCCCTACATTTGTGTTCATTTAAATCGACAAAATGTATGGAAAAGCAGATTTTTTTTTTTCGCGATTTTAAATTTGGTCCCATAGAAAAAGTTGTTCAAAATGATGAGTACAATGACCCCTTTTCGGGTTTAGCATAAACAAAAAATAAGGTTGTATATACTTTGCAATAGAAATGGAACAGAATTAGGTACTTACGTTATCCTAAAAAAGCTACACCATGTTCGACGCGCAATATTTTTAGGGAATTACAGATGTTCCTTCCGTATAGATTCAAAACAAGATAGGTACCTTTTTTTTTTTCATCCAATTATTCTCCCGCTCTGGGTGGAGCGGAAGGGCGTGTCAGACTTTTACTGACTAAAACCCACCCGTGTTCCTTCAGTTGCCTGTTGCCAAGGTCCCGGTATCCCTTTCGGACTAACCCGCAACCCTGGCAGGCATCGGTCCTACCGGACCCCGCCAATTGTGCTGACATTATTTTTTGGGTAACGCGATAGCCCTTGGTAAGACTGTACCTACAGTACCACTCATTTGAATGTTACCTAATCTTTTTTGATAGCACACATCTATTTTAAGGTACATGTCAATTATGTAGATACGAATCTGCTGAAGTTCGCGTTATCTTAAGAATTTTACGTATTTTATCTATACGTGCTGTACCACGGATAAGGAGAAACTCTGCCCATGTCGATGAAACCTCGCACCATAACGATACAATTCCGTAGCCGACCACAGGGGGTCACATTAGCCATTCCTCTAAAAGCAATACAATTCCTGAATTTCCAGCTGTCATTAGCAATTCCTCTAATTTGACACAAAGCAATTTATAATGCGTGGACCATTTTACGAATCTCCATAGAAAACTGACGAACAGATGTATTATTTCGTAATATGAATCGCACGCAGATCATATTATGAATTGTCAGTTTGTGACATTTTACGATGATTCATAATATTTTCTTATCTTGATTCTGCCAAAGTGGCTGTTTTAAGCCCCCAGGCGGCAACTGCAGGCGACGTGTTGCCGCGACACAGTTGCCGCCTGCGGTCAGCTACGGAATTGTACGTTAAGGGTTCCGTTTACTTGGCTGGTAACTTTCTAGAGAGAAAATTTAAAATGTCTACTACGAAGGCATGTACACACGGCTACACATCAAGCTATACATTTCCAGTTTATGCTGATCTCGCATTGTATAGGATTTCCATACATTGCGAGATCATCTTATACTGGAAATGTATAGCTTGATGTGTAGCCGTGTGTACTACGCTTTACAATTTACAGTATAACATTTCACGGTCATACTTTTTCGTTGATCAAATGATTAAAGTCGTAAAAAGCTAGCAAGGTCGACAAAGTTAATTAGTTCATATAAACTACTTTGTCAGACTAAAGGTAGGTACACAAAAACGAGCCTTTATGAAATCACCTCAGTGTATTTTCCTACTATCCTAACTAATATTATAAATGCGAAAGGGAGTTTGTTTGTTTGTTACTTACACGCTATAAAACGGCTGAACGGATTTGGATGAAATTTGGCACATGGGTAGACCATGGCCTGGATTAGTACATATGATACTTTTCATCCCGATATTCTTACGGGATCGAGAATTATGCGGGTGAGACCGCGGGGCGCTGCTTGTAGCCAGTACCTAAGTAACTACCGGTGACCGGTGGTGTAAATAACAAGGCAGTTGGTACTTAGGTCTACCGTAATGGTTTAGATAGTTACTATAGGTAGCTACTTAATGGTTGTTTTAGGGCCGACCTATGTTCATAATTAAAATTAATTTATGTAATGTACATCTGCAAAATATCTTTCTGCTCAGTAGGTGTCATCATGATCAGCCTGTAGCAGGCTATAGCTCGACACTCTAATAGGGATGTTGACTAACTAACAAAAAATGATTTAGATAAAGGCTCTTACATACTGGGGCGACTAGTCGCGCGACGCGACGCCGCCGCATTGTTCGCCGTGTAGTTTTCTCAGAAATTGCGTCGCGTCGCGTCGCGCGACGAATCGCCCCAGTATGTAAAAGCCTTAAAACGCATTAACGTTGGGGAGTGGGCGCTCGCTACGTCTCAAGTCAGTATAAAATATACCGGCCAGAGACGTCATGCGTCATGCCACATTTTTTTATTACACTGTAAGCTTTTACCGTTTCTATGAGTACATAGAAGTCGCACATATAACTTCGTAAGTCACCACACTCATTACTTTGCCAGAGGTAGGCAAAAGTTTCGGCAAAACGCACCTCGAATAGATTTTGCTTAGCCGACCCGTTTGTACGAATTAAGTTGACAGTTCCTGTTCTCTAAAACACAGTAGTTTTGTCTTGTTATGATTGTTTGAGAATAATGGCTAAGGGGAACAACTCTCTAAACAACGTAGATAAAACGAAACAACTTTGGTGATGTGATGAATGGGTACACACAATGGGTGCATGTTTTTAGTGTGTTTTTCCTTGGACTTTGTGGTTTAGCTGGTTACCTACCTCTAGTAAATACACAGGCAAACTTTGTTTTAGGTAAGAATTATTGGGTTAAATGGTTTTTAGATTTAAGAATTGGATATTGGTGCCGATTCTGTTATACACCGAACTAAACTAACTGAAATTCCTTACTGGCTATGAGAATCTTAACGCTATTCTGTCATAAAAAATCTCTTAAAAATTATTTTGACACAACTAAAATCGAATTTGACAATCGAGCCTCCACTTGGTACTATTGCTTTTCCTACCCCGTGAATTTTTTTTAGAGCCGGAGGCGCGCATATGCAGCACCTTCGTCGTGATTTTGTATGGAATATAAACTATTATCTAACGTATCTCAGTGCCATCTTAGTGCTGTCAAACTATATTATAGTTATGTTGTGTCAGATAGAGTCTATTTCAGAATAAGTTTGGTCGTTTGACAGGACTAAACTAAATTTTTAGTGATTTTTAGTTTAGTTTAGAGAATTTTGTGACAAGAGAATCGGCACCGTTGGTTTACGTAGGCTCAATAATTCTAGGAAGATATATGGTAATTACAGGGTGTTAGGGTGAACACCGTTATCCTTGCAACCAGTGGTTTGGTTTCATTTATAGAACGTAAACTCAATGGAAAATTACAACTATTTTTTTCTTTTTTTTTAATCTACATTTTACCACAAGAGGCGAAAGTTCGTTGCCCTATGCGCTAGGGCAATGAACTTGCGTCTCAACACGGGCGGGGGGTGCGGGATGTGACCTGACCGGTCGTGAGCGCGACCTCTCCCTCAGTCAGTCAGCTGTTTCGCTAGACAGCACGGTGTCGGATAGAAACTTTTTAAAATCTTTTAATGAAAATAACGTTTTTTTGTTGTTGTGTTCGGTCATTTATTTTTATATTTAAGTCAACTACCCATGGTTTGAATGACAAGAGTGTTTACCCTTACAGCCAGTATATCTACCTAGATATAATGACTTAATTATTCAGCGTCTGGTGACCTTGTGTTGTCATTTGACATTATACTGAGCTGAGGCCCTTTTGGCATTAAAAGCATTGTTTTTTGTTATTCATACAGGATGTAAGGGTAAACACTCTTGTCATTCAAATCATGGGTAGTTGACTTAAATATAAAAATAAATGACCGAACACAACAAAAAAAAAACTTTATTTTCATTAAAAGATTTTTAAAAGTTTCTATCTGACACCGTGCTTGCTAGCGAAACAGCTGATTGACTATGGGAGGGGTCGCGCTCGCTGCCGGTCAGGTCACATCCCGTACCCCCGCCCGTGTTGAGACGTAAGTTCGCTGCCCTAGCGCATAGGGCAACGAATTTGTGTCTCTTGTGGTAAAATTTAGGTCCAAATTTTTTTTAAAAAAATTTGTAATTTTCCATTGATTTTACGTTCTATATAAGAAACCAAACCACTGGTTGCAAGGATAACGGTCTTTACCCTAACACCCTGTAGTATTCAGATTTTCCTTTTGCTGTAATGCTAATAAACATATTTTTCTTTCTTTTCTTACAAATAGGGAAGTTTCTAGAGAAATGTTGAGCTTTCAGCGGGGAAAAATCGTCGAATACATTTGACGTATAAATCGGCTTTTGGATAAGTATTATTTCTCGACCAACCTTCCAAATGAATTAAATGGCCCGGAGGAAACGAATTTCCGTTATTACCATAATATTACCGCTGGCCTCGTTAACGACTTATTTTTTCATAATATTATAGGAAGGCCAACTTGGTACTTTTTGTTTAAAAGAAAGTTTTATCAAATTCTATTACAGAACTCATTTCCATTCGGAACGCGCTCAGCGTGAAGAGCCTGAATGATATCTGTGTAAACATGAAAACATAGAAAAGATTTATTACGAAATATGGGAATTATTATTTTACCCATTTAAAAAGCCCACCGATTAGGTACCTAATAGTAATGGGGAATGTTGTAATTGTGACGTCACACAAACAGCAGACGATCAAGACGCTTCCAACGATACCTCATTTGTCAAATTATGATGAGTAGTTTAGAAGTTATGGGGACCAGATGAACATACATACATACATAATACATACTATTGCTTTGTATAAGACTCATGAGACAAAACTAAATAATATTTCCATGTCGTTCTAAAGTTAAAATTCAAGTAAAGGAAATTTCATGATTCATTTTGTGAAGCAAGTTTCAATTTGAGACTAAATTAAGTGGCAGGCGCACACTGCAGCGAGTAAAATTGGTGTCGTTAGAAATGAAAATATAAATGTTTTCAGTAAAATGTTGCTTGGAGTTCACAGAATGCTATTCCTTTATCACGCCTTGTTTCCCTGAAGGGTTAGACAGAGGTGTAACTATAATACACCCACATTTCGCCAGTTATGTTTAAGTCCCATGTAATAGGGGGCAAGCCTATTGCCATCAACCGGGATAAATCTAGACTCCGGGCTACTTCTGACAGATAAACCCATTACAATTGTTACTGAGTCTGGAGTCCAGATAGATAAACCCAATAACACTTTGCCAGACCTGGGAATCGAACCCTCATGTGTTGGGAAGAGGTACAGTCACGAGCAAAAATATGTATACACTCAGCAAACTTCAATAACGATTTTCTCGTGGAATAACGCTTGTAACTTTGAGATGATACCTATTACATAATAATAGGAGTTCCAAAATACTATTTTCGTTATATCATAAAATAACAATCAATACAGTAGTAGTAAATCACTTTTTAAAATTGCTAAGTGTATACATATTAGTGCTCGTGACTGTACAGATTGACAAAAATCCACATGCGTTAAAAATAACTTACCTAACAATTGAAAATTTGAAAAAAAAATTTAAGGATCCTGAATTTTAATTTTGTGTAGGTAATACTAAGAACATTCATTTAATTGGTAAATATATTTAATGATAATTATCTGAAGTTAATGATATTTAAAAAACCTTTACATTAAACAAGCTAACAAAAACAAAAAAATACTAAGTACAATGCATAAGTACCTATGTATTTATTTATTTTCATTAAAGTATATACAAAATATGGGTACATATTGATTTTTCTACTTTACATTGCACAATATCCAGTTAAAAGAACTGCAGTTGCGGTTGCACCCAACCTGTATGAACCGCTTTGTTTCCGTCTACGAGTTGCATTTTTCGTAGCGGGTGCTACGCCGTTGCTACGTCAATTACAATAATCATTTCAGCAAAATCAAAGGGAAGGCATAAAGACTTTGACTGCAGTCTAAAAGCCTTACGTAAACCCTACATCACACTAGTCCATATGAAAACCATCATAAAACCTCATCATCTGCCTAGCCTTTTCCCAACTATGTTGGGGTCGGCTTCCAGTGTAACCGGATGCAGCTGAATACCAGTATTTTACATGGAGCGACTGCCTATCTGACCTCCACAACCCAGTTTCTGGGTAACAGATACCTCTTGGTAAGACTGGTTGTCAGACTTTCGGGCTACCTATATGGATACCTACTACTATAAAGAAATGAAGCTTTTTATCTAGGAGTACGTAAAGGTGTAATACAAACAAACAAATAGTATTAGATCACCGTTGTAGCAACCCATGTGAGATGGCACAACAGCCACCCACGCAAACACAGTCTAGGCGACTTCAAATCATGCTTAGGATACTGTTGGAGCTGCTCCAAAACCTGCGCACCATGGAAGCGCACCTTTTGCGCATGGTTGCATAGAAAAGTTTTACATGCGCATCCGCGAACATCCCCGAGTCCCCCATCGTCGAGCATTCGCTGCTCGCCAACTCGTTTTCAGTTGCTAGTTCTCGCTTCACGTTTAACTCCAGGGCACCGAGTGGCATATGCGTAAACCAAAAAAAACGGTACAAGTACATCCCCGGTTATATCCCGTTTAGATAGGACAGTTGGACAGGTGGGACAGGTCCCTTAAAGATATTTTTACTGGTTTCCTCATACTAACATGACACATTGACATTTTGTTTTTGGACTGTCGACACTTTGACATATTACATTTTGGAATTAGTCACCAAGGATTTCTGCACGTGTACATTCAGCAAAGTGTCATCCTTTATCTAATCACGTAAGGTTGGCACCTTGGCACGTTTGGGATGAGATAGTTTAAGATTAGGGTTCGCAAATACAAAATACGTAAAACAAAACCCGGCCAAGTGCGAGTCGGACTTGCACAATGGGTTCCGTACCACCAAATGTCCTTTTTTTGGTATTGTTCGTCGAGTCGTTGAGCTCCTTCAGCTCTGAGTTGAGCTCCTCGGTTACTGACAAATGCTTGCACTGACTGGACAGGTCCACTCAAATCTGTGTGGTTCTTTCCTCAAAAGACCATTTCAGACATTAATCTACATGGTCCTCATATGGCTTGACCAAGATTATGTCTGGACCTTAAAAGAGACTGCGACCTCTGAGTTTGTTTCGGCCTTTCTTCTCAGAGTAGTCAGATAGGAAACGCCGACCTCATCTAGCTTATTTTATTTTTTTAATAATATGACGTGTAAAAGTGATTGCGATATCCTATTTACAGAATAAACAATTTCATTTCATTTCATTTCACCATACAATATTTAAAATACATAACATAACATACATATTAAAAAAAAACACGTTTCTTGTATGATTTTTTACTTTATTTTACTAGCTTCCGCCCGCGGCTTCCCCCGCTTGGTATGTCGATAAAAAGTAGCCTATGCCCTTTCCCGGGATGCCATCTATCTCCTTGCCAAATTTTATCGAAATACGTTCAGTGGTGTAGGCGAAAAAAGGTAACATACAAACAGACAGAGTTACTTTCAAAATAATATTAGTATGGATAAGTCTGGAAGTATGGATTATCTGTTGTAATAGCGGCAATAGAAATACACAATCGGATCATGAGATACAGCCAGCTGACGGATGGACGGACGGCCAGCGGAGGCTTAGTAATAGGGTTCCGTTTGGCACCCTTGGGGTACGGAACCCTAAAAAGTGAGTGGAAGACTGAAGGGACTTAAAGTTTGTTTAGGGACTTGCAGGTGTCTCATTGGACTTAGCTGTGTAATCCTTTAATGTCGAAGGAGATACCTATAGGGTGTAAAAAGACCCATCATATAGCGTACCATTCGAAAGTAACATAGCCGTTATCACACTGAAAAACAATTATTGCTTGGGAAACGACTTTTATTTTTGGTGTGAAAAATCGCTGTTTAGGATAGCATTGTGCTTATGGCTGCATGCAACGGTACAGAAGTTATGGGGTTAAATACCCCCACACCTTCTGTAGTTATAGGTAACATTTAAAACCTGTTTTCATGAAAAAAGGGTTAGAACTTTGACCTTGCATGTTTGTTCAATGTCTCCATAACCAAGAAGGTACGCAGGTATGGTCCAGTATAAACAAATATCACAATGACGGGGAGTTACTTATGTGACTCTTGGCTCCTGTTATATCTATGCAGGTAAGTAGCACAGGTGTATCTTGCTTATGCTAACGTAATGCGAAAGTTAAGTAGTTCGAAAGTTACATCTCGCAAACGAACTGTGCGAGTGAGTTTGGCGTTTTCAGTCCAGAATATTTGGTTAAGTGTTTGAATATACCGGTGCTAACTTAATATGTACTACATCCTCAGGTACAGTCGCTGCAGCCTATAATGTGCCCGCTGCTGGGAGTCTGGGACACAGGCCTCTCTGTGAGAGGGAGGGGGCCGCAATCCACCACGCGGGCCCAGTGCGGGTTGTTAGATGTCACATGTCTTAGAATTTTTGATTCTAGGATAAGCCGGTTTCCTCACAATTTTTTCCTTCACCGTTTGAGAGCAGTGGTAATGAAATTACACAAAATAAAGCGCATGTCAGGGTTCGAACCTAGGACGTACAGCTCGTAAGTCGTGGTCGTTACCACTGGGTCACCACTACTCTCAGGTAGGTAACCCTTAGGTTATACGATTTATGGCACAAAATTTTAGAAAGAGACTGTCGCACAGGTTTGAGGAGGCCATATAGTCATTGGGTTTGAGTGACGAAGACGACACTCTACGAAACCCGAAGTTTTCCGAAGTGTTCGTTTTTTGTCTTTCTATTGGAATTAATTGCGGGAAAGTCCGAAAGGGGTACCGGGACCCTTGGCAACAGGCAACTGAAGGAACACGGGTGGGTTTTAGTCAGTTAAAGTCTGACACGCCCTCCCGCTCCACCCAGAGCGGGAGAAGTCATTTGAAGATTCCCAAAACTAAAAAAAAAAACTTGTAAAGTAAAGTAGAGGTTGTAAATACATAAACTTTAATAAACTGTATGAAGATATAATGAAAACTGTTCTAGATTGTATGTAGAACGAATCGCTAAGATGAGATTGTCTACTAAAGTATTGGGAATCATTCATGGTATCCCTGGAGAGGTAAAGGGTCCGAGAAATCCCTTGGTAACGTTTTATTGAGTTTGATATTACCTGTATCTGATACATCGATGTAGGTATGCATCACGCGTGCTACTTCAGTGGGGTAAGCAAAGACAAGGGTAGTTTTCACGTCTTCCGGCATCGTGTCAGCCAGATGTTATAGCCAGTTATGTGTAGCCAAATATGTTGTATGTAGTTATGTGCAGAACATATTTTCAAACGGCATGTAGGTATTAAATAGAACCTCAAATACTGCTCATTTTAACCCGACTACGGCGAAGAAAAAAGGAGGGTTATGATTTTGACCGGTATTTATGTATGTATGTATGTATGTTCATCTGTTCCCTCCTATCTGCCAAACCACTTATCACAATTTGACAAATGAGGTATCGTTAGAAGCGTCGTGATTGTCCGCTGGTTATAGGCTATGTGTGTGACTCCGGATTTTTAATTTGTCTGTCTGTGGTGTCTTGTTTATACGTTTTAAGTCGTAGTTGGGTTTTAGTTTTTATTACTTGATTTTTTGGTATCCTAAAAATAATAAACAGCCAAGTAACTCGCTCGCTGGCCTGTGATCAGGGGGTCTAAAACGACCACATTAGCAATTCGTTTTTTTAAATTTCCAGCTGTCCTTAGCAATCAATTCCTCTAATTTCACACAAAAGCAATTCATAATGTATGAACCATTTATGAATCTTCATAGAAAACTGCCAAACAGATGAATTATTTCGTAATAAGAATTGCACGCAGGTCTTAATATGAATTGTCAGTTTGTGAAATTTTACGACGATTCATAATATTTTCCTATTATGATTCTGCCAAAGAGGCCGTTTTAAGCCCCGTTTTAAGCTTTGAGAAAAGGTCAGAAAGTTAAAAAGAGGTTAATTTTAAAGTAAAAAAGCGATTATCATTACAAGAACAAAAAGTTTTTAATCAATTATTTATGTTTTGCTCGGAACAACTTTCCATCATTCATTCAGCCGAAAGACGCTCTCAAGGATTGCCACAACAGCCGCGGTCCTCTGCTACATGCATCCTGGGGGCCTACCACCACCGCTTACAGCAGTATTATTTTAATCTTACTTCGTGGGGGAAAGTGATGGAGCTATAAGTCCTGTAGAGCTTCATCCCTTTCCTACACTGAAGTAATATTAAAATAATACTGCTGTAAGAGCTGGTGGTAGGGGCCTAGCAGTGTCCTGCCACCAACAACAAAGCTACTGACAGAACTCAATAACACTGTTCTTTTCTTGTTTATAGTAAAAGCTGTAGAATAAGTATGAATTGAAATAACCGTTCTTCTCTACACCAAACAAATTAATAATGGCCTAGAAATTTCGTTTTGCGAAAAATGATTTTATCAAAATCAGCAAGAACAGCGTTGCTTTAAAATGAGTGTACCCTTCACCTTGTTCGATAGTACTTGACCTGTTTTTATATGAAACTGTACGGTAGGTATTTCAAAACCATTTATGTTACTATAACAACACTAAATAAGTGTTACCAAATGAAAATGTATAGGAAACTGCGAATTTTATATGTAAACCTAAACATAAACTTTATTAACCTAACATCTAAACGGGTAACTCAAGCTCAAGAGGAGCTCGTGGCTAAGTAATAACAGCCGCTCGGGTCGATCCATCACGTTAAGCTACGCTTGCCGGGGTTGGTCCGTGGATGGGTGACCATCTTAACATACCGAGACTCCTCCATGCCTCGGAAAGCACGTTAAGCCGTTGGTCCCGGCTGTCAGACTTTGACAGTCGTTACGGGTCGTCAGAAGCCCGAAAGTCTGACAACCAGTCTTACCAAGGGGTATCGTGTTACCCAGTTACTGGGTTGTGGAGGTCAGATAGGCAGTCGCTCCATGTTAAATACTGGTATTCAGCTGCATCCGGTTAGACTGGAAGTCGACCCCCACATTGTTGGGAAAAGGCTAGGCAGATGATATCCTATATATACCTAATACAACATTACGAAAACGTACTGCTGAACTCTGAGTCTCTGAAGACTCTGCCAAATTAATATTACCCACTTTATATTACATCACCCAATTTTTTACTGCCACAAAATTGCAAAAGCCGTAGATAAACGAATAAAAAGCAAAATCCTTAGTTTTCATTGTGAGTTCCGGGAACAAATAACAATACTTAGGTATAGTACACACGGCTACACATCAAGCTATACATTTCCAGTATAAGCTGACCTCGCATCGTACGAAAATCCTATACAATGCGGGATCAGCATAAACTGGAAATGTATAGCTTGATGTGTAGCCGTGTGTACATTACTGTCGCGGCCTGCAACTGGGCTATTGATGGACGATCGTGACATTGTGGGCCGAGGCGAAGCCGACGCACACAAACGTGAGTCCATCAATAGCTGGTTGCGGCCAAGGCTTGTAAAGTACTTTTCTCAAACAATGCGCGGAAATTCAAACTAAGTAAATTAATTATAATTTCCAGAATCAATGACGAACAACGATAATTTTTCACGCGCCAATAATGTTCATTTGTTTCTTCTTTATTTTAAACAGCTCTATTTGGAAGCCAAATCGAAATTTAAATAAAATCTTTGATGCGCTGAAGTAAAACATTCGTTCCATTTTTTAATAACACAACAGATATGAGTTTTCATAGTAATTTATTTGGCCGCTAAAAACGACACATATGGATTTTAATACTTACTTTGCCGGCCGCATCGTCATTTGTTTTCGAACAGTAAAGCAATTTAGATTTATCTCGAAGAAGGTTGTCAAAATAATGCTCGAATTTCCAAGCATGTTTGAGAAAAATTAATTATCCATCTGCACATAAGCAATATTTCTCTACGATCCCCGGTTTATGAAAAAGAATAATGGCCGCTGGTAGTCTGAAGGAGGCATTTATAATTAGCAGGAGGCTGGCAGGCTACAATAAGTGAGAGATTAGGCCAGTGTACACAGGTGTGCCCCCAACTTCGGCCTAAAGCTTAATTTAATGCTCGCTCAGTAGGCTTATCCTTACTCCTGCTGAGAATCAGATTATGCCCAGTAATACGTACCATGAATAGTTTAGTGCGGGAATCTGTATAAGAATTCTATTTTCAATTACTTTAGTTAAGACCTTTAGATATAGGTAAACTAGAAAATATCAATAATGGCACTTAATTCGTTTGTAGGGTTCCTTGCCAAATTTGTTAAAACGCGGAAAATTTCTGGATTTACTTGGTGTTCTTCCGTCTGTCACACGGGATATTCTTAAAAACTACCTTATCGAAGTTAGCCTTTGTTTATCACTGGGATAGTCTGATGGCTTAATATATTAAATAAATAAAAAAAATGGTCATAATAAGTTTAAGAGCGGCCGGGTTGGCCGCTCTTAAACTTATTTTGACCGTTTTTTTTTTCCATACAAACGCTCGTACGTGATTATGGCGTTGTAACACATCTTTGAATCTTTTGAACTAATAGGTATCTTGTGCACTATATCTAGGTTTCTATGGTTACTATATCTAGGTTTCTATCTTTTGAACTAATAGTTATCTTGTGCACTATATCTAGGTTTCTATGGTTACTATATCTATGTTTCTATCTTTTGAACTAATAAGTATCTTTTGCACTATATCTAGGTTTCTATGGTTACTATATCTAGGTTTCTATGGTTACTATATCTATGTTTCTATCTTTTGAACTAATAGGTATCTTGTGCACTATATCTAGGTTTCTATGGTTACTATATCTATGTTTCTATCTTTTGAACTAATAGGTATCTTGTGCACTATATCTAGGTTTCTATGGTTACTATATCTAGGTTTCTATCTTTTGAACTAATAGTTATCTTGTGCACTATATCTAGGTTTCTATGGTTACTATATCTATGTTTCTATCTTTTGAACTAATAAGTATCTTGTGCACTATATCTAGGTTTCTATGGTTACTATATCTAGGTTTCTATGGTTACTATATCTATGTTTCTATCTTTTGAACTAATAAGTATCTTGTGCACTATATCTAGGTTTCTATGGTTACTATATCTATGTTTCTATCTTTTGAACTAATAGGTATCTTGTGCACTATTTCTAGGTTTCTATGGTTACTATATCTATGTTTCTATCTTTTGAACTAATAGGTATCTTGTGCACTATATCTAGGTTTCTATGGTTACTATATCTAGGTTTCTATCTTTTGAACTAATAGTTATCTTGTGCACTATATCTAGGTTTCTATGGTTACTATATCTATGTTTCTATCTTTTGAACTAATAAGTATCTTGTGCACTATATCTAGGTTTCTATGGTTACTATATCTAGGTTTCTATGGTTACTATATCTATGTTTCTATCTTTTGAACTAATAGGTATCTTGTGCACTATATCTAGGTTTCTATGGTTACTATATCTATGTTTCTATCTTTTGAACTAATAGGTATCTTGTGCACTATATCTAGGTTTCTATGGTTACTATATCTAGGTTTCTATGGTTACTATATCTATGTTTCTATCTTTTGAACTAATAGGTATCTTGTGCACTATATCTAGGTTTCTATGGTTACTATATCTAGGTTTCTATCTTTTGAACTAATAGTTATCTTGTGCACTATATCTAGGTTTCTATGGTTACTATATCTATGTTTCTATCTTTTGAACTAATAAGTATCTTGTGCACTATATCTAGGTTTCTATGGTTACTATATCTAGGTTTCTATGGTTACTATATCTATGTTTCTATCTTTTGAACTAATAAGTATCTTGTGCACTATATCTAGGTTTCTATGGTTACTATATCTATGTTTCTATCTTTTGAACTAATAGGTATCTTGTGCACTATATCTAGGTTTCTATGGTTACTATATCTATGTTTCTATCTTTTGAACTAATAGGTATCTTGTGCACTATATCTAGGTTTCTATGGTTACTATATCTAGGTTTCTATCTTTTGAACTAATAGTTATCTTGTGCACTATATCTAGGTTTCTATGGTTACTATATCTATGTTTCTATCTTTTGAACTAATAAGTATCTTGTGCACTATATCTAGGTTTCTATGGTTACTATATCTAGGTTTCTATGGTTACTATATCTATGTTTCTATCTTTTGAACTAATAGGTATCTTGTGCACTATATCTAGGTTTCTATGGTTACTATATCTATGTTTCTATCTTTTGAACTAATAGGTATCTTGTGCACTATATCTAGGTTTCTATGGTTACTATATCTAGGTTTCTATCTTTTGAACTAATAGGTATCTTGTGCACTATATCTAGGTTTCTATGGTTACTATATCTATGTTTCTATCTTTTGAACTAATAGGTATCTTGTGCACTATATCTAGGTTTCTATGGTTACTATATCTAGGTTTCTATCTTTTGAACTAATAGTTATCTTGTGCACTATATCTAGGTTTCTATGGTTACTATATCTATGTTTCTATCTTTTGAACTAATAAGTATCTTGTGCACTATATCTAGGTTTCTATGGTTACTATATCTAGGTTTCTATGGTTACTATATCTATGTTTCTATCTTTTGAACTAATAGGTATCTTGTGCACTATATCTAGGTTTCTATGGTTACTATATCTATGTTTCTATCTTTTGAACTAATAGGTATCTTGTGCACTATATCTAGGTTTCTATGGTTACTATATCTAGGTTTCTATGGTTACTATATCTATGTTTCTATCTTTTGAACTAATAGGTATCTTGTGCACTATATCTAGGTTTCTATGGTTACTATATCTATGTTTCTATCTTTTGAACTAATAGTTATCTTGTGCACTATATCTAGGTTTCTATGGTTACTATATCTAGGTTTCTATGGTTACTATATCTATGTTTCTATCTTTTGAACTAATAGGTATCTTGTGCACTATATCTAGGTTTCTATGGTTACTATATCTATGTTTCTATCTTTTGAACTAATAGGTATCTTGTGCACTATATCTAGGTTTCTATGGTTACTATATCTAGGTTTCTATGGTTACTATATCTATGTTTCTATCTTTTGAACTAATAGGTATCTTGTGCACTATATCTAGGTTTCTATGGTTACTATATCTATGTTTCTATCTTTTGAACTAATAGGTATCTTGTGCACTATATCTAGGTTTCTATGGTTACTATATCTAGGTTTCTATCTTTTGAACTAATAGTTATCTTGTGCACTATATCTAGGTTTCTGGTGCTTTCTGGAGGTTTTTTTTACCTATGACAAAATTAGAATATGAAAAATATTTTCTATGAAATTTTGTTTTATTTTGCGGTTGTTATTTACCTACTTACTTATGAGATGTTCCAGCAAAATTAAATACGGTACGGAACTAATGGCGCAAGTAAGTACGACTTGCACTAGTCTGTTTTTTAAATTTAATAACACTTTATTGGCTTCAGCTTTCAGGTTTTCTGAGAAGAAAGTTATCTTATCAAAAGTCAGGCAAGGTAAAGACTTCGTGTGTATTAAAATTCTGTATTAGAAAGACTTTTTGATAAGGTCGATGGTGACGTTATTTTAATCTTGTTTTCTCGTCTCAAGCGACCCTCGTGATTGGACATTTTGGGACACGAAAAGGAATATGGCTACTTGTTCTATTTATGGCCGATTTTTCAATGAGATATAACTTTTTCTAAGGAATAATAATGGCGTTTTGACAGCTTTTCTGTGGAAAAGTCAAGCCACCATATTTCCTGACAGGGTTGCGGGAAAGTCCGAAAGGGATATCGGGGCCCTTGGCAACAGGCAACTGAAGGAACACGGGTGGGTTTTAGTCAGTAAAAGTCTGACACGCCCTCCCGCTCTGCCCAGAGCGGGAGAAGTCATTTGATGATGTCACACCCACAAAAAAAAAGCCACCATATTTATTCTTCAGATATACAGGGTGTTAGTGTAAACACCGTTATCCTTGAAGCCAGTGGTTTGGTTTCATTTATAGAACGTAGAATCAATGGAAAAATACAACTTTTTTTTTAAAAAGAATATCTACATTTTTCCACAAGAATATTTCACCCTACCCGCTAGGGCAACGACCGGCCGCGGCCGGCGGTTGGCGCGGGCGGGCGGGACGCGCGGTACGTTACATGACCGGCCGTCAGCTGTTTCGCAGTCTCTCGAACGCGTATCCATGAGTATCGGGACAGTGAAATCATCATCTTTTAGTGAAAATAAGGTTTTTTTTATGTTGTTACTGGGTCATTTATTTTTATATTTAAGTCAACTACCCATGGTTTTAGTGACAACGGTGTTTACCCTTGCATACTGTAATTATCTACCAAAATTAAAGTCCGTAAAATCGATTCCTGTGGCCGATTTTTCTCATACTTCCCTTATACCCGATTGATTTTGATCTGGACACGCTGTTGTTCTGATGACAATACATTAATATAGTGCTTTAGATGAAACTGATAATAATTTACTCGTAAAATCGATTCTTTCAAATCATTACTTAGTTATTTATTACAAACTTTGTCCATTAAGATTTAACAATATTCATTAAAATACAATGTTACGACGAAAATAATTGTTTGTTCGTATCACAGCCAGTAACGTTCGAAGTTGGTATCAATTCGAGAGAGGAAGGATCCAAAGTTTCTCGAGCCGTGAGATCATACCCAAATTGTACTTGCAGATGCCACCTGAATTTATGCAAATCCACGGCAAAGCTACTATAACTTATCAACCGCTATGTTGCGGTGTTTGAATATAATTTAAGAGGACCTCCCTCTGCGACCCTCTATGAACAATCGTAAACAAATCAATGTTTCATGAGAATTGTACACGTACATGTTATGTACACGTACATGTTGTTATGTACACGTACATGTTGATATGTACACGTTTTCAATTCAGTTACAAACTGCTTAAAGACGGTAAAAAACGGCGCAATCAGTACCCTGATTAAGAGGGTTTCTTGCACTCCTTATTGCATAGTAATTTCATAGAGATACAATAGAGCAAATTGTTCGAAACACGTGCCGGGATAACGAACATTACACCTCTGAAACTCTTCCACCGTAACAATATCTCCATCACTTACCGAAACGGGTCACGTTCGCCTCCAAATGAGACAAAATCTAATCTTTTTTCTACCCACTCTCATCGAGTCTAAAATATCTCGTAGAAGTCGTAGATGGGCATTTATACAATGCCATTTCACTTCGACGCCTTTTACAAAGCTGGATTAGATCTCGTTTGCATAATCAGAGTCAATCCCGACGAATTCATGAGTTCAACTTTAGGTATTTATGTATGGTAAACTCATTGTGGACATAATCTGAATACTTACTGAACTAATTAAGTTGCGTACTCGACGCTTTTACTGTAATAGGGGTTTGATCATTGTGTAATTATGACAGTATTTCGTTTACTTGTCCTGATTGTCATATTACGTCCCTACATCATTTTCAAAGAGATCTAGTATTAACGTGAGTACGATTACTAATCCTAATCCTAACTAATACTAGTAGTTCTGCGAACAGTAGACCTCGTGAGCACAAACTTTTTTGCAAATATTAACCTTTAGCTAGTCGCGCCAAAATATTCACACTGTTAGTCGCGTGGGGTCTATGCGGATCCTATAGTTTATTTGTAAAAAGAAATATAAAATCCATACTAATATTATAAATTCGAAAGTAACTCTGTCTGTGTGTCTATCTGTCTGTATGTTACCTTTTCACGCCTAAACCACTGAACGGATTTCGATAAAATTTGGCAAGGAGAGAGATGGCATTCCGGGAAAGGACATAGGCTACTTTTTATCGACATACCATGCGGGCGAAGTCGCGGGCGGAAGCTAGTAAGTTATAAAGGAACTTTAAGTACCTACCTACAACATCTTAACATAACAAAAATATAAGGCTTCTAGAAAACAACAATAATATACTTATAAAAATATAATTATATACAAATACTATAAAATAATGCGAAAGTGAGTTTGTTTGTTTGTTACGCTTTCACGCTAAAACGGCTGAACGAATTTAGATGAAATTTGGCATATGGGTAGACCATGACCTGGAATAGGACATAGGATACTTTTTATTTCGATATTCCTACGGGATCGAGACTTACTCGGGTGAAACCGCGGGGCGCAGCGAGATAAATATATCGCCCCCTTTTACATGGGGCTTAAATATAATTGACGAAATGTGGGTGCACCTCTGTCAAACCTTCGGAAAATACAGGCGTGATGTTGCGACGTGTTATACCTAATATATCGTGTAATGCATACCTATCGAACTTACGACTAATCGTACGGCTGCCTAGCGCATACGTTGTTCCAATATAGTATTTATTTATCGGTAATGCTTGCTGTTATTCTGAGGCCACTATCCATCACCACCAACGGCCACAGATATTATAATAATACAAAGGCCCAGCCCTTTGTATTATTATAATATCTGTGGCCGTTGTACTGTTTGCCAACATTCAGACCATGGCTGGAGCCTGGACACGGGCCATCACATGGACTGAGATCACATAAGTACGTACAGTCACGAGCAAAAATATGTATACACTCAGCAAAATTCAATAACGATTTTCTCGTGGAATTAAAATTGTAACTTTGAGATGATAATTTTTTCATAATAATAGGGGTTCCAAAATACTATATTCGTAATATCATAAAGTTACAATCAATACAGTAGGAGAAAATCACTTTTAAAAGTTGCTAAGTGTATACATATTATTGCTCGTGACTGTACATAGATGGGTTGGCTTTAGCTAAGTATGTTGTTCAAAAATGTGTTAGGTAAAGAAACGTGTTATGAGAACAAGCAATTTGGAGATTGCCTATGCGCGTTGACTCGAGACAGATTTTCTTTCGCAGAATAACTATTATCCTTCTAACGTTTCCAATAATATTTTCACTGTCTTAGCCTCTATGTGGCCAATTCCAATTCTCTTAGAATATTTTTATAAGAAGAATTTCGGGAATTATAGAAATTATTAAAATACCTAATAAATCTATATACCAAAGGTAAAAAAAAAACAAAATAGAAATAGGTAGGAACATTTAATGATATTATAATTTCTATATTCGTCGATCATCAAAGGTATAATAGAAAAGGAATAGATGTTATTCTGAGATAGAAAAATATAGGTTATCGATTATATAAAGAT
The DNA here is from genome assembly GCA_947363905.1 of Lithophane semibrunnea. Lineage (NCBI taxonomy): Eukaryota > Metazoa > Arthropoda > Insecta > Lepidoptera > Noctuidae > Lithophane > Lithophane semibrunnea. Next base: position 12,642,034 of record OX376194.1, on the reverse strand, counting down.
ACGATTATTGTGTTGGATTTTGAATGGCTTGAGTAACTGAATAACTTTGACTATGGGACCAACTATGAAATCGCGAAAAAAACGGCTGTCCCATACTGTTTAGAACATTTGGTATTGAACAGCTGTTTTTTTCACGATTTCATAGTTGATCCCTTGGTAAAAGTTATTCAGTTTGATAGTCTTTAAAGTTTGTAAAGTTAATTTTTTAACACCTTAATAATAATATAATATATTAACTTCCTTTATTTCATTTTCTATACACATAAATTATATTTTTAAATATTAGAATAAAAAAATATATAAAAACATTTAAAAATATAATATATTATTAGTAAGGTGTTAAAAAACATTTAAAAATATATATAACATATTTTTAAATGTTTTTATATATTTCTTCTTTCTATCTAATATTTAAAAATATAATTTATGTGTATGAAAAAAATAAAGAAGAATTTAAAATATATATACTTGCATTATTATCAATGTCGTAACTCCGTAGTCGGAGTGAATGGCCGTTGCAGTCGCATTAGGGTAGGTACTTATTCTGTACGGATACTCGAATAATTTCTAACCAAATTATCATTTACGTATAGGTTAAGTAATCTGCTTGTACGCAAAAATATTCGCAGTCTGCGCAAAAAGACAAAACGTATTCAGATAATCATATAATCATGATCCAATAATCATATCTGGGTTAGCGAAGAAGGTTAGGGCAGATCCTTTTATATAAAGTGATTTTTTTACCTGAAGCTCGCTTTCAGCAGGTCTTGCTTATTTCAAATTACACTGGGGACGAGAGCGGAAAAAAACAATTTACTGACTCCTTGCCAAAAATCTTTTTGTTTCTCAAAATAAATTGTAGCATTGAAATGAAAGAGATTATTTTGTTGATTAATTGTGCCTTCTGGCAGGTAATTGAACAAAATATTAACGAATGGTCGTTGTGTCACTGTGGGTGGTCCAGCAGTGGACATCATTTGTTTGATTTTGCTTATAGAATTCATCATATGAATTCTAGAATATAGGCTTAACGGCTAAGCGGGCCTAAAATGGCCACATGAGCTATAAAAGCAATTCATTTCCCGATTTTCCAGCTGTCACTAGCAATTCTTCTAATTTGACACAAAACACAATTCCTATTGTGTGGACCATTTTACGAATCTCCCTATAAAACTATCAAACAGATGAATTATTTCGTAATATGAATCGCACGTAGACCATATTATGAATTGTCAGTTTATGACATTTTACGATGATTCATAATATTTTCCTATTATGATTCTGTCAAAGTGACTGTTTGAAGCCCCCAGGACAGCCTTTACCAGCAGTGGTCATTCTTATTAATGGTTCAGCAGATTCAATATCATCAGGATTGTGCCGGAGTATAACAGTTCGTCGTGAACTCGCCGTAGGTGAGTTTATATTCCTTGGTCGTGAACGTCTCCCGTCTCCCATGAAATGACCTCTATCTACTATCCTATAAAAAAAAATGTACTCTGTGCCACAGAGTACATTTTTATATAGGGATAACCTCTGTCACGAAGACTCAGTGACTGTCACCAGCCAGTGTCACTCTTATCCGACCTTTTCAGTAATTCCAATAACTTCTTAACAAAAATAGATGGCGCCACTTGCTGCGTCGTCAGGTTTTTGTAGTATCTTTAAACATTTAAAGTGCTGCTGCGGTTTTTCAGTTTTTCCTGGATTTAAGCCTTTATTCGCGTAATCTTTTATAGGGTCTCTGGAATCATGAAACTCTCGGAATTGGTAATTCTACTTGCAGTAATGGTAGGTAATAGACCTGTAAAAGGGATGCGGTTGCGTTACCAGCGACATATGGGTTTACATTCAATAATGTCTATAAACCTGTGAAGCCCTTTCCCTTAGTATCATTCATTACCCATATCAATGGGAAGGTAAATTCAATGCCAGGTACCTTATAAGAATTTAATTATTGCCATCCTAAAGGTAGTCCATAAAAGATTGAGGAAGTGAATGGACCGCTCATTACACGATATCATGTAACAACTCCGTTGTATTTTTACAACAAAAAGTTATAAAAACTTAATGTTAACGTTGGTCTTTCTCTGGAAGTATGATCAAAATAATATATGATTCGTAATCGTAACCAAAGCAAATATGTATTTACAGAATAAGAATCATTAATACATCTCCCTAAGGTATATATTATGTTGTCAACAGTCATGATTTCGTGTAAAAGTTATTCAAAGGAACAAATCTAATTTAGAGAGATGTATTAATGATTCTAATTCTGTGATACATATTTGTTTTGGTCGTGAATCATATTTTCATCAACATACAACCTGACGCTTTCAAAAAACGTAAGAAAATTTGAATTTCGCGGGCTGTCAATGCGGCACCATAATGTAATTCAGTCTTGTACTACCTTAGTCATAACCATCTATAGTTAAGCATAGTACCTATCTAGGTGCCATTCTTGTATTTTTCCGTTTATACAGGTTGAAATTGAATACATGGGCATCCTCTTATGGGGTCTTATACTGTACTCATCATTATGAACAACTTTCACTACGGGACCAAAACAGAAATCGCGAAAAAAAATCAGCTGTTCTCTACATTTATGTTCGCATAGCTCGTCAAAATGTAGGGAACAGCTGATTTTTTTAATACCACTCTGGCCGACCCGGGAATCGGTCAGGACCTCATGTTCAGCAGAAGCGCTTGCGACCACTAGTCTAAAGAGGCACTTGCTAAACTAATCAATCTGCCTAGCCTCCCAACTATGTTGGGGTTGGCTTGCCTGCCTATCTGACGTCCACAACCCAGTAACTGGGTAATACGATACCCCTTAGTAAGACTGGCGGTTGGACTTCCGGGTTTCTGATGACCCGTAACGATTGTCAAAAATCCACGAATGACAGCCACACAGCAGTCGGCAGTCGCTAAACTAATAAACCTTTAACCATAAATCATAAGATGATGTGATAATCGGTGGTCACATAGATATCTACTCAAGTTTTTTTCCACTACCTAACGAAATCGTCCCAAATTCTTTGGTCCCACACAAACAAGGTGCTTCGATAGTCCGTGTAGGCTGTATAGTTCAACGTCGGGTTAGCTTACTATTCGAACTTATTTTTATAAAAAAATAATGAATAGTTTCATATGGTTCTTCCTATTGTTATTTTTTCGCAAAGGTTGCTTATTTTATTTAAGTTATCTTTAAAATTCTCGGTATCAGCTAAGTATAGCGTTCACTATTCCATTTGGTACGAGAAAATAAAAGAAATGAACATCGTCGGCTTCTATTTCTGGATTCTATTCGAACAAAAACATGGCTCTTTCTCTTTATTTATACAAAGACTAGCTCCTGCCCACGACTTAGTCCGCGTGTTACTTATCTGTCGGCCCACCCCGTCCCGTCCCGTCGCATCGCGCTTATACTGCATTTTCGCTTAGCGCTTTTACTCAGACTTTTTTCTTTTTGCTCTTCTGAAGGTCCTAGTGTGATGTTAAATAGCCTTATAGCCTTCCTCAAGAGTTGGGCTGTTAAATGCAAAAAAAAAATTCAAATCCGACGTGTAATTCCAGAGATTAGTGCGTTCAAACAATCAAACAAACTCGAGCAACAAGCTTTATTATTCGTAAGTATAAGTATACATAGATGTAGGATGTAGGTAAAATTTTGCCTATTTACCTTGCAGATTGATATTTTTTGTTTTCATAAGTTCAGTTAAGGGGGAGTAGTTTGACAGCAAAAAATCATATTTCACCCGCGCAACCCTTACCTACCCCTCTCATTAAACACGACGAAAACAAAACATAATGCCTTCCCGCCAGCAGAAACTTTTCGTCTGGCGTTTATAGAATTCGAATTTCAATCTTCTGTAGTATATTTTGCTTATACGATACGCTAAGCTTGAATTCAGAACTATAGATCATGTTCATGTTTTGGAACTAGAAACTCAATGTTGACGTGAAAAAGTTCAAATTTAAATGTTACCAAATTTTATTTAGGACCTTGTACAATTTTTATCTAATGACGTCTTTGTGGAAAACTGTGTTACCAAGTAATAAATACAATGCTATATCGTGGATTTCTCTCTTTGGAGGATCGTGCAAAGTGATACCCAAGTAAAAAATAATATTCGTATAATGAATTTTGCACTGTATTGTGCAACGAATATGGCATGTGTCATGAAAACCTTTCCTGCGCGAAACGCGAACAATCCCCTTCGAAAACATTTGAAACATGTGAAAAAGAGGCCGAGTTCTGTACAAAAGAAATAAATGTAGGATTGTCGGCTTCACCACTAAAAGAATTGACATCTATTCATCTATGTAAATGGGTGCCAAAGTACCAAAGGGACTAATTATAACAAAGGCCCGAGGTACGCGCTCAGTACCGGCGCTGTGTTTTGGGCGCGCGCCCGGCGCGTTTTGGACGCTCGTCAAACGCAACAAGATTTCCACATTTTGTTGTAACTTTTGAACCGTGTTTCTTTTAAGTTTATTACTAATGCGGAGAAAATGACAAGGAAAAATAGTGAAAAAGGAACTCGCGTCCAAGCGTCAAGGGCACGGTTAGGCTTCATTTACGGAGACGCGAGGAGTCGCGCGTGGCTTTGGGCGGCGCGGCTCGCACTGAATTCAAACATATGGCGTTGTATGAGTGCGTTTACGGAGACCGCGAATGGCATAGCCGCGTCACACGCGGCGTTTCATCACGGCGGCACACGTAGCAGCAATACCCGCGGCATACCTTCTCCCAGTCTTATTTGTAAATCGCACAACGGAGATGCAAGTTGAGAGTGGCAAGTTGCGACATGTGCAAGCCTAACGGCGCCCGGCATGGGCGCTCGCTTAGACTGCAGCGCTTGATATATTTCGTTACATAGGAATTCATACAATTTTATTGAGCGCTTGAAACGCAGCGTACAAAATGCGCGTCTCGGGCGCTTGTTATAACTAGTCCCTTAGTAGAAAGTTTAGTATGGTCCCTTTTTGTAACTGTTGAAATTGTAGCTTTAAAAACATGCCAAGTTGCATTATAACTTTAGGCCTCATTTACGGAGACGCGGGGCGTGGCGCGTCGCGTGCAGTGTGGCGTCACGCGGCGCGTCTGACGTTTTTTCTGTTTACGGTGCGGCGGCGCGTGAAGCGGCAGTTATCATCCCACGCGTTAACATAAACATATGGCAATATACGTCTTGATTGTCCCGGTTTTTTTTGGGGTTATAATATATATTTTTGAAATGTGCTAATTAAAACCTTTCATTTGATACCCAACATGGTATGATTAAAAAATATTTTTTGTTGTTCATGATATGTCACCTAGAGGGCGCCATTTTCAATTTAATGTGTCTTCACATAGCCTATGACCAGCGGACGATCATGAAGCTTCCAACGATACCTCATTTGTCAAATTGTGATGAGTCTTTTAGAAGATAATATGTGGGAACAGACATAGATAAATACATAGAAACCGGTCAAAATTATAACCCTCCTTTTTGCTTCGCCGTAGTCAGGTAAAAACTAAAACCCAACTACGACAAAAAAGTCAACTAAAGAGATATAAACAAGACATCACGGACAGACAAATTAAAAATCCTCCGGATTTTTAATTTGTCTGTCCGTGATGTCTTGTTCATACGGAATTTGTTCGAGTTCGTTCGTTATACCAATAACCGAAGAATAAAGGTATTATTCTAAACAAGTTTTATTTAGGCGGCGGTCAGTCGCTCCAATTGTTCGTCTAAGGGTCACCTTACAAGAAGTTTGTCAAAAAAGTGGGAGTAAACGAATTTGGATCCTGAGTATATCGCAATAAGATTTAATCTCCAGTGCGAACTTTCAAATGAACGTGGAATGGGCTCGTTGGCTATGTTGTAAATTTTCTCCGCAAGAAAATTCACCGCAATATAGAGCAATGGCGCTAGTTTTACCTACTTCTTTCTATACTCCATGCTACTATACCAGTCAAAAATCTGTCAAATAAAATGTATGTCATCTTGAGTTTTCAAATATCAACATTGAATTTTATATGTTTATTTAGACTCGGTATTTATTTATTTATCAATCAATAACACTTGTAATATTCGTTTTGGAAGTGGTTTTAGTGTTTTTTTCATATTTTCTATGTCTCAGTTTCTTTTGTGGAATGTGATAAATTACGAAAATATTATTTACGAAAATAAATAATATATCAGCGCAGCTAAAAATTTGAGCGTAGTCCTCTCGTCTCAACAGAGCGACGCCGACTGATTTGTGAAACAAAAATATGCTTGAAGTTCCCGTAATGTGCGACGGAAGATGGCTTCTTCCACGAACTAAGAACGTCGTAAGTCCTACAAGCTTTGATTCGTAATAAAACCAAAAATAAAAGGAATAAAAAAAAAAGCCTACACAAATTTTTTTGCCTTTTTTTAATACATATAATCATATAATTTTTATCATAATAGGCATTAGCATTTTAAGTACAAATCGAAAATACGTGAAAATTAGAGGTAACTTCGTGATATTTTTTTATCGAGAAAATTTTAATATTTTGTGTTTCTGTTACACAAAAAGTTTGGAAATATCATGTAGTTACTCATACTATTTTTATTTTATACCTAAGTCTTATCAATTTCATGAAAAATCAAATTGAAGACAGGCAATTTTGCTTCCAACCCGCCCTTAAGTAATACTAACTTGGGGTGGGACTTAGTGGCGGCTTATATTATGAGCTGGAGATATTTAAATTACGTAAATGTGTGCCGTGATTATGTCGTATGAATCTTAATTTTAATCTGCATAACAAGGATGAATGAATGACGTGAGTGTTCGATGTTTTACAGTTGATACTTATTTGGAAGAGGTAATTTAAAACATTTCAGTATAGAAGCGAAAATAAAGGACCTAAACAAATTTTTCAACACTTGCTCGTAAAGTGGCTCTTATTGAACCGCTTTTAGATTCATAATGCAGTGTATTATGGAAGCGTGCTTTTTATTTGCGCCACAGATTACTATTTACTAGTCGGAGTAAAGACATGGCAGTATTGAATTAGTAAGTACTATCATGGCAGCATGGAATTTGTATCCAATAGAAATTGGTTTTGGTGAAGCTTTTTACCAAAGAAAGACAAGCGCTCAAAAGCAAGTTTTTATTTAAAAAAAAGACCCATAAGCAAACCAGTGGCGTTTAGTTATGGTAAAAAAAAATCCCATGCATACCCATGGGTTTTTTTTTACCATAACTAAACGTCAGTGGGATACTTACTATACATTAATTAGTATGAACTATCCTACTAATAAATGAGCATTCTCTATTTACACCCGAGCAGAGACTTGCGCTTTTCTTCGGTAAGACCGCGGGTGGCACACGCGCAGGCCTCTTGACCCGCCTAGACGAATCGCGCTGGCCTGTCCGTGTGCCACCGCGTTCGCGCGGAATAAAACTCTATCTGTACTATTAAATAAGGGTTTATATCGTCTGTGGCAATTTCAGTCTATATTGTACACTACCCTAACCCCTTTTGCGTATTATGTATTATTAACATTATTATATTTTTATATAGGCTGTTCAGCGGTATTACCAGTGCCTTTATTTACACCCGCGCACGCATCGCTAGCGGAAAAAACAAAACCAGCCGCCAAATATGAATAAATTATAATAAATATTTTGTTACCATTTTTGTAATCATTATTAAAAATGTCTATTTCACGTAGGGGAGAAGAGCGTAAACAATAATAAATAGATTTGATTCCGCCATGGTACGTTTAGTGCAAAATACGCGCTTTGACGTGGAGTTGCGGATACCAGCCTGTTTTACCTATTACCTAGTGACAATAAAAAAAAAAATTCTTAATCAAATCATTTTTTTTTGTATAGGTTTTGCCAGTGCCTTTATTTACACCTATGGAAAAACAAAACCAGCCAGTGGCCAGCGCGCCATTTTCTATCGTTTTCGTTGTGTGGTTTATTTTACCTATCAAAAATACAAAATCTAAAGTATTGCCACCAATCGACATAGAATTTTTTAAAAGAAACTCCGGATAGTCAGTACCTAGCAACTAAGAAAGGTCAGTTAAAATTTATAAATCTATCATCTCTATAGTGAGGTACGTTATTGTAGCATAAGTTCTTACAACAAGTCTGTTTTTTCCTCGCAAGTGTGTTGAAAAACGTCGTATGAAACTCGTGTGCATTGATTATTACACTCTCGGCTACCTTATCGCGTTCGCCTGCGGCTCACGCGCAAATACCGCTTCGACTGTAATATCCAAAAGAGCACACTCGTATCACAATGTACTATTATAAATTCAATTCTTTCTCTTTTTTTTTTTGCATGTATAACTTTCAGTTTAGTTTTATTTTAACATTTATTCATACTTTATAGTCTATGTACTTTACATCGCACGATGTTCATGTTAGTTTAACTTTTTTATATTATGTGGAAAATGTTGTTGGTTATACATTTATATTACCATTTTAGTTTTAAGTTCTTAACCATATTGTAATGTGTAACCGTTTATTTTCCCAAATAAAATAAAATAAAACAAAATAAAGGGCTGATTTTTCAATAGTCAGTTGTTGTATGTGAGAACACCTTATGACAGTTTGACAGGATTTTGTAATATCTATATCCTTAATTAAAAGAGTGTCCTTGGAATTTCTTGCCCGTTCTTCTAGAGAGATCTACGTTTTAGAATGAGCAACTAGCTTCAACTTTCTGACTAACTGACCGACTGTATGACAGTTCAGTAAATGTTTTAATTGAAATAAATGCTTTGAGTTTTTTCACATTTTCCATACAAAAGCTGTGAATCCGCAATACTAGCGCAGCCAGGCTCACTATACTGTTGTAACAAAGTTTTTCTCTAGTTTTTTTTATTGAACCTGGTTCAAATAAATTTATTTTCTCAAACATGCTTAGAAATTCGACCATTATTTTCACAACCATCTTCGAGATAAGTCGAAAATGCTGTAGGTACTAGTCGAATAAATGCGAGCGCTCGGCCGGCAATGTTTGTATGAAAATCCATATTTGTCGGGTTACTTATAAATTAACAAATTGTTTACTTCAACGCATGGCAACCAAGAAGGTAACTTATGACAAAGATTTTAAATTTCAATTTGGTTACCAAATAGAGCTGTTTAAAGTAAAGAAGAAACAAATGAACATATCGGCACGTGAAAAATCCCCAACCTCTAAAACCTTCAAAGATACCCCCTGAATATCATAAACTAGTAACCATGAAAATCTATCTAGTAAGAGTTCGAGAATTCGATGTTAAAAACGATTGGGACGTAAAACAAACTTTTTACAACCGCATCGTGATCGTAATATCTATTGGTGAGACGATCGCTCTCTTTTAACGACTTTTTAAAGCGTGTTGTTTTGTTAAGCACCCGACGTGTCGGGTAATGTAGGGTGTTAAAGAACTTCGAACCATTTATGAGGTGTTAACAGTTTGACAGTAAATTGGATCATACGATAATGATCTGCGACACAGTATGTAAGTATTAACATACAGTATTTCAACTAGGAACAAATGTTTGGAATCGGCTCACATAAATATGCAAACGCGTTTACACGAAATCTAAGTATGCTCAGGCGGCACTTTTTTAATTTTGAAAACAGATTCGAATTTGGAATTGTGTATGAGAACTGTTTAAAAAAAATCGATTTTCAAAGCAATCTGTTCAGCACCTAAAAAGTTCAAAATGGCGGCTATGTGGGTAAAGCTGTGGGCAAGTACGCACGGCTACACATCAAGCTATACAAAACCAGTTTACGCTGATCCCTCATTGTAGGGAAATCCTATACAATGCGAGTTCAGCTTAAACTGGTTTTGTATAGCTTGATGTGTAGCCGTGTGTACCTACTAGTGCATTTTCTGTTAGCAACTCTATGCAATAATAATCTTTGGTAAGTTTAGTTGACACGCTACGGCTATAACAACCGATAGAGCCGTAGCGTATGATTTCACAAAAAGCACCTAGTTGTGCTACTGGTCATATTTATACTGTGTTTGCGACCTTCTGCGACGTTATATCAGTTTTATACAAGAGATGAATATTTATTTTAAAACTTTAACTTGGTTCATTATAACCGTACATACGGCTCTTCATTTCCCCTCCGTTCAGACGTAAGGACGGTAATTAGGTAGGTACTTCAAGAGGCTAAAATATTTTCACGTATTTTATAGGTACTTACAACCGTACGACCTTATATGAGAGATGCTAGGGGTTAGCATGAACGCGCGTCGAAAACGTAACGTAAATTCCAACGATTATTGAATCGAAAATACAACTATCCTTTAGCATTTTGGCGACAGGTATACGAATAAATAACCTACTAATATTTGTATTACATACGAGAAAGTTTGTGAGAATGGATAGATGGATGGATAAATATGAATAATGTCTTGAAACTAAATAAATATTACGCGAGAACGAGTATTTTCAATTTTAAAATCATTCCAATTTACATTATGCGTTCATGTTAGACCCAATGAGGCATCGACAGACAAATACTCGAGGATAGACACTAAGGGCCTTACCACAAAAACTTAGACACTTGTTCAACGTGTCAATTTTATGTCAAACTCTATACAGAAATGTCATGTTTAAAAGGTGTTTAGGCAAAATAACTGTTAAACACGGTTTTGTTGTAATAAGGGGTTAAACGGAGAGGAAAAAGTTACAAGCTATTCTTTATTAAAATAATTTTCTTTTAAAAAGCCAAATAGACTGACTGGTGAACAATGGAGCGCCGACGTGATCCCGACGCGCCGCTCCGGCGAAAATGAAAAACGAAACAGGTCATTGAAATGAAACAGACCGAATGGAACTTAGGTATTGTTATTCATTTTGTTGAAATCGTCAATCAATGTCGAATGTGAAAGGTCTTTACTTATAAAAAAAAGGCAACGTTGCAACGTCTGAAAGTCAGAGTAGGTCAAATTTCGATTAGGTAAGGTAAAGTTAGTTATCATTTGCCTACACTTATCCCAGCTATTTTGGGGTCATCTTCCAGTTCAACCAGTATTTTATATGGAGCGACTGTCTACCTAACCTCCACAACCCATTTGCTGGATGATACGTAAAGTGAGTGTTGATGAGAAAAATAGGACCACAAGTAGGTACCACAACCCATTTTTGGTTAGGTAGAAATAGGTATTACCAACTTAAGGCTCTTACATACTAGGGCGATTCGTCGGGCGACGCGAATTTTAACAAAACAATTTCTGAGAAAACTACACGGCGAACAATGCGGCGGCGGCGTCGCATCGAGCGACCAATCGTCCCAGTATGTAAGAGCCTTTATAACATCTTTTAGGTAAGTTGACCTACCTAGTTAACTACCTGTACTGTGTAAATTGAACCTTGAAAACCAAGATAGGTAAACTGCCTAGATTCCTGTACCTCGGTTACCATATTATACCTACCAATCTCGTTACTCCTACCTAATTTTCGTCTCGTCATCTCGTCCTTCACATTAATCTTATTAAAACGTTAGGTATCTATCTACTCTAGCAATGGAACATTTATATCGTTACTTGCGAGTTTGTAAATAAATTGTTGATTATTTTAATAGTGACACAGATCAGTTACAGTTTCTTAATTTTTTGTTAACATGATACGTTTTATAGCAGTATCAAATCAAAGACTAATTATAGCAGTGGGTATTATTAGGTTCCTAAGTACACACACCCTAAACATCGTACTTTTGTTATCTCTCGTCGATTCAGCTTTACCTACCTAATTACTAAAACGATGGACTAACAGAATAATATTATTGTTGACACCTTTTTAAATGGCAGTAGTATATATAACGAAATTAAAAGGAAAACTATCACCGCTGCGTAGGCTCCACAAGTTACCGAGTAATAATCGACCACCTTAAATTTGCAATAGCAAGTACGGTACGGAATTCTTCGTGCGCGAGTCCGACTCGCACTTGGCCGGTTTTTTACTCTACGTGTAACACTGTTGTTACCTACATATAATTTTTTTCGTTTTAATATTTCCGCCCAAAATACCCGAAAGATCCCGAAAATAGTGATACGATTAAAGTAAAGCTCCATTCGTTTTCAGGAGATCGGTGATATTCGTTTAAGAAGCACGGATACTCGAATACGTTAAAGTTAATCGTCCAAGACGAGTCGAGAGTATATCTCGACATCTCACATTAATCACTGACGAATAGTAGGTACTGACGACCAGGCGAAAGAAAATATTCGGTGAATTGTGGTTACACGGCCTTAATAATAATGATACAGAATCTCTGGCAAATCCAAACATTTTTCGGTGAGCCTAAGATTTGCCAAAGTTTCTACGAAGGTAACAAAGGAAAAAAGTGGTACACATTTTATGTTTTTATTAATAGACTTTTCCTATTTATTACCTTAAGGCATATCGAAATATTGATTTGAAAACGAACGATTTTATTCAAAATCTTCCTATTAAGTTCTCTAATAAAAATGTTGTAACAATTTCTAATCGATACCTAGTTAAAATACTAGCGTTAAATCCTTCGACGCTTGTAGCGATTTCAAGCAAATTCAAATTCAAATGGTAAGATTTTATTTTTCAGATAAGTAGATGATAAATAGGGTCAAACTGCAAGAGACAAAAATCCGACAGCCACAGGCAGAATAAATTAAAACTCCTCCGACCAGAAACAGCAAAACGATAAAAACAATTTGTCTACAATCGTGAAGTGGCTCGATTAATTTCTTTTATAGTACAGTGTAATTGCACCCTAATTACGTAACGCACTAATAAAAAATAAAAAAATAAAAAATTGAACTGTAAAAATTAAAGCCATTGCTACTGTAAGTGTGTTACGGACATACCCTGCCACTGGTTAAGTGGTCCCTGGTTGAGAAACCTGTAGTACTGATAATTACAATGTAGTCTCGACACTTTTGCTTTGGAATAGTACATCTGTTACTGGAAATAGTCTTTTCATCTAAGAATGCATTTTGTTTGATTTTTTCGATTTATACCTCTATAATTGGGACTTTGTAGTTCGAAAGCCGTATAAGTAGAAAAACTAATAATTTATCATTTTGAATATTGGTCTGAACACGAAATTGTGCATTTTTTTAAATTCACCTCATCCAAAACGGTTCATTTCGACCTGCATTAGCCGCCTCTGTAAATAAGACAATTGTAATTTTAAACCTGGAAACTGGGTAAATGTCTGTCATTTTAAACCTCTTTAAGTGATAAATAATCCTAGGTCCCTAGGTCCCACTTATCCAGGTTACCCTGTATTTATTCAAAATGTACAATGCGATATGTATTCCTTATCACTGACGCAATTACTACAATATTGTATTTATTACTAGCGACTCGCTCCTGCTTCGCACCATTTTTACGACTTGACAAAACATTGAGATTTATTAGTTATATCTAACTTTAATACACACATAGTACCTACACAAACCTCCAGGGAATAAATTGTCTAAACGATGGTGAAAACCTCATCAAAATCTGTTGCGTGATTGCGAAGAACAACGCGGACATACAGACAAACACGCAAAGTGACTTTAATTTATAAACGTATAATCTTAAAAAAAAAATGTTAGACATTCTTTTACATGAGATGTTGTAACTTGATGAGATTTTAAGGTATAGTCTTCTATAAAACGGAGAATATCGGCATACTGTAACGACATAAATTCGAAGACCCGGGCGATATTAGAGTGAACCCTTGCCTAATTAAAATATCTAGAGAGGTTGGATTTTAAGATGTAGCAAGATGTAGATTTTATGTAATAAGTATATTATGAATTTATGTTATGCGGAGGAATTTTTCGACGCGATATTATAGTTTTTTATTAGTGTCACCATTTTATACTGTATACCCGATTAAGGGCTGATTTCATCAAAGTCCGATATCTTTTGTCCATGGAATATAATGGTCGTCTGACAATTTTTGTATGGAAAACTGTCAAAAATTCAAAATTTATTCGCAGGTTAAGACTTATACTCTGTATAAAAGTTTGGTGAAATTCGCCCTAAATATGTTACTGTAAAAGCCCGAATATGGGTAAATTTTGGGTGGGTCTTAGGTAATTTTAAATCTTAGGATTTACCATCATGAATTGGTAACTAGGTATAAAATTTTATGTAAAATAAGACACTATTGGACTAAACCTTAAATCGCGAAAAAAAATTATATCCCTACATTTTATGTTCACATAACTCGTAAAAATGTAGGGAACAGTTCATTGTTTTTGCAATTTCAAGGTTGGTCCCTTAGTGAAAGTTGTTCATAATGATACAGTACAATGACACCTTAAGAAAAAAAAAATTCACCCGGTGTATACATAATATATACTTAGATGTAAAATTCCTGGAATTATTTCTATAAACAAGTTTAACATTAAAGAGTCGATGTTTAAAGAAATTTAATTGGGAGGTACCTACTCACAGCTTTCATTTCATAGCAAAGTAAAATGTTGACAGAAAATTAAGGAACGGTTCACTATTAAATATAATCATCAATTTTTATGAAGACTCTCAACTCAAGTACCTATTGATAAAAATGTTTCATTCCTCAAAGTAGATACCTAATGTTTTTCATAAGATTAATGTGACGACATGACCAGTCGAATGAAGGTAAGAGTGAGATAGAGTAAAGAGATTGGTACCTACGATATATGGTAACTGAAGTGCTCCAGGTTGGTTACACAGGCTGTAACCTTGGGTCTAAGCCCCGTAACCACGGGCGATTTTCTAACGTGCACTGGATTTTCAACGTACTGCTTAGCGGCGAAAGTTGAAAATTCAACAGTCTTTTATTGACTCACTGAGATGCACTCTGTTGGATTCTCAATACTAGGCTCAACACCAAGAGTTGAAAATAAAGTGTGCGATAAAAATAGTTGCGTTAAAAAACGCCCGTGCGAACCTGGGCTCAAGGTTCAATTTATACAGGTAGTAAGCAACTCCACGAAACTGATGTTACGTGGGTAATCCATATCCGTACTTCCATATTAACATTATAAACGCGAAAGTAGGTATCTCTGTCTGTCTGTAACCTTTAACACCTAAACCACTGAAGCGATCGTTATGAAAGACCTACCTACTTATTTATTTATTTATTCATCTACTTACATCTACCGTTACAGGATACCCCAATACGATAGATGCGATGCTTATGCTGTAGGTACACTGTTTCAAGGATCTTTTGGGTCTAAAATGACGTACGCGGTTTTGGTAAACATTTGTGCATTTTTATTTTGTGAAAAGTCACTTGATTATTCAGAAAACTACTACTAGCTCTCGGTTCGGCCATGCGCCAAAATAACCTAGTAGATTTATACCTGCAGAAGGACATATGAATATTTTCATAGAAGTATATTCAAATTCATACATAATGTAGATAACAGTAAAGTCTAGTTCTTTGTGGAACAGACTTTTGGGCAAAAATATCGCAACCTACTATCGCCGTTCCTTGATTAAAATCAATCAATCAATCAAAAGTCATTTATTCAAACTAGGCTGAGAATCAGCACTTTTCGAACGTCAAAATCACATAAGACAGTCCCCCAAAAACGCCCACCCTTCACCACTTCCTAGTGCTTTAGCTGTGAAGAAGAAGTGGCGCAACAAACTCCCCAGCAGCACAGCTGTCTGTTCAGTTAGAAAAAATTGATTCTATACAAAAGTATGCAAAATCATTTATATTATGCAACACAAAACATGAATTTAATTATTAGCCATATGTCAGCTAGCACACGCTAATATACCAACCAAAAAAAAACGAGAACTAGATGTACTCAAGCAGAAATAAAAAGTAAATGTAAACATAAATTAACTAAATGAAAGCCTCCAGGCACAAAGGGCCCGCCTACATATAGCGATACATACTACATACAGCGATCATTCAGGTTTTCATTTAAATTTTGCACTCTATTGAAAACAATACATTTTTACATGGAAATGATAACTGGTTCAAAAATATTATTCGTACTATTCGTTTGTTATATTGCCAACATTGAAAAGAATGTTATTATACCACCATTATGCGTGATTTTTTTTCAATATTTAAAAGTCTCACGGCTCCAGATATATTTTTTCACAGAACATGAAATAATATAAAGCAATCGAATGGACAAGAATGTTTGAAACAGTTTCTTAAGTGCCACAATCGAAAAACGGACCAGTCAGTGGGAACACAAAGCTAGAGAAAACACTAACCAGGGGCCGTATTATGACGTATTTATGCTATCATTATGCCACTGCGAAAAAAGGATGGTGCTATGGGCCTTGTATAGCTCCGTCTCTCACTCACACTGGAAAAATGGTGGTATTAATACGTCATAATACGGCCCCAGTATTGTTTTATTAATACCCTTTTATTTATCTATGAAACCGGCAACACCCTACCTTGTAGAGCTTGTGAAGGAGGTCGCCAGACAGGGGAAGTGCAAGTACAACGGGTACTAGTGCCGCCATCTTGTTTTTCCAAAATAATTTCTGTGACACGTTCACCAATATTTACTAACAACACTCCCCCGTCGTTCAGGCGCCAAAAGTTCCTTGTACCACTCTACTAATATGTTGTGGGTATTCTTAATTATTTCTGCTGTTTCGGTTTGAAGGTTTTATTTTTAATTTAAAGATACATGAGACATTACAGTTTTGTCTCTGGGACGGATGCTTTTGCTACAGATGTCCTTAGGCCTCGGTGACCTAAACCACTTTAGAAGCATTGCCGTGTTCCGATTGACACTCCTTTAAGGATCTTTTGGCATTCGAATGACGTTGACAGGGATGCATCGTTTTGTGAAATATCACTTGAAATGTATTAAAAAAAACAAAATGGGCCATTTTGTGTTGATATTGGCCACGTGCCAGAACAACCTTATGATGAGCGCTATACGATGCTTTTGGTATTACAGACGTCTAAAGGCGTCGGTGATAAGTACTGCTTTGGACTGTTCCAACAGCAGCAACAACAAAAACATTTTTAATCATTAAAAAACAAGGATGTTTCGCAAATGAGTCAACAGAGCTTTATCATTAGGGTCACGGCAGATCGGGTGGCGATGAGAATAATAATTTGTATATACCAAGAAGTGTGTCAATCGATCCTTAATTTATCTATCTATTATCTGGCGACCGCGGCGGCGCATACGCTGGCCTGCTGCCGATCGACTTGTTTATGTCGAGTTGTTATCAGGCGCCGCTTGCTGGGGATGTCTCAAATCTTATCAACAACTCAACAACAACAAATTAAGGTTAGTCAATTTACTAATGATCAATAAATATCGCCTGTTGTCTGTTTGGTGCTCTCGGTACTTTCTTGTTTAGTGAAGTGCTAATAATAATTGGTAATTATGTTATTTTTTGAAATATGTTATGTTACTCCAACTGAATGAAACAAAATTTAAATCTTGTATAAAACGCACACTATGCCGCCAAGCATATTATAAATTGGGGGATTACATCACTGACAAAAATGCTTGGCTCAGCGCTGGTCCAGCTCCACAGGGCGCAACAACTAATTGATTAGTATACGAAAATATTGTTGGAGCTGCTGAAGATTGTAAAAACTATCTTTACATTGTATAAATTCAATCTCCTAGTATTGTATAACTGCATAGCACATGTGTGTGAGCACTATGTACTTACCTAAGTACTTTAAGGCTACCATTTACTAGGTACGTCTTTCATTGACTTGAATGTGCCCTGGCGGCTGAAAGCATGTCATGCTCACTTTAATGTCTCGCTGGTGGTGGCGTGTGTGTTGGATCATTAAGTTCCCTTCAAAATGGTTGAGCTGAATGGTGCTGATCCATGCGTCATGTTCGTGAACGGGCGCCATCAGTAGGGACTGGTCATCTCTTAGCTGCCACGGCTTATTTTGATTTATTTTAATTTTTGAATTGTTTTGTATCGTTTTATCTTTTATTTACGGACTCTTTTAACCTGCACGTTTTTCTACATTGTACTCACATGTATGATTCCAACATGAATGATGTAAACAACATATTGTAACAATATTCTGATTTAAAAGAGTGTCCGTGGAGTTTCTTGCCCGTTCTTCTCCATAGGAACCTACTACGCTTTGGAATGGGCATCTAGCTTCATATTTTCTGACTGACCGACCCTTTGACAATTCAAAAGTGCCTGTAATTGGTTTATTTGAAATAAATGCTTTGAGTTTGAGTTTGAGTTGAGTTTGAATCTTGTTCTTAGTTTGGTATAGGTTTTTGTGTATCTTTCAACCTGTTGATGATTAAGCTAAAATATATTTAGGGTTGTTAGATTTCATTGTCTAGCCTCGAATTTGTTGTTACGTTTTCAAGTTCCACACAACCGAATAAATATATTCCACATTAAAAAATATAATGAACAGAGCAAGTGCCGAGACAAGTGAAGCAGTATCCTTGTCAGTATGTGGGACATAACAAACAATATAAACAAATTATAGATACCCTCAGAGTTGTGAGTAAACAATGACCTGTGACCCCACTCGTTATTTTTAGTTCGTAAGTGTACCGCTTCCTGTCACTGTCTGTCTGATAACGTCCCTGTTGCTATGTGAACGAAATATGTACTTAGATAATGTGTTAAAGACTTGAGAGTCGTCAACAATATCATTTTTTGGACCAAAAAGTTTTTCGGTCCTTCAATTTGTTGCGACATTTACGATCTCATAAAAATCAGAAATTACTTGTACCTATATTTTAATAATTAATTGGTCTTTACTGTGTAGAGCAATGAGAATAACGGAAACGATAAAAATAGAATGTTTATTGTTGTTCAGTTTGCACTTATTGATATAAATGTCAATGAAGCTGCTAAAGTTGCAGTACGGTATAAGAATTGAATTGGATTAAACTACTTTAACGTCATTTAAATAAAGTCTTTCTTATTTGACAATGTACTCAATATGAATCGAATGAACTATCGAAGTTAATGCGAAGACCAGAAAGTCTAATCTCAAAAGTGAAAATGTAAAAATATTTCCACTAAAACCTATTTCAACCTTTAACAAAACAACAACAACTCTCTCCTAAAACAATCAAATTAATAAAACAAAGACAAAATTAAAGGAGCAGACAAAATTCGCGTACCTAATTTATAAAAGGGAACCTAATTAACATTTCGATTCTAAATGACCCTTTAGTCTCTTCGAATAGTTCAATATAATAACGTGTTGTTTAGAAGAGTCCTCTTATCTTATTGCCATGACAATGTTTTGTAAACGTGTTTATCGATGTAAATAGGTTTTAAGTGATTCCGTACTATGGACCAGAGAGGGTTATTTTTAGAGCTGCAGCGTTATAACAGTTTCATTCATCAGGTATCTGTTTGAGGGAACAAACAACAGTGAACAGTGCCTGTGAATTATTTATATCAAGGATGAACTTGAAATATTCAGTATGTTTATTTTTTAATTAATTATTTAATTTGGTTTTATTTGAAAAACTGTTTTTTTTTTCGTGTTCAGTGCTTGTTGTAGAGATGTGATTTTTTGGAGTTCTGTTTTTTTTTGTTGTAGATTGTACTTTAATTGTATTTAACAAAATAATTTAATGACTAGTAGGTAGTTGTCAATATTTGAAAAATTCATTCACCGTATAAAACCTACTACAACCTTCAATCAAAAGGTTAATATTTTACCTAGCTGCTAATAAACTTCATATTACTCCAAGCAATTTAGTACTGAAATTAATTAATAATTAACGTTATTCACAGTCTGTCAATTTGCTAAATATTAGCTAATAAATTGGCAATTACATTTCACACACACAATAAATTCATAAACGCTTGGATTTTAATAAAAGTAATTTCATTGAAAATGGGCCGAATATTGGTTCGGAATCAATGATTGTGACAAAATAAATAGATATTATTATCAGAATTAAGATTAAGTATGGAAAAAATATTGTATAGACTGAGAAAGCCATTGCGCCTTCTTTTTTAGGTACAATGACTCCTAAGTATTATTCCAAAGAATATTGTTTGTTCTTCATTAATTATAGCTCTGTGTATTTCCATTCCCATTTCTTATTATCTTATTGAATATGTTTACAGTTATCTGCAAATTGTTGTTGTAATTTTAATTACAGTATGTCGTTATATTAATATTGACTATGATAGTAATACTGTTACTAGTTATGCAATTCGTAAATATTGGTATTGTCATTAGTAAACTCCACAATGATATGGAATAATTTCATAAAGGACCAAGAACACTTCCTTGGGGAACACCAAATTAGGTTATTTGATTTGAAAGCCTGAATTCTAACAGATTTTATTGACGGGTTTTAGTTTCTCTCACTTGTCAGTGATTAAAGGCTCTATACGTTTACGTCGTCCCTTTAATTACTACCCGTCAATTTTGTGAACTGCTGCACCATAGAGCTTACCATGTCAATAGCTTAGGAAAAATCATCGTTTATAAAGCAATCCAATATTATTCTGTATTTCCTAACGATTTTAATTAGTTAAAGTGAATTCAATTATTTTATTTCCTTGTTTCAGATGTATCTAATAATGATACTATACAGTAATGAAAGTTTAGTCTATGGTGATAAAGTCTACAGTATAAACGATGAAGTATTAAGCTGCAGCGGATGGCTGTCTACTATTATATTTAACTTTTGTAATAATACTTATAAAATAGTCAAGAGAGATACTTCATCAATGATAGGTAAATTGATATTTTTTTGTACTGTCTTTTAATTAACTGCTTTAAATTAGTGTTCGTGTTATTCATTTAGTAGCTAGTTGTTGCTGATGATGATATAATTTTTTTATATTATGTACCTTTTGGTATGCAGTTTTTTAAAACAAAACATAAATTATATGACTTTTAAACTAAGTATCTACTTTATAATATATAGTTTAATATCAGCAATGCCTTATTATTTTCTATAAAATTTTCACTCCATTATTTCATTTTATTGATTGAGAGTTAATTTAATAAGTTTATGTGAATTCACGCGAAACTCTTTTAAGAGAATTCTGGTTACTGTTTATAATATTTTATTCATTTATGTGTACTCTGAATATTGCCATTTTTTAATATAATGTTTGATCTTGAATGGAGTAGATTAATACTTTCCAATATTGAAGTTTCTTTAATAAATAATTCAGGTAGGTATCTGCTTTTGCCCGAAATAATAATTTTTATAAAAAATGTTTTTCTCTAGAGAAAATATTATAAAGAATATTAATAACGCATTTGTACGCAAAAGGTATGACTTAGGAAAAACCCCTTATACATTTTTATCGGACAAGTAAAATTATAGAAACTTAAAAGTAATTTTATATTGTATTGTAATTTTACTTTGTTGTTTAATTGGAAATATCTGGCAATAGTCCGTTCGCATGTATTATACATATATCCCAGTTATACAGGGAAACCTCTAATTGGCCATATTAACTCTAACACGCATATTTTGTATAATATTTTTATGTATCGCTGTTGGTTACCTAAATAAATAAATAAATAGACCCAGGGCATTAAAATAGGATGTGAAAAAATACCAATTCGTAAAGACCTACTGTTTATTCCTTCCAGAAAAAATGGCGCCTAGAGACTTACAGAAGGAAACCAGTAGAAGACGATTAGTTGACGCTGGTCACTGGAGGCGAGTGCGAAGACAAGTAGCTACGGAATGCTGTCTCCGCCCCTGTACAGTAGCCGACATTATCATGTACTGTCCAGACGATGCGAAGCTCCTACAAGAAAACCCAGACATTTTCGATTGATTTCTCCGCAACCTAGTTAATTCATAGAAGAGTATTATTATTTATAATAGTGTTTAAGTGTACAGTCATAAATTAATTGACGATTGAAATAAAGTCTGTTTGCTGGTTTGAATGTGGTTAGTGAAGTTTATTTTACCTTGCGTGTATATATTATGCTTCCTCTATAGTTTGATAGTAATGGGATGTTCTAACTAAATGATGTGGGATATTGGATATTTTCGGCCATGCGGTTTATCATGTTGTTCATCGCTAAATGGGTTTTAGTGAACCTAGGCTGTCCAACATAATTAATTACCTACCCCTACCCTCCCAACCTAACCCTATACCTAACCAAATCAAACATTGACATAAAACAAAATAATGGTAATGGTATATGATATATACGATGTATTTCTGCCCGATTAATGGCAATAGGCTCGATATTACATTGGACAAACATAACTGGCGAAATGAGGGTATACTATAGGTTGGTACACCTCTGCCGGACCCTTCGGGAATAACAGTCGTGATGTTATGTTAGCAAAATAATAGTTATACAAACCATTTAAATGATTTTAATTAAATTGGTAGAGTCCCATGCTATCACAAGAGGTTTCAGGTTAGTAATATTTCTTCCTAAGAGCGTAAAATATTTCAGATAGTTCTCAAACCGGGCGCTGCGGTGGCAAGCGATCCCGTATATTAGCGGAAGTTTTGAAAAATGCTAATGTCCCTGATTGTGGACACCCGAGATTTATTGTCATATTAGGTGCAGGTACTAGGAAAAGTTTAGCTACTCACCCACTATCTTAAATCACATAATAATGACGGCACCGTTAGCTTTTAGTTTGAAACCGTCTTTAAGAGGTTTTCAATATCGGCCGTATTTTCAATTTCATGGGAAATGAAAAATGGAAAGACTTTTCTATCAAATTGTATATTTTGTTACTTTTTAGACCACAATTTTTGATCCGAACTAGGAACACAACGCACTACAACTCACCTGAGAATGTAGAACTTCTAAGAAACAAAACAGAGATCTATTTTCTGACATCACGTTGAGCTGTCAATCCAAGCCTACTGTCAGTCAATATTGTAAAATCTTGGGCTATAGGATTTCGGATTAGTCTATACTCCATTTGAAATAAGATTAGACATTTAAACAAACTTTTTTACAGTCCGTTCAACCGATTTTGACTTCTATACCGTAGGCATAAGGATGGCATTAAAAGCAAGAAAGTTTACAATAACAACTGTCTAAGCAGCTGCTATTTGTCCTGCCACCAACGCAACAGAAGTCAAAATTGGTTGAACGGACTGTAAAATAGGTTTATTTAAATGTCTAATCTTATTTCTAATGGAGTATAGTTTAATTGCGTAAGTTATATGGCTGCATGTACGTAGACTGAAAGCTAACATTAATTTAATAAGCTGTAGAGCTGTTACCGGGCGGCTCATTTACAGTGGCCCAAAAGGGTTTTTTCAAGCTTCGGGCCGCCTTGTATATGTGATTGGCAGAATACTTATTCTGATAAGTAAAGACATTTTTTTTAAATAAAATGTTAGGGACCTACTTATAGTAGTTATAGAAGTGTTACAGTTATAGTAAGGCAAGGAAAACTAAGTAGGTAGATAGGGCAGAAACTAGCCAGCAAAGTTACGGAAATGAAAAAAAAACTAAGGGTAATCTCTTTCGAGGAGATGCAGTTGTCAGTTTTGTATGTGCAGTCATTCATAAGCAATTCGACACCCTACTTCAAGTTATAGCCATTAAATACAACTGTCGAAGAATGACAGTTGTGAATTGAATATACGGATAATATAAGTTGATAGTCAGTTTGCTGAACAATTAAATTCTTTGACTACCTACCCGATTTAAGAAATCAAAATATTCCAGGAAAATCACTGTCGAAGACGAAAATTGAATTAATTGTTGAATGAAGTTTTCAATAACGAACGTTCTTACCACAAGTAAAGCGCGCGTCGCTTCGTGAAATAACAATACTGAGGGCCCAGACAAGTGATAATCGCTTCGATAGCGTTTCGTATTTCTACAACGACTTTCAAGGATTGAAATAAGCTTGTCGATAGCTTATGTCATTTTTGCCTTTTGCATCATCGTTATCGCTGATAGAATGTCAATTTGTCTAGGGCCCCTTTATCTAAAGTCTAGTAAAGTATAGTAGACGTCGTAAATACCTAGTCCATCACTTTGGACGACAATTCCCAGAAAATTTAAACTTCACTGAAGGTTGAAATGATCTAACTGTCACTACAAAACTAGACCTTTAGTGGTATTCTGTAAAAAGCTCACCGTGAAAACTTATGTGAAGTGAGCTTGAAGTGAACTGTCACTACCTTAGCATCAGTAGGTATCGATGACAATGACAGCTCACTTCGCCTAAGTTTTCACGGTGAAATTGTTACAGAATAGCGATGCTTGTCGCTTTATTTATTTATTTATTAAAACTTTATGCACAAGTAAAAAACTACTGTACAAAGGCGGTGTCCTGAGGCATTTTCTACCAGTCAACCTTAGGGTGATGCAGAGAAAAACATACTTACCATTTTTTCCATACTTAATGACGTGTAAGTGACATTATATGGAACGGCCTATGCTTGGACTCTCTCTGAAGGATCGCATCCGAAACGATGTGATCTGGCAGAGAACCAACGTTGTCGACATACGACATAGCTCACAGAAAAAGCAAGCTGTAGTGAAGAGGCAATGGGCCGTCCATATTAGCCATAAAACCGATGGCCGTTGGGTGTTCTTGAGTAGGGACCGCGAATCGGCAAGTGTAAGGTCGGACGCCCTCAGGCTAGGTGTCAGTAAGTCAGGTCAGTAGTTTTAGTCAGTAAGAGTCTGACACGTCCTTCCGCTCCGCCCAGAGTGGGAGAAGTCATTTGATGATTTCCCACCCAAAAAAAAACAAAAAAAGGCTATGTGGAGCGACGGTCTTCGCAGGGTGGCTGGTAACCGCTGGATGACAGTTGAATGGCGTGGCCTATGTGAACTGGTGTTGGCTGATGATGATGAAGTGGCACTCAACCTTAGGATGATAACGAAATTACGAGGTCGATTCTATATGACATAAAATTATTAAAATTGGTGTAGTACCTATTAAGTTTCTTTAAAGATAAAAATTCTTGCAGCCTTTGGTCGGCATTTCTCTGTGCCAGAACTGGTCCAAAGGAAATTAATTTACTCGTTATTTATGTGGAACCACTCTAGAATACAAATCGAGCGTTTTCCTGATGTTTTCGCTGATTCTGAAATAGGTGTCATTAATTTTATCCTTTTTGTATTTAATGGGTAATTATTGCTGTGGTTATTTTTTTGATAGTCTTACCTATCTTGTTTACAATATAAATCATAGCAATTTCAAGAAATAACCCACTAGATGTCTATGAACCCCACCAGTTATTGCTTGTTGTTGTGTGTTTTTTTGTTTATACAGGCTGTAAGTAAACAGTCTTGTCATTCAAACCATGGGTAATTGACTTAAATATAAAAATAAATGCAACAAAAAAAAAAAGTTATTTTCATTAAAAGATTTTAAAAAGTTTCTATCCGACACCGTGCTCTCTAGCGGAACAGCTGACTGACTGAGGGAGAGGTCGCGCTCGCGGCCGGTCAGGTCACATCCCGCACCCCCCGCCTGTGTTGAGACGCAAGTTCGTTGCCGTAGCGCATAGGGCAACGTCTCTTGTGGTAAAATGTAGGTTTAAAAAAAAGAAAAAAAAAGTTGTAATTTTCCATTGATTTTACGTTCTATAAATGAAACCAAACCACTGGTTGCAAGGATAACGGTGTTCACCCTAACACCCTGTATACAACATTTTTTTTTGTTTATGCTAAACTCGAAAAGGGGTCATTGTACTCATCATTTTGAACAACTTTTTCTATAGGACCAACCTAGAAAAAGCAAAAAAAAATATCAGCTGTTCCCTAAATTTTGTCGATTTAAGTGAACACAAATGTATGGAACAGCCGATTTTTTTTTCGCGATTTCAAGTTTGGTCCCATAGAAAAAGTTGTTCAAAATGATGAGTACAATGACCCCTTTTCGGGTTTAGCATAAACAAAAATTAATGTTGTATAATTGAAAGAGGTCTGGTATTAATGATAAAAACGTTGTCATGTTTATAATTGTTATATTAGTATAAAATTGTATGTGATTTGGCTTACAGTTAATTTTATGTTTTATTTTGTGTAGTCATGGGATAATTCAGTCTTAAAAGATACAGCAAATAACAAAACGTCAATATTAACAAACAATAATGTTAAACAAGCTCGTCTCGATTTCCAGGAAAAACAAAAGCAGAACATTAATTTTCCACGAGCAAAGCGTCGGCTTACTGCAAGAAGTTATTCATTATAAAAAATCATTAAGTGCAGTATTTATGGGATTCATCATCTGCCTAGCCTTTTCCTAACAATGTTGGGGTCGGCTTCCAGTCCAACCGGATGCAGCTGAAGACCAGTATTTTACGTGGAGCGACTGCCTATCTGACCTCCACAACCCAGTAACTGGGTAATACGATACCCCTTGGTAAGACTGGTTGTCAGTCTTTCGGGTTTCTGACGACCCGTAACGACTGTCAAAGATTTACAAATGACAGCCGGGACCAACGGCTTAACGTTCTTTCCGAGGCACGGAGGTGTCTCGGTATGTAAAGATGGTCACCCATCCACGGACCAAACCCGGCAAGCGTAGCTTAACCTGATGGATCGACCCGTGCGGCTGTTATTACGTAGCCACGAGCTCCTCCAGTATTTGTGCAGTATTTATGGGATCATATTATTTAAAAAAAATGCATTAATCCTCCATCTATTAATATCACGCTTTGTGTGAAATCTAATAGGACGAAAATAACACGGGGATATGTGTGACGTAACATGGTTTACGTATTTACGAAATCCAAGGAGAATGAATTCATTAATGACATATCACATTAAGATCAAAATTCATTCAGGTAAAAAGCTTTCAGGTTGAAAGGCAAGTAAACATTTGGATGAGAATAAAGGTGTGGACATGGTGATAATAGAAACGTAAAAGGAAGTCGCCTATGGGTTTCTTACACCCGGGTTCTGGGAAGAAAATTATCTACTTGTCAAAATTAAAAACAATATAATTCGTACGCACGATAAAGCAAACACAGAAGTTTACGAGCACTTGATAATTTTAGTATTAGCTTTATTTTTGTATTGATTTTCATTCCAGAAACCGGGTGTTAGTGACCGACAGATCCGAGCACGGAGTAAATTTGCATGCAGCATGATCTACAATACTTCTTCTTTCCTTGGTTGTGATTTGAAAGTGAATCTGCATCTACAATACAGGAGGAATTTGAGTGGAAAACGTGCAGTGGAAAGGATGAAGACATTATTTTATGGAAAAATGTAAGTACTTATGTACTTAATTAATCCTTTTGTATTATTATTTATTATTGTGTATTAAAGAGAGCTTTTCCCTTTCATATGGATCATAATAGCGAAAGCATCGCTAACCATCAATATAAAAACTACCTATCTTATGAAAGTTTTAATCCAAACGCTAACAAGCGTTTACCATAGATCTTCCGCTCGTTTATCCAATGTAACCTCAGCTTAACTTTCTAATAGTGAGTATATAAGACGAATTTTCGTTGAATTTACATACACCTGAAAACTTTCCTTTAAACACCACCTCACATCTTAAACGGTAAGAATATTTTCATTCATTAGTTAAGTATATGTTTAATTGTATGTGTACATTGTACACCTCCGACTACCTGCAGTATTGTCTCTCTTTCTCCATCCAGAGGTTGTCTTTAAAAGCTTGATTTTAGTGATAAGACATCACCATCATCTTCATTGTGTCACCCTTTGTAAAATTTCCACATTTATATCTGTAAATAGATGGCCTAGACAAGTGACAATCGCTTCGAAAGCGTTTCGGATTTCTACAAAGACTTTCAACAGGATAAATATAAATTTTCGATAGCTTATGTCAGTCCTATACATTTTTGCCTTTTCCATCATCGGTATCGCTGATAGAATGTCACTTTATTCAGGGCCTCTGGCGAACTTCGTACCATGTTTCTCTAGCTAAGCAGTTTGAGGTATTATAGACTCTTAAGTGCAAACTTTTATGGAAAAGTGTTCATTGAAGCTAGATTTTTGATGTACCTTGGACTTTATCTCCGAACGACGGACGTCAACACACTCCTTGCTGGAAGAAGGCACATCGTTCACATCATAACATCCCTCCATGACACGATACTGGTGGAAAAACCACCTTAGGCGGTGATCATTCGTTAGTCGCGTCAAACAACACGAGTGTCGAGTGGCATTGACGTTTATCTTCTCTCTCTCGCACAGCACATGCAGTTATAGCTTTCTCATTCATCCTGTAGCACGCGTTTTCACATGCCCCTTTTTATAATCGTTGTGCTTCAAAATATTTTGTCCTCCTGTAGAACCCTGAACCATGAGGCTGATCATCGTGTCCTGTCTCCTCGCCCTAGCGTACGTAGTAGCCGACCAGACGCCCGTCATCCTCTGTGGAAGGCAGTTAGCCAACGCCCGAGTGCTTCTCTGCTACGGGGCCGAATATGTGAACAAGAGATCAAGGACTATGTCAAGTATGTATATATTCTTATGGAGTTTATGTCAAGTATGTATATATTCTTATGGAGTTTATGTCAAGTATGTATATATTCTTATCTTATGGAGTTTAATAAAGAGGGTTCAAAGCACTGCTTTATGGATCTATTAACGAGATTTATTTTGGGAAGTATACTTTTCCGATCAGTATTAAATTACTTTTTTTCATTAAATTTTAAAACGGTAATCCCCCAAGTTTTCATCGCCACTGCAGCTTATAAGTTCACAAAACCGCTTGGTAGATCTTTTAAGTAGGTACGTGCTTTTTCGCAAGCACTAATTTGATTGTCAAATAATGCTCTAGCGGTCACAGTGCATTGTACTTTGTAATTTTTGGGAGGCCATGTATATTCAACTAGATGCATAACATCATAGAGTCAGAATATTCATCGTCACGAAAACTGCAAGTTCTTTCTTTGTTAAGATGCATATTTGAAATTAAATTATCCATAATTTCTTGAACATTATAAATACAACCAGTAAGGAGTACACTACAATATCCAATACACACTGCAATATCCAATAGTCGTGCATTTAGTCGTATATTGATTTGTTTGATTTGCTGATTGCATTTTTTTTTTTTAATTCCTTTTGCTACAAGTTGCTCTAAAGTGTGCGGACTTAAGCCCCATTTATACGATGCAAGTTCCTTGCCTGGTGCAAACCTACTAACTAAAATTTAAGCAACAAATGACTTACATAGTTGAAACACTGTTTAGAAGGTGCAACTCCAAGTTATCAGTATATCACACACACAGGCTATTAAATTGCACCGTGTAAGTCAGGCTTTAGACTTCAATTATTAAACTGCAAAAAAAATGTTTGGTAGATTTTTATATATTATAGTAGATTACCTCGTATTCGCCAACTCTTGTACTTTGCATGCTTTTGTTCAAAATTGAATACAATGATTAGTTACTAACATTTAACTTCCCATAGCAGCAGACTTCTTGCCCGGAGACAAGACGAACGAGATCGACTGGCCCTGGACTGGACGTCGCGGGTCCCTGACTGCCAACTGGTCCCGATACAAGAGGGACGGCCTGGTCGACGAGTGCTGCCTCAAACCCTGCACCACAGACGTTATCCTCAACTACTGCTAGACGAAAAACAGCCTTAAACAGTATGCAATCAGAATGAAATTGTACCTTTTTGAACTGAAGTGCGCAAAGCTCAAATTGATCTGTAGCGAACTTGCGTCTATGCTTGCGTTGCAATCATTTTGAGTGTATTGTGACAAGGTTTAATTTAATTCTGCATGCGCCCAAAACCACTTCATATAGTACAATGTATAATGTAAGATAGATACGTAACCAGTCCACATAAATTATTGTATATTTTATAGAATAAATGACTGAGAAAATATTTTGATTCCAACATGCATTTATACATTTTGAATCACAATAAAAATATGTAACGAAAAGGAACAAGAATTTCAATGCCGATGAAAATTAGTGTACATTTTATGTTTTTAGGGTTCCGCACCCAATGGCAACGGGAACCTAATACTAAGGCTCCTCTGACCGTCCGTCCGTCTGTCACAAGGCTGTATCTTTTAAACCGTATTATGTAGACACTTCAAATGTTCATAGAGTGTGTCTATGACCGCTTTTACAACAAAAAAGAAAAATAAAATAAAGATAAAAATTAAAGGGGGTGAAATGTGGTTTTTTTCCCATTTTTTTTTTTTTATATTGTTCTGTGTTACGGAACCTTTCGTGTGTGAGCCCGACTCACATTTAGCCGCTTTTGTAATTTCCAATCTGCGTGGGAGGGGAATACAAATCAGAGGAATAACAACAGGAATAAAGGTGGCTATTGTTGTTTTACGGACGGCGGAAAAACAGGCAATGTTTGAATAGGGAATATCAATATTGATAAACATGTTGGTATAAAACCTACTTACTGGTACATAACTACGTATTTTTTAATCTGGCCGGTAATCATTGCGGATTAAAGAAATGAAGAGCAGTTTTATTTCATTTTAAAGACTAGCTTCTGACCGCGACTTAGTCCGCGTTAGGATTCTTGTTGGCCAACCGAACGTGCACCGCGCCAAAAAACAAAAAACAATCTTCAGTGAAAAATCTTCATATTACGAGGCATGCCTTTTAAGTTCTGTCGTTTCCATATTTACCGGCAATTTTGAATTTGGAACTGTTCTATATTCGAATGTGTTTAAATTTGGAATCTCAAAACAGTTGAAAATATTATATTAGGATTAATGTTATTGTTTAGTCACAGCGTCGATTGGAATCTGTCAGGTTACGTACGAAAATGAATCTCTCTAAGGAAAATGTTCGTGCAATAATTTTCTACAACTTTAGAAGAGGCCTGACACGGCTTCAGTGTTTTGAAGAGCTAACATCTGTGTTCAGTGATGAAGCCCCATGTCTGCGGACTGTCGAACGCTGGTATTTAGAATTCCAGCGTGGACATACTAGTGTTAGTGACAAATCTCGCGAAGGACGCCCAAAATCCGCCTTCACTGAAGATAATATCATTGCAGTGAGACAACTAATTCTCGAAGATCGTCATGTGACGTATCGGGAGATAGAGGCTCTATTAGGCATCTCAGGGACAACCATTTAGAAGATCTTGCATGAAGCGCTTGGTGTGAGAAAGCTAGTTTGCCGTTGGATACCGCATTTGCTTTCCGACGATCACAAGGCGGCCCGCGTCAGATGGTGTAAGAAAACTCTGCAAAGGTTGGTTGCAAAGGTCAACCGAGGACAGTCAAATCACGTCTACGATATTATCAGTGGTGACGAATCTTGGATCTATGCCTACGATCCTGATTCCAAACAACAATCTACAATCTGGGTCTTTCAAGACGAGCCAAAGCCGACTAAAGTTGTTCGTTCTCGAAGCACTTCAAAGAAGATGGTGGCCACGTTCGTTGGAAAAAGGGGCCATGTTGCGACTATTGCACTTGAAGATCGTAGAACGTTAACGCAGAGTAGTATACCACAGTTTGTTTACCACAAGTCATCGCCGAACTTCGAAATTCTAACTCATAGCGACGCATCATCCTGCACCACGACAACGCAAGCTCACACAGCGCTCGTCAAACGATTGAGTATTTGAAGCAGGAAAAAGTAGAAATTCTTGACCATCCTCAGGTACAGTCCTGACCTAAGCCCTAACGATTCCTAAAATTAAGAAAAGTCTTCGTGGTCAAAGGTTCCAGTCCGCTGAAGAAGCAGTCGACGCTTTCAAGTCAGCCATTTTGAACACCCCACTTTAGAGTGGAATAAATGTTATAATAACTGGTTTGAGCGAATGGAAAAGTGTATTAAGCTACGTGGTGAATACTTTGAAAAACAATAAAAAGTACTATAAGCTTCTAGTTGTGTTTTTTTCTTCAAACGACAAAACTTAAAAGGCATGCCTCGTACTAGTTGCGTTGCGCCCCGCGGTTTAACCGCGTAATTCTCGATCCCGTGGCAATATCGGGATAAAAAGTCTCCTGATACAGTTGTGCTATTCTGTAAAATCTCACCGTGGAAACTTGGGTGAAGTGAGCGTGGAGTGATCTGTCATTGTCATCGATACCTACTGATGTTAAGGCAGTGAAAGTTCACTTCGAGCTCACACCTAAGTTTTCAAGGTGAGATGGTTACAGAATAGCAATGCAGGTCATGGTCTACCCATGTGCCAAAGAAGAATGGGCAGGTTCGTCCCAAGTGTTGTAACACTTTTCAACCTATATCATAATATGAAAGATCTCAATGAGTGTTTTTTTTTTTGTAAGGGCATAACTCTGTGTCTCGTGCAGGGAAATTGTTTTGGAACATTCAAAAATATAAAAAGTAGGTTAGGTTAGGTTAGGTTTGGCTCTACGTGGGAATCGTGCGATCGATGGCCCTTTACGGGGCCCCGATCTGGGCGGCTGACCTGACGGCCGGTAGCATCGCAGTATTGCGAAAGCCGCTAAGAGCGATGGCCGTCAGAGTCATCAGGGGGTATCCCACGATCTCCTACGAAGCGGCTTGTTCACTGGCCAGATCCCCGCCCTGGGACCTAGAGGCGAAAGTACTCGCGTCATCGTATCGGTGGCGCGAGGAAGCGAGGGCGCGGGGCGAGCAACCGATGCAGCGACACATACAGCTGCATCGGTCTCAGCTTCGCAAGGTCCTGGTGACGGAATGGCGGGACAGGCTTCCACGCCCTACCGCCGGCCTCGAAATCATCGAGGCGGTCCGGCTAGTGCTCGAGCGCTGGCTCGGGAGGAGGCACAGCTCCCTGTCGTTTCGGGTGACGCAGGTGCTCTCTGGGCATGGTTGCTTCGGGAAGTACCTGTGTCGCATAAACAGGTAGCCGGACGCTCGGTGTCACCACTGCGTCGACTGCCGGGAGGACACGGCGCGGCATACGCTGGCAGAGTGTGCCGCTTGGGAGGAGCCGCGCCGTGCCCTCATCTCAGAAGCAGGCAGTGACCTCTCGCTGCTGGCCGTCGTTGAGTTGATGGTCGGCGGCGAGGAGTCCTGGGACGCGGTGGTTTCCTTCTGCGAGACAGTCGTCTCACAGAAGGATATTGCGGAATGGGAGAGGGAGATCTCGTCCAATCACCCTGCCCGCAGCAGGCGCACCGGGCGTCGGCGGAGGGCGGATAACGCCCTCTTCCAGCCCCCCTAAATGGGTCCAGGGGTGTCGGACTCGGGGACGTCTGTCGCCCCCCAAACATCAGGAACCGAGGTGGCGGCGCGTAGTGTTCCACGCCAGATTTTTACGTTCCCGTGACCCCCGGTGTAGGTGTGAGTCGGAACACTGGGGTGGTTTTCAGTCAGTAAGAGTCTGACAAACCCCTCCGCCCGCCCCAGGGCGGAGGACATCCGAGAGGATTTTCCAACCCGGAAAAAAAAAAAAAACAAAACGTTTGGATAGGCAACGTTAGGTTATGTTAGGTTACATTATGCCCATGTAGATATGGAGGTACCCGTTTTTATTATTAACTAGCAACCCGTCGCTGCTTCGCACGTTCTATTAGAATATGATGTTTTTGTGAATGTTTTGAATATTTTGGAATGTTCAAAAACTCCCGATTTCGACTTAGCTGCCATAAATAAAATAAATAAATAAAAATAAAAAAAGGCTTTTATTTCTTGCTTGTACACAATTTTGCAATATTTTTTATTATGTATGTTTTAGTGGGTTAGTTTATGTTAGCTTAATTTTAATTGTTAGTTTTGTTAGTATTTTCTAGTTCTACTTCTGCAAGAACCCCAGTTTAGGTGAACGCCTCCTCCAAAGATGCCCATTTGTCTCGGTCTTGTGCTATTTCCAGTTTGAGCCGGCTGTTCTACTAAGCTCGTCTTCCCAACGTGTCAGTGGTCTTCCTCTGGTTCTTTTTCCTGGTGGGCCTCTCCATAGGGTAGCTTTTATTGTCCATCTCTGGTCCGATAGTCTCGCTACGTGGCCTGCCCATTTCCATTTTTGTTTTTTCGCATAGCACAAGGCATTAGTGGCTTTAGTTATTGATCTTATTTTTGTGTCTTACATTTCTTTGACTCTTTGTTCTTTTAAGCTTTCCCAAATGCTTGTGTGTGTTACCGTGTCGAAAGCCTTTTTGTAATCAATAAATGCGAGATATAGGGGTGTCTGCTGCTCTTGATATTTCTCTATGACTAACTCGAGGGTGTGAATATGGTCTACTGTAGAGAAACCTTTTCTGAAATCTGCCTGTTCTACACTTCGCCTAGACTCGATTTGAGGGCTACTTCTTACGTTTATGATGGCGGAGAACAGCTTGTACATACTCGGCAGTAGACTTATCGGTCTAGTAGTTCCCTATATCTTTACGGTCAGGGGGACCGTAAAGATATAGGGAACTACTAGACCGCAAATTTAAACGATATTGGATTCGGACCATTGTGTAGGTGTTTCAGATTTATGTAATATCATGTTGAATATAGTTCAGCAAGTGGTGTCGCCAAGATAGCGTGTGCTTTCTTCAATGCTTCATTTGTGATGTTGTCTGACCCGGGGGATTTTTCTAGTTTTAGTCTTTTTATTGCCTCTACAATCTCAGTTTCGTCCTAACCTAACTTTATTTTTGAATGTTCAATAACACCACGTTCGCGCTCGATTTCGACATAGCTGCCATAGTATGAATAAAATAATACCCTACAAGCTTTCACATGGCATAAGTTACATCACTGTTGAAGCAAATCTAACCTAATTTTTGAATGTTCAATAACACCATGTGCGCGCTCGATTTCAACTTAGTTGCTATAGTATGAATTAAATAATACCCCAAAAGCTTTCATATATGCCATAAGTTTCATCACTGTTGAACCTAACCTAATTTTTGAATGTTTAAAAATACCATATTCGCGCTCGATTTTGACTTAGCTGCCTTATTATGAATTAAATAGTACCCCAAAATCCACAGCATAAGTTACATCACTGTTGACGCTAACCTAACGTACTGCCAATATATTTTTAAAATGTTCAAAAACTCCATGTTCGCGCTCAATTTCGATTTAGCTGCCATAGTATAAATGAAATAATACCATAAAAATGATTAAAGCATTATATAATACAAATAAACTTTTTTTACTTGAACCCCCAAAACTTTTGACCTGCACGCAATTTTAATAAAATCTTGGATTATGAATCATAAAAAAGACTAAATGAAGGTGTTTATACTAGTCGCAACTTGTTAAAAGGGTTGGGACGCAACTCATATAGTAAGCCCATTCTCCTTTCATCTAAACCCGTTCAGCCGTATAAGAGTGAAAGCGTAACAAACAAAGCAACAAACAAACTCACTTTCGCATTAATTTATATTATTATCTAGGATTATGTATAGATGGCGGATTATAGATATGAAGAGCAGATTATAGAGAATAGAGAGCGAGAAAAGCCGGTCTTTATTATACATAGTGAGACCACACACAACCTCGAAGTTTATCTAAGTTAGTGTCAAATAGTGCTCACTAATTGGTGATATAAACTATTATGTCCTTTAAACTAGGATTATCCTGAAACTCTGTAATCGCAGTTTAATAGTTAGTTGGTACTTTCTTTTAAGCCGTTTGAAGTGGCCTTCATAGACCATGATAGGATCTAAGTAACCTACATAAATTGAATCACTACATTATTATAAAACAAAGTCCTCCGCCCCGTCTGTCTGTCTGTTCGCGATAAATCAACGAAAAAACGACAAACAAACGACTGCACTGATTTTCATGCTGTTTTCACCAATGAGTAGAGTGGTTCTCGAGGAAGGTTTTAGGACAGTGGGACGACGCCAATGGGACGAACATGGAGTTTTTAGATTAACTAAAACAAGCAAGTCATTTCTAATAAACAGTATCCGCTTCTATAACAAGTTGCCAAAGTCGGTTACAGAACTTAGCAATGGAAAGTTCAAAACCCATATCAAACGTGTCCTTATCAAAAAAGCATATTATAAGATTAAAGACTACGTTGAAGACAAGGAAGTTTGGCAATAATTCCTTCTGCAAATGTGGTTTCCCTGGTACCTCATTAACGGCATATTTATGTAAGAGTCTATTAACTGCTCCCAAATTACCATGTTTATTTTCTTTACATTCATCCTTGACATATAATCATTGTATTTGACATTATATACCTCCAATTAATTTCAACTCTGAGTGGCTTTTGTGGACAGGATTATAATTATTCAATTTGTTACAGTTGTAATAGCAATCACGTCAATTGGTTTAAATAGGTTTTTATTTTTATTTGAATTCTAATTTTATTATCATTAGTCTTTTAGATAGATTATTTTCTATTTTGTGAATGTGAGAACGTTGTAGGCTTATTGGACTGTAGATTTATTGAACATCTTCTATTTTTGTTAAGTACCTGGTACTTACTTGTTGAAAGGCCTACATTGTCCTCCCATGCCTACCAACACTGTAATTTGAAAGTATTGTAAAAGCCAATTATTTTTAAAAGAGTAACCATGGAGTTTCTTGCCGGCTCTTCTCCATAGGAAACGACCAATTGGAACCGTGCACCTAACTTCTGACGTTTCATAAGTGCCCATGTAGGTTTATGTGAAATAAAATATTTTGATTTTGATTTTGAATACACGGATATAATAACCAACATCCACGCGGGTGAAGCCGCGGTCATCAGCTAGTGCTATATACAAAGTATACTAAAACGTTGCTTGAAAGCCTCATCATCATTATCATCATCATCGAAGCCAAAGACACTGTTGCTTTATTTGTTTTTTCCACAGTCGTTGTTGCAAAAGGCGTGTTGCTTGAGCGTGTTGCTTGAGCGTGTTGCTTAAGCGTGTCGCTTGAGCGTGTTGCTTGAGCGGGTTGCTTGAGCGTGTCGCTTGAGCGTGTTGCTTGAGCGTGTCGCTTGAGCGTGTTGCTTGAGTGGGTTGCTTGAGCGTGTCGCTTGAGCGTGTTGCTTGAGCGTGTCGCTTGAGCGTGTTGCTTGAGCGTGTTGCTTAAGCGTGTCGCTTGAGCGTGTTGCTTGAGCGTGTTGCTTGAGCGTGTTGCTTGAGCGTGCTGCTTCAGCGTGTTGCCACGAAGATAAGCTACTCCAATCGCACTTCATTTGACCAATCTCATGAAGCTGTTCTAGCCAATCGTCGCTCCAGCTAGCCCGGACATCCTCCCAAAAGGCCATTCACGGGCAATAAAATTAAACCCAACAGGCTCCGATAAAAGCTTCCCTGATATTGCCTTAAATTACCTTCACATAATTTAAATGTTGATTACATTTTTTATATGGAACACGGAACCAATAACCGTAACGACCTTCTCATAAAATTAACGATGATAGCAAAGATGGGGAGGCGAACATTTAAATATTCCCCGAAATTTTCAAACATTAAAGGCTCTTACATACTGGCGCGATTCGCCGCGCGACGCGAATTTTAACAAAACTATTTCTGAGAAAACTTCACGGCGAACAATGCGACGGCGTCGCGTCGCGCGGCGATTCGCGCCAGTATGTCTTTACGCTTGTATACCTCGCAGTTGTAGGCAGTCAGTTGTGTACGTGTAGTACCTACACCTAAATTTCGCCAGTTATTAGAAGACAAGTTTTCCATTAACCGTGTGCAAATTCAATTTCGAAGCTATGTGAGACTTTTCTAACTTTATTTTTCACTTTTTAGTAGTGGTAGACACACCATTTCGAATACCACTACCTGCTACGTAAATAACTGTGACGGAGTCACTTAAAACAATCGTCTAGATATATTAAGTGGGAAAAATACGTAATAAGTTAATACAATTTATATGGGACCACCTCTGAAGCATGACCTACCAAACAAAAAAATAATCATTATATCGATTCACAGAAAAAACAAAAAAAAACATACAGACGAATTGAGAACCTCCTCCTTTTTGAAGAAGTTGGTTAAAAACTCAATCACATTTTACCCGACTTTGGGATCGAATCCAGACCCCGAGAGCATTTAAATATTTCCCATATATGCTCATACATAACATTGGAGCAATTCGCCGCCCGATATTACATTTTGGAGCAATCGAGCAGCGAGCTAGCACTCCATGGATTCAATACCGGGCAAGGAATGTTTGGCGCATGTGTTGATGGAAACTGAAGTGGTTCGGTAAACGGTTAATTGTATATTGCCTGGTTTTGTACAGCATTGAGATTGCTTTTAGCTGATTACTTGTTTGAAGGCTTTGAGAGAATCTATGATGTGTTGGACATGAGAAACTTTGTTGAAATCATTTATTGCTGGCAATCCTTTTTATGGCTGGCCACATCACCATTCGATTTTCAATTCAAATTCAGAACGCCACAAACTCTCATGCACTCCTTTTTACAGTCTGGTCGTCACTTCTTTTTTGGACCTTGCCGAAGCTTGTTGCTGTCTGTTATTATAGCCATAATCTTCTAAGTGCTGTGTGTCAATATATAATAATATTGCTATAATCATGTTAAGTGTTGTACACACGGCTACACATCAAGCTATACATTTCCAGTATAAGCTGACCTCGCATTGCACGGAAATCCTATACAATGCGAGATCAGCATAAACTGGAAATGTATAGCTTGATGTGTAGCCGTGTGTACCTATTGTTCTACTACGTGCAATAAACAATTATCTTCAGTCAAGACAATGAAAGTATCATTGTTATACTATCAACCAACTAACGTTTTCCGCGAGATTCCCTCAATTGAGCTGGGCTAGCAAGGGGCTGAGAGGGTCCTATCGGTACAACTTAAATTCATTCGCTAATAGGCAACGCACTGCCCAAGCCGCTGAATCTAGAAGCCTGAAAACTTCCAAGAGTTCCTTCTCTTGTGTAAAGGAAAGATTTATGAACATTCATCTCAGATAAGTTAAATAGGGGTTGAGAGTTTCTAAGTTCGTCATTCTTGCCGATGGAAAAGCTCATCCGGCTTGTAAGGTAATAATTAGGTACAGTCGGCATTAGTATTGACATTTGGACCGATTTATGTAGAACATTGTAATGTTATACTAAGAAAAATGGTGACATAATTATCGAGTTAGATACTTTGTGGTGGCCCAGTGGTATCAGCTCCGACTTTTATAGGTAGCGTGGTGGATTACGGCCCACTCCTTCCTCCAGAGAGGAGGTCTGCGCCAGCAGTGAGAACATAATAAGTTGATTATGCTATAAGTATAGGTACCTACTTTCGTTTCATATTTCTATGAAATAATTCGATGCCTTCATTATGTCTCATTGTTAACTAATGAAAACGTAGGATTAAATTACTACCCTTTTAGGATTAACTTTAATTTTATTAAAATAATTAGACCTTGGTTGGCGAGATTATTTAATTTAATGAGTTATAATCTTGTAACATAACATAATATCACGCCATGTCGAAAGGTTGGGCAGAAGTGTACCTGACATTTCCACAGCTATATTTAAGACCCATGTAATAGAGGGCGAGTCCATTATTGCCATCAACCGGACAAAATTCCGAATCAGATACCGGGCTGCTACTAAAAAAATCCAGATAGAACTTATCCAATAATATTTTGCCCGACCCGGGAATCGAACCCAGGACCTCATGCTCCGCAGTAGCGCTTGCGACCACTAGACCAATGAGAGTCTTATCTTATAGGTAATTTATGAAACCTACCGTACATGTAAGGCAAACTTAGGTTAGGGTTAGGTAGTGGGTTATATAATTCAGCAGGTTCACACTAGCGCGCCGCGATATCGCGGGCGCGACAGGTAGCGCGACTGCAAAGGAACATTTTGTATGGCGTCTCGTCGATATCGGAGTATTTTCTGTGTCGCGGCGCCACGTAGTTAACTACCTATTTAAAATGTACCTACATAAGTAGTTACCTCATTTAAGTTTAGAAACATAATATTTTAATATGATGGTAACCGAGATAATGATTGGACTATATTTTGTCCGAGACCGCTGTTCCGCGCCTTAGGAATGCGCGGCGAGGCCGGGCAGCGTTGACCAATGAGCGGCGTGATGGCGTGAGCGTTGACGAATAAGAGGCCTGCACTGCCCCCCAGCTCGCCGTACACATACCAAAGGCGCGGATCAGCGGCTCGGTGAAACATAGCAGCCATGAGGAGAGAAAGAGTTCTTTGATTTGATTTTTTTTGCCTCTTAGTCCTGCTCTTGATCCCGATCTCGCTTTATGGAAAGCGATGGATGCCCATGATGGTGATTTAAATCGGGGATACTCTGAGATAAAGTTTAAACGATTATCATCACGACATGTAGTTTTAATAAAACTCATACAATTGTCTTATATTGTCTATTTATTGAATGGAACGATAAACATAAAATTACATAATAATTGACTTATGTATAGGTAACATACAGTTTGTATTCCTTATAAAAGTCGTGTTTCTTGGTTTACAAGAATTGCATTAAAAAAAATTATAACTTGATCAAGCAACTTTTATCATAATATTTACAAATTCAGTGCCAAGAACGCAATTGAAGCACAATTTACAGAAAGCTCATGAAAATCTTGAAAAAAATTGAGAAACTCAAAACATTTGTGATATAATATTGAAATTTCGCTGTACTGAAAATTAAACAGATCAGAATACACAAATAGTATGATCTTTGAGTATATTTACATATACAAGGTATCAAATTAGGAAACAAATATCGTAAACAACGCGATTATATCTCGTCTCGTCCTCTTGATGCAAAGAAAATTAAATCAATAATTATCTCTTGCAAATAGTTCTCACTTGTTATCCACTAATAACTAATAAGCTCTTACCTAATTAATTATAAAAAACTTCAGTAAATTCTTGAACACAATTTCGTGTTACTTATATTAAAGTTTTTTTTAATAGTCCTTTGTGTACAATTTATACACTTTGCGACGTTAACGTGACAGCGATGATGACGATAGATATAATCGGCGTCTTTGAGATATCAGCTGATCCGGAAGACCATATTGAAGACTGGTCTGAACTGTCCTCAGGTCACGAACTGGGCGAAAAATCTGAAAATATATTTAAGTTAAATATAGGTACATAAAAATATTGTCCGTCATCGTTTCGTTTTTCAACGGTTTAGGTTTTTGGTCCTAAGACCAAAATCCTAAACGTTAAACCTAAAACGTTGCATAAGCTAGGTGAACACAAGGCCGGGCGATTAAGGGCGAATTTCACCAATGTAACTTAACGCGATCAGCACCTCGTTCAAGAACTGTCAGTGTCAATATTCCACAGAAAATAATGACTCTGACAGCGTATTATATGTGCTGATCGCGTTCAGTTTCTATGGTGAAATTCACCCTTAGACCAAAACTTTTCCAAAAATAATTATGAACACGATTAAAACCTAACAAAATAGAACAAATCAATTCTGACAGGCCCTCTTGTAACAATTGGTCCATGAAGATATAAAAGAAATATTGAATCAAAAACCCCTGAAGATTTCATAACGTTAGAATATTCGGCCGATTGAGAAAGAGGACGTAGTTACGAGAGTAATTTTCCATGGGCAGGTAGACAGGCTAAGTTTCAGTGGTCATAAATCAATTTGGCTTTTAATAAGAGGCTCAAATAGGGAATGTACGCTTTTATACAGACCTGTTCCCTATATGTACTAGGTGTATCTTTTCATAACCTGAATTCGCGAAAAATATCGGCTGTTCCCTTACTTATTTATGTTCGCTTTGTCGTCAAAATGTATTTTGACGACAAAGCGAACATAAATAAGTACCTATCTACATTTGTTTAAGACAAGTAAATGATACTTATTCAAGTTATGGAAGAGTGGAGTCTCCTAACACAGGCATATTTGCTTAAAAGGAGGCTCCAATCACTAATTGTTAAGGTTTACTTTCTAGAATAATAAACAATTTTCGTTTATTTTTGTCCCATAATGAATTGTTCATAATGATGAGTAAAATGACCCCTTAACAGATTTCGTGTATGAAAAGATACACCTTATATTTAGGTATACATAATTATGTAATGTGTCTGTTTGCATATAACGGAACGTTTGCATATAGAAGTGAAAAACATAATCGGAGAAAAATATGTATCACATTGTTGGAGGGCAAAAGTCTTATAAGACTTTTATGAGCGTAGAAAATTTTCTACGCTCATATCTGATAGTAAGGCCTA
Source organism: Lithophane semibrunnea (assembly GCA_947363905.1). Taxonomy (NCBI): domain Eukaryota; kingdom Metazoa; phylum Arthropoda; class Insecta; order Lepidoptera; family Noctuidae; genus Lithophane; species Lithophane semibrunnea. The sequence continues at coordinate 12,600,118 of OX376194.1, read as the reverse complement.
TTGTTAAAAGTGACTAGTACTATACTCTAACATAGGCTGTAACCAATTTCCCATAAAAGCGTCTAGATCACAGATCAGAATCTGTTGGCCCATATGAAATAATATCAATTCGTGTCCTTGAGACAAAAATTTCTCAACGGGGTCAGAGAGGTTGCGACGTATTGCCCTAATTCCTGCCAGTATTAAATTATCTTGGTACTAGCAGTGCCCCACGGTATCCGCATGGAGATTCTCAAAGGAATCGTATATTTTTCTGGCATAAAAAGTATTCTACTTTGGAATAGCGTAGCTTTCTATAAGTGAAAGATTTTTTGGAATCGGATCCGTTTTCCCAGAGCGAATTATCCCTTAACATACAAACAATTTTGGACCTCTGACATTAGGTATACTTAATATTAAGGCTGCCATCAAACGGACTGAATTTCTTGCAGCTTGAATGCAGTTACAGTACATTACAAGTATTGCAGTCCTACTAAACTGCATTCATAATCATAATATTATTTGTCATTTTATACCTACAATTTAAATTCAACTCTTTATTAGTGGCTTTTGCCGACATGTTAATTATTCAGATTTGTTACAGTTGTAATGGCAAACCATATAATTTGGTTTAAATAGGTTTTTATTTGTAGTATCTTATTTATTTAAACTTTTCGCATTAAAAAAGGTACAAAGGCGGACTTAATGCCTGAGGCATTCTCTACCAGTCAACCAAGGGTGGTGAAGAGATTAGATGGCAGGTGCTCTAATTGAGAGGAACAAAGAGAAAATAATAATAATAATAATATATCATATTGCATTATAGATACAGCAGTACAGTACATAAATAAGCTATAAACTTATGCTTTTCTTATTTATCTTATATAGATTCTTTTCTACCTTGTGAATGTGAGAACGTTGTAGGCTTAGTGGACTGTAGACTTTTTTTTGAACATTTTCTAAAAATTAACTACCTACCTGAAACTTTTTGAAAGGCCTACACTGTCCTCCCATAACCCATAACTATTAACACTGTAATTCGAAAATATTTTAAAAGCCAATTACCTATCTTTTAAAAGAGTAACCATGGAGTTTCTTGCCGGCTCTTCTCCATAGAAAACGACCAATTGGAACCGTGCACCATGCACAAACGTCAGAAGCTGTTTCATAAGTGCCCATGTAGGCTTATGTGAAATAAAATATTTTGATTTTTGATTTTGATTCAAACTGCAAGAATGCAGTCCGTCTGATGGCAGCCTTTAAACAAAACACTGCTACGCACATAAAACTTGCCCAGTCTAGTTGGTGTTTAGTTCAATAGGTCGTTGCTTATAATCATTTTGTAGGACATTAAAATACAAAGCTTAAGCTCCTGAATTTACAATCTAGTTATAGAGGTAGCTCGAAGTTAATCAATTTAGAGTTAGCAGAACTGTACAAAATTGGTTGTTTGAAGAGCGGCTTACAATATTTAGCTTCTAAGCAGACATTTTCAAATACGTAAAAATAAAGCAATCCACGTTGCTACTATCTTGTACGTATTCAAAATATTAATTACAGTTTTAAGAAAATTGTCTTTGTCAATTTCTTCAAACTGTGAGTTAGTGTGATCATTAATTTTCATTCTTTCCCTTTATTAAAGGAAGGCCTTTGCTCTACTGTGGGACAGTTACAGGCATCTCTCAGCTCCGGTATCACGAGGTACCAATACCATCAAGCCCGGTTGGCTCCATATGGTACTGCCACACCGCAACTAATTTAAACTTTATTTGTATGCTGCTTATGGTTCAATATCGTTTCTGAATGATGGAACTCTATGGCGGATATTGTTCAACTATAGACAAAGATAGAAACGAGGACGTTTCGTTTCTGATGTTTCTGAACAGTTGGAAATAATGAGAACAAAATTAGCTTATTTTATTGTGAAAACATTTTGGTCGAACAAATACCAACATACCGATTACTATTTGTAAACAAACCGATAAAATATCAGTGTGTCAATGAAGCAACTGAAGCTAAGTCGTAATGATTGGACAACAAACTTGCAAGCTCACCGGCGATTGGTAGATACCGGTTAGATAAGCATCGTGTTTGGTGGGTTACCTAAGTTCTGCATTTGATGTTGGCTCAGCACGACTACGATACGATCCTCGTGCGGGAAGTGCGTGTCAGGATCGTGCTCCTTTACTTCTAATTCTGCATCTGTTGAGGAAATTTTATTTACATTTATTAAAAGATTTTTCTTGCGAATTTTGGAATAAAATCTGTCTGAAAACTTATCACCTCCCTTCTCTTCTTCATAATATACCTAGATCATTTTTTTTTTGTTAGTATAGATAACCCAACAAAAAAAACACTAAAAAAGTGAAAAATAACTTTAATTTCGGAAGTCGGTGTCTTTGCTTTTTAATTTTCGTTTTTTGCCACCGACTTCCGAAATTAAAGTTATTTTTCACTTTTTTAGTGTTTTTTTTTGAAGTCGGTTGTATTTTTTTGTAAAAGTTTTTATTTTTCACTTTTTAGTGGTGGTACTTACCCCACACAAGTTACTACCTGCTATGTAAATAACAGTGAAGGAGTCTAATAATTATATCGTCTACATAGACTGTGGGAAAAATACGTAATATTGAAGCTAGCTCAAAAACTACGCAAGCAAACTTAATAAAATTTATATGGGACCATCTCGGGAGTATACCCTTTTGAACTAAAAAAGAATTTTTAAAATCGGTTCACAAACGGCGGAGTAATCGGTGAACATACATAAAAAAAAAACAATCATCCGAACGTAGTACCTCCTCCTTTTTTGAAGTCGGTAAAAAAACTAAAATCCTTCGAGTATAATTACCTCAATCTGCCTAGCCTTTTCCCAACTATGTTGGGGTCGGCTTCCAGTCTAACCGGATGCAGCTGAATACCAGTATTTTACATGGAGCGACTGCCTATCTGACCTCCACAACCCACTAACTGGGTAATACGATACCCCTTGGTTAGACTGGTTGTCAGACTTTCGTGCTTCTGACGACTCGTAACGACTGTCAAAGATCCACACATGACAGCCGGGACCAACGGCTTACCGTGCCTTCCGAGGCACGGAGGAGTATAATTACCTAAGTATTATAAATTACCTTAGTATTGTATTATAAGGTAAATTATTACTTTGTAAACCTAAAATTGCTTCTCAACTAAAATAAACTACTTATGCCAATTGTACCAATGTCTTCAAAAGAAACATTAAACCATTACAGAGTCTAAAGAAATAATATTATTATTGTATCGACAGTCTCTATTAGGTACTTATTTCCATTTATTTTATTTCTTATTTTGTCTATGGCCAGTATGTGGCCATCTTCAGTTATTGAAAATGGAATATCAAAACAAAATAAAAAAACCTATTAAAAATGGAATACCTATAAATAAAAATATGTACCTACCTAGTACTCAAGAAATTATTGAAATTGGTTTATAAAATAGAAGAAATTGCAATAGCATTAAATAAAGCATATTTTCTTATTACAACTCACATGTTTCGAGTGGTGTGGTAGTAACATCTTCGAGAGCAGTCGTAACCTCTGTGGACGTCGATGTAGTGGTCGCTAAAGCTATAAACATAAATGTTTTATTTACCTAAGAAATCGTTAAATGTTTATTTGAATATTTTATTTTTGTCTATATATTTTCAAGAGCCTGTAAAATCATGTGGGACCTATGTTAAACTCCGAGTAGTAATATTAAAATACTGTTGAATCAAAGTATATTATTAGTTTGGTATAATAAAAATACACAAAAAATAATCTGATATTTGGGATAATGATGATGCTTATGGGAAAAAACAAACAACAATTAAAATATTTCAATAATAAAAAAATATTACAATTTTTATGAATACAATTAGGTATTTAATTTAAACGGAAAGAAAAATATTTTTTATATAGAAGCAATACAATTTTCAAGATAATATAATTGTTAACGCAAAAAAAAAATTTTATAAGTTTATGTTAACAAACACGTAGCCAGAAAAAAAGAAAATGCCTTTGAAATAATAATCTTCTGTTTCTGAATTTAACATCTTTAGAAGCCTTCTTTGAAATATCCTATTTTCCTTTTATCGACTCACGGAGTCATTATCATAATTATATTGTTAAATGAGCAATATTTGTGTAAATATATATATTTCTAATCACGTTCTCGAAAACGGCTCTAACGATTTCGATAAAAGTTGCAATATATTACGGGGGCGAAAAATCGATCTAGTATCTGGGAAAATTCATTTTCTTCTATTTTTACCCGAGCAGAGCTCGGTTGCCCAGGTACTATTACTTTAAAACTGCATGATTTATTTGTATATCTCATAATGTTGAGTGAACTGTTTGTGTTCTATACGAGAATAAATTCTTTCCACCGAATTTTGCGAAACTTTTTAATGGAACATCAAGTACTTAGGTCTACAAATTATTTTTTATAATTCCAAACCATATTATTTATTCCTATTCATGGTACGTAATTCTCGAAATTTAGATCATATCAGCAATAATCCATTCGTGGATAGGTATTTTTACGTAATTATCATTGTAGGGTTATATCGTATTACAAATCCCCTCATTAACAAAGCTACAAACAACTGATTACGTTTAGAAATTAGAGCTGGGATTATTTTTGGGCAGTATAACATTTTTGGTAGGTACTTATGACCTATCTACCTACCTATTAAGGTTTTTTCAGCAATTCAATTCTCTTCGTCTTGTTCGCGATAAACTCAAAAACTACCGCACCGATTTTCATGCTGTTTTCACCAATAGATAGAGTGGTTTTCGAGGAAGGTTTTAGTATAATAATAACTGATATCCGCGCGGGTGAAGCCGCGGGCCCTGACAGGGCTGCGGGAAAGTCCGAAAGGGATACCGGCACCTTGGCAACAGGCAACTGAAGGAACACGGGTGAGTCAGTAAAAGTCTGACCCTTCCGCGTCGCGTCGTCCAAGTCATTTGATGATTTCCCACCAACAAAAAAAAAAGGGTGCAGCCGCGGGCATCAACTAGTACATATATAAAGTAAATAAAAGTAATATTTAAGGTTAACCATTCATAAAGGCTTGGAGTTGAACACCTCTATCAATGTCATATTCTTTGTGAAAACTGGAGTTGTTGAACTGAACACAGTTATAGTTCTCACTGTACCATCTACTCATATGCTTGGATCAACTGAACTAAAATGTGTATTTAGGGCTCCGAATACGGTATTAGAGCAATATGAGGCAGCACCGACATATTGCATAAAGTTCTCGTTTTTTTTTATATTCTTCTTTTTTTTTGGTTGGTATATTGGCCTGTGCTAGCTGACATATCGCTAATAATTAGATTTATGTTTTATGTTGCGTAATGTAAATGATTTTGCAAACTATTATAAAGAATCAAATTTTTCTAACTGAACAGACAGCTGTGCTGCTGGGGAGTTTGTTGCGCCACTTCTTCTTCCCAGCTAAAGCACTATCTTCTTATGTCTCTTATGTAATTTTGACGTTTGAAAAGTGCTGATTCTCAGCCTAGTTTGAATAAATGACTTTTGATTTTGATTTTGCCGTTATTAGGTCGTGCCGTAAGTTTCTTCTATCAATGTTCTATTTTGAGAGAAGCCTCAATTGAAAACGTTCTATTATACAGCTTGTATCAGAAATGTGTAGGCATATTTAATGGTGTGTATTTCAGAAGAACAGAAGCACTACGACGACCGCGTGACGTAATCGTAACGTAAATTCGAACAATTTTTGAATCGAAAATCTAGAATTTTGGTTGAAATTTTTACGATGTGAATAAAAAATATGAATAAAGTTTTAAATTAAAGTAAATATTGTAATGGAAAAAGAGTATTTTCAATTTCCATATCGAACGATTCTAAAATTGAAAATACTTGTCATACGTAAGCTATTATGCTTACTGGAGGCCAAGTCTACTAATTTAGAAACGTGTCAGTGGCCTCGCAATGATGAATTTTTGATAGATTTTGTATGGCATATCTGTCAAAAACTGATCATTGTGAGACCACTGACACGTTTGTAAATTAGTAGACTTAGCCCCCTGGTAGGCCTTATATTAAGTACTACTTACTATAAATTGTGATGTCATCTCTCGTAAACCCCATCGAGTTTTCTGCATAACAGTAGTAAGAGCCGATATCTTCTCTGGACATGTTTCTCACTCGCAGAAATGCTGTGTACTTGTATCCTTGGGATTTTAGACTCGTCTGGTACTTTGATCCTGTACATGTACAATTATTACAAATTTCAAGGCTACAATAAAAAGGTAGGTACTGAAACCTTACCTTTCAAAGGCAATAATAATATTTTGGTAAAAAACCAAGGATCCGCAACTACTATAAAGTACCGTATTAATTCTCTTAGGGTTTGTTTATTCATGTTGAACGCTGGTAACCGTCGCCGATATACCAGCGCTTCTCGGAGCCGAAAAGCCGCTGGTTGTCAACCCTGCCGCAGGCAGTTTTCATACTTTTAGCCAAATCAACGCGTCTCGGCGTGGCGGCGCGTACCTACTAATCAGATAGCAACTTGTCGACGCTTATCGGCAACGGTTACCAGCCTTTTATATAAATACCTAAACCCTTTTTTTTTTTTTTTGAGGTTTGGAAATCATCCAATGACTTCTCCCGCTCTGGGCGGAGCGGAAGGGCGTGTCAGACTTTTACTGACTAAAACCCACCCGTGTTCCTTCAGTTGCCTGTTGCCAAGGTCCCGGTATCCCTTTCGGACTAACCCGCAACCCTGGCAGGCATCGGTCCTAGCGGACCCCGCCAATTGTGCTGACATCTCTATGAGGCGCGCGTGGAACACGACGCGCCATCGACCCGGGCCTGGTCCTAATCGGACGGCGAGCTACCCATTGCTCGCCGTCCGCAAGCCCGCGCCTATGGTGGCCGGGAATACGCCTGGGATTCCCGTCGCCCAGGGCGTCTCCAACGGCGGCGGTTAGGGGCGTGAGGGCGCAAACTTTGCCTCTCCCTCACGCGTTCCGCCTCCTCCTTCGCGAGCATTACTGCTTCGCAGAAGGAGGTGACTGCTTCCTATGCCCTCTCACTCCGTACCATGGCCTGGACCAGAGCCGGACGCGAGAGGTCACCGCCGCCAATCGCCTCCAAGAGGACACGGCGGGGCTCCGCCCAAGCAGGGCAGCTCCATCGTATGCTCCACCGTGTCCTCCGGGGATCCACACAGTGGCGACACCCGGGCGTTTCCTCCCGCCTTATTCGAAACAGGAACCTCCTGACGCAACCGTGTCCGGTGAGGACCTGCGTCAGGCGGAAGGTGAGAACGCCGTGGCGCCTCTCTAGCCACTCCTCAAAGAGGGGACTTATTGCCGCAATTGTGGCGTGCCCAGCACTGGATTGCGACAATCGCACTCTCCATGCCGCCATGAAAATACCTACACCCTAACAAAATAACAACAATAATTAAAAACTTCATGAGTATCCTACAAATACCGTAAATAATAGCAAATCTACAAATATTTGAACACCAATAAATTGATACTCCAAACTCAAATATGTGGTAGAACTCACAGCCTTTGTAAAAGGTTAGGCAAAGGATATTAAACTTTAACTCTGCTACATTTTAATAAATTGGGTACGTAAAATGTCTCTTTGTAATACAAAATTGTAACAGAGCCGCAACAACTCAAAGAAAGATTAAAATTATTCACAGTCCAATATTTGAAAAGGAAAATTGCTTGATACTTTTTCGGATTTTCAGAAACAAGTTTACTGGAAATCCGGAAAATTACCAAGCCATTTATCAATACTACGAAATAAACTTACCATTATAAAGTTTATTTAGATCTATGTGTGTCCAGTATACGGTGGGAGGGGGATTGGCTTCGATCCTGCATTTGAGCTGCATTGTCTCGCCGACGTAAACACCCATCATCTTCTGTGAGATTCTAGCAGTTGGTTTACCTGGCCAAAATACTTGATTTCAGTTTTAAGTTCGGTTTAGATTCTTTACGCATCTTTTCTTCAATAAATAAATAATAAAAGAATGATAAAAACTAGAAGTGTCGTCGCATCTGTCGTTAGTCCAGCGTAGATATTCATCAAACGTATACGAAGCGTAGAAGTTCAACAGAATCGCGTCTACACTACGCTAGACCCCACTCGACGTCCATGCATAGATATAAACCGACGTCAACGCCTGAATATAGGTTCTAAGGTGAGAGCAAATACATAAGGCTCTGATCAAAACGTAACTTGCAAGAAAGCGCAGCTTCAGTTCACCAAAACAATCCGCGGAAATATGCGAGGACGCTTGCAAGCTACGATTTATTAATGAAGCTTGAGTACGTCAAGCTTTATGAATAAATCGTCCTGTATTTTTGCACAAATAAACGAGGATGACATAAATCCTAACTTTCTGCTCTTGAATCAACAACCTCATATCAAGTGAACTCTCGTAATTAGCTAATAGTGCATTATGAATATGAATTATGGTTTTATAAAAAAGCCAAGTATTTAAGACTAGATTAATTTAGACTACAGTCTATTATGAATCAATTAATCAGTCTATTCCTAACTTCCTAATTAATATTATAAATGCGAAATTAAGTTTGTTTTTTTGTTTGTTGCGCTTCCAAGCTAAAAGGGCTGATCGGGGATGAAATTTGGAACATGGGTAGACCATGATAAGGACATCTTAGGCTACTTTTCGTCCTGGATCGCAGACAAAATCGCGGGCAACAGCTAGTATTGAATAAATCTGGTAAAAAAGCACTCCTATGAAGATTGATGATCTGAATCCATTTAAATGGCGGAAGTAAAATGCTGGCTGTTATTAGTTATGTTCTAACAACAACGTTGACTCTTTGGTATGATAGTTGATTAATATGTAGTAGATACCAGATACCGAAGCTAAATGGCTGTGACAGTTATGAAAGCAAAGATTGAACGATTCCAATGTGTATGACAAGTTTATGATCGTTTCAAATAGGTATACTTAAGTTTTGAAACGATGCAGCCTAAGAGCCAGCAAAAGAGTAACCATGGAGTTTCTTGCCGGCTCTTCTCCATAGGAAACGACCAATTGGAACCGTGCACCTAGCTTCTGACGTTTCATAAGTGCCCATGTAGGTTTATGTGAAATAAAATATTTTGATTTTGATTTTGCCTGTTTTACCAAGTTGACACATCTCTGAACTAAGACGTCGATTACATTTTGGCAGCATGATTCGAGATTCAGCTAAGCACTTGTTGACATCGGATTATTAACATGAACTTAAGCAACAATAAGATCATGCTCGTGGTATACTACATATACCTATATACCTACAGGTACCTAAATATTGTTATCTTATGAGAACAAACTTTACGTGTTCGAAGTTCGTTCACATTACATTTAATTTAAATACTTGTACCTCCAACGGCTTTGCAAGTTGAGCTTTGATTAATGAACCACTCAAGCAAGTTAAATACTTATGTTCAGTGATTATCTTTGAACAAAAGAAGTTTAGGATCCAAAGGTTACGGTCTGAAGAACAGAGAATGCATGCCTAATTGAATTTTAGATAGGGGTCTCGTCAGACTACTAGAGATAGGGTTCCATACGATGTAATTAGTTTTAAGATATTAGATTACTTTGAACAGAGTATAATACCAACGTATTGAAAACTAGCTGTGCCCCGCGGTTTCATCGAATACAGGGTTTTATAGGGTTAAAAGATAAACTATGTCTTTTCCAGGTCATGTTCTACCCATCTGCCAAATTTCATCCAAATCCGTTCAGCCGTTTTAGCGTAAAAGCGTAACGAACAAACAAACTCACTTTCGCATTTATAATATTAGTTCGGAAGTTAGGATTAGACTGATAAATGCATTCATAATACAAATACTGTAGTCTAAATTAATCAAGTCTTAACATAATCAGCCTATAATGTTCCCACTGCTGGGACACAGGCCTCCTCTCTATGAGAGGGAGTGGGCCGTAATCCACCACGCGGGCCCATTGCGGGTTGGTAGATGTCACATGTCTTCGAATTTATGATTCTAAGATATGCCGGTTTCCTCACGATGTTTTCCTTCACCGTTTTGAGAGCAGTGGAGATGAAATTATTTACACAAAGTAAAGCGCCTGTCGGGGTTCGAATGTTCAAAAGTCGCGGCCGTTACCACTGGGCCACCACTGCTCACCTCGATCAAGTCTTAAATAGTCTTAAATACTTGTTTTTTTTTTATAAAACTATAATTCATATTTCACTATTAGGTAATTGCGAGAGTTTACTTGATATGAGATAGCAAGATAACGACAAAGCGTTTACAAAAAGGTTGAAATAGTTATTAATCTTTTCGGACACGTTAGCTATCAAATTATTAAATGAAGCATGCTCTATACCACTATATATTTAGTATATCAATGAATAAATAATATACCTACATAAGCCAACTAAGAGAAATATTTTATAACTTACTCTGGCACAGCTAAGACCCGGAAATATCGGGAAAGGCCGTGCTAAATGCCATATTTAAGACTAACACGCCAGCGAACACGTATATCAAACAACTACATAAAATATTTCATTCGAAACTATATCCATTCGTGAATGGAAACATGTAACATGCTCATCCTATATTCAGGCACGTGGGAGATTGCACACGGGATCCGATGTACGATACTTACAGAGGACATGAAGAAGGATCCTTTTGCTGACGGAAGGAGGGACCCCGTTCGTTGCTATGCAGAGGAGGGCCCCATTTATTCCTCGAGTCACTGACGTCATGTTCAACCAGGCCCCGCTCCACTTGCTGACTGTAAAGTGCCGGCTTACAAAGTGCTATGTGCAACGGTGCAGACAACCGTCGATATATTGGCACAGTGACAAAGACAGGATATGAAATTGTACGTCGTGTTGCTCGTGTGAAGTTCCGTTTAGTCATGATGAGTTTTGTCTTTCAGTTACTTTTTTATGGGAATTTAAGTGTATTGAAATTTTCAAAAGTTTTTTGCAATTTGCAGGTCAAGGGTCAGTGTCAGCTATTATGTTGATTAAAATAATATGATTCGTAACAATATGGCTTTACAAAACTATAATAATTAGAATCGGCAATTCAGTTAGAATTGGCCTCAAATTTAATGTCATGATTTCATGAAATAGCGTAATATGAACTTAGAGATTTGTATTGATGGTTATAATTCTATAAATAAATATTTGATACGGTCGCGAATCATATTTATATCAACATACAACCTGATTTGGAGGGCTACCTTTCGCTTTCACCTTAAAAAGTATCTGCCGTAGATCTGCTGTTGCCAATTCTGTAAGTATTTTCTACGTTATCCAATTGAATTCTAATTTTAACACACCTTTAGTTTCTTAATCTATAATTATGCTAATTAGTCTAGATATGCTAAAAATTAAAAATCGATCAAATAACAAAACGTCTTTTAAATATAACCTTGGGAACTTATCACTCACTGTCCACTATGCAACAGTTAAAGGGAGACCTGTTCTCCCTTACCTACCAGTCTCCCTGCCAACGGTGAAGGCAGCAGAGTCTTCTCTTCTCCAGAGGATGGTCGGCTGTGGGGTTCCCGAGGCTGCGCAGTGAAGGGTGACATTGTCTCCCTCCCACACTATCACCTCGCCGCTGCTGTCTGAGTCCACGATATCCGGTGGCACTAAACAAAGCAAGGTATAAGAAGGCCTGATAAAATCGGAACTCATCCTATGGTGACACATGCCTAAGCTTAGTCCATATAAAGCACCGGTCGATGTGCTGGTAAATGTGAAAAATTATGAAAAAAGAGCATTTTTGAAACTGTCATTTACATATTACTGGCACCACCGAGTATGCGTAGTGTAGTGCGGATGGCGATGCATTATTCACGTTTGCCACTAGCAATTCCTATGCTCGGATCGTCCGTAAATTTCTGGCAATATACAACCGTTAACAGCAAGTCTTAGACTTGCGCAATTACGTAGTTAGGGTACATCATCCTTATAGATGTATCCTGAAATGAGTAAAAAAGAGGCGCCAATTTTCGTTTACAGAAATTCTAGTTCGAAGTCTTCCAAGGCAGGGTTCTAAATTCTTTAATGTGAGGATAGAACGATGAAGGAATGCACGATAGCCGTAAATCTACTTAAATAGTGATATGCAAGGCATTTAGAAGCCTATCATTGTCCGTCATAAATGTCCCAACTAACCCTGTATGAAGTGAGCGTCGTGTTTGTTCAGCGTGTCGATACGAATCTACTTATTTGCTTTAATGACCATTTCAGGAAAACTGGTCTAGTATTTATTAGAACGATGCGTACACATCCATGAATTTAATGTGCACTACCTATAAATGGCGTTTTCAAATATTACATAAGGACCTGTTATTACAGAATAGTTACAAACAAAGAGTCAATAAATGTATATAATTACACACGTAATCAGCTGATATGTTCTAACTGTTGGGACTCAAACCTCATATACCGTGTGAGAGGAGGTGAGCCGTTATACTAAGCTGGTACAACGTACAACAGTCCACAGCCTCCTCCCCCTCGATGGTGGTTAATGTGCTTAATGCACAAGCTAAGACTACATTTAATAATACTGCATCTCAATTAGACTAATAACCATTCACACTAAGTAGATCATTATGTTAATAATATACAACAGAATGAACAAAAGCACTTTCAATCCTTGAATGGCCATCTCTAAAGACTAAAGTGCAGTTATAATATCTGGTGCATTGTCAATTCTTTTGTTTGGGAGAGAATGGCAGATTAAGAGCTAACTCCGTGTGCAGTAATTAATGAAACTCAGGATAATAAACGTCAGGTGCCAAGCGACTATAACTCACTCTGATATTATTCTTTCGGAAGTAACCACGCGGTTTATAACGAAGACATATTGGAAAAGTGATCAAAAATGTTCCAAATTTTTTATTACATTTTGTAATCCAGCATTGCAGTCCTTAATTGCCTTGAGGCTTTTATAGGGCGTCCCACGGATATGCCACATGGAGGGAAAGTACCTTTAATATGATGGAACATTTTACTGAAAGAAGAAATGTTGAACCGGGAATCGAACCCGTTACATGAGAAAAATAATCATCCTGTAGCTTTATCATACCGATCGAAAGGCTTCATCATAAGGATTATTTTTTGCTAAGTAACATAGTGTCACAAATAAAAGGAAGACCATGAATTTTAGCATTTGATTTGAAATTTTGTTCAGAAAAATGAAAAGACTTTGTATTCAACAGGAAGGGACTCATTTCGAGCATTTGATAAATTGATTAATTTAGTTTTAAAAATGTTCGATTCCCGGTTCAACCATGTAATTATTTAAATATCTATGAATGCAGTTTAAATTGTTTTTTAAATTCAAATAATGTCTTCAAACTTAACAGACACATTTGTTGCTGAGGAGTTTTTCGGGCGTTTTGGGGGGCATTTTGGTGGGCTGTCTTATATAATACTGAAATTCAAAAATTTCAAATTATTAAAATTCCGCATTCGCAATCACAATCATATTCATTTTGATCCTTAATTCAACAACCAGTGTGGAGTAGGTGATCGTAGACTATGTTTGTTTTGCTGAATTCGATAGTTGTTGAATCATCAGAATAGAATGGTTGAATGCGTTACGCAATTTACAGTGCAGGTTAAGGCCGGGTCGTAACCAAAATTGCCTGTCTTCAATTTGATTTTTCATAAAATTGATAAGACTTAGGTATAAAATAAAAATAGTATGAGTAACTACATGATATTTCCAAACTTTTTGTGTAACAGAAACACACAATATTAAAATTTTCTCGATAAAAAGATATCACGAAGTTACCTCTAATTTTCACGTATTTTCGATTTGTACTTAAAATGCTAATGCCTATTATGATAAAAATTAGATGATTAATGTATTAAAACAAGGCAAAAAAAATTGTGTAGGCTTTTTTTTTATTCCTTTTATTTTTGGTTTTATTACGAATCAAAGCTTGTAGGACTTACGACGATCTTAGTTCGTGGAAGAAGCCATCTTCCGTCGCACATTACGGGAACTTCAAGCATATTTTTGTTTCACAAATCAGTCGGCTTCGCTCTGTTGAGACGAGAGGACTACGCTCAAATTTTTAGCTGCTCTGAGATATTATTTATTTTCGTAAATAATACTTTCGTAATTTATCACATTCCACAAAAGAAACTGAGACATAGAAAACATGAAATAAACACTAAAACCACTTCCAAAACGAATATTACAAGTGTTATTGATTGATAAATAAATAAATACCGAGTCTAAATAAACATATAAAATTCAATGTTGATATTTGAAAACTCAAGATGACATACATTTTATTTGACAGATTTTTGACTGATATAGTAGCACGGAGTATAGAAAGAAGTAGGTACAACTAGCGCCATTGCTCTGTATTGCGGTGAATTTTCTTGCGGAGAAAATTTACAACATAGCCAACGAGCCCATTCCACGTTCATTTGAAAATTCGCACTGGAGATTAAATCTTATTGCGATTTACTCAGGATCCAAATTCGTTTACTCCCACTTTTTTTGACAAACTTCTTGTAAGGTGACCCTTAGACGAACAATTGGAGCGACTGACCGCCCCTAAATAAAACTTGTTTAGAATAATACCTTTATTCTTCGGTTATTGGTATAACGAATGAACTCGAACAGATTACGTATGACTCAGGATTTTTAATTTGTCTGTCCGCGATGTCTTGTTTATATCTCTTTATTTGACTTTTTTGTCGTAGTTGGGTTTTAGTTTTTACCTGACTACGGCGAAGCAAAAAGGAGGGTTATGATTTTGACCGGTTTCTATGTATTTATCTATGTCTGTTCCCTCATATTATCTTCTAAAAGACTCATCACAATTTGACAAATGGGGTATCGTTGGAAGCTTCTTGATCTTCGCTGGTCATCGGCTATATGAAGATACATTAAATTGAAAATGGCGCCCTCTAGGTGACATATCATGAACAACAAAAAATATTTTTTAATCATACCATGTTGGGTATCAAATGAAAGGTTTTAATTAGCACATTTCAAAAATATATATTATAACCCCAAAAAAAAGCAGCGACAATCAAGACGTATATTGCCATATGTTTATGCTAACGCGTGGGGTGATAAGTGCCGCTTCACGCGCCGCCGCACCGTAAACAGAAAAAACGTCAGACGCACCGCGTGACACCACACTGCACGCGACGCGCCACGCCCCGCGTCTCCGTAAATGAGGCCTAAAGTTATAATGCAACTTGGCATGTTTTCAAAGCTACAATTTCAACAGTTACAAAGAGGGACCATACTAAACTTTCTACTAAGGGACTAGTTATAACAAGCGCCCGAGACGCGCATTTTGTACGCTGCGTTTCGGGCGCTCAATAAAATTGTATGAATTCCTATGTAACGAATTTTATCAAGCGCTGCAGTCTAAGCGAGCGCCCAAGCCGGGCGCCGTTAGGCCTGCACATGTCGCAACTTGCCACTCTCAACTTGCATCTCCGTTGTGCGATTTACAAATAAGACTGGGAGAAGACATGCCGCAGGCATCGCTTCATCGAGAATTGCTGCTGCGTGCGCCGCCGTGATGAAACGCCGCGTGTGACGCGGCTATGCCATTCGCGGGCTCCGCCGCAAAAAACGCTCCATTTCAAACAAACGCGTGTAAAATCGCGTCTCCGTAAACGCACTCATACAACGCCATATGTTTGAATTCAGTGCGGGCGGCGCCGCCCAAAGCCACGCGCGACTCCTCGCGTCTCCGTAAATGAAGCCTAACCGTGCCCTTGACGCTTGGACGCGAGTTCCTTTTTCACTATTTTTCCTTGTCATTTTCTCCGCATTAGTAATAAACTTAAAAGAAACACGGTTCAAAAGTTACAACAAAATGTGGAAATCTTGTTGCGTTTGAAGAGCGTCCAAAACGCGCCGGGCGCGCGCCCAAAACACAGCGCAGGTACTGAGCGCGTACCTCGGGCCCTTGTTATAATTAGTCCCTTTGGTACTTTGGCACCCATTTACATAGATGAATAGATATCAATTCTTTTAGTGGTGAAGCCGACAATCCTACATTTATTTCTTTTGTACAGAACTCAGCCTCTTTTTCACATGTTTCAAATGTTTTCGAAGGGGATTGTTCGCGTTTGGCGCAGGAAAGGTTTTCATGATACATGCCATATTCGTTGCACAATACAGTGCAAAATTCATTATACGAATATTATTTTTTACTTGGGTATCACTTTGTACGATCCTCCAAAGAGAGAAATCCACGATATAGCATTATATTTATTACTTAGTAACACAGTTTTCCACAAATACGTCATTAGGTACAAATTGTACAAGGCCCTAAATAAAATTTGGTAACATTTAAATTTGAACTTTTTCACGTCAACATTGAGTTTCTAGTTCCAAAACATGAACATGATCCATAGTTCTGAATTCAAGCTTAGCGTATCGTATATGCAAAATAAACTACAGAAGATTGAAATTCGAATTCTATAAACGCCAGACGAAAAGTTTCTGCTGGCGGGAAGGCATTGTGTTTTGTTTTCGTCGTGTTTAATGAGAGGGGTAGGTAAGGGTTGCGCGGGTGAAATATGATTTTTTGCTGTCAATACACGCCCCCTTAAAAGGGAGTTTGAAGTTTTACGAGAACGACCTCGCTGGGGGACGATTAACGAATATCTTGACCAAACACTTATATGTATGTAGTTAATGTCAAAACTGTTTTCAGGAACAAAGACCTAATGGTTCATAAGGCTAGAAATAGTGTTACGTACAGTGACTTCTATCGCTTAAAAAACTCAGAACGACTGGTGTCAGAATGTGGTGATTTTGGGCGCTGTCAGTTACTGACGATCAGTCACTGACGTCAGGTTCCCACGGCGTTGTAACACTTTTTCCACCCTCAATCAGTTTCCCCGTACAGTACGACACAACGTATATGTAGCATCGTTCATTCATTTCAATTTTACTAATGTATTTGGTTATATGACTTTACAAGGTATTGCTTTGCGTAAAGATCATTTTCACCTGAAGCAGTAATAAAGATTTGAAAGCGCATTAAATTCGGATGGTGAGAATTCGGTTTTAAGAATTTTGTCGATGCTACATCTAAGTTGTATCGTACCTACCTATCTCCTATGGATCATAATACATACCAGAAACATGCAAATGATGTGTTTGCGTGATCATGGGCTCAGTATTGATCTGGCACATGTAGTATCCGCCGTCTGCCGGCCTGACGTCACGCAGCGTCAGAGACCAGGTCTGGTCTCTTTTGGAGACTGCGACCCGGTGGTTCTTCGTGATGACGTGATGGCCAATTGTCAGGATCGTTTGTGTATCTACGCGGAGCCATGCCACCTAGGAAATAAGTGTTAATTTAGTTAGACGAATCATAACATCTACCTGCGACGGTTATAATACATACAGGTTGATTTTTTTTTCAAAATCGCGAAAAATCAACTGTTCCCTCCATTTTGACGAGCTATGCGAACATAAATGTAGGGAACAGCTGATTTCTTTTCGCGATTTCATTGTTGGTCCCGTAGTGAAAGTTGTTTATAATGATGAGTACAATGAACCCTTAAGAGGATTAAAACGACTAAAATTTAACCCTGTATAGGTAGGTTTCCATTTGCAGCTTAAACTAACGACACACATGAATTGGTTTTGTCGTTCTATAGAATTAAGAATAACAAAAGTAGAAACTGCCCCGTATTGAAAATAAATTCCTGGAAGTTACCTAAACAATATCTTCCTACTCTGAATATTATGTATACAATGGAGTATAACGAAACTCGTTGTTTTATTTTTATCAGAACTGTCATTATTAATACAGGGTGTAAGGGTAAACACTCTTGTCATTCAAACCATGGGTAGCCGATTTAAATATAAAAATAAATGACTGAAAACAACAAAAAAAAAACGTTATTTTCATTAAAAGATTTTAAACAGCCGGCCGCGAGCGCGACCCCTCCCTCAGTCAGTCGTCAGTCAGTCAGATAGAAACCTATCTGACACCGTACTCGCTAGCGAAACAGCTGACTGACTGAGGGAGGTCACATCCCGCATCCCCTGCCTGTGTTGAGACGCAAGTTCGTCGCCCTAGCGCATAGGGCAACGAACTTGCGTCTCTTGTGGCAAAATGGAGATTTAAAAAAAAAAAAAAACGTTATAATTTTCCATTGATTTTACATTTTATAAATGACACCAAACCACTGGTTGCAAGGATAACGGTGTTTACCCTAACACCCTGTATAGGTACTGTGTGCTTACATCGCATACCTATATAAAAACTGGAGTTATTTTGTTAAAGCATCAATAGGCATACGAACAACAACATACATACAACAACATACACACAAATACTGCTAATTAAATTCTTGAAATTCAAACTTTTTTCAATCTATAATCTACACCATATTTCGGACACACCACATTGTTATTTTAACTAGAAATAAAATGAAAAGTTACTTCGTCGTAACAGAAAAAACCTTCATTGATGGTATTTACTTTCCTAGAGTTATAAAATAAAATAAAAACATAATTAAAAGCATAAAAAAATACATCACTTCTCGGATTCAATAATTCCCAGAAGCTGTTTAAATAAATACTGGTAACGGTTTCCAGTGTTCAGTTATTCGCTACGGAGAAAATCCTACGTAAAATTCTGCAAATAACTTTATTTACAGAAAGAAAATCGAACACCGTACAACGAAGTTATAACTCTAATAAAAAGAAATTAAGACCTACATCACCTACATTATTCTACATATATGTGACTATGTGCTTGAAGGTAGCTCTATGAATAGCGTCTGGATTTGTCCAAACACGACAGGTTTTTGGTACCTATACCGTCGTGACCTCCTTTGACTGATACCTATCCTTCCAGTTTCCAAAGTTTCCAAAGTTTTTGTTTTCTCATTGGGTCCATCTCATCTCATTTCACATTCACTTAAAAACGCATTTTAAATTACTGACACATAACTTTCACAATGTCTAATCTGTAATTAAATCACTTTTAATTACATACAACTCATTAATTTGGTACTGCTATTAGATAACAGATGGCGTTGTGCCGTGACGTCACTTTTGTAGATCGCGGTGTCGAGATATTCGTGCAAAACATGATACCGCGGTACTTTTTGGAATAAATTGTCTTACTCTGGACACCCTTGTTTTATTTCTATCTGAGATATTTTTGGGACGGTGGACCAAAGTGGTCCTTCGAAACCGGATGAAGGATTGGTGTGCATTGTCTTCTTTGTTGAGGTGGAGTCAGGTTGAATGGTCAACCTGCTGCTGCGAGTGTACATCGCGGTTAATTGCGAGCAGCATCGGTGGATCGTATATAGTTGGCGCCTAAGCGTATATGTACAAGTAGTACACAACGGTCAGCGCTGGTGCTACCAAACGGTTCGTGTTGGCGTGAGCAGCAGCTGCGGTGCGGGGGAGAGTACCCCGCATATCATTGCGACGAGCTACGTATAAGTGAGTGAACAGTGAAGTAAAGTGGTACGAGGATAATCTGTGAGTACTATAGTGACTAAATAAAATTAATACATTGAGACTTAACAATTACAAGCAAATTTAGACTTTATTAACTTTAGAAAAATTTAACCAACAATTTGGACTTAGAAACTTTAACGTGTGCATGGACTTAGAATAATCTCAAGAAAAAGTGAACTTCGGGGAACCTATGCCCGATTTTGCAGCGAAGTTTATGAAGTTCAAAGACTTGTGATTTTTTACGTGTTGTCCACGAACTTAGCATAGCGTTCCGGAACAGTTGAAAAGACTTTATCTATATTCAAGATGGAAGCTTTGAGTAATTTACAGTTTAATTTACATTCTACTATCAGCAAAGCAAGGTCTAACTTTAAGAAGTCACCTAAGGAGCGAATTACCAGTTCATACATAGAAACTAGATTAGAAAATTTAGAAGCTAGCTGGTCAGCATTTTCAGAAACTCATATCAAACTTGTATCATCGGTTAAATCTATTGAATTCGAAAAATCGGATTATAATATAAAAAATGTATATGAGACTACGGAAGAATTATTTACTGATTATAAAGCAGAGTTGAGGGAAGCATTGAAGAAAATGATTAATTCGGATAATTCAGGTAAAGGGCCTGAATCTTCTGCGAAGGGTTCTAAAGAGATGTGTTCTGTAAAATTACCAAAGATTGAGTTGCCTATGTTTGCCGGAAGTTATTCTGAGTGGATTAGTTTTAGAGATTTATTTAAATCCTTAATACACAATAATGGTCTACTAGACGATGTTCAGAAACTGCATTATTTGAAATCACATTTATCTGGAGAGGCTGAAGGTCTTTTACGGCACATTCCTATTACAAGTAGTAATTATGCAACCTGTTGGACTAAATTAGAGGATCGGTATAATAATAATAAATATTTAGCGAATTGTATAATTAAACGTTTTATGAGTCAAAAAAATATTGTAACCGAATCCTCCAACGCAGTTAAGGAGTTATTAGACACTTCTAACGAATGTTTACATGCTTTGGAAAATTTAGGCATAAAGGTTGAGCATTGGGATATTATAGTTATTTATGTATTAAGTTTAAAGCTAGACACTGAGTCACGTAAACAATGGGAAATAAAAATTAGTGATTGTTCAGACGACTTGCCTACAATGAATCAGTTCAAATCTTTCCTTGAACAAAGATTTAGATCTTTGGAATTTTTAGACAATAAAGGTCAACGTCATCAGTCCAATCGCAATGTGCCAGTCAAGTCGCTCCATGTGTCAACCACATCGTGTATTTGTTGTCAAGATAACCACAAGCTTGCTAATTGTAAAAAGTTCGCCGGTCTCGATATTGATAAGCGTCGTAATTTTGTCCAAACAAATGGTTTATGCTACAACTGTCTAGGGGCAAATCACTCCGTATATGCATGCCGCCAGTCCACCAGATGTCATATATGTAAAAAGAAGCATCATAGTCTTCTTCATCTCAAGAATGTCTCCAAATCAGTTGGTGATAGTAACAAAACTGATCAAGTGGCAGAAGGCAGCGTTTCTGCTGATACCACTTCAACCCAGAGTAATTCCACTAATATTGTAAATTGTTTTGCTAATAGTCATAGCCAGATATTATTGGCCACTGCGCTAATTGAAGCGGAATCAAAGAGCGGTACTGCTATAGTATTAAGATCCCTGTTAGACCAAGGGTCTCAGGCTTCCTTTGTGACGGAAACCGCGGTCCAGCTCTTAGGTCTCAAAAGAATACCAACTAAAGGCTCAATATCAGGTATAGGCGGTGATCAAGGCCAATCGAAGATTTCATTAAATTCGATGGTTCTCATTAAGGTTAAATCACGCGTCGACCCTAGTTTTATTATCACTGTTAAGGCTTATGTTTTAAATAAACTAACGACTATTTTACCGGAAAGAAAGGTTGTGGCAAACGTTTTGACTACAATCTCGTCTTTGGCTTTAGCAGATCCTTCGTTCGATACTCCGAACAAAATTGATTTGCTTTTAGGTGCCGAAGTTTATGGCCAGATTTTGTTAGAAGGGTTAATCAGAGGTCCACCCGGTCGGCTCATCGCGCAAGATACTAGACTAGGATGGATCTTGTCTGGTCAAGTAGGTGAAATCAACCAAAGCGAGACATGCCACAACACCGTTGTCACATTGCATTCTATGCATACAGATGAGAATACACTTCTTAAAAAATTCTGGGAACTTGAATCTGAGCCTAAGGGCGATTACGATAAGGTTTACTTGACCCCAGAAGAACAGAAGTGCGAAGATATATTTAAGGCCACGACTAGACGAGACGGATCTGGTCGCTATATTGTGCACATGCCTTTCAGGTCAGGTGATCCTACTTGTAAATATGGTGGATCGAAAGACATCGCTCTTAAACGATTTTTAACCTTAGAAAAACGATTTCTAAGGAATCCCGAGTTCAAAGCTCAGTATTCAGCCGTCATAAATGAGTACATAGCTCTTAATCACATGGATATAGTACAGGATAGGGAAAAAGAAGGTTCCGTGTACTTACCTCATCATGCCGTCATCCGTAACGAAAAAAGTACGACGAAGTTGCGCATCGTATTTGATGCATCATGTGTGGGTAGCAATGGGGTATCTCTTAATCACGATTTAATGGTGGGACCTCGTCTACAACCTGAGCTTCGTCATATTATCATGCGTTGGCGTTGTGAACCTGTGTGTCTGGTAGCGGACATCGTCAAGATGTACAGACAGATTAAGGTATGCAATGATCATACAGATTTCCAGCGTATATTATGGCGTGAGAATCCAGATGACGAAATTCAGATGTTGCGTCATTTGCGAGTAACGTTCGGAACATCATCGGCGCCTTACTTAGCAGTAAGATCCTTGCAGCAGTTAGCTCAGGACGAAGGTGCTGAATTTCCTTTAGCAAGGAACCGGGTTGTTTCCGACTTCTATATGGACGACCTAATGACGGGATGTCAAACCATAGAAGAAGGAGTAGAAATATACAAGCAGACATCGGAATTGCTTAAACGAGGAGGTTTCCAGCTCCAAAAGTGGGCTAGTAACAACAGAGATTTGTTAAGAGTGATTGAAGACGGTGAACAGATATCACAGTCACAAGGGAACATGGAACTAAAAACAGATGCAACTTCAAAAATATTGGGTTTAACGTGGGACAAAGACAATGACGAGTTCGTTTACACTATTCAGCTGAAGGATCTGGATTTACCAGTAACAAAGCGCAAAGTTATTTCGGACATAGCGCGACTATTCGATCCCCTTGGATGGTTAGCACCGACAATCATCACTGCGAAGGTGTTTATTCAACGAATATGGATGACTGGGATTGAATGGGACGCAGAACTACCTGCACCATTGCTGACAGAGTGGCTTGACTTCCGGAAAAACCTTTGTGACCTTATTAAGTTTCGTCTGCCTCGTTGGATCAACTCGAGCAAAGAGAACAGGGTTCTAGAATTGCATGGCTTCTCAGATGCGTCCAATGTAGCATACGCCGCGGTGGTATACGTTCGTATCATTGATAGAGAGGGAAACATTCACGCAACCTTGGTGACTTCAAAAACCAAGGTTGCTCCTGTTAAGCAGGTATCAATCCCGCGATTAGAACTTTGTGGAGCTGTCCTACTAGCAAAGCTTCTTCAGGAAGTCGCTTCAACTCTAGAAGTTAACAAACCGCACTTATATGCGTGGACAGACTCATCCGTCGTATTGGCGTGGTTAAGCAGCCACCCTAGTCGGTGGAAAACGTTTATCGCAAACCGTGTTTCCGAAATACTTACCATTATGGATAGAAGTCAGTGGTCACATGTGTCGTCGTCGGAAAATCCAGCAGATTGCGCATCTCGGGGAGCAAGTCCTTCTGAGTGTAACGATATGCAACTCTGGAAAGGAGGTCCCGTATGGTTACGTAATGAGAAAATAGACTATAATAGAGGAAACATACAAGGAACCACGCTAGAAGAAAGAAAGACAAAAACAAAATGTCATGCAACTGCGGTAGAATGTGATGATAGTCTATTTACTAGGTTTTCTAAGTTCAGTAGGTTGATAAGAGTCATAGCTTACTGTAGAAGATTTTTACGAATGAAGGAATTTGCACATAATAAAAATAGAATAACTACTTGGCTAACTACAAAGGAATTGAACGAAGCTGTACTTACCTGCATCAAACTCTGCCAACTCCAGTCCTTTAATAAGGAAATAGAATCTGTGAATAAAAACCGTAAATTAAATAAGGATAGTAGACTTACCTCGTTGAGTCCTTTTCTTGACGATGACGGTATCTTAAGAGTTGGCGGCCGCTTACACCGGGCTTCTATTGATGAGAATATGAAGCACCCCATCTTAATCCCTCATAAATCACACTTTACCAATCTGTTGATTGCGGAGGCTCACGATAGAACTTTGCATGGCGGGCCTCAATTGATGCTCAATTACTTAAGATCCAAATACTGGATAATCAATGCAAAGACTCTCGTTAGGCAATATGTTCATAAGTGTGTAACTTGTATTCGACATTCAACACAAACTCACCAACAAATGATGGGCCAGTTACCGAAGGCCAGGGTATCGGTTCAGAAGCCCTTCCAATGTACTGGTGTAGATTACGCAGGTCCAATCAGCATCCGAACCTCTAAAGGTCGTGGTCATCACTCCACTAAGGGTTATATATGCTTGTTTGTTTGCATGTCCACTCGGGCTATTCACCTAGAGGTTGTCAGTGACATGACTTCTCAGAGTTTTCTTGCGTCTTTTAAGCGCTTTGTAGCCAGACGTGGCCGAGTATTGGACTTGTGGAGTGATAATGGGACCACATTTGTTGGTAGTGCAAGGGAATTGCGTCAGCTATTCAACGCTGAAAGGTCTATGGTAGCTTCGGAAATAGCTGACTTCCTGTCTATGAATGGTACGACTTGGCACTTCATACCTCCCCATGCTCCAAACTTTGGAGGATTGTGGGAGGCTGGTGTCAAGTCCACGAAGCACCATTTGAAAAGAATTATAGGCACCAGCACATTGACTTTTGAAGAAATGACAACTGTGCTGGCTCAAATTGAGGCTTGCCTTAACTCGAGGCCGATCTCTCAGCTTTCTAACAATCCAGAGGACTCGTGTCCTTTGACGCCTGGACACTTTCTCGTGGGTGAACCTCTGGTTACTGTACCTGATGCAAATTATGAAAACTCATCCATTAGCAATCTGAAGCGATGGCATCTTACGCAAAAAATGCTTCAAAATTTCTGGCGCAGATGGTCCTTAGAGTACTTAACTCAATTGCAACATCGATATAAATGGACTGATCGCAAGCCTGAACCTGTGATTGGGGACGTAGTTCTGGTAAAGGAGGATGGTCTTCCACCCGCTAGATGGTTATACGGGGTCATTACATATAAACATCCAGGTTTGGACAACATTACTCGCGTTGTGACCATACGGTGTAAAAATAATGAAATTAAAAGACCTGTATCTAAATTAATTATTCTACCTGTGAATACTTAGCTTGTTTGCCATCTTGATGAATTTGATATACTTTGTTTTACACATTATACACGGGTTGTGAATTTTACTTTTACTGTTTTACTTGTTTTTTACCGTTGTTTATTTTATAAGGCATTAATTTGTACCGTAGATATAAGGACCTAGGTTTAATTAAGGTTTATTGGATAGACAAACATTCAATCATTAATTTAAGTTTATATTGTCAGGTTAAGGTTGATGGACAGAGCCGTCCATAGTGGGCGGAATGTCTAATCTGTAATTAAATCACTTTTAATTACATACAACTCATTAATTTGGTACTGCTATTAGATAACAGATGGCGTTGTGCCGTGACGTCACTTTTGTAGATCGCGGTGTCGAGATATTCGTGCAAAACATGATACCGCGGTACTTTTTGGAATAAATTGTCTTACTCTGGACACCCTTGTTTTATTTCTATCTGAGATATTTTTGGGACGTTGTACACACAATAACACATTACATCACTGGCCATTCTATACATACAGGGTGTTAGGGTAAACACCGTTATCCTTGCAACCAGTGGTTTGGTATCATTTATAGAACGTAAAATCAATGGAAAATTACAACTTTTTTTAAAATTTTTTTAGATCTAAATTTTACCACAAGAGACGCAAGTTCATTGCCCTATGCGCTAGGGCAACGAACTTGCGTCTCAACACGGGCGGGGGGTACGGGATGTGACCTGACCGGCAGCGAGCGCGATCCCTCCCTTAGTCAGTCAGCTGTTTCGCTAGCAAGCACGGTGTCAGATAGAAACTTTTTAAAATCTTTTAATGAAAATAACTTTTTTTTTTGTTGTGTTCGGTCAATTATTTTTATATTTAAGTCAACTACCCATGGTTTGAATAACAAGAGTGTTTACCCTTACATCTTCTTTCTTCTTGTATAATAAATCTGTAGACGAGGCGTTTCTGTACAATGAAAAAAAAAAAATTGGTGGGTTGACCAAGAATAACCAACAGATTCCATTTCTACCATTTTTGGAATTTTTGTCTGTTTGTCTGTTTGTCTGTCTGTCTGTTTGTATGTTCTTTAGTTTGATTGTTCCACTATCACGTAAAAAGTACGAAATCAATATGGTTAACTTTTATACTCAAATATTGTGTGTAACTCGATGTTTCAATTAGTTTTTGTTTCATCGCAATCGCTTCAAAATATCAAAAGATATATGAATTTAAAGTGTTCAAGAAGGAATTTTCATTACGTAATGTACATACACGTAACGACATCTATTGACGCGAAATGATACTTACTTCTTAATTACTAGGTTTGTGAGATCGTGTGTTGTTATATGACCGTCATTTTCTTTGCGCGGAAACTTAACGCGATACAATGTGTATAGAATATAACTCTAAAGTTAGATTGATTAAAATTTTCCAGATGCGTTGTTTATTTATTAGTTTAGTATTAGTGCGATAGGTGGCGCTACCTATCTTTCAAATCTTGATAATCATGAAAGAATAGTGACAAATGTTAAATTCTTAAAAAATATGGGTAGGTATTTATTCTTTAATTTTTCACTTTTCTACATAGTTTATTTAGCTTACAGAGTGTTCGAACGTTTTCCCATATATTTTGACAGTATCATTTCGTGCTCGATAGATGGCGTTGTTCGTTTAATGTCATTTTCTGAATCGCGGTGTCAAGAGTCTCCGTCGAAGAATGACTTTCGCCCAGATATTCCAAATAATTTTTAGTGTAGGTATCTTTGTTTTTGACTTCTTTAGTGTCGATAATATAATAATAATAATAAATAAATAATACATTGTTGGTTGGGTTGTCATTCGTTGAAAGTATTTATCTTAGAGATGGGTTGTAACAGGTGAAACACGATATCACGACACGATATAAACGTGATCTGATCACTGTGACTGTGACAAAAAATAACAGATCCAAATAATTATCTGTTATTAAATCACAGCCTGTGATTTTTGATAAATACGTATCTCAATCGAATATCATTTTTATTTCTTTTGATTTCAAGTCGAAAATCGTATCTATCTGTTATAAAATCACAGCCTGTGATTTTTGTACAGACAATAAATACGTATTGACTCAATTGAATATCTTCTTTATTTTTGTTTTCGTTAAAGTCGAAAATCGTATCCGAAGTTTTAACAGTAACAGTCTTGAGGATCTGTGATTTTAAGTAACAGATATTTTTTATCGTTAGGAGCAATTGCTATCTGCTATTTTATAATATCTGTGATTTCTATCTGTGACGCCTCACTCCTAATTGATCTGATTGGTTTTGATTTGGTATTTTGGTTGGTTTCGTTCATGAGGTTCAAATTAAGAAGTCAAGAAACGAGTCGTTACAGATCGATTCAAATTTAATGGCGGCTCGGAAGTTAGCTTTTAGCTGCGCAGTACCCCACCCCTCACCCCCGCTGTCACATGAAATTGTTACTGCGCAGCGACTCGCCTCATGTTCCGACCCGCCATTAAGTTTGAATCGAACTGTACTATACTTCGTAATTTGTTCGTATGATTCGTGACCGCCGCTCATTCGATTCGATCGTTGTTGGCATGTAAGGCCTCGGCCTCGAATCTTGCGGGCAGCGGGGCGGCGGCGGCGGCGGCGCGGGAGCAGGGCGGGCATCAAAGACCCGTTCTCGAAACTAGCGGGCAGATCGCGCGTCACTATAGCCGCGTAGTGTTGTGTTCACGATTTTGTCGTCGAGATATTTGTTTTTATTCGCGAAAGAAATGTCTGAACAATGGCGGCAACATCTTTTTGATTCAAATTTATTCCTAACGCTCAATTTATTGTGGGCAACAACACTGCAATGCAGACGCGCGGGCGGTCACCGCTTGAATGGAGTGCACCGCTCGCTGCCCGCCGCCTCGCCGCTGCCGCGCCGCTGTTTTCGAGAACCGGTCCATTTGATTTTACGCATAAGATCCTGCTGCGCCCGCGCCGCCGCCGCCGCCGCCGCCGCCCCGCTGCCCGCAAGATTCGAGGCAGAGGCCTTATGGTTGATTTGATTTGTTCGACTATCGGACAGCAATAAATACACAAATATTGGCACATGTTTCTGGGGAAAGTCAACAATATACATCGATAAATACGGTTCCCGAAGAAGAAGATGCCACACACTATTTCATTCAATTAATTTCTTAGAATCCCTTAACTCACCCGGTCTTTCAGCACACAAAATTTGTTTAAAAGTCGGAGTGCCAATAATTCTTCTCAGAAATTTAAGTCCTCCCAAACTTTGCAACGGCACTCGGCTCATAGTCACCAATCACCAACAAAACGTCATCGAAGCCGCCGGTGATGTTGTTTTTATTCCAAGAATTCCTCTCATTCCCAATAATTTCCCGTTTAGGTTTAAGCGTGTGCAATTCCCCGTCAGCCTGTGTTACGCCATGACCATTAACAAAGCTCAGGGCCAGACATTATCCGTTGCGGGGGTGGATCTTAGTATTGGTTGCTTTTCCCACGGCCAACTTTATGTAGCTCTTTCGCGTGTGAGCAACCCTAGCAACTTTTTTGTGTACGCTCTAGGTGCTTCCACCGCTAATATTTTATAAAGAGAAGCATTTTCTTAAATAAAAAAAAAAGTTTTTTGGCAGTTTCTTACTAGGAAAAATCACCAGGCCTGGTCGAAAGATTCCCCCTTTTTAAATGAAGGTACAACTTTTCTAAGCGACATATTATTGTTTTCCGACATCCATGCGAACGAAGTCGCGGGCACAGCTAGTTTGTAATATATTACATCATATTCATAACT
This sequence comes from Lithophane semibrunnea, assembly GCA_947363905.1. Classification (NCBI taxonomy): domain Eukaryota; kingdom Metazoa; phylum Arthropoda; class Insecta; order Lepidoptera; family Noctuidae; genus Lithophane; species Lithophane semibrunnea. The sequence continues at coordinate 12,571,361 of OX376194.1, read as the reverse complement.
CTTTGGTTTGGTGCATGTTGGATGTATGTACGTCAAAGAGGACGCTTTAAAATGTTGCCACTACACAAAACGCAACACAGAGGATGATATTCTCGTTTACCCATTTCTTTTATTTATTTTTATTTTTATATATATATATTATTTTTTATTACAGTACGCTGTACCGGTACAGCGTTCTGATAATGGTTTGCCGCACCGATCGACGTCATTACGTCAGCGCCGGCTGTCGCTGAAAACCAGCGCTGGGGCTCTGTCTTGCACAGGGTCGCAGCATAAGGCTGAGCGATAGCCGTTTTGCGTGGATGTGACGCATGTTTCCCCCAACCTTTTTAAACTTTGTGGTTATTTTCTTTTTTTGTTTTTTGCGTCATATTTACCGCAAATAAACGTATTTTCTTTCTTTCTTTCTTTTCTTCTATCAGTCGTGTCGCAATCGCAATGTATCTATCAGTCAGAAAAACCAAAACTAAAAAGGTATTAAAAATCGGCCAAGTGCAAGTCGGACTGGCAAACGAAGATTTCCGTACCTTATTAAGATCGAGCAAAAAACACAGATAAAAATACGTTTCTTTTTAATTATTATTCTTTATTTAATTATTATTAAGTAAGTTTTTGTTGTTATCGCGGCAATAGAAATACACAATGTGAAAACTGTCCTGTACCTATCATGGTTCATGAGATACAGCCCGCTAACAGACGGACAGCAGAGGCTTAGTAATAGGGTTCCGTTTGGCACCCTCCGGGTACGCAACCCTAGAAATCAGAAAATGAACGTAGTTTTACTAAAATGTCCTCCTGGACGTTTTGCAAATGTCCGACTTTTTGTTCAGGACTTCTCTTTCAAAATGGTAACCCTACTTGTAGCAGTTTCTTTCAAGTCGATTAAGTACATGTTACATGGTACGTGAACGATTAGCCTTAAGCTTTCAAGAAAGGTGAATTCCTACAGGCTAAGGATCGAAATCAAGTGCCACCCAACAAAGGCACTTGTTCGGTGAAAATTGCTTCCTTTGGGTTGAAAATCACCATGCTTTATGGCTGTAAAGCAATTCATATTTTGCAGACTCTGGGATCTCGGCTATGAGGCCGCTGCGGCGTGCAAACGTGATAAGTGATCCGCCATTACGCGCATTTCAAGTTATTCTTGAGTTTTATGCGTATTTGAATCCGTAGAGGGTGGTGCTTATACGTACTATAAGATTCACTAATAGACTAACTCCTATGTTCATGCAATGGCCGATGGCAATGCCATGTGGCATGTGTGGCAATGGGCGGGAGTGACAAAGTCGACCGTTTTCGAATTCCCACTATCTCCATCTCATTTCACATAGGTAGGTACCTAAAAACTTTTTACAAAAATAGCAATCGACTTAAAAAAAAACAAAAAAAAAGTGAAAAATTGTAAAAAGTTTTTATTTTTCATTTTTTAGTTGTGGTACCCACGCCACGTAAATTCGAATACCTACTACCTGCTATGTAAATAACAGTGACGGAGTTTTTGCGTAACAAACAAACAAAAAAAAAACAGATCAATTGAGAACCTCCTCCTTTTTGAAGACGGTTAAAAATATAAGCTTAAGTATAAGTACCCACCGGAAACACAAAATTACAAAATTTCAGCAACCAGGAACCAACTTCACATACCTACTTTATTACCAATTAGTAAGTAGAACTGTGAGTGACATTATTTCAGAACGAAATCCTTACATACCTTCATAATTGCTTCCATGAAGGACAAAATGCAGAGCCGACATTTTCACAAATATTTACGACCAAGGCAATCGTGCATGGTCCTAATTTGATTTTGACTACGCCTTTATATTATAGCCAGTAAGGGCGGTTTTCGCAGCACAAGTTTTACGGCTGACCTGTGGTTGACCGTACCACGGCACATAATCTACGGAACCATATTACATTTCCTATGAGCACGCGTTACTTAGTGAATGGTAACGCATTACTGAAGGAAATGACTAATGGTTACTATTAGCCTAACGAATGACGACGCGTAACTGGTTGGTCTCAGAGGTGTAATATAGGAACGGACATCAAAGGTATCTGATGCGTTCTTATCCTGTTTTCCATTAGTTTCTATGGAGAGGCTTTGTTAAGTCATCCATGGGGAAAAGGTATTTTATTTTGTTGGGTTAGTTTTATCATTATCAGGGGGCTTAAAACAGTCACTTTGGCAGAATCATAATAGGAAAATATTATGAATCATCGGAAAATATCACAAACTGACAATTCATATTATCATCTGCGTGTGTCAGAAGATGGATGAAAGAGAATTAATACTACATGTATATATACAGGATGTAATGGTAAACACTCTTGTCATTCAAACCATGGGTAGTTGACTTAAATATATAAATAAATGACCGAACACAACAAAAAAAAAACGTTATTTTCATTAAAAGATTTTAAAAAGTTTCTATCTGACATCGTGCTTGCTAGCGAAACAGCTGACTGACTAAGGGAGGGATCGCGCTCGCTGCCGGTCAGGTCACATCCCGTACCCCCCGCCCGTGTTGAGACGCAAGTTCGTTGCCCTAGCGCATAGGGCAACGAACTTGCGTCTCTTGTGGTAAAATTTTGATCTAAAAATTTTTTTAAAAAAGTTGTAATTTTCCATTGAAATTACGTTCTATAAATGAAACCAAACCACTGGTTTGAATGACAATAGTGTTTACCCTAACACCCTGTATAGGATATTCCCCTATTTAGTAAGGTTTCGAGTGTCAAAATGTTGTATGTATCTCTATATGGTGTTTAAGGAAAGGGTTTTATGAAGAAAAGCACAGAAAGACAAGACTAGGCATTTATTGATTAGGCTTGTCGGTTAAATACGGTAATGAGAAAACTAGTTGTCCGTTCCGAATCTAGGTCATCATGGAGAAGAAGGACAAGAAACTCCATGGCAGCTAATTTTAAAGTATTGGATCAACACATATTTACTTTAGCATAAATCATTGTTATCACATTATTCTCTGGGACTGTTTCTCAAAGTTATAGCAACTTATCAACGGGAAGAAACAGAACATGAATATTCCCTAATTACATTTAACACAAGACATATTATAACAGATAAAGAAAAACATAGCTATCAGCAATAATCAAGAAATATGATCAATTAACTTACGTGAACACAATAGGAAGTCCATCTTTCACCACAGTTGTATCCCAAAAAGGTCCCGAATTGGCGGGTACACGTATTTTATATTCTCCCAATACTAATCAAGTACCTCTAAAATTGCCGCCATTTTTGACCAATCGCAGATTGTCATAGATTATTGTTTAATAATCTCTAACATAGTTAACAATGAACAAATCTTAAATAGTGGAACCATTTTAAAACTTAATACGGTAATTTAGCAATTTAGTATTTACTTATTTGATATCGAAAAGCAAAATCAGATAAGTTATTGACATCCACTTAAAGTTAGGAGAATCGTTTGAAACTACTTGTGACTTTTGAATTACAATATAAAATCTTAATTAACATTGTAATATCATATTAATTAGAACTTAATCATTTATTGAAACTCTAAATAAATAAACATTTGTTTTGTTTATTCAAAAACCACCAATCATAACATAAGTTTGATGACCTACTTTTCGTTTAGAATCGCTGTTTTTGATAGTAGTCTTTTAAGTCACAATAAAAACCATTAATATAGAACAACATAAACATCGAAATAGTATATAAAATCAAGGATATATTTTAAGTACAATATAATTCTGTTATCATTAAATTTTAGGTAAGAGTCAATGTTTTTGTATTTATTTAGACCAACTCACAGATCACAGGTTTCGTTCATAATTGATTGTTCATCTAGAAATACTGCGAAAGTTTAGATTATGAATTAAATCGAAGATTAATTTTATATAATGCTACATATTCCTGACACGTGCGATTCATATTACGAAATAATTAATCTGTTTGACAGTTTATATGGAGATTCGTAAAATGGTCCACACATTATTAATTGCTTTTGTGTCAAATTAGATTGCTAAAGACAGCTGGAAATTCAAGAAAATAAATTGCTTTTAGAGGAATTGCTAATGTAGCCGGTTTAGGCCCGCAGAACTTCTAATTAATTAAAAACCTAGTGATACTTATATATGCAGTCTCACCCGTTAATAGAAAATAATGATTATGTACAACACTTTTCTAAATATTACGTCTTCATTATTATGAAATGGAAAACAATGCAGAATTATTTACTGAGAAACGTGGGAGTGTGAACATTGCAACTTATTATACTAAAATGTTTAATATTCTCGTGTCACTAAACCGTCGCATGAAATGTGACGGCGGGTGGCACAAAGTTTAATGACCACAGTATTAGATTTCAAGATATTTTGGACACTTTTAGGTGGTGCTCAGTTTACAGCACAACGGAATAATTATTTTAGGGTTACAAGGAAACTATTAGTAAATTAAGGGGCGTAATTATTCGGGAATCGCGGGTTGATTCCCGGCCACCGTAGGCGCGGGACGGTGAGCAATGGGTATGGGTAGTCCGCCGCCCGACAAGGACCAGACCCGGGTCGACGGCGCTTTGTGTTCCACCCACGCTCTCGAGATGTTAGCACAACTGACGGGGTCCGCTAGGGCTGATGAAAAAGCCGGGAAAGTCCGAAAGGGATACCGTGGCCTCTGGTAACTTACAGACAACTGAAGGACCCTCTCGCTCCGCCCAGAGCGGGAGAAGTTATTTTATTTAAAAGGGGCTTAATTATGTACTTACCTATAATTAATCTAATTTGAAATATTGTCAGGAACCAATCAGTTTGTGAAAAAGACGTTAGCTTATGTAACTAAGTAGTAGTAGGTACTATGTAGGTATGTACAACATGTGCATGCAGCCTCAATGATTTCAATAAATAATAATATGAATGACGATACAAAGTGTGGCGTGCTCAAAGTTTTAAGTATAGGTATTTATTTTGAGGTAAAGTTGAAATATCGACATGACCAAAAACGATTTGTTCTGATTTGAAAAATGAGCATTGAGCTCGAGTGAGTGACGATACAAAGTGCCCAGACTCCCTGGCTAACGAGCTATAATCCACTTATCATGGCATGGCGTGCACCACAGTCAAAGTAAACCGCATCATCGCGTCATATCAATTATTGAGATTAATATCTTTTAAACCCCGGCTAATGGAACCCTATTTTATCTATTATAATGTAGGTATCTATAGAATGAACTTTTTTCATATACGATACGATGCATGTACTTAATTCATCACAAATAATTGAAATCAATCTGCCTAGCCTTTTCCCAACTATTTGGGGGCGGCTTCCAGTCTAACCGGATGCAGCTGAATACCAGTATTTTACATGGAGCGACTACGCCCACTCCTACTAGCGACTATCTGACCTCCACAACCCAGTAACTGGGTACGATACCTACTCCTTGGTAAGACTGGTTGTCAGACTTTCGGGCTTCTGACGACCTGTAACGACTGTCAAAGATCCAAGAACGACAGCCGGGGCTTAACGTGCTTTCCGAGGCACGGAGAAGTCTCGGTATGTAAAGATGGTCACCCATCCACGGACCAACACCGGCAAGCGTAGCTGATGGACGGACCCGTGTTGTTATTACTTAGCCACAAATAATTGAAATAAAGAAGAGAAAGAAAATACATTAAGTTTCGGGAAAACATGTCGTAAAGAAAAAACACAAAAATAACAAGTTGGGGGAATATTTGCGTCACATTCACACAAGACGGCTATCGCTCAGCATAATGCTGGGACCCTATGCGAGACAGACCTACAGCGCTGGTTTTCAGCGACAGCCGGTAAATTATTATTCGTGCGAAGTAAAAAGATAAATTAAACCGTAAAAATAATTTAAAGCTACATTTACCTTATAGCTTTGTAAGTTTTCCACTTTGCAAGTGAGTGCGGCATCTCTACCTAGTACCACAGTGACGTTTGTTTCTCTGCCGACGAATGTTGGTCCATCTGTTCAAAGAAACACAACCAATTAAAACAATGTGGTAGTACTATTTAAGCTGCAGGTTACAAATAGCCCAACAGAAAAGTGCAGACTTACAACCTATTGTATACAGGGTGTTAGGGTAAACACCGTTATCCTTGAAACCAATGGTTTGGTTTCATTTATAAACCGTAAAATCAATGGAAAATTACAACTTTTTTTTAAAGAAAATCTACTCTTTCCACAAGAGTAATTCATCATACGCGCTAGGGCAACGAACTTACTCGGGCGGGGGGCGCGGGACATGATCTAACCGGCCGCGAGCGCGACCCCTATTTTGTATTTATTCATGTGTTGTGTAGGTAGGTAGGAGGGGCGGCGACCTCGGGCGCATATCCATGAATTTGCGGATGGTGTCCGATAGAAACTTTTTAAAATCTTTTAATGAAAATAATGTTTTTTTTTTGTGACTCGGTCATTTATTTTTACATTTAAGTAAGTCAACTACCCCTGGTTTGAGTGACAACGGTGTTTACCCTTACAAATACAGGGTTATTTAGCTTAATTGGGAGAATAAATAGCTGGGCTATAATGCTAAAATGTCACCGTGAAAACTTAGGTGAAGTGAGCTGTCATTTAGGGATTGACACTATTGACAGCTCAGCACTTACGTTTTCACGGTGAGATTTTAACAGAATCGATCGGAGGAACACCTACTAGTTATTTACAACTCACATAGCTAACAATATAAAAACTTTTTACAAAAAAAAAAAACACAAAAAAAAATGAAAAATAACTTTAATTTCGGAAGTCGGTGTCTTTGCTTTTCAGTTTTCGTTTTTTGCCACCGAGACGTTTATAGAACCTCCCCCATTTTGGAAGTTGGTTAGATAACAACAATATAATTGTACCGAATAATGTAGATTTCTAATTAATACACTAGGCTCTATCCCTATAACGAAAATTGAAACGGGCGAAATCTAGATTTTATGAATTTGAACACAAATAAATTGTATCCAATTAACATCGTTTACTGAAAATAAATGGGGTTGTTTGTTGCCATTTGTTGTAGTCAACGTTATTGTTGTAATTTGTATTTGTGAATTACAATTTCGGTTAAACGCGGTGAAAAATTGACTAGTCTAATAGAGTATCATTCGGTTAATTAACCGCTTCATATATAGATACTGTTACGTAACGGACTAATTATATGACTTTACATGCACATGTTTTTAGGGTTCCGTTTCCAAACGGGTCCGTATTACTAAGGCTCCGCTGCCCGTTGGTCGGTCTGTCACAGGGCTGTATCTTTTCAATCGAAATAGGTAGACACTTGAAATTTTCACTGTGTGTAGGTACTACTATCGCCGCTATAACAACACAAAAAATAATAAAATAAAATAAAGTTAAAAACTAAAAGGGTTTAAAAAAATGTAGTGTTATGTACTGTGGTACCAATGGATCCGATCCTTCTTTTGCGAATCCGACTCGCACTTGGCTGCTTTTTTATGCTGAAGAATATGAGAATATAAACGACCTCCATTAAAACTGGAAACTTAATATTCGTTACTTTTATTGCTTCATATAACGTAGTGGCTGCCTAAAAAAACCGCAGCCACCGTGCAAGAGAACTTTTTTCTAAACTAATAATAATCAGAGGTAAAATTGTATTGTTTGTTTGTTTTTAGGAGGTTATCTCTGGAAGCACTGATGTGATTACAATAACTTCTTTCACTGATAGAAAGCTACACTATTGCTGAGTGCCACAAGATATGTTTTATGATACTGTTTGCTTCCATGCGAACTTATATGTAGGGAATATTTAAAATGTAGGGAGTAGGTGATTTTTTTTTTCGTAATTGTATTTTTAGTCCCATACTGAAAGTTGTTCTAAGGATGAGAACAATGACCCCTTAAGAGATTTCGTGTATGAAAAGAACTAACTAACTCTACTAAATATTTACATGCCATCACTAAAGGGCGGAATGTGTCTAAAGCCACTGTGACACCAGTGCAAGATTACTCTCGGACCGGGAGCGGTCATACGAGGTAGATCTTATAGGACCCTCGGAATTTCGTTGTCACGTTACGAGTTCAGCGTGAAAGTAGCAATCAATTTTACCACGTTCATTCCACTTTTTCTCAGTTGGCGCCATTTTGTTTTTATAAAATGATCCAAGTGAACTTGTGAAAATAGAACCGCGCCCGTGTCCACTCTGATAGGGTGCTGCTGTCCGAGTACGCTCGGATCACGTGTTTACACGCTACGAGTAGCGTCCGACTAGTCATCCGAATAGACTCGGTCCGAGAATAGTCGTATAGTGAAAACCCGGCTTTAACACTTTTAAGGGCTGATTTTATCAAAGTCAGATAACTTTTATACGTGGAATAAAATTGTCGTCTGACAGTTTTTGTATGGAAAAACTGTCAAAAATTCAAAATTTTTTCGCAGGATAAGTACTTAATACTCGGTATAAAAGTTTGGTGAAATTCGCCCTAAGTAACATCCCTTTCACTTATCTACCACATTTTAAGCAAATACATGATTTGGATTTAATTTTATATTTTTAGGTACCTACTTAGATGCTCCTAAAATTATAGTTATTTTAACGGGCTGCGCGCTTGTCAAAACTTACCAAAACTAATTAGAAAGTGCTTGACGAATTAACCCTACTCATGCTCGGCATGCTCCTACATTTCTGACACTTCACACATTACGCACAAAGGCAGTGTCAGTGTTCTAGGCTATCCATCCTGATTGACTGTACATATAGGACTGTCCGTCTTATCTTCCACTTGACTTGTGTCACAGTGGCTAACTAGCCGGCTGTGCAGTGGAGTGGCATTTGAGCATTTCAAGCACGACGTGCCGTTATATATCGTAACGTATCTTCGAGACTTCGGTTTTATAGTTATTAACGAGAGCTAACTGTGCCAAGCCGCACCAAACAACAATTTATCAGGATGGTTTTAGTGTACCTACCGTGTTTGTTACTCAATCACGTCGTAAAAGCATGGATGTTAAGCCAATCCTGCTGCCTAATTTCGAAACACGCTCTTGTGACTGTGTTGTGAAATTAGGTTGCTGAAAGGGATTGTGATTTTTCACAATCCCTTTCATTTACACACTTTAATATTCATTGCGTTAGCTTAGCTTACGAATTTTTCAAATGTAGTGTTTTAATTATGAATCTCCCTAAAAATGATTGTGGGTGAGTGAGTCACACAATAGGATGCTGGACTACCTATAGTCTGTTAATAAAGTATCTGATAAAAACTTAAACAAATGGATCAGAAACCGTATCTGTGAATGCCAATTTGTAGTGCCACTTACAAATTAAGTGCTTTGATTTCATTATTTGAATAGTTAAATCACCTTAAATTATGTTTTTCATTTGACAATTTTAGTCAGGTTTTACTTCAGTTTTCGTCGATGATTTTTCAATTACGATTTAATCATGTTAATCAAACAATAACTATTGGAAAAAGTGGTGAGATATACTAGTAGAAACCTTCTAAATACAGTATGTATTACTAATTCTCGTTAATGAGTGACTGCGTAAGAATATAACCTAAATAGGGTTTGATTACACTATCATCAGATACTTTTTGAACATACTACAGTAAAATGGTTTTTTCTCATAAACTTTTCACGAAAGCAGAGGCGCGGTTAAAGCTGGTAGGTATACAATAATAAGAAAACTCAAGTACAATATTGTACGCGAACTGGTGGTATTCTCATTTGTTTTGTATCTACTAAAGGGAATATTTGTGATTCCTTCTTTATTCAGCAATTTCAATAGCGTTGTCTTCGATTGTACAGCGCTTTGTAATAATTCCCCTAAATCTGTAAGCTCCTTTTTGCAATACCGTAGAATTTCGTACGAAAATAAAATGGCAATTTATGTAAGTATTTGATTTATTTATATCTTATATATCTTACCAACACAGCTTTTATCGATTTCATAGCTTACACAAAAATGGGGAAAGTGGCTGTATTTAAAAAAAAGCTATAATATTTTGACTACTTCACATGAGTTGGAACTTGAAATAGAATTAATAAAAAAATGTTCTGCTTTTATCATTATTACATACACGCTTTCATGAGCCACATGTAGCAAATCAAGTGATTTTCAATCGCTGTAGCTTTTTTAACTCCATCATGATATTTTGAACTGAACCATATATCTACTGAAGCAAATAAATGAAGTACAGCACATATTAATGATCTCTAAATAAATAAATATCGTATCCTAAAACTAGCCTATTTTTTCGTAAGCCCTTGAAAGTACAGTCGGGCTAAGGGAATCATGACCCACTTTGACGATAAATTGTTTGAAACCGTCAAAATAACAAAGATTTCCCTCCTTTACAGTGCATGCCGCACTTAGGACGTTTTAAATATTAAGCAATCTATGTCAATACGGGTATGAGATCTATGCAATTTCAACCTTTGTCATCACTGCAAATATTTTAGATAAAGCATTAATAATCATATTTTGAATCCAAACTCTTTGACAACTCTCTTTCAAAAACTATAACTCAGGATAAATGTTTTTTTTTTTCAAATCCATGTTCGATTATAAAATGACAAAGAGTCAAAAAGTCACTCAGAAATTGGTGTCAAATAATAACTTTTGAAAAACTCCTATCTAAGTGTAATTAAATAGCAGATGACAAGGTCGTTACCAAGGAAATGTATTTTTACGCGAATGTCAACCTAATTGTATTTGAATGCCTGTAAGAAAATAAGCTTATGGTGGGTCAGAATTAATTTTTTTCGACTGTACATTGGACCGCAGAATTATAAAAGCAACTAGGTTGCCTACCCACTAATATTTCCTCCGGAATAAATACATAAATTAAAATTTTTAATTTCATGAACAAAATTAATCTTGAAATAAATTGTCGTCTATGGTCCTTGAGATAAAAAAATTCAACTAATAATATTTCTATATCTACAATTCGCTGGAGTGTCACTCCAATGTTCAGGAGTCTTGAAAAGGAATGAATAATGTTTTCTTAAAATTACGAATTGGAACGATATAGTTTGAGACGATCCTCTTTGAATAAAAACCTAATTATATGATCATCTTCGTCCGAAACTCGTGAAGTTCCTGCCCACGATATTACTTGAACTTAAGGGGAACTATTATGGAATATAAAAGTCCTTTATCGTTTTACTGGTCTGTGCCATTTTTTGTTGAAAAGGGTTCAGTAGTTAAGGTGACAAGAAGTAACAAACAAACAAACTCGCTTTCGCATTTAAAATATTAAGGGGGATGCGCTAGGGTAGCCCGCGAAATTCAAATTTTCTTACGTTTTTTTCAATTTGCAGGTCAGTATCAGGTTTTATGTTGATCTAAATATTATTAGCGCTCGTAACAAATATGAAGAGAATTATAAACATTAAAATCAGCAATACAACTCTCTAAGCTCATGAAAGTGTATTGAATGACTATTTCATGAAATCATGACATTTGGCACTTTCATGCACTTAGAGAGTTGTATTGCTGATTTTAATGTTTATAATTCTCTAAATCCATATTTGTTACGAGCGCTAATAATATTTAGATCAACATAAAACCTGATACTGACCTGCAAATTGAAAAAAACGTAAGAAAATTTGAATTTCGCGGGCTACCCTAGCGCATCAACCTTAAGTAGTTAGGATTGAGGGCTGAGACATTTATTTAAGTGTATATATCTAGATTCTATGAGTAAATTATCAGAAAAAAAAAATTACGTATAATTAAACAAAATATCATAACATAACATAACGTTATGCCTGTATTCCCCAAAGGGTCAGGTAGAGGTGTAGGTAGGTACCAATTATAATACACCCACATTTCGCCAGTAAGTCTCATGCAACCGGGCACAAATCCATACTTCCAAACCCAATAACATTTTGCCCGACCCGGGAATCGAAGCCTCATGACCAACAAGGCAGGCAAAATATATCTTCCCTTTAAGCCTACCTACATTTCAATATTCCTCATGTCATGTCAGCTGCACGTTACAGGATCTGATGGACGCTAGTGCGCGGATGTTTTTAAAAGTGTATCTTAAGTTTTCACGATGTCCCATAAGTTTAGCTTTTTTTTACTTCATTGCAATACTTTTCCTAATATATTTTAACGTCTCTTGATTGAGCATATGTTTGGTAGCATTACTGTATTTTTATTTTTTCTCGCTTATTTATAATTTTTCAGTGCAATTAAATGACTAATAAGCAGGTTTTTGCCATGTCCCATCGTCACATAGTAACTTAAAAAGTAGAATAACAGTTTAGTTATCAGTATGTAGATTGATGTAATTACATTATTAGACGGCATAAATAATATATTTCTGCAAACCTAGGGACAACAATTTATTAAAATAACAAATTGATTTTAAATTATTTTTTAAATCATAGTCTGGAAATTTGACCGGGTGGAACTTTCCAGTGAGTAACGCGAGTTTTAGTGGTTTTAAGAAAATATTACTAAATTATAAATATCTTGTTTCGTTAGCTTCGAGCTTCGTTACAAAGCCGTCTGATTCACTGCCACCATCTAGAAAACAAATTTTCTGTCATCGTGCACAACCGCTACATTGAGGACGCGTACAGTGTGCGCACAAAATATATCCAGTGAATAACAGCACTTTTAAAGTTGCATAACTGTTAGTTAATAGTTGCATAAATTGTTGCATTATTTCGTTGATATAACGGCAAACCATGGAAATAAAAATGCAAACATTTTTTTTGTCGGAGTTTCGTTACATTCCACTGACTAATTCTATAAAAAATGGTACTCAGTGGAGAAAATTGTTACACAGTGGAACGCTAAAGTTGTATGAATAGCGTTCCACTGTGTAACAATTTTCTCCACTGAGTTTTTCCACTGACTAATTTCAACGTTCCTATGATAATGTCCCTCTTAGAATAATTCAAAATTTAGGGTTTATTATAACTTTTGTTTTCAGTTTACACAACAAAATAGTAATAAATGACGATTTGAATAGGTATAAAGAAAAACACGCTACTGATTAATCAACAAGTTAGTCAGAGGATAGAAACATACAATTATTTTATTATAAAATGGCTCTGTCCGAACTAAATTTGTATTATTTTCATTAATAATACCTACCTGATATTAATAAAAATATGATTTTCATTATACCCTTTTTATTTAAGGCCGGGACGTAACCAAAATTGCCTGTCTTCAATTTGATTTTTCATAAAATTGATAAGACTTAGGTATAAAATAAAAATAGTATGAGAAACTACACGATATTTCCAAACTTTTTGTGTAACAGAAACACAAAATATTAAAATTTTCTCGATAAAAAAATATCACGAAGTTACCTCTAATTTCCACGTATTTTCGATTTGTACTTAAAATGCTAATGCCTATTATGATAAAAATTAGATGATTATATGTATTGAAACAAGGCAAAAAAAATTGTGTAGGCTTTTTTTTTTTATTCCTTTTATTTTTGGTTTTATTACGAATCAAAGCTTGTAGGACTTACGACGTTCTTAGTTCGTGGAAGAAGCCATCTTCCGTCGCACATTACGGGAACTTCAAGCATATTTTTGTTTCACAAATCAGTCGGCGTCGCTCTGTTGAGACGAGAGGACTGCGCTCAAATTTTTAGCTGTGCTGAGATATTATTTATTTTCGTAAATAATATTTTCGTAATTTATCATATTCCACAAAAGAAACTGAGACATAGAAAACATGAAATAAACACTAAAACCACTTCCAAAACGAATATTACAAGTGTTATTGATTGATAAATAAATAAATACCGAGTCTAAATAAACATATAAAATTCAATGTTGATATTTGATTACAAAAAAAAAACAACCGACTTCCAAAAAAAAAGTGAAAAATAACTTTAATTTCGGAAGTCGGTGTCTTTGCTTTTCAATTTTCGTTTTTTGCCACCGACTTCCGAAATTAAAGTTATTTTTCACTTTTTTTTTGGAAGTCGGTTGTTTTTTTTTTTTTTTTTTGTAAAAAGTTTTTATTTTTCACTTTTTAGTTGTGGTAACTACCCCATACAAATTCGTATACCGTTGTCTGCTATGTGACGGAGTCAATTAACATGTCATCAACATCGCAAAGTGGGAAAACTACGTAATTATTGAAGCTAACTCAAAAACTACGCAAGCAAAATTAATAAAATTTATATGGGACCACCTCTGAAGCATGACCTACCAAACAAAAAAAGAATCATCAAAATCGATTCATAATTGGCGGAGTAATCGGGTAACATACACACAAAAAAAAAAAAAAAAAAAAAAAAAAAAAAACATACAGACGAATTGAGAACCTCCTCCTTTTTGAAGAAGTCGGTTAAAAACTAAAGATGACATACATTTTATTTGACAGATTTTTGACTGATATAGTAGCACGGAGTATAGAAAGAAGTAGGTACAACTAGCGCCATTGCTCTGTATTGCGGTGAATTTTCTTGCGGAGAAAATTTACAACATAGCCAACGAGCCCATTCTACGTTCATTTGAAAATCCGCACTGGAGATTAAATCTTATTGCGATTTACTCAGGATCCAAATTCGTTTACTCCCACTTTTTTTGACAAACTTCTTGTAAGGTGACCCTTAGACGAACAATTGGAGCGACTGACCTAAATAAAACTTGTTTAGAATAATACCTTTATTCTTCGGTTATTGGTATAACGAACGAACTCGAACAGATTACGTATGACTCCGGATTTTTAATTGGTTTGTCCGTGATGTCTTGTTTATATCTCTTTATTTGACTTTTTTGTCGTAGTTGGGTTTTAGTTTTTACCTGACTACGGCGAAGCAAAAAGGAGGGTTATGATTTTTCCCGGTTTCTATGTATTTATCTATGTCTGTTCCCTCATATTATCTTCTAAAAGACTCATCACAATTTGACAAATGGGGTATCGTTGGAAGCTTCTTGATCGTCCGCTGGTCATCGGCTATATGAAGACCAAAGCACAATCAGTCACACACACACACATACACTCATACACACACAATCTTACAACACACTCACGTACACACAAAACACAACAAACACACAAAAATACATAAACCACTCACGAGCAAGCATGCATGCACTAAATTTATATTTTTTTAATTTTATTGCATAAATTGTTAAGTTTAAAAAAAAAACGGGTGAAGACACTGGCTCCTGTAACACAGGTTCCACCTAGCTCAGGAGTCAGGGCTTCAAATTAGAATGCAACACCTTTTTATGTTAATAAAACATTTTTTATTATTTTATTTTTATTTACATTAAATTGAAAATGGCGCCCTCTAGGTGACATATCATGAACAACAAAAAATATTTTTTAATCATACCATGTTGGGTATCAAATGAAAGGTTTTAATTAGCACATTTAAAAAATATATATTATAACCCCAAAAAAAAGCAGCGACAATCAAGACGTATACTGCCATATGTTTATGTTAACGCGTGGGATGATAAGTGCCGCTTCACGCGCCGCCGCACCATAAACAGAAAAAACGTCAGACGCGCCGCGTGACGCCACACTGCACGCGACGCGCCACGCCCCGCGTCTCCGTAAATGAGGCCTAAAGTTATAATGCAACTTGGCATGTTTTCAAAGCTACAATTTCAACAGTTAAAAAGAGGGACCATACTAAACTTTCTACTAAGGGACTAGTTATAACAAGCGCCCGAGACGCGCATTTTGTACGCTGCGTTTCGGGCGCTCAATAAAATTGTATGAATTCCTATGTAACGAATTTTATCAAGCGCTGCAGTCTAAGCGAGCGCCCATGCCGGGCGCCGTTAGGCCTGCACATGTCGCAACTTGCCACTCTCAACTTGCATCTCCGTTGTGCGATTTACAAATAAGACTGGGAGAAGGTATGCCGCGGGCATCGCTTCATCGAGAATTGCTGCTGTGTGCGCCGCCGTGATGAAACACCGCGTGTGACGCGGCTATGCCATTCGCGGGCTCCGCCGCAAAAAACGCTCCATTTCAAACAAACGCGTGTAAAATCACGTCTCCGTAAACGCACTCATACAACGCCATATGTTTGAATTCAGTGCGGGCCGCGCCGCCCAAAGCCACGCGCGACTCCTCGCGTCTCCGTAAATGAAGCCTAACCGTGCCCATGACGCTTGGACGCGAGTTCCTTTTTCACTATTTTTCCTTGTCATTTTCTCCGCATTAGTAATAAACTTAAAAGAAACACGGTTCAAAAGTTACAACAAAATGTGGAAATCTTGTTGCGTTTGACGAGCGTCCAAAACGCGCCGGGCGCGCGCCCAAAACACAGCGCAGGTACTGAGCCGCGTACCTCGGGCCCTTGTTATAATTAGTCCCTTTGGTACTTTGGCACCCATTTACATAGATGAATAGATGTCAATTCTTTTAGTGGTGAAGCCGACAATCCTTCATTTATTTCTTTTGTACAGAACTCGGCCTCTTTTTCACATGTTTCAAATGTTTTCGAAGGGGATTGTTCGCGTTTGGCGCAGGAAAGGTTTTCATGACACATGCCATATTCGTTGCACAATACAGTGCAAAATTCATTATACGAATATTATTTTTTACTTGGGTATCACTTTGCACGATCCTCCAAAGAGAGAAATCCACGATATAGCATTATATTTATTACTTGGTAACATAGTTTTCCACAAAGACGTCATTAGGTACAAATTGTACAAGGTCCTAAATAAAATTTGGTAACATTTAAATTTGAACTTTTTCACGTCAACATTGAGTTTCTAGTTCCAAAACATGAACATGATCCTTAGTTCTGAATTCAAGCTTAGCGTATCGTATAAGCAAAATAAACTACAGAATATTGAAATTCGAATTCTATAAACGCCAGACGAAAAGTTTCTGCTGGAGGGAAGGCATTGTGTTTTGTTTTCGTCGTGTTTAATGAGAGGGGTAGGTAAGGGTTGCGCGGGTGAAATATGATTTTTTGCTGTCAATACACGCCCCCTTAACTTACTGAATAAGATAATAAATCGTTATTCAGTGGAACCCAAAATCCTTTGACTGAATTTCAATAATATGTAATTCGTAGCAGCTATTCAAATATTCTATACATTTTTCTTAAAGTTTAATTAATAGACAATAAGAATTCAACTACACATTGAAAACAAAACAAAAAAAATTAGGACCTTCATTTTAACTTAGGTACACTTTTTAAAAAATCCGCCCTAGTGATGGAACCAAACTGTAGCCGAATTCAGGGCCGAGTCTATTTAGATTAATGCCAAGCTAAGACGAATAATCCTCATTTTCAATATTCAAGATTAAGAGATGCAATTCCAGACAATGTTTCTACGTCGTCTGTGAAGCTAGCTATCTGTTTCAAAGTGTTATAAGTACTTTAAATTGTTTCCTCTCGAACAGCGCCGTAACTTAGCATTCGAGGTTTCAACTTACAAACTATTATAAACTAGTGAACTTAGTATACAACTACAGCCATTATAGTTACTTCACCAATTGTTCGATAGGCCATTATTAATTTAAAATATATTTAATAATTATTTGTAGTTTAAATTCAAAGTCTGAAATCGCGAACCCGTTTTAAGCAAGCGTGCAGTGGGATAATAATAGGCTGGTATTATTATTTAGTTTATTAATTTTCTTTCTTATCTATTTACATTTTTGACATCTTTGACAGTCGTTACGGGTCGTCAGAAGCCCGAAAGTCTGACAACCAGTCTTACCAAGGGGTATTACCCATTTACTGGGTTGTAGAGGTCAGATAGGCAGTCGCTCCATGTAAAATACTGGTATTCAGCTGCATCCGGTTAGACTGGAAGCCGACCCCAACATAGTTGGGAAAAGGCTAGGCAGATGATGATCTATTTACATTTTTGAATGTTTTGTAAAAACATTTAAAAGTATTAGCCCACCGGTATCGGGCCCATAAGCTACCGATGGTTAGGGCTCCTGAGAGAGGAACCTCTTAACGATACGAGCCGTGTCCAGAAGTACCGCTTTCTGGATCAAGCCCTTGATCCAGCCGCCTAACGAGAGTCCCTCAGGTGTTGGTCGAGGCTCTTGGCTATTATACCATTGGCCGTCACGATTATCGGCACAATGATTGCTGTATCCACATCCCACATGTCGACAACCTCGCGTGTGAGGTAAAGATATTTAATTTGTTTATCTTTTTTAGCTTTCACGAGGTTCTCGTCATGCACCGCTATACCGCTAATCACCGTGCGATTATTGATATAATTATTAAAAGCATCTGCGATGCCCTTTATCAAATTATTTGAAGGTAGTTTTTTATACGACATGGTTCATATGAATGATTTCCACCTCTAATACTTTCACAATAAATACTGGTGAACTGGTCTTTCTATACGCAAAGTTCCAATTATGATCTCACTAGTAATATAATTAATTATTTAATTAATTTTAAAGTATTTTTTCAGTATTTTTTAAGTGTTTTTGTATAAAATTTTATTTTAAGGTATTTTTTGCGTTCTGAAATATAAGTAAGAAAAGTATGTGGAACTATTTATATTTAAGACCTTTGCCTTTGACATGTACCATATTTTATGCAAAATAAAGATAAGTATTTTCTTATAGACAAAAAAAATACAGGACTAAAAATAGTTTGATCTCAATACCACCTTGTTTATCTCATATTACTCAACATGGTCACTGTGGGAATACTGCCTGTAAAACCTACTTTTTTCAAGTGATAATTATAGGCTATTACGCTCTCGCTCAGTCACTTGGCTTTTATTCGTCATTTAAAAATAAGCTAGATGACTTTGGCGTTTCCTATCTGACTACTCTGAGAAGAAAGGCCGAAACAAACTCAGAGGTCACCGTCTCCTTTAAAGTCCAGACATAATCTTGGTCAGGCCATATGAGGACCATGTAGATTAGAGTCTGAAATGGTCTTTTGAGGAAAGTACCACACAGATTTGAGTGGACCTGTCCAGTCAGTGCAAGCATTTGTCAGTAATAGTGGAGCTCAACTCAGAACTTAAGGAGCTCAACGACTCGACGAACAATACCAAAGAAAGGACATTTGGGTAGGTCGCATAAAGTTCTCAAATTCAGCCAGACCTGCGCTAAAACTAACAGAACGAAAAATAAATATCCACATAGTCCTCACATTCACAATAAAACAATACTTTACAAGTAATCATCATGTCATTTTGTATACTAAAAGACGTTACTTGATTCTCAGAATTATGTTTAGGCATCTTTCTTACCTTTTAGTTACAGATATCAGAAACAAGAAAAATGTAGGTACCTAAAATCTATTCATATCCTTGGTTTCAATTTATGTTATTTCCACATAAACGAATATAAACTTTATACTAGTTTAAATTAAGTTGATTTCCAAAATCTAAAAATCAATCTAATAATTGTAGTACCTACTTAATTTTTTTTAAGCGCATTCTGAAGTTGGAACAGATGTGGAAAAGTCATATATTCCAAGGCTGAGGATCAGCACTTTTTGAACGTCAAAATTACATAATGACAGTGCCCCAAAACGCCCGCCCTGGGAGGGAGTAACGCGACAAACTCCCCAGCAGCACAGCTGTCAGTACAGTTAGAATACCTTGATTCAATACAATAGTATGTGAAGTAACTATCATTAGGTACGAAACACAAATTATAAAATCAAATTATTCGCCATTATGTCAGAGCACACGCCAATACACCAATAAAAACAGGTAAGTAGGTAAGTATTTTCATTTTTCCCGGTTAAATATTGATACATAAATAGTAGCAATATGCTATAATATCGTAAGTAACATAGGACCCATAGTTGCATTAACTTTTATTCTTCTATTTTTTTCCCGTGACCTCACAATCTCGTTACAAAAAGGATCCGGGGTCAATAAAATTGCTGGTATTGTTTTCCTAATAAATATGATATTGTTGCCTGTTAGCATATTATTGAGTAAATAGTTCCAATTATTAATATCTATTATTGTTGTTATGAATAGTCTCTTATTACTTTCCTGGGATATGTTTGGTATGTTTTTCGTATTAGAATCTGTTTTGTACTTCCCAGTAAAGTGTATTTTTCTAAAAACATGTATTAAAATATCAGTAGCGAATTTATTCTGATCTAATTTAGCCTGTATTGTCCCACTGCAGAGCAAAAGGAAGAGATAATTATAAACATAACATAACAGCGCGCCTGTAAGGCAAGTGTGTAATTGCGGAATATCCAGGCAAATTGACGTTTTTACGGTCAACAAAACACAAAACACGTTTAAAATGTTTTTTTGCGGATTTCCACGTATTTTCCCAAGAAAAAGAAATAGGAAACAGAGGATACAATGATCAAATACCTGCCTTTGAGGTGTTGTGGTATTTCCTTCTCTTTGAACCAAACATTGTTTTTTCTTATACCTATGGTAGGTACCTCTGGGAATAGTTCCTTTCGGTACAAACTATTTTAAAGGTTGATGACCTTTTCTAAGTACCTATCTAGGTCGTGATTAGATCAAACATAGTCAATCGTGTTAAATATAGGTAGGTAGGTAATCAATTAAAATGTCATTCCCTATACCGTATGCATCTGACATTCATTTTGAAATGTCATTTCCTATACCGTATGCATCTGACATTCATTTTGAAATGTCATTCCCTATACCGTATGCATCTGACATTCATTTTGAAATGTCATTCCCTATACCGTATGCATCTGACATTCATTTTGGGAGGACCACTACAATGTATGTAGAATTAACAAACAACCCTTCTTCTTCTAAGCGTGTCGATGCCAATACAGGGTTATACTTTAGTCAGAAAAGTGCTTTTTGTGTTGGTTCGTCAAATTACTTAAATCGTCTAATGCTAGTCATTGCTAAGCAAATGCTATTCATTTGTTGCTTTAATTTTATTATAAGCCACAGGCAAGAAACTTGCATCGTGTAAACGGGGCTTAACAAACGCAGTACCCTTTTTTTTTGTTTTGAGGGTGGCAAATCATCCAATGACTTCTCCCGCTCTGGGTGGAGCGGAAGGGCGTGTCAGACTTTTACTGACTAAAATCCACCCGTGTTCCTTTAGTTGCCTGTTGCCAAGGTTCCGGTATCCCTTTCGGACTAACCCGCAACCCTGGCAGACTACCTGCAACCCTGGCAGAAACGCAGTAACCTGTTAAAAGTCAAAAAGTTATAAACATAAATACCAAAACACTTTTACCAACAATTCACCAGTAATTTGATTTTCCCGACAAGCGTATGGGAAGTATATAAGCTTGTTTTCATGGTTTTAAAAGCCTATGTTATTACCTAGTAAGTGACCAGTAACTAAGTTACCTACGTAGAAAAATGAAGGCTGAAATTATACAGAATGAAGAATGCAATTATGTATATAAAATTACAAAAAAAAAACAAAAGACTTCAAAAAAAACACTAAAAAAGTGAAAAATAACTTTAATTTCGGAAGTCGGTGTGTTTGCTTTTCAATTTTCGTTTTTTGCCACCGACTTCCGAAATTAAAGTTATTTTTCACTTTTTTAGAGTTTTTTTTGGAAGTCGATTGTTTTTTTTTTTGTAAAAAGTTTTTATTTTCACTTTTTAGCTGTGGTACCTACCCCAGAAAAATTCGTATACCCTTATCTGCTATATAAATAACAGCGAGAAAAATACGTAATTATTAAAGCTAACTCAAAAACTACGCAAGTAAAATAAATAAAATTTATATGGAACCACCTCTGAAGCATGACCTACCAAACAAAAAAAGAATCATAAAAATCGATTCATAATTGGCGGAGTAATCGCGTAACATACACACACAAAATAAAAAACATACAGACGAATTGAGAACCTCCTCCTTTTTGAAGAAGTCGGTTAATTAAACCATACTTTCTTTTCCTGAGGGAGTCGTAGGTATATACAAAAATGGTCTCTCGTTTGGTATGATAACAATGAACATCAATAATTAAAGTGGTTTGGCAAGGGCGTTGGTTATGGCAATTTTATCGAGGCATTATTTAAGATAAACTGACGTTTGTGGAAATCATGAGGAAAATATAAATAATAAATACCAATGAAAATCGGAAAAATACTCTATCGGAGTCCTTTGAAGTTGTAGCTACACAACTCTTCAACTCACAATGTAGTAACCTAACAAAGTATTTTACAGTTCAAAAGCGAGACATTTAAATTGAAAACCTAATAGGAAGTTAAATGTCCGCTTTGTATGCTAAATATAAAATTCATAAAGGAACGTTTAGTGGAGCAGTTAAGATAGCAATTCCTCTAAGTGCTACGGTGCTACGACCGCTACGGGCTACGACCGCTACGGTGCTACGAGGCTACGTTCTCACATGTGACATTTCAATTATTTTGTCACAGGCAAAATAGATTGAGCTCAAACTTGTGAAGGAATTTACTGAAATATTCAGATATTTGATGTCCTTAGTTTCATAGAACTGAAACAGTTTATTTCAGATGAATAATAAGTATCGTCAGTTGCGTGAAACTTTCATGTAAAGGAATTCGGAGAATTTGTATTAGTTTTAATATAAAAAAAAGTACTACAGCAGGATCTTTTACAAAGTGCTCGCAGCAATTACAATTATGTGGTCTAAGAGATGCTGCAGCCAGATATTCTGAACAAGTTAATTCCAAGGAGTTGAAGGTATATTATTTTATGGCCGCAACCCCACAGCCATGGGGAACGTCCCTTATAGGACAGATTCTATCATACTAAACTCTAGTATAGAACACCTAAATGGTAAATGATGATACTGTGATAAATGTTTATTGAATTGAGTATGTTATATAATTAACAAAAAATATAGGATATTGTTTCCTATCCGACAAATCTGAGAAGAACCACCGAAAAAGACTCAGAGGTCAAAAGTCTCTTTCAAAGTCCAGAGATTAACTTGATCAGATAATACGCGGGGATCATGCAGATAAATTTCTAAAATGGTCTTTTCAGGAAAGAACCAACACAGATTTCAGTGGACCTGTGTATCCAGTCAATGGATGAATGCATCCGTTGAAGTCTTGATATGTTAACTGAGCTACATGGTCACTGACAAATGTTTCAGTGACCATGTAGCTCAGTTAACATATCAAGACTTCTCTTGATTATACATACGCTTTGTCAAGAGGGTCTTGGTCGTTCGACGCATACATTGATTTATATTTTCAGGCGCATAGCAGCCGATAAACGACTACTGTGTACCAAGTAGTCAGTAGTCGTTTACCAAGTAACAGTTATGTCTATATCAGACGTAGATGTTACGAGTCGGACTAACACGCGAAGGGTTCCGTACCACCGTACAATATTTAGCCGCCGATTTAAAAACGCCGAGAAAACGTTTCACACGTCTCTTTACTTTCACGTTTCTTGTATGAGGAACCCCTTTATTTTTTTACTTAATTTTTATTTTTATTATTGTTGTTAAGTATAGCGGCAATAGAAATACACAATCTGTGAAAATTTCAACTGTCTACCTATTACGGTTCATGAGATACAGCCCGCTGACAGACAGACGGACAACGGAGGCTTTGTAATAGGGTTCCGTGTGGCACCCTTCGGGTACGGAACCCTAAAAAGCACAGGGCTTAGACCAATAACAGGCATACTTAACTAAAGACAGGCCAGACGCTTGTAACACACGTAGCTGATACTGAGTTTTAATTAAGTAAGTACTTATAAATAAATATTATTGTTAAGTGTTCAAGTAGATACGAATCCCTAGTAGACATGTTATAATTATAATTTAAAAGAAATGTGTTGATACATGTAATTACCATGTTTAGATTTGTATGCCAGTCTATGTAAGATCACAGATAGAATATATGATATCTAACCCCTTAGCAAAAAAACGGGCACCTTAACAGTCATTGGCTTTTGTATGGATAATATTCATATTTTTACTATGTCATTAGCATAAATGACTAGTCATTTGTTATAATCAATAAGAATATAGTTTTTTGGCTACACCCCTCTTCCAGCAGCGCTACAATTTTACTAGATCGTATTGCTTTTTCTGCCATTACAATCAACACAAAGATATCACTTTTAAGTCACAATAAGGCTGAATTATGCGACAAACATAAATTATTCTACTAAAAATAACAAGAAGTTAGTTTTAGTTGCCAGGATAACCTTCTAACCGCAAACCTGCAAAATTTTATTAAAAGTCACAAACGGAAAACGCTTTATTATTGTTTTTAAACACAAGTTTCGAATTTGGAATTAGCTTTTTTTCTTACCCAGACTCTTTATTAAGTGCCAGTAACATAGTTTGGCTATTAAAACCTCTTTACAACTAAATGATTAGGTACCAATAATGTACAAAAATAAAAAACGCCCTTTTTTTGCAAATTATATTATATTTATATATATTATAATTATAAATATAATAGAATATAATTCTATTCTATTATATTCTGACTCTGGTAATGTATCCAACCAATTTAATCATTAGTAGATCAATGGAATGGATATCCGGTTTCGTCTAAGTAGGTAGGTATAATCAATAGCTCTTATTTAAGTAGCCAATAACTAACAGCTAAAGTTGAAATTAGTATGTTATAAATCCAGATGTAAAAGTGAGATTTTATCACTGAAACTTAGTTAATATATTATGCTAGCAAGTCTTTGGGGAAGTGCTATAAACCAAAACGGGGTCAGGGTGAAAAATTCAGGATTTTTAACTCCTTTCTAAGGCACATTACTTTTTAATCAGTTTGATCTTATAAAATAAAAGTTTTTTTTTTTCTTTTGTTTTTTGGGCTTTTCATCTAAATAGAAAAAGTAAAAGTTACAAAACTAAAACCAAACTACGATAAAAAAAGTCAACTAAAAAGGTGTAAACAAGACATCACAGACAGACAGATTATATTCCGGAGTCAAACGTGTTAGGCATAAATGAAACAGATACGTGTGACTCCGGATTTTTTAAAGGTCTGTCTTTTTTTTTGTTCATGACTTTATGTCCTCTCGAGGGCGCCATATTAATTTAATGGGACGCCTTTATCCAGCGACACAATCGAGACGCTTCCAACGATACCTCATTTGTCCAATTGTGACGAGTAGTTTAGAAGATATGAACATACATACCGGTCAAAATCATAACCCTCTTTTTTGTTTCGCCGTAGTCGGGTAATAAAAGACTGATGTAACCGTGACTGCTGTTCTAATTTTCATGTAGCGATGTGAGCATGTTGAAATTCTTTTAGAAATAATGTTAATTGTATTGGTGGGTATAAGGCTATATTATTAACAAGTTGTTGCCCGCGACTTCGTCAGCAAACCAGGATGAAAAGTAGCCTATGTTATTTTTCAGGTCCCAGGCTACTTATATGTCAAATTTCATCCAAATCTGTTCAGCCGTTTTACCGTGAAAGTATAACAAACAAACTCACTTTCACATTTATAAATTAAATAAAGAGTTTAAACAACAATTATGCCACTGGTTTTTATTAAAAAAACAAAAGATAAAAATATTATTTAAATAAAATAAGCACAAGTTTTTAGAACTTACCTTTCGCATAAACTATACAAAACAATAACACAGGTACAATCAAATACATCGCTCTCATTTTTTAAACTCAAAAAGTACACTGCAACACAAAAAACTTTTTTAAATAACTTAATACTTTGCACTTTATTTTCAGACGGGCGACGTAAACTTTCGTTCGGAGCACTTTTCTGTACAGTCAACGAGAGCGAGCGTCGAGTTCATAACCGATACTGGCTGTGGCTGTCCCGAAATTCCAGGCTACCGAGGGAAAAGTCTACAAGTACCGCGCACGCGTCAGAGTAAGGTATAAACACCAAATAGATAGGAGCAGAAGGTCATCTCCATACAACGAGCAAAACACATGCACACACAGACACAGGGGGCCAAGTCTACTAATTTACAAACGTGTCAGTGGTCTCACAATTATGTGTTTTTGACAGATTTTGTATGACATATCTGTCAAAAACTGATCATTGTGAGACCACTGACGCGTTTGTAAATTAGTAGACTTGGCCCCCTTGTCACGTACATTGAGTGCAAGCAACTGTCACCCGCGACTGGCATTTATTTCAGACTAGCTTCAAAGTCAAAGTCAAAGTCAAATAATTTATTTCAACTAGGCACATTAAAGGCACTTTTGAACGTCAAATACATAGAAATAGAACTGATTCTAGTTGCCCCTTCCAAAAGGTAGTTTTCGTATGGAGAAGAATGGGCAAGAAACTCCACCGTTACTAAAAAAAAAAACGTTTTACAATATTTGGTATACATAAATTATATAATTACATGTGAAGACGATGCACCGAGAATACAATTACCACAATAGGTAAAAAAAAAAGAATTAAAAATGGAGCAATGACAAATAAATTAATTAAGTATGTGATAGATACATGGTGCTCACATATTTACAAACATTGTAAAAGTATACGATATCACAATATTCCTACAAATTTTACAAGTAATACTAATAGGACAGTGTGTGAGTGTAATAATCATAAAATGTAAAAAATCTATGATATACAAATATTAAATTATACAACTTCCGCCGGCGGCTTCGCCCGGGCGTTATGTCGATAAAAAGTAGCCTATCTCCTTCCACGGGATGCCATCTATCTCCTTGCCAAATTTTATCGAAATCTGTTCAGTGGTTTAGACGTGAAAAGGTAACATACAGACAGACAGACAGAGTTACTTTCCAATTTATAATAGTAGTATGGATAGTGGAGATTGCCGTAAGTACGTGCGCGTCTATAAGTGCGTGCACCTGTTTTCGGTCGTAGTATGGAGTCATCCTTCTGAATTTATTTATACTGTGGTTAAAACCAGTATCACTGTCGGTGCCCGTACCTCCTGAAATGATTGAAGCCGTACAACGATTTGTGTGCATAAAAGCTTTCAGAGAAACGATAGTTTTATTGGTTCTCTATCGTTAGTGGTCTAGCTTTGTGTTTGAATTTCTTCTTTCGTTTGTGTTAGAGCAAATAAATGATTTTGCGTTCGTTTTTCTTGTCACTCGAGATGGATGAACGAATCGGTAACTTTCAAAAGTTTGGTTGCTCTATTTTTCGTATAAGTTTTTTTTTAAATTAGTTATTTAGGTACCTAGTTATGAGATTTTATTGAGAGCAACTTTGTGGACACAGAGGTCATATGTTATGACTTGTAGACACCCGCTAGACGACTGTCGCCCGCGTCCCATGTAATACACCGGTAAAGTTCCCGATTGAAAACATATGGGGCGTTTTTTTTTTATTACAGAAAAAAATCTTTAATAAAAAAAAACACATCACATGCTTAATCAAAATCAAAATCAAAATCAAAAGTCATTTATTCAAACTAGGCTGAGAATCAGCACTTTTCGAACGTCAAAATTACATAAGACAGTCCCCCCAAAACGCCCACCCTTCACCACTTCACTAGTGCTTTAGCTGGGAAGAAGAAGTGGCGCAACAAACTCCCCAGCAGCACAGCTGTCTGTTCAGTTAGAAAAATTTGATTCTATACAAAAGTTTGCAAAATCATTTACATTATTACGCAACATAAAACATAAATCTAATTAGCCATATGTCAGCTAGCACACGCCAATATACCAACCAAAAAAAAAAAAAAAAGAATAATATAAAAAAAAAAAACGAGAACTATAACCTACTCAAGCAGAAATAAGTAGTTAATATAATGGAATACTGACAACTCAAAAAAGACGATTTTTGGGAAATCGCAAAAGAAGATCATGCTTTGAGGACTTATCCTACTTATTGGTGCATAAAAATAAAACTGATTTATATTAATTATGAATGCTTGTATTTTGAACTTCTATGATTAACTATTGATGAGATGTGAGTTTAAAAAAAACGGGAAATAATTTGTATCTATATAAAAAAAATATTATTAAAAGTACATTCAAAGTTAAGTCAGTTTTTATAAAAAGTAAAGCAAATATTTTAAAATGCAAATGTTCCATTAAGTTTTAAGCCTGTTTCAGTTTGAATAAGGTATTAATTATATTGACTAATTCAGTATTTTGTCTGTATAATATGATTACTTTATTAAAACACATTTAGAGATTGGGTGACTTTATTCAAATGGAATTTAGTCGTAAACACACTCAACGACGATTGGGTCTTCGTTCTATGAAATAATTAATAGCCTCACTAGATGAGATGTCGGACACAAACTGGCATGAGTCGCTATTCGACGAAAACACGATGAGAGATCCCACAAGAGTGAAAGAGACCGATAAATCATTTGGGTGGCAATAGTGCATAATCTTAACGTTATTCGAACGGACACCGGTAGATGGCCCTAAAAGAAGCCTGTATCTGTACATAACTCAATTCTGACCTATCTATTAATGGGTCAGTATTCTATTAAGCATGCGACATGTATAGACGCTCAGTATGATTTTTAACAAATCCCTCACGGATCGGACAGTTTTTGTTACAGACTGTATAGATTGTGACGCGGCAGCACGCGGGAAGCGTTGTTCAGAATCATACATATCATCACATAAAGCCGTGTGTATCAATTTATGTCTGTTTAATAATCAGGTAAGACTTCTTCTTTTCGTGTGGTTAGTGACTAACCAGAGGCTATAGACAAAATCCCTTTTCTGTAAGCGTTAACGCCAAAAGAAAGATCAAATTGTATGGAGTTGACATTAGCTTTAGATATGTCACGTGACTGCTGCTGTCAAGGTCAACTCTATCTTCTCTACACAATTTGATCTTTCCGTTGGCGTTAACACTTATAGAAAAGGCATTTTGTCTAGGCCCCCTGGTGTCAGAGTTTTAAAGCCGCCCATGCGCCTCTGACTTGGCTTCACATGCCGTCGAGAAATTCTCTCAGGCATGCCGGTTTCCTCACGATGTTCTCCTTCACTGTATTGAAGCAAGTGATAATTATACAATACGCACATAAATCCGAAAAGTCAGAGGTGCGTGTCTTGGGTTCGAACTCGAGACCTATGACTTGGCAGTCTGACGGTCACACCACTAGGCTATCACTGCTCAGGTAGGTATATTTACCTAAGAGTTCAGGCACTACAGAAACCTGAATTTCAGCGTCAGTATTTCTTTACACTGGCTCTCAATCTTAGTATAAAGGTACTAAATCTTGCAGCTGAACTACCTACTTCCTGGTATTAAAACCTCTTTCAGGTCAACCTCGACAATTGAGCGGTTACAAAGGTGGTTTTAATTATTTAATGCAGTTTAAGTTCGGCGACGCTCGGGGACTACGTCGGCTTAGCTTTACTAAATTGAAATTTTATCCTAACAAAGTTTCTAGTTTGAAAGGAATTTTATAAACGTAGGCACCGTGTCCTCTTGGTAACTGAAAACGTAAAATCCATAATAATAATAATTCGAAAGTAACTCTGTCTGTCTGTCTATCTACCTTCTAGTTTTCACGCCTAAACTATTGAACGAATTTCGATAAGATTTGGCAAGGAGATAGATGACATCCCGGGGAAGGACATAAAATAAATAAAAAAATAAAAAGCTTTTATTGATTCCTTAAAATATTACACATTACAAATAACAAAAAATACATTTCAATTCAATTCTAATAAATTAATATAATAATTTAAATTCTTGTTTAATAAAATTACAGAAATAAATAATCGCGAGTTCGAATAAATTACACATTGAAATTATTATTGTTAGTATATAAATTCGTTAGATAGCATTTTTGTTTTGCGTATTTTAATTTAAGCGGATAGTTCGTTATAAGGACCGCCTAGTGCGGTAAGAGCCTCCTCCATCTGTTTCCATCTTGTTCTATCTCTAGCTAGTCTGCTCCATGTTTTTCCTACTAAGCCTTGAATATCGTCACTCCATCTTTTGTTGGGTTCGGGGAAGGACATAGGCTACTTTTTATGGACATAAAACGCGGGCGAAGCCTCGGACAGAAGCTAGTGAATTATAAATGAGAAAAATATAGGTACTTAACATAATATCACGCCTTGTTTCCCCGAAGGGTTAGGCAGGTGTACCTTCCCATAGTACTACCACAGAATAAATAAGAGCAGAATGAAAGCTTCCTAACAGAGCTCAAAATTCTTACCTACTTTAATAGGGCTGTCACTCGGTTATTGAAAATAAAATAAATCCGGGCAAGGTGGGAGTCGAAATTCGGCAATGAGCACAGATAGATGGACAGACGGACGGATGGCCGGACGGATGGCCGGACGGACAGACGGGTAGACTGACGGACGGACAGGAACTGATAAGTTTACCGTTTTCCAATTTTGGTAAAGAACATTAAAAAAATAGTGTAGCTTTGAAAGGCTAAATGGTTAATTATGTTAAGCCCAGGTACGCACGAGCGATTTTTTCCCGTGGTGATTTTTTTTCGCGCACTGATATGTTGGATCGTTGAAAATCCAACAGTGTGTTAAGTAAGTACCTATCTAATAGAAAAGGTCAAACGGCATCTTGCTAAGACCACGTGAACAACCTTCAGTTACTTCATGTGCTAAGACGGCCTATATACATACTTTAGTACCTACCTACATACCCACTAAAACAAAAATACGAAACAAATTGGAGACGAACAACAGAATAACACGCCAATTGATACAGGCGGTACCTACTTAAACCATAAGAATAATAAATAATAATTCTTATGGGAAAACCTCATCGCCATCCTAGTTATTTTGAATATTGGGTAGGTACCTAACTCGTAACTAAATAATTCTGTAATAAGCATTAAAAATGTGTAAGGTTTGGTACAAAGGACAGGATCCTTTGGATATAAAAATACAGCACAGTACAGCAATTTGGCATTTAAATAAAAAACTAAACTTCCGCGTCGTACCTATCGCTGCCGCTGGCACACGGCATACCCCTGCACTTAATCTTCGCACAGAGCCGGCTCAAACCGGTTTTTCTTCTAGCGGGCGCCGGTGCACCCCTCGCGCGCCTTGTCCGTGACAGGCCACGCACACATCGCTGTGGATGTAGTAGTGTTCCCGCGCGAGACGCTAGTATGAAGCTTACAGTCTGCTTCTTGTGGTACTACACACATTTACCCTGTTATGTTTAAGTCCCATGTACGGGGCGAGCCTATCGTCTAAATATACAAGATGTTCATTTTGATGTCCCATAACTCTCAAGGTTAGGTACCTATATGCTAGACCAAGACCAGCACCCTAATATTGCGTAACACAAGATCAATGAAAATCTGTTTTGACAGTTCAACAACATTCATTGCGTTATTTAGGTACTTTGTTGAGCACACAAATTTTTCGAATAAATGAAGCAATGCTTAGCAATATCCTTCAAAATTATTCGGATTGCGATTGATAGTGTGTTACGCAATGCCATGGTTAGGACAAAGGATACTTTTTATCCCGTTAGTACGTTCCCGTGGGATAATTTGCGACATCCACGCAAGAGAAAACGCGGGCAGAAGCTAGTAATATAAGTATAAGATCAACGTTAAGCCTCGTGCAAACTGGCACGATATCGCGGGCGCGACAGGCAGCGCTACCCTTGTCGCGCCTGTTTGTGTGAGCCTTAATACGTAATAGGTAAGTACCTATGTATAATTAAGGTTTATCTAAGTAATCATAATAACTTAATTACACCAAGCCTAATTATTAGTGAATAATTAATTTAATAACATGAGTACCTAGCCTACCTACCTGCTGGTAACTTATGTATTATGCTTACAAAGCTGATTTAGACCACTTACTAATTAATAATACCAATACATAATAGTGCTACTTAGATACATTAGGTACTTAGTACCTATCTAGGTACTGGTTGCACCAATTTTACCAATTTTGCACCTGTCGTTTATTCTGTAGAAATCTCACCGTGAAAACTTTGGTGAAGTGAACTGTCAATAGTGCCAATCCCAAGCATCAGGTGGAATAAATAATAAAATAAAATAAAATAAATAAAAGTTTATTGAGGTCATCATTTGCCTTTTCCCAACTATGTTGGGGTCGGCTTCCAGTCTAACCGGATGCAGCTGAATACCAGTATTTTACATGGAGCGACTGCCTATCTGACCTCCACAACCCAGTTACTGGGTAACACGATAGTCCTTGGTAAGACTGTTTTTCAGGCTTAAAAAAGAAGAAAAGAATTGCGAAAAGTGGAAGTGGAGCGGTGAAAAGTTTATTGAGGTAAAATGGTAAAACACTAAATACAAAGCTAATCTACGACAAAAATTAAATTGTTTTATGTGCCTGAACTAGGTCACCCTGTGTTTCAGGCGAATGACAGCTCATTTCACCATAGTTGAGATTTTTACAGAATAGATCGGCTGTTCTAATCGATAGCTTATAGGTACCAAAGCAGGTAGGTACCTACTTATTGATTTTCGTAAGCAACGGAGTCATAGCCTCACTCACTATTACAGTAGCAATGGCATTCATTTTGACAGTTCAACAACATTCAATGCGTTATTTACGTTGCTGAACAGACACACATGTGAAGCAATGGTTTAGCAATATCCTTCAAAATCATTCAGAATGTGATTGTAACTGTGTTACGCAATTACGTGGTGGTACTTAAGTAGGTAGGTAGTAAAAGTAATAGACACGCTTCAATGGCTTTTTTCTTTCTTCTCTGCTCCTAGGTTTGAAATGGTTCGAATATTTTGTCGTCTCGAACTTATACCATAACGGAAAAGAAATATAATTAAAAGAATATTAACTGGAAGCTATTATCTATTAATATACCTACTATTTGAAAATGTTGTGAGGAAAGTTTTGGGTATAATGTCGATGGCTATAAGAGTAGGGGAAGACCAAAGAAACGATGGATGGACTGTGTGAAAGATGATATGGCTAGAAAGGGGGTGACTATCGAGATGACGGCTAATAGAGAAGTATGGAAGAAAGGGACATGCTGCGCCGACCCCAAATAAATTGGGATAAGGGCAGGAGAATGATGATCTACCTATACCTATTATACTGGAATAGGTACATTAAGGTAGGTACACACGGCTACACATCAAGCTATACATTTCCAGTATAAGCTGACCTCGCGTTGTACGGAAATCCTATACACTGCGAGATCAGCATAAACTGGAAATGTATAACTTGATGTGTAGCCGTGTGTACCTACCTATTAAATAATTTTGAGTCAATTTAGTTACACGATAGTTAGGAAACCTACCTAAGTAAAAGTAGCAGTGTTTATCGCTTTTGTCGCTCACTGTAGGTATCTATGTTTTCCGTAGTACGTAACTACCTACATAATATGAAGATATGGCAGCTATTGGAGCTCTCAAATTAAATGATTTGTTTTTTGGTACTTATAGGAATTGAAGGAAACAAATCATTAAACATAAGTAAGTACTTAGTAGAGCACGGATTCTTTCTGAGAACGATACAAATAAATTCACATTAGGGTCAGTTCACACCAAGACGCGACGCGACACGTACTTTTTTATGATCCGATACAATATCGAATTTATTTAGGTACTACACAATACAATTTATAAGGAACACGCGCTGCGCAGCACCGCGCCTCTCAAGGAACTTTTCAACTCTCGCACTGACATTATTCCTTTTGGTGAAGAAAATAAGTTCCATAACTGTTAAAAAGTGCGCTTCACGTCGCGGTGTGAACTGACCCTTAGGGTTTGTACCCTTTTGCTACTATAATCTCTGTTTCGCGATAGGAAGGTTTCTGGAACGTTTATACCGACTTGTCTTCTAATAAATAAATGCCTATTGGTTTCATTATTTTATGAACCGACAAACATCATTTAAAAAGAGAAGTAAGTAGGCCGGGAGTGTTACGAACAAAGAGATGTAGTCATTGGTTACGAAGATTCGAATGATGTTATTCGACCTACGCTATTTCGAAAAAAATTGCGTGTAGTACGCCAGTTCGAAAACACATTGAATCGAAAACCGCAATATCGAATGATGTTATCGCGAACACGCTGCACCTAACACCTTTAAGTAGACACAGATAGCTATTTAAAGCAGCAGTATTATAGGTACCTACGCGGTCGTGGGATCGGCCGCAATTAGTGATGGAAACCCGAGGGAGCTGCGAATGTAAGTACACACGGCTACACATCAAGCTATAAATTTCGAGTTTATGCTGAGCTCGCATTGTATAAGATTTCGATTCTGAAGCACTACCTGCGCCCCGCGGTTTCTCTCGCATAAGTGTCGATCCCGTCGGAATATCGGGATAAAAGGTATCCTATGCCCTACCCATATGCCCGAAAGCGTGACAAAAAAACTCACTTTCGTATTTATAATATTAGTTAGGTTCCGGTGCGGCACATGTGCGATATTCACTCGTACACTTACACAAACTTGCGGTCGCGGGCGCGGTGCGGCTCCGTCATGTACATACATTTCCATTATAAGCTGACCTCGCATTGTACGGAAATCCTATACAATGCGAGGTCAGCTTATACTGGAAATGTATAGCTTGATGTGTAGCCGTGTGTACAAGTATCTCCCGTGCCCCCGATTCATGGTAGGTACAAAAAGGAACAGTGGGGTTTTAGTCGGTAGGAGTCCGAGATAACCCTCCGTTCTTCTCAGACGGAGGGTATCCATGAGAATTTTCCCACAGAAAAATATATTATTATAAAAAGGCTAGACACAAGCCACAATTTTTTTAGAATAAATTAACTATAGGTATCCTATTCCTGATTTCAGGCAGTTCTTTTTTATAATTTTTATTCAGATATTACTCCGTGACTTCCGATAACTAGGTACTTACCTAACTGTTCACCTTATGTTGATTATGCTCCGAACTTCAGTCAAAGGCAGGTAAGTAGATCACAAAGTTTAATCATATCGCGTCGCTCACACTTGCTTGCTTTGTTAGCATCACAAGCGGACCCTAATCGCATGCATGCATGACCGTTTAATTGTAATGATTGATGCGAACGACATGCAAACTGCTGCGTGCATGCTACGTGCTGCAATTTGATTGATAATTCCATAGAACTTAGTGAATTATCATGCTGCATGATGAACCCTCATGCAGCATGATTATTCATAATGTCATGCCGCATGATCGTCTAGGGACCGCTTTAGATTCGTAGATGTAGGTAGATAAGTAGATACCTTCCTACCTACTTATACGTCATAAGTATTACGACGACTCTAATTATGTAGTTCGTAGAAACCTTCTTCCATCTTAATTAGTTCCTTTAACAACTTTGCTATGATCATAATGTGCCTACCTACCTAGATAATAGGCTCTGAGTTCACGTTTAGGAAAAAGAAGATTGCCTCAGTTACCATACCAGGGACGAAGCTACCCTACAAGCCGATTCCTCTCGGCTTCCCTTCTGGAATTCGAAACAAAACCACTCTATCGTCATTGAAAAATGACACGGTCAGTAGTGTTTAAAATGCCTGTTCAGTAATCACACCATAGGTATTTAATATACCATATAATTAAAACTATACAAAACGCCTACCGTCAATGTTTTGTCTTTGTTGTCTCCCAACAGCAAAAAAAATTTCTCTAAAATAACTCAGCGGCGCGGCTGGCTTATCGCCTTCAAAAATCAAGGCGTCATGACGTCACTTCGGTCACGTGACACCCCGGTTTCATACGCTTCAAGCAAGCCGGTCAAATACGAGTTATGGTACCTAAAGCGATCTGAAATTGCGTGCGCGTGAACGAGATGCAGCGATATCGGTTCGGTAGTTTTCGTTGAATTTCGTAATGCGTTCAGCTCGAACGGAGTTCGGACAGGACGACGCTATTGTGTGGTTGCTGTTTGACGTAATCGCATTATAATTTGTTTACACTTGCAGTTAATTTGCATTTTGTTCCTATTATTTATTGAATTCGTTAGTTTATCAGTACGAGAATCGTAGTAGTAGTATTAGTTTGTTGGTATAAAACAGTGATTAAAGTGTTTTGACTTTAGTGAAAGTGTACGTTGTAATTATGTATTTGGGGTAAGTAGATAGTTAATAAGTTGAAATTTCTTAATAGATTTGAAAAGTTATTAGTACGATCAGTAGGATTAGGATGGCGGCAATAATTCGTCAAGGACTTTCTAATTAACTACAATGTCTTTTGGCCCGCGTTTTTTCAAACATTCTAATGTTTCCCTTTACGATAAATATGAATGGCTCACTGGCAGTTGTAAATAAAATAAAATGTATTGTTTCCCTTGTTTACTTTTCTCAGATTCTAGTAGTTTATGTTATAAAGGGGTTTTTACATTCATAATCTGACGATTTTTCGCTAATTCGTTTGAAGCTCTACACCCGCGCGGCCAATTCCCTCTAGTGGCCGTGAGCGAAAACTCTGAATTGTAAAATCCCACTCCCTAAAAATTTCTCGTTAAAAGCGCCCTCTGTTTAATTATTTTGTGAATTTTTTGAATGGAGATATCTCGTTCTTGTACTGACAAAATGCATTGCATTTCTGATATTTTCGTTAGATGGCGTTGCGCTATTAGGAGCTTAGTAAAGATCTGCGGTAGTGCGGTTGAAATCACTTGTTGAACTGTGTGAGTGTGCGTGGTTTGTGAAAGCGGGCTTTTTGAATGTTGATACCGTTCTTTTGTTAGGTAAACAAATAAGAAGTAGCTTTTCGCGGCCACAAGGAAGGTCCGAAGTGACATCGTAACAAGTATTATTAACCGACTTCTTCAAAAAGGAGGTTCTCAATTCGTCAGTTTTTTTTTTTTTCTTTCTTTATTTTTTGCTCCGGCTTCCCGGAAAAATCACCCTTCGCCACTGTACCATACTTACCATTAGGTAGTAATGGTAGGTATCTAGTACCTACTAAATTGGTAAGTACTTAGGTAAGTTACAAAATAATTGGTTACGCACGGCTACACATCAAGCAATAGGTATACCTACATTTCCAGTTTATGCTGATCTCGCATTGTATAGGATTTCCGTACAATGCGAGGTCAGCTTATAATGGAAATGTATGTACATGACGGAGCCGCACCGCGCCCGCGACCGCAAGTTTGTGTAAGTGTTCCAGTGAATATCGCACATGTGCCGCACCGGAACCTAACTAATAATATAAATACGAAAGTGAGTTTGTTTGTCACGCTTTCGGGCATAGGATACCTTTTATCCCGATATTCCGACGGGATCGACACTTATGCGAGAGAAACCGCGGGGCGCAGCTAGTGCTTCATAAAAGCAATTATAAAGTTTACTGCATTATGGCAAATTCATATTACGTAAGTAAGCTAGGCGTTGAAAGAGGAAGCAACTTAATGGGCTCTGTCTCATAAAAATAATGCATTTGGCTGACTTCCTAACAGGGATATAGCGCAATCGGTCATTGTGACCGTACGGCACGAATAACGCGGGTTGGCAGCGATACCATGCAATTACGAAAGAAAAAATTGTATAAGACTATCCCTGGCCTATTTTCAAGTATAACGGGCTCAAAAAAATTGTAAGTATAAGACTATCCCTGGCCTATTTTCAAGTAAGTAGGTAGAACGGGCTCATTACAAGTTATGTCTCGTCTCGCGTAAGTAGCAAAAAAACTTTTTTCTTTCATAATAGACAGATATTAAAATGTTAAATTGTCATGGTAACTTCCGTGTGTTTTCGGTAAATTTTACTGCTGAAGGTGGGTAACTATTTTTTATTACGGGTACGTAGTTTGATTCTCAATATCTCAACGTTAATAGGTACTCAATTGATACGTTTGTAAGTACATAAGGAAAAGTATGGTATTCCTCACTTTTGCTGTGAAAAAAGGTAGTTTGAACTTGCCCTGTCGCATTACCCTGCAGGTGCGGTCCTCAGCCGTAAGCGTGACTATTCTTGACGTGTCTTGATTTTGTTTGCTCATGGAATTCCTTTTCTAACTTCGTTTAGCTCAGGTCTCTTAAGATTAAAACTAAAACAGCTTACCTTTAATGAAAAACAGTGAAGCTCTCATGTACTTAGCTAATCATCATAGATAAGTACGAACCAAAAGGATCCCACTGTCGTAGATCACTGCCGACACGACACTGGTAGGTTGAGGGTGTTGTCTTCTCGACGGCGCCTTTCGATGGAATAATATAGGAATTACATTAGAAGGATCTTTTGGCGTGTGGCCAGAATCGGAACTAACGCCGCCATCTTGTTTTTTCAATACAATTTCACATAATTATGTTTACCGACAACGTTGGCAACACAAGGCTGTAGAGCGCCGATGGTTTAATGTTTGAGAGCAATCTTCTTTACCGTGGAGGAACTAGGTAACCCTCAGATTATGAAAGCCTCAAATCAATCAATCTGCTCTTTAATATCCTTTTCTATGTTGGGTTCGGCTTTTGTTATGAATTTAATATGCTGTTTTCATTAGCTGTTATTTCATTCAACAAGCAGTAGCATGAAATTTGACAGCATGTTAGATAACTGTCCTAGTTTCGATCAGCCTTTTATGAACTGCGTGTATGAAGGTACCGAGTCTTTTGTGCTCATTTTTAACCTGGTATTGCAATTTCCATGTCCTAAGTATAACAGTAGCAGGCGTAGACGAGTCTGCCAAAGATAAGAATGTTAAAGAAGCTAGGAAGGTGTTTTAAATAATAAAAGTTTTGAAGCAAAGTGCGTTTATTAATCATTTTAGCAGAAGATACATAGGTAAATAAGTAGCTGCCTCCATATGCAACACACGGTGAAATTAGAGAAATTCTAACACAGACCACAGATATTATAATACTACGACCCAGACGTTAAAAGGGATTCATAATATTAGTCTTTAAGATTTCCACAAACATATTCTACGGCAAAGTAAGTAGCTGATACAAACCACCCTAGTATTAGTAACACAAAAGAGCCGGTAAAATGGTTCATACTGAGCGGTTCTGACTGTCGATTTCGTACTCGTCGAAACAGTTTTCTATCATTATCCAAATATTTTTCATGTATTCGCTGTATAAAACCCGCTTCTAAAGCAGTTCGCAAAACAGTGTTCAGTGGCCCTGTCAAGGGAGAAAATCGCTTGTAATATACCACTATGGGACTGTTCACTATCTTCTCCGGAATTATTTGCAATTGCTTCGTACCGTTATATTTCATGATATGATGTTTTATAGCCTCTTTATTTGATGCTATAACAAAATCTGTTGTTCCATCCAATATGCTATCCAGGGTGTCGTATAACCGCTCCACGTCCACAACTACCCAGTTATCGTAAATAGTACGATCGTCAGTGTAATACTCCTTCAGGGAAGCTATGCCGCCGTAAGGATAACGACCTTTAAGAACATCTTGAAAAGTTTCGAGGTTATCAAGATAAGACGGCAGTTTCAGAGAATTAATGAGTGCGGCTTGGTATGCGCTCCTTATGATAAAACAGAACCATATCCAAGTATAAATTGTTATCAGAAAACTTTTTCTTCCAGGCTCTTTGAGTATTGGCAGACCAAGAAATAATACCCATGAAAAAAATAGAAAACTATGCTTCGGAGGGTCAATTTTAAAAGCTCTTCTTACTTGGCGCCATTTAATTGTTGTGCAAAGTATATTAACGATAGCAATACTAATAAAAAAAAAAAATAATATGACCCGGAGGTTAATGTTCAAAGGGTTTAAAAGTTTTTCCCATGAAGCCTTTTGTGATGGTAGTCTGGTAGCCCACACGATATCCATAGAATAATATGTGAAAGATATTTGAAAATTACCATATTTATTGGAAGTGAGTGGTGCTGAGCACACGGAAGCGTGTCTGCGACCATAGTATATGTCGCCCAAAGATCCAGTCCAGTTATTATTGGTGAAATGACCAGCATCACCGCCATCAGCGGGTGTCATCAGCACTAGCGTCGCGTTCAACATGTTTGCTGCGAGTTTCATGATGTCACCATCTATTCCCGAAGGACTTCCAGTACCGTTATGTAAATACATAAAGGGTGGTTGTTCTACAGTTGACATTATAAGTCGACATTTCTGGAAGTTCATTAATTTTTCTGGGTAAAGATCTTTGAAACATTCGTCATTTTCGCAGGCCGTGAATAAATCAAGCTGATATGGTGCATTATTCTTGCATTTTCCACTAGACAAAAAGTCATATGAAAAAGCTAAATACTTTTTAGTTTCATACGAGGTTTTCAGCAGCACTACGTTCAAAATGAAGAGAGATTCAAGTGTTTGAAAAATTTTCTGTTCATCGCAGTCCCGCTTGAGGATTGCACAAATTATTATAAATTTTCCATTGCTATCATATTTCGATCTGACAGTCCATCGAAGAGTGCTTGATATTTCTGAAGAATCTTCACCGAAGATCACCATCTGTGGCACAGGATCTCGACGTGCAGGGAGAAATCTTCCCAGTTTTACAATGACGGATTGCTCATACTGCATCAAAAATGTGTTCAAACCTATTGCTTCTAGGGTATTGAACATTACTATAGTAAAAAAACGCCATTCAAAGTTATAGTACGCTATCTTAGCCGCCAGTAACCCAAGCTCTGATCCTAGGTCATCGTTTCTAAAGTGTCCGATGGTATGATTGTGCAATGCTTTACCACTAACATCCATCGTCGTTGGTGACGGATACCAATTCTGTCTTACTAATGACAAATAATCATAAAATTGAAAGTGCAAGCTTTTGTAATTTACCATAAATGTATTTTATGCGCTGATGGTCGATTTACATGTTATGGGCGTATATGGACATGCATCTACTATGCCATTAGTAGTTTACCCTCGTAATGCATTGTCGATTCTATAAAAGATATGATCTTCATTTTAACATACCTATGCATTGATTGATTTCCTGCATATAGGTAGGTAGGTAATAATGACGATTTATAATGCCTGGGAAGGATGTCGATATATTTTTCCAAAATAAATTTCTAAAGAAAAGAAGATAGCGGACACAATCCAGCCAATTATCAATATTACGTAACAAGCTGTAAAATGTCTTATTTTCAAATTTTCTCCCTCTGTATCAATATCCACAGTATTAAGCACGCTGGTATATATTTTATGAAATTTATCCGGTAATCCAGCCGCCTCAAGCCGACCCAAGATCAAATTGATTGATTCCGAAAGAGGGGAATATTTCTTGAAAAAGATCACTGTAGGACTTGTGATGACTGTTTGGGGCAATATATGCAGGCTGACTTTATTCGTTTTAATAACCATCTGAGCTGTATCAAAATTCATCGCTAGAACAAAATTCATACCTTTTGTTAGGTTCAAAGCAGTCGGTAAGATTTGTGGAGTGTCTATATTAATCCAATTATCATAAACAATTGGATAACCAATAAAATAATCCTTTAGCGCTGCGCCGCCACCGAATGGATAATTAGCTTTTATCACATCTTCAATTGTTTCAAACTGACTTTCATAAAATTTCCCTTTCAAGGAACTTATCAGATAAACTTGGTATGCTGTTCTAATAAGAAAACAGTACCATACCCAGACCAAAGTCATTTGTAAAAATGCTGACCTTGTAGGTAATTTTATGACTGCCTGACCCATGCATATCATCCAGGCATAGAAAACAATGCTCTTGGTAGGTTGGTTTTCTTCAAGCCTGCTCCACATGGTTGTCCAAGAATTGGTTTTGATAAGAAAAGCACAAACCACGACGAGGAAGAAACTGACCACTAAAGCAATTCGCGCATCTGGTTCAAACGGATGTATTAATTTCATAGCCACATTTTGTAACTGTGCGGGATGAGTGACCCATACCACTTTCGAGGAATAATAACTGGAGGATATTTGAAAATTTGAGAACCTCGTCAGTGTAATGGCTGCCGAAGTCATTGAAAAGTTTGCCAAATTTTCGTCAACGTCTGCGAGCGATCCCAACCAGGTTCCGTTCTTTTGACGCCAGCCCCATCCATTGCCGCGGTTTGGTGTCATCATTTTAAGACTTGCATTCATACCATGCATCAAAATTCGAAGTATATCTCCATCAGCGCCTATTGGGATTCCGTTCGTTATGTTCAGAATATACGGGGTTTGTATAAATGTTGAGACAGTTATAGGACATGAATTTAAATTTCTTAGTTTGTTTCTGAACACTTCCCCGTATGCTGTATGTGTATACTGATTGCTAAAGTCCAATTGTATTGGTTTTAAATTGTTACAAATACCGTCTGCTACTGGATAATATGTGAAACCAATTGCTTCTGTCGATTCGAACCTGATGAAGACAATATTGACTATTCTGTAATTCCAACACAGGTCCATCATACCTTGTTCATCACATTCATTAGACACTGTCGATTCGCAAATGATGATAAATTTCCCAGTATTGTCCATTTCAAATTCGATAATGGCATCAAGTAATTGTTCAACATTAGCAACGTCACTTGCAAATATCACAAACTGGCGTGTTTTTTGAGTCAATGAATTTGGTTTAAATGTGGCCTTGTTAACCACTATATTATAATGATACAAGCGTAAAAATACTTCGACACCGTAGCATAAGGTAGAATTGAAAAACAGTAATGTTGTGTAGCGTAAATCAAAATTTTGCATTGCAACCTTGGCAGCCATATCGCCTAAATCACTGCCGGCTGTGGCATTCGCATATAAACTATGGCTTACCTCACTTATCGCCATTTTTGTTAACTGTTACTTTTAAATGACGGTAAACACATTTTGGTTCGGCATTTATGTGCCAACGTAATCAACGTCGGTCATGGACATGGCACGTAATAGATTTATATCAATGGCAATTTATCTATTGTTTAATAATAGTTTTATAATGACATTCTACTAAAATCACTGGTCAATCACGCCAATGGGAATACATTTGCGTGCAGACTGTGAACGTTACAACCATAATTCAGGTGCAGTTAGACTAAAAGTTAGGAATGAGTAAATAAAACTAATCGTATAGCTGAAAAAAATTATATTTTATGAGAAATTATAATTTACAATATTTCATTCAGGCATCCATCTTCAGTCGGAACTTAAGCTAAAATTCTCACAATCTCACGCAAAAGGTAAAGCAACGTTAGACTATAATATAGTTATAGCAATATTTTGTGTAGCCCAACTGTAGAAACATAAGTAAGAACCACACACCGGTACAAGATATTCAGTCCATTCGTAAGGAAGATACGAAGTGGCGGTACTTACTACTCGGACGACGGCAGTACCGGCCGGTCGACGCTCGTCTTATATGTAACTAATCACCAATGGATCATTTCATTGTGCTTTGTTTTGTTTTGAGACTACTGCAAATAAATATAAATTCAAGCTCATGCATTGAATGTCAATGTGAACCAGTAATAGCATACAATCGTATCTATTATTGTTAATGTTACATTCGAACATATCAAAATGTAATTATGTACATAGGTACGCGGATAGGAAGACGAGCATCGGTGGCGTCGTGTTAGTATCGACAGTTTGGTACATCTGGAAGTATTCGCGTACAGTATATGATAATTTGCTTACACTGAGGTGCCGTGTCGTCCCACAGTATGAACAAAACCGCGTCGGGTCCCAAACTAATTCACAATATTGCTGTACAATTGCACAAAAGAAAAGTAGTTTCTATGTACACGGCATACACAGATTGCACTTCAGTGGGTCAACATCAAATAGAAATTTTTCCAATATTGTGCGCTAAGTTTCACGTCACATTACTTTGAGCATCAGACAGCTGTATCTTAATTAAAGCATGGAGTTTTGCTATTGACAGTGTCACTTGTGCTAGCGGTCCATATAGAAAC
The DNA here is from genome assembly GCA_947363905.1 of Lithophane semibrunnea. NCBI lineage: Eukaryota > Metazoa > Arthropoda > Insecta > Lepidoptera > Noctuidae > Lithophane > Lithophane semibrunnea. The sequence continues at coordinate 12,527,838 of OX376194.1, read as the reverse complement.
TTGAATAGAAGAGAAATTAAGACACAACAACAAATAATACAAATAATTATATATCTTCAAAACGAAACTTGGTTTCATATACATCAATAAAACTAAATAATAACACGAAGCAACACTCTTAATTAAGCATGGTACAATAAAATATTCTAAAATATGGAAAACAATTATAAAATGTAGTTATATATTTTGTGCTATACGTTATGATAAAAAGTATGCCAATAGCAAAACTTGGCACTGAACTGTCAGCTCAATTCACACGGCTCATTTATACCAAATGTACAATATTTTACATACTGGTAAAAGCGTTCGTGCAAAAAACTTCGGTTTCGGTTTTTACATTCCACGTTTCGCTTTATTAATCCGAGGGTTTCTCTAGTAAAAAAAGTTTATATCAAATGCATTCAAAAATTCCTTAAACAACTAACATAGTAATTCCTATACTTTATACTGTTTATTAATGAATATTGTACACGGATAACGTTAGGAAGAAACCAAATACACCAGACCACAGCGTACACAAAGCCTACAGTTAACATAAAACATTTTGCGTGAAGTCAATTCGTGTAGAAAAACACCATATTTAAATATAAACAGCTTAAATATTAACATATATTCAAGTAACAAAAATTCCAATGTACAAAAGTAACGAAATATTAAATACAGTAATAAAGTTATAATCTTTCAATTTAACAGAAAATAGGGTACCGATTTATAATTACGTCTAGTGAATCGGTAGGTAGAGAGAGTGCCGGCAAGGCGAACGCCCGACACGCGCTTCTCTGGGTCGATCGGCTTTACCAGACAACTTACCACAGCTAAAATAAATACGTAATAGTAACAGAAGCATCCCGATCAATACCTTAGTAGGAATTCCTGTCTCGACCCACGAGGATGACACTAAACACGCGTTTCATTGGACTAGTTTGTTCAAATCCATCCGTCTGGACATAATAAAATGTATACTAATGTAGAAAGATATTATGGCAACAAACTTTACAAAAAAAAAAAACCCTAAAACAATGACTAAAAGCAGCTCATGGAAAGGCCAAGACTCACCATAACTTTTAAAATGCACAATTTAATATTCACCAATACAGACACATACATAAATTGTGAATAACTTCATCATAAAAAAACATGTCAAAAAACCTGACGCGTCGTGAGACGATCCGTTCGGATCGAGAACGAATGTTGTCGGAGGGAATGCGGCTGGCGAGGGCCCGCATCGCCGCACTCCCAACTATATCTGGGTTAAATGACTTACAATCTATCCTTATTTTCTTTAAACATTTTAAGTTGAAATTAGTTCGTCCATCTGGTCTCAGTTCGCGAATTTACATACACATTCTGACGTGAAGTGATGATGTTTAAATTATGTGTTTTACACAATCACAGATTTTTATCAGTGACCTTGTTGGTTTCGCTTAGACGAGGTTGTACTCCTTTAGGTTGGATTGTAGGATTGTATCTTTGACTGCGGCGAACACGAACCGGATGTTCTCAGTGTCTGGAATTAGAAATATTATTGAAAGTTTTTAATTAAGTCAACTGATCGTTTTATATAACTAAATTATCATACTTATCGTTTCTTACTTGCTACCATGCATCAGGTGTCCGCGAAACTTAAATAGAAGATAGTTTTGGGTTTCAAAATGACTGCACTTTTTTCCTATTCTGTGAGGAATCACTGATATACTAGATGTTCGATCGTATTGCTACTTCATTTTGATATTATTTGCTACAATGTATTGATTTACGCTTAGGCTGCCAACAGACGGACTGCATTTCAACTGTTTCAAGTTTGAATGAAGTTACCAGTACATTACGAGTATTGCAGTTGTACTAAACTGCATTCAAACTGCAAGAATGCAGTCCGTCTGATGGCAGCCTTAGTTTAGGGTTAGTTTATCGCGTAACGTAAATAGAATTAAAATAAATGCATGATTTTCAGACAAGTATGTCTGCAAAAATAAAACTAACTTATAATATGTGTTTTTTTTTGTTATTGATCAATTACCAGAATTTGCAAAGGCGGCATTCTTTCCGCGTTTAAGAATAAAAATAAAAAAGAGATTTAAATAATGCAATAAGTACTTATGTAATAAAGTAATAATTAAATATAACATTTCCTACCATCAAATGCACAAAAGCGCAAATAAAATAGAGGATAAAATAATAAAACAAGACAGGTTAGTATTAAAAATAAATGTTTAATTATTCAACAGCGTATATTATTTTATGTAAAATGATGATGGCAGTTACAATTCATGCCAGATTAAATTCCTTTAGAGCTGACTGCATGATAGTATCCTTCACAGCGCAGAATACAAGCTTAATGTTTTCGGTGTCTTTAAAAACATCCAAGGCAGCATGCGAAATAAACAAAATAAATAAAAGGGTAAGTTGCGCAAAGTAAATAAAAAAAATGATGGCATAGGCATTCAAAATAATTCATAAAAAAAAAAACATTAACTTGTAAAGATTTGCTTTGTAAAGCATTTGCATGAAAAAAAATACAGGATGGCGCAGCTGATGCTAAAGACAAAGATGGTTGATATTTAAAAAGGTTATGATTAAATCAAGGAATTACAACAGGCTTAGATCTACGTTTTATTACCCGATTGTGGCAAAAAAACATTATTTTAATAGGTGATTATTTTATTTTATTTTACCTGTACTAAGATTTATTTTTAGCATAAAAACATGCTATAGGTTGAAAAATTATTTTACTCATGTAAAACAAGTTAAATATAAGATAAACAAACAATTAACTACTCGATAAGCTTTGCTTTTACTTTAGTTACTAATCACACACACACACACACACAAATAAATAAGCAACACAACAAGCATTATATTATGATACATAACAATACACAAACTAAAGTATTCTTATGTCTTTAGTTTTTTTTTGTTCATATAATTAATTTTGCCGTGACCAGTTACTTTGAAAATATCTAAGTTGTTTTTAATCTGTGGAAAATGTAGTGGGTAGTATATTTTCTCAAGCATGCTTGAAAATTCGAGCATTATTTTGACAACCTTCTTCGAGATAAAACGAAAAGGCTGTACTGGTCAAATACATGCGAGCAGGCGGCCGGCAATGTTTGCAGGCCGCGGCAGTAATGTACTATTGTTAAGATATTTCCGATAATTTTACAATACTGCTGTTTGTTTTCCCTTACAAATAAATAAAATAACACGCATGCCCAAATATAGGCATAAATAAATAGTAAATGTACTGGTAATTGATTAACGAATATGCAGTGTTTTAACAAAACAAATTAATTAGCCTGGGCCAGTGGGCACTTGAAGTAGCAATAACACAAAAATTAAATAGCTGAAAGACTACCAGCTTACCTTAAAATCCGAGAGAAATCGACTTCGAACATGTTTAGATTTTGTTGCCACAACAACAAAGTGAATCAATTTCATTACCATGAAATTCAAGGATAATTGTGTTTCCTTATATTTTATCAAGTGCCGAAACTTTGAAACCTATTACATTATAAATAAAGGTGTTGACTCACTCAGGAGTCACCTAAACAGATTTATGTTAGTAGTAAACTTACCTGATTGTTCACATTACAATGACCAAACAGAAATGACTGACATCAGAAATTTCGCTTTTCTGTTATTACGCGATAAACTTAGGTTCCTACTAACGTGGAATTGTATATTATGTATTGATGTAGTATCGCAGTGAACGATTAATTTGGTAAAAATTGTATTTCGGGCTTCAACAGTGAATTTGTGGAATCTAAGTAAGCTAAATTCATCATGTCCAAGCATAAATTTGCCACATAGCAACACATTAGGAAGAGTTGATCTATTTTGAAAATAGACGCGAGTAAATTGGTTTTGAATTAAGAAATTAAAGCTAATTCAGACATGGTTTGCTACTAGTTTCTTAGCTTGCGTAGGACGATCCAGCTGACTTTGATTCAAATTCAATTCTTAAAATTTTATAGTAATATCACAGCATAACTGCGAACAGTCAACCATCGCTAGGATTTCAAGGTGCCATCGCAAGGTGAAATAGAATCCTCGCTGAGTGTAAAACTACACACTTACAGCAAAGGGCTGCACATATCAATTTCAAGCCCAGTCACATAAACTGACACTTGCAACCGTTTTCTTTCAGTATTTGTATCAATATGATGATACTTTGATAACTTTAAATGCGATGGACCACTGTTTAAAGCAGTTACACTGTAATAAAACCGGTCAGTCAATTCTCGTACAAAAAAAAAGGTCAAATTCAATTCACACTCTCATCTCAGCGACTATTAATGTCAAAAATTTTGGTAAATTAGAGGTTATTATTTACTGAGATTAGAATGCAAATGTTATTATTTTGGGAATTGCACCCTACGTCTTTGTATATTAAGATGAAAATAACGTGTACTAACCTGTCGCACAAGTAAAGTGAGAATAGATAATCTTCTCCGCGTCCGGGTTGAGGTCCACAAACATTCGCAGTATAAACTCGCGCGCTGTATTTGCATCGCGTTGCGGACCTGTGCTCGGGACAACATACACATATCTAGCACTACGGTATTACAAACACATTGCGAAGTAATCTTCATTGGTGGGAGTATGTTAGGATTTGAACGGCTCGAAAATATATAAAATAGTATGATAGTGTCCTTAGAATTGCGGCTAATGTTTTGTTTGGCTGACAAATCGAGTGTAAGCCAATCAAAACATCAAAACGTAGGCACTTGCCCAGTATTTGTGTGTAAATCCTAATCAATATCAACAATATCCTCTGTTATTATTTCGGAAACGATGTTGCAAAATATTTTTTTCTCGAATATTCTGTCTCATGTACACTTCCAACATCATGTACCAATGAAGTTTACTTTATTTCTAGCTTATCACATGGAGCCTAGCCAACTCTAGCAATGACTAGCGTAATCTAGCGTTATAAACCACACGGGATATTTTTGTCAACCTGTGGCAGTGGTGAAGTGAGAGTAACACGATCTTTCAGGATCCGGATTTTCTTTCAGATATTTTTGGAGAATGTAATCTAATGCTGGTACAGGATCCAGCTTTGGACCTAGTTGTTTAGGAAATTGTTATTTATTTTAGTATTCAGTTGAGAGGCCGTGATGGTATAGTTTAACTTTATTCTAATTTAAGTTTTTGCCTTGCGCTTTCAATTGTGGGTATAACAGTGTCCGTTATGGGGATTCCAAAACGTATGGACGTTTTTCCGGTTTCCATATTATATTCTCACAACTCTGAGAGTATGACGGCAAGCAGCGTGACAGGTATCATAATTTAAGTAAGGCCCCTAGCACACGGCGTTTTTCAAGAACTTGACTTCGGACGGCGAAGAAAAACTATGAAACGCGTGTCGTCTGCGCGTTTAAAATACATCGTGTACTATGGCCCTAAATGTCACGTTATTTCATTTCTCATGTAACCACATTATCTCAGATACTTTTATTTTATCATTTTAACTTCAAGATAGTCCTTCAAGTGGAGTTCATGAAATGGATATATTGATTCTGCTACTAAATTAATCTGATTAGCAATGTTCAAAAATCGTAAAACAGATATCCACAGGTAACAGGTAAACCGTCATTTATAATATAAAGCGATTACAAAAATGAATCAGGATAATAAATAGGTAATATTTAGTGATTGAATAATCTATGTGTATATATTATCAACAAACACACTCATACACATTATGTATTTGCTGTCAAATATTACCTCAACACCACTTTCACAGACATGGTGATTATATAAATAAACAGTAGACTTCATTCTCACAAAGAGCTGAGAGTAAGGAAAATTTGATATTTCTGTAAATAAACTTCCTTATACATTTTGAAATTAATTCTGGACATTGAAAATTACAGTACAGTAATTAATTCTGCCTATCCTTGTAATCAATATAGTGAGATAGCAATAGAATAGTCAATTGCAACATCTTATATAAGTTTCTGAAGAAGTTTCAACCATTGAATTAGTCTTTTGATGACAAAAAATTAAAATATAAAGCCAACTACATACCGTCGTATTCAGGGAAGTAGTCGACAAGATGTGAATACATGATCTTCTCCTCGAGCAAATCCTTCTTGTTGAGGAACAGAATTACAGATGAATGCTGGAACCATGGATACGTGATAATCGTCTTGAACAACGCCTTCGACTCCTCCATTCGATTCTGTAAAGGAGAAAAGTAATATTTAGTAACTGAAGTTGATTTACGATATTGGTATGGATGGGTTAACTGTATGCACGGGTGTATTTTTGAGATTTTCAAAGGCGTATGGCACATTATCGCAAGAGGGATTATACACAAGGTGTATAATCTTTGAATGGATATTAAAATGAAAACTCTGCCTCCTTATCTAAATAACTGCTTGTCTAATAAAAATAATATATGGTACTGTTTCTGAAAAAGAAACAATTGTATCGTATTTTGTACTTTTCCGAGCCTACACTGTAATGAAATCTGATTTCGCACGAGACTTCGTGGCTATTAGGGCCTGATTCAAACATAACCTGCCAATTTTCTTTCAGTACTATTCCAGCTCATATTAAAATTACGTGTGTTTTAGCCTGGTCAAGAGGTCATGATCGCGCTCAATCAATCAATCAACCAACCCAGTCCATCGAAGTCCACCACTAGACAAAGGACTCTGACAAATTACGCCACAACTCTCGCCCGCGCTTAGTAAATCAATACTTAATTCAAGATCAGATTGAATTCAAAACAAACGAGTTATTGAAAACCCTTACAATAAAACAAACACAGTGACGTATATGGAAACTCCAGTTAAATTAAAGAAGAAAACTAGGTACCCAATACGTCAGAAATACCTTTCAAACGTAATACAAAGTTATGTGACCTCATACAAAACAATACTGTCTGGTTATAAATACTTTTTTACAGAGGACGGAATGTTCTGGTAGATGTTGGGATTACCCCACACGTTGTATGGGCATGATGCTAGCCGGGAGAGGAAGCTTGTGTGTTGTTTTATGTAGAATTCCAAATATAATATGGATGAGTAGATCAAGTACTTTCAGCGTAGTACTTGCACTGTACTGAATGGAACACGGATTTTGTAATATATATTCTGAATCTATATAATAAAAATCATGTTGAACTTGAAAACGGCGAAAATTTGTTGACTACTTATTGTTTGCATTGATCACCACGTCTGCTCAGGCGAAAACTACTGAACAAATATAAAAAAATCTTTCACCAGTAGAATGCTATATTATCACTGAGTAACATAGGGTATAATTTATAAAGATATCACGCGGGCTAAGCCGCTGGCGCAAGTTATAATTCCACGTTTCTTGCCTTCACTGATGTAATGTCCAAGATAAACTTTGAAACAGCTTTGCTTCTACGAAAATGTGTTTTTTGTTGAATAAAAATATATAATTATGTTAAGTTACTCACCTCGTTTTCCGATTCGAACAAAATTTGATCATATTCACTAAGAGCTACTAAGAATATGATTGAGGTCACATTTTCGAAACAATGAATCCACTTCCTTCGCTCGGATCTTTGTCCGCCGACGTCGACCATTCTGTATGAGATGTACAAAATTAATTAATAATAATACAACATGGATAATTAGACAAGCCGGAATAAAGAAACTTGTTATTAAGACTAAGTGCAGGATAGGGTTACAACATAGATTATTATGGTGTTCCTCTGCTATTCGTGGTTTACCATTTTTTTCAAAATGGCCGCTGACGCGGGTCCAATTTGCCTCGCAAGGCAAAATGCGACGAAGTGCGGGTTTAGAGCGAATTGTTACAAGCCTAATCGGCCACATTTTTTTTCTTCTACTTTTAAAATTTTATGAACAATAAACTCACGAATCATGCAGAAGAACGATGGTGCTAAAATATAGGGTATTATTACAGATAATTTGAATGTTATGATAAGCAATAGTAAATAGCAATTGTTGATAAGTTCATAGATAGATTAGCGGTGAAAGTGCTAAGAATGTTTCTGACCTAATCAAAACTGGCATCTTCGCCACGCCAAACATGCTAGAATTTAATGATTAGATGATTTAGTGCCATGAATGAAAGAAAGTGAAAACGCCACAACAATAAAAAAAAAACAAATGCTCAAAAGTTTGCAAAAAATATTGGGGTTCTGGGCAATGCAGCTTAGCTGCAACTTTTATCGACAATGATTTTAAGCCCACCTTTTAAAATTGCAACATTAATGATAAAAGACATGTGTTTTGAAACATTGATAAGTATAAAAATAACGCAGATTAAAGTGTATAAAAAAATGATGGCGTTTTTGTGCTAAATGGTGATGTAGACGAACATCATAATTTTGATTATTGGTGGCACAACAATAGCAAGAAGTACAACTCAATTAGACATTACATTTTAAAGAATTTAAAACTTTGTAATTATACTTTAGCTTGTGATTCATTTAAAAGGGCAGAAAGTATAGCCTAAAATTACAAGTGCCTTTTTAAAAACACTATAGAAAAAAAATACATAATGGGAACCGATATTAGCAACAAGTTCTGTATCTTAATTTGCTAATTTTGTGGTTCATTAATTGTTCAAAATAGCCCATAATCATTACAAATACTAATGTCAGTCACGTTACCATCACGTGCATCAAATTCGCTTTAGAAGTTTGCGTCAATATTGCGGATTGTAATTTCATCACCATGTTTCTGCCACAAAATAATGAAAAAGGATGATACACATTTTCGTTTTTTCCAAGACAAGTATCATCCTTCAAATATATCTTGTACCCAAACCTAGCAATAAGCGAAGCAGTGTGCTCAAAAGCATTAATTTATTACATAACACACCAAGAAGTATGAAATAGTGTGTTTCAAAATTTTGGCAGATTTTGTCCAAGCATAATAAAAAAAGCGAATATTATAAACAGCAGAGCCGATCGTGAATTAGGATATATTATCAAAACCACACCTTCAGCTGTAAAGGGAAGAACTTCAAACAATACGGTTTTTTGGATTTGTTTGTTACTAAGGTAAACAATACTCATAGTTTCATAGCGTTAATATGGAATGTACATTGTACAGTTTCACACTATTACGTCAAGGGGAAATAGCTCTCAGGATACTACTAGTGTTCTTCAATCGCACCAAACAATCCTGTGGTTTTGAACATACCTAAACACGATCCCGTCAAGATCGAAAGGGTATTCAAGGATGCCGGTGGTCGGCTGACGAGCTCGCAGGATATCCTGCTCGGTCGGGAGGTAATCGTCTTTCTCGATTCTCGCCAAATCACTTAAATAGCTGAAATATAGATCATGCAGCGCTAACAGCCAGTACGCAGACACATGCACATAAGATAACCCTGTTATACACATACACTTAAAAAGAAAGTTGCAGAATGAAATAGAGTATGGAGACAGTACAGTAAAGTCCCATGTTACCATGCATCGTTAAAGCGAGACATGCACAGCCCAACATGTTCAAATTTTACCTAAATCGTATTTCTTCCAGGTCAAATGGGTATTCTATAATGCCCGTTGTTGGGACTCTTACGCGCAGTATGTCTTGTTCGGTTGGTAAGTAATTGGGTGCCGCCACGCGGTCAATCTCCTGCAAATAGCTATAGAAATATCTTTTCTCAGTGCGCGTTCAATTTCACATACGTTTTAATGTATACCAATTAAATAATTTTGATTCAGTAATATTATGAATGCAACTAAATTGTGTAATTATGACTTTACGGCGACACTGTAGACCGATTTTGATGAATTTCGTGATCGTGAAGAATTGCACATTTCATACCATCATATTTATTTTAGGGTACCTTTCCACCAGAGATGTGCTATGCTACGATGCTATGGATGCATTTGATATCCACCAATCGCATTCATTGGTTATGTAGACTAATATGGAACCAATTAATATGGTGGATATCGCACGCATCCATAGCAACGTAGCATAGCACATCTCTGGTGGAAAAAAACCCTTACTGCTGTTAAGAGTAACAGACTCGAAAGTATTGTAATTTGGACATCTTCATTTGTAAGTGAAGCTGAAAATTATGTCAATACACAAATGGATTTAGCTACTTTGAACCCTTAGTAAAACCAGCCTATTATTTCCCACTGCTGAGACACAGGCCAACTCTTTCTGTGAGAGAGAGTGCAACCCTGGCATGTTGCTGTCACCTCATTCTTGTACATCAACGAGCTATTTCTTACAGGCATTAACGCCTTATTACTTTTATTACCAAGAATGACTCGTGTTTCTAAGTATTCTCAAGAAAATAGGCAACAGAGACAATAGCGTAAGGTGAACGTTCTGAACCACTCAGCTTATTGAATTATTGCTAATTTGGATTATGCCATCATATTATACAGAAAGAGCAATCTTTCGCGGTTTTATTCGACATTCCCGACCATCATTGAGTTTCCTGTAACCGGGATTTGCAGATAAGGCGATGAGTCAATGTGTTACTGGCTTTATAGGAAATGCCTACATATGATTAATCATTGTGATGCCATTATTAAAGGAAACAATACTAATGAATACGGTATTCAATCACTGATCATAAGTCTACATAGTAAACATTTTTTATAGATGACCTAATAGATGGTATTTTATGATTGTTAAGTTCTATTTAGTTTTAATAACACAACTTACTATTTGGCGGAGTCGGTGAGTTGATATTCTCGCCTGCGATCGTAGCACTCCTGGATGCCTGCGTCGGCCCACAAAGCCTTGATAGCTTCAACATAGGGACTCTCGAACGTTGTCACACTCTCAAAGTCGATCGCTGATATTAACTCCGCCTTCTCCTGGAATTTAACATTTTTATTTTAGTATTTAATGCCGTTTGTATATTTTGTAAAAGGCTTCATTGTCATCATTGTAAATTCCCATGTGTGATTTGTCATCAGGACAAAAGAGACTGTTTAATAAATCGATGCATTACTTGCAGTGGCTGAAGTTCGTCGATGTTCAGTCATTATTTGTAGTTAATCATATGTAATGTCTATATATGTTTGCACATAGTCATCGCATAGCTCATTTTAGTTTATATTGTGAATTTATCTTGAATTGTATATAGAGGTGTTTTTAGTGAAACATAATCCATCCTTTCGATTTTGGTAAAAGTAGACATTAGAGCTTTGGGACATAGTTTCCAAGGAATCATTCAAACACTTGTGTGCACACAAGAGGACAACATCATCTTCCCGTAACTTTAAATACGTAGGTACCCTAATCTCATGAACTCTTTCCTGTCACAAAATGAATATATAAACAATTTAACTGTTATCAACTAAGTACAGTCACGAGCAAAAATATGAATACACTCAGCAAAATTCAATAACGATTTTCTCGTGGAATAACGATTGCAACTTTGAGATGATACCTATTTCATAATAATATAGGTTCCAAAATACTATGTTCCTTAAAACATAAAATTACAATCAATACAGTACGAGAAAATCACTTTTAAAAGTTGCTAAGTGTATGACATATTGGTGCTCGTGACTGTACGCAAAAATTTAAAATTATATAAGTACGTTATAAAAATATATAATACTCACGCTGTTGGACGGATTTCCATATTGGATGGTAAGGAGCTCCATGGCCCGAATCATGCTCTGCATCGCCATGAAGATATTCTGGTATACGAGCTTGATAAATCCCCTTTTGTCATCATCGCTGTAGCCGGAGCCGTGGATAATTCTCATCTGCTTGATGAACGTCGACTTCCCTGACTCGCCAGTACCTGAGATATGACAAAAAAAAACATTAATTATGCCATACTTACTTATTTTCTGACTAAGTTTTTCACAGGACTTCCTCTTGCCGTGGATTTTAGAAAGAGATTATTTAGCCAGAATTCATTCTGATTGGTAGATAATGCGATTACAATTTTTTTTACGGACTACGCTTTTCTAAAATTAAACTGCTTAGCAACAAAGGTCTATACGTCTGCCAGCTATGAAGATTATAATGAAATAACTAGCGGGAACTTATAAAAAGGGTAAGTTTTTCAGATCTAAATCTGAAATTCGAGCTCATGAGTTCCTTGGCCACTGCCGTCGTAGCTTCGGTTTTCGTCCCAAACTGCCATGTCTAGACCTCAAATTGTATAATTAAAAATGACTTTTACAGATATCTTCGTATCGGAATGCAGTCTTATAGATAGAGACCGATCAAGGAAGCTTTGCGAGAAGAATGTCTTGTGCGCTGAGTTTTTACCAAACAGGTTTGAAGGACCAAAATTGCATCATAGCCATGTAGACTACCTATAAGGAGGGCCGTATTGGTCAAATGATATAATTATAGAGGCGGTTCAATAAATAAGTATGCAAAATAATAACTGTTACACCGAATTAGATTTATACCGAGCATTGCAATGCGATCGTGTGGTTGCTAAAGTAAGTAGTGTAAAGTAGGTAGGTTTCTTCTGTTTACGTTACATGATTGATAAGTCTGTGTACGCCATAACGGATAATAAGATTTAAGTGTATATTTAGACTCTGCATTTATCAATTAATTAGTTACTGTTATGCACTTTAACTTAATATCCACATAATGAGAAAATCTGTCTAGCTTCGGACAGGACTGAATGAATACTGATCGTTGTCACTGATAGGAGGCCAAGTACCAAAATGAGTCATGTAGCATTTAGGTAATTGTTCAATTTAAAATTACATCTGTGGCTTCCTTGAATGTACGAGGATATTATACCTATTCGTTGGAGTATTTGACTTAGTGGTTAATTAGATTATTTTATTAAGAGCCGAAGCGGCACGTTGGTACATCGCGTGCAGAATTTAAGGGTGTCACATGACAGTTGCCGTGCTAGTTTGGCCACAATCGACCCCGAAAATTATGACGCGCCCCGATTTTAGAGTTCTCAATATTCCTCGGTGATTTCAACAATTTGCCAAACACAATTTTAGTTTTCTACTATCGCGTGCTAGTAGTTAGCTCACAACCAGTCTTACCAAGGGGTATAGTATTATCCAGTTACTGGGTTGTGGATACTGGTATTCAGCTGCATCCTTTGGACTTCGCTCAGGTTAGACTGGAAGCCGACCCCAATATAATTGGGAAAAGGCTAAACTAAACTATTGCACCTTTGTGAACAGGTTCAGTACATTTAGGTTTAAAATAGTTACTTTTGTCTCTATCTGCTGAAATACTGTACCGGAATTCATGCTGATAGTAACAGTTGCTAACTTAACATAATCTTTATAAACTTGATCTCATTAATGTGAAGCTGTATTATTTATCTTGAATTGCATAAGAGGATAATTATGTACTTATACCTACCAACTATAATGACTAATGAGTCATTTGAGCAATGCAATATTATTATGATTACCAACAATAAGAAAATAAATAAATAATACTGCGGATGCCACTCTATCATGATCCATTGTTAACTAGATTTTTTCAATGGAATCTTAGTATATGGCTAAACAATATTTATGGAATAACTTGGTGTGTGTTGTGTTCAACAACTAGGTATTTTTGTAATAGGCTAATGATTCTGACGGCCCAACTAAAGGCTCCCACAACCAGGCGCGATATCGCCGGCGCGACAAGGGTAGCACTGCCTGTAGCGCCCGCGATATCACGCCAGTTTACACGAGTCTTAACGGAGAATGGTTTACGCCGCCTTAAATTAGGTAGATACCTGGGGGCCAAGTCTACTAATTTACAAACGTGTCATTGGTGTCACAATGATCCTTTTTTGACAGCTACTCCATACATAATCTGTCAACAACTGATCATTGTGAGACCACTGACACGTTTGTAAATTAGTAGACTTGGCCCCCTGCAAGCCTGCAACACCAACCAATCATCGTCATTTCAGCCAAATGACGTCCATTGCTGGACCTTGCCTCCCCAACAACAACCAATGGTTTTTTTCGAAGCTTTCCCAAATTACAAAATGTCTTTGATCCTACCACCATACCTCCTATGGTGCTACCAGGTATCCCGAGGATTATGATGGAGAACACAAGAAACTGCCAAAAGCAGTTGCTTATTTCAGAAAGTAAGTTACTGTTGTAAGAGTTTGATAGAGCACACATGTTGTGACCTATTAATATCTTAGCTATATCCTCCTGCAGCATTAATGTTGAAATAAATATATGTTTAAGTTGAGGATTGATGCTAGGTCCTATGTTTGACGAAAACACGATTAAATACATACAATTTTCTCTATGGGAAAAAAATCCAAAGTTACTATAAACCGCTGGTATTCAAGAATACTTCAAATTAGATCATGGAACTTTGCATAAACTGAACTAACTATAAAGCAGGTCTTACATACTTACTTATATATTTTTTTAAATTACTTATGATTTTCACCGTAAAAAGCAATTACCTAAACTATTCGAGGCTTGGGGCCGCCACTCCGTCTCGCTCTCAGATAGAGCGAGACAAAGTGAAAAGTGAATTTGAGCTGAGGTAGGGTAGGCCCTTCGGGAAATTTATTACTAACCTAACCTAACCATCTCATGGCCTGACCATGATTATGTCTGGACTTTAAAAGAGACTGTGACCTCCGAGTTTGTTTCGGTCTTTCTTCTCAGAGTAGTCGGATAGGAACACCAATGATTTGTTTTTGACGGGTAGAAGTGTATCTTTTTAATCAATTTATGAAAATAAATACCATTTATGGGTGCAGGCAAAAAGGCGGAATAATTTTGTGCGGTTGCCATCGACTCGCTCGACCACCGCTGGCTAACAGTGAATATTACTCCATTTTCCTGGTGAGAGTATTTAACTTCCGATTTGTTATGAATGACCACTTCCAGCCCCCTAATAAGCTAGTGACTAAAAATGGGTACTTATAAAAATCAGCCAAGTGCGAGTCGGACTTCGCGCACGAAGGGTTCCATCTATAAAAACGGCAAAAAAGTCACGTTTGTTGTATGGGAGCCCCCTTAAACCGTCATGCCACATAAGTGGCGTGAAGGTCTGGCGTGAGCACCCTGGCCGAAGAGCCCTGCTAGCGTTGCTGGCTGGTTAACATTTTTACATAAGGGCTGATTTATACCACCAACCTTAACTATTGGAAATTATATATTTTACTAACAAGCAGAGCGGTTTGGAGCCAGACATCTAACCTGTATTTTTTGGCAGAATAATTTCAGCATGTTTGCTTCAAGCTTGTATAGTCAACCTCGTAATTTCTTTATCACCCTAAGATTGACATGTCACTTGCAGCACGTCATATAACTACAATACCACATCGTCTTTTTGTATAAGTGATAGGTAGATAGTTTCAACTTTCAACCTTATTCGAGTTTCAAATTACTGGGAATTCTTGTCAAAAGTGGTAAAGCAATTAGGATTTCGACTGTAGTAAAGATTTAGTTCAACCCTAATAACAATGTATAAAATAGATAAAGTTAATGCCGGGTTCCCGTCAGCGCGCATTACATGTGAACGGTTGTAAAATGTGAAGTGATCTCATCAGATTTCTAGTCATGAGAACTGGGCTTGAATATACATATTGGATGGCAAGCAAGCTGACGTCCCACCTTTAAGTGGTTATCATCGCCTTTGGATGTCTGCAATACCAGTGGCATTGCATGTGTTGCTATGCGAGAGACAGGGCTGAAATGTCTCAAGTGCCAGATAAATACACCAGCGCCGGCACCCTCCAAATGGGAACACAGCAATGCTGCTGGGCAGTAGAAATAGGTATGGAGGTAGCGCTGCACCTAACAAGCACCTTTACAAAGAGTGACCTGACTACTGCTTCAATTTGGTAGATGGATTTGTCAGGTTTTCCCCTATCTAATATTATTTACCTCCAGGATGCCAGATTTAGTGCTTTATTTTTCAATAAGAATAATTTTGATAATATTGTTTTGGGAATTCCATTCCAAACATGTTTACCATTACGTACCTAGTTTAAAAAAGGAAGGTATTTTTAAACTTTGTACTTTGAACGTAGTACATGCACACTTCTTAAATTGTAATTTAAATCAAATTGGTAAGTATCAGGTATTCAGTTTTAAACACCATATTATTATGTATGTACTTAGATTAACACCGCAGACATTTTTAAAGTTTGTAGATAGCAAAAACATACTACAATGCCCACATTTAAAATAGTAATTTAAATCAAATTGGTAGGTAAACAATAGGTATGTAACAGGTTATTTCAGTAGTACATAAACTATTAATAGCCTTTTGTGATTGTGCTAGGTATATCATTTAGAAGCAAATCAATCAGGGCAATATTGTAATGACATAGTAAATAACGGCAATTAAAAAAAAACAATCAGCAAATTCAATAACAAATAGCAGTACCAAGTACATGAAGACTGAAGAATGTTAAAAAGAAAAGATGAGTTTTGATGATAATAAATGTCAATTATATGAGGCATAAGTCAGAGGCCCATGGGCGGCAAACTGACATCAGGTTAGTCAACACAATAGACGTAGATAAATGTTTAGTAACCTAGTCCGTTAACTATTCCTTAAGAGACATAGAAAACCCTGTAAGAAATCGACACGTTTCACCTCTCTAAGAGGCATCTTCAGGATGACGACCAGTCGCGAACCCGAACACGACGTGTCACAAATATAATAATAGTGGAATAGGTTACTAAACCTTTATCTATGTCTATAGTATTTTATAATTGATTTCCGCACGCCTAAATCAATTAACTACCAGGTTAGTCCGTAACCACACGAAAAAGAAAGAAAGATGAGGCAATTCTAGTCTTTTAGGCAGGAATGAGGAATCAAAATATTTTTTGCATGTCTAACTGCTAAACACCAGTTAATTAAATAATGTAGTGCATGAAGATTATTTGTTTCAGATAAATAACATTATCTGATTATCTTTGTAGATATAAATAAATGTTTAGAATGCACCTCATCATGCAGATTTTTCTAACTTATCAAAAAAAAAAGTTATCATATCCCTTCTGTTTTTTTTAAATATATTTGTCTACACAATTATTGCAAATAGCACAGTTTTGATTTTGCATTTTTTTTATTTTAAAAGCAAAACTATGATTAATATTTAATGTTAGTAATGTAGATTGTAATTAAATTAATGTATCCAATTATCCATCACCATTTAGTTGTTGACATCGCAAAAATTCTTACTTTACCTACTAAAGGAACATGCATATAAACCCTAGAAAACGAATAAAAACACAAGTAATGAACAATAACAGGTATTTTTCCATAATTTACTTTTGCTAGACTTTGTCGACCTAATGGCTAGAATAGTTAGGGGTATTAATTTTATGCAAAATGTAATGTATAGTCATAAAAAAGTTATTAGTGTTGGTTTTAATTTTAGACAAACAATAACAACTGTGCTGGTCTTTTAAAGATGTAAATCTTTATAGAATTTGCATAAACATACCGCATAAATTGCATTCATGGACACCTTAATTGAAATTAATTGTTACTGTAATGTAGTGATTAAATATAGTAAATTAAAATGTACCTAATTTTCTGAACCTATCAGTAATGGTTGAAAAGATAAAAATAAAAAAATGTTTGTAAGCGGGTCAAGGCACCCATGACACATTTTATGAAAGGGAGTGCTCATCCTTATTTTTATTATATCTAAGTGACACTATTATTTATTTTTTATTGGTTTTAATTCTGTTATCTACTAAAAATGGGATTATCATAAATTATTATTAATATTTTCATGTCAGATAGGCAGTTGCTCCATTTAAAATACTGGTATTCAGCTGCATCCGGTTAGACTGGAAGCTGACAACAAAAACTGTTGGGAAAAGGCTAGACATGACTATGATGATATGATTACTATTTTATGAACTTGCTGTGAACAAGTTTTTTTTAAAGATTTATTTTAAATAAAAAAAAACTTTTTTATTTTTAGCACTGCACAAAATCCCCATGCAAGTTGTAATGTTTGTTAAACATTTGCATCAAACTTCAAAATTCCCGAATTTGATTCTGTCTAAAAAAAGAACTAAACACAACATGATTCATAGTGATAAGAAAGTTGGAATGTTATCAAATATCTACTTCATGCTTGATATTAGAGTTATTGGCTGCAGTATCCTGTCGGAATTATCAGCCTTTGTAATTCTGGTTAGATTTTAAATGGATAATCCCAAATCAAATTTGTGTTTATTATTAAAACTACTGCTCAACACAAATGTAAATTTGTTGAAGAATAAATAAATAAATAAATAAAAACGCAAATGACATGAGAAAGGCATAGAAAAAAAAAGAAAAAACCTGTTTAAAAAAAGAACAGGATGATAAATATTTACAAACTAGGTGCTAAAACTGAATATCACATGAGCCATGCGGTTATTTTAATATCACTTATGTTTGCTATTTATTTAGGCATATAAAGTTGGTAAGTATTTTTAGTTAAATGGTACCTAATCGTAGTAATGATATCTCACAAGAATGGGAATAATGCCCAGTGTGTGTTATTGTAATAGTGGAAAACGGGCAAATGTACCAAAGAATGGACAAGCATGCATGCCGCTCTGCTGAAGGTATGCCAATAATTGTATAATGCATGTTTAATCTCATATGTTTAGTTTCAAGTAATCATCTTTCTAATGACTATTCTATTCTAGCATATTTACAATACTATGGTCAGCACTGCTTTCAGCCTAAGTAGACGCAGCTGTGCAGGCTATGCTTGAGGCATCTTGAGGCCTCTCATGCATGTTTACAATATGCAATCACTGATTTACGAATTTATGACATAAATCTAATTTACAATGATTACATTTTTGTGAAGCTACCTGACAGCAGTTGCTAAATCAGTATTATTTTTCCTATCACATTTATTATCTACAAGTAATATGTCAAAATAAAGCCTTAGTTGTAACGGCACAATACAGATGATTTTAGAAATTATTGTTAAATTATTAGAGATTATTTTTGTACATTAGTCAGGATACATTTCAGCGACAGATGGATTAACAGACAGACACAACAAGTATATACATATAAGTTGGTACATCTAGTTCAACCACAGAAAACCTTTGTACTTAATATTAACTCTCTGTTAACTATTGCTCAGCAAGTGCACTGATCAGGTGTGAACTTTGGCATGGCAACATATGACTCACCTAAGTTCTCTTAACTAATAGCATCATTAACTATTTAAAAGTCATACTCATTCATGTACTTGATATTGACCTCATACAAAATAATGGAGCAATCAATCAGGAACATGGTTCTGATGATTTGGGTAAACAGATCACTCAGCTTGAATTGAATTGGTATGGGTTTTAGGCACAAATCGGTTTTTCTAGAACTAGACATGGGAGCAGGTATTTTTGTTACTATTATGATAAGCACTTACCAAGCAGCAGCAATTTGAGTTCCCGTCGAGCATCTCGTTTGTCTTTCCGAAGCTGACGCTCGATTTCTTGATTTATTCGTTTTTGCTCCTTCGCCTCTTCCGACATGCAGCACTCCATGATGCCCAAGAGCGGAGTGCCGCAGTCCTTCCTCTTGTGTGGAGCCTTGTCCTTCCGGCAGGCCTTTCAACCGAGGCACACCACTCCTAGAAATTACATTATTATTACACTCACTGTATCACGTTAAACACGGCACTAATATCACAAAACACGCACCGACGCGACAACGCGCGAACAATCATTCGAAATAAAAACGATCAAATACTAAAACCGACAATCCGGTCACTGGGTGTGGTGACTTATGATCGGTCATATACATAAACGCTTCTGTCAACTGCCGACATAAACACATCGAAATCCGTTTATATACGAGCGTGGAACCTTGCGAAGCGATCGCATAATCTTGTTAATGTAACTAGATTCAAGAAACCTATGGCTATTCTACACACGTGTTATTAATAAGATTAAAACTGTGAGCAAACAGTGGATTGATGATACCTAGGTAATCTACTGATAACTAGAACGGCCTATGTCTAGGTTACGATGTGATTTGCCAGGGCTCACTGGGTGAGTATTAACATCTTGTAAATACACTTTTGCACTTCTTACGTACCCGAGAGTATATCCATAGGGCAAGATCAAATAATCCACTTCAAATTATTGCACTAACCACGATTAATCACTCAAGTCATACAACGTCTGCCTCTCAATATGGCGCTCGGAGATTTTTGGGCGATGGGTGTTCTGCGCGTGCGTTGTTCGTGTATTAGCAAATAAAAAATAATAGACTAAAATTGGATGGAACGTTGCAAAAATTAGTAAAGTTATAAATTTTGATCGGGTCTCGATAAATTTTAGAAGTGAAAATGAAAATCAATCTACTTTTCATAATCGTCAAACTGGTTGACAGATTCTGTCAACTCAATTGTCACATAATTTATTTCCTTGAGTGAATAATGATATAAAATACAATTATTAACAATTTGCATAATTTTTGGAGTTTTAAAATAATAACATGATATGTAATACCTTTTAAATGAATAATTATTTCACTACTGAATAACTGAAATGCCAAAGCTCTGTAACTAAAAAAAAAACATAATTTTGTCTTTGATTTCGGCCATAGAACGCGTGATGTGATGTTAAAGTTGCCAGCGTAAAATCGTACAACTAAACAATGATACAAATGATAACATTTTTCCAACATTAGGTACTTGCTGCTTTTTGTTATTTCCAAAATGCATTTAAATCAGATCGCTATACCGATACCGTAGTAGTTTCAGCACGCCTTTTATAGCTTTTCCGTACCACAAGACTACATCGGTTACCTACTATAGTGTTGGATCCATGTGATTTACTTAGTTATTTTATTTGGTAATATATAATTTACAAGAAAGGATAAAAAATTAATTGTACACTATAAATACAGATCTTCTCTTCCAAATAGTGCTCTTATTCAATAGGCACTACTATGTCGATGTAGGTAGCGGTTATACCTTAGCAACACTGCATGATTCTAGCGTCGAGGCATGTCAAGGCCTTTTTGAATCGATTTGTAATCGTTGTGTATCGATATCGAATCCAAAAATAAATACTTACAATATTTTTTTTAAATTGGATTACTTGTATTTCTGTTTTTTATATTTTATGTTGCATTTAATATTTCATCTTAAAATACTCCTCAATCCCAGAGGTCCTGCCTGTGTCAGAGAGACATAAATATAAAAGTTTACTGAGAGGCCTAATTATTTTTTCATTTATGACATAAAGCAAACAGCATGATTTCCAGCAATAGTGCACGAAGAAGCCCTATAAACTTAACGTAATACTCCGCTGCCGCACAATGTCGTGTGCTTGTCCTAGACATAGAGATTAACCTTGAAAAAGGAAGTTTGCTTGATGTACCTAGCTACTGTGTACTACGACTGTGTAGTTACAGTAGTAGGTGCGTGTAAAACTGGGTTGATTGTAACTTTACTAAGTAGGTATTACTTTTTTCGTTACATATCCTTTCATCGATTCTTTTTACAGCCCTTTCACGTGTCAAGTTCACTCGTTCACTTCCGGTAGGTACATTGGTGACACCCGCCGTTATAGGTACCTACTGCTCGTCCATTTACGACAATATTTGCAGCAGTAGGCATAGATGGATAGTTAAATCACTTTTGGCGATGTCTTGTGGTTTTCCTTCTTTCTATGCTACGCAACATTATGGCCTGTAGCCTTAGAGCATCCTGGCTATGGATTTCTAAGAAATTTTTATTTTTATTTATAAAAATAATATAAAGCTTGTAATAAGGGTGTACCTACAGAACATTTTTTTACTGAGAATTTAACACAATAGCAATTTCCAGACTTCCTGGACTAGGCTAGGCCTGTCCCGCAGGAAACTTTTATTTTTTTGAGATTTCCGTGAAATTGCATTATTATTATCTAGAGTCTGACCAACGAAAGCTATCCAAGAAAAAAGGCGGCAATTTTAAAAATCAAGAACTTGCTATAAACCTACTGCATAAGCGGAGTCAATACTATTTATTATTCAAGACATATTGTGCGATACTTACAGGAGTATTTCATTATCTTTAGAATAATTTGACATGTAATAAGTGAAGTAAAATAATTCAACAGATAATAATTCGTGGACAGCTTTTGTTGGTCAGACTCTTTAAAGAATACGCCCAGCACAATAACTTCGTCGAGTCTGAAGGTTGGCAACACGTAAGGTGGATGCTGATTTGCTGATTGCTGAGAGTGAATGTGGATGGATGTCATGCATTCTTTTAAAAATATTTTACCAAGTTTTAATTATTTTTTAATTCAAAACTACCGCATAGATTACCGACAAAAATGCCTGACAAAAAGACTATAGTAGCATTTCATGCAGGCCCTGCGGTCTCGTTACCTACTCTTAGGCCGCTGCATGGTTACCGCTCGAGTAGCGTGCTGGATACGATGTCTCTATGGCCCGTACTATAGAACCTCACTCAAAACTCAAGCATTAGGAACAGAAAGCCTTTTGATTGGTTGAAACTAGTTATAAGTAATGCTTCAGGCTTGAGTTAGATTCAGTATTATGGGCCTTTTTTTCTCTGGGCGGAGCGGAAGGGCGTGTCAGACTTTTACTGACTAAAACCCACCCGTGTTCCTTCAGTTGCCTGTTGCCAAGGTCCCGGTATCCCTTTCGGACTAACCCGCAACCCTGGCAGGCATCGGTCCTAGCGGACCCCGCCAATTGTGCTGACATCTCTTTGAGGCGCGCGTGGAGCACGACGCGCCATCGACCCGGGCCTGGTCCTAATCGGACGGCGAGCTACCCATTGCTCGCCGTCCGCAAGCCCGCGCCTATGGTGGCCGGGAATCCGCCTGGGATTCCCGACGCCCAGGGCGTCTCCAACGGCGGCGGTTAGGGGCGTAAGGTCGCAAACTTTGCCTCTCCCTCACGCGTTCCGCCTCCTCCTGCGCTGTGTTCCAACCTAGTACATATCCATTTTCAAACTTAGGCCCCCCCTGTATTATGGGCCTAAGTTTGAAAATGGATATGTACTAGGTTGGCCAATGTCGGGTTGTCTCAAAATAAAACGAATGAAAGTATTCAACAATAATTATTTAATAAAATAATTTAATCGAATCATTTAGGTAGATGATGTCCTTTATATCATCACATATGTATCTTACCTCATGACATAATATCTAAAAATAGGTAGGTATCAATATTTTATTTTAATAGGCATGTCTTGCTTATTCATAAGCAATAAGAACTAATTGCAAACATAAAATCTTACATTAATACTCTTTTCAAGGAGCCTGGCATATTATTCCTTTTTATGAAAGTCCACAGCAAGGAATCTCTCTACCGAGAGGTCCACGGGTACACCTAAGTCACTCAACAATTA
Source organism: Lithophane semibrunnea (assembly GCA_947363905.1). Classification (NCBI taxonomy): domain Eukaryota; kingdom Metazoa; phylum Arthropoda; class Insecta; order Lepidoptera; family Noctuidae; genus Lithophane; species Lithophane semibrunnea. Next base: position 12,504,570 of record OX376194.1, on the reverse strand, counting down.
CCTATGTTACTTACAACCCAAGAATTTTGTTGGTAGGTATATTGTAGTAAGGCGCGGTCCGAGGGGGGTGGCCCTGGGGGTCATGACCCCCCCAAAATCATACAAGCTGTCGAGAGATTGAATGATTTACGTTCCTCGGCACCAATGGTGACCCCCCCCAAAATCTCGGGCTGCGACCGCGCCTAATTCAGAATCCCTCATTTCACTCATCTCCGATTTCAGAGGGTTAAAAGGACACTTTTGAGAAAAAACGATGTCCTACCTGTATCATTGAAATGATGTGTGGTTGTTGAGAGCAGGGCTTGAAATACCGTTAAAAATATGGTATCGTTACAGCCTTCTGATGCAGGTATCGTTAACTAACAAATAACGTTATATTATATAACGGTATATCTGGCACATTTTACCGTTAAACATACGTAACGTTAAAATCTAAGGTAACGATAATTTTATCGTTATAATTAGTTTTGTTACCGTCGCTCTCGTCCAATCGCAAAAGAATGTCAGATTGCATCGACGCTAAGACTGCCGTACGACTATTTGTGCGTTTAATAGATATTATCTTATCATTGCTATTCTGTGTTGTGCTTGTACTTGAGAATATAATTGGTTGGTTGGTCCACCGTGTTCTGTAAGCGCGTACGACTGCCGTGATCGGTGAGAGATATGAAGACGACAAACGAAATGGCAACAGCGCCGACAGCGTGTGAGAGTGAGAGGGGCGCGCGCGCACGCCGGCCGCGGCCGCCTTTGAGGCGGGCTGGCAACGTCGCATAAAATAACAAAATAATACCGATAATTTTTTACCGCTATTTTTACAATAACATTAAAAATACCGGTAATTTTTACCAAAAATTTTAACGTTATTATTATGTTATGCTACTAAGTAACGCTACCAAATTGTACCGATATCGAAGTATCTCTACGGAAATACCGTTACTTAACGTTACTTTTAATGTGAATTGGTATCGTTTTCAAGCCCTGGTTGAGAGGTGATTGAAATAGCCTGTAGAGTCGTGCAGTCGTGCTAAGCTGTTAGCTGGGGATCTTAGTAGTACAAACATAAATCGCTGGATTAAACTAAAAGACACGGCTTCTTGTGATTCTCAAACTTTGGCATATTTTCTACGAATCAAAATTGAAAACAATAGAATAAATATTTTTGTCTGTATAATAGCAGTGCAGACGAAAATTAGTTACACCGGCAGGTGTGGACCCCAATCATATAGGAACTCTACTACGTTCCTGTTCATACCATAACCTGTATGTATTTCTAACCCTGTATACAAAATTGCTAGCCTCATCCTCATGTACTTAACAATCTGGTCCGCCAATAAGAATATCATAAGCTCCCGAAAAGTTATGCTTTTTTCGAGCTTAATTTTTGGTACTTATAGGCGAAAAAGTTCAATCCAAACTAATCTTTTTAAAACTGATATCGTTACGCAGTCTTTATGTTACTGGCCAGTTCCTTGTTCGGAGGTATCCATCCTCCGAAGGCCTTCTCAAATTCTCTTGCGACGGCAATTGTAAGGTGGTCGTTGCATTTGTTGGCAGCTATCTGAATGCCCACAGGTAGACCTTTTCTTGTCAGACCTATGGGGCATTGTGTGACGGGCAATCCAAGGGCGTTGAATATCGTGAGATACCCACAGTTGAGAAATTTGTAGTAGATTCTGTAGTGCAGATGTGCTGGTGTCGGGAACGTTGGGTGTAGCAGTACGACGTCGCCTGATAGCAGTTTCTGTAATCAAAATATAAGTAAATTAGAATAATTAAAAACTGGTGTTTAAGGCGCGGGCCACACAGAAGCGACGTGAGACGGGACGCAGACTTCATCTAGCACAATCCGTATAGAAAAGACAAGACGCAGGCGCGTCGCTTTTTCATCTGCATACTATTGCCGCGTCTGCGTCCCGTCCTCGTCTCACGTGTCTTCTGCGTGGGCAGTCCCTAATAAGCACAATTTTCATTCGAGTGTATGGCATATTGGCATGGTTGTCCTTACTCCTTGCCTTGGCGAGATTTTTTCCGAGGATAGGTGGGCAGCATCCTCATGTAATCATACTGCGATTATTATTGTATGGGAGATGTTTAGCTGTTGGATTTGACTGAGAATGTCGTAAGCGCTTCTAAAGTAAGCTTATAATGTTCCCACTACTGGGACACAGTCCTCCTCTCTGTGAAAGGGATCGTAATCCACTCACCTCAAACTCAGCCTTTATTTCATCAAAAATGGAGAGCAGTTTCTTGTAGTAACTCTTTGGTAATGCATCGAAGAATTTCGTCAGTGGGCCGTAACATACGCAGATAAAGTTGTGGTTTGATAGGCCGACTAATGTCTTCAACACTTCAGGCCAGACTGACACCCATTGGTCGCGTTTCTCTGGATCCGTGTAAATATTCTTTACATGTTTTATGTTCAACAGTATCCTGATGCTTGTCTCCCACATGTGTTCTATGTTTTTGATTTTGAGCTGGAAATATGAAAAATGAATTACAAGTAGGCAAATAGAGCTTTCATACATAAGAAATAAGGAATGGAAAAACAAGTTATCCCAGATTATGGAAAAGACTGATAGAAACTGATGGATTTAGAGATTGACATTGAAGTGTAGCAAACACAGAAGTATCATCAAATAAATCTATACTTTTCAAACGTGTCGAATACTACCAGGCGTGTTATTTTCCAAAAGTAGAACAGCCAGTTATAGGTACCTTCTTATAAGTTAATCAGAAAATCTCTCTGGTCTGGACTGAATTGTTATTAGTTCCTTTCTTCTTTTTTTAACTTTTTATTTAATAATAAATAGTGCCTGTTCTATCTATCTTAACCCTTTGGAGCTATAGGTACGCAATAAATGTTAGGTGGGTAGTATCTAGTTAACACTATTACTAGTAGTACTGACCGGTTTAACTTCGATGTTATAGGTATTCTTGATGTGATCTTTGGCTTTCTCCATTGCTCGTCTGACATCAGGGCCCATAGAGTCTGATACATTGCTGCCATCTCCATCCATGTAGTAGAACTTCAACTTTGAAATGTCGACCTGTGAATACATTTCGGTTAGATAGGTCATTAGACACATGCCCTGTTAAATAAAAAAAATGGTTTTGGGCATTAAGTCGCTTACGATTCTTGTTTCGGTTTTCGTTTTCAAAGGAAGTTTCGATTTTCTGATACTGCACTCGAGCCTTCATGAAATAACTTAGGCAAAGTTCTTTTTTCAGCTATGTACGGACAGAGACCTACATAGATAGTCGGTGAGGGTCTCTGGTGAAAAAATTAATCAAAACTTACTGGCTTGTCCAAAGGTACGTCTGGACCACCTGGTTGCCTCAATACTTTCAAGAGTAGTGTGAGGTCCTCTGCGTAGCGCGCCAGAGGTCCAAGTGTGAAGTATTCTTCGAAGTCAGGATCTAAGCAGTCTGGGACGTGGCCTGGAAGAGCAAAGTTATGTTGAACTTAATTTGTGTGCATCGTATTTAAGCTTGTGATATAATATCTCTTCTCGCAAGAGAGAAGATGGAAAAGAAATCAATTCTCAAGTGGATGAATGTGATGAAATCACTTCAAAATACGGCCTTCATTTGCTTTGGAAATTGGCTTAAATACCTAATTTTTTTGAAAAATATTTGTAGTAATAAAAGCATCGGATGGGTATCTAGTTTGTAACTGATTACGACAAACATTGTGTAATTTATACCTAATTTTTTTGAGAAATAAAAGCATTGGATGGGTATCTAGTTTGTAACTGATAATGACGAACATTGTGTAATTTATGAATGTTTTGGCATTGTTCTCAAGTAAGTGATAATTATGACATATACATGTCTTTATTGAGAATAAAGTTTCTTTAAACATAAACCTAATTAGATACTCTTTGCTCTTATTGCAATCCAATGGAAAGTAGATATTTATCATTGTCTTGATCTTGATCGCTATGCTATTTGTAACTTACCTTCAACTGAGAGGAGTCTGGGTGTAGGTTTGTGCCCAAATATTCCAGTGAACATGGGAGGCAGACGGAGTGATCCAGCAATGTCTGATCCAACGCCGATTATGGAACCTGCTGCTGAGATCAACGCCGACTGAAAACAAACAAATATTGTTCAGTAAGACCAGTAAGATACATATGCGAAACTTAGCGTAAGCTTACGCTTCGATCTGTCATAATAAGTGTATTTTGACAAGTCGAAGCGTAAGTTTACCCTAAAAACACAGTAGCATAGAGGGGTACTCATTCAAAAACCATCTCCAAAAAATTACTGAAATATAGGTTAGGAATATTGTGGAAATGATTTTATATGTTGCGGTTTGAACTGGAATAACTAAACCGTTTTTATTAATTTTACACCTAAAATTATTACTATCTTAAGGGTTTTTCATAAATTTGTGAAGTGATTTTCACATTGAAGCAAATAATGCTGATGACGTCATCCAAATGCGGCGTTCTTTTGTAAAATGTGACATTTTCTGGTGTTATACTAGAGCCACTTAGTATGTCACATAACCAAGTACTTTGTAAGAATTATTACTTAAATTAAATTGCACACTTGAGTGAATTTATTACGTAAAAGAGTCGTGACTATTGCGTTAAGTTGGTTTTGACCAGAGTTAACTCTTGCCTAATATAATGGTTTATGTTGTTTGTACTTGACAATGGCTGAGTCAAATTTTGAATGTTCAAGTGGCGTAACAAACACAGAAAGAATACACTAGTAAAATAAAGAAAAGAGAGAGAACAGACGAAAGAAAATTTTCCTTTGTCAATCGACCGATCGATCATCAATCCGTTTGTCAAGGCTATCATAAAAAAATGGTTTATTAAAAACCCGTGTTCCCAAAAATATCACCACTTCCTAAAATTCAAGCAACAGTAGTATTATAACGGGTTTAAAAAGACGCTTATCGAAGCCGAAAGTCACGTTCTAGATGATACCTGGGAACTGGGTACTCTTCTGGTTACGGAGATATTGAAGGTAAAAGTTCCAACTGTTTCAGACGTTTTTTTATAAAGAAAACAAGTTTTGAATATTTGAAATACCCCCACAAACCCTGAACAATTGCATACACCCATAAACACAATATTTTGCGTGCGTTACGTTGCGCCATAAATGTCACCAAAAGTCGTTTCCCATCAATTATTTTTGTGCAATGTTATTTAATTTAATGTACAGAATGTGTAGTTGACGGCTATGTGATGATGGGTCTTTGTACACCCTGTATAGTAGTATCATATCAATGCTGGGAAAAAAGCATTCAGTAACGGGCCTGTACCTACCTACTAAATCCTATCCTAACGACGAACGAGAGCCCGGTCTTGAACGAACCTAGTGGCCTACGTATGGCTGCATTGTGTGTCATAGAAAGCTAAATAACCTCTTAAAAAATAAGTAGGTATCTTGTAAAACTTACTTCTCCTCCCGAAGACCCACCAGTCGTCCTCTTCTGATCATAAGGGTTCGTCGTAATCCCAATAACGTTGTTATACGTTTCCCAGTTCATACAAAGTTGTGGTGTGTTCGTCACGGCAATAGGAATTGCCCCAGCAGCCCTCGCGAGCCTAATAACGGCCGCGTCTCTCTTCGCAGGATTCCTATATGGGTACACCGTACCACAGTCATTGCTCATGCCTGGAATTTTAATTGTTCATTTATTAGGTCGAAGGTTTTGATATGCTTAATGTGTAGTAGTATAATGTATTGCAAGTATAATGGTTTTGAGAGTTGTAAATTAAATGAATGTTGTATTATATTATGTGCACACTGCTCATCAATTGGAACCAATCTCTTACCTTCAACAGCAATGCTCTCCTTCACGGTCATAGGTACGCCTAACAACGGATACTCTTTCTCCAGATCTTCAGGCGTCCTGTCAGTCGATGCGATCATCTTGTCGATGCCCCTAGCTTCTCTGAGCGCGGCATCGTACCTTGGCTCGACTATAGCATTTAAGTATGGATTGACTTCCTTGCATCTCTCTATATACGCTTCTACAACTTGCTCTGACGTGATCTGAATGATAAAAATTTAACTTGTTTTATTATCGTTTTTCCCTGTTTCCATTTGATCTTCATTAATTACCTTTAAATATCATCGGAAGAATATATCCTGTTGTAAACACTATATCTGTTCTTAACACAATTTAATTCATGCATGTGTATTATTATTCTTTAATTAATTCGACGGCACATCTCCAATTATACTTTTAACCTCTGAAGCTGCGCGAGCACTCAATTAGGTTCTCATAGCTAGCAATCTGATTAAATGTTCAATATTTTGGCGAAAAAAACGGGGCCCCGGGCCCGCAGTGACGCCAGTTGTCTGAAGCTTGAACGTAGCGGAGGTCCCGTCGCCCTCAAGAATAGCATAGCTAGGAGGTTAGGGATAACTCTCAGTCCATCCCTGGAACCACTTTAGGTTTTGTCTAGAAGTCTATCTTGTCTATCTTAAATTTTAAATTCTGAACTGTCATCACTGGTTTCATTCAATTGCCACCATTATAAACCTGTTTCTTTTTAAATTAAATAAATGTTAATGTAGCAATTAATATGTCACCTACATTTGACCTTAATGAAATCTTCTGATCATAAATTCAACTATCAGACATAAAACGAGACAGGAATGCGGAAGCAGGTGCAACTTGCTTGCAAGTAGTCCCAAGTCAAGTCCACGAACCAAACCAGTAAGATGGGAGGGTCACGGTTACTATAAAGGTCAAATTAACCTTTTCGTTACAAGGATAAAAACCTTTCTTTTTAACAACCTTTTTAAACTTTATCGTCGGAAGAATTTTATTGAGCTTTTAAACGTGACATTTTAAGCTTCCTGTGATTTATTGCTTTCGGAAATAATTTTGATGTGTCTTGTCAATGTTTATTTATATTTTCATTCATTAATTCATCAATCTACTTTACTGGTTTTTATTTTCGTTTTGTCGGTATAGTAGGTACCTATAATTAAAATATCATGACAGGATAATGATTTTAATATTAAATATGGTGCCATAAAATACTTAATGATATCAGTCTTTTGCGGTTTAATGTAATAACATCAAAATTATTATAATAATAAGATGCTTTTTACCCACCAACTGTTATTGTGTTCTTGTCATTGTAGACTAGGCACTATAAGTAGATGACTAAATATTATCCTTAAAATGTTATTCAGTTTTCATAAAAATGTGATGCTCATGATTTATATCATTTCTGTGTCTTGGTTGACGTCGTGCAGTCGCTCTGCTACGCCGCGTATTCACTGTGCTACGCCGCGTAGTCGCTGCGCTACGTCGCGTAGGCAAGATTGTGTCGAAAACAACGTCGCTTTGACGGAGAGTTAGCGTCACATTTGCCAAATAGCTTAACATAGCATTGCCAAGTTTTTGCTGCAGTTGTCATATTATCGGCAGTTACCAAAAATTAAGACATCATATTATTATTTTTTACCTGTCTGGTCCTAATCATCGCGGCTAACGAAGTAGCAGATTTGAACAGTAGGGGGTTCATGGGAGGCGGACATTTCCTGTTCCTTCTGATGTTCAGCAGGTACGTCACAGGCAGGACGATGATGGCCAGCAGTGACACCAAGAACCGGAGGAATCTTCGCATGAACGCGTTCATCATGATTGTCTGGCAACAAAAGAAAGTGCTATTTGAAATAGGTTTAACTGAGGGTAATAAATATACATCCTATTATTTTTTACTGCCTCGTTGATCAGTGGCCGCAAGCGCTACTACTGACCCTGAGCCTCGCTCGGTTCGATTCCCAAGTCGAGCAAAGTCGTGTTTTCGGGTTTTTCCATTTGCAATTTTTAAGTAGTAGTAGCGGCCCGTAATCGGATTTTTTTTCTGGTAAATGGCAATAGGCTCGCCTCCTATTACATACATGGAACTTAAATATAACAGATGTAGAAATGTGACAACATGGTGTTGCGACCTTCATAATATTTTTTTAAGTAAGTATAGTTTTTTACTCTTTTTACATTTGTTCCTTGTCAAAATTAAACCAGTTGTATCATCGTATTTTTATTGTTGGATAAAAATACAGTCCACATTTTTTCTACATTTTCTCCGTTCTGGCTTTTTGATGTATGGTATCTCGCAGGTCAACTTAGGAGGTTGTCGGCGGCTTATCCGGACTTTTCTGTGGGTGCCTCTATAATTTAAGACCTCCAATCAGGGCATACAACTTATAAACTAAGCGACTATTAGAGCACCCCTTGTGGGGTGCGCCTGCGCACCTAGAATTAGGGCGTCTCTGGGGGAGAACAGCAAGGGACAGGCTGGATCGGATCAATCTCCCTTATGGGAACACAGTCGCGATAATCAATCTTTGCCTTAGGGCTTAGACAAGTGAAAATCGCTTCGTAAAAGCGTTTCGTATTTCTACAACTACTTTCAATAGGATTGACATAAGATTTTCGATAGCTTATGTCAGTCCTATACATTTTTGCCTTTTCTACCATCGTTATCGCTGATAGAATGTCACTTTGTGTAGAGGCTTCGCCAACAGTAATCCTTTTATGATATCCCACTGATACGAGTAGGCTCCTATCGGCACATTAAGAATTTAAATATCAGCCTACTTTATAGAATAATGATATACTTATCTCTATAGCAACAGTCGTGAAAGTCCACACTGCGCGGGAGTTCTCTAAATGTTGATCTCACGTAACGAGGTTAAGGTAGAGGTCATTTTCACTCCGTTTTATTTGCAATACTCACTGGTTTGCCCACTTTTGCATGCGCATGTTTCATACATAGAACAAGTTGATACCAGCCATAGCAATTTATAAGCAAAAAGTATTCCCTTTTTGTTAAACCTGTAACTTGGTGCGACGGCGGCGACTGCGTAAGAATATTTTTTATAAAGTTCAACTACCCTTTTGCACCCCATAGAAACCATTGTTAGTGCACTTTTCATTTGTTTATCTACACCCATGCTATAAATCCTCTCTAAAAGTTTCTGAAACAGTTAGCTTATAGCCAACATTAAAACATCCAGTGTCAAAGTAACCATAATATCATCCAAACGGGTGTTATAATTTTGTACTGAATTTCATAATGCAACTCATTTCAACAAAAGAACATTGTCATTCACGAGCGTTTTACTAACAAAGCACCGTAATTTAAAAACAAAACACATTTGAATTCGAAAAATTCGAATTCACGTCGTACCGCGCCATTTTTCTTCTATATTGGTATTGCAAAGAAACTTTTTTAGAAGATTCATACCATGGGTGCAGATAAAATTTTGTATGCAACTGTACACTCATGTGTTTTAATACCCTTTATTATATAACAGTTGCATAAATAACTATTAATATCTTCAGTGATTTAGGCTTTCCGTCACAGTCCGTCATGGATGGCAATGTTTTGTTTTTTCAGCATGGATTCAAGTTTTGAGAAACTGTGTTCTACTCTACCGTGTACCCAGATCGTGTTTGTAAACAAATCGGCAATTTTCAAAGTACCTATCATTAAGTAATGAGCTATTTTTAATACCTATGTGTTAAAAATACTCAGGGCAGAGTAGTACAACAGATTCCATTGGCATAAATACATTCTAATTAATACGTATAATATTATAAATGTGAAAGTGAGTTTGTTTGTTTGTCACACTTTCACGCTAAAACGGCTGAACAGATTTGGATGAAATTTGGTAAATGGGTAGACCATGACCTTTTTTTTTTTACTGTGGGAAATCATCCAATGACTTATCCCGCTCTGGGTGGAGCGGAAGGGCGTGTCAGACTTTTACTGACTAAAACCCACCCGTGTTCCTTCAGTTGGCTGTTGCCAAGGTCCCGGTATCCCTTTCGGACTAACCCGCAACCCTGGCAGGCATCGGTCCTAGCGGACCCCGCCAATTGTGCTGACATCTCTTTAAGGCGCGCGTGGAACACGACGCGCCATCGACCCGGGCCTGGTCCTGATCGGACGGCGAGCTACCCATTGCTCGCCGTCCGCAAGCCCGCGCCTATGGTGGCCGGGAATCCGCCTGGGATTCCCGACGCCCAGGGCGTCTCCAGCGGCGGCGGTGGTTAGGGGCGTGAGGGCGCAAACTTTGCCTCTCCCTCTGCCCTCTCGCTCCGTAACATGGCCTGGACCAGAGCCGGACGCGAGAGGTCACCGCCGCCAATCGCCTCCAAGAGGACACGGCGGGGCTCCGCCCAAGCGGGGCAGACCTCCACCGTATGCTCCACCGTGTCCTCCGGGCGATCCACACAGTGGTGACATCCGGGCGTTTCCTCCCGCCTTATACGAAACAGGGACCTCCCGAAGCAACCGTGTCCGGTGAGGACCTGTGTCAGGCGGAAGGTGAGGACGCCGTGGCGCCTCTCTAGCCACTCCTCAAAGAGGGGACTTATCGACCATGACCTGGGTTCGGACATAAGTTACTTTTCATCCCAGCGGTACATTCGCTTGGGATTATTTCAGATCTCGACGCGGGCGAAGCCACGGGCAAAGCTAATAAATAATATAAATTAAAAGATCAGAAACAGCGATCTACTCCTCATAATTATAATTATATTACGAACTATAATCACATTTATTTAATTTCTTTGTGCTTGGCTATACTATTATGTAAGTAGCTTACAAAAGTTTTAACTTCCGTCAACCAAAAGCGGTGACATTAGAAGCGTTTTATGTATTCTTTACAAACGGCCAGTAATTAAGAACACCTAATTTAGAACAATGCTACGAACATTGACAGCTGATATTCATCAGCTGCTGTCATTACGTCACTTGTTTTATTTAGCATGACACTGATAAAAGAGAAACAATAACATTGACTGAACTTTCAAACCATACTTGTGTGGAAATGCGTTTGCATGCACCAAACTCGTTAGACCAAACTAGATTCCATTTAGGTCATACGCGTAGCTTACCTGTATAACAGAAATCCTTATGAAATATTTCACTACATCGGACACCACACTTAAAAAATTTGCCAAAGGCTTAGCCAAATACGGCGGATACACTAAGTTATAACTATTCAAAAATACTTCAGCCAAAACGAAGGCATGATACACACAAGCCGTCAGCAGAATTAACACTAGTCGGGTAAAAAAGTTGACAGCCGCATTGAAACACGAAATGTATAGAGCAATAATTGACCCTATCATTTTATAATGTTACCCTACGTGCATCCGATAACACACTGAATTACGCTAACGTTAGTTTTAGATAGTACATTATCAAATAAAAGATACTACACGCGTAACGTTTGGTAGGAACTAAGTTAGCCACCGAGCGTTGGCGTGCGCAAAGTTCAACTGGTGTATGATATCGACTATCGAAAATATACGAACTTTCTCTTAGAAGAAAGTACACGTGCGTGCTTCGTTACAAGCGTCTCGTGCCTTATTTAATATTATTAATAACTTAATAGTAAATTCATACACTCACAAAAACATTTAACAATAATTTTGGCGTGTGTGGCATATCCCTAAAAGGCCCAAGAGATTGCTAAAACATTATATTATTTCTAAATTTTCTAATCCTACTAATATTATAAATGTGAAAGTTTGTGTGTTTGGATGTTTGTTACTCAATCAGGCAAAAACGGCTGAATGGATTTGGATGAAATTTGGCAAACAGATAGCTTATAACCTGGATTAACACATAGGATACTTTTTATCCCGATATTACCACGGGATCGAGACTTACGCGGGTGAAACCGCGGGGCGCAGCTAGTAAGTATATAATGTTGATTTTTCTCTAGCGAAAGAAGTCAAAGTTTTCACTAATATTTTCTGTCGCAATAATCATCCGATGGAATATTTACATTTCTTGCATATTAATATCAGCTAATTAGATGTAATTATTTAAACATTATTAGTAATGTGTCTTTGTGCAATATAAATACGTGATGATAAATCTCACATATCGGTAGAACGAGTCGTTTTGATAACGCTACTTAGTAAACAATTCGGTGGAATTAGCTGTTATCTATCATTGTCTGTCTGTTTCGTAATAATTATTTTATGAAATGTTTTATGTATAGAAGGATATTCCTGAATCTACAGGCTGGCATTGTACTCATCATTATGAACAACTTTCACTACGGGAACAACCGAGAAATCGCCAAAAAAAAAATCTGCTGTTCCCTAAATTTTGACGAGCTATGCGAACATAATATGTATGGATGATGATTGTATTTGTTCCAGTAAGTAGGTAAAGTCAGGGAAATTATGAAAATTGACTACTAACCGTACCTATATTAATTTCACAACTGTACATTTTTGACAGTTGTATGAAATTGCTATAACACGGCAATGTCATTTTCCAACTGTACATTTTTGACAGTTGTATGAAATTCTATACACGGCAATGTAATTTTCTTTTGACAATTAATTTTCCTGACTGATTGTTTAAGCTTGTAGTGTAGTAGGTGCACGAATTAATTAATTAAAATAAAGCTATTGATTACCAAGTAAATATGTACAACATCTTATTTACCGGTACCTATGTGTAAATACTAATACATAATGAAGCCACAAACAAACCACGCCGGATGCTCAGCCTCAAGGCTGGGATTTCCTTACGATTTGCTGTACTGATATTAATTACTAGTTTACATCATTGTCGGTCCGTACCGCTAACACGAACATCAAGAAAAATAGTCACCAACAACAGTTTAAATACTTAGGTAGGTACAGTCGAACAAGCTATTTGGTATACAGGCAAAATAGATTCATTTTCCGCTACACTGCCAAAATTCGTTTTGATTGTGTGTAATTTAACTTTTTGAGCTTATGGCTTAGGAGAGTGACGTGAATTGAATTGAATTGAGAGTGACGTAAAAGGATTGTTGACTACTGAAAACACTCCCAAATTGTTTAAAGTAGTTGCAATTTATTTGCATACTAATATACCAAATAGCTTGTTCGACTGTACTAATGAATGCAAAGTGTCTATATAGGTCAGTCTCGCTGTGTTAGGTACATTTACACGGCTAAACCGCAGAACCAATTTTGATAAATAAAGATAGCTTACATATAATATAAAGCAATAGAAGAAACAATGACCACTGTGTTTGTTTCGGTCTTTCTTCTCAGAGTAGTAGGATAGGAAACATAGGAACATTTTATTTTTGACGTGAATAAGTGATTTTTGAACCAATGTACCTACAGAATAAATATGATGTCTGTATCAATAGGAAAAACAGCCACACTGGACAAACAAAAAAAAACCACCTCTCACTCTCAGACACCTGTCCCGTCGCCGAGGAAGTGACTAACCTGGCGCGTACAATACGGTTGATATAACTTGGCAGGTCTGAACATAGGCTCTCGCCGTTCTCTCATGTTCTCCCAACCACACTCGCCTCATGTCACCATTTGTTTCCTAAAAAATGCAGTAGCCCTCTGCGTGAAGTTCGGAACTGCCAAGTTATACCTACTTTGTCAACGCTGAAAGTATTTTTTTTTTTTTTGTAAAATCTACTTAATTAAAATTTTAAATTCACTCACTGACAGACAACGCACTGGTAAACCGCTGGGTCTGGAAACATGAAATTTTGCACAAGAATATTATAGCGATTTTTTTTTCTTTTTTTTACATGTAGCCCGGTACCTTTTTTTTCTATAAAAGATTAATTGTGGTTGCAATAATACCTTAGACGTAAAAAATATTAACTACAATAGTAACGGCATTTAACCTGTGAACATTGAACGCGATCGTTATAGTGGCTTTAAATACAACTGGAAACAATCATTTTACATATAATTTTGAAAACGTACCTACTAAAGTACGGCTTTTGCAGAGACTATACAGTTTATATATACTTTTGTTAGTTTTGTCAAAAATTGCGATGGACTTCGGAAGCATTAATCGGTTTTTAATTTATTTCAAACAAAGAGCATTTGTACACGTGTGTAGATGTTATCATATCATAAACATCATGTAGGTATATAGGCACAGAGCTGCACGACTGATTCACAATTATTGATTTATCTTTATCAGCTGTAAGTATGAGCAAATACCTACAAATATCTGGCCCTATTAACTTATCTACTTAGTAGGACTTAGTAGTTAATCATGTTTTGTCATTCATGCGTTTTAAATCCACGCGAGATGCATGACATGAATCTGAGTATGACATTGTAAAGTAACAAGCATAATGTATTACTAAGGACAGCTTGGCAATAATATCTGATTTCTGAGATGTGATACATCTTTTTGTTAGCGTCAAGATGGAGGGACGAAACCTTGGATTCCAAATCAGCCTACATAAAAGTTTAATACCATAAATCTAATATTTGCTACCTTTGCTATATGGATATGTAGTTTAAGCCGATTAAGTAGCCTATATTTTGGCGTCACTTGTCTCGTCAGATAGTTTTAGTGTTCCTTCGATGTCACTTATTTGTGCTGCCACTTGTGCCTTCCACAAATAATCACATGTATTTGCCGTCATCTTTACGACAGATATTTAATGGATGAATCATGAAATCAGATATTATTGCCGAGTTCTCCATTTATGCCCGTGACTGTACCAACAAGAGTTAGATAGGTAGGTAATTAGTAATTGCACATTTTTCTGATTTACCTAGGTAAATTGTATACGTCTTTTATGACAGCTATGGAAGTGATGTGCAAGATGCTCATGATCCGTAGCAAGATAACCATCATGCGTATTTGTAGTAAAGCGCTGTGTCTTGGCCTATTAACCTCGTCACACCTGCAGTATCCATCTATACTTCCATCCATTGCTTCATAATATGTTTGAAAAATTCGTCTGCTCATCAACGTAAATAATGCAATGAACGTGGCTGAACTGTTAAAATTAAAGGCATTGCGATCGATTGCCATTTTTAGTGTGTTATGCAATTACCCCGCGGGTGTTGTGGCGCAGCTTGGTAGAGGCCATAGACATGATTTCTATGGTGGAGGCCTATGATCAGCACCCTAATTAATACACGATCAATCAGAATTGGAATCCTTTCGAAACAAATATCTAATCCATTGCTTCATGTTCTTAAGTTACGTTGTTGAGCAGAATTTTTTATCGAACTTGTGAAGCGATGGATTAGACATATGTTTCAGACCCATTCAAATTCTGACCGATCGTGCATTACGCAATTAGGGTTCAGCAGTGGACTGCGATAGCTGTGTTGATGAATGTGGTACATCAAGTTTTGGAAGAAGACTGTTTCACAGGTATGTGTGGCAGTCTCTCTTATACTTAACTATGATGTCGGTTATTATATACTGAAATCTTCCTAGAGAACACTCTATCCATGGGTGAAAACAGCATGAAAATCGGTGCAGTATTTTTTGAGTTTATCGCGAATAGACAGACAGACGCGGCGGAGGACTTTGTTTTATAATTAGTGTAGTTTTTTAGGTTGGTATATCAGTGTGGGAGTAGTGAAATCTCTTTATAACAAGATGTTATTTCTCGTGAAAAGTCATTAGAAAATACTTAAAGGGAGAGACAGTCGGAACATCTAATGATGAACATTAAAATTGACATGAGAAAGTAAACCACATTACTTTCGCTAACGTCACTAGCAAGATAAAAGTAAGCATGAATGTTTACAATCAAAATTACTTCACAATGAAGAATATACCCTCCTCCTGCCCTGAGGGCCTGGACAAGTGACAATCGCTTGGAAAGCGTTTCGTATTTCTACAACGACTTTCAACAAGATTGGCATAAGCTTTTCGATAGCTTATGTCAGTCCTATACATTTTTGCCTTTTCCATCATCGTTATCGCTGATAGAATGTCAGTTTGTCTAGGGCCTCAAGTCCAGGAGTGATATAGATAGAGAGATGCATGCAAGACAAGCTATAAAAGAGGATTGTTACAAACTAAATGAAGATCATTACGATGAAAGTACGTAGATACTGGCAATAAGCCTTAGAAATCCAAGGGCATAGCATATTCCTCACACACAAGCAAGAATGCTAATTGAAAAGAAAGGTAAGTTACCGTTTGGCGACGAGCCATTAACTTTTCACTATTAATTTATTCAAATTCAACTGTATTTCTCTATGCAGACCAATAAACTTGGCTACTTTACACTAAAGCTAATTTAATGATTTCGCGTAGTAGCCAAAGGCCTTGGTATCTAATACTACAGAAGGATTTAAACGAAACAACAAGTATGTATTCATTTATTGGCGTTTACTTACTGTTAACTGTAGTGGCATTGAGGGCTAACGCAATATTTACTAATAGGTACTACTCGAGTACTGTTCAAAGACGAAGACTTATAGAATAACTAGCTGCACCCTGCGGGTTCACCCGTGTAAGTCTCGATCCCGTGGGAATATCGGGATAAAATCCTATGTCGTTCTCCAGATTATGGTCTACCCATGTGCCAAATTTCATCCACATCCGTTCAGCGGTACAAACAAACTCACTTTCGCATTAACAATATTAGTTAAGTAGGATAGTTAGGATAAGGATTATACTAAGAAGGTAATCTTTCCTTGTAAGAGTGCTATTGCAGGGCAAAGTCTGTTTTTATACAGAAAAGAAATGAGCATTGGATCAGCACGCTTGCTCAAAGCTCACTGCTAGAGATTTCAGGCAGATTTTTGACAAGCAGCCTTTGACTATTCCACCCTTACGAGATGAGAAAAGATCTTAGGTAAACATGAACTAGAATAATTTTAACGGTCTTCACCAACTCACTCACACACTCACTCAAGTGAAATGAACTTGCTCACCAGGCCTACTCACTGTGAGTTGGTGAAGACCGATAAAATTATTACAGTTCCTGTTTACCTAAGATCTTTTCCATCACCCCTGCTCAGTGATAAGTATCTAATAAATAATTATTTTAACACACAGGTTTTGAAGTTCAAACATTCCGAGGTTGTGACTACTAGCCACACCTATTGAAAACAAGCTTCTGCCCGCGGCTTCGCCCGCGTGGTATGTCGATAAAAAGTAGCCTATGTCCTTCCCCGATGATAGATGGCATCCCGGGGAAGGATATATCGAAATCTGTACAGTGGTTTAGGCGTGAAAAGGTAACATACAGACAAACAGACAGAGTTATTTTCGAATTTATAATATTAGTATGGATAAACATGTAAGTATGTACGTAAATATACATTTTAACGCAATAAACTTCTAAGTCACATACCGCAGCACATTTGGTAGGAGATAAATCGCAGGTGAAGTAAGTTACGCAGTGCGGTGCGTTATAGTAAGTACCTATAGTATAGGGAATATGAAGCAATCGGATTGCTTAGCAAGTTGGTCAAGCTAAGGTAAGGCTAGGCTCCTTGCGAAATTTGCCAGTGTTTTGTCAATTATATACTGGACGGTAGATCAACAGTAGAATTGTTTGCTTGTGAAGTTTTTGCTTCAATTTGTTCGATATTTCAAGAAGCGGACTTGCCAAGAAACTTGTAGTGATTTGGTTCGTAGAGCCGAAATGAGTTTAAGAATTTCACACTTTTAGTATGTGAATAGCTAGGTGTCGTAACACCTACCTATTTGATTATCAATGGGGCATTATAGGTATCTGCCAACTCGTATTGGTCCCGCGTGGTGGATTATGACCCACCTGTGACCTGTGTCCCTTTATTTTTTTTTTAGACGGTGGAAAATCGTCCAATGACTTCTCCCGCTCTGGGCGGAGCGGAAGGGCGTGTCAGACTTTTACTGACTAAAACCCACCCGTGTTCCTTCAGTTGCCTGTTGCCAAGGTCCCGGTATCCCTTTCGGACTAACCCACAACCCTGGCAGGAGACCTATGTCCCTGCAGTGGGAAAATTACAGGCCCTATGTATGGAGCAAGGCGAAGTAACTGGATGCCGGTGGCCTGCAGTCCGAAAATACAGGCTAGAATCTGGATAGATTGATGGATCGCTTTTGTTTCGGTAAAAACCGCGTGAATGGACTTTCTTGATAACGTTCTTTAGGTACTTGCCTTTTTAGGGTTCCGTAGTCAATAAGGAACCCTTATAGTTCGCCATGTCCGTCTCTTTTTTTTTTGAGATTGTTAAATCCTCAAATTACTTCTCCCGCTCTGGGCGAAGCGGGAGGGCGTGTCAGACTTTTACTGACTAAAACCCACCCGTGTTCCTTCAGTTGCCTGTTGCCCAGGGCCCCGGTATCCCTATCGGACTTTCCCGCAACCCTGGCAGTTAGGTACTTGCCTGGGTTCACAACTACGTCGTGATAATATCTATAACGTAAAGTAGCTTTTTAAGAGATTTAAGTACCTAATGAAGCTTAAGATTAATTACTTCGTTTGGAAAAGAATCTTTTACTCAAAAACGTTTCGTGCGTTTAGAGTTCGAGAAAAATCCAGTGGAGTATTCGTTCCGCAATTCTCGATGCAGATCATTCATTAGGTCTCCGGTACTGTATAGGTCACGCGAAAACTAATAATTAAGTAAAGGTAGGTGTACCTGGCACCTACCTTTACTTAATTAGTATTCGTGTTTGAGCTTATCTTACATAACATTTAATAATATGTTAAGTGATTCTAAGTTTTCTACCTTTGTCTATTTACTTACACGTGTTTGTAATATTTTACGACTATAACACAGCTATAAAAATCATGATGACAATTCAAAAAGTAAGTTCAGGGAAATGTCAAGTTTTTTAATTTTCTTAGCGAAAAAATTTGAACGCAAATAGGTACGAGTGGTCTATCAAACGTAGCAACATTTTTTTGTCAAAAAAATTGTAAAAAAAAAAACGCAAAAATAACACTAGATAAATACCTACACATTATTTCAAAATCGAAGTTGGGACACAACAACAAATTGTTCCCACCCGTAGGTCGGTATGTACTAACTTATTCATGTAAATCCTATGTTGACATAGCAACTACATGACAACATTACCCTGACCAAAATAAAAAATTGCAACCATAAAATAAATTTACAAAAATCTTTAAATAGTGATGAATTGTTGGACAAATTTTTATAAATTTTCTTCTTAGAAGATTCTGTAATTTTTGATCGGAAATTGTCGTTTATAGTGTTTAAAGGGTGATTCATTGAGATGGTCTTAGTACCAATAATAACTGTGGACAGTGCGGAAAATTTTGAGTATCAATTTGAATGGCTATATATAGTCCTCCTTATCGATTTCAATAACGGCGACCCTTTAAAACTATTATTTCCTAGCGTGTGCCCTAATATGACTCGCTAGACCGAATTTGGTTTTGAATACCCGGTCACAACTAATGCAATAGAGTTGGCCGGCAGAGTTCAAGGTATAGGTATAGGAGGGCTTCGGTCTCTCTTTACGTATTTTGCGTTTTTCGGTTAGTGTATCGATTCGCTTTTTCTCGAAAGTTGTTACATTTTCGTAAATAGTAGAGCGCCAAGACGACCTATGTGAAGCGAGCCTTTCCCAACCTGTTGGATCAATAGCGCAAGCGGTTAGATGCCTCTTGAACACATCCTTATAGCGGAGATGTTGACCGCCATGCTCAGAGTAGAAGACCGCTTTGGGTAAACGGTGGTCCTCCATGCGAAGGACATGTCCACACCACCTGAGTTGACGCTGCATAAGTAAAGCCTCCATGCCATAATGGATGGATTGTGTGAAAGATGATATGACTAGAAAGGGGGAGACTACTGGGATGACGATTAATAGAAAAGTATTTAAAAAAAATGGAAGACATGCTCTGCCGATTCTTAAGAAATTGGGAGAAGGGCAAGAAAATTATGATAACATGTGGACTATGTGGACATCTACTCCATATTCCCGTCATCCCTAATCTACATCCAACAACTACTTTGGACATCTAGAAGTGGCCATTGTTACAGCCTGCCCTAGATTCAATTCACTAAACAAATTTTTATTAACGGACCGCCGAATAGTGAAGTAATCAACGGAAGGAACAGAACAATGAGTCGGTGCACTGCAAAACTTTCTAAACTGTTGTTCGGTATGCGTAACACTTCCCAGTCACTGTGTATTGATAGCTCAAGGACATGTCAATAAACCATTTTGACAGAATTCGTAAAGATGGAGGTTCTCAAAATCTATCGAGAACCTCCTTGCTGTTCTTAATTTTAATATGTTGAGTATTTATAGTTAAACGCTTGGTAAACAGATGAATGCTTGATAAGTGTTGCTATCGATTCTTATTTATTGTTGTTGCATGAACAAAAGCAACATGATTTTCCGTGAAAATCTATCCAATTATTTGAAAAAATAAAATAACAGTTAAGCATGCGGAATTATTATTGACGGAGCAGTATTTTCAAATAGAGACCTCGTCTTGGAATGCATGCCTGACGCCAACCAGCACTCCCTCTGGAGATCATTTAGCTCTCCAAGTTGTCCAATCATTTTTATGGTTCCAGTGGCTGTCGTGGTCACTTGTATTTACAAATAAGATTCATACCATAACATGAGGAGCTCGTGGCTAAGTAATAACAGTCGCTCGGGTCGATACATCAGGTTAAGCTACGCTTGCCGGGGTTGGTCCGTGGATGGGTGACCATTTTCACATATCGAGACTCCTCCGTGCCTCGGAAAGCACGTTAAGCCGTTGGTCCCGGCTGTCATTTGTGGATCTTTGACAGTCGTTACGAGTCGTCAGAAGCACGAATGTCTGACAACCAGTCTAACCAAGGGGTATCGTATTACCCAGTTACTGGGTTGTGGAGGTCAGATAGGCAGTCGCTCCATGTAAAATACTGGTACTCAGCTGCATCCGGTTAGACTGGAAGCCGACCCCAACATAGTTGGGAAAAGGCTAGGCAGATGATGATGATGACCATAACATCACGCCTGTATTGCCCGAAAGGTTGGGCAGAGGTGAACCTATAATACACCCACATTTCACCAGTAGTCCCATGTAAAAGACGGCGAGCCTATTGCCATTAACCGGGCACAGATCTGGATCTGTGCCCGGTAGCACAGTAGCAGTCTCAGTAGCTGCTACTGAGAAATTCAAGCTGGAAAGACCCGCAATAACATTTAGCCCTATCCGGGAATCGTACCCTGGACCTCATGCTCAGCAGTAGTGCTTGCGAATTTTAGACCAAAGAGGAAGGCAACGAACTAAATTTATTGATACTTTTATACTTTTTTCAAATGATAGACACGCGTTTGACACCGTATTTATCTGATGTTTAGCATAATCATGCGGTCGGTGGTACTCTTGCTTAGCAATTATAAGTAACTTATCCACTTGAGAAGTCGTGACTTTCAGAAAACTCCTACTTATTGTTGGATAAAAGGCTTTGATAATGGTTGAAGGGAATAGACATTATCGATCATTAAACATTAACTGCATCAGAATGCAGCCGTGAAGCAACTTGTGCAAGCGCTCAGAAAGGCGTTAAAGATCGTTATAAATTATATTCAACTATCAATTAAGAATGCACTGCAGTAATGTTGATGTCGAAATCATTGTTAATCGGTCCAAATGATCAATTAGTAGGATTTTTCCTTACCCAATAAGAACGAATGCCCTAGTACTTTTATATAATTTAGTATTTTCTGATTTGTAATTATTGTTAACTCGAATAATTCTGTGTGCTTGAGTAAAGTGAAACTAACACGATATTGCGGTTAGTTGTTCAGATAAATTAACGATTTTATTTTAAGTGAGTATAAACGTATTTTCTCTCGTATTCGTTTAATAACGGTTTTATTGTATGTACCTAAGTGTGTATTAATATTTTCACTCTTATTAGTTTAATAATGTCAATAGTTAAGTGTACCTACTCAAACCAAAGTGAGATCGTTATTAAGTGAAAACTGCAGTTTAAGCGCGGATCTATTAAAGACGCGTGTTCTAAAATACATATAATAACACAGATTTAAATAAACAAGTCGCATCACAAATACTCACATAATAAAAGATCACGTCAATTTTATTCAAGTTGTAATAAACAGTAGAATAGAATGCACACTGATGTTTAATTTTTTTTGTCGAATCGTATTCGCGTGCGCACCGTGATGGCGCGCGCAACCGACTCCCGAGCAACTGCTTGCCGGCTCGCGCAGAAAGTTGGTAAGTAGATCCGCTGCTATTGTCCCCAACATTTACCTGCACCGGAAAAAAAAATGCTGCTTCCGATGCATTTACAGTTATGCTGATAAATGTACAAAGTGACCTTGTGGTAGGTAAGTCCTACATCGAACAGCTGTGTGTTAATGACGCGGATGGGAATTCAATCTGAAATTTCGGGGACGGATGTTTAACTTTTCTTAGTTTTAAAAGAGAAAACATTGTGCTAAGATTGTGGGTGACTGAAATGTTTTCATAAGTTTTTATAACAAAACTTCTTTGTAAAAGAATCATCATCATCATCATCTGCCTAGCCTTTTCCCAACTATATTGGGGTCGGCTTCCAGTCCAACCGGATGCAACTGAATACCAGTATTTTACATGGAGCGACTGCCTATCTCACCTCCACAACCCAGTAACTGGGTAATACGATACCCTTTGGTAAAACTGGTTGTCAGACTTTCGGGATTCTAACGACCCGTAACGACTGTCAAAGATCAACGAATGACAGCCGAGACCAACGGCTTATTGTGCTTTCCGAGGCAAAACTTCTTTGTGAAAGAATCATGTCATGAGTTTTAAAGAAGATCGATCTCTTTTATCTAATATTCGATTGATCTCTTAAACCGCTCAACTGTTGATTGGCCTTTCAAAGGCCGATAACAATTAAAATTCTATTGTGTCTCGTTAGTGACCGTTGGAGGTCTATTTTTTTTTTTATCTCACCTTAGGATTGTCTTTCGGAAGTGTAGGTACCGATTTGTATGATGTCGGTATTTGATTTGTGTTCGGTTGATGGCAATAGGGCCACCTCCTATTTTCTGCATGGCGAAATGTGGGTTGTACGCACGGCTAAACATTAAGCTATACTTTTCCAGTTTATGCTGATCTCGCATTGTATAGGATTTCCGTACAATACGAGATCAACTTATACTGGAAATGTATAGCTTGATGTGTAACCGTGTGTACCTACTATTAGGTCACCTCTGCCTAAACCTTCGGAGAAAAGAGGTGTGGT
The DNA here is from genome assembly GCA_947363905.1 of Lithophane semibrunnea. NCBI lineage: Eukaryota > Metazoa > Arthropoda > Insecta > Lepidoptera > Noctuidae > Lithophane > Lithophane semibrunnea. The sequence continues at coordinate 12,481,589 of OX376194.1, read as the reverse complement.
GTTATGTTAAGTTTATACTAGCTTTCGCCCGTGGCTTCGTCTGCGTGGAGATAGGAAATTATTCCACGGGAACGTATAAAAAGTATCCTTTTTCCTAACCCAGGTCACGGTCTACCCATGTGCCAAATTTCATCCAAATCCGTTCAGACGTTTTTAACAAAAAAACTCGCTTTCGCATTTACAATATTAGTTAATATTATGGTGTTTTTTTTTTTATGGTGACTGAATTTTATCTCATAAAAAAATGAAGCTAAGCAATCATAATTTTCAAGGCTGGTGCATGGTTCTTCAAAAATAATAGGTACCTACAATACCCACTTACAAATGAGCTATCAAAATAAATTATCACCTTTCACGGCTAGGTCTCACCTTTCGCATGGTTCCGAGTTCCGTGCTTGTCAATATGACTGGTGAGGTCATGAGACTTATTTGGTGCTCTCTGCTCTGCCCTTTCGTCAATTGACTCTTAAGGAATCTCAATAAAATAAGTGCTTCATTTTAAACTAGCTTCCGACCGCGGCTTCGCCCGCGTGGTTTGTCGTTAAAAAGTAGCCTGTCCTTCCCCAGGGTGCCATTTATGTCCTTGCCAAATTTTGTCGAAATCCGTTCAGTGGTTTAGGTGTGAAAAGGTAACATACAGACAGACAGATAGAGTTATTTTCGAATTTATAATTAACTAGCTTCCGCCCGCGGCTTCGCCCGCGTTGTATGTCGATAAAAAGTAGCCTATGTCCTTCCCAGGGATGCCATCTATCTCCTTGCCATCCATTCAGTGGTTTAGGCGTGAAAAGGTAACATACAGACAGACAGAATAACTTTCGAATTTATAATTTTAGTATGGATATGGCTTGTCGTCTTAGCTCGTGATGGCTCGAAGGTTTATGGGCACAGGGTACAAAATTTAATCAGCAATAAAACAAGGTTTATCTTTAATTGCATAACACTTTTTCGTAAACGATTAGTTTCATTTAGACAGTTCAACAGCATTCACTGCGTTATTTACGTTGTTGAGCAGATTTTTTTTCGACCTTATGAATTCATGGATTAGCAATCTGTTTTAAAACGATTCAGACTGTGATTACTCGATCGTGTATTACGCAATAATTTGGGTGCTGGTTAAAACTAGGGAGCCATTTTTTTATTTCGAAGTAAATTTCAACATCATTAAAGTTCTAAATACAAAAACGTTTTTTTTTTCATAACCAGTTGGGTGCGCAATACAAAACTGGCAGCAGGCGTAGCATGGCGCTTTCTATCTCTACGAAGAATAGACATAGCTTTTTCTATACAAAGTGACAGTTCGTTTCTTCATTTTTGACATCCACCGTAGAAATCTTTCTACAATCTGTCATTTTGTCTTTCATTTCTAACGATCTTTGTCTACGTCTTTAGAGATGTAGACTATTTCGGAAGAAAGTTTTCTATCCTTACTGTCAAAATCACACTGACAACCGATAAATCCTATGATAAAACCAAGAATTCTGAGTCGAATTATGTAAAAGAGTGTATTTCGTAAAAAGTGCAGTTGACTCTTTCTATTTTGCTGCCGTCTTGTACTGTCTACTGTCTACAGGAAACGTCATTTTTGTCTACTCTTCCGTCGACAAAACGGTGCTCATGCTACGCCTGCTGGACGGATTAAGCTTAGACCAAAGTTAGAACTCCTTTTGTTATAAGACGTTGTAAGTGTAGTAGTGTAGTGCAGTGTAATTTAAATGGTAAAAGAAAACATCATATTGTCGGATAAATGTTAGGAATTTTCTTTTTATAAAATGCTTCATAGTACACTGTTACATAAGTACCTCTTATTAATCTTAGGTTACACGTGTATGGTGTGGGAAGTAAAGTGATTAAGTATAATTATTTTCTATCAGATAATAGCCCATATTATAAATAGTTAATATCCTCATAACATGAATAGGTAAGTACCTCATTTTCCAAAAATACCTACTGCAGGAAACTGCTCTTTAATTATTTTCATTTTCAGATTTCTTGCCTGCGACCTCGTCTGCGATTCAGGATGAAAAGTGGAAAAACCTAGACCTAGTTTGAGACACTTTCATGTTGATTCAATCAATCAATTTACTCATCCCTAGTGCCTATCGCATTCCATTGTAGAATTGCCTTTCCCATTATGTGAATTGTGAGTCCATAACAGCCAGTGAATACAGGTATCTACACCTATGACTTATAATAACAAAACTGTGAATGTTGGTAGGTATACCTACCAGCGTTTCCAGACGTCCCGATTTGGAACAGGCGTAGTCCCGCGGTTCGGGTATAGAAAAATAAATAAGTATTCGTAAGAAATGTATTACTTGTATATTATTATATTCCTGTGAAGACCAACTGCCACACAGCGGAGCGATTCGTCGCGCAAAACGACGCCACCGCATTGCTCGCCGTGAAGTTTTCTCAAAAATTGTTTTGTTAAAATTCGCGTCGCGCGACGAATCGCGCCAGTATGTAAGAGCCTTTATTGTTATTAGTATAGTAAGGTAACGTATTTCGATTTTTTTTTTAAATTTCATGGCTAGGTACTTAAAACGTCGGTGTAAACATTTTAGAACTGAAATAAAAGGATTACTAGTAAAAAATTAAAATAAAACTACTGATTATTTACGTATTTTTATTATGTCCCGCTTCTGCCACTCTGCGTACCCCTTTGAGAAATACTGGTGTGAATTTCATGATAAGATTATTAAGTAATATTGAAACATCATTCTACTCAGTAAAATAGGTACTTAAATAGGTAGGTATATCTTTCTAATAGCGAAGTGTACCTAGGTTAAGTAGTATCTATAATGGCGCTAGGCGAAACTTACAAATGAGGCCAAGTATGAAAGCTTCATACAGATTTTCTCTCAAGGCTGTGCTGAGTGGTACCTACCTACTTGTTGTCATTGGCAATGCCGACGATGAAGTTAGCAAGTGGAAATATTTTCTGCGAATGCGCGGATGCGTTGAACCTCCTACTTAGGGTCCATTGATAAATGGTACAGCCAGGAAAGTACCTAGGTTGGTACTTTCTTGGCTGTACCACTTTTCACATCAAGTTTTGATTTTTTTTTAATACAATCATAGCAGAAAACGTAAACGCGCTATAGGTACTTATTAATACTAAGGGTTTTATTCAAAAACGATGATTAAAGTTAAGTATTGATTAACGACTGTTTCACCATACATTTTTGACGTTTAAACGTCACTTAACTTTAATCATCGTTTATGAATAAACCCCAAAATGTTCAACAGAAAAAAAAACACGTCACTATTAAATGCCTTAGTACCTATTGCTCAGAGCCTGGGTCTCAAAATCCTGGCGGATTCTAGCTTTTTCTCAAAATCCAGTGAGCTAAGCAAAGCTGATATTGAATAGACACAACTGAACACGATCCTGGCAGAAATTTTAACCGATGAGTAAATTGCGTACCAACTGCCTCGGTGATTGCATGTCGAAGCGGTTTGCTGCTGTAAATACCGGAGGTTGGAGATCTAGGATTGATTTCAAACTGGTTTTTTACATAAGTAGGTAGGTATTTATGTTTTATTTAAATAATGGATATGCCCCCCTCAATTTACGAATCATCTTTGTACTTAAACTAGGGTTTTGTCTTTGCCATTTCTAATAAGTAGGTCTGTATTATCTGTCTGCTTATCTGTGTTTGTGTGTGTCAAATAGGAGCAAGCAGTCCGATGACATGAAAGAGTCACCTAAGTGCCCATTTCATCAATGAAACGCATGCGTTTAGACACATAAAAACTGCGATGTCTTAGCTGTCACTGTCAGTGTCAATATTCCACAACAATGATGACAGTGAGAGCTCTTGAACGTAAATCAAATGTGATGATCGCATTCAGTTTCATTGGTGAAATCCGCCTTTTATAAAACCAAGTAGGTAGATACTTAACTTTACACACGCCTAAAGCTTAATACTACCTATCTGCTGCCTTCGTTCTAGTTGAACGTATGTAAAATAAATAAGTAAAACAATCTTTTGCACAAATTGTATAAAAGAGAAGCTTTACTTACGTTTTCTAATACCTATTTAGTATACTTATATATACTTTCTATCATAAGTAGCCTGAGAGCCATCTACCGATAGACATTAACAACTCCTTCAAGATTACATTTTCTTATTGGTTACAAAATAGTACACAAGATGGCAGCAAAATCGCATTTACACTGATGTTTATAAAAAAATGCTAAAACCAATGTTTAGCTATCAAAAGAATTTCCTTTTATTGCTAATACAAACTAGTTGTTTTTGTAGCTAAATATGGGTATCTGCTCGTTTTACATTATTGTTACTTGTTAGTTCTATTTTTGCAGTTAATGCTACTCGACAACAGATGGCGCTATATGTATCTTTGATTGTATAACTTCGAAAAGTTTTGTGCTACAGTTTACATAACTGCCTAAACTTATGTGTTTGCATTATGTGGTACATATATTACGTATACCTTTTATGAAAATACATAAAGTTACGTATTGGCTTGCGTAATACAAACAGTTAGTACCGAAGCTAACTTTGACGTAAATAGTAAATAGAACACACCTATCTACCTACTTTTATTTTTGTATAATAGGTAGCTACTTGATGACCTCAATAATAGGCCCTCTAGATGTAACAAAATAAACAGAAAAAAGAGGGAATAGAATAAAAATCAGTTAATGACAAAAAGCGAGTTTCGCGTACGCGGTTGCTCTCGCGACATGTTACCATAAATCAGGAGGGGTCTCTCCACCCCAACCCCCACTCTACGCCAAGGATGATCTTTTCCCTAGATCCTACATTTTTATAACGACCAACATCCGTGTGTTTTTTCGACGCAATATTGTGGTGTTTAGGTGTTCACTTGTTATTTTTATGCGTTTCGTAATTTTGTACATGCAACTTGGAGTGTTTCGATATAATGGAATAAAAGATTTCTAGGATTTGGGTGTAGTGATTTTAGCATTTCTTTCTATTATTTACATAGTCGTAAACAGTAAATAAGGATTATATTTTAACTTTGATCCTTTATTTTTTTCTAGGCAAACTAAAGTTGCAGAAATGAAAGGGAAACCCCCAACTGAAACGCCATAAAGAAGAATGTCAATGGTCATAAAGAAGATGAAAAATTCGATAAAAGACATGACAGATTTTTGACAGGTTTACATTACAGTATTACTAAAATTTACCTGCCGAGCATTGCACCGATGTTAGTCATATTATAGCCTCGCCGCCCGTTCAATCGTCGAACGTCACGACTGTCTTTGTAGCAGACGAAGACGTTGCCGCAGGTGGAAAATATTTTCCTACTTCGATGCATGGACGCCAACCTTTAATTTGATGCCATAAAAAGTTATATTAATTGGATTTCCAGTGACTTTTCCTTTTTAGGATAGGTCAACACAAACTGTTGGCCTATCACAATAAGGAAAAAAAGTTATAAACAAATAGGAATAGAAGAGTTCTTCTGATATGCTTAGGTAGGTAGGTACTTACTTATTCATGCTTCTATGTTCGCAGTCATATCTTTAATTGTTGATTCTGGACTGTCTCTATTTCAGCTTACAGCCACTGATCTTTTTCCAATCGCAAACCACACAGCAGAATGACCAGGATAATTTCCATTAACAGAGTTACGACATTTTGAATCTCCCCAACCATACTAAGGGCGCGCATACAACAGCGAACGCCTGAAAGCTACGCAGACTCGAAGACACATCGCGTCAACTACAAAACTGCGTCCAAAGCTTCATGTACATGTACAGTCTCGAGCACTAATATGTAATAAATGTAAATTTTCCTCTTATTTTTTTAATAAAATGTTATGTTGTTACGTTACCTAATATTTTGGAGCCCGTAATGTAATATTTCAAAATTGCATTCCTTATGACACAAAAAAATCCCTACTGATAGTTGCGAAGTGTACCTACACATAAGTGCTCGTGACTGTACACACCCTAAGCTTGGTTGACTACTAGCACAAAGTAAACACACTGGTTCGTTTTATCGACGCTGTTGCGTGGCGCCGCCCGCCCATTACATGTAACTCCGGTGTCAACACACAGATGGCAGCACTGCTGTTGTGAACTAATTCCCTGAAAAAAGGCCTGAATGTAGGCCAATTTGGAACGATGCCTTGATTACAAAATTTATTATTGTGTCTTTATAATAATGCGTGTTCTGTTTTTTTAGGACTCGATTATTATTAATCCAAACGATTAACAAGCGAGAAGTAACTCTTGCTTCACAAATTGCTGGGGCAAGACTTTTCAGATTGGATAAGCATTTTTTTGGTTTTAATTGTTGACTGAAAAATAAAAAGCTTTAATTTTTCATTTTTTTCTTCATATTCAGATGTGTTTCTATTATTAATGTAACAATGCCCTAAAGCTCTGTAATTTATTAACGAACACTATTTTATTGTCTTCGGTGTAGTGTTAGCAAGCTTGGTAGCGCTTGCGCTCCTTGGTCCTGTTAATGTCGTATCTCTTTATCGTAGCTATGTCTACTTGTGAACTCAACATCACTGACTCTTCAATCCCCAGCTTTTTCACCTGAGCATTGGATCAAAATATTTATTTATCTTTTCATAGAGCTTAAACATCGATTACATCATGTCCTTATCTGCTCTATCTTATTCCTACATCTATAAGATCGTCACCTCATATTTCATTCAACATTTCCTTTGCAAACTCTCAAACGGGCTATTTAATTAATAATAATGAATCCATTGTAGGGGTGAAGCTTGCCATCAGAGCTCTAGTAGACTCGTCAGTTTCGTTAACTTATTACACGGACAATTCCTTCAGTGCTCAATAGACCGTTTCCCTTACCACTGGCGCAAGTCACTTGAACTTGTGTACTGGTTTGAAAATGTATAAAAATAAGAATATTTATTTTTTACTTTTTATTGATTGCTGACTAGAAAGTCCATTCAGTACATATCTATCAATAGTCATCTCTATGCCTATTGATAGATAGGTACTGAATGGATTGACTAATCTGGTATTATATTCGATCTCACAGCTTTTTGCGGTAGAGGAGCTGCGTTGCGTTCTTTTTTAGACTTAAGTCAAAGCTGTTTTGTTTATCAACCATACTAATATAATTAATTCTAAAGTAACTCTGTCTGTCTGTCTGTCTGTATGTTACCTTTTCACGCCTAAACCACAGAACGGATTTAGATAAAATTTGGCTAGGAGATGGTATCCTGGGGAAGGACATAGGCTACTCTTTATCGACATACAACGCGGGCGAAGCCGCGGGCAGAAGCTAGTTTTAAATAAATAAATAAAATAGGTACCCATTTAATAACTTCTTTACTTTTATCAACGAAAATCAGATTAAAAAAAGACAAGTTTACCTAAAGTAATAAGTAAAAGTTTATTATTAAGAAATTATGATCCCTTTTTTATTTAACCTTGAGTGGTATATCTACTTGCAATGTTGATCAAGGTTAAAAAAAAAAAAAGTTTGTTGGGGTTCGATAACAAAAGGAATGTGAGCGGGGCTAAAGGGCGAGCAGAAAACATGCGCAACCCCTAAACGCCAATTGAAGGTTGAATTAAATAATAAACCAAAAGTTTGATACAAAAAATAAATTCGCTACTTTAAGAATCTTCTTTTTAATAAGGAAAATAAAATAAAAATAGGGCTGGTTCGTCACTTCAAAATTATATTTTGTTTAGGAATAGTTCAGGGTGCTGAAAACAAAGTTAGAGCCAACGCACTGCCTTGTAGCATTCCATTCTTTAAACATTCCATAATTATTATAAATTTGTCATATTAGCATAATTTGCTCTTGGTTTTTTTTGTTTTTAACGGAGGACCTGAACTAAATCATTACTTGTACCCAGGGTTACCTGTTAACAAGAAGCTTGTTGATGTCAACAGTATCAAATGCTGCACTAGTTGTTTATGTAAGATAAAGTTACTGTGGTACATGAATCAGGTCAGTGGCCAATCTCATTATAATCCATATCATAGATACTCCATTATCATGTTTTTTAACCTTTATGGAATTTTCTTTCTAACTATTCCTGAGCTTAGTGTATTGCTGTGTGATAAATAAATTCTGATTCTGAGAAAACTATAAAAATCTAGTTTGTGTTTTGGAAAGTCAATTCGTATCTGAATTTCTTTTTGAAAAGTCGTTTTAACAAGTTCCCAAGTGTACCAAACACATAGTAGAGGTTCTGTTGACGAATATGCGAGACCGAATCTTCAGCAAACCCTACGCGGCGATCCGACCTTAAGTACCTGAAAAGGTGCCAATAAATAATATACTGCAAAAGGTATTAACCGCCTATAAAACCTATAGCAAAATCAACCTTACGCCATTCCATTAAAGCTGTGTTTCTTATTAATACAGAATGTTGCTAACCAAGGAAAATGTTGGCTCAAGTGGAAGTTCTCCAAGAAACAACGGGTTTACCTCTGGGTCACCCTGGGGAGAGGAGGGCGGCGGTATTCCATCTAAATCTCCCGAACGAGGGATTCTGAGGTGAATTACCGAAAAGATGTTTGGGACGAGACAAACTCTTCCATGTTTTCCCAAATGTATTTGTACAAGGTTATTATTTGTAAGCTAAGCAGTAAATAGAAGGAAATAAAATAATAACAACGTAACTTTGTATTTTGTGTACATACCAGCAGTCTACATACCAAGATGTGGAGAAATCATAAGTTTACACGCTCATGCAAGTGAATAAACGATAAGAATCCAACTTCATATTGTCATCATCGATTTATATTTTTACCGCCCTTTTTTCGCGCCAAACTTTTTCAATATGGCGGCCGGCGAGAGCCACGCGCTGCCACCATTAACCACCGACACTTCACCGTTGCTATAAACTCACAAATCATGAAAAGCGCCATCGCATATGCTACATACAATACTCTACTTAATGTTCCGGTCGCTAAGGTCGATTATCAGGTAAACATTCTCGCTCGATCGCCGGGAACAAAATGTTCCACCCAACAAATTATTTTGAACCTTGAAACCGCAATGAGGAAAACTTATTTTCAATTAATTCTCACGGAAAATCGTGAAACGAACAAAGAGAGCGAGAAACGAGGCCAACATTCGTTAATAATGTAATGTATATTTATTCGTCTACATTATTTTGGCCTCGATGTCGGCTTGCATCAAATAGGATCGCTTTTATATTAATTACGGCTGAAAATGAAACCATTATTATTGTCCTTTTTAACTGACACTTCGTAATGAGTTATAAATTCCATTGTATACATAGAGGAGTACCCGAAATTAACAATTAAGTAAAATATTATGTCAACGACACAGTTAATGTTTATAAGTTACATGATACCTTTAATATTTTTGCCGCGCTTTTTATAGAGCGCAGCTGAAAGTCAGTTTCCGTCAAAACTTTCGGAACTAAAATCTACGCATGCATATTTTATAGATAGCTTAAAAAAATACGTTCAGTGGTTTTAAATTATTTAAAATGTTTAAGAATATTTCTAGATGAAACTACGAATGGTAGTCTCAGCTAAAGATTAGTATTTACGTAAATATGTACTTACTAAGTCTGTTTTTCTGTGCGGCCTAATTTATATGGCATCGGACGTCCCGCATCTAATCAATACACGGCTTGGTGCGGCGCGACGGGCGCGTTGTTCACTCGTTTCGCTTCGGGGCTGTTCGGGCACAAACGGTGAAGAGCGGGACGCCCTCGTCGACATTCGGGCGTTCTCGCTTCAATCGTAATTCCATTTTCCGCCCGCCTTGGCAAATTGAAATGTCGTAACTCTTGGGGGAATATCGGCTTTCTGCCCAAGAAAAATATTCTGCTAAGGCATTGTAACGACGCTTTAGATATTATGGAATATTTCCAGTCCATCATACAGTTCGGGGCGCGTCCCCTCAAATGGCTGTAATCGTGAATCTGCCCCGCCACTTGGACGCTCTACTACGGATGGAGGTGTCGCTTTGCCCCCTTCACTTTGGATGTCAACTCAATATTTTTGAATAGGGATTATTTCTTTGTTATGCATAATGGAATTTTCATTTCGTTGCTACTTTGTTACTGCTTTCAGTTTATTGTGGTGTTGTCGATTGGATAGGTCAGGAAAAATAGATCATTATTTTGTCAATATGTTTATTTCTTTTAGTTGTATGTTTGAGAAAAATATTTTAGTCTTCGAAAGTTTTGTCGTTATTTGTCGCGAGAATATGATGTAATTTTTTTTTTTTTTTTATTTGCTCTGTCGTGTAACTTAGAAATTATTATTTTGTCACACTTATTTTTTGTTATTAGAGTTATCATTTCAGCTCTTTTATTAATCGTGAATGCTTATTTTTACTAAATCCAGAAAAATAAAACAGTAGCATAGCAACAAAGGCTTCTTTGATAAAATATGTACACAAAATAGAAAAAAATTACCACCGAAAAGGGGTACAAGCAATTCCGAGCGTTATATTAGTGGGAGGCCCAGTAGGTCAGATAAATTGAACCCTCCACGGCGTTGTGTTCACACGTAAATAACATGTGGAGTTTGGGGTAAGGGGCGCGGGCGGCCAGTCCCCGCTTGGGAAACCACAAAAACATACAGAGGAAAAAGCAAAACTCATCCAAATAACAACCTTATTGCTTAACGGTAAGGATGCAACCGTAGATGAAGATATGAAAATGGAAGATAGCAGTCGTGGCATCCAGCCAACGTTAGATTTGCAGTTTGAAAACACATTTCTCCACAATAAACACCCCTAATATGTTGAGAAAAGGGCAGATGGAGTTAATTGGCACAGACAACAACGGTAATAAAGTAAGAATGGATTTCGTCGCTCACGCAACAGGAGTAGAGTAAACTTTTGTCACGGTTTGTTAATCTTAATGTTTAAGTTTTTAGATGATTTGTCGTAGTTAATTACAATGTTACTTTCGCTTCATATAATTAATATTATGTAAAATGATATTGTTCCAGGGAAGGGAAAGAAAATAAACAGAGCAAATATTTAAGGATAAACTGGATATAGGACCTTTTACAGATGTTGTGTCTAAATTCATTTATAGACTACTAGCTGTTGCCCGCGACTTCGTCTTCGGACCAGGATGAAAACTAGCCTATAAAAAAAATCAAGTAATAAAAACTAAAATCCAACTACGATTTTTTTTTAAATTCTTTTGGGGTTATAATATATATATTTTTGAAATGTGCTCATTAAGCCCTTTCATTTGATACCCAACATGGTACGTTAAGTTCCTCACTTTATGTCCTCTAGAGGGCGCCATTTTTAATTTAATGTGACTTCACATAGCCTATAACCAGCGGACAATCACGACGCTTCTAACGATACCTCATTTGTGAAATTGTGATAAGCGGTTTGGAAGATAGGGGGGAACAGATGAACATACATACATACATACATACATACCGGTCAAAATCATAACCCTCCTTTTTTCTTCGCCGTAGTCGGGTAATAAAATAATTATATATTTGTGTGATTTTCCTAAAATTTAAAAGCAGACCATGTTGCCAAAAGTCCTAACTTTTCAAGTTTGGCACATGTGTAGATCATGACCTGGATAAGGATCCAGGTCATGATCTACACATGTGCCAAATTTCATCGAAATCCGTGCAGCCGTTGTAGCGTGAAAGCGTAAGAATCAAACAAACTTGAAAACTTAGGACTTTTGGCAACATGGCCTGCATTTTTTTAGGAAAATCACACAAATATATAATTGTTTTAGCAATAGCTACCATTGGTTTTCAAATTATGAGGTTTTAAATAAATCATCAAATTAGATCGGCATTGTTATTCGCCAAACGTCCCTAGATTAACATGGTGAGATATTATTATATCTCAGCATGTTTATGATTGCATGCATGTTGAGATATTATTAATCTAGGGATGTGATGAAAAATAAGCTTATTGTTCAAAAATTGTACCATAAACATCAGTAGACTGGTCCTCACACTTGGCTTCTCTATGTTGTTTGTAGGTACCAAGCAACAGAAAAATGCAACACTTATCCTATAGGAACATGGCTTTTCAATCCATAAAATCTTAGTACCATTACAAAAAAGCCATGATGCAAAGCCTCTCTCCCAACTCAAGAGTTTTAAGGACAGTCCTCTTTCTTAAAAGATAGAAGACGGTGGCATGGACCGACGGGTGGAGAGGGAGGGGGAGTTTTGCATTAATAATATTGATATCGGTCCGCCTTCCGATTAATTTGATTAGTTGTGATTTGTGATTGAGGATAAATGTAACGGTATTGATGTTTTTTTTGGTGTGTTAAAATTTTAGTGGCAGTTGATGTAAAAAGATAGTGAGAACAGGAAAATTTAGGAGGAATTTATGAGTCAGACGACGTCATGGATTCTTTGTCTCTATAGAGAACAAAAAGCATGAAAAAGGGTATATTTGACAAATCACAGTGTTAATAACATAAACAAAGAAAACTGCATTAATTGCTAAATTATTTTTGTTCGTATCCGTCAAAAATTTTGTTAAAAACACATAATTTTGTTAAAGATTTTTTATGATTGCTGGGGCAGTATTTTATCAAAAACTATTCCAAAAATTATATTTAAACTAGCTAAGTATATCGATAAAAAGTAACCTATGTCCTTCCCCAGGGTGCCATCTATCTCCTTGCCAAATTTGATTGAAATCTGTTCAGTGGTTTGGGCGTGAAAAGGTAACATACAACCAGAGAGATAGAAAGACAGAGTTACTTTCGAATTTATAATTACAGTACGACCGCGTTGTTATTTGATTACTACCCTCAAGTTATAATGAAAATAATTTATCATGACGATGGTGACCAAAACACGATATGACACTTACAAGGGATGTAAGGGGCAATAGAATCAAAACCAGCATACTTACTAATAACATTATATTGAGACCTCGAGTCCGCTTGCGAAGCGGGGTGGTCATAGTGGTTCCCCTGGGATCGCCCGCTGTAGCTGTCTATGGGGGAGATTCATGCAGAAGTGGACATTTGCGTTCAATATGATGATCTTTTGGTGGGATTTGGCAGCAAGAATGTTTGTACCAATATTTGGTGTTGGCTTCCAAGATTGGCCCTATCTATGGGAACATTGCAAAAGGATACACCTGAAGTACATAATTAATATTTATTAATACCAAACGAAGTAGGCAGAATACCTAGTATACCTACACGTGCGATTAGAATGACGTGCGTCTTTTCGCACGTGTACTTAGCCTTTACATATCTATTTATATTCTTATTTTGTGCTATTTTTAACCCTTCGGAAACTTTACGTAAGGTCACATTTGGAGACTAAGAATGTGTTATTTTTGGTCTCTTTAATAGGCTTTTATTAAGTCAGTATCAACTTAAATTATGTAGTCTTATTAAAAAACTGCCATACACAAAGTTATTGTGACCACTTTTTGTGGTTAATGCAAACGATAGTTTCCCTAAATACCGGTGAGGTATACAAATTGAGCTGATCGCAGACATCGATAGATGTATTAATAATAATTAGGATCGACGTCCGATATTAATAGGGGTCGGTGATGCGTTTGGCTCAAGTCACGAGAGGGCGCGGTTAGAGAGAGATTGCAGTAAATAAATATAGGGAGAGATTTTTTTTTATGATTATGCCATTCCATGAAGTTAGCTGCACTGGAAATATTGTATAATCATAATTGTTTTTTTCTGAAGTGGATATCAGTTATAAGACTAATCTTCAATTCAATACAGTGCCTCTGTCGTCGTCATCATCATGAGAAGCTTCAGTATAGTACACACAAATGCTTAAAAAGTGTTTTTTTTTAATGTTTTCGACTTACATACAATACGTCTGTTAATTTGAAGGATACTTCCTGAAGTCCTAGAAAGCTGAAATTTAGTATGCAGGCTAGGATTTGCACACAAACAACAACAAAAATAAACAAAATTGGAACCGTCACCCTCCAAACCCCAATGTCTGTTCTCGGCTGATGAAAAATTGTACAACAAAAAAAAAATTGCTATGTAATTTTGTTGTTGTGTTATGCAATTGCATGACACAATATTAACCGATTTCAACCGATATACCAGTGACTTAATTTCTTACCATAAGCCCATAGGAGCTTCTGTGCAACGACCAAGCCGTATATTTTGATCAAAATATAAGTAATATATAAGTAAGTTTGTAGACTTAGGGGCTTGGCTCTTCTGCCAGGGCTGCGGGTTAGTCCGAAAGGGATACCGGGACCTTAGCAACAGGCAACTGAAGGAACATGGGTGGGTTTTAGTCAGTAAAAGTCTGACACGCCCTTCCGCTCCACCCAGACCGGGAGAAGTCATTGGATGATTTCCCACCCTCAAAAAAAAAAAAGGGGCTTGGCTCTACATTAGATCTGATAACTTTTTAATAGTGAAATCGTTATGTAAATCTTGGCAACCTACTTTACAGGACAACTATTTTCTTAGCGTCTGGTCTGCACCAAGTGCAAAGGGCAACTGATAGAAATCCGACGACTGACTAAACACGAAGTTTGCCGAGGGACATTAAGAACTTTTCGCTAGTGACTTACGTCATTGCTGTTTACCTTTTGGGACAATACAATCGAATATTATGTAATTAACATTAATAGGCAAATGTTTAGCTGAATAGTTCATTCAGAGTGAAGTGAATAAATTAAATTAGTATTGTTCTCTAAGTGGAATTAGAATGTTGATTAATTTTGACAGTTGAGTGTATGATCGCTTTTCACTAGCTTATTACCACAGTTTAATTTGCTAAAAGGAATTCGTAGCATATTATTTCATTGAGAAGTGTAATTGTCGGTTTATGAGATAATTATGAACAGTGTATGGAGTTTATTTTAGGTTTCTTGTTGTTTTCCTGAACTCTACAGAATATAAAATATATTTTTTTTTTGGGTTTATTGTGGTTTTTCTAAAGGAAATTGTTTTCTAAGGTACAGCCAGGGAAATTAAATGTTAAGGTAATTTAACCCTACGTCTAATCTATTCTATTTTTCGTTATGGCAATCGTGCCGTTGTCGACAATTCTTTCAGTGTCACATGTATAGCAGAAAACGTGCGAAGGAGAAATTTGCTGTGTTACACCCATGTCATACAACTGTCAAATAATGATAGTCATGATTTGAATACTTATACGGACAATTTAAGTTGGTAGTCAACTTGCTTAACAATTATTTTCCGACTTTACATTAATTGATAAGATCGAGACTATTACGCTGAATGTTTGTTACTTAGGTTGCTTACTGTCAGTCTGATCGTGCCGACTCTCAGCTTAAACCAACTACAGGCAGCTTGAGACGAGATCAGTGCGCAAATGTTAAATGCCTTGTAAATCTGTAACAAATTAATGTCAAATACAATGTTTGTCGATATTTTAGGGTTAGGGTTAAAAATAATAAGATTTTTGCAATCATAAAATATTTGTACTAATCACTATTTAAGGAAAAATTACTTGTGAAAAAATTACGTGTAAAACATCTTCCATTTTTAAATCCAGTTATGAAACCTTATTAATAAAATCAAACAAATAACACAAGGCCTTAAAAAAAAAAGTATTAATTAACGCTCCAAGATGTTAGATAATAAACTTGCATTAAACGATACTTTGGGAAAATTTGGGAATGCCCGGGCGTTGGTGGGAGGCCCCCCCCTTTAACCTTTCTTAACTTCCACGAGTGAGATTGAGTACATAAGTAAGTATATAGAGCTAGTACATAAGTTTAATTAAGACGCCTCGCCGTTCTGTTAGTGTGCATTGTTTATGAGAATGGAATAATTCAGTGTAATTTAGATTTTGTTTGGTAAATAAGATTAGTAGGAGTTGGCCATTTTATTTTTGAAGATTAGCTGTTGAGTTGGTATGTTACCTTGGATTTTCCACTAATACTTACCTACTATTCTTGTGAACACCAGTAAACACTTTTACGGCCCAAAAAAAGTGGAAAAAAGGAACGTTTACGTATCTCTTTTGCTGCTGAAGTGAAAGAACATTGAATTGATTCTTTTTTGCTTCATAATTTGTCTGTATAAATAAAATACAGGGAGAATACAGACATTTCAAAATCACAGCATCGTTTTGTATAAAAACTGTCACACCAAAATGATACAAGACACACCTCGCTCACTCCAACAATTTTCCTCCAAGATTCCAAGCTTGATCTAAGTTTGACTGCGGAAAGGAAAGTTTCGACCGATGAGGCTGTAGGTAGACAAAGCGGCTACCTATAGACCGGGACAGCCTTTATTAGAGGAAGGCCTCCCGGGAGTGTGTGCTAGTCAACTGATTTATTGACGTTAACTTTGTGATGTATGGAATACAGATACGGAAGCCGGCGATACCTTTCAATCGATTTTCAACTTTGTGATGACAATGATAGAGTTGTATTTGTGTTTTTATGGACAGTTATGATATGCATACGTTACGTGGTGGTAAAGTTTTGAGATGAAAATATTGAAAACACTTTAAGATAATGCAGTTTGAAAGAAATAGACGTGAAAGTCTAGGTTGCTTTAGATATTTACGTTAGTATTTACAAAAAAAAAGTAAGTCAACTGAATATTATGTGGCAACAATTTAACATCGGCTAAGATTGAGGGAAATTTTCCACCATAATTGTGAACAGGGACAAGACATCGTTATTTACATCAAACTCCTGAAAAGAAAATTAATTCTGTCCTTCAGGGAGGTGGGACGGAAGACGTTTCTCAGCTGCTTGCCGTGAATAAATTATAATGATAAAGTCTCATGCCTTCGCCATATTGAAGGCGTGTTGATCATTAAGCGGCGACCCTCCCCTCCCCGCTCAGTTTCCAGTTATTTTTCCGGGACGGATTCCGGCGATGATTCCCCTTTTCCCTTTCTCCCCAAGGACGTGGCCTCTACAAGAACGCTTGAACTTCTTTCATCTTTTGGTACTTGGAGTGATGGAAAACGCAAAATGATGGTCGGGACGTGCGATGAAAGGAATCGAGGTAGGATTGAAGAATTCGCGATAAAATTCATGTCGTTTTGATTGTAGATATCACTTGTGGGTCAGTGGTGTGGAAAGCGATGCTCGCGTCGTTGCTTCTGGATTTCCGCGTATTGAATGCTGTAACCCTTTATAGTTTCAGAGTACTCTGTTTGTACCAGGAGCGCAGAATGTAAGTGGCGATTTATGTAAATGGTGAAACAAGATGTCTAGGTAGAGCGTTCGAGATTTAGGCTCAATTCACACTGAAATGGTGGCGGCCGGCAGCGACGCGGCGAGCAGTTTTAATGACAAGGCATTATAAAATTTATGAGCAATATTAAAAAATATAGATACGCTTGAATGCTTGATAGAATAGAAAAGCGAGTCGACTCGCGCCGCCGCGAGACTGCACGAGCAGCCGCGGGGCCCCGCGCGGCGCTTTCTGTTCTATCTAGCGTATCTATATTTTTGATATTGCACATAAAGTTTATAACGCTTTGTCATTAAAACCCGTCGCATCGCTGTCAGCCTCTGCCATTTCCGTGTGAATTGAACTTTGACCCACTTGCACCACAAATCACACGTATTTAAAACGTCATTCTGGCTCTTCATGTTCAAACGATCGAACGCAATAGAACAATGTTTTAAATTCGGTTAGACATTTTCCCTCATTTGTTTTTGGATCAACTTACTTATTTCGCTTATTTTTATGGTTTGTTTGTCTTTCGATAATTCGGCAGACGTACCTTGAGACACACTGTCGCTGTCTGTTGCTAGGTGACACAGTGCCAACTGTCTCCCTCTCCCATCGCTGTTTTGTAGCGAAACCTTGTGCCGAAACTAAGTGCCAATAAAATATGGCCCAATGGACAAAGGTTAGCTTAGTGATTTAATTTCATTTTTTTTTTTTAGAGAAACCATCCTTAGTCGAATGTTTTGACCAGAGGAACGATTTCAAAGCATTTTGTATCGAATCGAATTGACTTAGCTTTTCGGTAGCTTTTGCCAAGCCGATACATTTTTGATTAGAAAAGTCATCGTTATCACTGATAGGATATCACTTTATCTAGGCCTCAGGAACTGTTTTTACCTAGGGGTAAACAAAAACGAATATATATTTTAGAAGGAATTAGGAACGAACACCGATGCTTATCGAAGAAGCTTTGCACTGAAGCTTCAATAGTATGAACTCAACGGCTTTCATCATCTGACTAGCCTTTTCCCATCTATGTTGGGGTCTGCTTCCAGTCTAACTGCAACTGAAAACTGAAAATACTGGTAGTATTTTACATGGAGCCACTGCCTATCGGACCTCTACAACCCAATGGGTTGGGTCCACCAACTAGGTAATAAATACGAACTCCTTGGTAAGACTGGTTGTCAGACTGTAACAACTGTCAAAGATCTACAAGTGACAGTCGGGACCAACGGCTTAACGTGCTTTCCGCTCCACTTGGTACGTAAAGATGGTCACCCACCCACGGACCAACTGCGGCAAGAGTAGCTTAACCTGGTCGATCGACCCGTGCATCTATTATTAGTTGGCCACAAGCACCTCAACTCAACGGTTTTCATTAGCAGCAATAAGAAGCAAAACCGGCTTCCATAATAGCAAATAGTTCCACAGCCAGGATAATTATCTAATACAATCAACTAGTCATAATTAAGCCCAAATGATGACCCTTCTTTGTCCTAACAAAAAAGGTTAATAAATACTTAGGTCTTTACCTATGAAATTGCCGTTTTGTATGAAAAAATTTAAACGAATTTTTTTCATGTATTTTTAATTTATCTAATACAATCAACTAGTCATAATTAAGCCCAAATGATGACCCTTCTTTGTCCTAACAAAGATGGTTAATAAATACTTAGGAATGTATGGAAATCTTTTAACAATTTGGCAAAAGTTGAATCTTCAATCGTATGATGAATGAATGTATTCGTTTACCTCTATGTGAATAACATCTTGTATTATAATAATGTCACCTTGGGCTGACCACTTATAGACTTGCGAATAGCTAAGAAAGGTAAGAAAGATGGACACGGCATTTTAGGGACTAAGGTCTGAGTGTGCACAGCCTTCAGCCAGTGGCGATACTTGATTGTACGTCTGGTGTTTAAGGAGTCAAACTCACTACCAATTTAGCATAAACAACCTACAATGTTCCCACTGCTGGGACGCAGGCTTCCTCTCTTCGAGGAGTGGGCTGTAATCTACCACGCCGGCCCAGTGCGGGTTGGTAGATGTTTTCGAATTTTTGGTTCTAAATAGTACATGCCGGTTTCCTCACGATGTTTTCCTTCACCGTTTTGGGAGCAGTGGTGATTAAATTATTCACAAAGTAAAGCGACTGGCTGGGTTCGCACCCACGACCGAAACTCGTAAGTCAGGGCCGTTGCCACGGCCCTACGTTTAAAACGGCATATTATTTTCAAAATATTATTCGTACTGATACGAAAAAAGAACGATATGGAACCGTTGCTTAAATGAGGTTTGCAGAAGGCATAAAAAGATAAAATTCAGCAAAACGAGGATTAACGTTACAAATATCTCCAATCTAGAATATTACAAGCTTTATTTTATATTCATTGTCACCTCCTAAGATTTCTCGTTCAACGGCGTCTGTCGGACGGCCGGCGCACCGTCTGACAGGGGTGGGTGTACTCAGTACATACCCCGAGACAGAAAGAATGCGACGAGCAACCAATGTCATTGTATATTATTTGCTGCAGATTAAGTCAGAACGAGAGGTATCTGCAGACAGCACGAACAAAAAATAATAAGTAGAGCTAGAGAAACTTCATTTGGTAAATGCTTGATTGAAAGTTTTTATGGTGAATTATTTGGAATCTTGAATCTGACGATTTGGATTTGTAGTTTATCATTTAAGTAAATGGAATGAGTTTTTATGACCAATGTAGAAATACCAATTTAGTGTGAAGAGAAGTACCTACGTATATGCAATTAACTAGGTATTGTGGAAATGCCAGGAGGACATAGTGACCTTATTAATGATGTTCTTCAGAAACGTAGTACTAGCAACCGGCGAACATGTTTGAAAATAAACGAGCCAAAAGGAGTATGTAAGGATCGTAGCAGGTGGCGTTTTGAAGTTTTTGCCTACCCCCATTGGAAGAAGGCGTGAGTATATGTCTATGTATGTATGTGGAAACATTGAGGTGATTAATGAACATTCATTTAAATGTTATGACTTCGAAAAACGTATCGATATAGTAGTAGATAGAGTGTGACATTTGAATAACCTTTTTTTTTCGAATGAATGATTATTTAAAAAAAAAATAACTTGGAAGTCAACTCTCACAGGTAGTAAAGGGTAATTATTGGGTTAGGATAATCAGATTTAAGGGCAAAAGCTGGTAATGCTTGAAAATTTGACATAGATAGCCTGACTTATTTGGTTTCCTTCTAGCTTCTTTCTTCTTCTTCTTTCTTCAATCAAGAACACGCTTGCTCGCGTGTTCTTGATTGATCTGCTAATGAATGTTTTCTAAGGATGACTTTTTGCACATAGTGAAATGTTATTTGTTGTCGTTGTTACATTACAAGATCCAAGCTTAAAAATATCGTAAGATTCTTCCTGCTCTACATGAAAGCAGCGTTGCCAACCCTAGCTATTCACGCACACTTAGTAAATTAGCATTGTGTATACAAACATGGTCTTGTTTATGGAAGAATGGTAAGTAATTAAGTGTATCCAGGGTGTGGTTATTGAGTTCATCTCTAAATCAGTATAATAGGATTAATTCTTAGAACGAACAAGGGGAAAGTCTTTAGAAAAGTAGAGAAGAATATAGGATATAATTTTCAGAATACTTTTCTTCATGTTGTATTTTTTTTGTTTCTAAAAGTTGCGCAACATTTACATAAGGTTGATGCGCTAGGGTGGCCCGCGAAATTCAAATTTTCTTACGTTTTTTGCAATTTGCAGGTCAGTATCAGGTTGTATGTTGATCTAAATATTATTAGCGCTCGTAACAAATATGGATTTACAGAATTATAAACATTAGAATCAGCAATACAACTCTCTAAATTCATGAAAGTGCCAAATGTCATGAATTCATGAAATAGTCATTCAATACACTTACATGAGCTTAGAGAGTTGTATTGCTGATTTTAATGTTTATAATTCTGTAAATCCATATTTGTTACGAGCGCTAATAATATTTAGATCAACATACAAGCTGATGCTGACCTGCAAATTGCAAAAAACGTAAGAAAATTTGAATTTCGCGGGCCACCCTAGCGCATCCCCCTTAAGCTTCTGCAACATTTTGAAATATTGTGAAAGCATCGACGTTAGAGCAGTTTAACATAAGCGGGATGAAGGAGTAGGCAGGCACACTAAACCCACACAAGATAGCTGTACATTTCAATGATTGACGAAATGGTGAAAATATTGATTTTCACAGCTAATACCAACATCAGATTATAGAACAACATCGCTACCTTCCTCAATAAACCGTACAGGCTCGTAACAGTGACGTCACCCAGTGGTGCCACCCACACCACATCGAAAATAAACTGAAGGCGCGACCTTTCTTTTGTTGGTAATAAGTGGTCAATAAATTGTCGCAATTTCTTTACTTGGGATTATTGACGTCCATTCAATCTTAATAAGAAAGATGTAGGTGCTCGTAAATTCTGTTATCTCGTATCGATTTACCATGAACCTTGATTAGAAAGCAGGGCTGACAAAATATGCTTTGGTGGTGCCGAA
This sequence comes from Lithophane semibrunnea, assembly GCA_947363905.1. Taxonomy (NCBI): domain Eukaryota; kingdom Metazoa; phylum Arthropoda; class Insecta; order Lepidoptera; family Noctuidae; genus Lithophane; species Lithophane semibrunnea. The sequence goes on along the minus strand of OX376194.1, from coordinate 12,459,930 downwards.
GATACATACATAGGAAACTCATGCTACTAAAAGAGTGATGTATATACATATGTGGATGGATGGAGAGGAAGAGGAAGGCTAAAGGAAAGATGGATGGATTGTGTGATGAATGATATAAAAGAAAAAGGAGTGAATGATAGCGTGACGGTTGACAAGGCAGAATGTAAGAAGAAAACGTGTTGCGCCGAACCCAATTAACATGACAAGGGCACGGAGAAAATGATGTTGAAGGTATATATACCCATTGCGTGGTGGGGTCAATTTAAGTTATTTTGATAATTATAAAGATAGAGATAAAAAAATAATATATATGTATAATTATATACATATATATTAAAAAAATATAGTATAATGCCGTAGACAGAGGAGATGAGGCCGGGCTTAAAAAGCTGGCAAACGCAGAAAGTGAGTGAGAAAGCTAATTTATGTCTGAAATTTCAGAAATAAATCCAGAATGTATAGAAAATTTATTCTCTATACCACTCGTCTGGACACCAAATGAAATATGCTGTCTTTTTGCGATACTTTTCGGGTCGGTTACCACTTGGGGCTACGCGACTAGACACAAATTTTCTACTACAAGTGAGCTTAAGTGTACTAAGTATTAACAAATTAATTTGCTACTCTCAAGTTATTGCGCGACATCCTGCCGCTGCTCTGCCGCGATTTCCAACTCAATACGTTACTGTTGTTCGTAGTTCCCAACAACATTAGGTGGTTCCGCTTAAACTTCGCCTTACTTCGTTATCTTTCGCTCATTTAGCTAAAAGGTCTAAATTATTGTAAAAATATTTGAAAGTTAATTTCTCTACTGATTTTTTTTGTTCTCTAATAGAGCAGTTTTCTCTTAAATTCTGCTTCTATATTATTTTCTTTAACCTGCACCATAAAGAATTGAAAACGATTCGAAACAAATATCTAATCCATTGCTTCATAAGTACATAAGTTACGTTGGAGGTTGGAGCAGATTTTTTTTTTCGAACTTATGAAGCTATGGATTAGACATTTGTTTTAAACCTATTCCAATTCTGACCGATCGCGCATTACGCAATTAGGGCTGGACTAATAATAACCCCAAAAACGCTCGAAATTAGTTTTCAACTCTATCCACGAGACGTACCGATTTACGACCATATTTTCAGATCTAATCAGAAATATGGACATTAAAATTAAATTTCTCTGAGTTTTCCACAAGAATTTCTCTGAGTTTTGAAACTTTTGAATTGAATTTCTCTGAGTTTTTCAGGTTGCTAATTTTTTTGTGAAGATTAAAAGGTCGTAGGTTCAAAGAAAATTAATTTATTATTACATATTTACATCGCGAGATGAGAGTGAGTTTATCAGTAGTACAGATGCACCAAACGTAGTAGCCATCAGTACTGTAAGTACATAGTTTATATTTAGACAAATGCTTTATTTTTACTGTAATTAAAGGTTAATGAACTTTCAACACGTCATATGACACCTATTATCGCTATTTCCGTAATAAAAACTAAACTTGATTACTTTTAGTTAAAGAGACAAAATTACCGGGAGCACGGTGCCTGAATAGGATTTAAATATTTATTAAGTCGAGAAGATGGCCATCAAATAAGTGTAGGTTTTTGCATAATATAATTAAAAGCTTGGAACTAAGTAATACTGAAATTTTCAGGAATTTCCGATTTTTTTAGAGTTGGCCCAATGTTTGCTTCATAAGTAGATATGTATGAGGCAAAATCTGTAGGTATATAAATAATGCACGAGCTGGGGTGAAATGGAAGGCTATAGAAATAAATATCGCATCAAGGAAAGTTGACTTTGGAAACTAAAACCTAGCACTATTTTCCATCACCTAAACTGCTATAATCAAGTAGGTATTAGTTCTGATTTCCATTACGCAAATCCGATTCCAATAAAAAAAACGATTTCGAAATCAATTAGTCGCATAATCGTCGATGGACGGACACTATTAGCATCTATCGACAGAATGTCAGTTGCATACGTCACCATTGATAATCAAATGTGTGGACACGATTTGCAGGTGATGTGTTTGCGTGTGTTGTGTATGTGTGAGTGAACTGCGCATATGGCGTATAGGGATGGGGTAGGGGGCGGTGGGGTATACCCGAGTAACTGCTCAGGCTTGTAGCTAGCTCGGTACATTTTATTGTAGCTTGCCTCTCTAGATACTACTGACTGCGAGTGGCGTCGGTTTATCGATGTCGATATAAACGTAGTAAATGACGCCGTTATTTTTCCTGTTGTGTGTAGTTAGGTACTGCGCCCGGATTGGATGGCGAGTTTAATAGCAAATGTTTACAGTTTAAGTTTGGGTTTAAATAAAGCTTTGAAATTGAACACTTTTAAATGTAAATACGGATTTTAAGGCGTCGTATAAATTGTTGTATAAAATCGTTGAACGGAATGGGGTTAAACTCTCTTTAGAAGATGCTATTGTTATCACTGTTCCATAACAATTTTGAGTTTTACGTACCATAAATTTTACGCTCAAGCGGTACATCTTTCTGCTTCCTATCTTTGGTGTTCTGATGGACTATAATTTAAATAATACTTATTTAATTTGATGAAACACAATCCAACATTTCAAAATCCACCATTAAAAATAAAATTTTCCTCATTAAAACTATCGATAAATGCAACCTACATCGACATTTGCATGTCACATCACTAAACAGGTTAACTCGTCCTGGGGCGTTGCCTGAGCTGCCCTGTGTGTGGCCAATAATTTTATTACAAGTTCATTAAGACCCCGTTGCGGCCGTCAACTTACCATTTCTTATGTATTTTTTTGTTGACGTGCATCTTCAATCAGAAAACGCTTTGAATATGAAATATTATGGTGAATATTTTTCTCATAGGCATCACGCTATTGGCCATACTTTCATGGAGTGCAATTCCATGCCTGAGTAAGAGTTTCCCGGTAAATTGACCCTAAGATTCAAGTCTCGAGTCAATAGGTTAATTCTAGGTGAGCGTGCACCAGGGTCGACCGAAGCATGGCTTACCATTAGGCAAGATGGGGCAATGGCAAATCTTTATTGATAAAAAAAAATATTGAAGAGCTTAATAGACATTGCTGAGGCATCGTACTTGTAACTACTTAGGTTTTAACGTTCACCAGTAAAGTTTTATGAAAGCCGTATAGCTCTTTATCTATTAGCTATAAAACATTGATTAGAAATTCCTATCGTATGTATCTGATAGTAATTGCAAGGTGAAGCCTTTAGAAATCAAAAAACATTGCGCTACCTGCAATGTTTTCTGATTTCTAAAGGCTTCATCGTGATTTTTTAAATAAAATTCTGTAAAATAAAAAAAGTAAAAGTAATTATATCTTACAATAACTCAAATGATAATTGATTTTTAATAATACATTTTTATTAAACATTACAGTGAGTTGTCGACTCCATGGATTGATTGTTCTACCTGAAAGGGCGGTTGCGTCATTGATACATCAAAACAATTTAGTCAGTCGCCCTGGCTGGCTCTCGGCCTATTTGGGTCAATGTGTAAACAAAGGAAAAAGCAACATGGGCTTGACGCATGAAAAACCTGAAAACATTTGAACGTTCACTACCAATGTGTCATTAATGATAGCTCTAATACCCAAGGTGGCAAAATAAAACAATAAAAATAGTTTACAATTATTTTTGATATAGTAAAGCGATTGTAGCGCCATCTATCCTCACTTTCAGGGAGCTGCTTGTAGGTGAAAGGCGTTTTTCACTGGAATTGTATGCATGCCACTTTCGGCTGTAAATGCATTCTATGAACTGTCCCTTTAATTTAGCACAGTAAGTTTCTAAATAAGAGGCGCTGGTAGTTTATCAGCATTCCAACTTAGAAAAAATCACATAAAAAAATGTACTTTACATTTTTTTAAATACTTATTGTTTTTTTTTTAATTAATAAGAAGAGCTATAATTAGTCATAACTTTCATGAACGTTAATTTAACGTCACAAAAAGGTAGGTAACATCGACAAAATGTCCACCCGTTGCATAGATTTTAGCTTGAAAGAAGAAATCTTGGAAGTGCAACAAACTCCTAACCAACACTGCTATCATTGTAAAACACACCCACAACTTAGTTATAATGCAGATGCAGTAACTCCCCTCTTCACTTTGTCTACTTTGCCACTTGTAAATTCGTTTCTATTTATTTAGACTTTAGAGCGATGGAAAATGTGAAATATTTTTCCGTATCCAGTTAACATGTTTATTTTGTTTATGTATCTCAAGAATTTCCAACTTTAAAGTAATCTCTCATATCAAAACTCTTTCTTGTTCTCACTACTTTGCTCATATTTATGTCAGACAAACTGATACACTTCCGAGTGTATATAATAATAACCTCAAGAATAAAATTCAACTCTATTCGAATTTCAGAAGGTTTAGATTTGAATGAGGTTGTGGTGTCAACCAAGTTACTCGATGGCATTTTAGGGGAGATTATGAGAGAGAGTTGGAAGCCACAGACGCGAAGTTTATAATGGGTGAGTATTTGCATCGTCCATAGTCTTTCTAATTTTAATGTCTATTGAACATTAGAAAGATTATGGACTATTATGACCAGTAGGTAAACTAAATCACATGTTTTAGATATTTGAATAGGTTTCTAAGCACTCAATTTCTACACCACGGCTCGCTTGAGCACCTTTTACTTCTGAAAAATAGCCCTCTCTGCATTAGGCACCTAGGCAGTGGCTTTTGTTATTTATTTTAGATTAAGATATCTAAAATAGTCACAACGGATTTAAAAGCTATATATAACTGTAACACTCGCATTTAGGGACACGAAACGACCTAACAATGTTCTAAATGCATGGACTAGCAGCTTGCTGAAACCGAGTTATCGACTCATGTAAATGAACCATCACGCCACAGAGTAGTAAACGAACAGAGTGCTAACTAGCTTATTGCTCTATTAAATTCAAATCACTCAACTTGCAGAGCGGGACAAAGCAACGTCTGTCATTGGAGGTGAAGGCGCGTTATACGCTGTAGTTTTGATTGGCTACTTACTGTCGATGTTGCAGCAATGTTCGTAGTATTGCCAATGTCAAGCAGGTGCCTACGAATAAGCCTTCCTTTGGTCAATGAAGAGACAATATTATGATGACAACAACTGATTAAAAAAAAAGATTTTACCATAAAATCTTCTTCCTATCAATAATAAATTATCAGGAGCAAGGTACCTAAAGTTCTACACTTGGTTTCCATAAAGATATACATCCACCATAGTCAATAACATTGTATTCATGAGGAGAGTTGCCATCAAGTGCGCAGTCTGCATCTTTTATACTTTTAGCTACAGTTTCTGCAGTAACTTTGAGTTCTGCTCACGTAACTTTAGCTTTTATTATTATGTCTTTATTAACGTATGTGTGAGTCCTACGTAAAATTTGGCCTAGTCAGATGATCATCAGGGTTACTAATATTTATTCTTCAATTACTTCCTAAAAATTAGAAAGAAATTGTAAGCATTATTTGATTTTATAGTATGTTAACCCGTTGAAACAGCCTACGCCATATTTTCGGGTCATAAAAATGGCAGTCTAAAAATTGGAAGCTCCAACGAGCAATTTAAATTCATAATAACTCCAAAGTCAACGAAAGTTAAACAAAGCGGCAAAAATAATTAATCGTTGACATGCTCGGGTCAAAAAGTACAACCAACAAAAAAGTTAATGACAACGCAAAAGTATTCAGAACTAAAAGAACAATGAGCGTATTGCTACCTGAATAAATGATAACATCGCGGTAAATTTGATGTCAATATGTGTTAACACTAAGCTATTTAGTTCACGAGTCGGTCCCCTTTCCCGCCCGGTCCCCCTCTCACACATAGACATCTCCCTCCCTTTTCACCCACTTCTGTGTCTGTGTGTACCGCACACAGAGCTAAAAGCAATTTTTCACAGGTTACACCAACGCACACAAGCGTAGCAAGACGAATGTAGTGAGTCCCTTGCCCCACGAAAAGTTTTGTAGTACAGAATTTGTTCACTAGTAGTGTCTAGACATGCCATGCTTCTAAGTTAAAGGTGAATCCTTCCAGACTTTCATGAACTTAAAACAAACAAATCTCAATTTTTTTGCTAAATGATTTATAATTTTTTGCATAATTATTACTTTTGTACTTTTTGAGTGAAAATGATTTGCTTGTGTTTGTTAAGAAATACTTTTTATGGGTGGGTCATACACATACAATTATTTCAATTATTTTCACAAAAACTTTATTTAGCAAAATAGTATTGCACTGGGTGCTTTGTAATCGTTTGTTTATTTAGTTGTGGAATAAGTTTGTAACCACGCAAAAATATCATACGGAATTAATAATTTAAATAGCAGTAACAAAATTAAGCGCAAAGACCAGCACAGCTATAATTTACTGCTGAATTTATATTTCACGTGAAATATATTTGCCAATTTCTTATAAAAACTGCGCTTACTAGTAAAATCGCACTCCGAGTTTCGCTGGAAAATCATGGCAAGGGAATGCATCGAAAATTATTATGGAATGTGCTCGAACGAGACGGGGATATTGCAGTCACACGCAGTTCAGTCGGTTAGACAGAGATCAAATATTGAATATCGCGCAGATTGCGAAAACGGGTTATGTTCGCGAGAGGGGCAGAAGGAAAATGCACCATCTGTAAACCGATTTAGGGTGAAAAATTTACTCTAGGTGGCGGCAACATAAGTTTTGTGGGCGCTCAAGCCAGTAGGGGCACGCGGGGGGCTCCGTGGCTCTCAGCTGTGGCAGATAATCAATATCCGCTTGGCTTGTGGACACTATAATAATATATGTTATTTTATATCCACTCCATTCTTACTCCCGGCGGCTGCGTATGCTGTGTCCCTCTCACACCATTATCTAAAATGGACAGTGGCGTAGATTTGGTAAATGATAACTGTGAGAAAGTATTTATCACGACAATGAAGCGTGATATGTAATTATATAAGGTATTTAGGGCGTAGTGGCGATATGTGGTGGGTGGTGGGAGTTTTTCTGGTGTGTTTAGTGATATATTTGTTTTTATTGACGTCGGTATCGGTTGTGTCGGAGACACGCGATGCGGGGCTTACTTCTTCATTACTTCGGCGAGAGTCGCTCAACTACGCGTTACTCGATTGACTAATCTAATTGAGGGCGCTTTGGGCGAGTTTTAGTTATGTAAAATGGTGATTTATGTCGCTTGCGTAGTCGTCGTGACAGACGATTTTTTGTTATTGTTACCAATGTCTGTCTATCCTTACGCTTGCTATGTTTCGCTTCGCTTACACCTGCTTTAGTTTGAACAGAAATACATACATAGTTTGGAAAAAACAAACTCAGCTAGGTATGAAGGGAATCTTTTTGTCAGTGTTTTTAGATATTTATTTTACCTTCATTTCTCATAAAAAAATATTAACTAACTTGGATAAAAAGTATCACTATTTAACTATCTAAAGGCGTTAGAGAAGAACAAAGAAAAATAAAACAAACTTACCTAAAGAATATGACGCACTTAATGTCCCATGGACCTGTCCCTATTTCACAGGGGCGTATGGTCGCCGGCTCAGGGTAAGAAGGGGGTGGCCCATCTTCGGCGCGGCAGTCGGGTGGCGTCAGATACATTGGGTAGCGGCATCCACAGATCCACTTGCTTTCTTACATCATTTTTACTCTGTAATTGAGGTATAATCTTCTGTAAATGAAAATAAAGAAAGAAAAATGTATAAGGATTTTTGACTTTAAAATAAGGTAAAGTAAATTATGATAAACTTCTTGTGCAAAAATCGATCGTATACTCGTATCGTATATGTTGGTGTTCAAAAACTACAGGACTTGAAAGTAGGGTAGACAACTTAGCATTTAGTTCTTCTGGAGGTTTTGAAATGCCGCCTTTTTCGTAGACCGACGTTTGTGAGAGTTTTAATCACTGAAATGTTCACTGCTGCTGTTTCCTATACTCGCGTAGGAGCTTCGCGGAAACTACGTGGAACTCCGTGGAACTTGCGAGCGGCCCCTGGTGAGGATATGATGAAGGACGCTGTACTTAAACGTCAGTAGTTCTTCATCAAATGTAAAGATTAGAGCATTAGAGCAAGCGAACCCAGAATTTTGCTTTACTAACATCTTCTTTTCGTATTTAGCGACTACCCTGGTGTCAGAGTTTTAAAGCCGCCCATGGGCCTCTAACTTGGCTTCACATGCCGTCGAGAAATATCACTCAGGCATGTCAGTTTCCTCACGATGTTTTTGATAATTATACAATACGCACATGAATCCTATCCTCCATCTATGACTTGGCATTCTGACGGTCACACCCCTAGGCTATAACTGCTCATTTTACCAACATGTAAAATCTTTACAAAAAGATACACTCATATTTTGGGTTAAAAAAATTTAAGGACTTGGCGATAATAAAACGATAGGTAGCAGACAGACCTTCCACTTCCAGTCTAACCTCACGCTTCGGGGGTCCCTCGCCCCTGCCAGGGTTGCGGGAAAGACCGAAAGGGATACCGGGACCTTGGGAACAGGCAACTGAAGGAACACGGGTGGGTTTTAGTAAGTTAAAGTCTGACACGCCCTCCCGCTGCCCAGAGCGGGAGAAGTCATTTGATGATTTCCCAAACTGAAAAAAAAGGTGGTACCTTGCTATATACGTCTGCCATTTCACCGTCTCCATTCAAGGACTCATCTACTCCTGTAATACTAAAAGGCAATTATTTTCAAAAACAAAAACTTATAAACCTATCAAAATCTCCACTAAACTCCATTTACAGGTATACTAGCCAATGTATAAATTGGTTTCCTAATTAATACACAAACCGTTCGCAGATTTGACTACACATGTCACCCCTGTTATGACGGTGCAAAGCGTCCCCAAATAATAATGGGAACATAATTCGATTGGCCCCCGTCTGTCGGTGAATCGGATGATACGTCGCTGTGGGGTCGTACTAGATGTGGTTAGGACTCTTTACACGCACCGTGTATATTTTCATATAATATTCTATAACATAAAAAAAAAAAATATTATGACACGACGTGTTGCCACACCGACGCTGGACGCAGAGACTGCGCGCTGGCACTGGCTGCGCTCGGTGTGGCAACACGTCGCGTTCTGATTTGCGACTGGTCAATGGTCATCCTGATGCCTCGTTAAGAGGTGAAACACATGCCGATTTCTTATAGGGTTTTTTATGACTCTTGAAGAATAGTTAAGCGGTATAGGTTACTAAATATATCCACCCTTACTGTATTTTATAATGGATTTCCGCAAACTCACGCCTGAATTAACTGATTTGATGTGCGTTATTAAAGGAAATAATTGCCTCATTATTAAGAAGAACTTTTATTATGGTAGTAGCTCTATGTTAAAATAATTGTATTCAGCTGCATCCGGTTTGACTGGAAGCTGACCCGAACATTTGAGAAAAGGCTAGGCAGATTGATTGAGTTCAAAACAGACCATAAATTAAGAAGAGCTTGGATAACCAGGAATCTGTCTTTAACCAGGAATCTTTCTTTTTTTTGGTATTAGCAGCAAGACGTGGTACTACATTGCTTGCAGTTAGCGTTGTACCAGACGGAACTTGTTCATTACCTTTATGAAAGCTGTTCACTGGCTATTACTGGCCTTCCAGAAGTATTTCCCTTTCCATTTGAAATGAAAAAATGTTTATAAAAATAAAGTTCCTAAAATATTTCATTTTCGAAAATTTATCGGAAACTTCCATATAACTTTATATCTTTGAACCGACATATTTCAATTCAAGCAGATTAGATACTACCTATGCACAGATAAAATGATAGTAATATCCATTTGGAAGTATGGAAGTTCGATAAATAGTATATCGAAACGCTAATCAATGCCGTTATGGAACGAATTTATTAAAAGTTGGGTGCCTGGTACTGGCGTTATCTTCGATAATGAGTTAGGTAGTGACATATTGGCAATTTTTAGAAAATTATATGTCAATCAATTCAATATGGCAGCAATAAAATCTCAGGACTCATTCATTTTACCTTTTTAGTAAGAGGCCTTGGTCACCTCTTAGGGCAAATTTCACCAATGAAACTGAACGCAATCAGCACATCATCAAGGGTTCAAGAGCTGTAAGAGTCAAAATTCCATAACAATAATGACAGTGACAGCTCTTGAACGCGGCTTAGATGTGCTCATCGCGTTCAGTTTCATTAGTGAAATCTACCCTAAGAGGTGACCAAGATAAAAGTAACAAAGAGTAGACAAAGAGCTTTTGATCAGGGTCAAATCAAAGTCAAAAAACTGTAAGAGAACTCTAAGGAAAAGAATATTTTTTTGGGATAAATCTGGACATGATTCCGTGTATTGTAAGAGAGTAACAGGTTTCATCAACTGCTTATAATCTTGGCTGATATTGATAACAACAGTTCAGCCTGAAATACACTCTTGTCAGTTGGACAATTTCTTGTAATAAGGATCAAATTCCCAAAACACATATTCAATAGTATGGAACTGACAAGTGGCAAGAATGCATTCTCTCAATGGCCGGACTGTAATTCCTGACTCCATCTCATTATCACAATGTACTTACTAGAGTCATTGTTTAACCACCCCTTTAATTATAACTGACTCGCTTAACCCATACTTATCAAGCTTCATTCCGTAACCGACATACCAAAAGCGTCCATCCAATGGTATGCAACCATTACCATCTATATGTCACAGGTCGCCGCTGATTTCCCTAATATTGTTTGCGGATTACCTACTAGCCTGTAGGCACTACATAGTTCCTCTTAATTGCACGTACGCGTCCAACGTGAATTACAGATATTAATAATGGTAATTAATGCCTGCAATCGAACCTCATCGCGTTAATGCAGTCATTTTACGCGTGCGTGTGTTCGTAAATGGATTATGTGTGGATAGTGGAATTATGTAGCCGTTTGGCGTAAAAATAATATGTTGTATTGATTTGATTTTATGTTTTCGTGCTACTTTTATTGGCATCTTCCGTTGTGTTGATTGACTCCTTTTTCTTATCTTGCTATGCTTTCCACTACAAAAGCTGGGTCATCAACTCCACAGGCGTTTTTTAATTTTTTTGAAACTCTTTTTCTACTAACTTCTTGACTAGACCAGTCAATTCGAGTGTCTAATATTCTTAATCCATGAATACCTTTTTATTGATAGGCTCTTCTCTCTGATCAATAGACTTCCATTTCCATTTTGGCCTCTATGAGTGCGATTGACCAAATTAAAATAGAATTCAAATTAAGTGCAGAATCAAATTGACCCCATCGTCCTATTAGTTCATGTCCTCTACTATGATCCTCATCTCCGGTAAATAACCTGTTTGTGAGATTTACTACGGGTTCCCCTTGCGGCGAGCATCAGAATAACATGCGGAAAGGATAAATGTAATTAGTATGTTAATATGCTAAGTGCGTCGTGCAATCTGAGTCTAGACGCTTGAGCCCAATAGGGGTCCAGTCAGCCCTTAAAGAGGGTTGTGCACACTTAAAACAGAAATTGAGTTAATTTAAAATAAGTTGTATGAAAAGAAAATCATTTTTAATCTTGTTACCGAACTTTTGCTTTGGGAGTGCGTTGACATTATTAATGAATGGACTGTGGTAGATGAAGTTAAGCAATTTAAAATGGGAAAACGTACGCTCATCTGTAGAATCTTATTGTAAGACAAAGATTAAACTAGAAGAATATCAGTCCTCTAATCTAGTGAAGTTGACCACACTTAGACAGATGGTCCCGAATTAGTTCTTGGATCAAACAAAGCGTTATAACACAATTAATCTAAGCAATACACTTACTGCGTATAATACCAATGTATTTAACTTTTTCAATTAAAACGGACACACGACACACTATATTTTCCGTCGGATTATGACCCTTCGACACGTGAGCGTCCCCAGACATATTGCATCCAACCCTCCGAGTACTGACCTCGCAGCGGATCAATTTATGAATACGAGTATACCCGACACATCTTTGAAAGCCTCGCATTGTGAATAGTATTTGATCATAAAGTATTATATGGTGAATCAAATGGGCTTTTAGATCTTTTTAATGCGTTTAAAGTCGAACTTACTAACGTAAATAAATGTGAAGATTTGACAGCACAAATCATGTATCACCTTTAGCAGTAATTCTATTTAAAGCCAAGGATAGTTTAGCAAACACATGCAACGTTGACATGGAACGCTTTCTGTGAAACAATACATGACCTTGATGTTCGTTGCACGCCACTGACGTTAAGGTGTCTGAACATGTACTTCTTTCGTTCTACCTTACAGAACAAGCATAGACAAACAAAAGAGAGCAGAAGTCAGGAGAGCAGACCAGCGGGCCTAAACCGGCCACATTAGCAATTCCTCTATAAGCAATTCATTTCCTGAATTTCCAGCTGTCATTAGCAATTCCTCTAATTTGACACAAAAGCAATATGTAAGTCATAATGTGTGGACCATTTTGCGAATCTTCATAGGAACCTGTCAAACAGATGAATTATTTCGTAGTATGAATCGCATGCAGATCATATTATGAATTGTCAGTTTGTGACATTTTACGATGATTCATAATTTTTTCCTATTATGATTCTCCCAAAGTGGCTGTTTTAAGCCCCCTGTGCAGGTATAAGTTGAACTTTAATCAGTGCACACGAAATGCATGGAGTCAAGCATGCATTCATTCATAATTAAAAATAAAAATACAACTATAAAACAGTTGTAAAGTCATATATATTTAGAAGATGCTCAAAACCGAAGACAGATAACGAAAGAAAATTCTGGCATGGCAACAGGTCTGCACGTCTTCAGGAAAAAAAGGTCAGAACTACAGGCAATTTCCGTTACTCCAGCCAGAAATTGTAGTGTTCTAATACATAGATTTCTCGTGTAATCATGGCCGTGCGACCCGGGTGGCCTATTTGCTAAATTATTTATAATAACTGCTTACCCTTTCCTGTCTGTATCAGGCGAACGTAATTAAGCGTTGTCTCCTGCCGAAATTGGGAACACGCTCATTTGTTTATGTTTGTTAGGTTAATCCTTCCTTCTGTATCAGTGTTGTTTCTTGATAATTTGGTTTCGCGTCTTTCATTGATTTTTCTTTTGTGTTGTCAATTGTTTCACTGCCTTTGACTAAAACAACGGGAATAATTAGTGCTTTTCATATTTATTCGGTATCTGAAAATACTTCTATCAGATACAGAATCTTTTATTTTTATTTTTGCTTTCTTTCTTTGTGATTTTATAGTAAACTAGCTGATGCCCGCGGCTTCGCCCGCGTGGATGTCGGTTATTATATTTACCTATGAAATTGCCGTTTTGTATGAAAAAATTTAAACGATTTTTTTTCATGTATTTTTTATTTGTATTAATCGAAGTAATCACTCATGCAATCAATGCATCTTTGCCAACGCAGTGGCAGTTTATTGATGCCCTTCTTAAAGAAATCAGGGCGGATGACGGAGAGCTTCCAACCCCAGTTCTTGCAACTTGGAGACCGTCTGCTGTGCAGTATGAGGTCGCGCGTTGTCGTGCAGGAGCAGCGGAGACGAGCAATTAACCAATACTGGTTGGAGATGTGCCAGCTTCTCCATCATTGTGTTCAGTTCTTCACAGTACACATCTGCAGTAATGCTCACCCCGGTAAGAAGCTGTGATGAATCACACCGGCGCTAGAACACCAAACAGTGACCATCACTTTTCTAGGGGTAAGTTTTCGTTTAGAGCATTGTTTAGGTACTGAACCAGGATCCAACCAACTTGCTGAGCGCTTGCGGTTATCAAATAGAATCCATTTTTCATCGCAGGTAACAATGCGGTTCAAAATTCCTTCATTTGTGTGTCTGTTGAGCAGTGCAAGGCACGCCTCGACGCGTCCTTCGCGCTGGCGATCATTGAGTTCGTGGGGCACCCATTTGTCAAGCTTTTTTACCTTGCCAATTTGGCGCAAATAGACCAATATTGTTTTGACGCTAACGTCGAAAGCTGCTGCTAATTCAGCCGTAGATTGTGTATCATCAGCTTCCACAATCGCCTTTAATTCGTCATTGTCGACCAAAGTCTTCGGACGACCGCGAGGTTCATTTTTCAGGTCGAAATTTCCAGAACGGAAGCGAGCAAACCAATAACAGGTGGTGCGTTGGTTTGTAGTGTTAGCTCCGTAAACGTCGTTGATGTTGCATGCCGCTTGTGCCGCGTTGCTGCCACGACGGTACTCATATTCCATAATTACTCGAATTTTTAACGTATCCATGATGACGAAAAAGATTGAAATGCGATGAAAATGTAACACTAATCATTAAACAAATGACTTCTTTTGAAAAAAGAATTCCATGTTTTTAAAATAAAATTAATTTGAAATTAGAATTCTTAGCCAAACAAAAATTATTTTGATTTGAAATGGCCAGTACTGCAGAACGGCAATTTCATAGGTAAAGACCTATTATAATAAAACCTTCCTCGAGAACCATTCTATCCATTGGTGAAAACAGCATGAAAATCGGTGCAGGAATTTTTGAGTTTATCGCGAACAGGACGACAGATAGACGCGGTTGTTTTATAATATCTAAGGATAATAATTATATTCGATTTGAGTTGGTTTGAATCTACATTATGCTGAAATGAATACAGTAAATTATTTACACTTGTAATCTGTTCCATAAATATTTGTTTGGGTGCGGGAACTGAAAGCGCAACCCTGAACAAAGACGGCGGACGTCGGGTCGCCGAATCAACCCCAATGGCTCAAGGGTGACTGGCTTGCTTCCAGTAGGGTTGCGGCTTCGATGATTGTTGGACCCGAGAATAAAACTTAATCAAATTGATGATGATTGTTTTTTTTTAAAATATATGTAAAATTATGGCATACCTTAATAATTCAGTGACACATCGCATTCTTAATTGGAAATCCTATCCTTTCTTTTAATTTCCACAGCTGTACATTACGTCATTGATACTTGATTTAATTATTTGTTCCCTTCACGCTGAGTCCCGCCACGTCGAGTCCCGCCACGTCGAGTCGCCTTGACGTCGAGTCCCGCCACGTCGAGTCGCCGCCATGTCGAGTCCCGCCACGTCGAGTCGCTCGCTGCCACGTCTACTACTATGAGGTACCTAGGTAATACATTTTATTGTTATTCTAAGTTATAAACATAGCCTTCCTCAACGGTTCATCTCCTAAACGAAACGAAGCGTTAAAGTCCCGTTTCAATACATTAAAATCTTCACATTATGTTTCGGAATAATTTACACTAGATTTGCATGCAGTTTGTGACTAGGGTGTACCGATTCGCATTCAAGTACGCAATGTCAATGCTAGGGGAGGCGCATGAAAGTTGATTCGCAGTTGATTCGCAGTAATTGATCGCCTCGGGGAGCGTCGACGTCACTAGTACCTACGTAGTTTGGGTTAAACGATTATTTAAATTAATGTACAGAACGGTGACTCCTGTTTTAGTAAACATTTTAATTTCTATTAATACTTATTTATTAATTATCATTTAAAAAATTAACACCACTCACTACTACCACTATTAGATACCTTACTAACTTTACCATATTATTCTTTTTTTTTTAAGATTCTATTTATTTTTTTACAATTCAATCATACAAATGAAAAACAAAATCATAAATAAGTAGGTACTGAAATTAGCACCACCTGCCTAACTATTAATTTACTTTTTCTTTAAAAAGCTTCTCCAAACTCTTCTGTCTATATCCAAATAAGTAGGCTATACATGTAATTTATTTTGTGTTTATATATAAAGATCAGTTTTACTCACAATGTAAAATATATGACGACATTACAAAACACAAAAAATTATTAAATATAATTACGATATTTTACGTTTCCATGATTCAAATACGCGTAGCGCCATCTATTATGTTTGGTATTAACTATTAAAGCTAAGCTCGTCCGGCTTCAGCGCGTTATGTATTGATTACATCCAATCCAAAGACCTGTGGTTAAAATATTAATAAAATATTTAGGTACAAGATAACTGAGATTATTCATGGTAAATGATAAAAAGAAAAGAACGCCAAACCATAAGCAAAAAAAAAGATTATTGAGGAAGAAAAATACGAGTGGGTAATTTAAAGTTATTTTATTAATTAATTTGTAAGTATATTTTAACTGGTATCCAATACAATGTCGATAGTTACATGGATATATCTATACAGGTTTTGCGTAAAACCTAGTCCCTTTTGTTACACCACAGCCAAGAGGGTCCTCCAAAAACTGCCTACCAAAGAACTCAATTAAAAATACGTCGCTAAAATTAATCTATAGGCTGTATATTGTATCGCTTAGGAGTGCCGTGTAAACGTCAGCTTAGCCCTAACTGTTCGGCGGGCGTGGAAATTTACATATTATTAATTTACATAGCAACGTAACCCCGACGGTGCACAATCTGTGTAATTTGGCTGTTTGGCTGTTTAGCCGTTGTCTCATAGTTAGTCGACCTACAACGTAATCACTCTATTTGGTGACACGTTTATAGAGACGGTCAACGACATTGGGATCAATAGTAATGTGACGCATTATGAGTAATGGTGTAAAAAGTAGGATTTGACCTTGATTTGTACCTATCTAGTTCATTTAGACAAATAAATTTTTGTAGATCTTCAAGAGACATTTTGGAAAAAATTGAGGAGGAATTTAAACCCGATATCATAATAAACTCAGCTCTCATTTCAAAACAAAACAAAATCAGCCACCTCACATACCTAATAGAATTACAATTTAAATTCCCTGTTCCCTCGTTAACTACAGGTGTCTATGTAAGTGATAATATAAACAAACAGTCTCGTCGCTCGCCCTATGGGAGTGCTGTTCAATCCATATTTTTTGACATCGTCATCACAGCTAGGGGTGGCTCAAAGCCTCGCAACCCCATTGATACCTACTCCATCGAGCCGGAATGAAAAGTAGTGGGTAATATCTCCCATTTGCATATTTTAATTGTTAAAAGAGCGGACGCCCCTGCAGTGTGAATGTGGCATAAGCAACCGATTTACATACATAGACGCAGTGCCGGCAACAAATTGTTATATCTGTAAATAAAGTGGAGTAATTGAAATATATTAGAGAGTAGGGCTTTTGTGATAAGTGAATTTTAATAACTGAAGTTTATTTAGAAGTAGTTGTCTTTGTCACAGTTTTGTTCAGCCAAGATGCACCTGCGTACGAAACGCAGAAAAGTTTAGAAGACAAAGATGCAGTGGCCCATACTAATAAGTTGGAATAACGCCAAGAGGAAGAAAAATAACATTTTGTTTCTGTTTTGATATTTTATTGAGTTCACAAAGTTTTGGATAAAATAAATCTTACTGGCCAAGTTACTACTTCAGGTGAGAAAGCTTATAAGATTGAACAATTAGAAGAATCGGAAAAGTATTTCTAGTTTTCAATCTCGTATGCTCCCAAACAATTCTTAAAAGAGCATGGTATGATCCAAACACTGCGTCTATAGATAGACAATCTGTAATTTGCTCCGCTCCATACATTTCCAGACACTGACGGAGATATAAATAAAGAATAGTTACTGAACAGTATTTTCGATTAGAGAGATGACGCGAGGGTGCGGGCCGGCGCAGCGTGGTACCGATGACGTCATTACACTAGATACGTCGCTCTTTGTATACCTTGTTTGTATACTAATTGATTTTAACCCTTTAGAACGTGTCGTTGGAGAAAACGTGTCAGATGTGAGTGAATGAAGTGAGACTTTTAAACAATAGCGTTTAATAGGCCATTAATATTATTGATGGTTTTCTATCGAGAGGTACCCGGCAAACAAAGACACTTGGGTCACAAAAGTTTTGGCGCCAGAGTGTTACGCGTGTCATACACGCTACGTATATTCCAATGTAGTCTTCCAGGATCTTCTTACCACACAGGTTTGAATAAAAATATTTTCAGAAGACAGACGAAAGGCAACGTCGCGGATATCACTTTATATGAAACAAAGTTTTCCAACACTACAAACACTGTAGAAAAGTTTGGCCGATAGCTTGACAAGGATTTTAACGAATTCTTGATGGATAGAATTATGTAGGTACTACAAGTTTAAAGTAGAAGAAAAATGTGCAATTTTTTGTAAGTAAAATTTCTGCACTTTTAAGATGTTATCTATCGTAGTGGTAGGTACATTGTGGCTTCCGACAAAGAATTGGCTACCTCTCAACTAGCTGGTTTTATATAATAAGTATGTCACCGTCTGGAGGATGGGTAGCAGTAGAAATCTCTTAGATACTGCCTACTATCGCATTAAAAATGATAGGATCGATATCTGCCATGAGATTGTTTTTAAGACTGTTGGTCATGGGATCTTTATGTACGAATCTCCCCACATCACAAAGAATCCCAGAATAAGCTTAACTGAATATCCAAGGAGTATCAAAGATTCCGGTTACAATGTTTGTTATAGTAACATTAAGATAATTAAAATTTCCTCTTCTGTGGTGGTGTTTATTTTCAACATCCTAATTCCGGCCGCGTTGTCTCAATACGGAATTAGCTTCGTCATAAACAAAGAGGTTAAGTGCCTTATAAATAACAGGGATCTTCTTTACCTTAACTAGATGTTTTGATGATATTTTTGGTGTCTTGTATTTTTCCAGTATTATGGTAATCTTTTTTAAATTACTCCTTTGAATTATTAACTACGAATTGGTGCCTACTTTACCATCAATTTTTATTTTTCTTAAATTTTCTTTGTTGTTATTTCAAAAATAATTATCTGTATACCTTCTAATATAAATAACCTACTAATGCAGTAGTTTTGTGCGAGTGTGCAGGAATCAGGAGGTAAAAACTAACTTTAGACTGTAACTTTGTTAGAGAGAAAGGTACGGCCGCTGTATTTCCCAGGAAATGCGCACAATGGGTTTTATGCAGAAATCTAGGAAGTAGAAAACTGGCACACCGTAAAATCAATAGCTTTTCCTGCGATATTTTAAAAGCTTTCCGTGTTTATAGAGCGTGTTGTAAATATGTCTTGGCGCCTTATTGGATAACCGAAAAATATTCGTACTAGGTAGTGACACGTTCTTTACAGAAATAAATGATCACGAAAGAATCAATTTCGTTCAACAAATCAAATCATCAGTAAAGAAAATTATTAAAGTTCCATTAACTATAGTTGGAAGCGCTCGTACCTATTGCACACTCAATGTTATTAATTATTTTACACCCCTATATCGTTAGTAGATCATTAATGAATACATCATCACCACAATAACATCGCTGCAGTGGAATCACTAATGCATTTGTACATAAACGCACCGGATTGCACTAGATTAATATTACGTCCGCACCTTAATTGAGTACAGCGCCATCTATTGACGAGTGGCGACAGCACCCGATGGTATCGCCTGAATAAATTACATACATATTGTGGTACGAATTCCGCCGCTCAGACCACTTCCGGATAACCGTATATTAGTAACAGACGCCATTATTCTACTGTCGAGTAATTTCGGACCCAATTTCGGCTGTCACGTAGGTATAGCGTTGTAGGTAAAGTCCCTGAAAGTTTAATGCGATGGTGTGTACTATTCACGCCACGAGTTGATGTTACAAAATAATAGTGAATTTGTACGTTGATTGTTATCTTAGTTTTATTTTTGTGTAAGCAATTAGGTTGCGTTTGTTTCGTACAAAAAATGTAACCGTTAGGTATTTATCGTTGCGTTTTTTTATTTAATGTATTAAACGATTATGAATAAGCGTAAAATGATCTAAGTACCTACATAGCTACTGGCGTTTCACTTACTTCTACAAAACAGATTATGATGTTGTGCGCACGTGCCACAACTATACCGTATAGGTACAGTTTTGTTATAAATTGGTGAATGTGCCGTTATATTAAATATTACATACAAATGTTCGCCTTAGATATTCCTCTTCCCGGGACCGGGACTCTGGTGTGCGATGGAAGGGCGAAGGGATCACCAAGTTTGTTAAGGGATGTGCCCTCAAGGGTAGGTAGTATTGTGTATCAAGTTGGGAAGATTATGTTTTTCTGTTGTGTTGAATGATTAACCTACTACATAATAAATATTTAGTAATATACTTAAACAATAAGTATATTTTTATACGACCTACTTAAAGCTTGTAAAAATTGGAAACACTCTTCTGTGCGTAGAGTTAACTTATTTCAGCACCGCTAGATGGCGTTAGCAGTTCGAATATAAGCGAGAGATTCTAATTTCAAAATTTTGCTGAACTGTCATTTTGTAATTCGTTGCGCAATTTTGGAGTTATGTAATTGAATAAAAATATTTTGAAAATCTTTTGTAAAACATCTTTTTCGAAAACTTGTCGTGAAATTGATGTACGTTTATTTTACCTAAAGAAGTTTCTTTCTATGTCGACCGAAGCCTCTGAAATACGTGTGAAGACAGGACACTGATAATTGAAATAAACTGACTGTGTGGTTGGTGGCTCAATGAAGAATACCTTTTTATTGAGAACATGAAAATTGCATCGTCAATGGTTTTCGTCCGGCAGGGTGGGATGAAACATAGATCCTGCAATGATCCATAATTATGGCAAATGTGGTGATTATGAAAGCCTTTGATTATAGTCGTCTATGAGAAAGCAACTCTTCAGAATGCTGAATAGTTATACCTACTGGCTGATGTAGGTTCAATGTCTCGTACCGACCTAAGGATCTAATAAAATAATGATATGACGACCAAAATCCTCACCTGTGTGAATAGAACTCTAAAAATAATTTCTCCAGTAGCGTCCCAAAGTTATCAGTCCAATAATTCGTAAAGATTACAAATCCCTCGTATAAAGGTCAGGAGTTTTTACCCACTCGATGACGTCACACGTTTTATGTGATTAGATAAGGAGTCTGAGGATCATGATGGTACATTATTGTAGGTAGGTAGAATTTCGTGCAAATCATGACGGTGTTGAGTTTTTCAGAGACAACACTGAAACTATTTGCACAATGTTTTGCAATTTAGTATACCTAGTTGCCAAACATTATGAATGGGTAATTGTAAGTGTTTTTTTAGACAAACAAGGAAGAATATAATGGTAATGTGCATTTATATAATATAGAAAAAACCGATTCTTTGGCTAGAGGATTTGGACTTAACTATTATTTCAAAATGTTTTAGTAGAATGAGTTTGTTCCTACTTTTTAAAATAATATCTTATAGGAAGATAGTCGCATCTCTACGACGACATTTGGCTGCACTCTTCAGAGGAAACCGTTGCCAAGAGAAAACTCAAATCGTGAAAATTTTCCGTCTCTCCTAGAGGTATATGGGAGAATATCTTACACCTACTTTCAATTAATAGAATATCAAACTAAGAGAAACGAAACATTACAATAACCTAGATTCATGTCATAAGAACTTTACGTGGAATGAATTCCCATTAAGTCAAGTTAATAATCCTAGAACTATAGGGTTCCGCTAACCTAGTACAGATCTGGTACAACAATATTGAGACTACCAAGCGTAAGTGGGTCGCGCAATGACCAGTTTATGTAGGTCTCACGTAAATTCACCATTTCCAAGCAACCGAAGTGTTTTCCACAGGTGAAAGAGACACGGGGGGTCAAGTGGTGCTGGGCACGGATAACTTGTGCTCGCTTATAATTTATTCACACCACAATGCCTGAGGTGTGTTTTACAATTTTTCAATTCCCCTACCGCGGTCCGACCCCGGAGGTTGTACCTGTTAACATATTTGGGAATGTAAACGAATATTACGAACGGGGAGGTCACGGTGAAACACGGTTACCGACGAATATTAGAGTAAATTAAACAAACATACCTACTTTTGCCTTTAAAAAACCTGAACGTCGCAATGCCACAAATACGTTTTAACCACCAGTTTTAAATAGTTTAATCCGAAGGCGAGTCTTATTGACTTAACATATGAACCGATTACCTCTTAATATTATTGGGCCGGCCTAAGTAAATACGATATCGGTGTACAGCCACAAATCTTCATGCGTCGACCTTCATGGGCGCGGCAGATATATTTCTCACGTTTGTAGTTTGTTCCATGTGACCGCTAGACTGTGTTTGCTCGCACTTATTCTTTCACACAGGCACATGATTTTCGCAATAAAACTTTAAACGTCACATAAGTAACGCATCTCGTCTCGTTTCGTAAACAATGATCCATAGATAGACCACCCAAGAGACGGCCGCGTATTCCCAATATGTGGTCGGTGTGATCTGGCATCTGGTGGATTTTATATCTATAATAAATCACAGTGGAATATCGAAAAACACTAACGAAGTGTCGAAGTAGGTCGGCTCGCTTATTCAGCACATCGCATTGGTTTTCACCTCAATTCTTTTACAGCTTTCTGGATTATTTTTCGGAAAACCGGTGTGTAGGAGTTTAATGGTCACGATAGGAATGTTTACCACGAATTTTAAAACAATTTTCGTAACATTTGTATAGAATAGACAGAATTTATCGATTTTTGGATGATTTTGGAAATAAAGCATCATTGATCGTTACGTTCAATTTCCATTAGATACCTATCAAGGACAACATTTTAAAATGCTGAAGGATGAATCCAAACAGAAGTATCTAACAAATGTAATCAACTTTGCACCGACACAATTCTTCTGTCAACGTCGTTCCAAGTGCTAGAATACTAATTGTAGTTTTGATTAAGCTGTCAGGAAACATGAATGTAATTATTTTGAGACATGCATGTTTGAAAAAAGACTAATGTGAAAATTGTTTTTGACTCTGGAGAGTGTTCGGATCTAAAAGCTAAATGCATTTACCAGTGTCACCTTACTATCAAATTCTTTCGCAGGTCTTTAAGGATCTCTAAAAAGTTTTTTTACAAGAGAAGATGGGAAACTACAAAGTAATTTTCTCCCCCTGTGGTTTATCATAGTCTCTAAGAAAGCTTGCTGAGAAATCTAAAAAAATTCTGTATCGGAAAACTCACATAAATTGTTTCTTGATCAGCGACCGCGGTCAACGCCCAATATAATGTCTAATATATGAAAGACATGATCTCGAAGAAAGGCAGATTTAGAATTTGAAAGTGTCACATTTTAAGTGTCAGATCAATCGTTAGTTGTACAATAAAGTCCCACCTACAAGATATTCAATTGTGTAGTGTTTATTCCTTATGAAAGTCGGCTAAAACGGTCTAGCTGTAAATTAAAGTGCCTACGTATATACCCGTAAATCAAGGGAAGATTTACGTCCACGTTGTGTGCGCTAACGATAAAGCTGCGACTAGAGTTACCTTGTTGTTTGACTATTTTTAAATATCTACCAATAGAATATTTGGATTTGTGTGATTCATTATCAGATCTAACGAAACTAGATACTCGTAGGTATAGAAGGCCGCAAACAACTTTCAAAGAGTTGCCAAATTGAAGTTAAATTATGAAGACTAAACTCAATTAAAAATCAATAATAAAATAATGTTGTATCTAATACTAAATTATAAGACATTTCCATTATTTTTCAGTATAAAGTGAACAATGGCCCCAGTATGGTACCTTGAGGTTCGCCAACGTCTGTGTCGGAATCCTATCGTTTCCTGCTATTTATTTCTTTTATTTAGATTTTTGTCAGAACATTCAAGTTGGAAGAAAAAGCTATGTAAGCTGCCTTATGAAAAGGCGGATATGGCAAGTAAGTCAGGTTAATATTTCCTATAACAAACTTTTTAGTTTTGACACCAAAGACGATTTCAATGCATTGTTTTTTTTTATTTACAACGAAACAGATTAGGAAAATGATAATGTTTAAGAACGGTTCCAAAATAATAATAAATCTTATGAGAACGACTGTAAATAATTCTGACAAAATTGAATAGCCAATTATCGAAAGGGAAGCTAATCAAAATGAAATTATTCATGCATTGCATCATCAATGCTTTCATTAGTTATACAGGTTAAAAGCGCACACATTATGAAAATAAACAGCAAAGATGTTTGCAACTCAGCAGGGGTGTTTTACACACATTTTGATTCGATTAAAAAATCGATTAGTAGACTCGAAGTCATATAAAATTACTGAAATAAAGGAAAACGAATCCGATACTGAAATAACACGCAGCGTTAACGCTTGCCATAAGATAAACATTGCCCCTCCAGAAATAACGTTTGGTCAAGGTATTTAGAATGCATACACCTTGTCTACGATTTCTATTTAAAGTTTTCTATTGTACAAATTGGAAATTGATTTATCATGTGCTTTGTTTAGGTTAATAATTCATTTTCATGAATTATTTCGTTCTTATTTTCACCTATAATAACTGTCATGGCCGTTTATTATTCTCTAGCCAAATAAAATTAATAATAATCCTAAAATATACTAAATTACGTATTCAACAAAACACAAACAGAAATCTTTATCACTCACAACAACATAAACATTTTAAAATCAAACCTCTTGCTACTCGCTACTAGATGGCGCTAGTAGTCAGTTCGGTAACAGTATTACCCCTCCCCATTTCTCAAGTTGCTACCAAGTTTTCACACTACATTCGTTTGGCAAGCTGCCCCCGACAAGTTTGGAAAGCTCGGATTTTCTGCGAAAGCTCTACACTTTCGACGTACTAATTGCTTAGTTTAGTGTTGAGGGTTTGTGTATTGGTCATTTTTGTAACTTTGAATAAATAGGACTTTTATAATTGCATAAGTTTTTATGTCATTGCTTGTTTATTTACTGTTGTGTATTGTAATTTAAAAAATGCATGTAATTTTTTTATTTTATTGTTTATTGTAGCTGTATACATAGCCGTTAATTTTGATGACGATATCAAAAATCTTATTTCACTAAAAAATAATGCAGACATTTATGTATATTCATTTTAAGATTCATACCTTATTTATATTTGGAAACTCACAATTAACATTACCTTTAATAAGTTCAGTAGGTAAAACCAAAATCAGAAGTTAACATTCAAAACTAAAATTCGCAAATGGCGCGCTAAAGTTTCGTGAGAATCCCTGACGTCACAAGTCAAACAAAATAATCTGAGCAGTCGTTGATATTATTGTATATTTAATATTTTCCACTACTACATTTAACTCGGCGCTATAAAAAGCCAATATAAACCTAAACGCCGCTGAGATCGCCCGCATTATCTTGTGATTATCGCGTGTCAAAACATCGCCACGCTCGCGATACTTCGCATGTAATCTGATAAACGATGTATTCTGCACGCTTCGCGCTCCTCACCTATCCCATTCCCACCCACACATAATGTAGAGCGTTGTCTCTCTCGCGCGGTCATCCATTTCATTCATGCGCGATACACCTCGCCAGGCCGCTGTTTACAGACACAAACAAACAGTACAGCAAACCGCTTAGCTTTAAGTACGAGACCGTGAAAGTGATATTGTCAAGTACATCCGTCTCTTTCTAGAAGCCGAGTGTTTAGTTCCGAGAGCGTGGATAGATGTCGCTAGCGGTTCCGTTCTGCAAGCAGTATGGTATAAATGTCACAATAATTTGGGCGCGACGTTGCCGGACTTCGCCACCCGGTGTGGTGGCGGGAGCAAGCAATAAACTGGCGAGTTTGAGGTATGGCGAGAGAGCACTTATGTACTGAGTGTTTAGGTTTATTTTTGTTTGTGTTGTAAGCAGTTATAAGTTTGTCTTAGTGTGTGCGCGTCACGTAAACGTAACGAGCGTGGTATACACACGTACGCGGGCTGTCAGTAGCTAATGCGATGCGCTGTGATCGCTTATTGTGGAGCGCCGCGCGGTTTATAGCGTTTAATTCAATTTAGTAATTGATACGTTTGTCGGTTGACTTTATCACTTTTCATCAACGTTCACCTAATGCTTATTGTAATGTAATTAAAAATGTTTGTTTATTAATATCTGTGTTTCGTTTGCCCGTAATAAAACAGTTTTTATTACCCAATCTAAAATCTTCAGCATAAAATAAATAAAAAAATACAGATTTATTAAAAAAATATTGTAAGTTCTGTAGATTTTTAATTAGCCTAAATAAGCCGTTAATTAACTACAGACAAAGACAATTGAATTAGTATTAAAGCGCGTTAATCACCAACCCGGTTTTAATCTTTTATTAATCTGAACAAGCGGCGCGAATCCTTACAAGAGCAAATTGTCAAAGTGACAACTCCCTAAACACAGTAATTCACGCTCGGAATTCTTCGATACTCCGTTTGAGCCGTTGCGGTGCACACATACGCAAACATACACTTATTGCCTTAATACGTTACTTTAAACAAAGAAAAACCAATCATAATTCTTCCCGGTAGAGTACAATTTCGCTGGCGCGGCACTTACGGCCTTCCTACCATCGATTGTGCTCACACATATGAAACATTTATGAGTACAGTAGTAGAAGTGTATACAGTATGACGTCTGCTATTGTACCTAATATTATAAATGAAATGTGTAGCTTTCACGAGGGCACACAAGCGAAGCGGGTTTCGTCAGAATCCTCACATTGGAATTTCAACTCTATTTTTTAAAGCTAGGGTTGGTTTTGAAAGTTAGGTTGTTAGTTGGGTTATAATCTTTCTATTTAGTACAAAAACGGGTGTCGGTAGTAGCATGACCTGTAATTGTGTGTATTAGGTTGGTTTAATCACAATTTGGAGTGGGCCGCAGTATGGCTTTTTGGCTGACAACATAGCAACAATAATAAATTGATTTTTTCTTTTGATGGATTTAGGATTAGCAGGACAGTCTGTATAACTTACTTTAAGTTAATTAATAAGACTATACAGGCTTAATGACTTTTAAGAAATGTCATCATCATCACATTATCATCCATTGATCCATCCATTTACTGCTGAACTTGGGCCTATCGTTTACCAATAGACGGTCTTTTGAAAAAACACTATATTCACTACTCTTGGCAAACAAAATGGTGATTACAGGACTTAGCAAAAAAAAAAACACAACCACTGAGGGCCTGTGTGCCAAAAAGGTCATTGTTGCCAAAAAGGCCACTGTTGCCAAAAAGGCCACTGTTTCCAAAAAGGCCACTGTTGCAAAA
This sequence comes from Lithophane semibrunnea, assembly GCA_947363905.1. Taxonomy (NCBI): domain Eukaryota; kingdom Metazoa; phylum Arthropoda; class Insecta; order Lepidoptera; family Noctuidae; genus Lithophane; species Lithophane semibrunnea. The sequence continues at coordinate 12,432,917 of OX376194.1, read as the reverse complement.
AAAGGGTACCTACTGTTGCACCTGTAATCACCTATGTTTCACAAAATAAATAAATGAAATGAAATGAAATGTTGCTAAAAACTCAACTGTTGTCAAAAAGGCCACTTTTGCCGAAGATACCAATGTGTGGAACAAAGGTGGTTTATTAAATAACCACAACAAACATGGAAATAATGACATGTGGAGTGTTTATCGGTACTTTCGGCTGCATAGGGTCAAACAGGCATGTGTGGGACACAGTTAGTTAGACGCGGTTCCGGGTTATTGTGCAGGCATTGTTAGGGTTAATCTGATACGTCAGTTTAGCGAGACAGTTTATTGAGAGCGACTTTCTTATACGTTAAATTAAGATTTTAGAAGATATTGGAAAATATTGTGTAGGTACTATAATAATTAGTATTATAATAAAGAACTTCTGTTGAAGATGTCTACTACTAGTCATCTACCAACCCGCATTGGGCCCGCGTGGTGGATTACGGCCCACTCCCTCTCACAGAGAGGAGGCCTGTGTCCCAGCAGTGGGAACATTAAAGGCTGATTATGTATGTTATGTTGAAGAATTTCTGGCTTATCGCACTTATGTTCACTGACTCAGCATCATTCGAAAATTCCAATAATATTCCACGCAGGGCGTTCTTAAAGTAGCGAAAACACGTATTTACTTATTTACTGAAAGGCTAAAAATAAATAAAAGATCTTTCACCTTATAACACACGCATTTGTCACAAATGAGCCCCCATTACCCAACAATTGATCTTAAGATTGTTAACTTACGTAAACGTAATTGCGCTTTTAAAAAGCTTGCGCAAGCGCAATACGTTTAAAAAGTTCAGGCGATGCACAGTGGTGCGTTACGCTACTGTGACTGGAGACAATATACAAATACCAAAGTTGTTTTTTAGCATATAGTTACAATTTTAGTATTAATGGTTTTGTCGGTATTGTCTATGGAGGAAGCATTATTAGAAGAAGCTAAAGAAATTAAACTGAAAAGGGGAAAACAAACGTTAAGGTATTGTTAGCATTTTTTCTAACAACCAGCATCAATTATTCTTCCAATTAAATGACTATTTATCATCATCTTCAAGTGCTGGTTGCAAGCGCTACTACCGAGCATAAAGTCCTGGGTTCGATTCCTGGGTCGGCCAAAGTGGTATTGGGTTTTTCCATCTAAAATTTCGCAGTAGCAACCCGGAGTCTGGATTTATGCCCGGTTGTTGGCCATAGGCTCACCTATTACATGCGGGACTTAAACATAACTGGCGAAATGTGGGTGTATTATAGGTATATCTCTGCCGAGCCCTTCGGGGTATACAGCCGTGATGTTATGTTATGCCCATGTCTTCCTGCCCTTGTCCCATGTTACTTGTGGTCGCCGCAACACATTTTCTTTTTCCATATAAATTATTACTTCTATTTTTCAACTGCCTCCTTGGTCTCGTGGTCGCAAGCTCGACTGCTGAGCGTGGGGTTCTGGGTTCGATTCCCGGGTCGGGTAAAGTGTTATTGGGTTTTCCCATTAGGAATTTAACAGTAACAGCCCGGAGTTTGGAAGCTGGCGGTGTTTTTTCGGAAAGCACGTTAAGCCATTGGTCCTGCGCCTGATCTCTCGGTCGTGTTGGATTGCCGTCCCATTGGTTATGAACGTGAGGGAAGAGAGAGTGCACCTGTGCCTGCGCTCAAACTTGTGCACTATAATAATCTCCTGCGCCGCTAGTATCCGTTGAAATTGGCCGCCATGGCCGAAATACGGTCTGGAGGACAATATATTTTTCAAAAATATGAGTGGTAGAACCGGCTTATGAAAAGTGCTAAGGGTATCCCTAGACTTGAAATGGTATACATTATTTTAACTTAGGTAGTCTAAGCTTAGGGACTACCAAGTAAGTTACTGTTCGAAGTTAAAATATTTGAATTAAGTATAACCCCAAACTCTCCTGTCTAAATTGATGCATTTAATTATTTTCCACAAAAAACCAGGTCGTGTTTAGCCCACAGTGCGACGTTTAATACTTGGCGGTATTATTGTGGCATCGAGTCCACCGGCGGCCGGCAAGTAAATTAGAGAGCGACCGGACTATAACTAAGAGGAGTTCAACTGATGCGACTCCACGAAAGGCTAACGTGGATCCGACCGTGGGATCGGATAGAAGAGCTTTTTGTTAGCGGCTTTTATTGACTTCAATTATTATTGTCCCAGGAGAAGGACAGAAAAGGCTTACAAAATATTATGTATAACTAGCAGCGCCCCACGGTTTCACCCGCATAAGTCCTGATCCCGTAGGAATATCGAGATAAAAAGTATTCTATGTGTTAATCCAGGTTATAAACTATCTGTGTGCCAAATTTCATCCAAATCCATTCTCATTTTGCGTGAAAGAGTAACAAACATCCATCCACACTCACAAACTTTCGCGTTTATAATATTAGTAGGATAATATGTCAATTAATCAGTTCAAAGAAAGAAAGAAAAAACGTTTATTTGCGGTAAACATGCCGCAAAGAAAGCACGCAAACTAAAAAAAGAAAGTTGGGGGAAATATACGCATAAGGGCCATCGCTCTGCATAATGCTGACCCTCTGCGAGACAGAGCCCCAGTCCTGGAAACGCTGGTGGTGGCGCTGGTATAAGAAAAAAATCTGTACTAATTCCTCCTTGAGTCTCCTTAGTCATTATTCCTCTGTGAGGGGTGACATGTACGAGTTGGGCAGGTATGGTTAGTATAATTTAAATATTTTGACTGATAGAAAAGTTTGATAAAAATATATTCTCCACATTAGAATCGATTTCTCTGAGCGAGAGCTTTTAACGAGGCACATGTCTAATCAATGCAAAAAATATAATTGTATCTACTAATATATGTATCCACTGATGATGATCTATCGAAGATGACCATTACTGTTCAAAAAATATTCACTCTGGCAATTTTTGTGTCAACCTTCATGATACGCTCAGAAACAGAGAAGATGCACTGCTTTCGTTTGGCATGAAACCGGACTACAATTATAGCCTCATTATAGCCTTTTGGCTCATTCTGATGAGCACCAGTCTCCATGTGACAACCATTACACCCAACTTAAAAAAAGGTCAGTCCAAGGTAATGTCCACATTAATCCCGCGTTCGCCAGCACCAGGAATGCAGCTCTGCGACTGCAGTGATGCATATCGTTGTACTTATGGTGGTGCATATGTGTCCCCCCTGCCGCCGCCCGCGCACCCCCTCACCGCTACCTGCCGTCGTTGTCTTTGTTCATTACGCTTAAAGGGATATAAAAGTACGCAGACTACTGCCTAAACTTACGTCTTAGTACTTTCAAATTTATGTTTTTTTTTAAATACTTCACAGAATATTAGAGTGATGAGATGATGGATGATGATGAAGTAAGAAACTCTCAAATATAGTTTACTTACATCATTTGTTTTTATAGTATTCTTTTTTCAGTTCATGACCTTTTATTTAATAAAAACTAGTCATTATATTATTTACCTATAAGGAAGAGTTATGATAATTAAAAAAAAACAACCGACTACCAAATAAAAAACCAACATATAGACGAATTGAAAACATCCTCCTTTTTGAAGTCGGAAAAAATGACGATGACTTTGGGAACTCCTGTTTACGCTGTTAAGTTGCAACTGTTTTTTCAGTGCATGACCTTGTATGACCTTGATATATAGTCGGTAAAAAAAATGGAAATAAAGGGGTTTGTTATTAAATCCATGTCCTTATTAATTTGTAATTAATTAGTATTTCAGCAGTGTTTATGTGAAGGAATCGGGTTCCGAATGAAAGAGTTCAACGCGCGGTTATCGTAGCTGTACATTGTGGCTCTCAAGAGAACATGTTATATTATATGCAGAGAGATATTTATATATGCAGAATATGCTTTCTGACAATCATGGGGATATCCCCATAATAATTGCCAGACAGATTGGTGATTGCAGTTTTTAGCTCCGGAAATTACGACCTGTGAATTGTCACAAATAGTAACAATAAATCCACTTGTCTAGACGTTAATGACTAAAATCGTTTAACCAATCCGTTAATTAGGTGGCATTTTATTCCCCGCGATTCAATTAGCATAAGAGACTATCTCACAATTCGCCTATAAATCTTTATTTACGCTCATTAAGCCTATTTAATTGAAATCAAGGCATTCCGCTTTTTAATCAATCAGAAACTCCGGTAATGCACAAACGCTATATAATTACTTAAAAAGCCCGTCACACTCTCATTAAGTACCTTATTTTTAATTGATCAATTAACCACTCAACGTATTCAGTTAATTTACCAATTACCAACGAACGATTAAAAACGTTCGATGTATTGCAAACAGCTTTTCACTTTAAAAGACTATTCGTGTCCCTATAATCTGAAAAGAGAATAAAAGACAGTATGGTTTGCATTGAATCTCTATAGCAATATCGCATGTATCTATTAAAGAAAATCGTAAAAGATAACCCTCTTTCATTTCAATCTAAACCTTACTAAGTTAAAGATAAGTTCATAATTTCAATGAAGATTTCTGGCGCTTGTGCTCTTGTGAGTTCAAGATGTAGTGTTGTGTGAGTAAAATTAAAGGGTGTTTTTCTGTTCGGGGGAAAATGTATCAGGTAATAATATAGCTTGGTTAGATGAGAATTTCAGGGGAGATGGGATTTATGTTTACTTCTCTCGTACATATTCGTATGATTTGCTAATGCATCTTTGCAAACAACGGAGTAGAGGGTAGTCGAAAAATAATGTCTCAAATAGGCGGGGGAGCTTTGTTTGTTTTTATTGTATGATGAAGCGTTAAAGTGTAAGGGTATACTGAATTTGCTTAATCCAGCGAAGATACCGAGTACATAGTACATACGCTCATTAAACGTTACCTCAAGTTGGTTATATTTCTAGTACTTAATGTAATAACTTTTCGGAATCAAAAAACAACAAAAAGCAACTAGCTTCATATTTCTGACTGACCGACTCCTTGACAATTCAAAAGTGCCTGTAAATGGTTTAATTGAAATAAATGCTTTCAGCTTGAGTTTTGAGTTTGAAAAAAAAGGTCATTTTTCACCATCAGCCTGTACATCCTCTCCGATCGCATCACCCAGTAGTCCTCTTATCGACTTTCATAATATCCTGACAACACCTTTACATTCCTCTTTGTATTTCCAGTATTCCACATTAAAAATAAATAGAACCCATTTGCAAGCTAGCAACAACAGAAAAATTAACAAGAGCTAAGCTTTAATTTGCTATCTAAGGACCCGATCACACAAACTACAACCACACCATAACGATACCAGGTGGACGGGCGCTAATTTGTATGAAAATTAATAGTTTATTCACACGGACCACATTTGGCCATCAGAATCCACCGTGTGGGCAATAGCGACCAGGGCAAACGTCGCAGCCACAACGCAACCACAAAGTTGTCAACGTGACGACACTGTCACAGCTGGAGTTGATCTGTCTGCAAACACTAGCCATAACGTAATCACATCGTATCTATTAGCGACAACGCAACCTCATCGAAATTTTTAGTTACTACAACGTAACTGCAAGAAGCTGCAGCGACACTATTCACACGTGACCACTGGTTGCCTACATTTTGTCGCTGCAATGTGGTGTGGTTGTGGTACGTGTGTTCGGGCCCTTATAAAGAAAATAATAAAGGATGCATACACAAAGTAGTATGGAAAAATCTTAAAAAACTCCTTGGTTGTTCCGCGGTGAAATTAAAAAAGAATGAGTACATTGTTCAAAAGAGGCTTGATTACACGTCACTAGCTAAGAGCCCTTTGTTTCTTAGTTTTCCCTTTAAGATTTTAAAAACAGACGTTTCATTGTTTTATTTATTCTCGTATTTTGCGAAATTGCTTGAGAGTATTGTGGTTTAGAAGTCGATAATGTTTTGTTGATAGGTGTATCAAAAATATGGTTGAAAATATAATCAAGTAAATTAATTGCCCTGAAATTGCATTAAACCTCAAACTTTTGCTGGAGCATTTTTAGAAGCTACTACCACTACTACAGGGAGACTGATAATGATCCTATGCACTATTTAGATTTGTGTTCCATCAACATTTAAATAACTGATTAAATATTTAATCAGTTCTATATTTAAAGATTGAAATAAACCAACTTTACTAGCCGTTGGTTTGAATGTTGGTGCACAGAGGCCTTAAGCTTTTAACATCTATTGTTAAACTAGCTTCCGCCCGCGGCTTGGTATATCGATAAAAAGTAGCCTAAGTATGTCCTTCCCCGGGATGCCATCTATCTCGCTGCAAAATTTTATCGAAATCCGTTCAGTGGTTTAGGCGTGAAAAGGTGACAGACAGACAGAAATACAGACAGACAGAGTTATTTTCGATTTTATATATTAGTATGGAGTATGGATTCAACTATCTCGTAATTCGCTACAAGAAAAACAGAGCCTGAGGGCCTAGACAAGTGACAATCGCTTCGAAAGCGTTTAGTATTTCTACAACGACTTTCAACAGGATTGACATAAGCTTTTCGATAGCTTATGACAGTCCCATACATATTTGCCTTTTCCACCATCGTTATCGCTGATAGAATATCACTTTGTCTGGCAGGGCCTCTGAACCTTTTTGGAAACGAATGAACTGTGATCGCAGTGTTTTAAAATAAGCCCGTTGCTCCCGTTGCCATAATTAAAATTCACACACTGTTGAGAAAAATCTAATAATATACAAATTCTTTACAAGGAGGAGCTCGTGGCTAAGTAATAACAGCCGCTCGGGTCGATCCATCAGGTTAAGCTACGCTTCCCGGGGTTAGTCCGTGGATGGGTGACCATTTTCACATATCGAGACTCCTCCGTGCCTCGGAAAGCACGTTAAGCCGTTGGTCCCGGCTGTCATTTGTGGATCTTTGACAGTCGTTACGAGTCGTCAGAAGCACGAAAGTCTGACAACGAGTCTAACCAAGGGGAATCGTATTACCCAGTAACTGGGTTGTGAAGGCAGATAGGCAGTCGCTCCATGTAAAATACTGGTATTCAGCTGCATCCGGTTAGACTGGAAGCCGACCCCAACATAGTTGGGAAAAGGCTAGGCAGTTTGATACAAAATCTTTACCAGAAACCCATAATTAGCTACTAAAACACGCTAAACAAACCCACCATAACTTGAAACACAAACATAGCAACATACAGTTAACTATAGTAACTCCTTAACACGAGTAGTAACTCCCAAACCACACTAGTTATTATATATTAATATCAATCTCGATGCTTATACGAGAGAACTCGAGGCTCGCGTTAAGCTTACAGAAGCCAGTTACGTTATCGTGTTACATTATGTAAGCATTTATGTTCTGTAATGCTCTGATTTTCGATAAAAATATTGTGTACGTAAAGAGTAAGTGGATCTGTCAATGGAGTCTATTTTTAGAAGCTTTTTGTAGGTATAATGGAACTTCAAAATTTCACAAAAAACGTCAATTCCTTATTGAGCATGGGGTATCCCAATGAACGATTGATTACCTGTAACTTTTATACTGCAAAACTTTGTTCAAAATCAAGAGCAGCGGTGGCCACGCCTTATGAGTTGTAGGTTGTAGGTTCGAACCCTGACAGGCGCTTTACTTTGTGTAAATAATTTCATCATCACTGCTCTCAAAACGGTGAAGGAAAACATCGTGAGGAAACCGGCATGTCCTAGAACCAAAAATTCGAAGACATGCGACATCTACCAACCTGCACTGGGCCCGCGTGGTGGATTACGGCCCACTCCCTCTCACAGAGACGAGGCCTGTGTCCCAGGAACATTATAGGCTGATTACGTTCAAAATCAAAACATTGCAGTATTTTAGCTTTTTTTATAATTATCTAAATTCTGGCCGTGACTTCGTCTGCGTCAAATTCAACTAAGTATACTACATATAAAACATATTATGCTACGGTACTTGGCCATAGTGTAGCTATCGATAAATTAGTGAAAGATTTTTTGTAATCTGAGGGCAAGCCAAGTGGCAATCGCTACGAAAGTGTTTCGTATATCTACAACGACTTTCAACAGGACTGACATAAGCTTTTTGATAGCTTATGTCAGTCCTATACATTTCTGCCTTTTCCATCATCGTTATCGCTGATAGACTGTCTAGGGCCTCTGGTCAGTACTTCCAGAGATTAACTCTTACAAAGAACTATCCATAATATTAGTTGCGATAGTTTAGATTTCAGGCAGCATGTAATTCAATAAACTTAAAAAACAAAAAGTAATTGGCTATCATGAATTCACGATAGTACCTATTAACTAATAGGATTTCACATAGACTATTTGAAATAGTTATAACTAACAAAAAGTACTAGGCTTGCATGAATATTAACGTTTAGATTATTTTAAGTAATTACATAAAAAAACAACAAAATATACAGCTTAAAAAAAACAACATATTTCCACTACATCAAAAGCTACACAAAGCAAAGGTATCACAGGTGCAAATCTTTTCCTAGTACCGCGTAGAGGTTGCCAGATTCGACAGTGCTACAATGTAGTCTGCTACGCCAACAGACGCTACGAACGCTACGAGATTCGCACACCGAGTGGAGTAGGTACTGAATAAAGTTCTACGGAATCAACGTTGGTTCAAAGCTCTGATGATTTCTATCATCGATGGGTTTGTGAAAATGTGTGCGTTACGATTGCTCGGCCAAGTTACCCAAACAAAAAAAACTTCGGCCAAAAATTTTTCGAAATTTGTCAAAATCGAAGGGAACAAACCAAAAATTTGTCAAAGTAGAAATAAAAAAGTTATAAGGGTTTTAAGTTGGCCGCGCGAACGTAACGTGGAGGATTGCGCGGCCATGGAGATCTCAGCAACTACTTGGGTTAGAGATGCAATTCTTTTTGTCAATTGAAGACTGAATTTGTCAAAAATTGTCGAAAAAAGAATTATAAGCTCTAGATCAATATGGGTGTACCTGTAGTCTGTAGTCAGGGAAAAATTGAAACATTGCGTAAATTCTCCAGCCATTTCATGTAACTGTTTTGTAAATGACAGTTGTGATTGAATATGCGGACAATTTAAGTTGGTAGTCAATTTGCTTAGCAATTCATTTCACACTTTCAAATAATAAATGATATAGTTGGTAGTCTATAGGTAAGAGACTACAGGTGGTATTTTGCTATACTCTTCGTCTTGATTTACTCTTTGATTAAAGGTTTTTGGCGTGGGAAGTGGTTTTCATAATGATGCTACGAAAACCACTTCCGCACTTACCCATTTGATACTAGCTCCACATAGTGACAAAATTTTGATCAAAAACAGAACTTTATCAATTAAAATCCCCCTCACATATAGTCTTTTAGTATCCCCGTAAGAGCAATTGTTTAGTTTACCCCAAATCTTGCATTAGGACGCGGATAACGGTACTTACCCTAAAATAACTATGTAGAAAGCATTGATCCGGCGTTTCCAAATATCGGACGCGCGGCAAACCTTCAGGGTAGATTTATTAGGGTGAGGGACTGTCGCAGGGCGGGCCTCTGTTACTTCGCGATGTAACAAAGTTTTTCCACCGATGTTATAAAGTGAATCTTGGATGTATCGGGTTTTGTTTTGTTAGATTGGTTGTTGTCATTGTTTAGACTTGGTGGATTAATTTTAAAGGGCATAAAACTATTATTTGTGTTAGACAAATGCTATAAAAATTAAATATTTAAAACCCGTTGACCTATTTTTCCAAACAAAGGCGTGTAAAAAAAAATATAGACGCTTCGCACTAGTGCTTTAGGTAACGTAAAAACGGCTAAATAATTTCAATAAAGGTGGAGTTTCTTGCACATTCTTCTCCATAGGAAAACTGCCTTTTGGAAGAGGCAACTAGAAACAATCATATTTTTTTGTAAATTTTGACGTTTGAAAGTGCTTTTTTATATTTGAAATAAATGATTTGACTTTTAGAAATAAATGATTTGACTATTTGAAATAAATGATTTGACTTTTACTTTGACTTGACAATATCAGGTGAATCAACAACAAACTATTCTTTGTAATGCCTCGGCTCCTACATAAGATGATGTAATTTTCTGGTATCACTAGTCAATCAACCGGAATGTTTTTATTTATCCTTTGTCTTCGCTTGGGTGGGGTTGCTGACCTATATTATGTTTTTATTGTGCTTGCTTAGATAATTTCAAACACAAGCAAAAAAAAAATTCTGGCCTACAGAATAATATTTCATATTCATATCAAAACACAGTACATAAAAAAACATAATAATAAACAGCTCTATACACTAACCTTATCATTACGTAAATAATACCATAATAACACAACAAACTGGTAATAATAGAAATAATAGCAATAATCAGAACATGGGGTATCATGAACATGATGTAACAAGTCTTGCCTGAAAGACAGGAGGACATTTTTTCAGCAAATTACACGCGCGCCAAATCATTACACTCCCAAACAGAGTCAAAGAGGCAAACCGAACTCTCCTGAAACTTCCGAAGGCTTTCCGGCCGTTAGAGGGAGATGCAAGATGCTCGCCCCTACTATGAATGTGCAACAAGAGATTTATTTTATTATGGGATTATTGGCGGGATTAAAATGTAAGGTCTGTGGCAGTGAATTTATTGTCTTAATACTGAATAGTGCTGTTACATACTATGCTATAATATTTTAAAGTCGCTAGTATGTATCGACATGTTAGAACTGAAGTTGTAAAAATGTAGGTCAAATACATACTGATCTTTACCAAAATTGGGTACCATAAATAAAAAAAGTATATTTCAAAAGAATTCAGTAGGACAACGTATTATTCCATTACGTATGCTTTAGTTTCTAGCTAGGTATCCATACTTTCTTTTGCCAATGTAACGCCAGAATTAACAAAAAACAACAGATTTTTTAAATGTACTCTTTTTCTTTGAATCCGGTGTCAAAAGAGCATTTAGTACGGTAAACTGTTGTAAGGGATATTTTATTAATCGAGATAGGTGCCGGTGGTAGGGCCATGGGGTGAGGCCGGAGTTAGGGGTTGAGCGTCTGTGGGGGCCGAGAAAGTTATTAATTCTGGAGGCGAGGCGCCAGCCTACGTCCCTACTGCAACACTGGAGGCTTACCTTATACTCACTTAATGTTCTACTGATATTATTACCGAGGCATGAACGAAAATATCTATATTTTGCTGCTTTTTCTATTTTTCATTTGTTTTTGTCAATGTTTACTAATATGTCGGATTTTGGCGCGATCATTCGAATATGTAAACGCCTCGTGTTCGTTCTCAAATACTTCGCCGAATCATTAGGCGAACTATTCATTTGATAAAAAAAACATAGCATTGGAATACTTACGGTTGTTGTATATTTTTTTTGTTTCAAGTTGAGCCTTGTGGCATTCCGGTAAAAATAGATTGTGTCTTCCTTACGACTTAAGGATAAATATAGAGGTCTCATCTGTATAATACCGACTGATCCGATTACGTAATAATACTGAATTATAACACAAAATTATTTAAGTAGTTATATTATATTATTATCTATCATAACAGGAAGTCGATTTCTAGTGATGTGATATCCAAAGCTAGCCTTCTTCACAAATCTTGGCAAAAAATAGGTGCTGCTTATCCCCTTGATGCTAATAGAAGTAGGAACCAATACATTCTGCCTATGACATTATGTCCGCCTCTGTGCTTTGTGTGCTTGAAGCAATAAATAAATAAACTAACATTATGTAGGTATAACTATCATACAAAACGAGTTTATAAAGTTTCTTTAAACATTGGAACTCTTGGCATTGAGCCAACAAAACGCCAGACTAAAGTAGGAGACATTATTGTTACATGAGGTTTTCAGCAGTTCCAAGTGCTTTTAGCATAGGTAAGCTTAGAGACTTATTTTACTGGAATAGACAATTTTTGGCAAAGAAAAAAAGACAATGCTAAGAATAGTGGCTTTATAATAATCATCACACAATATCGCGCCGGTATTCACCGAAGGGTTGGGCAGAGGTTTACATACTTAGCCACCTTAACGCACATTTAGCCAGTTATGTTTTTAATAACAATTTTAAGTAGACGTGGCGGTAATAAAAGAGACTTTTTCAGCGATTCGACGTGGCGGAAATAAAAGCGGGAGTTTTCGAAGAAGACGTGGCGGCAAAAATCGACGTGAGGGGACTCGACGTCACGGCGACTCCACGTGGCGGGACTCGACGTCAAGGCGACTCGACGTGGCGGGACTTGACGTCAAGGCGACTTGACGTGGCGGGATTCGACGTCAAGGCAACAAATCTTTATTTACATAAGATAACATGTTTAAGACCCATGTAATAGGGGCAAGCCTATTACCATCAACCCGGCAGAAATCCAGTCTCCGGGCTGCTACTTGTAAAATTTCTAATGGAAAAACCCAATGACAGTTTGCCCGACCTTGGAATCGTAGCCAGGACATAACTTTTAGTAGTCGCGCTTGCGACCACAAGACCAACGATTCTTAAAAATCAACATAAGGAGGTCAATCATCATTGGTTCGCCATATATTTTCTCTTCACTTGTTCGCCACAGGTAGCTACCGATGATGGTTGGAGGCGTCTTTTTCAGTTTGCCGATTCGCGCCGTCTTCACTATATGAATTGTCAGCTCTTACGCCATCCCTCGATGATTCCTACAGGAAGAGAGAGAGGAGAAAGACAGGAAGAGAGAGAAGAAAGATATTTAAAATAGGCACATACTTCATGACTGTATTCTCCGAAAGGCAATACTGTCAAGACGGAAGGAAAGAGGAAGAAGGAGAAAATGTATAATACCCGTACATTGCGCTAGATAAGTAATAGTACGATAATAGCGAGCGAACCTATTGCTATTTACCGGGCATAAATCCAGACTAGGGCTGCTACAAGTTATTCCCGAGTAATGGCAAAGGCCAAAAAACCCGTAAAACCCAAAGTGAAACTCAAAGTCAAAGTCAAATAATTTATTCAAGTAGTCAAAGTCAATTTTTTTTTTTCAAGTAGGCAAATTAAAGTCACTTTTGAACGTCAAAAACAAAGAAATAGAACTGATTCTAGATGTCCTTTCCAAAAGGTAGTTTTCGTATGGGGAAAAATGGGCAAGGAACTCCACAGTTACTCTTTTAAAAATCACGAACCTCAGTTTCCCCAACAAGATCAATGAGATGGATACAACATCAATATCTTGTCTCAGTACTTACATTTCCCGTAGTCGATCCGTAACGTTATGTAGGTGGCTAAAACGGGAAACTTCCTAACTCGGTCTTGCTAAGTAGTTAATTATTTGTTAGTCGAGAAGCTGGTACACCAACTTGTGCAAATCCTTGTCCCTGATGGATCTGGCAAGTCTTATTGGCAGTGGTCTTAAAGGTCGGTTTTTTAATCATCAGAATTCGATGACCTTTTACGCTGGAGTTATTTTTCGGTTGGAGACCATTTCATTCTGAATATTATAGTTACTTACAATATTAATTTGTCCTACTATGAGATTCGTGAGGGCAAAAATGATCTTGCCCAATTTTATTTTGGTACTGCCCAAAACACTTTGGTCTAAAGTAGTAGTTCCAGTTCCAGTCCAGCGATAGGACATAAAATAAAACTACCTCATATTTGTAAGAAATGATTTTATATCTGTAAGTAAAGTAGCTAGGTTTGTACAAACATCTTACAAGTCGATCATATTTTAATCTATCTGACTCTGAGAAAAAAGGCCGAAACAAACTCAGAGGTCACAGTCTCTTTTAAAGTCCAGACATAATGTTGGTCTTTTGAGGAAAGCACCACACAGACTTAGTGGACCTGTCCAGTCAGTGCGCGCATTGTCAGCGCTGTGTTGCCAATGCCCAACATTGCACTAGAAAATCCTCCTATTGAAAGGCCCCATAAAAACTCAGTGTGCAAAAGTTCACGTAGGCGATACTAGAAAATTAAAAATCAAAAATTGTAAATGGTTTGATAAGTCACATAAGATAGAAATACCTTCCTTGAAGTAATGCAAGCTTTAAAAATTTCCAGACATTATAATAGCTATCGATTTCTACCCAGGACTGGAAGCTTTTCACGAAACCACCCACTCGTTGGTTTCTTGAAATCAGTTGTTCAGGGTAAAGGACAAGCTTCTGAGGGTTGCACGTGGGAGGAGAGTAACGACTCCTCGACCTCTTGTGGGGGTGTGGGAACGTGCAAGGTTATTTAATATTTTAATAGATAACTACGGAGTGCATTTGACGCAGCAGTTTTTCGATGTTTTAGAATTTAATTACAAAGCTATTTCAAGGAGTTTTGTGACTTCACCTTTTTTAATATGTAAAGGAAATATTACGGATTTTTTTCCAGCAGGATCGGTTGATTTGTGATCCGATTTAATTCCATCATGACAATATACGTGAATGTAATTAAATAAATGGGGGAGGTGTAAGTCGTGGGAGGCATAGATACCGCTCGGGTCGCTCTATCGTCGATTGGTTGGTTCCGTATCGGACAGACTCAGGCGCATAATGCGGCACTAGCATTCTTTTAAGACAGAAAGGGAGTTTTCCGGGATGAATAATTCTGGTCGAAAATCTATTGCCCTGCTTCCAAATCTTTGATACGCGCCTTACAAGCTCCGTGTGTTTTACATAACGAAATCAATGCCTAATCTTTGCAATCTTGTGCAAAATGCAAGACATAAGGCACACACTCGCGATAAATTCACACACATCCAACACAATGTCACTCAAACACTTGCATTTCGAAAGGATCAAATTCTTTAACTTTACCTTTAACATTTGCGCCACCTACAATATTGGCTCGCATACAATATTAGATCAAAATTACGTTTTGATTAGTGTAGTTCGACCTCGGCTCTCAAGCAGGCGCATAGCCATACCTACTCATATCGATCTTAGTATGAATATTTGAAGCGGACCCGTCCTTGCAAGCGCGGTAGACTTGGAGATATATAGAGCTGCCATTGCAGTGTAACGGAATTGTCTGACTTTGGGGTAATACTAAAGTTAGGTAAGCGTGTTAATTTTAAATTAAACTTTACATGTGATACTACAAAAATGATAAACTTAGCATATTCCAATATTTACAGTTGATAAACTAGAAACGAACTCGTCAATTTAACATTTAACATGTTTTCTCGAGACCATCAATACAAACAAATCCAACTGAGGTGTAGAATATAATAAATTATTTATGCAAACGAGTCACCGTTTAACGTTGAAATATTGCCTTGATTTGTACATTTTGTTGCTTTAATCAAATAATTTACACTAAAGCCAACGTACTTTGCAAATCAGCATTAATTTATTAAGATAAAGATCTCTATTCGATTTAAATTTATAATCCGAATAAAGTCATTAATTTTATAGCACATTTTAACAAATTAAAATTAAATCTATTCTAAAAGTTTGTGTAGTGAATGGAGGAGAGTTAGTTGATGATGTATTAACAACAGAACGAGTTACTGGCTAAGCCAGTGAAATAGTAAGTGTATATCGAATGCCACTGCGCCGTGTCAAGGATTTTTTTTGTTTACCACGTCTTAGTTTGGTTCGAAGGTTAGTTCGGTTAATTAAGGTTTAATGTAGAAGCTTGAATAATTGTATGCCATTACATAAACTATGAAACAAAGACATGTACATTCAACATTACACAAACGATGTAATATATTCTTGCCGCTTTTGAGATTATATTATGACAAAAACTTACCACATCATACAGTACTGTATACATTCAATTGACGTTTCCCTCAATGTTAATCAATAAATTGTCTAGGGCACGTCGTGTGTACAAGGGCATGGGTGACGACACTAAGGTTCAACAATATTGTTTCACATTACGGAGAGTTTTCACTGTGACGTAGTGGATGACGTTCGATCAATATTTATAAGTTATGTTCTGATTGCTTTCATTGCACAATAACGTCTTGTGCATCTTTTATGCCTTGTTAAAGTAAGTTTAATGATGCTTTCTCGATTTTTTTATGGAACATAATCTCAGTTTTCTTTCCCTTCTAAGTCTAAGTTCTCAAAACAGGAGACTTCTTGATATTTTTTCTCTTATTGATGAAAGAAAATAAATAAATTTATTTGACCCAGGTTACGGCACGCAATAATATATTTATGATGCTTTCTATCCTTATTAGTTACGAACTTATGGCTGGATGAGTGAGGGAGGTGGAACATCGAGCTTAGACATGTTTAAATGCAGATGACATTTCCAGCGATCGACTGCCAAAAGCTGTTGATGGTGCTCCATTTTTCAATTTTGGAAAATATGATCCGCTCGGAAAAATAGGAAATTAGAACAGCTAACTTCTCAGTTACAAATTAATGAATGTAGATGAATAATTTAATTTTTTTTCGTTTTCATTTTTCATTCAAAATAATTCGTGAAATTATCCCATAAGTGAAATATAAAAATAATATATCTATAAAAAATAAATAAACCTAGATCTTTTAATTTGTAAGTAAAAAGTCGGCTGTTCTTATTTCCTAATTTTTTAGTTATTACTCTTCTGGCAGAAATTTATTTTACTTTCAGGAATAAAAATGAAGGATACATTTACGCACAATCTATTTTCGTAAGTGAATATAAAATATAAAACATATATTACGTGGACATGTCCTATATACGTTATTACGGGTCTAGGAATAACTGTCTTCCACCTTTATATAGGTCGTATAACCCTTCGCTCTAATAGTTTTCGTATATTGAATATTACATCAACGGAAAAATATTTGTACAATATTTTTATTTAGTGGACTCTGTAAATATTTATGATGGAAAATTCTGTTTTCTCTTTATATTTTCCGATGCATAATAATTCTTGGATAACCTACTGAAGTATATTAATGTAGGAACGTAAATGTTAAATACATAGTGTAAGTATTTCCATTTACGGACTTATAATAATACTAGCGACCCACTCCTAGTTTTTACGACTTTACTAACATCGATATATTTAGTTATATGTAACTTTGATATTAACGAAATTGATATAAACGATGGTGAAAACCTCATCAAAATCTGTTGGGGGGTTTAGAAGAACAATTCGGACATACAGAAAAACACGAGAAGCGACTTTAATTTATAATATGCATAGATGTAAGATTTTAGAATCAGATAAATCGACTTGGTTCTCAAGCGTAATCCATAATTTATTAAACAAACATACCATTCATCAAGTTTTCAATGGATAGAATATTTTATCTACTTGTTGGTTACCAAAATGGATTAACGTTTATTACATTATTATACAATTAATAACCAATCTAGACTGTCAGATTATAAATTGAAGCAGTATTATGACGTTGAATCAGAATTACACAATCCGTCGCAGAATGTATCCCTACTTTTAAAGAATTGCTTAACTTTGATTGAAAAGTACAATAACATACAAACGGTCATTCAGGTCAAAACTGAAAAAAACTTGCATACATTTCAACACCCTCACATGACTTTCAACGCGAACAGCTCCCACCCTTTATTAGAATCTCAATCTTCGAATACATTAAAAAGAAAAATGGCGTCTTCGTTCTTTCTTAGCACGAAAGAAACCTATGCCATAGAATTAAAATGTATAGAAGCGACACCACCGCTCTGCACGCTTTGTAAAGTCAGAGAAATGTCAAATAAGTCAAATAATTTATTTCAACTAGGCACATTAAAGGCACTTTTGAACGTCAAATACATTGTAAATGAATTGTAATGCCTATTGACTACGATCTTATACTGTCCGTGTAGTCCAATCAGACTGCCTAGACAAGTTACAACCGCTTCGAAAGCGTTTCGTATTTCTACTACAACTTTCAACAGGATTGACATAAGCTTTTCCATAGCTTATGTCAGTCCTATACATTTTTGCCTTTTCCATCATCATTATCGCTGATAGAATGTCACTTTGTCTAGGGCGTCAGAACTGTCATACTTTGACAGTTGTATGCAATGGCATTATTTACTTACCAATTAATTTCCCTAATTGTACCTACCTAAATGCCTGGGGTTTCGAGCTGGCAGAACTGGTCAAGGTAGTGTCCTGACTGGCTTACCGTACGCTTTTATAGCAGTTCAATATGAAATGATACGTGAAGTTTCAAGCCATTTTGTGCCGTTAACATGCACCAACATTCCAATAAGTGGTACCAACTGTAAATTGATACCTTGACCTGCCTTGTACACACGGCTACACATCAAGCTATATTGTCCAGTATAAGCTGACCTCGCATTGAACGGAAATCCTATACAATGCGAGATCAGCATAAACTGTATAGCTTGATGTGTAGCCGTGTGTACAAAAAGAGTACGGTTCATAAGTGTCGCTTCTATGCCTACGGTTTTATTATTCTATGCCTATATCTAAGTATATGTCACGTTCACATCGTAATAATTGGATTATAGTCGGAGTATTTAGGTCGTCGTTTGTTGACCCCTGTGTATTTCACCTCCAGACTTTGTTATTGAAGAGCTAGAGTAAGTGAGCCCACTGTTTCCTATTATCATTACCGTTTGAATTAGATTCTATTGAATTGATTTATGATATAATTCATTATGTCGAAAATAGAGCAGTCATAGATTATGTAATCATTTTGTTAAGGTAAAAATTTTCTTTGGTTAGATTATTACTTAATAGTTAATTATTTCCGATTTCGATACCAATATTGACCGCTGATTTTTAAACCTCTTCAAGGAAGAACAAAGGTTCTTATGCTGAAATCACCCAGCATCATAATCACCTTCGACATTAAAATTCTATTTGGTGTTTGGTCATCGTGCGGTTCATGGCCCTTTACGGGGTACCGGTGTGGGCGCGTTCCCTTAGGCTGCGGCCAGCCCGCCAGTTGAACGCGTCCCAAAGGGTCATGGCCATTCAGCTGGCCCGGGGATACCTAGATAGAGCCTCCTTGCCGGATTACCGCCATGGGATCTGGAGGCGAAAGTCCTCGCGCACATCTGGGAGTGGCGCGAGGAGATGAAGCGCCGGGGCGTAACTCCGCTGCCGCGAGAAATTGCGGCACAGCGGACAGAGCTCCGGCAGGATCTCATGGCGGTATGGAGAGTGCGATTGTCGCAACCCAGTGCTGGGCACGCCACAATTGCGGCGATAAGTCCCCCTTGCCTTGCGGCCCTGGTCCAGGCCATTGTACGGAGCGAGAGGGCATGGGAAGTAGTCACCTCCTTCTGCGAAGCAGTAATGCTCGCGAAGGATGAGGCGGGACGCGTGAGGGAGAGGCAAAGTTTGCGCCCTCACGCCCCTAACCGCCACTGTCGGAGACGCCTTGGGCGTCGGGAATCCCAGGTGGATTTCCGGCCACCATAGGCACGGGCTTGCGGACGGCGAGCAATGGGTAGCTCGCCGTCCGATTAGGACCAGTCCCGAGTCGATGGCGCGACGTGTTCCACGCGCGCCTCAAAGAGCTGTCAGCACAATTGGCGGGGTCCGCTAGGACCGATGCCTGCCAGGGTTGCGGGTTAGTCCGAAAGGGATACCGGGACCTTGGCAACAGGCAACTGAAGGAACACGGGTGGGTTTTAGTCAGTAAAACACTGACACGCCCTTCCACTCCGCCCAGAGCGGGAGATGTCAGTGGATGATTTCCCAAACCCAAAAAAAAAAAAAGGATCAGGTCCTAAGTTGCTCAAAATGTAATTCGCGACCATAAAAAATATACAATTAACTGAATTATAATCATTACATTCATCAATACAACTCTCTATGTTACAATATTGACCTCAAATGTCATTATTCCATGAAATGGTCATTCAATAAGGCAACTTGAACTCAAAAGAGTTGTATTGACGATTATAATGATTACCTATAAGTAATTCTGTAAATACATAATTTAAAAGTAAAGGCGTGAAAACTTATGTGAAGTGAGCGTGGAGTGAGCTGTCAGTGTCATCGCTACTGGTGATAAGTGACAGTAAGAGCAGTGACAGTTCACTTCATAGCTACAGAATAGCACAACAGTAGTTTGTTTCAGGTTGTTTATGCTTAATCATTTTATTACTGAATTGATTCATTAGGCTTCATTTAATAATAAATTAAAACCGGTATAAAAACCAAAAGTATTAATAACACCATCATAATAAGACATAATTATTATTCAATCATAAATGCAAGCCTTATAAGTATCGGCGACTCAACGAGTAATAAATCAATTTTGTAAATATATTATTGGTAAACGATTTTTAAATTACTTGTGTACTTAAATGACAGAATCACCGTCCGCTTGGAATCGTTTTAAAACCTTTCATCTGTGATTAATTATTTTTCTTTGTGACGTAAATGCCATTTAAAGGTGTATGCGTATAATGGTGGAAGCGGCGTTGCAAATACAGGGTGTAAGGGACAGCCCTCCGCAAATTAACGGTATTCAGTTCCTTATTTTGACTCATATTCCTCCGGAAATTTTCTCAGGAAAGTTTTTATTTTTTTTAATAGTTTTTTCAGTTACTATATTCCTTTATTTCAATGTAAAATTACATCCTCTGTACACAGCACTCTCCTTATTTAAATAAAACAGCTAAAATAAAAAAAACCAGCAATGGATGTTAAAATACTCAAGCGCGCCCCCCCGACACGGGGAGTGCGGCTACGCGGGTTTTGCCACGGTAACGGTACATTGCGCGTGAGGTAATAATACAAATCAGGTTTATTGGATTCCCATAACGTTCCTGAAATAATTTCATATACCGATCGTCTTAGTATGATATGGTGAATTCATCTCATCAGTCTGCGGAGGGCTGTCCCTTACACCCTGTATTTTGTTCAGGTCCCGCCTGAACAAAATACAGGGTGTAGGGGAATTATGAATTGAGCAACAGGTTTTATGACTGAAATACATATTTGGTCGTGAACCTACTGCTGTGCTATAAAATGTGGAGATAACAATCCTAATCCTATCTAATATAATAAATGCTAAAGTGAGTTTGTTTGTTTGTTACTATTATCTTTTGATTTATTGTAGTACTAGCTGTTGCCCGAGACTTCGTCTGCGATCTAGGATAAGAAGTAGCCTATGTCTTTCTCCGGGTCATGGTCTACCCATGTGCTAAATTTCATCCAAATCCGTACAGTAGTTTTTGCGTGAAAGAGTAACAAACATCCATCCATCCATTTTCACAAACTATCGCGTTTATAATATTAGTAGAATATGGATATTGTTGGTATTTGATATTTGGTTGAATTTTTGTATGCAGGCTGGAAAAGTCATTAGATATACGAAATTTAATTGCTGCTTGCATTGCCCATTCTAAATTGAATGGGCAACTAGCTTTCATCTTTCTGACTGTCCGACGCCTTGACAATTCAAAAGCGCCTGTAATTCGTTTATTTGAAAAATGCTTTGAATTTGAGTTTGAGTTTTAGACACTGTTCAGACGTTACAAGTTTAATTGTTGCATCTTCGTAGTTTGCTCAAAAAAGTCTACGTAAAACATTTAGTTTTATAATCTTGTATGCATGTATTTTCTTCCATGTATGACACATGTTTAAGCAAATAAATATTATCTTATGTTATCTTAAGCTTCTGCAAAGGGTCCTAAACAAAAACGCGCGTCCACAGAAATCCGCCCGCCCAGCCGCCCAGCCGCGCAGTATCGTGGCCGAACACTTACATGCATATAAACACGCACCTTATACCCATGTTCGTAATTGGATTGAATTGAATTGGTACGACCATGTTCGCAGTTTATTTAGGTCATAGTGGCTTGGTCTGACGTCTGACCTTTCCTATACGTTTATGGGCCCCGTGGCTCAATCGTTAAAATGGAATTCTAATAGTGATAGCTTTTGTAGGAATTGGTGTCGCATTTCCATTTAACCTGTCATTATTGGATAGTTTCAGATGTTATAGCGACACGTTCATTTACGTCGGTAATAGGTGCTCGATGAGGGATTGTAGATAATAATGACATAATACATACTTGACATAATTATCTTATTAATTGACATTGTATTCCTACAATTTGGTTTCAACTCTATAGTAGTGGCTTTTGTGGACATGATAATTGTTTAGATTTGTTACAGTTGTAATGGCAATCATATCATTTGGTTTGAATAGGTTTTCATTTTTATTATCTTACTTATCTTTTGTATAGATTCTTTTCCATTTTGTGAATGTGAGAACGATGTAGGCTTATTTTCTATTTCGTTAAGTACTTTCTTGGTACTTGTTGAAAGGCCTACACTGTCCTCCTATACCTAATAACACTGTAATTCGAAAATATTGTAACAGCCGATTATTTTTACAAGAGTAACCGTGGAGTTTTTTGCCGGCTCTTCTCCATAGGAACCGACCAATTGGAACCGTGCGCCTAGCTTCTAACGTTTCATAAGCGCCCATGCAGGTTTATGTGAAATAAAATATTTTGATTTTGATTTTTTATGTAATTTTACGTGTGTAGTCTTGTTGTAAATGACCGATGGTTGGGGCGATGCTTGGGGCCTATATGCAGCAGTGGATGTCTTTCAGCTGAATAATAATGAACTTTTTGGATTACTTATTCGTAATTATTTACTTATACTGTGTGGGTGCACCTCTGCTTAAACCTTCGAGGAATACAGGAGTGATGCTAGCTTGTTGCGGGAAAGTCCGAAAGGGATACCGGAACCTTGGCAACAGGCAACTGAAGGAACACGGGTGGGTTTTAGTCAGTAAAAGTATGACAACCGCACGCTCCGCTCAAAGCGGGAGAAGTCATTTGATAATTTCCCAAATTAAAAAAAAAAAAGGAGTGATACTAGGTTATGTGTTATTTAGATTGTCAATTATCATGTTATTTCGATTTTCAATTATTTTCTGTTTTAAGATACCTAGTCAAAGATAGTCGCAAACAAAAATTATCATAACTTTAAGTACCTAATAAAATTATGTATTTATTAATATTTTAGAATTCATTTTTCTTTAGAATGTGTCATTGGCAAATAGCTCGGCATCACGTAAGCTGTTTTAGGTCAACGGCCTCCAACATTGAAGCTCTTTCTGGGGTCCTACCACGACCTCTTACAGCAGTATTATTTTAATATTATTTCAGTGGGGGATAGAGATGGAGCTATACGTCCTGTAGAGCTTCATCTCATTCCCACACGGCCGTACTCAATTACTAACTGGACTTAAAGGTAGTTTGCCACAGTCATGAAGTCCTTCAAACTACATAGATACTTTCCGAATTACCCACATTTCCGTAAAAACTGATCCTTTTATAGCTACATCTCGTAACTCTACTCGACCATTCACATCGCGAACTTATTTCAATGTATTTCTTTATTTATAACTAGGCTCGTCATAGTACCAAAAAAAGTCTACGTACGTCATCAACCCTTGGTTGTATTTCAGAGATGTTTATTACGAAATAAACAGGAAAGATTATTCGTCATCATATGCTAGTCAAGTTTACGCTGCTTGGTTGTTATAAATGTGTGTTTTTTCTCTGTTTTCCTCATCGTAAGATAACTTATTAGATTGCAGATCACGTATTTGGGCCGAGGATGCTGTTCCGACGTCATTTTGGCCCGTGCTGTACTTAGCTCATAATTATCGACCGTAATTAGTTTTATTTTCCTGTTTTGTGGTATTTGGTTATCATGTGTGGTGTTTATACTGTTATCACGAGTTTTTGGGTGTAGGTATTGAGTGTAAAACAAAAAATTATTCATAATTACGGCCCTGTTGGATGTGTTATGTTAGATTAGGTAAGTATCTACCTAGTGTTCTTAGGGAGATTATAAAACTTACATATATTTTTATTACTGTAAGTACCTATTTTTTTTTCGGTCAGTATACTAATGTTATTTAGCCGAAATACAGGCTCTGCCTAGTTCGGCTACAGATGACTATACCACTTAAACTGACCTAAATTAGCCTGTTAAAATATTTTGGTTTTCTTTTAAATAAAAATTAGTACACACTGTAAAATACAAAAATGATACGACATAATTAAAATATGAGTACAAAGGTACTGCTTATTTCTTAAGAAATTTCTTCCAGCAGACCTGCGAAAGGACAAATGAGAAAGAAATGTAGACAATAGTGTGTATTATTATTATTTAGTATAATGTTTACATATCTCGGGACTATGGTGTCCCGATCTTTTGGAAGGCGTACGAGTGGCTGAAGCCAACTCGCAGAGGCACCTTAGACTTTAAATGGAATAAATTATTATTAATATTATATATAAACTCCTTGTCTAAATGTAAATAAATATATTCTTCTCCGTATAAGACCCCGTGAATAAGAAAAGTATTCCCATTAAGGGTCTCATCAGGCCTCATAAAGGCGAGTGTTATTCTAATCAACACGTTGTAACAACAATACCAATTTTCCATCAATAACTGCTTTCAATCAATAAAAAGCATGTCCACGAGTACCTAATAACTGGCGAACGTTATCGTACCCGCTTATCATTCTGTTAACCAATAATAACGCTTTAACTGATTATTTTCCTTGCAACTGTAGACCTTGAAAGGCGTAGAAGCGGAAAAAATGTTTGCCAACACGATATTCAAATTATGTTTGTACATACGTCGATATGTTTTGACGTGTAGTGTAATGTTTGTGTGGAGGCACGTTTGAAAATCGAACGGTGGAAGTGTACAGGCTGGTTTGATTGACAGGACTTGGTTTGAAAAAAGAACTGGTGTAAAAAAAGAAAGGTGCATTGAACAAAGTTTAGTTGTACAGAGGAAAATAATGTCGATAACGTCGGCTCTGTGATGCCCGATGGGCTAAGCACAAATTACACCCAAACTCAATCTGCCTAGCCTTTTCCCAACTAAGTTGGGGTAAACTTCCAGTCTAACCGGATGCAGCTGAATACCAGTATTTTACATGAAGCGACTGATCTGACCTCCACAATCCAGTTACTGGGTAACACGATACCCCTTGGTAAGACTGGTTGTCAGACTTTTGAGCTTCTGACTACCCGAATGTCAAAGATGTACGAATGACAGCCAGAACCAATGGCTTAACGTACTTTCCGAGGCACGAAGGGGTCTCGATGTGTATGGTCACCCATCCATCAGCAAACCGACCGAGTCAAGCGTATCTTCCTTCGATCGACCTGAGCGGCTTTTATTATTTAGCAATGAGTACACATACTAAGGTTATGTTATGTTGTAATAATAAAATCAATTATTTTCAGAAATCAATAGAAACAAAATGTACGATGTTGCAAAAAATTCAAAATGTTAAGATTACATAGTCATTGGCACTCGGTTCAATACGACCATGTTAAGAGACCTCGTTCGGATATAACCCTGATATGAAAGTGGTTTCATTTTCAGGGTTTAAGTCTGAAGGCAAGTAAAGTAGGAAAATTAAGAATACAATAATGCTATATGTGTAGGAACATTGATTGGTTGAGACGTAGAGTATAACTAGCTGTTTCCCGCGATTTCGTCTGCGATGTCCTTCTCCAGACCATGGTCTACCCCTGTGCCAAATTTCATCCAAATCCGTTCAGCCGTTTTAGCGGCAAAGCGCAACAAACCTACAAACAAACTCACTTTCGCATTTATAATACAAAAAAGTTAGGAAGTTAGGATATAATATTTATAATATATAATATAAATAATAATATTATATTATAAAGTTAGGATTATGTAAGCACGTAAATATATTTATCTAAAACTATTTTATCAGCAGGAAAACACCAAAAAACTATGAATAAAATCTGTTACGGCCAGATTTTTCGTCGGTAAATCGAGTACATTGTTAGGTCTACATCAATATCCGAACACTTCAACGTCACAGGCACGCCTGAAATGCTATTTAATTTATTTGAAAGCTTTTAATACGACGATGGACAAAAAGTGGGCTAATCTGCGTATGGGCCGAGCCCAGACAATATACGCAGTACGCACGTAATACAGGATATGTTACTGATTTTTTGGTAAAAAAAGAAAGAAAAACATTTTTACCCGACTACGGCGAAGAAAAAAGGAGGGTTATGATTTTGACCGGTATGTATGTTCATCTGTTCCCTCCTATCTTCCAAACCACTTATCACAATTTGACAAATGAGGTATCGTTAGAAGCGTCGTGATTGTCCGCTGGTTATAGGCTGAAGTCACATTAAATTAAAAATGGCGCCCTCTAGAGGACATAAAGTGAGGAACTTAAAAAAAAAAAATGGTTTAAGTACCATGTTGGGTATCAAATGAAAGGGCTTAATGAGCACATTAAAAATATATATATATATATATTATAACCCCAAAAGAATTTTAAAAAAAGATCCGGAGACAAATTAAAAATCCGGAGTCACACGTAATCTGTTCGATTTATACCATAACACGTGTGACTCCGGATTTTTAATTTGTCTGTCTGTGGTGTCTTGTTTATACCTTTTAAGTCGTAGTTGGGTTTTAGTTTTTATTACTTCATTTTTTTAGAAACAGATACAAACAGTAAAAAAGGTGCATTAAAACTAACCAATAATCTAACTAAACATATTTTTCAAATAAAGGAACACAAAAAAAAAAAAAAAAACGTTGGTACTTTAGGGGTATGAGGAACAGGGTGTAAAGTTCACTCATCCACCATAGAAAAGGGAGGATCCTCCTACCAGACGGGTGTTGTGTCTGGCGGGCAACTGCCCAATGATTGATATTGGGTTTTTGTATATATGTCGACTGCACGGTAAACTCTAATTGCGCGATGCAGGATTTATGTGATGTCAGGATTTTTGTGTGACGTCAGGTCTTCGATGCGTAGTTCGCATGTGGCGATGTAGATGCCGCCACAGTACGAGGCATTGGGACTTTCTATGAAAGCAAATCGATATTTCAGGAAGATGTTTAAATATATTAAAGTTATTTTTAACATCATCAATTTCAAGTATAGGGTTTGTTTGGTTCGACTTTGTATTTATTTTTTAAATTTTATTATTTACTTATTTTTGCCAAAAATTAACAGATCGGCAGTCGCCCCAAATAAAATATTGGTGTATTCAGCTGCATCCGGTTAGACTGGAATCCGATCCCAACATGGTTGGGAAAAGGCTAGATGATGACTTATTTTTGCCTTTGGAGGAGACCTTTGCCCAGCAGTGGGACAACATTGGTTAACTAATAACAATAATACTTATTTTTGCCAATATAAGGTAAACTAAATCAGCACGAGGAAATCTGGTCTAACAGCGAGAGAATTCAGGATGAATGAAACAGATTATCGGTCGTATTTCAATTGATCTATGTAGCAGTATTCTTAAAGAAATTTTCTAATGGAAACTTCGTGAAAATAAAACATTACTCTGTTTAAAGTAAATCATGTATAATAATATTTTCATAATCGAATCGCTTAAAAAGCCAATTACCAGCCATCGTTTTTCTCTGAAATTCAGCAGACATAATAGTATTTAGGCGTTGTCAACCTTTTGACCTCTAGCGACGATTTATATAATACAACGTAGAAAGGTATAGACACACAGGTATTGATACCGTGCCTACTTATTATATATGAATATAAGGTGTATATTTTCATACACGAAAGCTCTTGAGGGGTCATTGCATCATTATGAACAACTTTCACTATAGGACGAACCCTGAAATCGCGAAAAATAAATCAGCTGTTCCTACATTTGACGTACAGCAAACTGTACGTCAAATGTAGGAACAGCTGATTTATTTTTCGCTAAAAATCAGCTCTTCCCTACATCAAAATGTAGGGAAGAGCTGATTTTTTTCTCGATTTCAGGGTTGGTACCATAGTGAAAGTTGTTCATGATGAGAGTATGAGTACAATGACCCTTTAAGAGATTTCGTGTCTGAAAAGATACACCTTATATATTTTTTTTTTTTTTGTTTAGCCTAGCTATGCTTTCCCACTGGGCAAGTCGTACCGGGAACTCATTTCCCGCGCCACCTCGAACCAGCTTTCACACCTATTTTATTAAGCTATTATGAAAATATTGGAATTACGATGACCTTTCCTCATTGGCATTCATTTTCTGTTATTTGTATCCATCCTGCAAAAACAAAACCAACGAGATAAAAAAGTTTTCTGTTTGAACGGGGTGGTAATCAAAAAGTTAAAGGTCTGAGTTACTAACACTTGTAGGCCAAATTAAGTGTTTATAATACAGATACGTCCATAATTGGTACATAATGTGAGTAGATGAAGATTGTGCATATTATATTTGCCAATACCTACTAGGAATTGGCAAGTATATGCACAATTTAATGTGTAGGTATTACCTACACACTAAATTGTGCATATACAGTATGCAAGGGTAAACACCGTTGTCACTCAAACCATGGGTAGTTGACTTAAATATAAAAATAAATGACCCAGTAACAACAAAAAAAAACCTTATTTTCATTAAAAGATTTTAAAAAGTAAATATCCGTCACTGTCCCGATACTCATGGATACGCGTTTGAAAGAGCTGCGAAACAGCTGACAGCCAGTCATGTAACGTCCCGCGCGCCCCGCCCGCCCCCGCCAACCGCCGGCCGCGGCCGGTCGTTGCCCTTGCGTGTAGGGTGAAATATTCTTGTGGAAAAATGTAGAATTTCTTTAAAAAAATAAAGTTGTATTTTTCCATTGATTTTACGTTCTATATATGAAACCAAACCACTGGTTTCAAAGATACCAGTGTTTACACTAACACCCTGTATTTTAAAGTACTTAGGGGTTTATTTATAAACGTTGCATAAAGTTGAGTCAAAAACGTCATCGTCAAAAATGCATGGTTAAACAGTCGCTAATCATTCCTTAACTTTAAGCAACGTTTATAAATAAACTCCTTAGTGTTTATCATTAAATTGTGCTTTTGTATGTTGTGTTTTTTCTTCTGTATTACATCTGATAAATTATTTATTTGTCTGTCTATCTAATCTATACATAAGTACCTATAAACTATTGAGCCTTTGGCCCTTTGCTGCCTTTCAGGGTTTCAAAACCGGGACCCCATGTCCCGGTTTTGAGGCCCTGAACGGGAAAAGTGTTATTTGGTTGTTTTTCTTGGACTTTTTCAGTAGTATCACGAAGTCTGTATTTGCACCCGGCTAATAAGATAAGATAACATTTATTTCAGATATTCCATATTACAACACATACATTTTATAACATATATGTTTTTATTGACATAAAAACAAAACAAAAACAAAACACACACAATAAAAATAAAAAAAAAGCAGTTAACACAGTAGGACCGGGAGGAACTGTCCACTGCTCACAGTTCAGTATGCACACGTATCCAATGACGCAGCAATGGAGAGTCCCACCTAATGATTCGCCCCCGATAACTTGGGACTTTTAACATAACAGGTGAAATGTGGGTGTACGGTGCATCTCGTACGGTACCTACACCCTGATGGATAACAGGTGTGATAATATATTATGGTAATATCTTTTTTTTTATTTGCATAAAAGTTACTGGAAACACTTGAACGAAACGTGGTTGTATTTATAACTTTCGATGGTCATGTATTTATTATCTAGCTATTTTTAGAGTGGGTTGTTCGCTGTTTCATACCAACAAACTCTCTTTTAAAATTATTTCTGCAATTTACCTATTCCAAAGGTAACCAGACTAATCACCGAGTGGGTGACAATCAATGGATTTTAGGAGACATTGTGGTTTGAAGTTCAAGCGAAAATGACGGGACGACCCTTAAAGCCTATTTGTCTGTATTGTATTAGCAGAAATAACTGAAAAGCTACTCTAAAAATTTGGAGAAATGCCTTTGTTTTTGTGGATCAAAATCATGGTATAATTGATGTGTTCATTTAAAGGATTTAGGGCGTAATTTTTTTTTATAAAAAATAATCTAAAATATAGAGTTTAAACGAAAACAATGCAATCTAATTATTTAACATTCCCCACACACAGTGAGGGTCGCCGTCAGTCGATAATCTGTATGACATTTCGTACTGAGAACGTCTGCAGGTCGAAAAAAGGGCACACAGCTTATTGGGTGCAAAAAAAATCTGTTAGTTTCTATTGAAAACAAGACGAAAGCAATTATGTTTTGAAAGCTTTTCATAGTATCGAGAGTCACATCGATAATGTCTACCTTTTCAGACTTCAGAAGATTTGGCTGTGAGTAGGTAACTATTTATTGATAATGTTTAAACTTAATTGACAGGTAATAATAACAAATACTAGGTAAATAAAATATTCATATAAAAATGCTAATTTATTTAAAAAACGAGACTTCATAAAATCATCATGATGTCACGACATTAGAGGAATAATAAAATTATACCTAAAGGTATTTAAAAGATCAAGTAAATAATATTTGTGTATTTTGGAATGTGTTGTATTTAACTGGTAATAGAGCAAAAAAGCAGCGGTGGCGCAGTGGTAACGATCCGGACTTACTAGTTGTAGGTCATGGGTTCGAACCCAGGCAGGCGCTTTACTTTGTGTAAACCAGCATACAGATAATGTACAGACGTCCCGTTTTGAGTTAAAAAAAAATGGTCAGTTTATGTAAATACCAGTGGTCGTAGTCGAGCTATGGATTATGATGGTGAGACGAAAAACCCACATGTGATTCGAATTTCATCATAGATCATAAAAATCAAAACATCCATGAAGCGAAATATTGTGGCGTTGCTGGCGTCAAAGTTTAAATTCCAATGAAAATGACCCGAACAACGTTTTCTGTTTTTCAGAGTCAACTTTTACAGCACAACTTTTCCACCTGCAGTGTCAAACTATGCGCACAAAATGAACTGAAACCAAACAGGTTGATTGACCTTCATTATAAACAAACAAGGTGAGTTTGATATAGTAAAAAATTACAGTAGGCAGGTAACTAATTTGCAGCATGTTTGACTGGGTAAAAAAAAAATGGTGTCAGTCAGATAATAAAAAAAATATTAGACACTTATTTTTTGCTTTATAAATAATAATAAAAAAATATTTAGATGAAATGCTTTAAAGTTAGGGACTGAGGGCTCGCTACGTCACAAGTCAGTATAAAATCTACCGACCAGAGACGTCATGCCACATTGTAACTCAATGTATTGCCGTAATTTTTTGATTACGTAAAAATAAATACATGTCCAAAATTTTTTTAATAATCTGACGTAAAAAAATCAGCTACGATCCCTATTGTTTTATATTAATTATTATTTCAAAAGTAAAAGAATTGCATCGAAAAAATAATAAACATAGGTAAGTTCCTAAGTACTTTGGGTTTTAACGATACTATATCATTTACTTTTGTTTTTTAAACATTAAAATGTAAACTTGCGATTAATAATTAGTTACATAGTTGGTCTTAGAATTGCAAGCGCCACTGCTGGGTCCTGGGTTTGATCCCAGGGTCGGGCTGTGATATTTTTATAAGAAATTCAGTCTGGAGGTATATATAACCGGTTAATGGTAATATGGATGGGATTTCAATTTTATTGATAATAATAAAGTATTCATAAAGGGTGAGCTCTGAGGACAGACAATGAGTAGGCGTTTTGATTCCTCCACACCCTTGCGGCAAAGGGTGTGCTGCTCTAATTACATAACTATAGCTAAATATAATTTATAGGATAGGTATATTATTTTCGTTCCGTCCATAGAAAATTCCTCAGAGTAAGCACACCAATGGAATGGTTGTTGTGTAAGTTGCCACCGCCAGCAGGGTCATCTGCACCCCAGTGTCATCGTAAGCGTATTGCCACCCCAAAGCCTGCTTGAACCTGACCGTAACTATGACTCAGGCTCTATGTACAGTCGAACAAGCTATTTGGTATACAGGCAAAATATATTATTTTCCGCTACACTGCCAAAATTCGTTTTGATTTTGTGTGTGAAATTTTTGTGCTTATGGCTTAGGAGAGTGACGTACAAGGATTGTTGACTTCTGAAAACACTCATAAAATTGTTTAAAGTAGTTGCAAGTTATCTGCCTGTATACCAAATAGCTTGTTCGACTGTACATAGTTCGAGTGTCGGTGTAGTTACTACAGCAACACTCATAGGTAATCTATAAATTGGAACACAGCATTGCTGCTTAAGTAAACCTGAAATGGATAACTCTTTCTAAATGAAATCACTTCTAATTGTTACTCAACGAAATAACTAATTTGTAAAATACAGAGGAGCCATCTATAGTTATATAGGTATTTCAATTATCAATTTGCTCAGAGAATTCAATTTACAAAGCGTTTTATGACTGTTATTTGTCTGAGCTTAGTTACTGCCTTGCTGCGCACGCGCAGCTTCCGTAAAAACATTCCTAGGTGGTCTGCCTAGCCTTTTCCCAACTATGTATGGTTTGGCTTCCAGTCTACCCAGATGCAGCTGAATACCAGTCCTATTTAACATGGAACGACTGCCTATCTGACCTCCACAACTTCCTAGATAATAATATTGGTTGTCAGACTTGGATAGGTACGCTTATGTGATGCTGTGACGTTATAAATCATTATTTTTGCCCACTTAGCAAACCCGTAAAAAAAATCAGGCTTTAACTTATTAATCGTTTATACCCGCAAGCTTTTTGTTTCATAATTATATTAACCTACCTCACCAGCCGTCTTAGGTCTACGAATGCCATCTCAATGACATACACTTATAATTTTACTTATTTATTGTGCTATAAAATTCCGTGTAATGCGAAAGTATAATAATGGGGCCATATTTTATGGCTAAGTGTTTCAACGAACCAATCGTTCTTTAGAATCTTAGAGGACAATATAAATTATCTATTTCAAAATCTGGGCGAATGTTGAGTTCTCAATTAACTGGTGCAGATAGTGCCATCCACGAAGACGCGCCCCACTCCGCGATTTCTCTACTGTAAGCTGTACTTTAGTACGGAACGGAGCGGAGTTGGGGGTGTCTTCGTGAATGGCACTGTCTATAGTCTGGTTGATCTTTATGGAAGCAATTGGTCGTGAATTTTGAGGTAAACAGTATTTGTTACAGTTGCATTTCGGTAATTCCGGACTAGTTTCGGTCTTTCCCGGAGCCGCAATGTCAGGAGCTTTTACAAACAGGAATACCACTAACCCAGGTCAAGAAAATTGTTACTTTTACTTTTGTTTTACTATTTAGCACAAAATAATGTTTTCGTAACTTAAATGATTGTAGGTTTAAGTTTAAATAGCATGATTTGTAAAAATATTTTTGTATGTTTATCCCGTGGAAAATGTTGTTGATTAAGCATCTTGCAGTATCTTTTTTGTATTTCTTCCTTTAAAATGAAATGCGTCACTATTTGTTTTCCATATTAAATAAAACAAAATAAGAAAATTGAGTTTTTTTTTTAAGCGAATTGTGTTTGAAAATAGACCGAATGATGTTTTCAAACCTGGAAGACATGATTACCTACTAAACTATCGTTTAGGCGATAAAGGCCACAGATATAACGGTCAGATCACATGAGTAGTCATGCTCCTATTCAAAACCATAGCAAATCAATCATTAAGGGCTGGTAGGAAGCAAAATTGCCTGTCTTCAATTTGATTTTTCATGAAATTGATAAGGCTTAGGTGTAAAATAAAAATAGTATGAGTAACTACATGATATTTCCAAACTTTTTGTGGAACAGAAACACAGAATATTAAAATTTTCTCGATAAAAAAATATCACGAAGTTACTTCTAATTTTCACGTATTTTCGATTTGTACTTAAAATGCTAATGCCTATTATAATAAAAATTAGATGATTATATGTATTAAAACAAGGCAAAAAAAATTGTGTAGGCTTTTTTTTTTATTCCTTTTATTTTTGGTTTTATTACGAATCAAAGCTTGTAGGACTTACGACGTTCTTAGTTCGTGGAAGAAGCCATCTTCCGTCGCACATTACGGGAACTTCAAGCATATTTTTGTTTCACAAATCAGTCGGCGTCGCTCTGTTGAGACGAGAGGACTACGCTCAAATTTTTAGCTGCGCTGAGATATTATTTATTTTCGTAAATAATATTTTCGTAATTTATCACATTCCACAAAAGAAACTGAGACATAGAAAACATGAAAAATACACTAAAACCACTTCCAAAACGAATATTACAAGTGTTATTGATTGATAAATAAATAAATACCGAGTCTAAATAAACATATAAAATTCAATGTTGATATTTGAAAACTCAAGATGACATACATTTTATTTGACAGATTTTTGACTGGTATAGTAGCACGGAGTATAGAAAGAAGTAGGTAAAACTAGCGCCATTGCTCTGTATTGCGGTGAATTTTCTTGCGGAGAAAATTTGCAACATAGCCAGCGAGCCCATTCCACGTTCATTTGAAAGTTCGCACTGGAGATTAAATCTTATTGCGATATACTCAGGATCCAAATTCGTTTACTCCCACTTTTTTTGACAAACTTCTTGTAAGGTGACCCTTAGACGAACAATTGGAGCGACTGACCGCCCCTAAATAAAACTTGTTTAGAATAATACCTTTATTCTTCGGTTATTTGTATAACGAACAAACTCGAACAGATTCCGTATGACTCCGGATTTTTAATTTGTCTGTCCGTGATGTCTTGTTTATATCTCTTTAGTTGACTTTTTTGTCGTAGTTGGGTTTTAGTTTTTACCTGACTACGGCGAAACAAAAAGGAGGGTTATAATTTTGACCGGTTTCTATGTATTTATCTATGTCTGTTCCCACATATTATCTTCTAAAAGACTCATCAAAATTTGACAAATGAGGTATCGTTGGAAGCTTCTTGATCGTCTGCTGGTCATAGGCTATATGAAGACACATTAAATTGAAAATGGCGCCCTCTAGATGACATATCATGAACAACAAAAAATATTTTTTAATCATACCATGTTGGGTATCAAATGAAAGGTTTTAATTAGCACATTTCAAAAATATATATTATAACCCCAAAAAAAACCGCGACAATCAAGAAGAGTATATTGCCATATGTTTATGTTAACGCGTGGGATGATAACTGCCGCTTCACGCGCCGCCGCACCGTAAACAGAAAAAACGTCAGACGCGCCGCGTGACGCCACACTGCACGCGACGCGCCACGCCCCGCGTCTCCGTAAATGAGGCCTAAAGTTATAATGCAACTTGGCATGTTTTCAAAGCTACAATTTCAACAGTTACAAAGAGGGACCATACTAAACTTTCTACTAAGGGACTAGTTATAACAAGCGCCCGAGACGCGCATTTTGAATGCTGCGTTTCGGGCGCTCAATAAAATTGTATGAATTCCTATGTAACGAATTATATCAAGCGCTGCAGTCTAAGCGAGCGCCCATGCCGGGCGCCGTTAGGCCTGCACATGTCGCAACTTGCCACTCTCAACTTGCATCTCCGTTGTGCGATTTACAAATAAGACTGGGAGAAAATATGCCGCGGGTATTGCTGCTACGTGCGCCGCCGTGATGAAACGCCGCGTGTGACGCGGCTATGCCATTCGCGGGCTCCGCCGCAAAAACGCTCCATTTCAAACAAACGCGTGTAAAATCGCGTCTCCGTAAACGCACTCATACAACGCCATATGTTTGAATTCAGTGCGAGCCGCGCCGCCCAAAGCCACGCGCGACTCCTCGCGTCTCCGTAAATGAAGCCTAACCGTGCCCTTAACGCTTGGA
Organism: Lithophane semibrunnea; assembly: GCA_947363905.1. NCBI lineage: Eukaryota > Metazoa > Arthropoda > Insecta > Lepidoptera > Noctuidae > Lithophane > Lithophane semibrunnea. The sequence goes on along the minus strand of OX376194.1, from coordinate 12,397,431 downwards.
CGCGAGTTCCTTTTTCACTATTTTTCCTTGTCATTTTCTCCGTATTAGTAATAAACTTAAAAGAAACACGGTTCAAAAGTTACAACAAAATGTGGAAATCTTGTTGCGTTTGACGAGCGTCCAAAACGCGCCGGGCGCGCGCCCAAAACACAGCGCCGGTACTGAGCGCGTACCTCGGGCCTTTGTTATAATTAGTCCCTTTGGTACTTTGGCACCCATTTACATAGATGAATGGATGTCAATTCTTTTAGTGGTAAAGCCGACAATCCTACATTTATTTCTTTTGTGCAGAACTCGACCTCTTTTTCACATGTTTCAAATGTTTTCGAAGGGGATTGTTCGCGTTTGGTGCAGGAAAGGTTTTCATGACACATTCGTTGCACAATACAGTGCAAAATTCATTATACGAATATTATTTTTTACTTGGGTATCACTTTGCACGATCCTCCAAAGAGAGAAATCCACGATATAGCATTATATTTATTACTTGGTAACACAGTTTTCCAAAAAGACGTCATTAGGTACAAATTGTACAAGGTCCTAAATAAAATTTGGTAACATTTAAATTTGAACTTTTTCACGTCAACATTGAGTTTCTAGTTCCAAAACATGAACATGATCTATAGTTCTGAATTCAAGCTTAGCGTATCGTATAAGCAAAATAAACTACAGAAGATTGAAATTCGAATTCTATAAACGCCAGACGAAAAGTTTCTGCTGGCGGGAAGGCATTTTGTTTTCGTCGTGTTTAATGAGAGGGGTAGGTAAGGGTTGCGCGGGTGAAATATGATTTTTTGCTGTCAAACTACTCCCCCTTAATTATACCTCTTTACAGTATAGGTCACACCTTATATTCATGATGCGTCATAATGTAAGCGGTACCTACAGCTTAGAAATGACGTCAAGTTCTAGCCTTCTGTCAAATTATCCCCTACCACACAGACCGACTACAATTACTTATTTTATGTCTTTACAATAACTTTGCAGCTTCACAGTAATTATTCAGAAGATTAAAATAGAAACAATAATATTCTATTGCTTGGTTGGGACTGTCTGAAGCAACGAAGGTTTAAAATAGTAAACCAAGAGTAAATCAAGAGTAAACCTCTAAAGCCAAGGTCATTAATTCGTATTTTTTTTTAATTCCTAGCATTTCATAAGCGCCTTTTTGGTCTCGCACAGGTCTTCTTTTTCTCATACACTTTGTTTTTTCACTATTTTGTTAAGTCTTAACGTTTTTTTTTATTTTTTTTTTATTTTTTTCATGATTTTGTTAGTTTTAATGTTTGCTTTTATTGTTTTATTTCCTGTGCGTGTTCCAAATAAAATATTTTATTCTCGTTCTTACTTTTAAAATCCAGTTGGTGGGTCCAGTAATTACGATGCCACAATGTGAGACAACAGAACTGAAAGGAACAACATAGCAGCTAGGGCTTTTAAACCCATAGCTTCTGAAGGCTATTGGAAAATCAAACCGGAAGTAAGTAGAAGAAAGTTGCTGTAGACGGATAGATTATGGTAGTGTCCCTTATCTTTTTATCATTAGCACCATCCCGTTTTCGCAGTGGAATAATGATGGCATTAATCCTTACTAATATTATAAACGCGAAAGTTTGTAAGTATGGATGGATGGATGGATGGATGGATGGATGGATGTGGATGGATGGATGGATGGATGGATGGATGGATGGATGAATGTTTGTTACTCTTTCACGTAAAAACTACTGAATGGATAACAGATAGTTTATAACCTGGATTAACACATAGGATACTTTTTATCCCGATATTCCCACGGGATCGAGACTTACGCGGGTGAAACCGCGGGGCGGCTAGTATTTCATAATACTACCCCAGGATTTTAATAGCATTATCTTCATAATCAGCCGTAAGACATCCTTGGAGATAGGCCTTCAAAAGTTACCACCTTCAATCTAATGGGACAGCAGAACTCGCAGCACGAAGTTTAAGCAGTCTTACATACCTATTAAAGACGGAAAAAAAAAATTGACCCAGGTGATATTGATCTAACTCGTAGTTTACTTAGGATTTCTTGTTTCTTTTTCTTTATTGTTCTTCTTTTCGTGTGGTTAGTGACTAACCAGGTGACAGATCCAGGCCTCTGACTTGGCTTCACATGCCGTCGAGAAAATATCTCTCAGGCATGCCAGTTTCCTCCCGATGTTTTCCTTCACAGTTTTTAAAGCAAGAGATAATTATACAATACGCACATGAATATGTAAAGCCGTGGGTTCGAACTCAAAACCTATGACTTGGCAGTAAGATGGGCACGCCACGAGGCTATCACTGTTTACTAGAGCTAGTATATATATCTGGTGTTCAAAACTTAGTACCACACTTTTCAAATTGCAATTTCTCCTAAACTGTAGGAGCCATGGTTTTGAAATAAAAAACGTTCTGTAGCACATCAGCTTTCTTAGAAATTATAGTCTATTATACATAAGTAACACCAAAAAATTGCCATTTTTAACTTACTGGCAAAAAACTCAAACATCATTTATAATACAGTTTTTTTGACACCTTGGCCACAGATTTAATTATTTATATTTTAATTATAATACTACGTACAGATACCCAATCCCATACAAAGAAATGACACCACCGTAAGTCTAGCTATTGAGCTGGCTATTTTTCATCCTCCATTTTTTTAAGTTAAGTTTACCCTGTCATCACTTGAGTAAAACGCCATCTATCGCAAAGAGCTCTCGACAAAATAATTTACAGATGGCTCCTTTATCATTCTAAGGGTTCGAATTGAAGTAAACGGCTTAATTTAAGTTTTTTGTTGAAAATATTTATGAGTGTAAATACATAAATCAGCGTTAAACAAAGATGTTTTGATTTTTACTAATATTACCTCAGCCAAAATTTGCCGTATAACGCTTTTTAGTGATTGTTAATTTCATAAATTGTTACTTATGCTGCCATTTATGATTTTTTTTGAAGACTAATTATAATTTGTTCGAGTTGAGACCCCATGCCTTGGCTTTTGAATCAAAATTCATTGATCAAGAAATAAATGTGAAAACAAAAAGAGTCAAAAGTTGCAACAATTTGAAAAAGAGTGTTATTGTTTATAATGTTTGTTTAGCCATTCCTTAAAAGATTTTTTATAAAAATTTTATTTTTGTAATCCTTTTTATTTCGAAAATATATCTTCGATATCGAGTAGACAGGTAACGGATCTACATAGTGGCACGATAAAAGTTCCGCAACATAATTAATATCAATTTTGTGGTAACATTAACACATTGTCCATACTTGTCAATATTTTTTTGACAATACGGATATTGACCAGTCAGTCTCGTGGCACAAAAAATGCATTTTGCGATATGATTAATAGAGTTGTTAGACTTTTTCGTAAGTATGCCATTCTTTCCTGTCTTGTTGGATAGTTTATTTCCGGCAATTTTGCTTTAGGTTCATTTGTATGCTGTCAGCTTTCCTTCTCATAATTTGTTTCTATTTAGAGGTCTCATTATTGGTTCAAGAAATAGGAAGTAAGTTTATAGTTTGGTGCGCATTCCAAATAATGCTTTCTAAGTTTTTGTAAAGTACGAGTTTTTGGTAAGTAAACAAAACTAAACGCAAGTTTATTAAGGAAAAGTGTAAGAAGCTACTTTTAAGGGCGCACTCTACCTCAAATAGCTTAGCTGTGTGAGCATTAATTTTGAAATAAATATATGTTAAAGTTGAGGATTGATGCTAGGTTATTTGTTTGGCGAAAACAAGATAACATAAAATTGTCTCGATAGAAAAAAAAATACAAAGTTACCTCTAAACAGAAATATAAACCGCTGGTATTCAAAAATACTTCAAATTAGATCATGAAACTGAGCTATCTATAAAGCAGGTCTTATGTTTTTTTTTTTTTTAAATTACCATTATTTTCACCGTAAAAAGCAATTTCCTAAACTTTTCGACGCTTGAGAGTCGCTAGCGCCCCACTCCGTCTCGCTCTCACGCAGGTCGCGAGTAGTTATGGTGCGAGCGAGATAAAATCTGAGGTAGGGTACAACCTTAAAGGTAAACTAAAGGAACGTAGAACAAAAGGATTATTTTATCGATATTATTGAACATTTAATTCAATGAAAGAATACATAGTTCCTGTACACACAAAAATAATTTAGAAGAGTGGTGATAAAATGAGCATTCGCTCGTTTGGTCTAAACCGACCTGTTGGTGAAAAATTGTAAACGGTTACAGCAATTAAAAAACCGAAGACGTTTTTAAAATGAGATTACGGGTGATCAACAGTTTCTTTAAGTTGATGGAAAACTTAGTAGTGTTAAGCTATTTTTACACCACAGCCCGCAATAATGTAAATGGAGCCAAGTAGCTACCCACTACAGATTTTTATAACACGATAGTACTAACAATAGAACAGCTTGAATGTATTTTTAAATGAACATAGAACTCGTAGTAGGGGTAGGTTACGTCGGCCCCGACACGAATATCGGGCCCGGGGAGGGGTGACCACCCCCCACTCGTTTTACGTGATTGAATGAGAAATTGTTAAAAGATCAAAATTTTTTAAGGGTTATTTTTTATAGACCGGTGTATGGACTCTAGGCTTTTTAACTATTATTTTCGCCTTTGATTTTTTAAATTCTTTGTTTTAAGATTTGTGGAATTTATTTCTTTGTTTTCTTTTCTTTTATTTGAAAATTGCCAGGAAGTTATCAAAGAGACATTCTGCAGCCTTTTCCGGGGCCATTTAAAATAAACGTACCCGCTTATTCCACTCCCTTCTACCAGACAATACGGCAATTAAGCAACATTCTTCAAGTTGACAGTCTTCGCAAAAATGAAAAAAAAAAATCTACAATTGACGGGGAGGGAAATCGCGGTTCGGATCGAGGGCGTTAGCGGACAGTACTTGTGTTTAATTAAAAATAATGTCTGAGGCAGTGTTTTCCCGACAATAACCGAGCCCGGACGAGATAGCTTGTTATATAAATTTCTGCAGACTCCTGGGGGACGTGCCGGGAGAATAAGGCGAGGAAGCGGCGGTAGTGTGAGTATATTATACCCATTTTCTGGGTCGTCCTTCCTACAAATACGTTTTATGCGGAAGCCAGTCAGACTCCACCGCTCCAAAGTAATACAATCTGTAAAACAATAGCCCAAGACTCAGTTTACAATGTCGCAAACACAGTCCCGGTAAAAGGTACTTATTTGATTAGGGTGTCAGGCGTATCACCGCGAGAGTGTGAGCGCGGATCCCGAGGTTTTGGATAAAATTTGCGTGTTTCGATTTTTTGCTTATACCGCCGCCCCCGTAAATTGACGTGAAATTGTTTTTATTTTCTTTATCAAACAAAATTATTTTAGTCTAGTTATTAAACTTTGCTAAAACTACGTTGCAAGACTAAAGAGATCGGAACACAATAGTTGCTAACGCAAAGCCGTATTAGAATTCATATCGAGTCCCCTGAAAGCCCCTTCATCTCTTTCATGGGAAAGGACCTCTATAAATCATCGAAAAAGACGTTAATATCTGAACTCTGTACAAAAAGCGTGACCTTGTCGTTTGAGTCGAGAATGGCCGGACGGGATCGTGCGGAGCCGTGCGGACGGTAGAGTTTTCGTACATTGTCATAGCCGAACGTTGTATGCAAACTAACTGGTCGTCTCGTCAATATGAAATGTGAAAAAGCAAAAAATATCGTCGAAATGAACGGTCCATCGATCTCCGGTGACTCGCTCCCGGATTTTCCATTGGGAAATGAATTAGCCGAGAGCTGAAGCGGCGAATTTACATTTTTATTGACAAGCAATCTATTTTCAAAGCAGATGGCAATGGAAGTAAGGAATCTTTTATGTAGCGGAAAACACGAAAGCATATTATAGTAAAAATGCTTTGTCATCAATTACTTCATGTCGGAGGGTAAATTTTTATCACGCTAACTGTATTAAGTCTTATTAATAATTTTCTGTGAACTAGACATTTCCATTATTATTGTTTTTAAATAAACAGCGATTTTATTACATTTACTAGACTGAAAATGAATACCAAATATCTATAAGTCTCCATTAGCTTATTTATGTAAACAAAAACATGGTAAAAATCTAAAAATATCAATATACACAAGCCTAAATAATAGATCTGTTCAGGTATTCATACACGAACCCAAAGTATAATTTTCACAACAATATTAATTAACACTACCTCCACACGCTATAAAGTTACCAGTAAAATATGTGACGTCATCATATTCAAGCCGCACTGCAAAAGTAAAGCGAATAAATGTCAGCAACACAGATACGGCCCAAGCTCATCTACAAATTGAGGCGAAAACGCGAAGTAATTATTTAAACCGTCATATAAATTACTGCTCAACTTTTCACGCCAGTTTTGTGTGTGTGTGTGTGCGTGAAACGCTGTGTAAATACGCACGGGTGTGTGCGTATCTCACGGCGGACTGAAAATGGTTCCATCATTTTATTCCTCCATCCTTTTTCAGCATTGTGTTACTTTTATACAGGGTGCTACTACAGTAAATAGAGAAATTCACAGATTCGATTGAGTAAATGTTGCAATATTTTTTATTGTTGTTGAAACGATTTTCCCAATTTAAAAGTTTTCAGTATTATCAGCAAACAGCCTTTTTTAATCATTTCAGCAATATTCATTCAGTTGTGAAGAGTGAAACAATGAGATATTCAAATAAATAGGTACAGAAACGGCCAATCCCTACTACGAATTTTCACCGCATCGTCTACTTGAGAGCATCTTAAATCCTTATTCTGTAAATCAAGTATATACTGTGCAAGGGTAAGTATCAGCTTGAAACATATTTAGCTTTGTTCCCTTCACTACGGTTAATCTGTCCCGTTTCCTCCCGTGTCAAGTGCAGATAGACTTTTTGGGTCGGGCGTGAGGGGTGGGGGGAAAGGGATAGCCGGCCCGAGGGGGGACCGCCACCCGTCCTGATGATGAAATATTGTACACGTGGTCTGATTTTGAATGACAACGTTTCCTCGGCCGCGCGGGAGCACCCACTCTCAGCGCGACGTTTTTATAGCGAATTGAGGATTTGTTGTAACGATCAGCTTCTTTAACGTATTTTTTTACTAGCTTGCTTTCCCCCTTTTACAGGAAGATGCTGCCTTTGTTTTTGATTTTTTTCGATTTTATTTACCATCAAGTATGTAAAGTAAATAATCAGTACTTGGTAACAGGTAAAGAGGGCAAGGAGAGACCCAAAAGGTCATGTGGCCCGTGCCCTTGGCCGGCTTGTTTATTAATTCGTACCCGATGTCCACCCGCTCAGCGCCCGCCACCCTCCCTAACCCTAATGGGCGGGAAACAACACGGCTTTTAAATTTCGGGCTTTCCTAAAATTTAATCAAGTGATTTTTTTCATTTTATCGCGTGTAAAATTAGCTTTATTATTTATTAAATCGGGGAATTGCGGAACCCGCTTGCGTGCGGTGCTTACACAAGTTGACCGTTACTTTCCGAGCCAAACAAACATCAACATTTTCCTAATTTATATTACACCGCTGATCCCTAACCACCAGAACACTTTAATCTCCTCAGAGTGTATCGGCGGAGGCCCTACTATTTATTCCCACTTCTTATTTTCACCTTGCTTGCGGTAAATAAAAATAGCCCGTACAACGGAACATCAACCTATTCTGCGACACATTTCGGTTCACATTTGTGTGGAGAAAGGGATCCGTTGTTGGACCGGTCGTCGAACTAGTCAACTGATTAATTCGCCCCTTACCTCGAGAGGAGATTTATTGGTTCCGCCGTACGCAAAACTGCGGGTAGGTAAAAAATCTCTATCGAAAATTGAATAGAAAAGCCATTTCGGGGCCACGAACGAATTCTGTTGATACGGCTCGCATTCGCTTTCACGGCTATCTTCATTTTATTTACCTGAGTGAAGTTAAAACACCAGCTTAATATGGGTTGGTATCTACGTAAAGATGTTCATGTGGCTGCCAAGCTCCCATTTTTATTAAGCTTCCGCTTTTCAAGATCGGAAGTGAATCAAAGTTGAATGGCGGGTACCCGCTTATATTGCTTATAAAAAGAGAGGGGTTTAAAAGGTTATCAAGTGATTTTTTGTTTCTTTTATCACGTATTCATGATTATTTTGTTTTTCACGTTAACTATGAAAATAGACATTTCAGTCCTTATTTGTTAACCCGCGTCCGTTGATGTACATTCATTGTAGGCGAACATTCCTCGTAACGTTATGGCTCACTTCGTTCTGCGAAAGTTTCAAAACCCGTACCACAGATTACCCGAACTCTATTTGCAAAATTAGTTTACTGGTGATGAAATTGCTACGAAACGGACTTTATTTTAAGTTATTGGACAGAAAGGATGGCAAAAAAAACGGAAATATCATGACAATATTTTTAAAGTGCCTAAGATAAAAGCCCAGACCCAGAACGATATCGATGATGATATTCAGCCTCAAACGATTGCCTCCAAAATAATCATCATCAGAATTAGATTTTATAACACAATTCAATTGGCCACATTTAGAGTTTCAGCCACAATTTGCAATAAACTGCGGCGGGAAACGGGCGGTTGATTATCGCAAAAAAATCGGGATCTCCCGGAACCTCGACCTACCAACATTCTCGTAATATGTTTGAGGATGAATCCCCCTCGCGGGGAGTTTTTATTTTCGATCTCCTTCGTACCGCCCCGCGTGGACATACGTGCCTCGGCTTAGGTGCGTCAGGGGTTTGTCAAAGAACAATAAATGTAGCTAGAGGAGTCCTTGATTTTTTTCTCAAGGTTCTTGCAGTAATTTCCTAGTACTTAATAAAAATTGCTATCAATAATAATCACACTGAAAGTTACATTACATTCTATGGAATGTTAGTTTATGGCAGTTTATGGGATATTTTATATTAGCTAGTTATCTCTTCAGACATCATATACCTACCCAGGACCGATTAAAAGAAGGACAGATTACAACTCTTAACTAATAACATTTCATGAACCGTTTAATTATTATTGTTAGTTCTGCTAACTAACAAGTCAATCTGCCTAGCCTTTTCCCAACTATGTTGGGAACGGCTTCCAATCTAACCGGATGCAGCTGGATAACAGTATTTTACATGGAGCGACTGCCTATCTAACCTCCACAACCCAGTTACTGGGTAATACGATACCCCTGGTAAGACTGTTTGCCCGACTTTCGGGCTTCTGACGACCCGTAACGACTGTCAAAGCTCCAGGAATGACAGCCGGGACCAACGGCTTAACGTGCTTTCCGAGGCATGGAGGAATCTTGGTATGTAAAGATGGTCGCCCATCCACGGACCAACCGCGGCACAACCTATAAAATATGCGAAACGCAGACACAGAAATTTTTATTGCTTCATGTTCAAAAATTTTACAGTGAAACTACTAATAACTAAGACTGAAGAATAATATTATCAAAAGATTTTTTAACCGGTGTGACCAAATAGGGTACAAATTTTCATTTCATTCAAATAGAATTGAGCAATAAAAATATTTTGCGTAACTCTGAGGCCACGCGAGCGAAGCCGCGAGCAAAAGCTCGTAATTATGAGCATAACCAATTTAAGATTAATAACTTCTTTGTTACTAATGAGTGTACTGACATGCGTCTTATGTGCTGACGTCAGTTTATTTATTTGAGATTAATTTGTCATAGTTGCTTGACGTTCAAGGTATGGTTTAAGCGTTCAGTATTAGAATTAAATCCACCCGATAGTGTCTTTAAGAGCTACTTTATTGACACTTGCCCTAAAGTAGGCTTGCAGAAAAATATCGATATTTTTTGGTTCGATATACTGATTTATTTTTAGGTGATATTTATTATTTCGATATATCGAACATCGATATATCGAAATAAATGTATCAAAAACGATATATTTCCAATAGCAACACCGTTGTCACCACTGACTAAAAACGCTGGAATTCAGAGCCGAAAATGTATTTTCTTTTTCCTAGTTTGGTTTTCCTAATTTATATGAGTATAAAACCTGAACTATAAAAGTATTTTTTTTGTTGAAAATTCCACCGATATAATATCTATTTTTTTTTTCGATATATCGAAATCGATATTGATATTTTTTTAAATATCGATACTATGTGTATCGACTTTTTGACACTTCTTGTAGGTCCCTAGCCCTACCCTAAAGATCCAACCATCCCACGGTCAATCGATGATATCAACCGATCCGGCTGATCCAGCGTGGTGTTCCTATGGTAGTTAAGATCGATTTACGTCTACTGTTTTCATTCAGCGTTGTGGTCTATGTTCAACAGTGGACCTCTGTAGAGTAATCCACTGCTGGACTAAGGCCTCTCCAATCTCACGCCATTCATCTCGATTTTCGGCAACTTTCATCCAACTGCTACCAGCCACCCTGCACAGATCGTATCTCCACCTAGCTTGAGGGCTTCCTACCTTACGTACGCCGATTTTTAGTCTCCACTCATGTTCGACACTGAAGAATTTACTAGTATCGATCGTCTATCTGGATCTGAATGAATGCTTGACCTAGAATCCTCTGATAATGGACATAGGGTCTCAAGTTGTGCTACAACACGACTGTCTCAAAGTTCGTCGATTGGCTACTAAGAATGGCGGTCTTCACTGAAGACTCGTTTTGTCTAGCAGCTATCGGTCTTTTGACAGACATGGCAGCCCCCCACATTTCAATTCTGCAAGCTATATAACATCGGTGACTCCAGTATTTTTCCAGATACTTAATTTCATTCCGAATCTTATCTTTCGAAGAAACTCGGATCCTAGCCACCACAGCGCACTGAGCTATGTTACCTACCTAGTATTATTAAATCTTCACTTACGATTTAATAATACCTCTTACTGATAAAGATGTGTGTGCACGTGTAAATAACGTATATAGAAATCTAGTTATGTACGTATATTGTTACGCGAAGGCATTAATACTTCTTAACGTGACAGATTACGCAACAATAGAGTCGAATGGCAAACAGCCTTCATGGTCAGCTCTTGAACTATTACATAACACTGTAATTGTACGATTTGCCTTATCGTTTTCTAACGTTATTTTCATCCGAACGACAAATTTTTAACATTCAAATTGGAATTTATTTTGATTTATTCGTGTTGTATGTAATTAGTTTGCTGTAGGATTATTTTCAACTGTATTTCAATATTTCTACGTCGTAGATCACATCACAATTTACATACCATCAGGCGTAATCATAGACAAAAACGCTGTTTGCAAATAAAGTTGTAGGCGAATGTCTACCTATACATTCACTAGGTGAGGCTTGCAAACCCTACCTTTACCTTGGTAAAGGTGTGGCAAACTTCAACTAATAACTTATGTATTACTGTACCAGCTCTGTAGCTGTCGGGCAAACGCAAAACCAAGAAATATATTGACCTAAGTGATGATATTCTGTAAAGTCTAAAGAATACTTTTGTTTTAAAGTAAGGCACAAACTAAGCTAATATTTAAAACCAAGTTTTCAAATACTCCGGATTAGGTATCGATAGTATTTCGAGACGAATCGTGTTGTGATGAATCTGCTTAGGGATTAGAACTTTAGTCCTCCAAAGCCAAGTCCAATAAATGTTCGACTAAAGTGCATCGACTCAAACGTGTCTTGCATATTATTGTAAAGCTATGTCATTCTCTAAAATGTTTGTCCTACGAATCGAATCCTCACCCAATACTATCAATGTTCATATCAATGACTATTGAGACATCTAAAGTCACTCGACCAATAACATACAAAACAAATGTGAGAAAAGTTCTAAAAATCCTTCAAAGTGAACAATCGGTCCCCGAACTGTTTTGAAAAGGTCAAGTTAGTTCAGGTCACAATGAAATGTTAAATATAGGATTGCATGACTACCAACAATGACGTAGAAATGCAAAGTTGGCTTCCGTTACCGAAAGCTTGCTTATTTGCGTTGACTAATGGCAATAAATTACTCTTTTCACAGCATGTATACTGTCATTTGATGTCCTAGATCCACTTTTGGCTCCATTAGTGGAATATCAGGATTCTATTACCGAAAAGGATAATTGGTTTATTTCTGTTAATACTTTCAGTTCCAGGAATGGTCTCTATGTCCGAATAATTTTCACATTTTGCGAAATCAATGTTGACTTTTTCGTCAGTTTCGCCCTCATTTAGATTCAGTGTGACTATTTGATGAATTTTCATTACTTCGTGCAGTGTTCCTGGTATTGCTTTTAATTCAAATTCCTGCTACGTTTTCACATCAAGTTCATTTGGGTTTAGTTTTTTTTAAATTAAGCCTTTCCTGGTATGAGTTAGGTACGTCAACGTTAGCGTTCATTGTTTTATTGGAGACCCCTCTTGTATTGTGTCTACCACGTAAATGAATGTGACGAATGAGGTCAACTCAATGTCGAAGTAAAGGTACCTTCGTTGCGTTTCTATTTATGTTTTTTATGTTGTTGATTTAATATAGTAGTAAAATGCGAATTTGTTACCCAATCTCACTAATAAATGATCTCAATAAAACATTCTCTTTACTCACGAAAGGTAACAGAACGGCCATAATGTTTTCCATTACGAATTCCTTTCACCGTGTAATTAGTAAAAAACCGTGAATTTCTATTGCATACGTAACGCTTATTAGTATAAAACGGTAACATAGTAATCTACAATCACTTTGCATGCAACAGTGAGAATAAAATATTTACTCAGATCGATCACTGGCCCAGATGACGGCAAAATATGGCATTGTTCGAATAGGCGTCGGTTTTCTCACGTATCCAGCCTTTCACTTAACTATTACCAAACGTCAAAAACGACACAGATTCTACCACTCTTGAACTCATTTACATTTGAATTTTGAACTTTAGGTTCTTCATCATAAGAGTCGGTTCTTCAAATTTCAGCTGCATCGGTAAGTTGGCGAAGCATTCGAATTATTGTTGTTGTCCATGCGTGGAAGTCATTTGTATGTATGTAGATTAGAGGTCATCATACCGTTCTATAGAGAGTTCTTACATTATTTTTGGTAGACGGTTGACACATGGACATAGTTGCACTACTTTTGAAAGTTAAAAGCTGCTATTCATAAGTCAGTTTTGTTATAACGGTAAGTTTCATTAATAAAAATCATCATTATTTTTGTGTTAAAACGTCGCGTTAAATCGCTTCTTTAATAAAAATGATTAGATTAGAACATTAACCTATGGCTTGAAGGAACAACACACACACATGTGCAGAATAGAGTAACTAGAAGGGTGTTGTAGCTTCAAATGACAAAAGTGCTGCAGAGCAACCGGCAGCATACCTATGGGGTAGGCAGGTTGCCCGCGACTTTGTCTGCGATCCAGATGAAAAGTAACCTATGTCCATCTCCAAGTCATGGTCTACCTATGTGCTAAATTTCATCCAAATCCGTTGAGCCGTTTTAGCGTGAATGCGTAACAAACAAACAAATCACTTTTGCATTTTTATTATTAGTTAGGATTTATGTTTGAAATCTCCAACCCGTCTTGAATAAGCGCGGTGATCAATGCTCGTGCCCTCTCTATATGAGAAGAGACCTTTGCCCTGCAATAACACATTAATAGGCTGGTATAATAAAACATATCTCTGGAATCTTTGAATCCTCTTTTGGGCCTTAAGGAAAATGAAACAACAATCCATTGGTGAATAAGCGTGATAACCGCAAATGTGTTTACAGCACAAGATGCGTATATCAGTTTTGTGCACGTATGACATTGACAGATTCAAACGCGCACAAAGTCGACGCGCGGTTACCTGGTGGCCCAATAGACCGACATTAACAAATGATCGTTTTTATTCTGCGCCCGCGCACCGGATACGCAGCGGTTCCTGTGAGAATGTTGAACTCGATTTTTTTTACCACCAAAAAGCGGATGTCCTTCGTCCGACCGGTTTATGAAAGGTGTTGAACATATGTCTGCATTTTAAAAGTGTAACCGATTTCAATTGTTTATTGATTAGTTTTAGTTATGATTGTCAGTTGATTGATTGAGGGCAGTAGGGTCGATATTCTGTGATCCTACTTATGAGGTGTCTGCTGTAATTGTAGTACCAATACTAATGTGTAGTTTAGCCAGTCTGAAACCTGGTTGAACTAAGTGATGTCGTTGGTTAGTTTCTTTAACCTGAGTAAATTCTTTTTCTTTATTTAACTGGATACTACGACTATTAGTATGAATTAATTTATCTTCTAGGTCCCTAGCTTTGCTTATAGCCTCCACATACAAGTTACTGAATCCATCAGAGACCACCTTCAGTTCATCACCAACATTCAGATATTGCTGATGTAGGTTTACTAGCTCCCGTTTAACGCTTGAGTTATCGTTGACTATCTTCTTGAATTCCCTTCTTAAATTCATAATTTATTCTCCTGTAACAATTGTCAACATTGGAGTTTCGATGCTTCAAGGTCTTGGAGGACCGTTCTCAATTTAAGCTCCATGTCCTGCGCAGTAGACTTACGGCTCACCACAGGCATGGTAAATCCATGCCTGAGGTTTGGATTTGTAACTGAAATTAAAATAAAGAAACGGTGAGAACATGTAGGACAGATAAATAAAATAAAGTTGGATATGAAAGGGAAAATGGGATAGGTTAGTATTGTTCAGTGGAGAAATGAGGTAAGCTTCTGAATTGGCTTGATGAGCTATAATCAAATTGAATGTAAAATGTTGATGCTTTTATTGCCTTAAGATTGATTTTACTTTTCCTTGTAGGTTGCCTAGATTTTTAAGTGCCTTATTATTTGATATTAAAGTATATTTATTTATTTAAGACATTTATTTCAGACGTAGTCCATATACTGTTAGTAACACAAATACCTTATAAAACTATTGTTAGTATGTACACCAGGAAGAGATAAAAATCACAGAGTGGCACCACACAGGAGTGCCAGTTTATGCCAAGCCCTGGACACGTCCACCCACAGTGTGTAGTCGCATCCAGTGCCGCCACATCGGCGAGTCCCAGCGGCCCACGAACACGCTCAGAAGGCTGTTCGAGCTGGCCCGCATGCGTCTCATAATAGACGCACAGCGCTTCCGCATGATGGCATGGAAACCATCCACGCTTTTCATCGCAAACATTGCTGAAGCGCTGCAGTGGCGCGGCACCCAGAACAGTACCCTGAACGCGTTGTTGAGTATAATGACAATGCAAAAATTACGATCATGAACGTTTCTATTGTTGTTGTTGTTGTTGTTTCTATTATCCTAACAAGTATTATAAAATCGCATTTATAATATACTAGCTGATGCCCGCGGCTTTGCCCGCGTTGATGTCGGTTAAAATCTTCATCGAGGTCCACTCTATCCATTGGTGAAAACAGCATGAAAATAGGTGCAGTAATTTTTGAGTTTATCGCGAACAGACAGACAGACGCGGCGGAGGACTTTGTTTTATAATATGTAGTGAAGTATGGATATGGATGGATAGTATGGATTGTGTAAAAATTCTATAAGTAGTAAACACCTTTATATATAAGAGGTTGGATGTTTCGGGGTAGAACAGCACTCTCTTGAAAGACTTCATCGTCGAAGGGCTCAATGACAATTAGCACCCTAAATGCGTAATGCAAGATCGGTCAGAATTGGAATCGGTTTGAAGCAAATATATAATCCATTGCTTCATAAGTTCGAAAAAAAATCTGCTTAACAACGTAACTTACGAAGTTATGAAGCAATGGATTAGAAATTTGTTTCGAACCGATTCCAATTCTGATTGATCTTCTGAGGCTGGATATGATTTTATTCAAGATTTTAATTTAATGATTTTAATCTTATTTCAATTTTATATCTTTAATTTTATTTTTATTATTTTATTAATTATGTTTGTGTTTTTATTTATTGTGAAATTTTAAATGTTTTATGATCTTATATGGATCGAAATAAATGATATTTGATTTGATTTGATTGATCATGTATTACGCAATTAGGATAGGTACTGTTTTATAACAGCAGCATTCTCAACTGACCTAAAATCACAACGTAATGCAGTCACTAATTTGTTTACGTCATGACCGGTCATGATTGTGGCAATGATCTTTAAATGTTCAATAGGTATCTTATCATTTTAGCGTATAAAGTTCATCCGTTGAGTTTATGAATCATCTCCATTCTCCATAGTTATTTTTAGAAACGTAACATATTTGTAATCGGATATTTTGAAGGCTAGTAGATTTGCCTAGCCTTTTCCCAACGATGTTGGGTTCGGCTTCAGTCTAACTGGATGCAGCTGAATACCAGTATTTTACATGGAGCGACTACCTATCTGACCTCCACATTTCCAGTTATTGGGTAACACGATACCCCTTGGCCAGACTGGTTGTCAGACTTTTGGGCTTTTGACTACCCGTAACGACTGGCAATGATCTACGAATGCCACCGGAACCTAATATATTGACTCTTGGCTGACTGTCTAGCATGACCACGGTAGAAACGGGTTTTGTCGACGGAAGAATAGACAAAATGTCAGATTGTGATCATCACTGTCATTTTGTCTATTCTTCCGTCGACAAACCCGTTTCTACGGTGATCATGCTACGCTTGCTGCCTTACCAAGGGATATCGTATTACCTAGTAATTGGGTTGTGGAGGTCCGATAGGCAGTCGCTCCATGTAAAATACTGGTATTCAGCTGCATCCGGTTAGACTGCAAGCCAACCCCAACATAGATGGGAAAAAACTAGGCCGATGATGATGTTCTCATTAAGTTCATGTTTGTTTGAAAAAATAACAGTCTCTAAGAATTCAGGACAATTTATTTAAAATAGCGTAGTTTATTATCAATTTCAAATGATACAAGATAGGTTTTGCAAAAAAGCATGAGGATTGCGTTAAATATTATTACGATGCGTAGGTATAGCTGTACGTTATTATTTTGTTTAGAGCACCTGTCATATAATCACCTGCCGACGAGACGAGAAAAGGGCGCGTTTCCATTCGAAGACTTCGTTTGTAGCCTCTAGGCTATGTTGAATTCATTATACTCGTTTTTAGTTCAAATCAAATTAAACTAATTATTAGACCTTTAACCTCCTTTTTGTTTTTTTTTCTCTTCGTTCTCTCTCTTTTTTTATTTGTTCTCTTGATTTTTATTTTGTTTTTTAACTTAAAATTGGAATAGTTGTTAAATTTTTTACCACTTTTTTTTATTTATTTACTACTCTAACTCCAAACTCATGAATCAAACCAGAAACTGATGGCTATTAGGTACCTAATTAGAATAACTAATCAATACAACTGCGGTGTACAAGTGTGTTTTTTTAAATATCGTTATTCCGTCAAGGAATTAACCTTTTGTTTCCAATTAATTGCCTTTGTTTACCTACACTGGTTATGACAGATGACGGACGAATGGAAACAAACATCACAGGGATAAATGAGCAAAGAGTCAATATATTTTTATTTTAAACAATTTGCAGTGTGCAGTTGTTTATAAATTGTCACATTAAATGTTGAAGGTCATCTCTAAGAAATAAATAAATAGTTCAAAAAATAAAGATACACTATTTGATACGACAATCAAATGTTCCGATATTTATTGAAATTAAACCTTTTTCTTCTGCCTTAGGGCCTATTTTTCATATTTTTTTATAAGTAATACTTAGCGACTGTTTTACCATACATTTTTGACGTTTGAACGTCACTTAACTTTAATCATCGTTTAAGAATAAACTCCTTAATTCTTCAGATAATACCTAAGTATCTGAAGATTGAATTATCGGCCATTTACCCACTCAATACATAATAATTTAAGAATGTTTTGTTTAATTTAATTTTTTTACCAGTATACGTGATTTTACTCTATGTTTTTAATAAGTCATTCATCAAATATATTTATCAACAAAACATCACGCGTTTATTCCCCGAAGGGTGAGACAGAGATGTACCCATAGTACACCCACATTTCGCCAGTTATGTTTTAAGTTCCATGTATTATATTACGTCTGGATTACCTGTTTGAAGAGAAAGAAAGATTAAGAAAGAAACAGAAAGAGAAAGAGAAAGAGGAAGAGAAAGAGATTTTTTTCTTTCACTGCGCTGTATACAAGAAGTCTTTCAATAATTTTTACCCATTAGATAAAACTAAATAGAGAGAATTTTGCACCAAATTAAATTAGTCTTCAGTATGCAAAAAAGGCATTCTTTGCGCACATTAACACTTCAACATGTAATTTATCGCCATTTTTGACATAAGCTGCCAGCCTGTGCATTATTTGTGGCTATTTGACTTTCCGCTCACGCACGGTCCAGTATAAAATTGTTATTTTAGAACTGTGTCAGTTTAAAAATAGTTTCATTGGTAAAAAGGTGGGTGCATACGGTAGACAAAAGGTGTTCGAGCCACGTGCGCGCCTCTCCGGCAGATGTCGCGACTGTTGCATGTGTGCGCACACGCAAACATAGGTACGCAATTAATCAATAGGTACAAGCTCACCACACGGTCAACTAATTTTATGGTGAAATACGATTTGCGGTTTGGCTTTTGTTTTTTAACTATAGATATGTATTGCACAGTGGGATGCCAAAATGCGGGTGCAGTTTTGTTCAGGATGGATCCATCGTCAATTTGTTCTATCTTAGAAAATAACGCCTTCGGTAATTAAAAACCTCGTTAGAAATCTTCAGATATTCCTAAAGTCATCAGCATCACCTGGTAAAACCACTTTATTACCGAGAATAAAATTAATAGTAACTATCAAGTTATTAGTTTGAAGTAAGATGGTGTTGTCTACCCCTGCATAATCCCTTATTACTTCTACGACACCCCTGGGAAGTGATGGGGAGGCTCTATTCTTAACAGGCAACTGTAAGGCGCCTAACTAACATTACTTAAACATATTATTGTATACCTTCTTAACCCTTCACCTGCAATTACCCCTTGATCACATGAGATTGAGAGATTAATAACTAAATATGCGTTTACGTATTATGAATTAATAATGGGTGAGGCTCCATTTAGTGTCAAAGCACTACTTAAAAGTAATTAAAATCGCGTCCAGCATAAGTATGATGGGCTGAAAGTTGATAAAATCGCACAGTGTAATGACAGGCTTGTAGTCGATTGCCTAACTGCTACTGCTAGAGCAAAAAAACCTTTCCCTCGAGACGACTTTTACACTGTGCATAAGCAGCTGATACATTCCACGTTTTTCTTTTACACACAGCTGATCAACGACGCAATATTAATAAAAATAAAAATAAGAACAAACTAATAATAGCCGTAAAGAACATAAATAAAATAAAGAACTTCAACATAAAAAAAAAATGCGATAAATTAACACGAACAGAAAGCGTGACAAAACAAGCTGACAATAAAAAAAAATCTAAATAATACAATATAATTTTCAGTAGTTAGTTGTTCAACACTAATCGTGATTATCCATGAATGTATAATTAACACTAAAAATACTCGTTGACAAGTGACTGTGTCGGCAGCGATACGAACGTGAGTCACGAAGAGTTTCGCGCCGAACGGCCACAAACTTTATCTCTAGAAAATCTTCATTGTAATCTCAGTCTTATGTGATGGTAGTAGAATTAACTTTACACTGAGCGTAAAAATGTGTGTGTCGAACAAATATCTGGCATGTAGTAAGTGACGTTAGAGCGGCGTGGCAACATCGCGTCGCTGTGGCGTCGCGCGACCGCAACGCTCCATCTCTGTCTGGCATAGGAATTAAAGTAAGATGGAGGGAGCGCTGCGTGGCCGTGTGGCGCGTCAGTATACTACGAGTTGAGAGTAAGGTCACAGTGTTTTATCGTGTAAACAAAATATTTTCACTAATAACAACTTTGGAACTGCCAACGTAAGTTTTATAATAACTTATTACTTTTATTTAAACAATAAACACGGTTTAGCCACATATTTAGCTCCCTAACCCAAATTTTGAACAGAAACAACGGTTCAGTGAACCAACTGTCACTGTCAAGTGTCATGTTACCTGTTGTGAATCGTATCAATCACTACTTGTGATTGGTTGACCAAAATAAAAACAACCAATCATTGCTTACATGAGATGTGTTTACAGATAACAGTTTGAGACGGTGTTAAATCTATGTTGGTGGTACTACCATTATTGATTGTTTAATGAAATCCTACGTTCGATTTTATGCATATACTTAACGTATTTATTTCGTCATTTGTGTTATCCTTACGAGTTAAGACTTATGTCATTAGTGAGGCTTTTTACCGCGACTTTTGAAACTTATTTAATTAATACCTATTTATTGGGAATTCCCCTCTTGGGATACAATGTTAAGGCATAATATTGTTTGTTTCTATTTAATTACCTAGTCACAATGGTCATACTTGCATTTTCTTTTTATGCCACCATATTTTGTAAAAAAGTTTTTATTTTTTTCACTTTTTGGTTATTAGTAGGTACCTACCTAACAATTCGTATAACTACTTGCTATTCAAACAACAGTGACAGGAAGTTTTATGATATCATCAAGATACACCAAGTGGAAGGTATTTAATCCACTTGGTGTCAAGTGGATTAAATACCTACCTACGTACTATTGAAGCTAAATCAAAAACTACCAAAGCAAACTTATTCAACTTCATATGAGACAACAACGCAAGCAAAATCGAATCGGTCCATAATTGATGAAAATATATAAAAATAAAAACAATATTGTACGTACCTACTGATGAACTATTATTAAGAACCTCCTCGTTTTTTGAAGTCGGTTAAAAACAGTTACTACTTTCAGTGACCTTTGAGCACGTGTCAGTGTAGGCGTTTCACGTGTATCGGCATAAATGTATTACGATAGACTGTAGGCAACGTGCAACTACAATAGGTTTGTTGCACTTTTAGACTTCGGAAAAATACCAACGCTTTACACTCGTTATAAAGTGTTGTTATTTTGCACTCGTTTTCTATATAACTTAGGATACCGACCTAAGAAATTCTTCGGGTTCCTCCTACTTTGCTAGAGTACTACCCAGAAAATAGGTAAAATCTTCCCACACTGCTGAAAAAAGGCCTCTTTTTGCTATTTTCTAATTATCCGGCTATTTTCCAGGTCATGATTAAATAAAATAATTTTTCAACAGAAAATCACGATGAGAGACAACCAAACCTTGATGATCGAATTCGTGAAAATAATAGAACGATACCCAGAAATCTACGATGCCAGTTTGGACACATACAGAACCAGGTTTTCGGAGATGGCTTGGGTAAAAGTCGCGAATCAAGTGAGAAGCGAACTGAATGAAGAATGCACACGTAAGTGATGTTTGACCTTATACTTATTAATAAACATAGAGATTCAAAAATAATAAAAGATTTATTTTGTTTATTTATTTCATTACTAACTCTGTTATAGTTGAAGAACTGAAGGTGAAGTGGAAAGGCATACGGTCCTCATACAACAGATACAGATCCAGGATAAATCTAATTCAAAATGACAGTGTCTGCAAGAAATATTACCTGTATGACCACTTAAGATTCTTAGAACCGTTTTTAAAATGTAATCTAAAAGGGTAAGTTTGACATTGACTTTGTTAAATAACAAATTATAAATCTAAATTTTGCAAATAAGTCGTAAATATATGTCGATAATACTAACGCGGGCGCACCTGGCCTAGACACCTCTGCTACCAACCCTGACTAGCCCCTTTTTCCAAAACGGCATCGCTATTAAATTAAAAGTAATTATTGATAAATATTACAACTGATACTTGATACTAACTTGTATAGGTCCTACCATATACAATAAATTGCCAGATCTAATGAAAAATGACACAATTAAACACTTTAAAAAGAAATTAGTGGCCTTCCTAATAGAAAAATGCTATTATTCTATTAATGATTTTTTAATGGACAAAACTTTTTAGTCAGCAATGTGTGTAATAAATATTATTAATAGTACCTATCTTGAACAATACGGACCGAATATACATTTATTTTAATGTTAATGTAAAGAACATTTTAATTTTGACATTTTTCAATAATAATTTCTAACTGTGACATTTTTAATTTTATTTTTAGATAGCTTCTTGACAACTTTTTCAATTTTTGCGTGCCTATTTCCAGGCAGAATGTACATGGCTCACTCCTATCTACTCCACCTGTATTTTAATGTAACCTACATTCGTTGCAAATAAATGATTGATTGATTGATTGATAATGTACGAAAGTGGTAAATTAGTGGGCAACAAACTGTAACACCATTTTAGTTTTGTAATGCAGGTACAGGTTAGTGCAACGTAACATGGAATGTAACACACGTTGAATCAATTCGCCTAGTAGTTGTGTTACATTTAATGTTGCATTGCATTAATTTGAACGGCTCATTTGTGTTATATTAGCTTTAACCCGCGAAATTTCGCGGATTTGTATTTTTTTTTTAGATTTTTCTAATTCATATTCTTTATGGTACCTACTTACCTCTATCCGAATATCAAAAAATATTTGGCCTAGGTCTAGGCATGAAAATTGATTCGCTATTAAAATGTATAATAGATTTCATGTTTCACCAGGCTGACGTTAATGAGATGACGAGCATTGAGATGGAATGACGTAGAGATGACGTTTGTAAGATGTGGTTTGTTTACGGACTAACTAATAAAAAACACTTCATTTCCACTTTTAGATCAGCACAAGACCAAGACAAATCTGAAACATCCATTAACGAATCTTGTAACTACGTAAACGTAGATGGTATTGAAGAAGCAAACGAATATTCTGTAGAAGAATGGAATCACATTGAAATAAAACCAGATGTTTCTGGCAGGCTAGATAAAACGCTTGATCTAGAGGCCGCAAGAAGCAGCAGTAGTGAACCTTATGGTGAAAGAATTAAAAAAAGAAAATTCTCTTTCGATGGAGAGGATGATAATGAAGACTTGACATTTTTCAAAAGTATCTTACCAGATATTAGGAATTTTACAATTAGGGAAAAGAGGAAGCTCAAAATGGGGATCTTGCAGTTAATTGATGAAATTGAAAAAGAAAAGGAGACGTGAGAGAGGATTTCAATTGTTTTTTTCTTGTAGATAGGTAGGCGTTTATAATAATAAAAATTGCTTAACCTCTAAGTACCTTTTTGTTAAAAATAAATTCTCAAAAGCTTTGCTACCATGCTTCATCAAAAACCAAAAGACTTTAAAAGAAAAACTTAGTTCCGACATTAGAGCTAGGAGTTGTAAACTTCAGCTCGAAGATTGTACACCGTATCGCTAATTAAGTTGGCCTGAATTTTATATTACTTTTTAATCGATTAACGAGAAAGAGTTCGGTGTTCAAAAAATCTGAAGATTCGATTTTGAATGAGTTTCACTTGTTTTTCATTAACAGTCGTATCCTCGTATCAAATCTAAATAGTGTGCGGCATGTCGAACTCATTATCATAACGTATTACTTATCGATCAAGTATAACCCGACCGAGTTGTACGTCGCCTCGGCGCCCGGCACTGCTGTTATCGCGTCTGCCTACCATCATCTGATGTATAACAAGTCCTACCCTCATTTGCATGGAAATGAGATCCGAGAACATTCTCCTCGGCGCAACCCCCCGTCTTCTGACGCCTTCTTTGCTTAATTACATTGACGACACACTATGTGATTTTCCTCACACCATAACTCTTTAAAAATTAAGTAAGTACCGAACATTTCCAGGGCAAAGTCCCATCGAAAGTTTGTTGAGTGACTTTATTTGTAGGCTACTTTTGTTTACAGGTGATCAGCGGCCGGTACTAATTTAGTTATCTAAAAGGTCAGATCCGACACGTGATAATTAATTACTTCTGTTGATACTTAAAGGTCCTTAAACATACTTCTACATAAGCACTATACGAAACATGTCCATAAAAAATCCATTTGGTTGATAAGTCCATGAAAAGCTCGTTGGAACCGTCCTATTTATAATCGCTATACAATTTCGACTACTTCTAGCTCATTCGAGTAATTTTTACTTTAGGCGTAAGAATACGTGATATTTTACGCACAAAAAAGTTGCAAAAATGTCTATTAAAATAATAATCTTTTTGTGCAGAATAAACACTTTTTCTTTCTTTCTTTTCTTTCTTTTTTCAGTGATTTTTAAGTTTATCCAAAAAGGAACTTGATATGGATTGACATTATAAAGATTATTATTATATTATTAGACCCATTCGAGATCACAAGAACCAGTTATGAAATGAAATAGTCAAACTGACTACTTTTCAATACTAAATTCCATTTACCACAACCGCAGATTACAATGTGCGTCGCATGATCAACTAACTTCCTAATTAACAGCTGACGATAATATGATCTTACTAATTACCTCAGCACTACTAAATCGCTTTGTTTCCGGCATAATACCAAGTACCCATTTATGGCAATACACATAATTATACGGAATTCACATCAGTGTTTCAAAGCACGTGAACGCCCTTCCACTGACCACCTCCCTTTCAGCCTAATACCATTACAGTAATTAGGATATGCTTAAGCATAATTAATGTAGTTATAAACTACGCACCTAGTGTGTTGTTGTGTGATGGGGAAGCTGAATTGTGTTAGCTTTGGTATTTACCTTGGTTTAATTGATAAGAGTTTGACTTTTTTATTAAGAAACTAGCTTCTGTCCCCGTGAAATTTCTTGTTTTAACATAAAATTTGACACTCGGCAATACTGTAGCTTCTCATTAGTAAAAATTTTTCGAAATTGGATCAGAAGTTCCATAGAAAACATACAAACTCACAAGTTTTTTGTCTTTTAATACCTATAGATAAAAATTTTTGCTATGTATAATTTTCGGGACCTTTCAAAAGAATTTCAAACGTAATTAATTAAAATTCTGACAAATAATTGGATAGATTTTGCCAAAGTTCTATAGGTAGTTTTTCTAGAATGCTTTTAGTGATCTACAAAATTTCTGGCTTCTTGTACAAAGTTAAATCAGTAGAACAGATGTCTGTACCTACTTCAACTACCATCATCACTTCTAGGAAGGTTTCGCGCCTTCTCTAGACTTTGCTGTTCATTAGAGATATTATAATGAACTTGGACAAAAATCTTTGAAATGGAAATTTGTGCCATTTTTTTTTTACTGTTTGTTATTCATATAAAATAGTTCTAGTTTGTAATGGCCGAAAGCTGCAGAGCGAGAGGTTCTGATTTGGATTCGTTATTCGATAAAAATGTTTTGGGTTTTCTCTATAATGTTTTATTTTAAATCAATGTAATGTGAAGCGTATATAATTTCAAGTGCATACCTATTCCAATGGAAGAACTGTCAGCGTAAAATATGGATCAAATTCCATCGTCCAAAGCCTTTGACGATGCGACTTACGAGTTGTATGTCTTTGGTTCGAACCCTGACAGGCGCTTTATTTTGTGTAAATAATTTCATCACCACTGCTCTCAAAACGGTGAAGGAACATCGTGAGGAAACCGGCAAAATACTCTTAGAGCCAAGTTTCGAAGACATGTGTGTGACATCTACTAACCCGCACTGGGCCTTGGTGGTGGATAACAGCCCACTCCCTCTCACAGAGAGGAGACCGGTGTCCCAGCAGTGGGAACATTATAGGCTGATTATGCTAAAGCCTTTAATTGGTAAAGGTAGGTG
Source organism: Lithophane semibrunnea (assembly GCA_947363905.1). NCBI lineage: Eukaryota > Metazoa > Arthropoda > Insecta > Lepidoptera > Noctuidae > Lithophane > Lithophane semibrunnea. Next base: position 12,371,843 of record OX376194.1, on the reverse strand, counting down.
GAATGAAATAATCCTAATTGCATAGTTGTTACGACTCCAATATATCTGAACGGCACACTAGTTTACACTTAGCTACCAGTTCTCGTTATCACCATAAAGCGTAATTTACAAGACGCAAAATAATTTATTAAAACTAAACATAATAATGTATGGGAAGGCGGCTAGCGTAACAGCGGGAGACTAAAACGTAAATCTTGTCCGCGAGCTTACTTGTACCACTTAACGTGTTGTGCTCAAATATTTATGTACATACATGTGTCATGAATTCATGATCGATGATTATAAATTCACTATTATATATGAGGGGCTTGTGGCTAAGAAATAACACCCGCACGGGTCGATCAATCAGGTTAAGCTACACTTGCCGCGGTTGGTCCGTGGATGGGTGACCATCTTTACTTACCAAGACCCCTCCGTGCCTCGGATAGCCACGTTAAGCCGTTGGTCCCGGCTGTCATTTGTAGATCTTTGACAGTCGTTACGGGTCGTCAGAAGCCCGTAAGTCTGACAACCAGTCTTACCCCTACACGATACCCCTGGGGTATCGTGTTACCCAGTAACTGGGCTGTGAAGGTCAGATAGGCAGTCGCTCCATGTAAAATACAGGTAGTCAGCTGCATCCAGTTAGACTGGAAGCTGACCCCAGCATAGTTGGGAAAAGGCTAGGCAGATGATGATGATTATAAATGCACTATTACTTATAGCTTCTTTTATATGGGATAATTTGTCGAAGGACTGAAGAATGTGGTCCTTTGTGACGGGAGGACCAGGATGCTTGTTCTAGTCTTCGTGTACGCATCGGAAGAGTGTGATACTCTGCTCTTATCCTTACTAATATTATAAATTCGAAAGTAACTCTGTCTGTCTATCTGTATGTTACCTTGTCACGCCTAAACAACTGAACGGATTTCGGCAAAATTTGTCAAGGAGATAGATGGCACCCTGGGGACGATAGGCTACTTTTTATTGACATACTGCGCGGGCGAAGCCGCGGGCGGAAGCTAGTTTACCATAACATAACATTACACCTGTTTTCCCCGAAGGGTTCGGCAGAGGTGTACCCTATTTACCATGGCAGCTTATTATTCTGAGTACCTTAATTAACTTATTAAGCAGTTGAGGAGCCGATCTAGCGGTAAATCATCTGCTCCTGAACTGCTTTGGATTCTCAGCGATTAGAATTGTTACCAACCAGATGCTCCTGAATATCACAAAAGCGACTTATCTTTTTAATCCTTACAAAAACCAAAAATATTAAGAAACAAAATTCCCGCCTTAAGATGCTGACAACTGATAAACCGCGGTCACGGTCGGATTGCATAGAAAAAAAAGAGAAGTGCGAGGACATAACGCTTGTAATTTATTGCAAAATATGAAGCAATTACCGATTTATTATTTTATTTTTTGTTTAAGCTGGATGCGCTAGGGAGGCCCGCGAAATTCAATTTCCTTACGTTTTTTGCAATTTGCAGGCCAGTATCAGGTTGTATGTTGATCTAAATATTATTTGCGACCGTAACAAATATGGATTTACAGAATTATAAACATTAGAATTAGGAATACAACTCTCTAAGTTCATGTAAGTGCATTATAAGAATATTTTTTTTTCTATTGGATTGAATTCCTAGACCTCACACTAGGATTCCCTGTGTTGTGTGATCTAGGCTCCTTCGTTCCGTTAACAATTTTATATAGGATGGTACATATTAAAATAGAAACTTAAAATAGATAGTTAGCTTAACGACGATTTTATGAAATAGTCATTCAATTATGTATTTTAATTATAAGTCAAGCCTACTTTTACCGTTTGCCGGTCGTCAGCGCCTTAACCAAAACTTTTTTGAGATGTTCCTCCAAGATTTCTCTCCACGTGTAAGTTAGCCATTAAAAATCAACCAAGATTATCAAGGGTTATACTAATTAACAATACCAGTTCCATCCGAGTCGGAGCGTAATAGGCACTGCTAATTCGATTATAGGTATGTGAGTGTGCCACCCTGTATATAATCACGTACATGGCCTGCACAATGGCGACGGAAGATCAATACTAGTTCATTAGTGAGTTGAATGCATTACTTAGTACTCAAATGTCAACGGGTAAATTGGTATTTCTTGCAACTTATGCCTGCTAATGTTTACGTGGAAACCGTTGAGGCTTTGTATTGCAATTTTCTGCTGAAAGTTTTGAAGGAAATGGGCCGTTGGCCGTTCAGTGGTGGTGTTAAAGGTAATGAAGTCTAGCTGTTGATTGTGGTAATAATCTAATAGGATCGTTTCACATTTGAAACGTCTTTGCCAGTTTCAGTTTTAATGTTTCTAGACGATAAAGCCAATTGATATGGTGTAAGATTGTACCTAAATATTCTGAGATTTTTAATAAGGAGCCTATGACAATAACACACTCCTGAGCAATCTTGAATGTATCCTCAAACAGGCAGAGTTCTATGATGGAGTTGGCAACCTCTGGTCCTTGGAGGATCTGGGGTTGAACCTGAATGCCCGCAGTCATCCCAATTATTCAGTCTAGTAAGTTGCCATTTTGAATAGTTTTGCCACTCTCTTGAGTCACAACATGTTTTTGGAAAAATAATTTTCCATCTTCAAGATCAAGAAAAAACTTTCCATCACAATTACTTTACGAATTATCAGCTCCGAGTCATATTAGAAAATATCACATCATTATGATATTCACCAGTTAGTTGAATGTGCAATACGGTAAGTTGGAGCGTTGAAGTGTGAAACCGGTCCGGGACGATGTCCTGAGTCCCGACATTCCTGGATGCGCGCACGCACTCAATTGCACTATTTCGCTTTGGACTTTTCGACGCGCGGGAGATTTGAATTTTGCAAATTAAACGTTCCTTGTTCTTGCTACAAAAATTGTTAGCATTGCTTTTTTAAGGCAACGGTTTATTGCCAGGAGTTATGCTGTTTCTGAATTTTAGATGCGCGGCCGATTCGAATTTAGTGGACTAAACTTTTGTTTTTATTGCATAGGGCATCATTTGTTTTGCTTTGGAGCAGCCGTGGAGAAACGATAATTGCAAAATATTTCGGGCTCCTTTACAATAAATAAACAGGTTTCATGATCTCGGATTATGAATCTAACGTGGAGTATGTAAAAACATTGCAAGAATAAATGCCTTTAATCAATATTCGCTGCGATATGAGTCAGTCGTCTCTCAGAGACTATGGATGATGGCCTTTTCCTAGTTGATCAATGAGCGAAGTAAGCCATATAACTTAACTACACGACATAGCTAAGTATAGTTAAGTTCAATACATTCAGAAAGCACGTAGGTAGAGTAATAATCTTAGTTTTCCTCAGTAGGTTGTTACCTACGACTTGTGTGGGATGATGAATATCTGGTATAGATGCACTACCTACACTTTTCATTCGCTTCATAAATACAACAGCATCGTAAACCAAAGAATCCTGTTCTAAATTGTTTGATGTTATTTAATTCCAAAGTAATTTGTTGGGAACGCAATTTGCCACTTAAATGCCAGATTTAATAAGTTTGCACATTTTCAAAAAGTCGCTACTGAAGTAATCGCTTTACTTGGTCCAGATGATTTTAGATATGCCCAGCCACAACGGGCAGGCAACAGGGACGGAGGATTTTAACTGCAACTGGTTCGAAAAAGACAACATTTTCCTTTCGCAAATGTAAAGTGCCTTAAAATGTTACCCCAAGATACTTAAATAACAGCTTTAGCTCTACTACAAACAAGGTTCAATTTCCAACGCATGGAGAAAATGGATATTGCAATTTCTATTTGAACATTGAGGTGGCTACACATTTTTATTTGTGGGAAGAGTGAGACGGAGCGTGTCTGTATGTACTGGTGGAAAAGGGATGGTGCTTAGCATTTATATTCTGGGTACGTGTAAGTTTCAGGCAACGGTCGCCGTGAAACTCGTAAATGGGAAAAAAGCAACAACGGAGAACTCAACTGTCTATAGTGAGGGGATCGACTCTGGAACGTTACCATAATTTTGGAAGAAAATTAATGTACTTTTACCCTTCTTGTTCCATAGATAAGTTAATGTAGATCGGCTTGTAATTGCAGCGCTATGTATGCATAGTCTGGTTTAATTAAAGTGCAAAGTGGGAACAATTAATTTACATAGAGTTAAATGAGTGCTTTAAAAATATGACTTCATTTAACGAAGCTTGGAAGTCATCTACCTTAGGTTGAACATTGGACAGGCTATGATTAGCTTAATGAAGTGTTCGAGTGCCACCGAAGGTTGATCCGTGACGAAAATAATGATTAATAAATCGGATCACGTCTGCTCGGTCTCAAGAGTGAGGTAAGAATTATATCGGCCGCAATGACACGCTATTGTCAAGTGCGTCGGATGTGAGAAATACAATAGCAATTATTTCGCTGTAGTCACCTTCATTGTCTTAACAGCTGGCAAACAAGTAAATTATAAATTATTTAAATTGAATCATCGTTTTACACTTCAAAATGTTTGCTGATGTCGTAAAATAGTATCTTCTAGCTGTTTTAATATTCATGGGAGGTTAATTGTAATGTTTACGGGTTTTTTTCTGGATTTATATTGCTACGACACTCAGGTCATGTGATGGAGTTGTTAAACAAAATGTTAATTTATGCTTGAGCTGTTAAATGAATACTGAATTAGAACTCGTGCTGATCGTAAAATGTTTTGAAATTTTATGTGACGATATTATAGATATTCAGTTAGCCCATATTGGATATACCTAGGTACAGGCGCAGCTTCAATGACCTAAAACAAACATAGTCTTTCAAGCAGGCATATATTTGCTAGCCCTACACGTGTTACAACGACATAATAGTATATAAAACGCTGCACTTAACTTTATTGAAGGGTAACCACAATGACATAATCTATGGCTTACATTGTTCATGATCACAGTAAAACGTTTCCAGAAAATCATGCTACGATTTTTTCTTCGACCATCGACCTTTCGTCAACAATCTCGGTTCCAAATATCGATATTTTGAAACGGCACGTCCCAACACTAGCACTCGTCATCAGAGCAAGAGCCGCGTTGATATTTCCACGTAGATTTCGCTCCGTAAAACCTTTGCCGTTTATTTTTGTATATATTTTTGGCGCATCTCTTTATATTTACAACCACAACTGACCTTATGTGTTATTCAAGCGATACCTACTTGTAATGGGGTTTGCATGTTATAACAATGGGAAAGGTGTGGGTACCTATTAGAAAATACGATTATGAATAATGATAATAATGCAGTACTTATGGCTCATTATTAGTCTTGGTGTTGAGTCGATGGTCTAGTTATCGTCAGCAAGGATCCGGTTCAATCCGCTTTTACGTTACTTTATTGATTTCATCATTCTTTTCCCGTTTTAGCTTTGGTTTCAGTTTGAACCTTTTGTTTTATAGGCTTTTCCCGGAATTTAAGTACCTACCTACCTAGTTTCATGGATGAGCAATCTAATTTGAAATGGGCCCTGTTGAAAATTATCTAGGTATAGTAGAGTATGTAGGTTTGATTTCAACTATGTCTTAAATACGTTTCATAATGAAATATTTAATCATATTTTGTGTATTTATGTACCTATGTAGCAACATAATATACGACACAAAGAGGATTATTACATCGCTTTCATAAGTAACTGTTTGTTAGTACTCTCCACGTATGCTTGCCAAAGTGGTTGCATAAGTGAAAGACTGCACTGCACTGATTTCGTCAACGAATGGATGCCAGCCGTCATTATGTAAAGAGAAAGCTCCTCTTTTTAATAAAATCTATGGGCATGACCTGCATTCTAAACAAATGACGAACTGTTTTTTTTTACTTTTGAAGTAGTTTTGTTGCCAGGCATTCATGTAGTATGAAACTGCATCAACAACTCGAACAATTTAATTGTTTTTTTTTGCATCATGGTACTTTACTTATACCATACCATTTCGAAAAACACTCTACTCATCATCTGCCTAGCCTTTTCCCAACTATGTTGGGGTCGGCTTCGAGTCTAACCGGATGCAGCTGTATACCAGTATTTTACATGGAGCGACTGCCTATCTGACCTCCACAACCCAGTAACTGGGTAATACGATACCCCTTGGTAAGACTGACGACCCGTAACGACTGTCAAAGATCCTCAAATGACAGCCGGGACCAACGGCTTAACGTGCTTTCCGAGGCACGGAGGAGTCTCGGTATGTAAAGATGGTTACCCATCCACGGACCAACCCTGGCAAGCGTAGCTTAACCTGATAGATCGACCCGTGCGGCTGTTGTTACTTAGCCACGAGCTCCAAAAACACTCTACTATGGAGTAGATTAATGTATTTTCAAAGGGTTTGTTACCTTTGACCTAAGATTATTGTAGTTAAGTCAACAAGTCACTCGTCATCGATGTCCTAAGGGACTACTACAGGACCAATTAGTGGATTACATTCCAGGAGGAGACGGTCTAGCATATACCTATTCCTATCGGTAGGATACCTTATACACTGTTATTCAACAATTTGCATGCCTTAGTTCCTGAGAATTCATGACTGTGTAACTATCGAAGGTAAGGGCAGTATATCGAGCTTGCTTAACAGTATTTGATGCTACTGGATAGCGTTTTGATACTCTGCCTGGGACCGATAAATAAAAAAAAAACAATTCGATTAATCATCATCATTTCAGCCGAAAGAAGTCCACTGCTGGAAAATCACAAAATTAAGTAGGCTTAAATAGGTAGATAAATAAAAAAAATCAAGTAATAATAAAAAAAACTAAAACCCAACTACGACTTAAAAGGTATAAACAAGACACCACAGACAGACAAATTAAAAATCCGGAGTCGCACGTGTTAATAAATCAAACAGATTACGTGTGACTCCGGATTTTTAATTTGTCTGTCTGTGGTGTCTTGTTTATACCTTTTAAGTCGTAGTTGGGTTTTAGTTTTTATTACTTGTTTTTTTTTTTAATTCTTTTGGGGTTATAATATATATATATATTTGAAATGTGCTCATTAAGCCCTTTCATTTGATACCCAACATGGTACGATTAAACCATATATTTTTTTAAGTTCCTCACTTTATTTCCTCTAGAGGGCGCCATTTTTAATTTAATGTGACTTCACATAGCCTATAACCAGCGGACAATCACGACGCTTCTAACGATACCTCATTTATCAAATTGTGATAAGTGGTTTGGAAGGTAGGAGGGAACAGATGAACATACATACATACATACCGGTCAAAATCATAACCCTCCTTTTTTCTTCGCCGTAGTCGGGTAAAAATGGAAACATTACCGTCTTTCTGGGGCAGTCTTGTAAAAATATGTTATACTAGCTTCTGCCCGCGACTTCTGGCTATCCCGACTCACCTCGTCGCGTCGCATCGTCTACCGGCAAATATTTTTTCAAATCCGACCGTCCAGAGATTAGCGCGTTCAAAAAAACAAACTCTTCAGCTTTACCTATTGTATTAGTTTAGATTTAATACTAGGTATATCGTGGCCACCTACTGGGCTCAAATAATATAAAAACAACGAAAACGAAGACGCAGAATACTCGTATATTAAAACGTGAGTGCGTTATTTATCATTTCATTTTACGGTTTAATTTCGCCATGATAAAATTTTGAAAACGTTTTCACTTTGATGGGTTTTCTGAGATTCATCCCTCAGACTCTTTATTAAGTCAGTTCTAAGATTTAGCAGTTCAACACTCCTAAGTGTTTCTAAGTATTCACCTAATCCTTCGAAGTTATCTTCGTAATATACAAACGTGTGTAAGGAGCGCGTATGAGACGGGCGCGGGCGGTCGAATCGCATCGGCTATCGACGCAGACTCCGCGCCTCGCTGTGCGCCTATTAGCTAATATCTAATAAAGAGTGTGCTGAGTATTAAATATCTTCTCATAGAATAGAATAGAATATAATAGAAATATTTTATTTCAGACCGGAGTCCTTAGGGTTAGTAACAATTTTACTTAACTTCTAGTGTTAGTAGGTTAAATACACAAATAAAAATATACAATCATATTTCAGCGTGGAGCCGCATCCTCCTCCGCAATATCGGGGAATCCCACTGATCGTAGATCACAATTCACTTTTTTTTTTTTGCTGGTGGGATTCATCTAATGACTTCTCCCGCTCTGGGCGGAGCGGAAGGGCGTGTCAGACTTTTACTGACTAAAACCCACTCGTGTTCCTTCAGTTGCCTGTTGCCAAGGTCCCGGTATCCTTTTCGGACTTTCCCGCAACCCTGGCAGGATCTGCGAATACACTGAGAATACAGTTGGTACTGCCGCGAACACGAGTCATCAGGGATGCACATCTGTTCCTAATAATGGCGGCAAAACCATCAATATTATTATCTGCAAATATCCCCAGCACTCTCAGTAAATTATTATATTGAACGCGTAGGTCGCTGTATGCCCGCTGAGTGAAGTTGACCCACAGAAAGTAACTTCAATCAATCTGCCTAGCCTTTTCCCAGTTTCTTGCCCGTTCTTCTCCATGAGTATTTACTGCGCTTTCGAATGGGCAACTAGCTTCATCTTTCTGACTGACCGACTCCTTGAAAGTTCCCGTAATTATACGCACTTTTGAACTTTCAAGGAATCGGTCAGTTTTAGTTCAGTAGTTTAGTGTCAGTTGTTTCAATTAAACGAATTGGTTTAATTGAAAGAAATACTTTGAGTTTGAATTTGAAATGGACATAACTTACAGGAAATATTTACTGTTGCTTTTCCCCTATATCAAGTTAATACGATGAATTAAGTGACAATTTGGGTCATCATCAATTAAAAGCAAAATAATCGCATAGATTACTCTATTTTATTTGGGCAACATAAGAACATGACCTGACCCACTGTAGTTAATAGATAATTATCCTAAAAAACAAAAGTTTCAGGGTTTTTAAAACATTTCCAGCTAATTGAATTAAAAACCGTTCACATTAAAAAAAACCCTGTAAAATTTTCCGTTCGCAAATAATACCTACATGAGTTATCACACACTACTAAAGCGTGTGTCATTGCCAACCACATCACCACATATAATCAGGTCAGATAGTATAAACACGCAAAAAACCAAATTAACACAATAATTTTTAGTTAGGTACTTACCTATTTTTTGTGCATAAAAAACGCAAAAATGTGTAATATGCCTTAATTAAATCAATTTCTCATTAAGCAGTTAGTCTGAGTTAAAGGATTACAAACTAGTTCAGTAGAGATTTAGACAAAGTATTGTCACACTAAAACGATACTTGTCACACTAACAACAGCTCAACAAATACTCATGTGGACAGATCTCGGAGCGATAGCGGGCGAGATGTCGGCTGCACTGTCGCAGCCTCTAACCCCCTCCAGCCCCCCCCCCTCCCTTCACCGAGTGTCATTGAACGTCTTGGCATGGACCGGCTTATTGCAATCTTAACGAATGCAAAATACAATGTGAGACTAAGGGCACCCTAATGACTTTCGTGTCACTTCATTCGGTAGATTAAACGATAAATTTTGTTGGTGCTAGGTGCTAATATGCCATGTTGCATGTAGCTATAACATGCATATTGGTAGGTACTAGATGTAAACAAGGTCAAATCATGGGTAACTAGCTAAAATGGAAAAATTAAAAAAAAACATCCAAAATTTTAAATCCTGTAAGTAAACCTTACAAGTAACTTGAGTCACTCTACAAACTTTTCAGTGGTTCATTTCCGATAATCGAGGAAACAGACACGCCATAACTTCCTTCCAACCTGAATTTTTAACATCATTTAAAAATGTACTACTTACTAGATTCTTTCTCGAACTTTCCAAAGCTTGCCTCAACTTAAAGCGAGTTGTCACCAAATTCTCGGGCATCAGAAGCGAGATAAAGCTGTATCCGTCTATTGTGAGTCACACGTCGCGTAAGACGCACCGTACGAGATAATTTCACCTGACCTCTGCCAGTTCATTGACTGTGTCCTGCATAGACATACGCATGTCTAGCATAGAGACAGACCTAAGTTAAGAGCGGACAGCGAACGAGTTTGAGAAGCTTTTTAGCTTAGTAGTCGTGTAGCGTGTTAGTCTAAAGTATGTATGCTGCTTTATGGCTGGTACACAAAACTGCGAATCGGCGCGATGCGAATTCGGAACGCAGAAGCTTTCTTAAGAAAATCTTGGGTACCGACGCTGATTTTTGCGATGCGACGTCACAACGCAGTTTTGTGTGCAAGCCCATAGATGCATTAAAAAGCAACGCAGTAACTGGGTAGGTAATGCGCCCCTTAGTAAGACTGGTTGTCAGACTTTCGGGCTTCTGACGACCCATAACGACTGTCAAAGATCCACGAATGACAGCCGGGACCAACGGCTTAGCGGGCATTCCGAGGCACGGAGAAGTCTCGGTATGTAGAGATAGTCACCCATCCACGGACCAACCCCAGCAAGCGTAGCTTAACCTGTTGGATTGACCCAGGCGACTGTTATCACTTAGCCACGACGAGCTCCTCAAGAATGCTGAATCAAGATATTTTACGTAATTAAAAATGTTATCGCTGCGCAGGTCCGTAAAACACAAAAAGGTCAGCCCATGAAGCCATGGTGTATTATAAAACGATCGCTTGTCACTTGCACCACACCCCATCTAACCGAGAGCCTACTGCGTATAAAGTGCTTCAATGTAAAAAGGAGACATAGAAACTAGAAGGATATTTATCTCCCAGCCTGTGGGCGTGGTACCATGGGCCTTATTGTTTCCACCGGCCAATGATTCCGTAATGATGAAACTGTTATAGCCATTTATCTAATGTCGACTCTGTTAAATAAATTAACCAGTAGTGGCGAAGACCTGTGTTTGAAAGCTGTAGTTGAGCTTTGAAAGGATTTGTTGTTGTTTAGATTATGGCCGTAGTGATGGTTTGATGATAGTGTATAGTGATGATATCGTTATTACGGGAGGCAAGTGTCCAGCAATGAAAATGAGAGCAGTGAAGCCATTAATAGAATAGAATATTGTTTATTGTTTTTACAGACATTTAAAATGAAAAACCGGCAAAGTGCGAGTCGAACACGCACAAGTTTTTTAATACTTCAGTTTAGAAAAACACGTTTCTTTTATCGGGAACCACTTTAATTTTGAACTTTATTTTATTTTTATAATTTGTTGATATAGCGGCAATAAAAATACACAACCGGTGAAAATTTCAACTGTCTACATAATACTGTTCATGAGTTACAGCCCGCTGACAGATAGAGGGACGGACAGACAGCGGATGCTTAGTATTAGGGTTCCGTTTGGCACCCTGTAGATACGGAACCCTAAAAAGAAAGTAAAATTCTGTCATTCTAGGGTGTCTTCCCAATATTGATTAATCGAATAGTAGGTAATATTTCGTTAACAGTAACTTACGCACACTTATTTGTTCTTAATAATACTTATAAAATACAATAGACGCAGATATATTTAGTAACCTATTCCGCTTGACTATTCTTCAAGAGTCATAAAAACCCTGTAAGAAATCGACACGTTTTTCACCGCTCAACGAGGCATCTTCAGGATGACGATTGACCAATTGCAAACCAGAACGCGACGTGTTACCACACCGAGCGCTGGACGCTATTGTATTTTATAATGGATTTCCGCAAAGTCACGCCTGAATCACTTAACTATCAATACTTATAAAACAATCTTAATAATTATGTTTTGTTTTTCTTAATTTTATCTGTAACTTATTGTATACATATATGTATATTTAGTCTTGCAGAATATACTCTTGTGCACATAGTTTGGCAAGTAGGTACTTACCACACATGAGACGAGATGAGTAGGCGCTAAAAGTAAGTATTAGAATGTTGGCGGCATGCGCACAAGCGCAGTCTTACTTCACTGTGATTGGTCGAAACGGGAACTTACCTACTCAAGCGCAAAGCTCGTTATCGCTGTGAAAACTGCGCACTACTGCGCAGCCCTTAGAAAAAAGTTAAGAGTTAATGATTTTATCTGTATTGATAGTGAAAAGTGAAGAAAATATTTTTAATAAATAAAATTAAATAATTGTGTAATAAGGGTTAAAACACGAATGACGAGTGTGATAATAGTACCTATCACATTATTGTTTACCTTATTATTTACAGTTGCATACAATACTTTATACACCCATGATATGAATCAAAGGTTCTTATCAATACGAATATCGAACAAAAATGGCGGGATACGATGTGAATTCGAATTCGAATAACCTAAGGCGCTTTCGGCGCTTTGTAGTAAAACGCGCGTGCATGAAAACGTCTTTTTTTTAATTAGTTGCTTAATGAAATTTAGTACAACATTATAATACCCGTTTAGATCATATTATGACACTAGTTGGTTTAATGTTGACAGTATACTAACTTTTTCATAAACTTTTTTATAGGATTTATAGCATGGGTGTAGATAAAAGACAATTAAACGTTCCTGAATTCATTCCATATAAAATATGAAATAAGTAATAAAAGCTCATTCGGCAGCGAATTACTGTGGTTAAACAATAATGATGTCAAATATACAATAGGTACTCCATATTGTAGTGGACCGGTGACCGATATTTGGGTCTGATCCCGCATGCCGAAACAATGGCGAATCAAAACGATCGATAGTTGATCGGCCTTTAACACTTTTAGGGCTTGCACAGACTATCGACTAACTGAATAACCCGTTATGATAGTAGACGCTACTGCTACTTGTGTAGTTGAAAGTTCAGTCGATAATGTGCGGGTTATAGTGAAGCCTGATATCAACTTAGTAGTTGTTTGTGTGTAAGGACTTTATAAAATTCAATAATGTTTAGAAAGCTATAGGTCGACTTTGTAATTTATTTACATATAAAATCAAGACTTGCCTAAGTCATCAACGAATCCATAATAAACTTTCAGATATTCCGATTTCGACTAATCTGAAACGCTTAAATGAGTGAGTGAGTAAATTGTATTGGTATAGGTAGAACTTCAGAAAGTATTATAATTAATTATTGATGAAAATTGACGCAATTTAATAAAGACATCCAATAATAAATTAATGAATAATGAAATGATAACAATAGACATTAGAAATTAGAAATGTAATATTATATTTTTAAATAACTTTATATAAGAATGCATGTAATTATAAATACATACTAATTGTTGCAGTGCCCTAGCAGGGTTCATGTACGAAACTTTTAAAATGTAACAAGACCTTGTAAAAGACATGAATGCAATAAATAAATAAATATTGTAAAATACTAGAACGTAAGTCATAATCATCCGCCTTGCCTTTTCCCAACTATGTTGGGGTCGGCTTCCAGTCTAACCGGATGCAGCTGAATACCAGTATTTTACATGGAGCGACTGCCTATCTGATCTCTACAACCCAGTAACTGGGTAATACGATAACCCTTGGTAAGACTAGTTGTTAGACTTTCGAGCTTCTGACGACCCGTAACGACTGTCAAAGATCCACAAATGACAGCCGGGACCAACGGCTTAACGTGCTTACCGAGGCGCGGAGGAGTCTCGAAAATAGACACTAGAACGCAATTCTCCCAAAGTAACCCCAATTCAGCGATTCGCGAGCAGCGAACTACGGTATTCCACAATCATTTGACAGAAGTAAGTACCTGTTGATTAAGTTTAGCTCCGTCTAGAAACCGGGCCCTAGTACACATTACATTCAGACAGAAAGCCTTTCTATATATATTTAGTGCAACAACTGAGAACCGGCCAGAGCCTACCTCTAGGTGACCAAAACGTGCTACAAAATACCACAGAACTATGAAGATTTTGAGATATTTTAGGAATATTTAAATCAGGCCTGCGAAATAGTAGAAGTAAAAATCCTAACAAATATTATAAATGCGAAAGTGACTTTGTTTGTTACGCTTTCACGCCAAAACGGTTGGACGGATTTGGATGAAATGTTGCATATGGGTAGACCATGACCTGGAGAAGGACATAGACTACTTTTCATCCTGGATCGCAGACGAGGTCGCGGACAATAGCTGGTTATAAATAGTCTTAGGTCTATATCGAGCTTCCGAAACAGTTGGTAGGTACTTGGATGATTTGTCAGTAGTCTGTTGATCATGAAAAACTTTGAATTTCCAGGAAGCTCAACTTTTCAGTGGTTTTCCTGGCCTGTGATGTACCCAAGCTTTATTTATATTTCTAATAGGTATGCCAAGTAATTACAGTTTGCTCCCATGGTCCATTGGGTCCCAGGTCCCAGGCCCGTGTGACACTTTAGGTAACTTGCCTGTCACAGCAGTGTCGCATATACGGACAGTCCAACCTATTTGCTATCATATTCGGAAAGACATTGGAGCTGGTCTCAAAAAAAAAACAAAAAAGGTTTTTATAAAGGTTCCATTTTTCCTTTTAAGATTAAAAAAGCTCAGCATCATAGAACATCCCTCTAAATTATTTACCAGAAACGAGCTCACTAAAAACGCCGCCGTCTTCTCTACTAGAGTTGAAGTACTTCGAAGTCATTTGTGTTTGTGTCTCCGTTGTGAGTTTACGAGCGATGTCCTATCGTGCTCTCCGCAGCCAACGAAGATTCTAGATTCAAAATACTGGGATATTTCCTACCAAGTCTACCGGCTACTTTATATCTCGTCCGTTGAGTTCCGTACTAATAAAATAGTTTCTATCTCATGCACGTATAAATATTACACATTAGCTGCTTTGTTTAGTGGTGTTTGTTGGTTTATTTGAATTGTTGCGTTTGTAATTAGATTTTTTATGTAGATTATTTGGTAGGTACTTAAAGCAGTTTTTTTATTATAATTTTAATAAGCGACTAGCATTACATTAATGTTTAATTTAAAACAATAAGTGGGTGCTTGGAAGTTTTGAGATCATAATTTTTTTGCTCTATATGTCGCTAGTTTCACTTAGAAAGCGACCCCTAGAGGCGTTCTGGGAAATATTGAATAAGCTACCTTTCTGAATGTTACTTTTCATGTTGTGTAACATTCTATGTACTTATTATGTAAAATCATAACCTTTCTTTTTGCTTCGCGCTAGTTGGGTAATAATTACATTGCTGCACATTATTTTTATGTAATGCGCCTGCGTTTTTATGGTATTCATTGGTATCCCGACCCAACACCGCTCCAAGCGGAGAGTAGCGTAAACTTTCAGTGTATTAATCCTTGAGCTTTCTGGTAGCCTAGGTACTCTGAAGATCGACCGAATATGTTTCCCTGTTTTATACTTTCCAATCAAGGAAAAACAGATACGCTATTATAACACCGTGATAATGTGTCAAGGAGAATAACAGTTAATAATTTTTCAGGTTATACAGATTTTTCAAATTCGCGTTTTCAGTAAATTCAAGCCAAAAATAACTTTGGTACAATACGTCACACAACTTGCTCATATAATCAAGGCGACGCGATGTAACAAATCGTCAAATTCACGGAAAAACGTGCTATTTATATAACTCCGTAGACTGAGAGTTAAATTATTCGATTGAACGATTGTTAACATATACGGAATTTATACCTACCTACCTCACACTCGGTACGGATGTACTTAGATAGGTAGGTGGTACTGTTAACTGTTTCGGTTGAATACCCACTTAATGAAAGTAAGAAACCTACCAAAAATTCATGATACATATAGGGAAATACATACTTCCGTTAAAAAATCAATTACTGTTATCAAAAAAAAATTGTCAATACCGTATTAAAATTTGTTATATCGCGATTTTTTATCTAAATATTGTGGAAAATCATATCGTTTAATAGGTAAATAAATTTTCAATAAAAACATTGGGTAAAAACCCAACAATATTTTTTACAGCAAAATTCAACTTTCCTGAAAACATATTTCAAGAAACGTGTCACAGTTTTCACATCCGTCTCAATAGATGGCGTTACTAGTCGCTGACGATCAACTTTATTATTTTTATTGTTATAATGATCTATTAAAAGTCAACAGATTAGATTTTATGTAAGTATAAAAAGATTACTGACTTCACATTTTAAAAAGATTTCTTGCCAACATGATTTAAAATACTGTTGTGGCAATAAGCTACCAACGAAATATTATGAAAATGGCGCGAAAATATTTAATTCAATGCGCAAACAGCTTTCGTGCAGATAAAATTAAATAAACTCATAAATAATTTAAAAAGATGGTGTTGTTACGAAACTAAGCCGTTGCTGATCACTTCTTGTTAACGTCAGAGTAATTAATGTGTTATATTTGCAACTATTTGAATAAAGTGTTATTTATAGTGGATAATAAAGTCATCGATTATTCAAAGAATAATTTATTACTCTTAACATTTTGTTGCTTTAGCAAATGTTTCACTTTATAACACCTACATTATATTTTAGACTGTTTTTTTTTGAGGTTGCTATTATTTTCTCACGATTTCTTTGTAAATTGTCTGTGTATTTGTCCGTGCGCGTATTGAGCTTGTATTTTTTAATTTTGCATATACCCTGTTATATAAATAGGTACTAAATTATTGTTTTGTGTATTCCGATAAAGTGTGCAACTACTTAAACAATTATAATATGAAAGGCCATAAAGTATGGGATATGTATAATTAATATAACTTTCAATATCTAAACAAGTGCGTTTAACTTTATAAATTGTTCATCCAAGCTAGTTATTAATGGTTTATTTATTAAACTGTTCACGATGATTACAATAATTTTGTACTTATAAGTATTTTATAAATCTACTAAGTATAGCAGATAATCACATTTATTTTTATTAGCGTTTACATAACATACTAAAACATTTTCGACCAAACTATTTTGAATTGTGAAAAAAAATTAAGCGTCGGTCAAGCGTTAGAGGCCAAGGCTCAAAACTTGTTATCCTTGAAGCCACATAATTCTATAATTTGCAACAAAGCAGTTTCGAAATAGCACACAATGACATAAAAACACTGATAATTATATTTGCATATCTACGTATTGTCATAACTCTTTATTTTTATACCAATGATACCTATTCGTAACAATGTTATCAGAGGAGAGCTGGGCGTCAAGTGTTGAAGCAAATGTTCGCACATTATAGGAATTAAGGCCGGGACGTAACCAAAATTGCCTGTCTTCAATTTGATTTTTCATAAAGTTGATAAGACTTAGGTATAAAATAAAAATAGTATGAGTAACTACATGATATTTCCAAACTTTTTGTGTAACAGAAACACAAAATATTAAAATTTTCTCGATAAAAAAATATCACGAAGTTACCTCTAATTTTCGCGTATTTTCGATTTGTACTTAAAATGCTAATGCCTATTATGATAAAAATTAAATGATTATATGTAATAAAACAGGGCAAAAAAAATTGTGTAGGCTTTTTTTTTTATTCCTTTTATTTTTGGTTTTATTACGAATCAAAGCTTGTAGGACTTACGACGTTCTTAGTTCGTGGAAGAAGCCATCTTCCGTCGCACATTACGGGAACTTCAAGCATATTTTTGTTTCATAAATCAGTCGGCGTCGCTCTGTTGAGACGAGAGGACTGCGCTCAAATTTTTAGCTGCGCTGAGATATTATTTATTTTCGTAAATAATATTTTCGTAATTTATCACATTCCACAAAAGAGACTGAGACATAGAAAACATGAAATAAACACTAAAACCACTTCCAAAACGAATATTACAAGTGTTATTGATTGATAAATAAATAAATACCGAGTCTAAATAAACATATAAAATTCAATGTTGATATTTGAAAACTCAAGATGACATACATTTTATTTGACAGATTTTTGACTGATATATTAGCACGGAGTATAGAAAGAAGTAGGTACAACTAGCGCCATTGTTCTGTATTGCGGTGAATTTTCTTGCGGAGAAAATTTACAACATAGCCAACGAGCCCATTCTACGTTCATTTGAAAGTTCGCACTGGAGATTAAATCTTATTGCGATTAACTCAGGATCCAAATTCGTTTACTCCCACTTTTTTTGACAAACTTCTTGTAAGGTGACCCTTAGACGAACAATTGGAGCGACTGACCTAAATAAAACTTGTTTAGAATAATACCTTTATTCTTCGGATATCGAACTCGAACAGATTACGTATGACTCCGGATTTTTAATTGGTCTGTCCGTGATGTCTTGTTTATATCTCTTTATTTGACTTTTTTGTCGTAGTTGGGTTTTAGTTGTTACCTGACTGCGGCGAAGAAAAAAGGAGGGTTATGATTTTGACCGGTTTCTATGTATTTATCTATGTCTGTTCCCTCATATTATATTCTAAAAGACTCATCACAATTTGACAAATGAGGTATCGTTGGAAGCTTCTTGATCGTCCGCTGGTCATCGGCTATATGAAGACCAAAGCACAATCAGTCACACACACACACATACACTCATACACACACAATCCTACAACACACTCACGTACACACAAAACACACAAACATACATAAACCACTCACGAGCAAGCATGCATGCACTAAATTTATATTGTTTTAATTTTATTGCATAAATTGTTAAGTTTAAAAAAAAAACGGGTGAAGACACTGGCTCCTGTAACACAGGTTCCACCTAGCTCAGGAGTCAGGGCTTATTAGAATGTAACACCTTTTTATGTCAATAAAACATTTTTTATTATTTTATTTTTATTTACATTAAATTGAAAATGGCGCCCTCTAGGTGACATATCATGAACAACAAAAAATATTTTTTAATCATACCATGTTGGGTATCAAATGAAAGGTTTTAATTAGCACATTTAAAAAATATATATTATAACCCCAAAAAAAAGCAGCGACTATCAAGACGTATACTGCCATATGTTATGTTAACGCGTGGGATGATAAGTGCCGCTTCACGCGCCGCCGCACCGTAAACAGAAAAAACGTCAGACGCGCCGCGTGACGCCACACTGCACGCGACGCGCCACGCCCCGCGTCTCCGTAAATGAGGCCTAAAGTTATAATGCAACTTGGCATGTTTTCAAAGCTACAATTTCAACAGTTAAAAAGAGGGACCATACTAAACTTTCTACTAAGGGACTAGTTATAACAAGCGCCCGAGACGCGCATTTTGTACGCTGCGTTTCGGGCGCTCAATAAAATTGTATGAATTCCTATGTAACGAATTTTATCAAGCGCTGCAGTCTAAGCGAGCGCCCATGCCGGGCGCCGTTAGGCCTGCACATGTCGCAACTTGCCACTCTCAACTTGCATCTCCGTTGTGCGATTTACAAATAAGACTGGGAGAAGGTATGCCGCGGGCATCGCTTCATCGAGAATTGCTGCTGTGTGCGCCGCCGTGATGAAACACCGCGTGTGACGCGGCTATGCCATTCGCGGGCTCCGCCGTAAAAAACGCTCCATTTCAAACAAACGCGTGTAAAATCGCGTCTCCGTAAACGCACTCATACAACGCCATATGTTTGAATTCGGTGCGGGCCGCGCCGCCCAAAGCCACGCGCGACTCCTCGCGTCTCCGTAAATGAAGCCTAACCGTACCCTTGACGCTTGGACGCGAGTTTCTTTTTCACTATTTTTCCTTGTCATTTTCTCCGCATTAGTAATAAACTTAAAAGAAACATGGTTCAAAAGTTACAACAAAATGTGGAAATCTTGTTGCGTTTGACGAGCGTCCAAAACGCGCCGGGCGCGCGCCCAAAAACTCAAACTCAAACTCAAACTCAAACTCAAAGCATTTATTTCAATTAAACCATTTACAGGCACTTTTGAATTGTCAAGGAGTCGGTCAATCAGAAATATGAAGCTAGTTGCCTATTCCAAAGCGTAGTAGGTACCTATGGAGAAGAACGGGCAAGAAACTCCACGGACACTCTTTTAAATCAAAATATTGTTACAAAATATTGGTTACATCATTTATGTTGAAATTATACATGTGAGAACAATGTAGAAAGCACGTTAAAAGCGTCCGCAATTATAACAAACAAATCAAAAATTAAAATAAGCCATGGCAGCTAAGAGATGACCAGTCACAACTGACGGCGCCCGTTCACGAACATGACGCATGGATCAGCACCATTCAGCTCAACCATTTTGAAGGGAGCTAAATGATCCAACACACGCGCCACCATCAGCGAGACATTTGAGTGAGCATGACATTCCCAGCCGCCAGGGCACATTCAAGTCAATTAAAGACAAATTACCCGGTAAATGGCTCTATAGTACATAGTACTCACACCTGTGCTATGCAGTTATATAATACAAAGGAAATTGAGTTTATACAATGCAAAGATGGTCTTACAATCTTCAGCAGCTCCAACATTATTTTCGAATGTTAATTAGTTAGTTGTGGTTGTGGAGCAGGACCAGCATTAAGCCAAGCATTTTTATCAGAAATGTAATCCTCCAACTTATAATATGCCTGACTGCATAGTGTGCGTTTTATACAAGTTTTGAATTTCGTCTCGTTCAGTTGAAGTATGTGGGGAGGAATTTTATTGTAACATTTTAAACAGTACCCCATGAAAGATGAGTCTACTTTAGCCAGTCTGAAACCTGGTTGAACTAATAGGTCCCTATTTCTAGTACTATAGTTATGTCTATCACCTCTTTTACTAAAAAGATGTAAATTTTTTCTTACGTGCATGATGTTTTCATAGATATATTGGCAAGCTACCGTCATGATGTTAATATCCTTAAACAGTTCCCGTAAAGAATCGCGCCTGCGGAGATTATAAATGGCTCTAATCGCTCTTTTCTGCAGAATAAAGATAGACTCGATGTCTGCAGCCCGTCCCCATAGTAAAATACCGTAAGACATGATGCTATGAAAGTAACTAAAATAGACTAGCCTCGCGGTATCTACATCAGTAAATTGACGGATTTTTCTGACAGCATATGCTGCTGAACTTAGCCGTCCTGCAAGAGATGTTAAATGAGAACCCCATTGTAGCCTTGAGTCGAGCGTGATCCCTAGGAAAACAGTTTTATCGACGAATTCTAGTTTCTCTTGATTCAATATAATCACACAATCCCTACTTTTGACATTTGGTAAAGAAAATTTTATGCACTTAGTTTTTTTTCCATTTAATACTAAATTATTAGCAGTGAACCAATTTTGGACCTGCAGTAGGGCGTTATTTACTTCGTCAAAATTTGTAGCACGTCTATCTACCTTAAAAATTAAGGAAGTATCGTCAGCAAATAACACCATGTGTGGCTGATTTTTTAATAAATGTAGTAG
Organism: Lithophane semibrunnea; assembly: GCA_947363905.1. Classification (NCBI taxonomy): domain Eukaryota; kingdom Metazoa; phylum Arthropoda; class Insecta; order Lepidoptera; family Noctuidae; genus Lithophane; species Lithophane semibrunnea. The sequence goes on along the minus strand of OX376194.1, from coordinate 12,350,699 downwards.
ATCATTAATGTACACTAAAAAGAGGAAAGGACCCAAAATCGAGCCTTGTGGAACACCCATTTTTACTTTTAAACCTAGTGAGTTGATACCGTTTATTTGAACTTGCTGTTGTCTATCATTTAAATAAGATTTTACTAAACTGAGCGCAAGTTTTCCAAGTCCGTAATGCTCAAGTTTCAAGAGTAAGGTTTCGTGATCGACGCAATCAAATGCCTTGGAGAGGTCACAAAAGATTCCTATGGCGTCTTGGGCCTCTTCCCACGCGTTAAAAATGTGTCTTAATAAGGTTACACCGGCGTCGGTCGTACAACGTCCTTTGGTGAAACCATACTGTTGGTCGTGAAGGATTTTATTTGTGTTAAAATGATTGAGCATTTGATTCAGCATTACCTTTTCAAACACCTTGCTGAAAACCGGCAGCACGGATACGGGTCTATAATTATTAGTGTCTTTACTGTCCCCGGATTTGAAAAGTGGTATTACCTTACTGTATTTCATTAAATCCGGGAAGACTCCTTGATCCACACACAAATTAAATATTAAGGCTAAGTAAGGCGCTATGGTTTCAATTATGGAGGTGCAGACTTTAATGGACATTCCCCAAAGATCCTCGGTTAGTTTGATCTTGATTTGCTTAAAAGCTTTTATTACTGTTACGGGGTTAATATGCTTAAAGTTAAATTCAATCGGGCAGGCTGAAACGTTCGCCCTTACTAAATCAAAAGAGAGCGATGGCGAGGAGTTTAAGGTTTCAGTAGTTTTAAGTGGGATACTGGTAAAGAAATGTACAAATTCTTGAGCAACTTCTTTGCTGTCGCAAATGAGACCGCCACCTGACGTCTCCAGTGTGTAATCGGAATTATGCTTTTTGTTCCTATTCGTTTCATTATTGATAATTTTCCAAACCGTCTGTATTTTATTGTCTGCTGATTTAACTTTGTTGCTAATGTATAAGGCTTTAGCTGCCCTACAAGTGCTCTTAAAAGTTCTAGAATAAGTAGCAACATACTTATTAAAAGTTTCTGTGTTAATATAAGGCTTAAGGCCATACAGCTCGAAAAGTCTTTCCCTACTTTTCCTGAGTCCTTTAGTTGCCCAATCACTAAATAAAAACTTAGAGCTGATAGTTTTAGTGTTTTTCTTAAAAGTATTATTGAACTCGGTTTGGACTACCGAAAAGAATTCTTTATACAAAATATTGGCATTGTTTATTGAAAGGTCCTGATTACTTAATTTACAAACTAAAGTGCTATTAAATTTATTTAAATTAACAGCTGTTACTGGTCTGAATTGAATCTGCACTTTTTGTATTGGTAAGTTGGACTCAAAAGTTACGGTTTGCCCACTGTGATCAGAAGGGAGATAATTAACGATGGCTTTATCTAAATAGTCGCAGCAACAAAACACATTATCAATACATGTAGCAGTAGTCGTAGTTATTCGGGTTGGCTCTACAAACACATTTGACAAATTGAAGGATTTAAACAAATTTAATAATCTACTGGTATTAGAATTATTTTCTAAAATGTTAATATTAAAGTCCCCGCACATAATTACCGATTTATTCCCAGTTGCAAGTTTTGACAAAACATCTTCCATTACTGACTCAAATATAGAGTAGTTTTGATAATTTGGGGGTCTGTAAACGCACACTATGACATGCTTATCTAGCTCAACACAAGACAGCTCAATGCTATGTTCAACCGATAGTTCAACTATGTCTTTACGGGTTTTTGATTTAATACAACTTTTAATTAAGATTAGTGAACCACCACGCAGTATTGATTTTCGGTTAAAACAACTGGCCACACTGTAATTCTCAAAATTAATTAACATTTCATAGTCTTTTAACCAATGCTCAGTTAAACAAATAATGTCAAACATTGTTTTTTCTAAAAACAATTCAATTTCCAATTGTTTGGTAGAAAAACCTTGAATATTTTGATGAAATAATTTCAAGGATTTCTGCTTAGCCCCTTTTGTGCAGTTAACTTTGTTAGTGCTAGAAAATACCTTTTTTTTATTAAGTGTAACTATACTGTTATTGGTACCTTCTGTTGTCTTACAAACTAGTTTAAAGTACTAATTTGAACCACCTTATCATTAGTACTATTACTAATTGTGGTGCTACATGACTTCGACATACTAATTATGTCTGGGTTAATATTAAAAGCTAATAGCCTAGCTATTTGACGTCTAAAACTAATGGGCAGATACACAGTATCCCTAGTCGATCTAAGCTTATCAACAAAAATGTTGGTGTCAAAAAATATAAACTTGTCACTATGGTGACTAACCAAAAAATGCATGTAATTATTCAACTTATGAATGTAGTTATTTTGCCTATTTGACAAGTGCTCAAAGTAGGGAAAAGCACACAAAATTATTTTATTACAATTTAACTTCAGTAGCTCAGTGACACTATCAGTTATATCATCTTTTTTAATATTTAAACTATTACCTATAAGTACAGTAATAATGGCATTAGGATCATATTCATTCCTAGTTATTGTAGACATTATTTCATTATAGGAAGTCTGAGGCATGCAATAGTTTAGAGAAGAATGACTCAGGTTGTTACTAAGTAATTTTCCTAACCCTTTTCCAAAACTATCAGAAAACAAAATGGTGCAGCGACAAACTTTACTACTACAAGTGCGAGATTTAGCTTCTGTCTGAACTACTTGTAATGGACCTTGTTGGGGAATCGAAACCTGAGCACTTCCTGACTGGCATGGGTCCTCTGTTGCTTCAGGTTGGTGAGTGCCAAGATTTGATTTCAGCAGGTCCACTTTGTCTGCATTAGAGTTGCACATGTCCACTAACTCATTAGCGGCAAGGATGTGCTCCTGAATTTGTTTTTCAGACCTCACATACTTAGTATACAGTGATTGAAGTGATGCTTCTAGTACCTGAATTTCAGACTGTAAGTGTTGAGTGTCAAACTCATAAATGTTCTTACTGTCTTCTAATTTAATTTGATAGTTATTTAATTTATTTACAAGAAAACCACGTTCTTTCCTTAACTTAATATTATTGGAACTGTGTTTTTGTTGTTTCCTGTATTTATTGCATTTATTTATGATTCTATTTAGCTTTGCATATTTTTTTATTTTATTTTGACTTAGTTTATAACTACTATTATTATGTTTCATTAAAGAATCTTCCGTGAGGTCTATTGTTACTAAGGAATGCTGGTTGCAATGAGTGTTTAATAATTCACTATACAAGTTATTAGATTCCTTAGCCTGAGTACATTCTTTTTGTTTCTGTAATTTAGTAATTTGTGTATTTGCATGAACTAATTCTTCTTCTAGGTCCCTAACTTTACATAAAGCCTCCTCATATATGTTACTGCAGTTGTTGAAACCATCTGTGACCACCCGCAGTTTGTCCCGTTCATCAACAACATCTAGGTATTGCTGATGTAGGATCACTAGCTCCTGTTTTAAGCCTGTGTTTTTGAAAACGACGTTCTCGATTTCCTTCTCACTTTCATCTATCTCCTGTAACAGCTGTTGACATTTACTGTTTGAAGCCGTAAGATCATGAACAGCCGTTCTCAATTTAAGCTCCAACTCCTGAGCAGCAGCCTTACGGGTCATCACAGGCATGGTTTCAGGAATTAGTACTGAAAATAGAATTAAAGGAACGGTGAGAACTACTTAGACAGACAAACAAAGGAAAGAATGCTAGAAATGACAGGAAAAAATGGGAGAAGTTAGTGTTGCTTTATAGAGAAATGAGTAGTCTGTCTGTAGGCTGTTAACCTGTAAAGCTGCATTGGTACAAATATCTAATTTAATGCAAACAGATTAGATCAGATCACAAAGGTTCACTGATTTTACTTTCTTATAATTTTACTTTTCTATAAGTGGGTAGGATGTCTAGATTAAAATAAAATTTTAAAAAAAATAGTTTTACATTAAGATAATGCAAAAAAACGTTGAACAACGTTCTTGTTGTTGAGTAATTCTAATAATGTACTAAAATTATTATGAAAAATTCACAAAAGTTTCGTTATCTTATCTAAGGAAAGGAACATAAACAAAGCGACTTGGACCCACTGCAGAGTGCCAAATCAACCAAGAATGGTTATTCTAGGGATCAATGAAGGCGTGTTACAGAGCCTAAAAGAGGACTGTGTGATAATTAAACAATATAAATAACAATACTCCCCGTTTAGATCCGCAGGTCGAACATCAGCTGTTCGTGGTAGGTTACCGGTAACGGTCGGCAACTAAACACTGTGTTTTACTATGAATATTTGATGGAAAACAATAATCCTTAGTATTTAAGCAGTTATTTCACATTTAGTAATATTATTTCACCTTAATTACACTTAAAAATAATTAAAACTAATTTTTAATATACGGAACAAAATTTTGGCATGTCACTCAAGCAGTGTTGCCAGCCAAAACACAGCGCAGGTACTGAGCCGCGTACTTCGGGCCCTTGTTATAATTAGTCCCTTTGGTACTTTGGCACCCATTTACATCGATGAATAGATGTCAATTCTTTTAGTGGTGAAGCCGACAATCCTTCATTTATTTCTTTTGTACAGAACTCGGCCTCTTTTTCACATGTTTCAAATGTTTTCGAAGGGGATTGTTCGCGTTTGGCGCAGGAAAGGTTTTCATGACACATGCCATATTCGTTGCACAATACAGTGCAAAATTCATTATACGAATATTATTTTTTACTTGGGTATCACTTTGCACGATCCTCCAAAGAGAGAAATCCACGATATAGCATTATATTTATTATTTGGTAACATAGTTTTCCACAAAGACGTCATTAGGTACAAATTGTACAAGGTCCTAAATAAAATTTGCTAACATTTAAATTTGAACTTTTCACGTCAACATTGAGTTTCTAGTTCCAAAACATGAACATGATCCATAGTTCTGAATTCAAGCTTAGCGTATCGTATAAGCAAAATAAACTACAGAAGATTGAAATTCGAATTCTATAAACGCCAGACGAAAAGTTTCTGCTGGCGGGAAGGCATTGTGTTTTGTTTTCGTCGTGTTTAATGAGAGGGGTAGGTAAGGGTTGCGCGGGTGAAATATGATTTTTTGCTGTCAATACACGCCCCCTTAATGTCTCTTGGCTACAGGGTCATTTTATTTCGTTCAATGACTTATTTATTTACTTTTTTCAGTACTGCCTCGTTGGGGTTAGGTTAGGTTAGATTCCCGGGTTCGATTCTCGGATCGGGAAAAGTGTTCGTGAGTTTTTCTATCTGTAATTTTACAGTAGCAGTTTGGAGTCTGGATTCGTGCGTTGATGGCAATAGGCTCACCCTATTATATGGGACTTAAACATAACTGGTTAAATGTTAAATGTAATGTAAGGGTTAGACAGAGGTATACCCAAAGAACACCCTTCTTTGGGTATACCTCTGTCTAAACCTTCAGGGAATACAGACGTGATGTTATGTTATGGCTTATTTGCCTACTTTTGTCGGTATCAGTCACTTTTTTTTTCATTTGTTATTATGATAGCGCCATCCGCCATTGGGGGCCGTCTAGTAGGTGTTTCAACTGCCAATATGCATAATTTTATGTTTCTATTAACCGACAGACCCGTTTGCCAGAACCCAGAACCACATCAAGTTTTTCAATGTTTATCTTAAATCAATAAAATTATTTTGTTAATTATTATTAATACAACATGATTATGAATTTGATGAGCTCGATGATTTTTGAGGAGCTCGTGGCTAAGTAATAACAGCCGCTTGGGTCGATCCATCAGGTTAAGCTACGCTTGCCGGGGTTGGTCCGTGGAAGGGTGACCATTTTCACATATCGAGACTCCTCCGTGCCTCGGAAAGCACGTTAAGCCGTTGGCCCCGGCTGTCATTTGTGGATCTTTGACAGTCGTTACGAGTCGTCAGAAGCACGAAAGTCTGACAACCAGTCTAACCAAGGGGTATCGTATTACCCAGTTACTGGGTTGTGGAGGTCAGATAGGCAGTCGCTCCATGTAAAATACTGGTATTTCAGCTGCATCCGGTTAGACTGGAAGCCGACCCCAACATAGTTGGGAAAAGGCTAGGCAGATTGATTGATTATGAATTTGATTGGAGATTGTTGATTTTTTTAATATCCGTTAATCGTGCTATTAAGTTTTATTAAACAAACAGTAAGATGACTCTAAATGTTGGTCTCCTGTACTAACTTTACGAGGTTATATTTATCAATGCTTGTTTATTTTCCCGCGCAAATGATCAAGTCCCACAGACACGAGGATAAAATACTTTATGAATAAGTAGGCGGTGACTCGATGAGACATTTAATCTGTCATTGCCCTGTCGCAGCATCTTTGACTTTTATTTGACTTCGAACCGGAGAAAACATCAGTTACTGCTACTCAGAACTTTTACCTCCTAAAGGATGAACGGAACGAATGAATCAACGTTGTAATTAAAAATCAAAATCAAAATCTCAAGAAGTCTAATTACGGAGCATACGACGTTTTAACATTAAGCCGGTGTTGTTAACAGAATAATAATTCATAAGTTGACAGCACGTGAATAATTCGCGTCGCGAGTTGTTATCAGGCGCACTTGCGCAGTATGATCGCTCTCTTGTTCGCGCGTGCCGACTCCAACACGCGCGTACCACACTCACAAACAAACCACCCACACTCACAAACCTTTCGATGAACGTGATTTACATTGACGGTTAACATTTTCATCAACGATTTACGCATACAAATCACGCATTAATACTAAACTAACATTTGTTATGTCACATTGTTAATAGGATTCAGGCTGTTTGATAATAATAAATTCGTATTTGTTTGTTATTATTGTTAATATTTTAAAGTGTCATACATTGCTAGTTTCCTATACATAATACTACACAATCATTACTGACGTAAAAATAAGGAAACAAATATTTGAAGACAATAGTCAATGTATAGCGAATAAGAATCCGCGTCGTTGTTATATTTGACGTGAGGCACGACTAATTGCCCGATAAGTCGTCGATTCGCGTCTCGTTTTAATAAGGTACGCTGTCTACGTGTATGTGTGGATACCGATGGAATGCCACGGTCACGTCCCGATGTGTGCGTGACTTGTGGATATGTGGGAGTGACGTCTGCCGCACGCCTCATCGACCAGTTTCCCAAGAACTCCGCCCCTCCCGCTAACCTACGCTTTTCATGCCATCTCGGAGAAAATATACGATTCCACGAAGATCTGCATCGTCTGGCCAGGTTACACTGTAACTATGTGTTCGTTGTTGCCACGTGAAGGCATACTGTGGTCTGACGCTTGTTTGTGTGTAACCTCGATTCGGACACACTACGATCCGAGGCATTATGGTTATAAACACAGAGTAATTTGAAGAATATCATTATCCAAATGAATATCCAAGTTGAGACGAACGGTCAATATTCGTGATTTGATTTGATTTTATATGAAAGAAATTGTATTAAATACAAACCAATTAGTGGTTTCAATTTACATTGTTTACATGTTTACAAACAATTAGGCAACGGTGGTGATAGCTAAATGAATGTTTGAATAGGTTGATAAAAAAATACACGTGATTCTGGAACAAAAGTGCGAAAGAATTCGCATCAAAATAACAAATGAATGCTTTATGTTATACAGTTCACACCGTATACGCAGGCTTTTCCCACGGTTAGTTGAGTGTGTGCTTCCCCCTCCCGCCCCGTCACATCGCCTGCCCCCCTTATTGGCCTGTGTTTGTAGTTCAGTACGGGTTTAGCATTCAAAGCGGTATCATGCTCCCCCGACATTATACTTTCATATTTATTGCTAAAACGCCTCGTTCTACATAATACCTAGATGCAGATTCGGCTATTGTAAAAGAATCAACGCAATAGAGTTAAACTTCGCTGCTGAATACTTTCTGTTTACATACAGAAGTTATTTCTAATCTAATAAACTTCAATGTGTACTAAATAACTTTACAAAACAGATTCCTAAGTTACTGTTTATTGCGGTAGTAGATTTCTTCATACAAAAATAATCTCTGGAGGAATATTGATACATTTGATAGTGTATATTAACCCAAATTCGACTTATACAAATGACTTACCTGCCTACTCATTTTATAAAAAATAGCCACCTTACCAGAACCACTATACTGGCGTGAAAATGTTGTCTTGGGCTAGATCCAAATGAAATCAAATATTAAATATGGGACCGAGGAATTCTAAGACACCAAACAAATAAGCCAATTCATCAATATATAAATAAAATTAATTTGTAAGAAAGCGCGGGGGAACGACACTGTTCGTCTCACACGTTATTTTCGTCGCCACCTTACGAGTCGACAATTATTCGGGAATTTCAAAAGATCACCCTGGAGCAACGGGTCGTTGGCATCTACTGACTCATTCTTTTGTTTTACTTACTCACCAAACATTTAAATCGAACGTAGAATCAAATTCGGATTAGGTTTAACCGCATTACTAAAATCAGTTTTGTCTTCCTCCAGCATTATCTCTCGCTTTAATTATTAAAGCTAAACCGTTAAAGTCGTTGCCCTTTCTCTGTGTGATTAATCTAATACAATAAATTAGACGTCTCTAGCTGCTTCGAAAAACAAAAAATGGGAAATATTCCAAGACAATATTACCAACACCCTGCTTGTTTATGTTGTTATATTTTATTTGAAGTCACGAAATTAATACAGTCGATTTCCAAGATTAGTTAGTCAAAACCTAATTTATATAAATTGCCCGATTAAAGTGCATAATACGGCCGTCAAAGGATTGAGGATCGATCCAGCAAACAAAACGATAGGTCCGAATCGAGTAGCCACACGTAACATCGATCTGGCGCAACACGTACACGCCACGAGTAATTTGGATGTTGCTAATTATAGGTGCTATTGCGGTTATAATAAGATCCTCCCAACTTCCCAGAAACGAGGCCGGCGCGCTTTATTAATATTTATCCGATACAAGCCGAATGCTTCGGTCCCAACCTAACTGACGCAGTCAAAGAAAACATGCTCGCCAGAAATAAAGTCGTAAAGTACCGGAACGATTTCAATCGATGTTCTGGGTGTATATCGGGTTATAAATGCGCAGAAAGTATCGATGGAGTACCGATTGAGAAAAACGTTTCGCCTTTATCGGCGATAGTGGTCGCGTGTAAGATTTTTTTCTTAACGGCGCACGTGGCATGTGACGTAGGAGCTGTAGGTAATAAAAGATGACTGAACATCATCGAGGTTGGGTTATTAGAACATTTATTAAGTATACGCTTGGATATGGATAATATGATATGGATAGTATGTACCTAAGTAGCCAATGTTTAGTTTATCAATTGGAAGCCCTATGTGTCATCAATTGTAAATGAGTCATTATGATGCTCACAGATAGCAACTAATAAAACCTTTAAGTAGGTACTCGGACACAGCTGTTACATTGTTACTACTCTTTATAAATAATATCTAGTTGTTAAACATTTTGTTTGTAAGTATACACTAATTAAAATCTTCGGAATTGTGATATGGTTTGTCAATAATAATAAATATTATTAAGCGGTAGTTGGTACCCAAAAGTGGACGAAATTGTTTTTTTTAAAGCCGATTTTTATAAAGTAATCATTTATCTTATACGGCTACTTGTAATTGTACTTAGTAATAATGATGTGATGCTAATAATGTGATAATAATATTGATGCTAATGAATAAACAACATACTAACTTCACCCTTACCTCAAGGAAGAAAATTCAAAACTAAGAAGATATTTAACTGAAAACTGAAACTAAAAAACTAAGACACGACCAATCAGTCGATTGAACGGGTATTTAACATAAGTAGCATTTACAGAGCATTGCCTGTCTGAGAGAAAAATTGCTTGCTTTCATCTATATTAAGAGCTATTTATTGATTTCAAGACCTTTTTATACTTACCATATTGTAAGATGTCAATAATGTAAGATATCATATCTTACATTAGATATTGTCAGATATAATACATACAAAAAATATCGTAAGATTAAATCCAATCCAATTATATAATAATCACAAAAAAGTCCCTAAATATCATATGGACATCTGCAAAACCTAAGGAATCGCAGGTTAGTGGCTATCTCAGCAACAAAGCTGAAATGTCACCTGCACCCATACAATTCAAACAAAGTGACAGCAACGCAGCTTTGGTGGTCGAAATCTTAGACGTCGAAATGGTTAAGGTATGGTACTTACTCCCCGGGACGAGCACAAAGACTTCGTAATAAAGTACTACTAAACGCACAATGATGAATTCAGTCAATATGTAGTAAGTCATTATCTGCTTAGCCTTTTCCCAGCTATGTTGGGGTCGGCTTCCAATCTAACGGGATGCAGCTGAATATCAGTATATTACATGGAGCGACTGCCTATCTTACCTCCAGAACCCAGTAACTGGGTAATACAACCCCTACCCCTTGGTAAGACTGGTTGTCAAATTTTCGGGCTTCTGACGACCCGTAACGACTGTTAAAGATCCATAAATGACAGCCGGAACCAACGGCTTAACGTGCTTTCCGAGGCATGAAGGAGTCTCGGTATGTAAAGATGGTCACCCGTCCACGGACCAACCCCGGCAAGCGTAGTTTATTACGTAGCCACGAGCTCCTCAATATGTAGTAAGTACAAGAATATAATTTTCCATGTAAATGAAGGAGAAAATACACTATTATTTTCAGTAATTTCATTTGAAGCAGAAAGAGATATTTGTGATTACACGTTTTTGCTTTCCTAACTTTCAGGAAAAAAGAAAATATGTCTCCATTTCTTTTAATTCATAAATATGCCATTGTTTCACAAAAAATAAATCAAGACTTTTTGCTTCTATGAAACACGTACACATTTCAAAAAATTGGCGATCGTATTTTCCCACATTTCAAATTCATAAAATAATGAGAGAGTCATTACGTTTACCATAAAATTGATCATTGTATATTCTTTCATTTTAGCTTAACTTCGCCCACGGCTTCCGAAGAAGCAGATCCATGCACGCATATCTCACAAACACGAATATTTTGAACTTGTATGAATGACAAACATGCCTTATGGGAATGTAAATTCTTTCGCCTTCCAATTTGCATCATTTTTATTCCGTTTATTATTTAATCGAATCCCAGCCTGTATCCCTTCTACGAATTATTGGAAATATTGTTGTTTTTCGGTTTTACTGTTTTAAATATGATTTATTGAAAACTGTGAAAGCAAAACAAAATGCATTGAAAGTAATACCTCTCGGAACAGTTATAAAGTACTACATAACAGTGCTACTAGTGAAAATCGATGATTTACCAGGAAATGCTTTCGATAAAATTGAAAATAATAATATTTATTTTATTATGACTCAAAACGAAAGAAAATACGGTAAAAGTGTCAACGAAATTCAACGAATAAGAAATAAACGAAAAAGAACTACATAGTTCAGTGAGACTGGGAAGGAATAAAACCGTAACAGGACAAAACTTCGCAAATAGCAATTAATTATCAATTTAATCAATTTTAACCTGAAGTTTCTCCAAATCAAATTAAGGTAGTAAATAAAACAGAGACGTAGTCACTAGAAAGGTATCATTGGTAAGAAGTGGAACCTATGATAAAGAGAGGCGTAATAAAGGAAATGCCAATGTGACTAATAATATTTTCCTTGCTAAAAGCAAAGGAGAAGGTAAATCACATAACAATTAGGATTCACAAATCAAGGAAGATAATAAGAAAAACATATTGGAGAGATTAAAAACAAAAATAAAATAGAAGTAACTACAAAGACAAAGACGAAAAGTATTCCCATTCAAAAGTTGAGATTCGACATCTTTCGATAGGTATTCAGGTGGTTGTAGATACAGAAAACATAGCATAAGGTCAAGTCAGGTCTATAATGATTTCTATGATCACACGTCATGATACATTATTTACGTATTTTATTATGATTACATTACAATAAAGAAGGCATTTAATAAAATTAAGTGACAACAGTGTCAAGATCATGTTATAAGTATATCGTAAACAAACATGCTTATTGACTAGTAACTGATTGATTCCTCATTACTGTTTTGCTTTTTGAATTGCTATTAACTGCATGTTAATAAACCTTATTGTATTAGATCAGTTAGCCTATTTACTTTACATTTAGATTTTGGCCTAGAAACTTGGGTTTTCTTGTCTTGGTGTGGCTGCAAATGTATTCATAAAATCAGTTTAGATGTAATTTGCTACCTCAATTTTGTTTGATCTTTAAATTTGATGTTGTGCGACAACTTTATTTTTGACAAAAAGTTTTTAATCTTAACTCTCGATCTTCCACGTTTTTGAAGCATTTGCATACGTCTTATACTTGTTGAGTTTCTCCAAAATGACACGATTTAGTCACGGCTAATAATATATATCGAGTTTCACTCCATTTTGTAACTAGAGACTAACATGTTTTATTAATGTTTATTGTGTGCGAGGAGGAAGTCTGTCTTGCGTTATTAATTACTAGCTTTTGTTTTGCAACTTCGTTCGCGTAGACCACATTAGTAAGCTGACAGTTTTTCTTTATTTGAGCTTCCTTGCTAGTGGCTCAACGTCGCGATTCATCGGTAACTTTCCCACATTCCAAAAAAATTAATTAATGTGGTGCAGTTTACTCCAGATTCTAGATATTGTTTCTTGTAACATTTTAAACTCACTTATTTTCTTAACATTTAAAACGGAAGGGTTCTACGGTTCAGGTCTTTTAAGTGTTGATTTTGTTCTGTTAGCATTTGCAAAAAAAAAATGTACAAGTGATCTTGTAGAAGAATAATCAAATAGAATATTATTTAACTGCTTATTTAAAACATAGATGTATCTAAGATTTTCCGATCTATTTGCCCAAACCAACAGAGAGAGATCACACACTCTCTCACAAAACCGCAACACACAAGGACTCTATATACAATACACCTGTATAAATCAAAATAGATGCACTCTAAACGTTTCGTGATTGATGTACGTAGTGTAGGTATTACGTATAATATGCAGGTTTGCGGTTGTCGGACAGCGGACGCCGCCTGGCCACTCGCCAATACTCCGGCCTCAAATTGATTTTGCCGCTGCTGTACCAAACTCTTTGCTCCCGTTGCATGCATTAGGAGTGTTAATTAATTTTCGGTCAGTAGTTGCAAGGCAATTACTGAATAATGTCGAGTTGTTTGCATAGCTAGACGATCCGGATCATTGATCCTAATAAACACCCATATGGAAGTTATTGCAAGGTAGATTGTTCTGCTCAGTCTTGTAACAAATAAACTGTTCGTAGACTCTTTTGTGAATTAAAGGAAACGGACTGAATTGGGAGTGGTTTTGGCAAGGATTTTGAAATAAAAGCAATAACGGAGACAAGGAAAACTAACTCGAAGGAAGATGCAGATACTACTTGCGGTAGAATTGGAAATTTTAACGCATATTTCATAGAATACATGCTTCAAACATATACCGCACACTATGACTAACAAAAAGACGGATATCATCAAAGATCAAAGTGAAACGGATGTTTAAGTAAGAGATGATATAGTTGGAACACTTATCTGCGATGCCTAGCATTGTCGTAACCTAAGACCCGTTGGACGGCTGGCTTTTCGCCAGGTTACTTTGGTTTAAATTGGTTTCACCCCTCTCCCTCACATGCTTTTGGGGAATAACGTCCCAACTTTTTTTGGTGCACAGATATGAACTTAAGGCAAATACTGTGTGTCACGTTTATTCTATTTTATTAATTCGAAATCATACAGAGTCAATACAGGAATATTATCGAAATTACCTACTAAAGTAGTTACCTCATGTTAGTAACTAAAACCTGACTTTGCATAAGGTGACTTAAGACTAGGAATTTAGATAACATTCCTACTAACAGGTGCCAAAGAATGCGCGTACGCATTAGCAACACTGAATAAAAATGATCGTTAATAGTATCTACTAATAAAACACCTGTAATTTGTCAATATTCACTTGGTAACATTAGATCAAACAATCAAGAAATTAGTTATAGAGATATGCTTTTATTTATGCGAATCTCCAATTTCATAGAAAGTATATAAAACAAGGTTAGTAACGAAATCATAAAGGTATAAATACAAATTAAGTTGGTTAGATCACAGGCTGCATGTAGTGGTGCTCTCCGGGTGTCGTAGCAAGCTTATTTCTACTGGCCAGTTGCCAATAGTCTCCGCTCGAAATTGCTTTTGCCGTACACCGTACCAATGATACCGTTGCACTGCATATAATACTTGAGCGTGATACGCGCATGGATACCCACATGCAAGGCGTAAATACCAACATATTCAATACGTTTTGGCTTGTTCGGACCTATAACGTTCCTACCATTGTTGTTCGGATACATTTTGGACTAATTCTTGTAAAGTGCGTTGTTGCCAGTGTAAAATAGGGAAAGATAGTCTCGGGCATTGCATGCATTCGCATCTATACTTCATTCAGATATATCCATTTATCTTCTGAAATGTATATCAAGCACATCATCATGGAGATATTCTTGCTAATTTTTTGGCATTTAAAGCTTGTTTTCTGTTATTTATAGTTTTAAGGTGTTTTTTATTATTGTAATAAACGCATTTTTCATTATTTCTTTCTTTGAACTCAAAACTACCGACAGCTTATATCATAAGTGGAACCCTTAGTCAACAACGTTTCGTAATTCACTTCCATAACAATGTTTTAGAATATAAACATCTCTTTCCTTCTCTAGCACATTACTGAGAAAGTTCCAAACAGTTACGAGTATCAAAATAATAACAGTTCCGCATGCTTATGTAAAATATTTGCTGAATTTTACCATTTTGACGTAAGCTGCGCGAGCGCTGTACGACACGTAACTACTTGTAGCGGCGATTCAATAATCATGATTATTGTATAAGCGCTTAATAACGAAGAAATTGGTTAATTTTGTTAGTAATCAATCTGGCACTTGTAGGTTTTTTCACGTAATGTTTCTTTGCGACCTTATGTTTTGGTCGCGACTTGGATGGAACTGGAACAATGAAAGATCTACTAATACAAAGATCATCTAAGAGTTGGGTGTTTCTAACTTTATAAATCTTGGTAATGCTAAAACGATGACCACGTCCTCCAAACACTTAATAAAATACCTGAGCGTTTTAAGAACGCTCATATAACAAACAAAACTGGCGGTGCGCGTCCGATCATTACTGACCCGAATTCTAATGACCCATTTGAATCCACTCCTTTTCTTTTTCGCCTCGAATTTAATCAAATTATAGGTTGAAGCGTATTATAATATTTCAATACATCTCATCCTATACCGTTTGTGGAATTTTAGCTTTTTATTGTTCGAATCGGTTTCGTCTCGGCGTAATTTAGAGGTCTAGACGGGGTAAAAAGCGGTTTCCAAAAAAAAAAATCGAAACGAAATTAATCGCTATCGTTGGAAGCTTGAGTCTTTGTTTTAATTTCTCATGGGGAGGTAAATCAAACCTGAATACTGGCTTTTGTGAAAGATTTTCTTCTTGTTCTTCTTTTTACGTATGAAAATAGAATTAATTCAGACGTTTTGTATTTTAACAAGTTCTTGTCTAATTGCGTAATCTATTTTCGTAATCGATTATGTTTAATTTGTTTCATTTTGACAGTTCAACAACATTCATTGCGTTATTCACGTTGTTGAGCAGATTTTTTTTCGAACTTATGATGCAATGGATTAGACATTTGTTTCAAACAGATTCCAATTCTAATTGATCGTGTATTACGCAATTAGAGTGCTCGTTAGTCTGTCTGTTATAGTCTCCTACTTGTTACGGCTTGTATCAAAATAACTTCAAGCCACTGTAGGTTACACATCACTGGGTGAACTCTAAGTAAGAAGATGCAGATGGTTGACGGTAACCTATTAGGAAACTCAATAGACGATACAATGATCGTGCGCTTATAATGAGCGTATTAGGCAAATCAGGCTGTAGCAACAGTGCCAACCACAAGTAGGTTGCCAGGTAGCAGAGACGATTTAATAAGAGCAACGTTATCGAAATTGTAATCTAAGATAAAAAGTACGATCGTGTATCTCAATATGAAAATAAGTTTCAAAGTCGTTACAATTGCAGCGACAATCGTCTGGACTTTTGAAGGTGAACAAAAATTACTTAGATTCATACGAAAATTTTAGTGTTAAGACCTTCTCAGTAAACAAAGTAAATGGTAGCAATACGTACACACCACAGTGACTTAATGTAATATCGTCCCCTCTCTATTCAATCCGATAAGTAAAAGCGGGACAAAATTTTCATGGCATTTTCATCTCTCAGCACAGACGTGATGGAACAAATAAATGAATATAATACTAAAAATCTAGAATTTATTAGAGCGTATCGAAAAACCGACTCAATGCTATGTAATACAGGGTGCAGATTGTTTTGATAGAATAAATCTTTTTTGAATTCCGAAGGTAAAAATTTCAAGGTGCATTCCAATAAGGACCTTAGTTCTTTAGTGAATAGGAGTCAAGCGAGGCGGAGAGTTTGTTGGTCTAAAGCCTTTTGGTTGTGGATGTTGGTGTTTTGTCTCTTTCTGTTTGGGTGTGGGGTGAGCGAGAGGGAGCGAGGGGTGATCCTCAACCTCCAGCCGATGCGGGAGGCAAAAGATTAACCCAGTTTTGTTATTTGTCCACTGTCAGTTGAGTACCTATTCACAATGCGGCCGGAGTCTCCTACACTGGATCCTTGGGCCGTTTAACGTAATTGTAAATGATTAATGTGTCTGTACCTCCATGTAATAGCAACAAGAGATTGAGAACCGATGCTCTCTTGTTTTGATTTATGACCCCAACTTTAGTAATCAAAGATGTTCAACGGAATGTTTAAAATAGTTTAAGAGGAAAAATATTTGTTAAGTATTATAAATTAAACTTTTAGCTTGGAGGAGAATCAATGGATCCTCCTGTGACTCGGGGTAAACGGGTACAGTTACAATTTAGGAATTCCGAATGAGGTAGGTATTGTAGTTATCAGGTAACAATAAATAAATTCCTGTATTTCAGGTAAACAACACCCATTCCCAAACATTATAAATTATTAGAAATCACTATGATCAATTATAATTAAATAAAATTAAACTAAAACAAATAAAATCAATTAAAATCAAACTAAATCAAATCAAAATAAATTAAATTAAATCAAATAAAATAACAATTATTACAATAAATGTTTTTATATTATAGTAAACAGCCCGTTTTTACCTATAAGGCGGATGTAAAATAATCAAGGTCTAGGTTTCTATCCAAAATCGGACATTCACTTACTTTATCTGTATTATTGCGTATTGATTAAACTCCTAATAATTTTAAGAAAAGGCGCCTTGTTGATAAAAAAAAGTTATCAGCTCCATAATATAAAGGAAAATCTCTCATCTCAATTGTTTAGATTTTCTACACTGTTTTCCTTAAATTATTTAAATAAGCTTATTATGAGAAGACTTTCACCCTTCTGAGGCTCATTGTGAGCGACCACGTTTCAGTGCCATATGTCATCTTTGGCAGCACACACCCGGAGAAGGCCGCAGGAATCCGCTGGATGCGAGAAACACAGAACCAGTCGAAGTGGCGGTGTTTGGGGGAGACCTATGTCCAGCGGTGGACGTCTTTCGGCTGAAATGATGATGATGATTTTGAGAAGGAGAAGTAAGTTGAACTGTCGCTTGCGCAATTCTGTTGGAGTAACTGACAGATTTTATACATAATTCCAAAAAGAAAATTTGAGCGATACGGATTGCGGAAGTCAGAAATTGGTAGGTAGGGTGAAAATCATGTCGAAACTCATTG
This sequence comes from Lithophane semibrunnea, assembly GCA_947363905.1. Classification (NCBI taxonomy): domain Eukaryota; kingdom Metazoa; phylum Arthropoda; class Insecta; order Lepidoptera; family Noctuidae; genus Lithophane; species Lithophane semibrunnea. The sequence goes on along the minus strand of OX376194.1, from coordinate 12,332,893 downwards.
GGTCCCCCAATAAATTTTCACAGAGTCTGAAAAAAAAAACATGAAGAAATGTTAATGATAATACAATACATATAACTATGACACCACATGGTGACATAGAAAACAAATCTGGTAAATTTTACTAACCATAGACCAAGAACATCGATTATTAATTCAAGTCCAGTTGTATCATGAATCGATTTATTCTAGGTAAGTGTTCTAGCTCTTTCGTCAAGGTCGTTCAATATTGATGGGTGCCACTCATACTATTGTCAGTGACTCAAGCTTTTTTCCACATAATTTATATACATAAATCAGTAGTTACCAGTATCATGACCGTGTATTGTAGAAACGGTCATTGGTAGGCCCCAATAGATAGAAATTGTATGCTTTATTGTACACTGTAAGTAACATTATTCTGGAACCATAGTGACCATGGAGTGAACATGGTTGCGCTGCCAATAAAATGTATACAGTCTTATGGTGAGTCGCACAACCAATCGGACACCAGCATGCGTAACACGACGACGGAAGAATAGAGAAATTGACAGATTCATAATCACAATCTGTAATTTTGTCTATTCTTCCGTCGACAGAATCCTTTCTGTGGTGGTCATGCTACGCGTGCAGGAGAGATACCCACAGTAAAACTGTACCTATAAATTTTGTTATAAGCGCAATCATGGTTGCACCTCTAAGGTGTTCCAGAGCAAGGTATGAGGTGTTCTATATGCTGCACCGACTGACGTCATCACGGCAACGCCGGCTGTTACTGAAAACCAGCGCTGGGGCTCTGTCTTGCATAGGGTCGCAGCATTAAGCTAAGCGATGGCCGTTTTGCGTGAATGTGACGCATATTTTCCCCCAATTTGTTACTTTTCGTGTATTTGTATTTTCTTAGCGTCATATTTTCCGCAAATAAACGTATTTTCTTTCTTTCAATATAGCTGTAATATAGAAATGTTAATTAATGAAAAAAACAGAGAGAGAAGGATAGGGAGAGGTATCAATTTGTGCGTTCAGATACTTATTAATTGAAAAAAACGAAGGAGTGATCAAATCAATATATGTTTATTTTACAGTCATTCTACTTTTGAGTTGAATGAAATTGGACCAGAGCCACCGAACTAATGACAGATCCGTATGTTATCTAAGGTTAAACCAGTTCACATACTCTTTCAGGCTTCTGACGCAGCTATTGGCATGACAACCGGCGCCAGATCAATTGAAATTCTTGACGACATCTTAACCGTCTTAAAGAAAAATAGCGACTGATAATCATCAAGATAAAAGAAAGAGTGCTGGTATAACGCATCGTAATTTAGCAAGTCGTAAAGTCTACTGAACAAAACCTGCAAACAGTAAAACTCACGCTCAAAGGACTTTTATGTGGTGGCGTGTGGCGCAACTCGTAAACATAATTATAACGACCACTAAAAAATATTTTACTGATTTTGATGACAACAAAAAAGTTGCGAACAATCAGTTAGCAGTTAAACACATTCCACACAATGATGTTCGGGGCCGTTTTTAAATGTAAATGTTGCCATACGAAAAGAAACCCAGAAAGCTTATAAGCTGAATGAAGGGGTGTCCATGTCCATTCACAACGGTTTGATTTCGTCCCCGGTTTTTCAACATTTGGAACAAAAGAATGCGTAAGAACACTGTATTCGGCGTTCGGGGAAAATGCTTAAGGAAAAATCTTACGTTCCTATATTTCGTCGAAGTGTGTGCTGATATCAATTGCTGTGTACAAGAATAGTATGTAAATTGGACGGCACACTCAAAAGGGGAGACAATATTGGGTGTTTTGGCGTTTTAAAAACAGAGGGTCGATGGTAAAAGTTTACATTGTAGTTTTGAGTAGGTTATATTAGTTTGTTTTTATCACCCTTATATTGTTATATCAAAACTTGATGGTACCGAAAAACGTACGTTAATAAAGCCACCAGTAGGTATCCTACACACAGTAAAATCAATGAGACCAATTGCAAAATACCTACAATGAGACTTAACTAAATAACCACATTTTTTCCCTTAAAAACGTGCTCAAGCATTGAAAAATAAGTACTTAATACGAACAATTATAGGGAGAAACAGAGTAAAATATGATACGCACAGTCAACGGTTACCAAGCGGGGAAGGGGGGCAGCTTTTATACGCCGTGCTCCCGCGACTTAACCCGTCTGCGATTTTAAAAATCAGAAGGAGAGGGCCGTTGCGACCGAGCCTCCCCCTGTCTCGACGTAGAGTGGGCAGGGGACAGGGGACAAACCCGAGGAAAATTGTTATTAAAAAACACGAGAGATTAGTTACAAGGCTTCAGTTTTAGAAATTTACAAGTTTTAATAATAATGAGTCTAATTTGGATGAATGAATTAGGTTTCAGTCGATGTTTTTTTGTGGAAAATCAAATGTTGGATTTACTGGTCAGATTGTCGCGAAACATGTTAGACGTGTATTTCATGAAGACATGGCCAGATATTTTCAGATTTAGAAAGAAACAGGACCAGTTTTATCTCTCGTTCAAGAGCAAAGCAATATGAAATAACTAATGAACATGTAGTACCTAATAGTAAAAATGATTGTGATAGTTATGTAGATATTAAGCGACTCATCGGATAAACAAATCGTAAATACGACAATAATTACCTTTTTCCTGTAAGCAGTACACAAGACAACTGTTTTCTTTAACATCTCTTACGGCATATTTATGTCTAACGTGACTTGCATATTACCTGTTACTTAAATCATTGGTTCTGTACTTCCTATAGTAAATATATGCATGAATACCGCAATTTTCACATAAACAGATGACGAAAAATTGAGAAGAACATTATGATCAAAACACGGGTCATTGTTAAATACCCAAATAATTGATCAATTAATTCGCTTAATCCTCTAAATCCGTAAGCTAAAATTACAGATGAAGTGACCATTCAAATCAGTTGAAACCAAAGCGCCGAAACAAATAGAAGTGCTAATATTCCGCCCGGCCAATACGGCAGGCGTAATTTAATCCTGGCGCGGCGGGGCATCCAGGGAAAATCTATAAATCTACCGCCATTAGAGCGGAGAACTCCCCGGGACTCTTATTTACTTCGGGCACAAATTCAGATGACAATGTTTTAGGGGAAGGCGTTGTAACTGCCCTAGCAGCGCAGGGTTAGCGCGACGAGACAGCGTAAATTATTTCACGTGATATGTAAATTATTTTTATTACTCGAATTTGCACTTTGTTGCTTTGGAAAATAATGGGTGTAAACAAGAAAAAGTAATTTTAATAACTCTCCATCATCTGAATGAGTACCTACTAGAAATGAAATAGCTTTTTAAAAGGTCTTCAAACCGTAAAAGGCGCTAGCGCCCTTTTGTTTATAAGTCCATGCTAATATTATTTTCCTTAAACGTAAATCCACAAGAATGCTCTATACAGACCTCTGTAGCATCATAACTTTTGGCTTTTCAAATCGTCCTTCACATAAATAAACCCGTCTCAATTCTTCGTACTGTCAACCCTACGTAGGTACACCCACCCCCGTCAATTACTAACCCTGACCGATCCGAGGCGAGACTTATTGACGAACTGTTCCCTTTAAATCGTTGTCTCTGCATCTAGACGAACGCTTAGCCACACCTAATGCTTTAGCTCTTTTAATACTAATAAAACTTGGTTTAACTTAAATACAGTTTGTGGTTTTATTGGAATTATTGGTAAAGTTTTGTAAATAGATAGGAATGTTGACGTTTTAGAAAAGTTGGGCAAGGTCAGACACACTAAAAGGCACGTGTTTCAAACTTTCAGTAACTGAAAAGAGGTGAACGAAATAGAACAAAACCTGGTCGTGTGTACATAAGGAGATCATGAGTTAAGTATTTGGAATCTCGTGGAGCTCGGGGGAGCTCGTGAATAAGTAATAACAGCCGCACGAGTCGATTTATCAGGTTAAGTTACGCTTGCCGGGATTGGCCTGTGGATGGGTGACCATCCTTACATACCGAGACTCCTCCTTGCCTTGGAAAGCATGTCAAGCCGTTGGTCCCGGCTGTCATTCGAGGATCTTTGACAGTCGTTACGGGTCGTCAGAAGCCCGAAAGTCTGACAACCAGTCTTACCAAGGGGTATCGTATTACACAGTTACTGGGTTGTGGAGGTCAGATAGGCAGTCGCTCCATGTAAAACACTGGTATTCAGCTGCATCCGGTTAGACTGGAAGCCGACCCGAACATAGTTGGGAAAAGGCTAGGTAGATTGATTGAGTTAAGTATTTGGAATCAAGCAAAGAAAATCATATTGAATAGACGAGTATAGGTACTAGTTGGAAGCTAATAACATCATAGTGCAGCCACAAATATGTCTGCCAAGAGTGGTAATTAAAAGATCGCAGTCACATGACCGTTAGTCGAGATGACTCACAGAAGGCCAATGTTTTTCAGTGGAAAATTTCAGATGTTTACAGAATGTTCCGAGTATAACCAAGAAAAGAAAACGTTAACCCTTTACTTTCATACTAGTGGGGGTTATAACAGAAGCAAAGAGCATTTATCCCTTAGACTGTTATGGACCTGCCAGGGTTGCGGGAAAGTCCGAAAGGGATACCAGGACCTTGGCAACAGGCAACTCAAGGAACACGGGTGGGTTTTAGTCAGTAAAAGTCTGACACGCCCTTCCGCTCCGCCCAGAGAGGGAGAAGTCATTGGATGATTTCCCAACCTCAAAAAAAAAAAGGGTCTTTTATGGAATTACTATTCTTTAATAGGAAAATTAATTATTACGTACTACGTTAGCGGATGGGACTTCATTCTGTGATCGCCAATACGAGTTTCAATAGTAGTGGTTAAACCTTTATTTCGCTGCAGCCTGTAGGCAAACTATGTTTACCAGGTAGATATGAATGAAATAATACTATAAACCATCACACGAATATGTAAATCCAAAACGTAGAGATTTCATCCGCTAGTTTTCTATTTTCGTGGCATGTGCACAGAATTCGCGCACGCACGTGCATCGGATTCACACGTTATGTGTTATTGTGCACGTGTTAAATAACAATCACAGACTTTCTAGAACTCTTGCGTTGTTTGATTCAAGTTTTCAATGAGATCGTTTTTTTTCAAGCTTTTCCAGTCTGGCGGTTTGATTTTCATAAATCGCTTGTATTGGTCTGTTTTGAACTATTCTTGTCGATTGATACAGGTGTAGCGGAAATATTTTTAACAAACAGAACAAAGAATTCATTTTATTATGAAAAAAACTTCGATCGATTTCGCCAATTATGTAAAAGCTGTTATACCTATGCATGAAACAATAACTAACTAGCAACATTTGCAAAACATTTTTACAAGTGTAACCCGAGGCGTATATGTTTCCTATTTTCTTTTCAAAAATTCTTTAACACTGATCTTAACTACTTTTCATTCCATCCATTGAACATTATTACCCCAATCGTCAAGTGAACAACCACAAAAGTTCCAAAGATGCGTATGTCACCCGCGGCGAGGGGATCTCCGAATCATTTTCGAGTTGGAATTCCGAATGATACACCAAAACTGAATCGAAACGATATATTACGCCGATACGCGCGGCGGACGCTAATCCAGTTATGGATGCCAAAGATTATTGGTGCATTGTTGGTTTACGTAGACAGTGCACGTTTGAAATAGGTTTAATTATAAATACGTTGTTTACCAACGTCTCACGTGCTACTTTGATTTTGGCATTCGATATTTTCTAAATGTCAAATATTTATGTCAACCACACAGATGTCGCTTCCTACTATGAAATGGAATCTTATGGCTGATACATAGAGTGAAAATAATTCAATTTGTTACCAAGAATACCTAGCTAAGAATCTGGAGGCCTAAAACGGCCACATTAGCAATTCCTCTAAAAGCAATTAATTTCCTGAATTCCCAGCTGTCATTAGCAATTCTTATAATTTGACACAGTAGCAATTCATAATATGTGTGCCATTTTACGAATCTCCATAGAAAACTGTCAAACAGATGAAATAATTCTTAATATGAATTGCACGCAGATCATATTATGAGTTTGTGACATTTTACGATGATTCATATTATTTTCCTATTATGATTTTGCCAAAGTGGCCGTTTGAAGCCCCCTGAAAAAAAAAAAACGTCGGCCTGAAAAGATTAGCTCTATCTACAGCTAGGCGTAAATTCTTACGCAATCACTCACTAAAGGGTCTACACATTTTTTGAGGATGGGAAATCATCAAATTTCTCCCGCTCTGGGCGGAGCGGAAGCGCGTGTCAGACTTTTACTGACTAAAACCCACCCTTGTTCCTTCAGTTGCCTGTTGCCAAGGTTCCGGTATCCCTTCACCAAGAGGCCTGTGTTCCAGCAGTGGGAACATTATTGGCGTAATTGAAAAATCATCGACGAAAATAATTGAGTAAAGTAAATTAACCTCAATTTGATTGTCAAATGAAAAACAACTAAGGTGATTTAAAATTAGAATTCTTGGTATTCAAAATCAAAGCACTCGATACTGCCACTTGTAAGTGGCACAATAATTTGGCATCCACAGGTACTCTTTCTGATGGTTGCTTGTGACTACTTGCGGTCGATCCATCAGGTTAAGCTACGCTTGCTGGGGTTGGTTCCTGGATTGGTGACCATCTTTACTTATCAAGACTCCTCCGCGCCTCAGAAAGCATGTTAAGCCGTTGGTCCCAGCTGTCATTTGTGGGTCTTTGACAGTCGTTACGGGTCTTTAGAAGCCCTAAAGTCTGACAACCAGTCTTACCAAGGGGTATCGTATTACCTAGCTAATGGTTTGTGGAGGTCAGATAGGCAGTCGCTCCATGTAATATAGTGGTATTCCGATGCATCCAGTTAGACTGGAAGCCGACCCCAACATAGTTGGGAAAAGGCTAAGCAGATGAGGTACTCTTTCTGATCCATTTATTTACATTTCCATCAGTTACTTTTGGAACGGACCATAGAAGCAGTCATTTCAATGGGCAGAGGTACCTGAATCGGATCCTCACGGACTTCATCATTTCAACTAACTAAAGACAATACAGTACAGAAAGCCACCTATTCGTTATACAAAATAAGCTGCTCGATGCTTCACTACCAAACAACGACAAAGTTTTAATTACCTATTCTTGCACGCGTAAGGTGAAAATACGGGGTGCCGCTTCTGCGACGCTCGAATCTATGCCCGCAATGCTTCTATATTTCATTCAGGCAGAGCAGTATTGGCATTTGAAACCTGTATCGCCCCAACCACTTCGCATGAAACATGTATTCGCACCAAACACGCTAACTTGTTTAGGGTACTAACTCATTTTGAATAACAACATATTATAACTTATATAAATGAAGCTTGTTAGTTTGTTGTAAAAAATACATTAGTTATAGAATCAGTAAGCATTGGTAGTAAATAATCTCGAGTTGTGGATAATAGTGGAATATTATTTATGTATTTTATAAAGAAAAACTGAAGGAATATGATTAAAACAAAAGACAATCTGAAAGAGTAGTGTGATTTCCAGAATACAAAATCATTTCTTTGACTCGTGAAAAAAAAACAAGAAAAATTGTGATGCTGCTGCTCTTTTGACACCCAGTGTGCTCTAATGAGCAGCACAGTACACATTGTAATGATCCCCTAATCAAGATACAACCAACTTATGTATTTGAAAATACCACAGACGTCTATTTAAAAACCAAAACCTTCTTTATCACCTACCTTACTAAAACTAAAATTATTTTCCAAACTACACAAACAAACTATCCAATCACGACTCTGAATGGAGACATAAAAATAAATCCCGACCAGTACGTTAGTTGACATGATAATGGTGTACCTTCGTTGTGAAACCATCAATATTTCATAGGAGCAATATCGGCGGTTTAAACTGGCCGACTCGTTATTGCACATGTGAACTTTATGGGGACTCACCCTCGGTACATAAATTTGGGAAAGTGCACCCCGTTTATAGGTACTTTGATACAACGTATTGATTTTGCAGATTGTCGGATTAACAGGTTTGATTACATTTCATTTGTGTTTTTGTCGTTTATTTGTAACTAGTTGATGCTAGGGCATGAATCTCGGAATATCGTAATATCAGAATCTCGGAACGTAAGTTCCGATATTACAATTCCGATACTGAGTGATCCAATATCGGAATATCAATATCGGATTTCTTTTTCTATATTTTGAGTTTTACACTAAACCTATATTTTAGATCCTTGTGTAGCGCCGAGCGCGACAGCGCGCTGCCGTATTCCCGTTGCCAGCTTGCTAAGCATGCGATTCAAGAACAATAATAGTTTTATCTGTCTCAATCGGAACGGTCAATTCGGATTTTCCATCTGGAATTTCTCAGTAGCAGTAGGATTACAGCCCGATTGATGGCAATAGGCTTGTCCCCTTTACATGGAACTGGAACAAAACTGGTGAAATGTGGGTGTACTATAAAGTCAAAGTCAAAGTCAAATTTCACTTTGACTTTGACTTTGACTTACATGGAACTGGAACAAAACTGGTGAAATGTGGGTGTACTATAGCCTAACACTTCGAAGAATATACGCATCGTGTTAAGTACATGGCACGTTAAGCAGTTGGTACCGGCTGTCATTCATAGTAGAGATGGGTTTTAACAGGTTAAACACGATATCTGATATCACTGTTACTGTTAAAAAAAAATAACAGATCCAAATATCTGTTATTAAATAACAGCCTGTTATTTTTGTACGGACGATAAATACGTATTGAAATCTCAATTGAATATCTTCTTTATTAGACGAAAATCGTATCGGAAGTTTTAACAGTAAAAGCCGCGGTTACGGTCTTGAGGATATGTTACTTTAAGTAACAGATATGTTTTATTGTTACGAACAATTGTTATCTGTTATTTTTTAATATCTGGTACGATAAATACGCCTCACTCCTAATTCATAGATCTTTGCCAGTCGTTACGGGTAATCAGAAGTCCAGAAGTCTCATCCAGTCTTTGCAAGTTCCTTGGTTGTGGAAATCAGCTATGCAGTCGCTATATGTAAATAAATGTAATACTGGTATTCAGCTGTATCTGGTTAGACTGGAAGCCGACCTCAACATAGTTGTGAAAAAGCTAGATTGATTGAAATAACAAAAGTTACAAATTAAGTGCATGATAAAATGGGAAGTATATTTATAATATCGAAAGGTTATCATAAAATAGTAAATACAGTAATTACGGTGGGCTTACTTATAAAAAAACAACTAATGTTTGAACTAAATTAAAGAATACGATTTAAAAATGTTTTTTATTGCACTCAATCCAACCTCATACCGAATTTGTGCAGTTTTTAAAGAAATAACGAAATTCCGATATTAATATCGGAATTCCGATATTGAGATCTAATATCGGAACTCAGTATCGGAATTGAAAACCTTCCGATATTACATGCCCTAGTTGATGCCCGCGGCTTCTCCCGCGTGGATGTCGGTTATTATATACTAAAACCTTCCTCGAGAACCACTCTATCCATTGGTGAGAACTGCATGAAAATCGATGCAGTAGTTTTTGAGTTTATCGCGAACAGGACGACAGACAGACGCGACAGAGGACTTTCTTTTATAATATGTAAGGATGATGGGAATGTGTGGTTCAAACAACTACTTTCATAATTATTTATTGGACAAATTGATTGCTCTGGTTAGACTTTTACAGTATTTAAGAAGAAGAATATCACTTTTCGCAGTTGTACCGGAGAAGAGCGTACTTTGCAAGAGATTGAAAACATTTGCGAGTGGACCAGAGTCACAAGCGCGCTGCTGAGCTGTTTAACCTTGCAAAGGACAAGGACAAATATACGGAGTTTGTAGCCAACTTTCAGTACCTGTAGAGGCACCAGAATCATCATCTGCCTCGCCTTTTCCCAACCATGTTGGGGTCGGCTTCCAGTCTAACCGGATACAGCTGAATACCAGTATTTTACATGGAGCGACTGCCTATCTGACCTCCACAACCCAGTAACTGGGTAATACGATACCCCTTGGTAAGACTGGTTGTCAGACTTTCGGGCTTCTGACGACCCGTAACGACTGCCAAAGATCCACAAATGACAGCCGGGACCAACGGCAACGGCGGTAGATGCACCAGAATAAGAAGAAAAAAGGTAAAATGTGGTGTTTGCTAGTACACGCCTTCATATCACTGACAATCAAAGTCAAAAATCAAAGTCAAATTATTCAATTCATTTATTCAATAACAATTTTTACATTTATTTCAATTACGCACGTAATTGAAAATGCTAAAGATCTTTTCCCAGTTACCTCAGTGAGTCCTTTTTAACTACGTGTACTCGTCTAACCTTTCGCACGTCCTTGTTCATTCATTCATCACAATTATTTAAATTACAAGCCAAAATAACCAACATGTAACATGAGTCACCGGGCAACACCCCTTACCCCTAATCATATAATCAAAAAAGCGATTCAATCACAAAGTAATTCATCTCCAAACAGATCAAAGCGTATAACTTCCACTAACGAAGTCACCGCAGCGGTAATAAAATATTAGCACGTAACGCACGCATCACGCATCTCATGCATGCACGTCGTACGTATAGGGGATGACAAGAAGCTAGCTTTTGTCCTCGACTTTGTCTGCGTGGATGTCGTATAAGAACTAAACAATTGATTGGTAAACAAACCTTCAATGCCTGAGGCTGTTACAGAAATCCAAATGTATTTAGGTACGCGTTCTTTATTTTGTTTTTTATTTTTTTCAAATTAATGCTCACGGCAGCTGCCCATTACTTCTTAAGGGTTTGAATTTTGCAAAATCACTCTATAACTATGCACTACCTAACACTCTAAGAAACTTCATCATCAGTTTCTGTCTTCAGGGCTTTAAGCTTTGCGTCGTCAGTCAGTCCCATAACTATTTTATTATAGGTATCTACAAATATTTTTCAACCCATTCGGCACGCATGCAACGTTGTAGGGCCGTCATAGTCATCTCGCAGTCCCCTTTCAATCTTCGTTGCAATAAATAAAAGGGGCAGTAAAAAATGCGCGGAGGACCGCTGGCGCCCTCGCGTTTGCCATAATCAACGTCATTGAGGGTATTTATGTGTTGGACTCGCTAAATTTCGACATTCTCATATTAATGTTATGGGTTTCATAAATATTACCGCGTATGACCGGACGGACGCCGATTGCATTGCGTTTGGAAGGGAAATTTCTGCTTGGGACCGTAAGATGGCGGGAAAATTGTACAAGAAGGGAAAATTTTCAGAACGTTTAAGAAATATTTAACTTGGCCAGACAAGTGAAGGGCTACCTGGCAACGAATCATCACCGTCCATTAGTCAATCTGCCTAGCCTTTTCCCAACTATGTTGGGGTCGGCTTCCAGTCTAACCGGATGCAGCTGAATACCAGTATTTTACATGGAGCGACTGCCTATCTGACCTCCACAACCCAGTAACTGGGTAATACGATACCCCTTGGTAAGACTGGTTGTCAGACTTTCGTGCTTCTGACAACTCGTAACGACTGTCAAAGATCCACAAATGACAGCCGGGACCAACGGCTTAACGTGCTTTCCGAGGCACGGAGGAGTCTCGATATGTGAAAATGGTCACCCATCCACGGACCAACCCCGGCAAGCGTAGCTTAACCTGATGGATCGACCCGAGCGGCTGTTATTACTTAGCCACGAGCTCCTCATCATCGTCCAGCTCCATATCGTCAAGCATCCGTCAGTTCCATCACCGTCCATTAGTGTTGGTTCAAAAGGGCAGACAAAAATTCGTAACAGGCTTTTTGGTGTTATTGTTTGCTTATTTGTGATGTATCGAAGTCTGTTAACAAATTATCCTTTTATTTGAAAGGATATCACTACTAAATAAATGATAATACTTTCCCTTCCAACCGGAAAAACAAACTGAGTTCAAAATACCCATAAAAATGACACAAAATCGCAAATATAAAGTGTAGCTCACATCCATGTACTGCCACCCCCTATTGAAGACAGATATTATGTAAAAACCTAACGGGAGTCTCTTCAATCAATACACGTTACTAGATGATGTAAAAGCTTTCTTCTCAACTCACAGCGCGAATTGAAACCCTAACTTCTTAGGTATAAGGTTAAATATCTGATTCGGAAAAAAATATGATTTTTTCCTGACATCGTGAACAACAAAAATATCCTGTTGGACAATATTCGCTCTTAATACAAAGTAAAACAACATAAAATAAGTACGCCATGAACGTGTAAGAGGGTGCCCGCGGAAGAGTTAGTTTTTTTGTGAATATCAAAATATGAGCCCCCTTTTACAATCCCATTGTATCCGATATTGATCCTCATAATAGTTTGAGTCGGCTGGTCCACTGTCTTAATAAAAGGGACGAAATGATGAATGCATCAGTTGGCCCACGTTTTATTCTCAGATCATTTACGTTTAAACAAACAAATAAAGCACTATGAGTGTTTTAAAAAACAAAATAAAAAAATAAACGATACATTGAATTAATTCACCGGTTATTGTATGAATCATAGTACGTAAGTACATTAATTTAAATTGAAGTTTCGCATATCAACACTTGCCAAACCGGAATGACGAATGGTTAAATCATAATTCGAATTAAAATAAGATCTTTGGTGTACTAATAAATAAAGATTTTTATTGTTCATTTTGATGGTGATGCTACAAAATCTTTTATAATGTTTCCATGCTACATTAAAGACCTATTCAATGTCAAAATTGGTAATACAAACTTGTCAAAATATTAAAACTAACGGGTGTAAAACGCAAGCGTGAAAACGTTACAAACTCGATAACAGTTACACGGCTCAGTTATGTAGATCAGAGTTTAAATCTAACAAAACTACAGTAGTTATATAGATTAACACGATAAAACAATCAGTTAAAACAACAGTTTCATAATTTATGCTCAACATTCGTTTAGTGCAATATTAACGTACACACAAACAGAAAGAGATTAGATTCGTATCGTGTGTACATTAATTCGTTGTTAATGAAGTCAACGGCTTACAGTAACAGTGAACAAAGAATGGATGTAATAACTCATAGTAATTAACGCAAAAACATCTTTCATCCGCACTCAGTGTGTGAATTGTGAAATTAATTAAATTAAATAGATGTAGGAAAACGTGATTGTAGGGCAGCGAAACAAGCGGTGATTATGTTTACATTCGAGAAATTGTTTTTTTTTAGTTTTATTGTACTCAATTTGTATCATCTAATTATTTCCTTCCGCAGGGTTACCACAAAATACATACTGTTATGTGTTTTGTTTTTTTTTTATCAGAACTTGCACCGATAATAATATTGTAATAATGGAAAAAACATCAATTTATAAAATATAATTTCGAAGATATTCTGCGAGTGTCAAATGCACCGATACTGTAGTATGTCCTATGCATCTTAGGGCCCGTTCACACCTACCACAACCACACCACATCACATCACAGCGAGATGTAGGCAACCACCGTGGTTACGTTGGTGTCGCTGTAACTTCTTGCAGTTGCGTTGTTACTAGTAGTTGCGATGTAGTTACGTTGTGGCTAGCCTTTGCAGGCAGATCGACTACGGCTGTGACAGTGTCGTCACGTCGACGCAATTTTGTGGTTGCATTGCGGCTGCGACGTCGCCGGTATCGTCCACACAGTTGATTTTGATGGCCAAATGTTGTCTGTGTGAATAGACTATTAATTTTCATACAAATTTGCGCCCGTCCACGTGGTGTTGTTGTGGTGTGGTTGTGGTACGTGTGATCGGGCACTAAGGCAGTCTGCCGCGGGGTGGAATTGCCCAAGATGGATTGCTTGAAGTTCAGTACCGGTACCCGGTACCAAACTTACTGACTGGCTACCTGAACATGTACTTTTCTTGGGTTGATCGTATTGTAACGGGGAAGAGAAAGCGGTATGCATGTTTCCGGATAACAATTATTGCCTATCTCCATTTCCTCGTCATACCCTTGGGTGAAATAAAAGGCAGCATCTTCCTGGTACCTAAGCTATAACCACCTTACGGTTATCAATAACCAGTAAGCTAAGTATAGTGATCAAGCAGATATTATCTGTCCTTATACTACTCGGTTCAGTCTTTATTGCGAAAAATAAATCTAAAAACAATGAAGGCTAAACCTGACCAGTCTAAATTCATCAACAATCATCAAGAAGTCATAGGCCTCGAGTCCGAACCCAGGACACGAACCACGGACTTTTCGGATTCATGTGCGTATTGTATAATTATCGCTTGCTTCAAAAGCGGTGAAGGAAAATATCGTGAAGAAAAAGTGTGGAAAAGGGCGGCGTCAGTGTCAGAGTCCAGGCCAAATCTTGACCAGGTTATTCATTTAGCTAACCACACGAAAAAGAAGAACAATGATCAAACATCAATAATCGTTACCGATTCCCAAATTATATCATAAATCGCTATTTCCGGGGCCTCGTTACATAAGTACAAAAATATTGAATTAACATTAATCATTGAAACAACAAAAAATACTAAGAACCGGTAAAAGTAACCATTATATCATAACAAGCGTTTGGAAGTAATTAGCATTGCGTCTTTTCTTAATTTTTACTCGCACACACAAAATGTTGTACGGTAAGTGACCGATAGATGGCGGGGCTTGTCAGACTTAGAGTTGATCCGAGAAGCGCTAAGATTTTTGGTATCGAATCGGTGACCCGAGCAAATTGATACCGCACGATAAAATTGACATTCTTGATTTCTTATAACTCAATCAATCTGCCTATCCTCTTTTTCCAACTACGTTTCAGTCGGCTTCCAGTCTAACCGGATGGAGCTGAGTACCAGTATTTTACATGGAGCGACTGCCCTGCACAACCCCTGCCCTGCCCTGCCCTGCTATCTGACCTACACAACGAATGACAGCCGGAACCAACGGCTTCACGTGCTTTCCAAGGCACGGAGGAGCCTCGGTATGTCTTAACATCTTATAACTGGGGGGTAAATACACAAAGAATGACAATTTAATTGATCGCATTTTCTTTCATTTTGACAGTTCAGACACGTTCATTGCGTTACTGTTGAGCAGACGAATTTATCAAACCTATGAAGCAATGGATTATAAATATCCTTAAAAACTCTCGAATTGTGATTGAAACTGTATTACGCAATTAGGGTGCCGCGGGGTAATTACGTAACACACTTAGAATGGCAATGGATTAGCAATTTTCTACAAATCCTTCGAATTGTGATTAAAAGTATTAATGCAAGTTTTGTCAAATCGGGGTGCTAGTTTTGTAAACTTTTGCTCAGTGTGGTGGAGAAGAAGAAGTATATCGAGAGAATAAAAAGAAGTTGCTGAAGATGAAACCGGATTAAAGGCAGGTTGGAACTTCTCTCTTCCTGTTTTAATTAGTGCTGTTTGTCCTAGTGTAGTAACCTTGAGCCTTCTTGATAAGAGCCATTATCATCACTTCGTAGATATCTAGTGATTTATTAGGTATAGATTTGGATCGATTGTGAGAATTGCTGATGATGAAATCAGTTTCAGGAGAGAAGCTAATAATGTTTGTCGGCCTCTCAGATTTTCATCAGTACTCCAAATATGCAGGTACGGCTTTCCAGTAATTGATATGGTCTGACCATAAACTCCATTTAACTAAAAATAAATCTAACTGTTAAAATAAACGTGTTCCGGAAAGTCGTTACATTAATATGGTTTCATTAACAAAAATAATTCACTCACTAATTACTTTGGAATTTCCGTGTTTGTAACAAATTATTGATAAGTTTTTTTTATACAGATTTAAATAACGGCGTTAATTATTTACACGTAAGATTAAATAAGTAAGTAGGTACCTAAAATTATTTGTATTTATTCCAAATTACATTAAAACGTTATTCCACAAAAAGCCATAAAGTAAAAAATACATCACTTGCATATAAAAAATAAATAATTACCTATGATTAAAACAGCGTTCGCGATTAGTTGCTAAACGCTCTGCTACGGGGTTGTCGTGAACGCGTAGCCGTAAGCTACGTTGTTACGTAACCGCGTAACGGGCCGGTCAATGACCCCGCGGCGACCTGCGCGCGCGCCTGTCGTCGCCCTACTCGACAGACTTGTTCGGTAGAATAGGTAGTCACGTAGATGTGTGTGTAGGTAGAAATGGTTCGATAGTGCTATTTGTTTTTATAATCTGTTGTTATAGTTAATTATGTCTGTTAGTTAGTCAAAATTAGTGGGTATTGTTAAATTATGTGAAGCATAATATTTTCTTCGTACAATTTAGTTGTTGCCACATTAGATTCTAGCTTACTTACAGAGGGAAAAATTGTGACGGGCTGTTCCAAAAAAATTGGTCTAATAATAGGTCCCAAATAGGTTCCCAAACATTACGTAACTGAAGGATTTTGTTGTAATTGTAATTATCAAGGTTTACTTCCTTTCACTCTTTTGTGTTAAAAAGTTTTGTGATTCGTTTAAAAAATATGATTTCCTTGACATTGACACTTTTGAATCTGACATTGTGATTAAATATTTTTTTTCAAAAAATCTATTTTCTTTAAAATTCATCACCTTTTCCTCCCGGCCTTTCATACACGGAAGTACTACGCCCTTTCGTCCAGTCCCTTCTACAGATTACTCTATGGCAGTAGCACTAGGACGTGTTTCGTTCTCGTTAACAGATCAGCCTGTGCACCATAGGACGCCAAACATCGTGACGTTTATGGCTCTTATTGCGCCCATTGTTGGCCCAAAGCGGTACCTTACGAGTAATTGCCTATTAATTTACTTGTTCCAAGTGCCGTGTTAAAATAACTGACATACGATTTGGTCAGCGAGTCTGAACCTGTACGTAGGAAGTACAGGAATGCAGGGATAAGAATGGATTAAAATTTGCAGGCTTGTTCAGAAAAATATTTTTTTTTAAGAGAAGTTTTTGTCCAATATATTGTGTATCGTACTTTCCTAGTAACGTACATCGCTGTAATGAACTTCGCTATAATGGGGTACACCCATGTGTGGTATATAAAAACATTCTGGTAAACCACAAAATATTTTTCAAGAAAAATAAAAAAATCATCGATGATTTTGTTCTGACAATGTATGTTATTAGCATGTAACGACGTGTAAGGTCAGAAGTAACAAGTGAAAAGTGCGGGGTTGTTAGCCTGTCACCGAGCATCACATTAACCTGGATTCTTCACTTGTTTTTTTTAGGCCACAAGTACCTACCTACTACGGTTAAAAATCAATAGACCTAGTAAACAGTACTTTTGAATCCAGAACGAGGTGTTAATTTTTTTTAATCAATGGTCAATCGTTCTCTGTATCTCGCCAGTGGAATTATAAATATGGCTTACCATATTTTTCAACAAAGGAAAACAAAAGGCAGAAGAATCGGACCCATAACCTATCAAAGTTGTGTAACTAAAGCGTGATGCCCACGGGTTCGCAATCCATAAATGATAAAGGGAACTCCAATTGATTTCCGCGTTGCGCCGGCGCAGCGTCATCTGATTGAGCTAACCGTAAAGTTACGGCTTCGTTCCGTTTGCCCACTTAACGCGAAATTCTAGATAAATCGGCAGGAAAAAATATATTGACAATTTAATTCAAATACTGAGTATACCTACTTTTATTTTTGACAGTCGATTTTTTACGTTTCTTTGTAATTAATTATTGTGTTTGCCACCAGTACCTACCTAGGTACCACCGGTGTTTATAATTAGTGTGTCATTAATTTCATTAATCGGTAGAATAAGAATTTTGTATTTCTAAGAAGACCCCATTTTAAACACGAACACATTAAAAGCAAAAAATATAATTAAATTCCAACTAAATAATACCAATATTGAGGTTAAGTTAGTTACATAATTGGTATCTATTGAATAACAATTTATGCTGCAATTTAGCTTTAAATTAACCTTATTAAACAATAGACATAAAGATTTCATGGGCAAACTGCGCCAGCGCTCAGGGGGAAACACGACAGTATCCTTGCAGTAACATTGATCATACTGTCTGTTCATAAGTTATTAACCAACTACATTTAATTTATTCGAGTAAAAAATAAATAACGCACTAAAAATACACAAAATCTTTACAGACCTTGCATGTTTTTTCTTATTAATCTTACCACACGGTCAAAATTTAAATTTCAAATGCTTTATTTAACACCTTGTTTGTTTTGCTAGGTACTCGATTTTTGGTAGCATTCATTAAAATCAAGAAGGAAAATTTGTATATGTTATCAGAACTGTTTCGAAAGAAAAAAAAAATCATTAATTTTATTGGCACGTTGTCGTTAAACTTTGTCTACTATTTTTACTAAAATACCTACATTTTCGAGGCTGTCACATGGTCATGCCATAAAGGCTTTAATAGACGGTATCGGGGTGGACAACCAAGT
Organism: Lithophane semibrunnea; assembly: GCA_947363905.1. NCBI lineage: Eukaryota > Metazoa > Arthropoda > Insecta > Lepidoptera > Noctuidae > Lithophane > Lithophane semibrunnea. The sequence continues at coordinate 12,314,516 of OX376194.1, read as the reverse complement.
TGGTAAGACGATGTCAAGGCCTTTAACAGAAACACGTGACAAGCTGCCAATAAGAGGAAATAAACGACTCAAAAAAAAGCATTAGCCCAACAATAGGGATACCATGAGCCGGATAACAACAACAAACCATTTAATGCAGACCAACGCAAAAATGTACGACAAAATAAGATTTTAACGGTAAATACAAAAACAGAAAAAAGCCTCAATATAAATTATTTCCTCAAACTTGGCCTCAAAACTTATAAATAACCAGAACCAACTTATCTAATCATTACAAGGTAAATTACGAATAAAACGAGGTGTTAATTTTATCCGTTACTAATCTTTATGATCCACATCAAAAGGGGATAGAATATAGATATAAGAATGGATGCCACGCTTTCACCGATTTAATTTACCGATGTATTACTTTTGAACTCGTACAAAGTGATTTTATTTCATCTCACCGCATTATTTTAAATGTCCGAATGAGTTCGGGGCAACAGTCTGTTCCTACTTAACGGTAACACATAATTGACGGCGTCTGAAAAAAGTTTAGGTTCGAGAACTAATGGTTACAATACCGCAGTTACAAAATTTGATTAGCGGAATAGTCACGTCGGAATTCGTCTATGAACGTTAATAGTGAAAACTATGAGGTATGTTGAATATCGTGGTTGGTAGATGCGGCATTAGTTACTTTGAAATTGACACATGCACATCAAAGAGACAATATTTAATTTCAGTCGGAAAACTTGACCTTGCAAGTTGATTTTATTATTAACTACTAATGTGACTGTATAAAGATACATCAGGTTTATTGACATAATTTTAATTAAAAAGACGCCATAACATGATTTTAAAATTACTTTAACTTTTTAAATGTCATCATAATATTTAAAGTGCTATCTCTTTTATTGGCATTTTTTCCAGTTCCTAAGAAACTTCAGCTAGATTACCCCAATAATTACTTTCATAGAAAAATATTGTAATCTGGATTGTAAAATGTCGTAGGCAACCAGTTACGGTGCCACCTTAGTTTGCAGGTTTTTTAAAATTAATAAAACTTTATTGATTCTTGGTATCATTGTAATATCTATCTATCTACCTACGACGCAAACCTTCAACAATACCACATCCACGGCTGCCCCTGAGCGTCCTACCTCGTGGTCGTGAGTTTGGTCGTCCAGGGGCAAGTGGAACGGTACTGCGGCCGACGACCCGAGATTGCCGCCGATAACTCATCGCCGTGTTTATTCACTATTATCGAATCGTGGACGCGGCGAGACGACACCATTGTCATTTGTGTCTCTTTACATTTGTCATTATTGTCTCCATGTTGACGAACTCCAAGACTATGATTGTTCCGCGCATGCTGGTGTCAAGAACAGTCTTCATATTTTTTTTGATAAGTCAAAATCGATGCTACTTAGTCTTTATTGTCTCCATGTTGACGAACTCCACCAATGTTTTTTTCCCCGCATCCTACTGCTAAGAAACAATCTTCATAATTTTGATAGATCTAAATCTATGCTCCTCTTTCAAGTCTAAACTATATTCAATAGTCCAACAATAGAACCAAATTCACAACAGTAGTAGAAACAACGGTATTACTTGAGTAAAAAATGGAAGCAGACATACACGTGCCAGAATTAAAAAGAGTAGGTAGATAACACAAAATTTCACAATTCAAAAGTCTGTTGAACCTCATTTAGTCTTGAGAAATAAATGTTGAAATTCAAAATAACTGTTCCCAGGTATAAACTGATGTAAACAAATAGATCAAAATAATAGGAACATGAGAATGTCTGCAGTGTAACGGTGCAGACGGTTAGCTTATGGTCATAGAGGTCGCAAGTACCGAGGTTCGAATATCAGACGCAAACAAAATTTACATTTCAGATAAACGTTTCTTAGATCTATCGTAAAACAACGAAGGCGTCACATTTTATATGAACAATAAAAACTGGTTTGGAAATGACCAGAGTTTAATAACATCAACATTCTTCAAACTATTAGAGAGAGTTGTAGGGTCTACAAACATTCACTGAGTAATCATTGTGTTGGTACTAGTAATTAATTTGTGGCCGATCATTTCGACCACTTATTGGATCGCGAACGGGTACGAGAAAATTAGCGGTTATTAATGCATCCCGTCCGGTAGGGCTCTCATTTTAGTTGAAGCGCTGAGAGCGCTGATTTTACATGATACAATCTCTACGCAATAGCTAATTGACATTAGTGGCGTATGATCCTCAACTTCGAATGTATGCAGCCCTCATTGATGATCATGATCATTCTGTGGATGTCAAAGAATTTCATTGTAAAATTCCTGGATTATCGCAACAGATTAATATGTCCATTACTTTTCATCACAATTATTGATAGAAAGCTACTAATATAATCTGGAAACCAGCTTATAGTATCTCGTTCCACGAAACTCACATCATATTGGATACGATAATGCAAGCTTTCTATAAGGCCTCTGAGTAAATGAGTCCCTAGTTATACTAGGAAGAAGAATTATACTTTTCCACATTACATAACATCACGGCTTCTTTCCCCGAAGGGTTGGGCACAGGTGTACCTAGTATTCGCCTGTTATCCAAAGGGCTCAAATTCAGATGGCAGAACCCAACAACACTTTGCCCGACCCGGGAATCAAACCCAGGACGCCATGCTCAGCAGTAGCGCACTTCCACGGTAGTTCCACTTTAAAGAAAATAAATTCGCATTTATCTGTAAGCTGTTCCATAACAGTTTTACTGTTCTCGGCGCACTTGTTCCTGAGATATAAAAGAAGCTTAGAGATTTGTATTTTGATATTTTATATGACAGAATTCAATACTAACACTCTTATCATACGATAATACGATAAACATCACGATATTTTGTATGGGAAACGGCATTAGACATATTTTATACACGCTTCTATATTTATGTAGGTAGTCTTATGAAAGAACAACAAAGTCGTTTTAAAAAAAGGAAAACTCATTAAGGTACCTTGGTACCTACTGAAAATGACACCGAAAATAATATTATTCAACAAAAGTATTGCATCACAACGCCCAAAATCTCAATCAGAAAGCCTTAAAATTCGTCTCCGAAAAACATAAAGCGGTGATACAAATAAATTGTAAACTTTATTGTATACACTTTATTGCAGGTTGGGTGTGATATTGAAATGTTTAAAACTGGTTTGCCTCCCGGGCTAGCCAGCTCGCTGACCCCGGACTCCCAGGGAATACGGAATCGCGATTCAGGATCAAACGCGCCTAGAGCATAGGAAATTAGAAGTGGCGCCGACCACGCTATTTATTGTTTTGCACGTTCACCGTTGTGGATTATGTGCTATCGGTGTTGTCTTGCACGCGCTAATCTACATGCACTTGCCTATAATAAATAGTTGCTGTTGTTTATGTATCGAGGGTTTGAATAACTTGGAGTTAAAGTTCAATGGCCAAGCATTTTGCTCGTGCTGCCCAGTTTACAGATTTTTCCTGTTTTTAGTCCTATATAAATAGATGTACTAGTCTATATAATAGTGTGTACTTATAATCCTTCTTCTTAGGGCAGCACTTCATCTATCTATGTGTGCCTGTTTGGAAATCAGGCTACATTCAAACTCGAAAGTGTCGCCTTCGCAAAATGTAGTCCACTCTAGCAACCTAAATACATGTGTGCCAAACCATTATCATTTGTCCTTGCTACCTTTCTATCAAGGTCAGGTTTAACAAAACGGCTCCTATACACTACAAGTCTCCACTCACAGGTAAAAAATGAATGACAAGAGGACCTTATTAACTTTGATGTTGTTAAATGGCAATGTGTGTCCTCAAAAACAGATAAAAAAGTAAATCTGCAAGGTTGGCGACATGAGTTACTAAACTGCATCTTTAAAAACGTAAATACTACATGATATTGTTTTTCCTTTCCATTGTAGGTATTGTTCGAAGTTTTAGAAATGATCACCGTAACAAGCAAGCAATGGATGTCGTTCTATACGTTTTAATCGCGTATGTTACCTGAGCTTTTCTTGCATTAAGCGTTTGCCATATGCCACACAGAAATTTTAAACTGCGATCGTGTCATCTGCGTGAATTTTAATTCTTTTTTATGAGCCAAAATTTTTCTTTAATTAGTTCATAAATTACTTAAAAATAATGCATTTTTAATTTATATTAAAATTGTTTGCAATATTGGTTACATTTGGCAAAAACAATTGCTTTCTTTTATAAGTAATCCATTTTACACGATTATTTACAGGGTTGACACTACAGATGCTTTGACTGACAAAGACCTATATATAATATTATATTCGGTTAATCATTTTTTTCATCTGAAATCGCAATAGTTAACAAAAACAAAGCATGAAAAACAAAAAGGCTCTATCTATTTCAGTGTCGTCGAAGTTATAAATATTTCAATGCCGATGATACAGCAATGACATTAGTTGAGGAAAATCTTGCGACAATATGAAACAAGGGCATATTGTACAACACAAAGTTCTAGTAAACAATTATCTAGGACGTCCTTACGGCAGCGTACTGTTTACCTAATCTTAACAGTTTTTTTTTTTCATAGCAGTATATGGCATTTGGCGTCAGATCATACTTATCACATTGGCCAGAACATGTACCAGTTTGGAAGAAGAAAAGCTTTGCTTAGTCGAGAACGAAATTTTATGTGGCTTCAAATCTACAAGTATATGCAAAAACAAAAAAGGTATAATTATACAAAAAAAATACCTAAACCACTGTACTTTAAAAGCTCTGGTTTAACTTTACTTTGAGATTGCTTAGTTCTATATCCTTGTTTCTGGTATTCGGGACAATTTTGCTTGTCAATTGGTTTCATCTAGATCTTATCGATCGAATCGGCTTGGACATCCAAATAGATTCAACAATCGGATATACAACAGTAGATCGGATTACCATCACCAGCTCCAGAAACGATAGCTCGTAAACTCCGTGTACAACTGTCTGTTGTAGAATTCATTCAGGATCATATAATCTGTAATGATAGATGTAAGTTGGAAATAAATAAATAAATATAAAGTAGTAGACGCTTCCAGGCTGTATTCAATCCTTAAATTAACAGTCCAAGATTTTAAACGGCTTAAACGCCAAAAATTTAACCTGATTACCCAACAGATAAATTATCACTATCTTCCACCACCACATTACATATGCTCACAACATTAATTTCGCAAAATTAGGTTCAACCCTAGCAAAATTGGGCATGTATGCGTTAAAGCTTTCATACACACACGAATATTGTTGGTTGTGTTGTAGGGTTGGTAGCTGTGTGCGTGGGTCGGACAACAAGCTATGCGTCGGTATTTATCCCACATTAGCATGCATCCGTACCATTGATCCGACCTCTTTGTTCACCCAAGCCCTTTATTTGGTGGATAACCCAAAAATGGTAACTACAACAACATTATCTTGTACTTAAGTTGTAGACACGGATTGACACATAATTATGATATGGCTTTATTTTCTCACACGGTGTGCTTAGCCGTCAATCATGTGGTGAAATTTCTTGTGCTTATTGTGTATAGCGACAGCCGGTGAGCCTACCGAGTTTCCCGATTATATTGCAATGTTGTTCACTTTAAAAGGCAAATAATTGGTCACTTTCTAAAAGAGTTTTATGAGCAAGAAAATGCTTCCGTTGTCACATAATTACATGCCTGTTATAATCTGAAGTTTTTCACTTCACCCATCAGAAAAATCTCGAAAACGATTTTCATTACCAATTTTTCCAGGAAGCGTGTTGCTGATTAATTCTGGGCGCGCACCCAGGCGGCTGCTATCCAGGATAAAGGGAAACAATTTAATAGGCTAGTAAAATATTAAGTAAAACGCAGTCATAACGCTGGAATAGGGACGAAATGAAAGCAGCTACGGGTTGTAAATATCTTGTGTGTCGTCTAATGGTGCCGACTTGGCGAATAACCGCCACCGCCGCGATATGAACCCTCATGCTTATGTGAATCGAAATTATAGTTTTGTTTTATGATTTTCATTATTGCACTATTTCATTAACTTCCTGAAAGCTTTATAAGTGGGTTCTGCAGAACACTAGCACGAAAATGTATAAGACTCTGTGCGTAGGTAAGTAGCGATAAAGTGGTTGTTTATAGCATGTAATCAAGTTTCAGCAAAGTCTGCCAAATTAGAGACTTAATTTTATGATTATATCTGTGACATCAAAGCCAATTTACAACTTATACAAATGTAAAACAACCCACTTGACCAGGATCCGAGAAGTAGGCGAGAAGAAAATTGTGACGCAAAACCTATTCATTAACATTTGAAAGTCGAAAGCTCAAAATAAGCAAAGGTACAAACGAAACGAAGATTACTAGACACGTTTAGTTTTCTCAGTACATATCATTATTGGTAACCTGACTAAGTTATGTGGTACTTGGTGTAGCAGTGATTCAGTGCGGTTTCCTCATGATTGTATTTGGTCGTGTTACGCCGAGCCGAGTGTGGGTTTATGACAATAATGTAACCTGTGCCCGGCCGTCGGCATCGGGCAATAAGTTACTTTTGTTTGTTGGTAAGCGTTTAAAACTATAGAACACTTGAAAATGTGACATACATTTTGATATATTTTTTACATAATATAATTTTATATAACGGTTTTTAGAAGCTGTGGACAACGATGTCTAGAGATGGGTAGAAAGGGGGTTAAATATCATAGCACCTCATCTTTTAATGGTTATGGTGTGAGCACAGCTAAAAGCCCCGGAAAGCCAAGAAAAAATGTAACGATTTTTTGTGGTCGTCGACGCCCTGGCGATTCATAGCTACACATGAATCGCTTGGGCGTCGCTGACCAACATTATAGCCCATTTTTTTCAGCCTCAAGCGTTGAATATATCTCGTGAAAAAAATATTCCGCGATGGGTACAATGTCGGACAATGTTTATATAGGTAAGGCTTTATTGCAAATGTTCTATGAATTAATTTTATTTAAAAAAGTAGAGCTTCTTGAGCATCTAAAGAGAGAAAACACAAAATGAGGGAGAAATAATCAAAGCACTTAGTAAGTTCGAGTTAACTAAAACAGCGGCCAACTATTAGGTAAATAAATGTAGTTGGTCTTGCAGAAGGCAAGCTACTTAATTAGCCTAGTTTACAAGTACTTATACTTTAATGTACGCTTATTTGATTTAGTTAACCATTTCGTGTAAACTATGTATTCGATATTTCCAGACGTTCACTGTGACATTTTATGAAACGACGAATAGATGTCAGTTAACGCATTTGCATATTCGCGTTAAATCTTACTTGTAAAAACTTTACGGTTATTTCTTAACTGTTTGAGTAAATAGAGGTATGCCGTATGCATTCCATTCCATCTTAAATAGACTGATTGAACCCTGGACAGACGATGTAGCGATAACAGTAATGTTCTATCACACTCCCACACGCATAATACCAACGTATCTAAAGCATCGCAAATTTTCCTTTATCCTACAAAACGAAGCGCGTACCGATTAAATGAGGTGCTCGCGTTTCTCCAGATAGCCAAGCGTGCTTCTGTCTCACTCCCACTTATGAGGACACTGCAATCCGTCCCTTTTCCACCAGCTTGCGCAGCCTCATCTCGACGGCACCTCGCCGTCGCCTTCAAGTCACATATTTTATTTGTGGAGCCTTCCTGCATCTAGAGGGGACTAAAGCCTCCCATGCACAAAACGATCTCTCCTACTGTTCAAAAACGAACCTTCGGTACGGTAGATTTAAATAAGCAAATGGGGTTCAGAAATCCGTCGGCTAGTGAATGGTAGGTTTACGTTTGTCGTGTCGGAGACCTGCCAATAATATTCACCCACACATTCACCAGGATGCAATAATCGTAGCCGATTTTATGCTTATGGGTGTGGGACACACGCGAATAGGTGACGATACGACGAAGGCTGTAAATTGTGATGCAATGAAACCCTGGAATGTTGTCACGTCTCAAATACATTCAAATGCATATTGCTAAAGATTTTATTGTTATTACATTGTGAAAATGACATTTATTAATGTTGGAAACTAAAGGTATAATAAATGCACTCAAAATCATATTCAGGGCGGTGGCGCTTACGTTTTACGTTATACGAAGATTTAAAAAATGGATTAATCATAACTGCCAAACAAAACCTTAAGCCGTACGTTACGTACCGTTCCATTACGTACTCTATATTTGAAAGAAAGAAGGAAGTAAATAATATGAAATGCTACTCAAAACATGATGACAAACATCTCATTAAGAAAATTTAATTAGCCATAAAATCATTCAGCTCTTTTAACGTACACGGCATTACACTTAACACTTAAACAGATATTAAGAGGCTTTAAAAATAAGTTATAAAATATAAGGAATATGTTACTGAAGTTAATAACAAAGACAGCTAAACGATTGTGGGTATATGACCCGGAGACGAAATGCCCGCTCTGAATCATGTCGCTAAAAAAAACCTATAAAAAGACCGCGTTAACAATGTCGAGGAGTAATTTAGTTTAGTCCCGCTATTAAGATATTAGCTGTGTACAAAACATAACAAGTTAATATTCTGTAGATATATAAAAATCAAATCGTGTAGCTATAACAAATTATGATGGGGGTGGATTGGACAGTAAAAAAATCTGAAGATACCGCGCATGTAAGTGCTGGTGCTCGGTTTCTATACCTATACCTAAAGAAAGTCTCATCAAGCTGATTGTTGGTATTCGGAAATGTTTCGTGTCGTAGTTAGCTTTAGCTGGAAATCTTCTGGGCTACCCTTCAATACCCACAGTATGCTGCATCACAGACAGAGTTACGCGAGACTAAAGTAGTTTTGGTCATGGTCGTGATTGATAATTCTTGGACTAAACTAAAAATATAACACATTACGGTTTTCACATGCAAAAATAATTCTGTATGTAAATTATTTCCTTTATTTAACTTTATATGAATTAATATCAAAAGTGGACATAACCACTATCATTTATAAAACTAGTTATTGAATATTCAGTAATGGTTTATTAGAATTAGGTGGCGTTTGTCACGTCAAAGGATGCATATTTTAAAATCTGACCTCCTGTAAATTCATTGAAACTGAAATGACGTCACCATCCAGCGAAATTCAAAAACACATATAAAATTAAGCGGTACAAAACCGGGGTTGTTAAGTTGAAAAAAAAAGAAATAAAACGTACCTTCCTTCCATAAGCCGAACCATGATTGTCGCGGCCGATTTTACGAGCGAACCACGATGAGTTACCGCAACCATTGGATCATTTGCGCAACTTACAAAGCTCTGTATTCATTAATTTACGTGACGGTTCCGAAGAAACCCTTTAAACGCATATCTCTGACGTGAGTATTGCTGAGAAAGTACGCAAAATGCAAAGGCAATTGTTCCGTTTCGAAAATTCCCGCCTAACAAATTTCTGGACCTGATATCAGAATTTGGACCTTAAGTAGTTGTTTTTAGGGCCAGGTATAATAAAAGCCTACTCGCAAATCTAAGTTGGCTCATTTGTTTCGTGTTCATAATATTGGTCCTTCGAGTGTCTTATTTTACTGTCGGTATGCAAAGCATTTTATGGTTCAACTGTGTGAGGCTTGCGTGTCTCTCTCGGTTATATATTTGGGGTCATTCCTCGAATGCCACATTACGAAATCGGCATTTTACTTTATCGATTTACAGAAATACTTACTTAATTAGGACGTAAAACTCACTATTGTATAGATCCCACCCGAATTTAGTTAAATATTTCTCGTAAACCAAATTATGAGACGCCGAAAATGGGAGCAAACTGGAAAATATGTAATTTGGACGTGTCTTCTCATAGTGTCTCGCTCTATTTAGTAGATCGCGACAAAAAAATATTATTACTTCGTTATAGCTGGTATTTTCTTATTAAAAAATGTTGTAGACAGCCTCGAAGCAAAATAACGACAAAGCTACCGAGATGAGCAGGAAGCCGGCTATATTAGTACCAAGGTACCAAGACAAAGAGCACTGGCAAGCGCAGTTCACGCATATTTAAATAAATAAACCCAGATAGAACGTTGTGAGGCGTACGCGCAGCTACGCGGGAAATACACTCACTTGCAAATGTTATGGATGCGGTGAATACCTATAACAAAACTTGTGTTATTTACCAGGGTAGACTGTAGCTGTGGAAAATGATTTCCCTATTTCCCCAGCCTGACCGAACGCAATTCAACATAATATATTCTGACCGAACGCAACGATACATATTTCAGGAAAAGAATGAGGTTAAGATGAATTGTGAATGGAACGTTAAGTATAATAAAATTGTCGTAATCATTTATTATTTTAACAAGCCGTGTGCTCGATGGGATTTTCCATCGACAAAAATGACGAACTTAGGTACATACAATTTTCATCCGATAATTTACCCATTTAGAGGAAGAAGTTTCTAATATATCGAATAGTCTATCCTGCGTTCTAAATATATCGCGGTGGTTTAGGATGTACGTTGTCTGTCACTGAATTTAAGATTTTTATTAAATAGACTAGCTTCTGCCCGTGACGGCATTCGCGTAAAATTTCAGGTGTGCCCGTTACTTCATTTTCGTTTAGCGTTCTTATTGGCTTTTTCCTTTTTCTCGGCTCCTAAGGGTTGTAGCGTGATGTTAAAATGCTATATCATTTTTCAAATCCGACTAGTAGTTTCAGAGATTAGCACGTTCAAACAAAAACACAAACAAACTTCAGCTTTATTATATCGGTATATAGATCAGTATAAACATTGCCATTGTGTCGCATCGTCTTTTGTCACCACAATCCTTGCCTTGGTCTTTCCTCCCTATGTTTTGGTTAACTTCCAGTTTGAACCTGATCTACTGCTCCTTTATTCTTATTCTTTCTGTGTCTTTGCCTAATATTTTGTCCTGTCATTTAAGTCCCGGCTCCCTTATTTTTAACTTTCATCTGCTTAACTTGCAATCTCCGTAAAAATCTTTTTTTCATCTCCTCCATTTTACAACCTATATCAGTCTTGGCCGCGAATACGTATCAGCTTCGACCGTGAGAATCCGATATTTCGTTAAGAGAGCTGTGACGGTGACATCTGTTTATTTGACGCGCATGCATGTACGTCTGTTAATTCATTGTATGTAACTGAGCCTTGTGTCAGCTCTACCTGCGTTAAAGTGTACAAGGCCTTATTGTTGTGCCTACTTCTTTATTGTTAAATTATCCGGTTGGCTGTGGATTTTTCCAGGCATATATTTTTCTAGATGACAGATGAAATATGACATTTATTAACATTAACCTTGAAGCTTTTGTAAGTTTCAGGGTTGTTGAAAAATGTCATCTTTAACGATGTATTGTACAACCACAAGACACACAGCTACATTCTATATCTCTATCGACTTTAAGGAAACATTCCATGATTATAATAAGCGCTAATTATTCGTTAAGTTAATAAGATGCATTTAACTAAGAACACACGCATTTTATAAACATTATACACCAAAAGAAAAATGTAATAATATTTTAGTTACTTTGCAGTTTAAAAACACGAATTCGTTTGACCCCAAAAACTGTAAAGCATTCAAATCTTCGTTCACACGCCCTTAAACAGCAGAGTTACTTTAACTCCCAGTTCATCACGAGATAGACGGCCTTATCTCAGTATAAAACAACTTTTTTAATATCCACGGTATGACCTGCTAGTTTAAGTAAAAAATATTACGGTAGTCGTCACGCTTGAAAGAGTTGGTCCGTCGACTGAGATTACAATCACCTTTCATAAACTGTAAATATAAATGTTGGTTCAATTGTATTTGCAACTTGCACAAGGATAAGATAATGATATTTTGAGATTGATTTAGCTTAAGGCTTAATTTATATGTCTGACTAGCATAACAGTTGTTGATTGGAAGTTGAATCTATCCGGATCTTCACCGATGTCGAGTAATTTAAACGGTAGCACTTTTATTACTCTTTTGGAAACAGGAACTAACTAAAATTCTTGAACGTTATTTGACTTTTAAAATATCGTTGATTTCGAGATTACAACCATCCATCCTGTAGTTTATCTATTTAATAGATACTACCTGCGCCCCGCGGTTTCACCCGCGTAAGTCTCGATCCCGTGGGAATATCGGAATAAAAAGTGGCATATATGTGGCCTATGTGTTAATCCAGGTTATAAACTATCTATTTGCCAAATTTCATCCAAATCCATTCAGTAGTTTTTACGTGAAAGAGTAACAAACATCCATTCATCCATCTATCCATCCATCCATACTTACAAACTTTCGCGTTTATAATATTAGTAGGATGTAAACACTATCTCCTGCACGTCAGCAGTCAGGTCGCTGACACTAATGTCAGTTCACCACAAATGGCGGGAAATGGTTGAAAGTGAAGCATGCCTGCACGAGAGGCTTGGTGTGGTGATCAGCCAGTGTAGTGATATCCTAATCAGTTTAAATACGGGAGCAACAGGATTCTACACATCCAATTTTAGCATCAACGAATTAGCTTCAACCAGTGGAACTCACGAACATTAGCCGAGCCTTCCTTTTCAGAAACGACTTAAGGGTTAACTGAGTACTGCAGGGTTAAACAAACTTAGAGTAGGTGGACACTAAAAACCACCTGATATCCTGATCACACCATACTGCAATCGATCATCATAACCATATAGCAAACATTATGATTAATATGATCATGGCTCTTTAATACCTCCTTGATTTGGAACCTCCCAAATATAATCTCAATTCAAGGTCCATGTCAGCGACCGAATTTAAAACTAAAATGTTACGGTCCGACAAATACGGCGATTTTCAAAGCTGTTTTTTACAACAACTTCTTATTTACTTAACATCAAACATTTTAACATGCATTGTAATTTAAATAAAATATTGTTTACGACTTTAAACACTTAAAGATTCTTAATGTTCATCGAGGCTGTATAAATTAACGAGACTATTGCGTACGTCCTTTTCAGAGATCGGAAAATGTACCTTCATATTTTTGCGGTAGAGGTATTTTATGAATAATTTAAAAGGGCAATGGCAAGCGCAAGAGTATCATAGTGTCAAAGTCCTTTGACACTAAAAAACCAGGCCTGACACATTAATTAAAAAATGTTTTTTTTTTCAAATTACTTCTTCCGCTCTGGGCGGAGCGGGAGGGCGTGTCAGACTTTTACTGACTGAAACCCACCCGTGTTCCTGTTGCCAAGGGCCCCGGTATCCCTTTCGGATTTTCCCGCAACCCTGGCAGTCTTCAACCATGCTCTTTGGGTCGTTTTTAGAATCTTAGGTGGTAGGTATATAATACTGGTCCTTTTTGGATTCTGAAAACTTCAATTTATATTCAAACAGTAGCAATCATGTATCGACATAATTTTAGAATTTTCATGTCTGTGAATACAAAACCAGACACAGTGTTGAATGCTAAACAATAAATGACGTTATACCTAATAATTCAAGTGCCAACTCTATCATCATATGTCAAAGAAAAACTCATTAATGTATGAGGTCAAACACAGACTTCCAGATAGAATTGCGCAGTAAATAATCCTATAAAATAGTCAACATGTAGATGATATTACGAAATGTCATACGGCATCTGCGCTTGCGACCCGCTTATAAGTATGTGCAAGCGCATTGCTATGTAAGTATTCAATTTAAGGTAAAGAGGCCTGTACGTTCACACACGGCTCGTATTAAATGTAGGTCTTAGACAACCTGTCTAATTAATATTATGAGACATAGGTATATTTGCGGCGGAGGCACTGTTGCGACTGCTAGGACCAGTTTTCTTGGGATTTAGAACCTGTACGCTGTAAATTCTGTAGCCTTCTTTGCCAATTAGATAAATTTAATTTCTAGTTAAAGGTCAAATAATTTTCGAAATTGGTTTTCTGCAACTCCTGATAAGTACTTGTCGTGGGTAGGTATGTTCTTCCTCAAAAGAGTCAATTTTTAATAGAATGTATACCTAAAAGGTTAACAAGACCATTATTACGATTTTTGTGCATAAACCACAAGCAGTTCACAGAAACCAGTTTCGCCTAACCTATGGTATCTTGCCAAACAGTTACAGACTATATTGATTATTACCACAACTAATTTAATGATAACTACTATCCGATAGCTTGGCAAATACTGTACAAATACCACCAAAGTGTTGGTAATTAATACGACAGAACATATAATTAGGTAGCATTTAGATATCAGGCTGCCCATTTGCATAGCTTTTAGTAATTAGGCAGAATTGCAAGCGAGTTAAGAATTTCAATTGCATGAAAATACTAGCACCTAGGAAGTTTTGTTTGTATTTAAGGCAAAAATGCTACGAATTTTTAAAGGATTTCAGTAGAAATTACAACCACCCTTTCCTCACAGTCTTTTGTACCAACATTAAGGTTTAGTAAAACCTTTTAATGTCAAGTCCCACTTGTCACAGAAACGCATTAAACCTTTGGCAACTTCGAAGCTTCGTCACCTAAATGGTTTAAAAATAGCAGAAGGCACAATGAAGTGGGTGAAAGAGGTTGCCAGCCAAATAAAGTGTGTTGTGTAGTGTGCATCGCGATGGTCAGTGTCACAGCAAGGCTGCCGCTTATGGCAACACTGAGAATCAGTTTTCCTCCTTCCTACCCAGAGCGGAGCGGAACAACCTTGCTCATCGCTCAGAGGTCGACACCCAAATAAACTTTAAACACTTTTTGTCGTTCTTTGTCATGTCATGAAAAATAAAACATACTTAAACATACATATAGTTAATTATAAACATTGATTCGGCTAGTCCTGAGGCTCTGTATGCAGCACCTACCTCACCTACCAAACTGTTACGTATTAGTCAGTGTTTTGTTAGCTACGTATATTTCATCTTTTTTATTACTCCAACAAGATTATTTGTTTGTAATGACAGTTTTTTTTCGTGTTTAATTCCAAGACGTACATAAATTAATCACATACTTCTTTTAAACTCTTCACTTTGACGTCATTCTGTCGTAGACTCAATTATTTACTGTCAATTATTTTCTACAGACCACCCGTATTAGTTAGTTACTACCGGAATACTCCCACACTGTTTTGATCGCAGCATTTATACGAAGATACGTCTAATTTAAACGCTGCATTTGAATACAGATCTGGAGTGTGATACTAATAACATATTATTGGGAACATGTCTCTAATGAAATAACTTTTCCTTCATAGATCTGCAACTTTCATCTCTGACTTGTCTTTTTGATGGGAATACTGTAGGGGTTTTAATAAATAAGACAGCACTACATATTCACCGAAGAAGAATATAGCAATATTTTTTAAAGCGAAATCGGGGACTAAGTTTTTGATACAATTACTTTGTAATCAAACTGACAGGACTTTCCTAGATTAATTGTTCCGCCGGCGAAAATTTAAGAAAGTTCAGATAAGAAAAGGGAAAATTGATTCAGTATTATGAGACTAAACTATTCGAATTTGAATCACAATCAACATTGAGGATGGTTCACCTGGTACAGCTATAAAGCCTAGCTGTAGTAGGCAATAGACGTTTGAGTTGATTGATTGAAAGTTCACCATACTGTTTAGAACGTCGAAATTTGCATACAAATACTCAATTTGATTATACAAATAAACAGTTTTCATTGCATGTTTAGTTGGTGAAATCAGCATTTACGTCCTATACAGACGAGGACACATTATACACTTTCTTATTTTCCCGACTTCACAAGGTAATCTAGTAATAGGCAATCTCAGGGACTCTCTCCTCGCTTAAACGCATGGTGAAAGTGGATTGCGTAAGCGCCCTGCCGTGTATACCGCAAATCACAGAATTGACGGATAGTGTTGCAAGATTAAGTGCGTTTCCATTAAGATTGAAAGTTTTTGAGTGATTTAGGACAGTTGCGATCATACAGCGTGTAACAAAAATACGTGAGCGTGTTGGTAAAAAAAAAAGAATTCGCTGCATTTTTTTTCAATGGGGTATTTTACCGGGTACATAGGGCGCGGGCGGCTGTTGTTTAGTGGTTTCTACAAGTCATAACTTATGACTTGTGTAGAAAATTTGCAAATTTATAATGAAATTGGGGTAATTTTGGTACTCAAAACGTGAATTTTAAATTGCAATAACTTTTTTATTTTCAATAATATTTTTTATTTTGTTATTTTCTGGTAATGTATTGCAGTACTTAAGTGCCCCTTTCGGATCGGACAGGAAGCAAGTACAGTGTTAAGTAGCGAAGGATTGCTTAATTTCTTTGACCTAGAGTGCTGTACCTACTATGAGTATTGCAAGAAAAGTTTTTGGGTGAATCAATTGATGAATCCTGAATTGTTGTTCGAACAATCTAATCTAGTTTTCCTGAGCGAAACAAAGGATCACATTGTGAAGACAAAATATCTATACTTGTGGTCATTCGGTGTCCGTTCAAAAGAGATTTTTCGTCCAAAACTGCAAATGTAGGGACTTTTATGTCCAAACACTGGCAACTATATACTTGCCCTCTATAGAGTTGCCATGATTGCGAGAAATTAACACCACACGTAGCGGCCGTGTGAGGAAATAATAAGTAATCGCGATAAAGATGGCTGCCCTAAGAAATTGAGTGTTAGGCAATAGCTCTAGGCTTAGATGAATAAATGGCAGACATCGTAATGCATGCACAGTCTTGTAGAGTATTAGGTATGATCCACAAACTGCTAAAAATAGGAAAAAAAATTGTTTTGTTATTGAATTAATTGCATCTAATTCAAGAAGAAACGGTTTAACTACATTATTTAAATTATAAGAGTAGTTCTTTAACCACCTTCTTGCAAATGCTTCTCAGATGCTCTGCAGTGAGTTTTCTGTCCAGAAAATCTAATTGGTCATAGATTTCTGCTCTTTTTTTGTTAAACAATCATAATACCGGCGGATTATTTAAAAAACCGAGGGCATCATTACGGAACAATTTAAAGGGTAATTCTTATTACACTGAATATAATACCTTTTTTCCAGAAAAGGAAAAGAACCTCCACTTGTAAGTAGTTACCAGGCGATACCAACGTTGGTTATAATACCAAGAATGTGGCCATCCAGTGTCCCACCTGTCTGACTGGATATCAACACAGTAATTAGTAGTTAGTCTATTCTATTATATTCTAATTATTGTCACTAATCAAACAATGATGACCAGTACCCCAAAAACATTGTTGAGGCATGAAATCGAAAGGGACACCTGAATCGATCTTTCGAAAACCGATTTAAAAAAAGACATTTTGCATCGTGACAATGTTAAGAGGCAAATAAACATTTGAGAACCGAAACCTTTTAGTATTTTATACGTAGGACTAAGGAACCTTTTGATGTCTTATGTTAAGTGATGGAGTCTGATGTAAACGAGGGACAAAATGGGATGGAAAAGATTTTTTGAACTGTTGAACTTGTTACTTTAAACAACTAAACAAAAATTGGCAAGGTATTGCAATTCTATGACGTTTCATAAACCTATAAACTATCTTATGCAATTAATGTGCCAAATAGGTTTAAGTGTAATGCCAGTGTGGAGCCTGTTCAGAGGATATGCCTGAACTCTTTTCCTGCCCATCATTTGCGCGCAACCACCTCCACCTTCCAGGTTTTAAACAAAGCCAATGATAGAGCTGTCCATATGAATACTTTTTGGTTGGATGGAGTCAAAGTAACACAAAGAATGAAGCGTACCTAATGTACCTACGCTATAAAAATGTTATTTTACTTTTGTCTGGCTGTCCCACTGATGGGCCAAGGTCTCCCCAAAGACTGACCTACACATAATCCCACATATCTCTCACAGTATCTAACGTCTTTGGTATCACATCATGGTCTAGGCAAGGCTTGCCTATATGCCAACACCCGTCTTCAGGCACGCAATGCGTGACGTCCCCGGCCCATCAGCCCTGATGCAGTCAACGGATTTGAAACGCCCAGTTTTCAGCCTGGCAAACTTAAAGCCCACGTCAGCAATGCCTATTTTTCAAAGTGATATTTTTTACAAAATCGATCCGTAAATCATTCCAAGTCATTTGATTTTTGATATCACCCAGACGATAAAAAAAATCTAGACCTCATGAAATTGGCCTCTAATTGGAAAATTAAAATACCAAATAATTCACAATGTAGACAAAAACAAGTAATACAAACCAACCTTATTATTATAAACAATATGAGATTTCACAGAATGTCATGAGATATTTTTGATAGATTGACTTGATAATAAACCATTGTAATACAATAATAGAACGGAATAGATTTGACTGTGACTTATTAGGTCGATTAATTAAGATAAATGTCACTGATTCAGTTGGTGTTGACTCTAATAACCAGTTTGTCATAAGAACGAATGAAACTTCGGGCACGAAGAGTCCAACTAAGTATATTTTCTTGCTACTGCTTATTTCACACTTTTCTGTAATTAATTTTTGTCATGCTTGAACGCGTTGAACCTCTTGAATATGAGGAATGAAATCCTTCCCATATTTTTTACTAACACAACTATACTGTTTTAATGATTTTTATTTACTCGTTTTAGTTTAATAGAAACGTGCTGTAGAGATTGTTTTATTAAATGGGACACTTGGATGTCGCCGTTGTCAGAAAAGATTTATTTAACACCGATTAGGAATGAAACATGGAGGGTGTCACTTGCTTATCATTCTACGGAAGTTAAAGGGTTCTCCACTGGACAGCTGCACCAGTAAAGCAGTATAAAGAACCTTCAGCCTAAATTAACTTATTATGCTGATCGTACGTCTCTCTCGTAGTAGGTGTAGTCTTTAGCTATTTGTATTCAGTGTCTTTATAAGAACTGATTTAATTAGGTAGCAACTAAGTAGCGCAAAAAATAAAGACACAAAAAGAGGAAGGCGCTAAATATCTAATTCCATTTTTAGGAAGCCAAACAACAATTATGTACTTAGCTTAATTAAGCTCTATAGTTAATTAATTCGCAGAATCGAGACATAATTAAATTAAAACACCTATTATCGCTTTTGATTATAAAAGGTCTTTTAACGTAGGTAATCATTACATATCGTATTCGAGATTTTTAACTTCGTTACGAATCCACGTTTGGGTAACATTTTTGCGTTGCAACATCCTACGGAGCGTGACAATAGTTGGCCGACCGAAATGACTGCTAAAGGAAGCGGGGTTATTATTAACAAACACGTAAGTATGAGTCAATGGGACGGACACGTCGGGACGGGTGTTTCTCGGAACCCTTTTGTTGCTGCATATCATTCTCATTGCCCAATAAGACAAATTCGGCGGTTGTACACTTGCGTGCATTTGGCGCGCGACAACCGCGCCTGGTATGTGTCTGGATGATCTGTGGAGGTATTTTTGACATTTTTGCAGGAAATTTCTGAGACAAATGGTCAGAGTTTTTTGTTTGATTTATATAAGTGACCAAACCCAAGAAACAGCTAAATTTAAGGCATTAAGTCCGCCTTTGTACAGTATTTTTTTTTACTTGTGCATAAACTTTAAATAAATAAATATTTCAGAATAATAAAAATAATTACTAAAGTAAAAACTGACACATCTACCTATTTATGATGATAATGTGTATCTTCAAAACGCACCTAAGTATAACAAAATATTACTCCAACCTTGAAATTATTATTGTTAGTTTATATTTTAATTTAACTCTTTTTTCTGTGGGTAATTTCTCAAGATAAAACAAGTTCTAATGAATTAAGTGTTTTATGAGGTGTGCCACTCAAAATAGGAAAACATAATTATATTTCTGTATTAACATTAAATAAAATAGCGATCTAAACACTAGATAAAAATTGATATTTCACATTGGGTACAAACATAAAAAATATTGTTCTCTCTCTTGAGATCTCAACCGTATTGGTCGAGATCTACAGGACTAATAGGAATACCCTAAGTAGGAGTAGTTTAAATGTATGATTTTTGAATTAAATAAAAACATTAATTAGGCGAAATCTTGATCTCGCCTGATTGCCGGACTAAATCGAGATCGAATCTTGACTCGAGATTAACACGCGAGATTTCGAGTTACCAATCTCGACTCGAGATTGCATTTCCCTACTTGGCACCACATAGAGTTAACAGCATTTTATAATTTAATTCTAACATATTAGGATAGAATATCAAAGCTCTAAAAATATATCTTAAATTACTTGCGAGGTAAAAGTATACAAATAGAGGTTTTAAGTTTCGCAGTACCAACCTTGCTGTTATTCGCAAAACAATTATAATAAAACATGCTAATTCGTGAACCGTTTAAAAACGCACGTATAAAACGCGACGCGCGCCGGTGGCGGTCGCCGGGTCCCGTGAGGCAGGTAATGACACAAAACGATGCGCGTGACCATCACATAACTCACACAAGGATCATAACAAAGATACACTGCATACCACTGATGATAGATAGATCTTCGTATCGCCATGTTGTGGGTAGATCCTGCGCCTGCGCCAGTTTAAAGTGGTACCTATATAGTGTCCCCGTTTGACTGGACTATAGTGACCTTTTTAAGCAAATCAGGAAAATTAGACGTAAAATGATTTAGACGGGGATCGTCTATGACTAGCAATGGACTCTACCTAGGAGTGTAAATGTGGTGCTGTTCCACAAACGTTGGGACACTTAGTGTCGTGTCCTGCGTGTCCTGTCAGCTGCACATTACAGGAACTGATAGACGCTAGTGATGACGCCAAACCCGTGACTGAATTCTAGGACGAGTCTATTTAGATTAGATAGATAGATAGAATACTCTTTATTATGTACACCATAAAAATTACAGACATAAATTAGAAAATTTACATATGGTGACACAATGGGCGGTCTTATCGCTAAAAGCAGACGATTAGACGCTTCTTAGCGTCTAATCTAAATAGCATTATATAATACTTTCTTCTTAGAAGTAGACTTCCTTCGGCTGAATGATGACGAATGAAGATAAAGATGAACTTTAAAAATTAGCTCGCCACTTCCTACCTGCTTTCCGATTATTTCCAAACTTGGTAAGTTACTGTAGAACATTTTTAGTGTAATAAATAATAACTTCATAATCCTAGGCTAACCAACCTACTTGTTTTGGATATATATTAACAGAAATGCACTTTCATCCTTAGGTAGGTATATACCTGTCTGCCTAGCCTTTTCCCAATTATGTTGGGGTCGGCTTCCAGTCTAACCGGATGCAGCTGAATACAAGTATTTTACACGGAGCGACTGCCTATCTGACCTCCACAACCCAGTAACTGGGTAATACGATACCCTTGGTAAAGACTGGTTGTCAGACTTTCGAGCTTCTGACGACCCGTAACGACTGTCAAAGATCCACAAATGACAGCTGGGACCAACGGCTTAACGTGCTTTCCGAGGCACGGAGGAGTCTCGGTATGTAAAGATGGTCACCCATCCACGGACCAACCCCGGCAAGCGTAGCTTAACCTGATGGATCGACCCGTGCGGCCATTATTATGTAGCCACAAGCTCCCCCCATCAGAAAGAGGTAAATGTGGTGTAGTTTCATCCTTAGTTAGGTACCTACTAAAATTCTAATCACTGACGATACATTTATTAAACAATTCCATATTATAACGAATACCCGTTTGGTGCCTCTGAATCCGCATGACGACCCAGACTCCTAGATTTAAGTGAGTTGCTCTGATGCGAGACGCCGCACTGATTACTATCTACTCATATATGTCAATGATCGTCCGATGACTGTTAATTAAGAGCCAATTTAACGCGGAATAGTCGTGCTACTATGCCGTGATAGATATACTTAAAAATCTAAACTTGCTGAAGAATAATGGGCGGTATTGTCTTCCACATAATGAAATCCATAAACGTGATAATATTGGATTATGTGGACGTTCAGTTCAAGAGAGATGATTCGACATTTCAGGCATTTCCCTTATGGTCTTAAGTAAATGGTGTATCAGAGAAGGCACCATTTAAGTAGGTATTATAGATATTATAAGTCTTTGTTAGTTCTTAAAATTCTATGAGATCGAGAGATTTGAAATTTAAACTGTAACTAGCCAACTAATTAAAAGCGATTGGAATACCTAAAAAAGTAGGTATTAACAATTAACCGCAACTATAAATTGCGTTTGTCTATATAGTGGCTAAGCTTAGTCACACGAATCTCCACAGATTACGCACACGCCACTATTTTTGGTCTTGTCCGTCCTACTTGCACAACTTACTTTGTTAAAACAACACGGTTAAGTACGTAATATAATTATAGCACCTTCTTGAACAAAGATGTCAAAACAGAATTATTCATTCGGTACATATTTGTAACTGGTTTTTGCGCAATAACCACGCTTCGCTGAATGATTAGATGCGCTGGGCGACCTTTAGAGCGGGCTGCGTTGCCTAACTGTGACGTCACATAGGCACAGGTAATCGATCATAGTTACAATGGGTTAAATGCAAATATCAGGCTGTCTCCTTTTATCTGCGTAGTGTTTCCCTGTCTGTGTGAATGCATTCGTTTTGGTTTATTGGATGTAACAGTGTTCTTCTGAATCCTCTAGCATATAGCGAAATTAAATGTTCTTTGAGAAGTGATATGTGTATTTGCAGTCAAGAGACGGAGAAAGATAATAATTAGAAAAAAAAAAGATGAAAAACATCTTCTATTCACCATATTGAGACCGCACCTTTATAAAAAAACTATCCTTTCATGAAGATTACCTATAACTAAGTATTTAGGAGTAACTTTGTACGACGTATACAGACAAAGATATTTAGGTAATAATAATTTTGTTTTTTTACTTTCATGCATAACGGTATAATCTAATCTTTGATAAAAATATATACATTGGGTAACTTATTATACTAAATTAACTAAAAAACACAAAAACAAACATATACAACAAAATTAAAAAGAAAAAATAAAGGGGAGGGGCTCATTTAGGTAATTGATTTTACTGTAATAAGCACTGCGTTTTGGCTGACCGAACTGTGGTCTTAGATTTTTCGGACCAAAGCCAGTAAATAAAACAGATTACAAAAATAACGTAACTGAAAACATTTTGAAATAAACATGTCTTAATTAAAACTTAACAACTTATTTGACACTTGTAATAACACTGAGTAATAATTATAAGTTATTGTATCATTTCAATTAAATTTTATGACGTGCTGTACAGCCTATTTAATGGCTAATAAATGTTGAAATAATAAACACTTTAAAGTACCTACATTAATATGGGGTGCAAATTAAGAAATAAAAATGCTAAAGGCTCTTACATACTGGGGCGATTCGTCGCGCGACGCGAATTTTAACAAAACAATTTCTGAGAAAACTACACGGCGAACAATGCAGCGGCGTCGCGTCGCGCGACGAATCGCTCCAGTATGTAAAAGCCTTAACGCCTGATAAGAAGGCTCGTTATATGATTAGTTTACTGCTTTTTAAGCGCAAATGTAAAGTAAAGAGGAGGTTTTTGACGACAGGAAGAAAATGTCCTGTGAAGGTAACCTCAGCACATTAAACTTTGCAACTTCATGAGCTTTAGAAAACTGCTTTTTTAACTCCCGATGGAAAGAGGGGTGTTGTTATAAGTTTAACGTGTGCCTCTGTCTGTGTATCCATGCGGCATCGCAGCCCCCAAACGACTGAACCGATTTTGTTATGTTTGAAAGGTTTTGACTTGACCCAGAGTGTTCTTAGCTATGATTCAAGAAAATCAGTTCAATCATTTGAAGATTATCAGCTCTTTTATAGTTGATAAGAACATCTTCCACAGGTCTGATCGAGTCGAAATGTAGTATTCTGTTACTTCAATGATATTAGAACATATGTAATAAAGGAGCATCACTTGGAATTTGTACGATACCCAACTCTCTCAACAACTTACAGCAGAGGTATCGTGTTTGGGAATGGTTTCAATAAATAGGAAAAAAAGCTAACCGACCTAGCAATAATGAACGCATGCTACTGTACAAAGGATAGCTGCTGTTAACTTCCTATTTTCATTAGCCATCCTCCGACGCGACGACGACGCTTGGATCAAAACATTACCCTACAACTTCAATACCTACATATATTTTTTTACTTTTTAGATATTTTTGTTTGTGTCGGGGTTTTTTTTTTAACTTTTCTTTTACAACTGCAGGTGTTTATAGGTTGCGATAAGAACTTCCAATTAGGTTGGCAGCTGGTGACTCGTCTCATTGCTAACCTACAATTTAATCCATAATTACCAATTAAGTTAAACCATAATTATGCGCTCAACTTCATTGTTGGATAAATTGTCAGCAGATGATTCAGATTCAAACAATTGGTAGGTAATTGTTTGAATTTGAGTCATCAGTGCAATGGAACTTGCAATATTATCTCTGTAAGGCCATCTCTGTTAAGCAGTTCCTACACTTCCATTCGCGTCTCTTAAGAATACCAATAAAAAAGTAAAACGCAATTAGCTGGACTGTCAAACGTGGGAGGAGCAGACTTGGGTCTTAATATGACCGCAATTACGTACATTAAAAGATCCAATACCAACTCGTGTGGGCACCAAGGTCCCGGACCATATTGGGAAAAATTGTCTCACTGGCATATCAACTACATATCCCCTTTGTGAAGCCGACCAATAAATCTGTTGACATTGTTTAAACATGGTGTTGTTCACGGATATATTTTAAGTTGTGTTTGTTTAAGGTAAATTAATTTAAGACACTGAAAGGAAATGTACTATTTTATGTACGGATCAAGGCCCAGAATGCCTCCTTTAGGAAACCTATGAGTACAAATTGATAACAAATAAAATAAATAGACTAATGTTTGGTGGGGTCAAGCTAAATAATAGTGTTGTAAAGTCTGTTTTTTAATCTCGTAAAGTAATTTGACAGGTGTGTAAATTTACAAATGTCAAACTCCAAATTGAAAAAACAAACAACAAACACTTGAAATGTCAAATTAATCTACGAGATTAAAAAACAGACATTAGGTGGATTCCCAAAAAAAAAAAGTTTATGGTGGAATGAATACACAGGCAAATAAACAACATAAGGACTTTAGTGATAGGTATCATTGACTTAATTATTGCAAAACCAAAGATAATTCTAAAGACAATCAAGCTACAATAAGACTTTATCCTCAAGGCTGAAGTATGAAGAGGTGTAAATAAATACCATCTTTTGATCTCGTAGATAGACAAGACACGTGTAAACATAAACTTATCCGCAGACACAACAGTGTAATTATAAGTAAGTAGTCATAATTAAAATGATTTTAATCGTTTCCATTAAAACAATGATAAATAACTTACAGCTCATAAAAGTTCCGAGAATAACATAATTTGCTGAAATGTCTTCTTTAGGAATTAAAAAGGGGATAGAAAATGTTGGGAAATGTGGGAAGAAAATGAACAAAATAAAAGCTAATGAAGAATCGATACACGTTTAACTACCTAATTATTGTTTTGTAATGTCTCGTTTATTTTATAGATGTTCCAGTAAATTGGTGATATGGATGACCTGGTGCAGATTTTAGGAATCTGCTAGATGAATCAAAGGCTCAGTGTATGTACCTAATCACGCTTAGGGGGCGGCCCACGTCCAGCTGTGTCTTTCGGCTGAAATGATGACGATAGTGGTTGTGCTAGGAAGGAGTCTTTTGGCGCCATCTTATAATATCCAGCAGTGGATGGAAAAAATCAATGAGGAGGGTGACATGGCAGTCGGTGAACAAAAGCTTTTAAGACAAATTATCCTTACAAGGCATCCTTACCAACCAGTGATACATCAACCATTTCCAAATCTGAAAAGGTACAATAAAATACAGAATTCGCTACCTACGTATATAAGATAGCGGATACGACCCGCCCACAGCGTTATTTACATGTGTCCAAAGTAAAGACGGAAAAAAAAACTCGCACAGCCATTTAAAGTAATAAGACAATGTGGTTCATTAAGTTAGCTACCTCCGTCCACTCTGTGGCACCTTCGTCTCTCGATGTAACGAGTCTACGTAAAACGTAACATTTACATATGGTACACAGGGTAAAAAATATTGAAATGTGTGTTGTAGGTAGGTATCTACATGTAATTAAAAGGATGGATGAATTTGGACCTCTTTGAGGAGTTTTAGCCACGCTTCCTAGTTTTGAATTTGTCAATGACTCAGTATTGTAATATACATAGAATGTTAAGCACTGGCTACTATCAAATAACAAATAATATCTACGGCCCCGTTAGTCTAGTCATCTAGTAAGCGCAAGCGCGAATGTGGAGTTCCTGAGTCCACCAGGTTCATCATCTTATTCATCCTGACTGGGAATATCGAGATAAAAAGTATACTATCTCCTATTCCAGGTCTACCCCTGTGTCAAATTTCATCCAAATCTATTCAGTAGTTTTGGCATGAAAGCGTTACAAACAAACAAAGTTATTTTCGCATTTATAATACTAGTTAGGATTCCACAAATTAATAAATTATTGGTACTATCAAACCAATCGCCGAACTAAAGACACAACAATGTAACAAGCTACATTACACAAGCAACGGCTACTTACCGTTTGAGTTCAATAGACTTCTCTATTCCAATTAACTGCTAACGAGTAAACATATCGACTGGTCACCATTACTCATTCGTGTAGGTTTTGTTCATCGACTACACTGTCATCGATATATTATTATTTCTTTAATTTTGGGTCACTTACATTATTTATTTCGTTTGTTTCATGGATACGTAACCGTTTCGTGATTAAAATTATAATTTTCTGGGAAATTCAAAATTGAAACAGGATTACAGTTCTTTCTCCGTATAAAACGATTCTGCCCAATTCCTGAAAGTAAAAAGATAATGTTCATTGACAATTAGATTAATCGTTTTTACATCTTTTTGTGGGTATTATTCCTAAAGATTATAAAGATCTTATTTTTGTATCATGATTTGATAATTTGGACACATACCTATGTCACTCGTTTTTCTGAACTGTACCTTGGCCACCTCATCTCGCCTAATAACATTGCCCGGACCATGCGAACACCATTATGCTATACTATTAAATGAGCAATATTTGTATATAATATAATACACCTTTATTATTTGTAATTAGGTTGTCGAAAACGACTCTAACGATTTCGATGAGAGTTGCAATCTTTATAGGGGTTTACGGGGGCAAAATTTCGATCTAACTACGTCTCATAACTGGGAAAATTCATTTTCTCTATTTTCAGTCTCGGACATGTGATACAACGTTGGTATACCACTGTTGTGCTATTCTGAAAGAATCTCACTGTGCAAAGTTAGGTGAAGTGAGTTGAAGTGGACTGTCACTGCCTTAGCATCATGAAAATCGATGAAAACGATTGGTATCGATGAAAATGACAGTTCACTCCACGCTCACCTCACCTAAGTTTTCACGGTGAGATGGTAACGGCATAGCAATGCTGGACGATATGTTTATCTATTTTCACCCGAGCAGAGCTCGGTTGACCAGGTAGACATTTTTTTATTTCTGAAAGTACCATCAGAAGCGTTACTTACAATATTTATCATCATAGCATTAGCCAATGTTTTGATATGTCACGGCTCTGTCAGTTCTATTCCCCATTGCAAGAGGTTGTTGTGACATGGTTTAATTGGCTTTACCTTTGACATTCCTCACAGCAGACATATTTTTAGTGTCAAGAGTTGCGACCCCCGGATGGGCTAACTTATTAGATGGTCTACATTAGGAGTGAAACTTTCAAGACACTTGCAAAGCTTTTTAAGTTAGAATTGCTCCAAAAGCGATTTTAGTCAAAGATTCAGATTAAGAAATACTATTGACCAGGACTTAGACAGAAAAAGAGAAATTCTCATTTCGCTGACTATAGCTTTTACTTTTATAACATCTTCCGAATCACCAAAGACTTGTTTTTTTTGCACATTTGTTTTTTTTGTATGCAGTTATTTAGTAAGCAAGCCCAAAGATCAATTAAATGTTGCATGTAATCGCCAACCTTGAACTGAGTTAAAGTTTATGAATGGATCATTCGAAAGATCACGCCAATCTTAATTATGATGGACATTGGAGAGGCTGTGCTAGTTTTTAGCATTCTTCGCTATTCAAAACCGCCATTCGTATACACAGAATAATAAACTATATTTCAGTACCTACCTACCCTTTATACCTTTGTATGTCTTATTCCTGTGTGTCATTCAGTGTTGACCAATTCCCAGTGATCAACCATCTTATTTTCGTAACCGATTAAGACTAATTTGTTTCTGATTGATCGTATATTACGCAATTAGAGTACAAGTAAAATTTTTACTTATGAGGGCAGTGTGTGGGGTATTGGAAAGTAGATAGGTGCTATCATGTTAGGAAATTTTCACACATTTTTTTTTCTAACATAGCTGGCGCATGTCGCCTTTTCGAACTGTCATTTTCATTCAAAAAGGTGGCAATGACGTAGTCGGAAACATAATAAAGTGCAGGAAAAAATTAGGTAGGTATCTACTTTTAACATATTTTACTTATTCTTTGAATGTTCAAAGGTTGGTGTTCATTCACGTCAATACATTTTTGAATTATTAGAGTAGAGCCTAAAAAAATATCCACACAAGATAAAAGTCGATACAATTTTGCGTTAGAATAATAATTTAAACCAGCAGGTTTTCATGAAAACTTAGGGCATCTATATCCTGATGTAATTCTGTTTAACAGGTAGCTCTCCGGACAGTTGGATTTCTCTAAAAAAATAAGATGTAGTTAGATAACGAAACCTGGGGCATATAAATAGGTACCGAAAAGCCAGAGAGCTGGGAATTAATCTGGGCCCAAATAATGATATTCTACTATCATTGATAATGTTAGGTTCTAATTATATTATTAAACTAACGACCCGGCACCCGGCCCTGCTTCGCATGGATTTTACGATTTGACAAAACACCGAGATTTCTTTACTGCCTGTCAGAATAAATTCTCTAAATAACGATTTTATAATTTCTTATTTTCAACAGTGTTATTTGAGTGGTGTAGCTTACTAGCTTAAAGTCTATACTTCGATATGCAAAGCATTATGTGTGCGAACAGTGGGAGGATAAAACATACCCCACGTGCTCACCCTTCTGAGGTCACGGCCGTACTATTATAAATAATTAGTATCTCTATAATTACCATTCGATAGAATATTCCAGATCCAATCGATTGTGTAAATAATTGAAGAAATGCCTTTAAGGAGATTTATGTTCTGATATCCCATAAATGGAATGCTTAGCGAAAAAAATAAGCATTAACTATTTTAAATTAAAAAAAAACAATCAGGAAACGTTTACTATTAATAGAACCGGGTAACTTTCGAGTAAGTTAGTTAAGCATCACATTATTAATAACCAAATAACGAACAAATTACTAAAACAAACACAAGAATATTAAAAACGAGTCGATTACCGATTAGTATACCGAGTGATCGGTAATCGATTTAGCTGCAGTTACGAAATGCATAATCAAGTGTTTGATCAGACCGTCAATGTAGTCAGGTAGTTTGAGTGGGTAGGTACTTGCAGAGGCCAAATACGCTACAGTTACATACACCACGAACTTCAGTCAATGCTTCATGATTTTGGAAGGTAGGTTAGCTTACCTACATTTATATTGACTAAAGACGTGAGTCCTGTGACTAGGACTTGATTTATTAAGCAAAGGATTTCATTACCAAAACGTAAAAGAATGTAGGTCCACATACTCATATTAGTATAAATATTAATTGATAGCAGTTCGTTTATTTATAACTAGCGACCCGGTCCTTCGTACGGTTTTTACGACTTGACAAAACATCGAGATTTTTTAGTTATATGTAACTTTAATTAACGTATTAGACACATAAACCTTCCGGAATAAATTCTCTAAACGATGGTGAAAACCTCATCAAAATCTATTGCGTGGCTAAGAAGAACAACGCGGACATACAGAGAAACACGAAAAGCGACTTTAATTTATAATATGTATAGATATAGAAGAAGATGTTGCTGATTGTTGGAAGTGTTGACGAAGTGGAAAAAGGGCCGAAAGGTCTGAAAAAAATAATTGGTCTCTATTGGTCGACTATAAAAGGATTTGGTCTCTTTCTATGAAAAAAAGACGAAGTAGAAACAATTAAGCAGAAAGCTGTATAACCAGCAGGTATAACCTCTAACCCACCTTTAACTTAAAATATGAGTGCAAACGTAAAACAGTTTTGTCTCCAAAATTCTTGAATTTTCTGTACTGTATTTTAACTTAAAAATGTAATTTTTACTTCTTAGTTTCAATTGTAAATTAACAAAATATGAACAATCACGGAAGACTTTTGTCCTTTAAAACAAATCATACATAAATCAACATCGTATTATAATAAATCATTGACGGGTCGAGGAAACTACATACAGAAGAAAACGTGTAAAAAAGACATATAGCTATTAACATATTTGGTAATAGGACTCATGAGCCATGACTGTATTTCAATGTATAAAGAGTTAAGTCTAAACTAATAGAAGTTTTATAGTAAATACGTAATGAGCTGGGAACGTAGCGGTGATCGCCGAGCGGCCATTGTCCGGACTCCAGGCGCCTTCCGCTTCCAAATAACCATTCACCGTAGACCCCCAACTTTACACTACTACTCTCTTCATTACTATCCATACTAAGTGCATAAGAGGGGCAGGGTAGGTCTAGCAAACCTGGTTTAGTGCATGTATTAGTATAGGAAAGTATCGAAAGGCGGAACGGCGCGATTGAAAAATAGAAAACGTGTGGGTGTACAATGTTCTATATGTAAATAACTAGACTGTCACCGTTTATGCTATGGAGGAAGTATCTGACGTGTGATTCGATTAAACTGTCCTGCGATTTATATAAAAAAGGATTTAGACACATCTCTCTTGGACGTTTTTTATTGAAAATGAAATGAACGGTGTCTGGAGTGCGACACTTGTCTATGTGAAAGATAGATGCTATTTTTATTTTACAACGTTCGATATAAGAGTGATTGCTCGGAAAAATGGAGTTTGCAAATAAGTTAACACAGAGGCAAATAATATCACAACATACAATTACATCTTGAAAGGAGGCTGTTTTGATACGCTCCTAGTATCAAAAAAGCCTCCACGAGTATCTATAATTAAATGTACGTCCGTCGGAGCCTAGGCAAGACGATCAACTCTGTTCTACGACTGGCTCATATAAACACGACAGCAGCTATCGGCTTATAATTCGACTTTGAGGGGGATGAAGATCTTGTAGACAAAGACTACTCATTACTCTTTATACACACCTACCCATGATAGCACGAAAGTCAAACTCAATTCTCAATATTTATTTACATTTCACAATGCCCGAAGTTGTTGTAATTTTCACGATTCTCAACAGACTCATTATCATTCTCCTGCCCTTAGCCCATTTTGTTTGGGGTTGGCGCAACATGTCCTTTTCGTCCATACTTCTCGTTTAGTCAGCAGACTGATCTTCAAAATATAAAGAAGTAAAGTAGCTTGTACACTGCATGGATAGTACCTAATGAACATGGTTACGTTTTTGCCTAAATTGACATTTTTAATAACGTTCTTTAAATACTGTAATTGAATTCAGCCGTTCTATTAAAATAAATAAATCCATCCATTGAAAGTTCTAGAAATAGAATACAGGATTTTGCCTTTTACAGTCCGACGAGCACTTTAGGAGGTATTTTACAGTAATTAATCTGTCTCATTATGTGCGATTGGATGTGCATGATGTATGATGTAGTATTTCCCTACATAAATCGTCAGAATAACAAGTTATGGTCAGATTAAACCATATTTGACTACAATATTTTTTCAGTAGACTCTAAAGTAGGTGTAATTGGCATCGTTTTCAGTCCAGCAATTGCAACTGAGAATGAGTACCCAAACGCGCTAATTTAACTTTGCTGGTGGTCTTTATATCGATATCATCAGCATCAGCTTGGAAACATCCACTACTAAACTTGGTAACTAGACCACTTTCAGCTTCACAATACGCCTGAAAACGGTGTTAATTCTTTTATAATAAAACAATATCTACAATGACTAATCTATATAATGTTAGAAACGCGTGGCGTGAGAGTATGAGGAGACATCGGCCGCCCTCCCGCCATGCGCCATGCACTATATAGCCGCTTACGTTTGTGAGAGCGAATCGGCCGAACCCACTCTGAATACTGCTGAAACTGTGGACATCGGAACATTATTGTTTATTTGTTATACTAATGTTAAAACCTGTACTGACTACGTACCGGTACCATCCAACTGCCATAGGTACAGCCCTATCTAGATATATGTAAGTATGTTGACTTTAGTGACTTCGAAAGAACTCGAAATGCACTTGATTTTTAAAAATGTATAAATATCCTAATCTAGAGGATTAAAGAACCTAAGCTACATTGCATTGATTATATATTCGTTATGCCCTAAGTTGTTATTACCTATCAGTTCTTGAGTCGGGTTTACTCCGTGTTCGTAAGAGGAAGAAGATTTTTGTAGATTGTTGCTTTATATTTTATCCATTGACAGTTTGCATTAAAGGTAATCGAAACGCCGAAAGAGCAAGGACAAGAAAGTCCAAGCCAATTAATGTAAAATGAGCAATACCAACACAAAGATTTTGTTTTTTTTTACACACATTCAAGTAATATGTATAAACATAAAAAAATTGTACAAGGCTACCATTTTTCGGCAGAAGACGGAGTGAAGCTGGTGTCTTACATGGTCGTAATGTAAAAGTTATCCAACTCTGTATTTCTTTACGCTCACTACCTTGATACAAATAAAGGTACAATAGCGGAGAGGCATAAATAGGAAATCGTCGCTCCACTGGCTCAAATAATTCACTAAGAACCAGAGTTTCACATGAAAATCGTAATTTTGTATGCAAATTGAATTCACCGCGGTTACTTGACGAGATTAACCTTTTATTTACACTCTGACATTATATTCGTACGTTCAAGAATGTTGTTACGTACCTAACAATGACCTTTTTGTCTCAATGTACAAAAAAGGAGGAGTATGCAATTCGAGTCGCACATATGTTTACGAATGTTTAAAATTGCTAAATATTTAGAGGTCTTGATGAAATACGGAGAGTGAAATATTGATAGCCTAGTAGATTTTTTTTTATTAAACCAATAGTTTAATTTAAATTTTGTGCCAACTTGGGCTTAATGGTTGATTCGCACGAATTATCTCACCCTAAATGGGTGCATCGATACTTTCAAATACTACCATACACAATATGTGCCAATTCTCTAATGCGTACAACGAATCGACTAAATTAACTTCGTGCGAATCACCTACAGAAAATATACATAATATTATTGAAAAGTGTCGATTCGCCCGTTTCTGGTGAGGTAATTCGTGCGAATCAACTAATAAGCCCCAACTTGAAGACAAAGGAGATAAGTAGGTAGGTATCTACTTCAGGGTGTTAGGGTAAACACCGTTATCCTTGCAACCAGTGGTTTGGTTTCAGTTATAGAACGTAAAATCAATGGAAAATTACAACATTTTTTTAAATTTTTTTAGATCTAAATTTTACCACAAGAGACGCAAGTTCGTTGCCCTATGCGCTAGGGCAACGAACTTGCGTCTCAACACGGGCGGGGGGTACGGGATGTGACCTGACCGGCAGCGAGCGCGATCCCTCCCTTAATCAGTCAGCTGTTTCGCTAGCAAGCACGGTGTCAGATAGAAACTTTTTAAAATCTTTTAATGAAAATAACGTTTTCTTTTTGTTGGGTTCGGTCATTTATTTTTATATATAAGTCAACTACCCATGGTTTGAATGACAAGAGTGTTTACCCTTACATCCTGTATAATGCGGTTACTTTAATCAATTGTATATGAAATGGAATGCAATGCTACGCGTCAACTCTTGCGCCATCTAGCTACTTTCTTCAAATCTTGTGCGCTTTGCTATTGTGGATATTATAGCTCTCTTCACCATTTCAGATCAGTTTAAGAGGTGATTCGATGCATTTATCACTTAACAGGCATTAGTAGAGCCAGTCCAGACTCTTTTCAGTTTTCTGTCACAGAGACTTTTCAGTTTTCTTTTCAGCCGATTCCTAGAGCTGTTTTAGTGAATCAAACTTCACCACAAATATTACACTTCCTTAACAAAAACCTCAAATATAACTCTATCATTGAACAACCTTAAATAAACATTCAACGCGAATAAAAAACGCGCCCCAAACCAACAGAATTGTACAAAAAAACACAAAAAAAAAGAAATCCAATCACAATAATATTATGTTTATTGTATGACAACATCATAACGAGACAGTTAATTACACGGAAGATACGGTGGAGCGCGACAATATCATTGAGTCTTACGTTTCATGCAAAGGTTACTTTATAAATATTCCAGTCATGTACAGTGCGTACACATCGTGATTGTACATAATGCTGTACAGTAATTGGTCAGGTGATTAGCTCAGTTTCAACGACGCAATTATTGTTTTTAGTTACAATTTCAATGTTATTATGTATTTTGTTACGCATGTCATACTGTACCTAAATCCATAATTTGATCTCCCATCCTTTGTAATCAAGATTGATATTCGTTTTGGAAATAAAGAAACTCTTTTTGTTTTAAGAAAGATTGTCAAATCACGATATTATACCTACGGCTATGAAAGAATTTGCAAGGCTACTTAAAGAAATCTTGAACTAGATACAGCTTAGACAAAATTAATATTCTAACGAATATCATAATCAAGCAATATAAAATCACCACATCGTAATCATTGGGTGGTCTACATGTTGTGATTTGTGAACAATTTGGACTACTCCCAAAACCCGCTGATAGATTTAAATAAGTACGTTAAGTTATGAATAAATAAATCTAAAGCAAGTTTTAAATGACAAAATAACATAATAACTGTCAATAAAACGTCCAACAGTCGCAATAACGATAATACTAACAAGTTGTTGGACATCTGATACCTGAGTTAGGATGTAGTGTAATTTATAAGAATAGAGCGGTTGAAGATTTAGTACTTTTTCATAGTAGTTATAGAATTGGCCACGTGATGCGAAGGAATGAGGAAAATGTCGTGAGTAAGTAAAGTTTTGGGTATGAATGTCGATGGCTATAAGAGTAGGGGAAGACCAAAGAAACGATGGATGGACTGTGTGAAAGATGATATGGCTAGAAAGGGACTTGGACAGGGGGGTGGACTACCGAGATGATGGCTTTTAGAGAAATATAGAAGAAAGGGACATGCTGCACCGACCCCAAATAAATTGTAATAAGGGCAGCAGAATGACGAATGAGTAGTAAGGTAAAGCATTAATATTGAGATGATAGAAACAAACAAGTAGGTAAAACGATTTTTACTTACCTTCATCGATGAAACAGGTAGAAAAAATTAGGTATATTTCTCAACCTAAAAAGCAATTCGTATTTTAGATAATTAATTCATATACTTACTTAAATAAGATTTCCAGATTCCACTGTTCCTCCGATTAAACTTAAATGTTTTCTTCTTAATTTAATTTGTTTTGAGTTGTCGTAGGTAATTAAAACGTAATATCGTTACTGACGTTTTCTGTGACATTCAAAGTAATGCATGAGTTTTATCGATATTAAACTCTATGCAAAGTTATAACTGAACTGTTGCGCTGTGTAATCAATCAACGATATTTAGATATCGTTAACATCTGCCATATTCAAAACTTGACTCGCCATCTCCCTTATAATTGTACGACCCTGTAGCTATGACCCGCGGTCTCACCCGCATAAGTCTCGATCCCGAAGGAATATCGGATTAAAGTAAAAGTATTCTATGTCCGTATGGACATAGTCTTCCCATGTGCCAAATTTCAGCGAAATCTGTTCATCAGTTTTAGCGTGAAAACGTAACAAACAAAAAAACCCACTTTCGCATTTATAGGTTTTTCGCTTTGGTATTTATTAGGATTATACAATTTTTATCTGTTCCGCTAACTCTTATGACTTGTCCCGCCCCACGGCTGAGCAGCGGTTAGAAGTCGGCCGTCAAATCGCGGCGCGCGAGCGTCCTTCACGGTTGAACGGGCGAGACGCGAAACGCGCCGCATGCACATAGCAACGTATGTATACATACACATACATACGTAAAATAACAGCATTGTTTTAATCACCTGTTTTCTATTTCTCATTACAACTAAACTCCTGACGTCAACGGCTAAGCATTTAAACATGTACTTATTTCCTTAATTACATAAGTCCGTATCACTTTACATGAGAATGATCGTTAAGATCGTAACAAATAACCTCAATCTTGCTTCCTTTTGTAGGTAATAGAAATAATACAGTAATACCTACAGTGGATAATTAATAGTATTCATAGTGATTGTGTTCATAAGTATTTACGTACCGATACTTAATTGACGACCCATGGTTCTTTGGTATATCCGCGAATCTGTATCCGGATATGCTGACTTCATTATCAGCGTCATCATCTTGCAGTGAAAAGCAAAAAGTACCTATCCTATTCCACAAAAGTCATGCCGCCATAATAAATAAAAAATCCAATGACGATAGAGCTCAGTTAATTGGACTTAATTATTACAACGGAAACCTGTAAATTTGATACTCTTAATTAGCTGGAAGATGATGTTTGGTGAAAATTCCTGAACTGTTTTTATTACTTAATTAACTTTTTTTGCCTTTGGTAGGTGCATTCTTAGTCCTCCTATTGTTTTCAATACCCTGCAAGATGCTGCAGATAATAATTGGCTTTTACAACTTTAACTGCTTACGGTTGACCTCTACAAACAAGGGCCGCATAATACGTGTAAAATGCAACGCACCTAACAGAATCTGAAGCAGCCATCATTTCCCAATATCGTTCAAATACCGTGCGCATGATTACTACAGGTGTCCCCACATAACGTTTAAACAGTCCATATTAAAACAATCCAGTTTAAGAGATCGGTAAAAGTGATCTACTATTCATTTGTGTGCCATCCAGGAAGCGAGAGGTCTTTGGCTCCCACCGGAATGCGCCCCGCGTGGGTGGACGAACCGATCCCATACACCGCCATACACTCCCATGCACACGGCTTTCTATTGATTTAATGAACACTATCTTATCTTAGCCAATAGGCTTATTACGCTCACTTTACGCGTTTCGTGGTTGATTCATCCAATTAATGGTCGAAACAACGGAGCTTGGGGCAATATCGAACGGATCGGGTAATTAATCTACAGTAAAATAGAACATTAAAATTATACTTACATGGGTTTTCGTAATAATTGCGATATAAATCGTGCATTAAAGCGATAACAGATGGCGCCACGCGTGTGCTCGATTCGTTTTTGTATAAACTTCATTTGAGGCGGATCGAGTACTAAATAATTATAACAGGCTATTTAATTTTATAATGAGGTTAAGATAGACATCAATGTGTTTAACATTTATATAAATATTGAGTTAACTGGTCCTCATGGAGTTATGTGAATGAACTGTATAGGATTTTGTTCCTTTTTAGAAATAGAATGCAATGCAGATTTAATTAATGAGATTAGTTGAGTATTTTTTTAAAATAAATTGGGATAAGGACAGGAGAATGATAACTTGAGTATTTTTTTCGTATCACACCTTGGATAGCTTTTATGGTACCCTTTCCTCTTTCCAATTGTAGTGGTTAAGTAAAAGATTTAGATTGTAATGTGAGGCAATTCATTCTGAACAGGACCAGCAGTTGTTTTTCATGCACGCTGAAAAGTCGCAGCAGCTGCATAATTTAAAGAGAAAATTGAGATATATGATTAAACTCATACCTTTTTTTTTTTTTTTTTTTTTGGGTGGGAAATCATCAAATGACTTCTCCCGCTCTGGGCGGAGCGGAAGGTCGTGTCAGACTCTTACTGACTAAAACCCACCCGTGTTCCTTCAGTTGCCTGTTGCCAGGGTCCCGGTATCCCTTTCGGACTATTCCGCAACCCCGGCAGGCATCGGTCCTAACGGACCCCGTCAGGTGTGCTGACATCTCTTTGAGGCGCGCGTGGAACACGACGCGCCATCGACCCGGGCCTGGTCCTTATCGGACGGCGAGCTACCCATTGCTCGCCGTCCGCAAGCCCGCGCCTATGGTGGCCGGGAATCCGCCTGGGATTCCCGACGCCCAGGGTGTCTCCAGCGGCGGCGATTAGGGGCGTGAGGGCGCAGGCCTTGCCTCTCCCTCACGCGTTCCGCCTCCTCCTTCGCGAGCATCACTGCTTCGCAGAAGGATGTGACCGCCTCCCATGCCCTCTCGCTCCGTACCATGGCCTGGACCAGGGCCGGACGCGAGAGGTCAGTGCCGCCAATCGCCTCCACGAGGACACGGCGGTGCTCCGCCCAAGCAGGGCACATCTCCACCGTATGCTCCACCGTGTCCTCCGGACGATCCGCACAGTGGTGACACCCTGGCGTTTCCTCCCGCCTAATCCTACACAGGTACCTCCCGAAGCTGCCATGTCCGGTGAGGACCTGCGTCAGGCGGAAGGTGAGGACGCCGTGGCGCCTCTCCAACCACTCCTCAAAGAGGGGACTTATCGCCGCAATTGTGGCGTGCCCAGCACTGGGTTGCGACAATCGCACTCTCCATGCCGCCATGAGATCCTGCCGGAGCTCTGTCCGCTGTGCCGCGATTTCTCGCGGCAGCGGAGTTACGCCCCGGCGCTTCATCTCCTCGCGCCACTCCCAGATGTGCGCGAGGACCTTCGCCTCCAGATCCCATGGCGGTAATCCGGCAAGGAGGCTCGCCGCCTCACGAGAGACCGTGCGGTATCCCCGGGCCAGCCTAATGGCCATGACCCTTTGGGACGCGTTCAACCGGCGGGCTGGCCGCAGCCTAATGGAACGCGCCCACACCGGTGCCCCGTAAAGGGCCATGGACCGCACGACCCCCGCGTAGAGCCTCCGGCAGGAGGCGTTTGGCCCCCCAAGATTGGGCAGGAGCCGCCCCAAGGCGGCCCCGGCCCGGTCCAGCCTGGGAGCCAAACGACGGAAGTGCTCCACGAAGTTCCACCGGCTGTCGAGGACGAGTCCTAGATACTTCATCGTCGACTCGACGCCGATGTGAACCCCTCCCACCGTTATTTGGGAACCCGACAGTGGCGCGTTCCGAGGGCCATGAAAACACATGACCTCGGACTTGTGCAAGGCCACCTCGAGTCCCAGCTGCCGGATTCTATCGACGATTGTCGCAACCCCGCGTGTCACTAGTTCGGCCGCCGCCTGGTGCGACCTCCCCTGTGCCAGGACCAGCGTGTCGTCAGCGTAGCAAACTACACTGACGCCACTGGGGAGGTCGGCGCGCAGCACCCAGTCGTAACCGATGTCCCACAGATGCGGCCCCAGGACCGATCCCTGTGGGACACCGCACGACATCTCTCGCCGATTCCACACTCCCTGGTGACCGGGGTAGATGACGGCCCTGTCCGTCAAATAGGC
Organism: Lithophane semibrunnea; assembly: GCA_947363905.1. Lineage (NCBI taxonomy): Eukaryota > Metazoa > Arthropoda > Insecta > Lepidoptera > Noctuidae > Lithophane > Lithophane semibrunnea. The sequence goes on along the minus strand of OX376194.1, from coordinate 12,275,117 downwards.
CTCGACCACACGACAGAGGTAGGTCGGCATCCGGTGGTACCGGAGTGCCTCCCTTATGCAACTCCAGGGCAGGGTGTTAAAGGCATTGGCGATGTCTAGAGACACCGCCAAGACGACCCCACCCCGGGCCACAGCATCCCCCGTCGTGAGGGCCCGTACGCGCATGATGGCGTCCACCGTAGAGCGCCCATTAAACTCATACCTAAGGACAACTAGGTTAACTGGCATAAACATATGCTAACGATCTTATCAACCAACTTGTAGGTACAACAATTACATTAAACAATCCCTTGCAAAAGAAAAACCCAAATGCAACAACACCAATATATCAGAATTCCACACCAAAAGAGCAGATATGAATATGAGCGGTGTAGTAACGAGTATGTTGCCTCTAAACGATATTGTAAAGTTATGCTCAATGAAGCTCATTACCGAGCAATTTCCGATGGTTTAATGTGTCCATAAATTTGCTGAGTCCGGGACAACGGTTTGATTGCCGATAAAACCTCGGCCACAACGGCAGTTCTGTATTAAAAAGCTGTTAATATAATTTGCACCTCGTTATGATCGAGAAATCGTCCTGAGAATAACATGAGAAATTAACGCTTCATGGTGTTAGGTGTAATGGGTTTCGTAACTTGTGTTGATGGAATTAAAGCTGCCTGATATTAAAATTTGGGATTGTCATTTGAAATTCCAAGTGCCTTAAACTAAGATGAATCATCATGATGAGTCATCTTGTTACTGGTCTTCCAGTAACAAGATGATGGAGATCAGAAGGGTAGCATCTCCATGCAAAATATCTGCTAAAGCATGTTTAGACTAAAACTAGGCTTCAACTGATGAAGTAATTACTGAAAATTGTGCGTGATTTGTAAAGAACGCACCTATAAATGGTTTAGGTATTATCGTCGCTAGTGTTAGGTTGTAAGACTAATTTTAATAAAGGTCAAATCTTTTTCCCTAGAACTCGACGATCCCAAATTCTAAATATAGAAAAGGTAATGTCGTATCGTCAATATCGTATGTCTATAAAGTTATAGGAAAGTCTTTTTTCAGAAATGTAGAATTTAAAGGATCCTGTGTAACCTTCATAAAAAATTACAAACTGTGGTGTAAACAAAATAGGTGTAAAAATAATAAACAAAATAGGTAGAGCAGTAGTACAATAATACTAGTACCTACTTTTAGGGAAAACCGAACAAGTGCAACACAATAGGTACAAGTTCTTGCGTTTATCGTTTTATCAATAGATGATAAAGCTCTTCATAACAATTCGGGAATGCCCGACTCTGTTCCGCTGGAAATAAATCACTTGAATTCAAATGCTGCAATATTAAATGAAAAGTTGATGCAGAAATCAACATGAAAGAACCATTCGTTAGGAGTTTCCTTTTACATAAGAAGCAGGAATACCAAAAGACAAGAGATGCAGAAAAATTTAATGACACAGAAAATGGGCACGAAGTACAAATTTCTCAACAGAATTCCCATATTTAAGTGGGTAAGATAAATATTTTGGTTTATCCCAAGATAAGAAACACTTGATCTTGACTATATGAGATACAATATCTTATATTTGGGCATCTCGTACATCGATATCATTGTTTAGTTGATACTTTTGTTTGCTAAAATGCAGTTGTCGGTTGAAATTATATTCCTTTTAGGTGAGTGAGTATCGTATGGTATCCTTGTTTGTGGTTATTTACTATCAATTGTTTTGTATTTACTCAATGTGTTATTCAATTTTAGGAAATCATGTTTTTTGAAACCCGAATGATTTTCCAATGTATATCCGCACTGTCGTAAAATTGGTAAAGAAACCAAAATTCTTCTTTTCCAGCTTGCTTCAGCTATGTGCTATCGATCCCCGTACCTGATACTGCTGACTCTGCAAGGATAGTGAATGGAGAAGTGGTAGATGTCACTCAAGTGCCGTACCAAGCAAGTATAAGAAAGAGAGTCCTATCAGGATGGGCTCACATGTGTGGTGCAGTTGTAATCAGCGATAGAGGCATTTTAACTGCTGCCCATTGTGCTGATTCGTAAGTACCAAATAATGATTTTCTAATGATCGACTTACATTAAATGTTTGTATCTTCGCCTTTCGCATTTTTTAAAAGTTTGATAGTAACTATACTAGGCTAGATTATCGACTGTCTGATATTGATAAATCTTTGATATTATTTGGATTGTTGCGTCCTTTTTTATCTCTATGAGTTGGCATCCTATGGCACCTCCATGAGTTGTTCATTCGTTATTATTGGTAATTACTGGCCTGTTAGATTTTTATTACTTTCAATGAACAGATAACAATGTCCTCAATTTTCATAACTTTCAGATACGTATCGCAGCCATCTAACATCCGAGTCACGGTCGGTACTTCGTTTCGAATATCTGGAGGCAAGACTTACGATGTTTCCGTTGTCTATGTCCACGATGGATTTTCTACAACGACCTTGGAGCACGACATTGCATTACTTGGGACTGCAAAAGCTATTGAGTTTAGTCAGTATGTTGCTCCGATAGCAATTGCTTCCAAACATTTTGTTCTACCAGCTGGAACTGGAGCGATAGTTTCTGGGTTCGGGACTACGTCGGTAAGATATATTTCAGTCCTTGTTACCACAAAACGTTATATCTGATGTAACGTTAAAGACTGCCACACACCACTTCAATTCAAACATAATTTATTATGATAGTTCTCGGATGTGTCTTAAAAGTTCCCAAGAAACTCTTTCAATATTTCAGTACGAAGGCTCGTCATCTGAGGTTCTGATGGCAGCACGCGTCAACGTCGTCTCACAAGCAACATGCGCACGGGCATACCTGCGCATTGCCACTATCAGCACAGGGATGGTGTGTGCTAAGGGCAGTAATCCATCACGAGATGCATGCCAAGGTGATTCTGGCGGACCACTAGTGGTAGGGAACCATCTGATTGGTATAGTATCCTGGGGCGAAGGCTGCGCAAACACCAATTATCCCGGAGTTTACACAAGAGTATCTGCATACAATTCCTGGATAACGCAAAGGTTACAAGCACTACAAATAGGCGGATAATAGTTATGATCCCAATATTTAAAGCAAATGTGCGGTTTAAAAGAGTCATATCGCAACCCTGGATAAAAACCCCACTAACTCAAAAAGTACGAGTTTCGAGTTAGTGGCTTTTCCTATACATTCTAAAAACAATTTTTCGTCATTTCTGAAAACTGAGGTTTTTTGAGTTGCCGGAGTCTTCATCTAGGGGTGCGATATCATGTCGATTATTTCTGGATTGATTTACCTACTATGACATCAAATCAATAAATGAATCAAATGTAAAATAAATCAGAAAGTAAAAAACAAATAAAAATACAAGACATTAACAAAATATAGCCTTACAAGAATATTCGACCTGTTTAAAAATAATATTATTTTTTAAATCTAATGCAAAGGAGTGGAAGTTTTGTGAGAAGTGTACAATTTAAAAATTTATTTGTAAATAAAAATAATTTATGCCCCAATGCAAAACGTTTTTTTTATTATTTAACTTGCAGTGCATTGTACGGACGGAGACTTATTTAAATACACATAACTTTCTACAATAACAATGGTTCTTACTGTATTTCCTAAGTACCTACGTGTCAATGACATTTTTACTCACTAATAGTACTTATTCTGTCACTTGCAATACCGTTAATGCTCAATAAGATTGTACTGGAAAAATGTGGATACAAACACCAACGTATAACTGGGTTTGGTGTTTTTCACGCCAAGTTGTATTTGCCTATTTTATATGATAATTACAGAAAGATATCCATTCGCTTCTTATCGTTGACATAAAGAAGCGAACTACGTACATAATATACGCAATAATAGTGAATAGATTAATGCTGAAAAAAACGTAGCCATTAAAACAGAAATTAGGCAAAATTTACAAAAGTCATATCTATAAAGTACACAGTAATTAGTAAGAACAGACGCTTATAGGATGACCATAAAATATCTACCATAAAATAATGAATCAGCTACTTAATCTAATCATTGAACAGATTTGTCGCTGCAGCATAATTATAACGCAAGTCATGCTTATAAAAGAAACAAAAGCAAAATAGTTTTCACCTCGATTGAAGCTTAAATAGATTCATTATACCATATACAGCGATGATTATAGCGCTTTATAAGCTGTCTGGCTAATTGAGATGACGCCCGGAGTAATGCGGAAATGCAATGAAAATAGTTAGCATTGCCTGCACTTAGCATTGTTCTTCTTTACCGGTTTGAGTGCAGTTCTTTTGATTTGAACAAAGAATTTTTAAACGTATCTAATTGTTTTCATTGAAGAGGTTTCGGATTTTTTTTGGTGAGTACTTTACTTATGAGCCTTTGTGAGTTTCTACTTCGGTATCATGTTAGAAAAAACCCTTGGCTTCCTTCCTGCGTGTCACGCGTGTGTCAAGTCACGTCCTCCTTTTATTATTGCCGTTATGCATTCTTATTATCACCATTTCCATGGTCATACCTTCAGCCGATGAAGCATCAGCAAGTTCATCAGTAGGCGGTTTTAGGCTGCCATTTGTTTCATCTAGAAAAAGAAACCATATTGTTTTAAGTATTTAGGAGGAGCTCGTGGCTAAGTAATAACAGCCGCTCAGGTCGATCCATCAGGTTAAGCTACGCTTGCCGGGGTTGGTCCGTGGATGGGTGACCATTTTCACATATCGAGACTCCTTCGTGCCTCGGAAAGCACGTTAAGCCGTTGGTCCCGGCTGTCATTTGTGGATCTTTGACAGTCGTTACGAGTCGTCAGAAGCACGAAAGTCTGACAACCAGTCTAACCAAGGGGTATCGTATTACCCAGTTACTGGGTTGTGGAGGTCAGATAGGCAGTCGCTCCATGTAAAATACTGGTATTCAGCTGCATCCGGTTAGACTGGAAGCCGACCCCAACATAGTTGGGAAAAGGCTAGGCAGATTGATTGTTTTAACTATTTAATTTTAAGACCGTGTAAAACATACACAATATTACGTCACAGGTTCGTTTCGTTCCTTTGAGTGCTTTGGTGTAGGGTATTGTAATATCATGGAGGAGTTTGTCGTTTTCGTCTGGGTCGTTGTAAGATTTCCTTTCTAAGAAAATTATTGGAGTATCCAAAGTAGGTTTTCCAGTCACGTGCAGACATTTTTCAACCTAAGGAATAAAAGATTTTGAAGTGAGCTGTTAAGGTTACTTAATTGAATTATTTGACTGTTTAAGGATGGTAAGGATTTAATTGTTCTAGTGTGTTTTTGAATAAGTTTTATTTCTAACTTTTCAAATATCTTACTAGATGAAAAACTTTATAGTGTATTGGCCCCATTTTTAACAGCTTTTTATTCTTGTTCAAAGATTTCACGTTTTTTTACTCATGCATAACATTCGCTAAATCTGTTCAATAATAAGGTATTTAACACATCACCCCTCTAAAAAACTTGGTTAGGACAAAGACGATTTTTTGCCGCCATGTCACCGCGCGCTGTGCTCTGATTGATCGCTTCATTTGAATCCAGTCGAGATTCGATTTGTGATTAGCACCTATCGGATTTGAGAATCGTCCCTTGTGAGCATTCGACAATGAGGGGTTCTAAGTTCAAATTGTTAGCTTGTAAAGAATGATCCGTTTGAATTTGTTTGTTTAAGTTGTAACGAGATTTCCTATAAATAAATAATTAGATTTCCTTCGAGTGTAAGTTTATTCAGCTAAGTTTTATTACCAGAACTTGTCTTATTTTATTTGATTATAAGTTGATGATACCTACTCACACATGATATAGCTCAAAATTCAGGACACAAAACGTCTTTGCTTAACATTATTCTACTTTTTATAATTCTACATAAGCGTGTGTAGTTTAATTGCTAATAAATAAAAAATCTGTCGAATAAGGCAACTTGAGCCCATTAAATAAGGTTTTATGGGTGGTTTTATTACAGCCCATAAACCAGTAATTAACAAATTAATCAACAAAACAATCAACACTTATGTAAACATAATATCGAAAAAGTATTGTAATCTACGTTAAATACGGTGAAAGCTTCCGACACTCGCTCGTAATCCGTTTCCTCTTTCTAGACTACCACATTGTTCTTTAGCTTTTGTTAAACGAATGATTATGAACTCTACCACAAACAAAACAAAGTTGGATTTACCACAACACAGCCCTTGATTAAAGATCTTTGAAACGTAAGCGCAAAAATTTATTTACGACACCCCCCTCATTTAACCGTCTTCTGTCTCCCTCATCGGTGCGTATCGATGGTATGTTTTGTCTCGCTTCGTCGACCCATAATAAATTTCGGGACGATTCTGAATTAACAATACCATAGTCATAATTCGCGAGCCTGTTGCGGCGCGCTCATCGGGATGTTTGACGATTGTTTTAATATTTTATGTCATTTTAACCATTAGGTGGGTAGTTTACAATTCATTTACTTTGAAAGGAATTAATTATGATTTATTTTTATAAATGTTTTGTTTAGTGGCAACATTATTATTACAATCCGAGCAACTACATCAATGTCGATAGCCAAATAATAATACAATTCTAAAAGACATCATATAGGTACTTTAATCTTTTTTAACGTATAACTATTAATATTCACCAATATATTTTGTTATTTACATTATACTGATTTAAAACTATCATGCAATGTAAAAAGTCTAATAAAAAAAAAACTATCGATAGAACCGGTCCTTGTAACAGTACATCACTATCGGAGTGACGGAGCGTACGCCACTTAATTCAGGGGTGGCATTGCTCAGACGGCAATAACGTATACACGAATAGGTGTCGAGTTGGGTTCCACTGGCGTCTTACTCGGTAACTCGGATCAATTCTAATCTCTGTCGTCACGCCTGGAGCGCCACGCCGCGCGCCGTGACACTTCGACCAAACATCCACTGTATCAATATTTACGTCGCCTAATCATAACTGAGCTTCTTTCTTCTCAAATTACGGATGTTTTTGGAGTTTTTTGTTGTTTAATTTTAGAGATCTATTGACCCTGTTCGTTTTTTTTTGGATTTATAGTTATATTTAAGTAATAACTTTGAAATGTAAGTACGGAACGTACATTGGTTTTGGTCGTTTTATTTTTTATATATTTTTTAATAAAGTAGGTACTTAGGTGTTTAGAAGTAGATAGTGTAAATAAAAAAGTAATGTCTATTTACAAAACAAAGCCGTAGTAAATCAGTTTAATTTGAAATAACTGGGTCTCAATCCTTTAAACATTCAAAAAGTCAATACGTCGCCAATATTCAATTCGATTAGGCCGTTGAGCGTCTAAACCCACCGATAAGTAAGTGTAATGCTATAGTCCCTCGGCCTATTACCTGGCAATTTCACAGAACGATCTACGTCGGATCGCGTCGACAGCACACAATGATGTGACACACACGGGCTTTGTAACCGAGAGGGACGGCACTCGCTCCCGCGATTTGTTTACACAGTGTAGCTTTCCCTTTCGCGGCGCGCCTGTGTGCGTGACCATCTGGCGGGCGGCAAGCGGCAGCCCTGCGCCTGTGCTAGTGTTGTGCCCCCACACCGGAGCGCACCCCGCTTCGGGGTAGCCTGCCTACGCTTGTATGCGTGACCCAGTCGAATAAATCTAATATTACACACAAACATATTGGTGGCACGGCGTGTCATTTTTACGCTTGTGTTGTCGCTACTTGGGGTTCTTTATGCGGCACGATGATATTATTATTCTGACGATTACGACATCCTTTATGCTTACAATAAAATAATTAATAAGGGATGAAGTGTATTGTTGAGCGGGAGTTTGTGATCGGTATCGGGCCACTCGGCTCGTTCGAGATTTAAAAAGGTAACGATAAAGTTTATTACCATCTTCACAGGTAATGGCGGCGGCATTGTTTAATTAAAATATTAGCACTTAGGTATTTCGTTTATTGTTTAACATCTATTGTGCCGATGAGAATTGTTTAGTTTATTGCAAGGTTCACAAATTGCGTGTTGGTGAATAATGTTTCAATGAAAATAAAGCGTAGGTACTTATATCGTAAATTGTATCAATAAAGTTTTGAATAATTTTACTTAATTGCTTACAACACATAATAAATAATGGTTTTCATTCGAAAGCAATATACTCAGATTAAAACTGTTCAACACACTTATTTTATATTTGTATTTAAATTAGCAAAACCAACATAAACTAATATTTTTATTCACGCGATCATAATTTTACGCCAGTTCTACTTGCTAACTAAACCGGCTCCATGAATGAACCGGCACACTGATGTCGCTATTAGTGATGTCAAAGATCACGTATCGATAACATCGACAACATGAATTTTTGGGCCACTAATATTTTTCATGACGTCTTCTTCGCTCATAAACGCCACATTTAATCAAAATAACAAAACGAAGCTACTGGTGACCTAAATATCAAATTTCAAACAGTAACTAACCTACAAAAGCCTGTTAATTTACCAGGTTGTAGGCACAAAATCTCCAAACATTCTCAATTACTTATTCTGTGACGGAACAGTTGACAGGGCGCTCAACCCCCGTTCAGTTTAACAATTACGCGGCAGGGCTCATTGTGGCGCGACCCTACCACTCCATCCATTGTGGACACCACTATAACGTGTCCAGAATATCCTGACCCCCGCCCAAACACAATCATCCCCCTCTGTGATCCCCTTTAAAGTTTACGCGGGGAGGTAATCGGCTCAATTTACACTGGGAAGTAATATACAAATATTATTATCCAGCCTTTTCACAAATATCAATAACGTATTACCAGCTTCGGGACAGATTTAAAAGTTAACCAACGTGATTTTAAAACGTTTAAATGACTTTATTTGGTGTTAATTTGAATAGGCTTCCGTTAACTGACTTGTCAGTTTTGATTTTTGAACATTGTAACGTGGAAGCATGTCATTGTTGATAATAGTGTTACATTTTGATAATCATTGTCATTATAATAATAACATAATCACCGTTCTAGCTACTAAACGTACCTAATCTAAACACTTCAAACGATTCTATGATTAGCAAAGATTAAAATTATCCGAACTGTTCCACTGAGCCGAGATATAAACTTGTTGAAGTTTTAGAAATATTTCACTTTGAAACGCGCCTCAACTTAATTATAAATTGGGTGATTTAATTAAATTTGTAAGAGTTTTACTTGTTCTCGGCTTTCTGACCTCTGAAGGATAACGTCAGGATTATATAAGCCATGATTGTTAAGGCTTTCCTTCAAAGTTTCAAGTATATATTTCGCATATAATTGTGCAACAGATCTGGGATACCGTCGTGTGGTCCTGGCTGAGAATAAACCACGACTTCCCGTGGGAACCGAACGAACTTTCTGTGGGACCTTATTTTGAACCCTAGCAGGCTTGGGTTAGGTGACTGACAATTATAAAACAATTTAACTTTCGAAGACATTGTGTTAGAGAATAAAGATTGATGTACTTATTTATACCCTTAATAGGTATTGATCTATCTACGACATTAGGAAACGACTCTGTAATTTTTTTGATAGGTGACCAACTTTATCACAACGAGATAGCACCTTTAAGAACTTAATTCTGTTACAGTCATCCCAGGCAGCCAGAAGTTTAAAAACCCCAATACCTTTCATCTTCCGTCAACATTAATAACTAGCTTCTAGACTGGTAGCAGAGGTCAAATAAAAGTCAAGTACCACCTACTCTCTCCTACACCAGGTAAAAGTAAGTTATTTTGGGAGTCAACTTCGCCATACTAGGCCAAGATGACCTCAATTGATCTTCAAAACGATCCCGATTCCTTTGCAAAGATATTCAAGGTCAAATAAAGGGTGTGTAGGAGTTGCACTTTTGATATAAAAGTAACTTATGCGTCTCCTCTGTAGACAATCCCCCCACTACAACTGCGCAACCTTTTTCTAACGCGTATAAAGTCATGAACTTTGAGGTCAATAAAATTCGACCAGACTCGTCCTTTGTGAAGGCTGTCTACACACTGTGTTTACAGATTTCGAACTTGTTATACCGAAATCCCACGATCCGCGATTTTGCGCCCGGACGACGGACCGTGTGAAGGTACGTGCGGGGTATTGCAGGCATCGGAAGTTCCTCGGTGCGCGGTGCGTGGCGGTCTGTGGTCGTCTGCCGTGCGTGTCCGTCCGCAAAATCGCGGATCGTCGGATCTCGGCATAATGCGAAAATGTTGTGACAAGTGAATAATGGTTCGGTTTTTTTTAAATTAGGTAAAGAAAATTGCCTAGACGATATTGACTCTCGCAGTACCTCCAGAAAGACTGAAATCGGCACAGAACGAAAACGATTGAAGAAAATGCCCAAGAAGACGTGTTATAGTCAGTGTTCAAAATCACAGGTTTGTCAGATGACGAAAAAATGTTACGTAACAGAACAAAAGTCACGGAAAGCTCAAGGCTAAGAAGGGACATTTCAGTGTAGCGCTGAGTTTTGTTAGTAGTAAATAGATAAAGAGAATCTTCATAAAATTTTAATTAAATGCAGGTTTTTAAAAATGTATATTGGTGTTTGACCACTATCTGACGTCATGTGTTGGACGATTGTGTAAACTCACCTGCCGGCTACAAGTAACCTATTCGCTCCAGACGTGAAAACTCCCAGGTTGTCCAACTTATTTGTCCGTGTGCGCCACATGACTTTCTATTATTGCTGTTTTCAATTCATGAGTCGTGGCGCTACAGGTTCATAACCACTTAATATTGTTTTATATCATACGTTAATTTAACTCTTCAGTTAAAAGGTTAAACACAGGTTTGTGAAAATCAATGACTCTGACTGGAATTTTATTAATTATATTACTTTTCACGCCAATCTACGATGAAAAGGATACCTATTTGAGAAAATATGTCTACTGTTTTTTTTTAAATATTTATAACCAGAGCTATAGAAAGAGTTTATTTGGTTTATCTACAGCACATGCCCTTATAGGATGAGGTGGTAGGTAATAAAATTTAATTATGTACTTTAATTTTCTTCTTAAATGTTTCGAAAGCAGGTAAAGGCAGCTTCTGAAAGTAAATAAAAACCAATATAATAAAGTTTATCTGCGCCTCTTGCCAACTCTAATAAATAAAGATAAACATCAAGACAAGACTACACAAATAAACCAGTGTTAACACCAAGTATATGTAACCAATATTATCATATATTCACCACATTTACATTCCATAGCGTTCATACCTTACGTGTAACATTACACACGCGATTTTCTCTGCGAACCTTGCTTGTACTTTAGTAAATACAGATCTAACTAAAGAGACAATATCTCCGACGTTAAAAGGCCAGCCCGAGTAGATGGGAGGAGGAGGCAAGGGGTGGCCCACCCTCTGTGAAATTACTACATTTTGAAGGGAACAACTTTTTATGAGAATAAGCCGCCGCTATGAATCTCGAATTATAAGCGAATTGAGTGGTGTGGGTGCAAAACTGTTCTAGATAGAATCTATCAATTTTTGTAATTATTTTTATAAATAATAATTCACAGTCTTAATATATTAAAATATCATCTGCACAGTATTAGGTACACCATTTTTACGCAACACCTCAACAATCTGTCTTCAATTAACCAATTAATTTAACTTAACAAACTATTCAAGTTAATTAGTAATTCGAGCGCAGGGTAACACAACAAAGTTTTCAAATAACTTTAAACTCTTGTAGTGACTAGTGACAACCTTATCGTCGTAAACGGTCGGGATGAGTCGGGAGAGGTCGGCTGCGGTCGGTCTCAGTCAATAAGGTGCATTGGCCGCCCCAAGTTGCCTACTCGACATAACACTGGCCCAAGGAGGACAGGGAGAAAATCTCCCACGAAATGGGGTAAACCGATGACATTTGGTTTTACTTTACCAGATTGTTGTAACGGAAGATATTTATTATTAATGAGTTTTAACTTAAAATATTTATTTAATGAAATCTTTATTAAACTGCGAAAGTTCATTCGAAAAGAAAGTGGCAGAAGTTTCTCGTTGCGAATTTATATGGCTTCTTTCAGTATTATTTATGTTTTCAGGTGTATGTATGTACAGTTACTGTATCATTACTTACTGTACAAGTGTACATTAGATCTAATGTTTAAAGAATCGTAATAAGATTATAAACAAGCGCTCTTTTATTGACATCAAATGTCATTTATAAAAAAGTTTTCGATCTAAATACGTTGGCGGGCAGCTTGGCATGCCATATGGCCACACCGTCGCTGCGAGGAGATGAGATTCTCCACGGGTCGAAGGGTGTGAACAGGCGCACCGACTCAAATACCGTTAGGGATAATTGTGTCTCTTTTATTTACACCAGGCAGCGCTTTATCAGCACACAGTAGCAATCTAATACACTTCTAAATTCAATAATCTTTTGTTTCTTCATCAAGCTGTTTGTACGGTCCAAAGTTTAGTCGCCAGTCAGTTGTTTAGCTAGAAGTCAGTTTTTATTCAACCTTGACAAACTCGTCTCCGTATGACCTGCGAATTTTATTGCTCATAAAAAATTGCCATCCATATGTGTATTCCGGAATATACTTCAAATAATACAGGTGCGATCCGCATTACAATACCTAAAGTGACCGTAGAATCACCATTTAGTAGGTATATCAATTGTAACCGAATCTTGGTGAGGTGTTTGTTACATAACATGAGCGTGAGATATCCCTGTGGGCGGCGGGAACGGAATGCCGGAGGAAAGCCGACGGCCTTGACACGACAATATTTGGTGCGCCTACCTAAATATACACAGACCACAAAATTTCACTTGGTATCAAAGTCAGAGGGACAGCGATTCAAGTTCTCTGGTTAGCTGTTTCCCACTCTGTGATCGTTGATATAAGGGTGACGTATACAGTTATTGAGCTTTCACACCCAATGCGCCGGCGCTTCTTATCGCTGCACGGTAATTAAGACCCTGCGGTTGCGCGTGTTATACTAACTTGTGTCGAGTTGACTTGATACAGTATTGACTTTTTAAACTTTCAGAAAATTTCCCATAAAGTACCTACAGTATATTTTTAAACAATGCAAAAAGCTGAACCATATCGCAGTCAACATAAAATGGAAACGCTGAAATGTGTCATTTTTGCCGTGTATCGTTTTTTGTTTTGCGAAACGGACGAAAAAGAAAAAGCAAAGAGACGATTAAAAATGATCCACGTGAATGTATTCGCGCGGACAATATTTTAAAACAAAATGTCACACGCTTTCCACGGGTGTCTGCTCCCACCCCCGGCGGGGGGCGACGGGGTTGTGGAGGGGGCGCCCACCCCCGCTTAACCAGTGGGGTGTCATTGTGGACTGTGGTGTCGTAACTCCGCGAACTTTTTAATTTACAATTAGGTAGCTTCCCATTTCTCTGCCCTATTTAGCTCTCGTTTTTCCGGTACACACCGCCGCGGTCGCAGTTCGTAATTAAAATTTATTTATCAAATTACTGCGCCCTAAATCTTTGAGTTTTTTTTTTAAAGGAAGGTACGTCTTAAATTAACCCTTAAAGCAATCTGCGTGCTCCAGATTTTCAATGAGACCATTTCACAAAATCTTTTACTGTGGAACCCGTTACTTTGCTGAAACAAACGAAAATCAACACAACACCAGTTAATTCCAGTTGACGAAAGTGAATGGTTATAAAAATAACAAATGCTACTCAATGGAACAGTGAAATCGCTACTAAACACCCAAACGTCCGGCAAAACAACGAAACTGACATGAAAGAGCAATTGTTTCGGAACAACGTAAATGACAGCGACCCTTGACCACGGGGTGTCCGTCACTGATCGCTTATTTTGACAATATCGGCCTACTAATTAACTTGTTTTAAAACAGTGGATGTTGGACTTTTTCGCCTATTATTTATCTGGTGTAAGTGATAAGTGTTTGAATTTATGTACTGTATATAATGCTTTGGGATAATACTTAAATGTTGAAATAGAAGTTATACTCGATTTTTACTAGTGACTCAAATATCGCTTGATATTTGAGTCGAAAAAATAAAAGCAAGGGTGACGATCCTTGATTTTTTCTCAAACTCATTTTTTATGAAACGGGATATTTTGCTAACAGTTCAAAACGAGAGACAATCCCAACCAAACCATGGTATTTTCGTCGAATCATCAAATCTATTCCACCCTGAGACATAGACATGTGACTACATCAGCAGTAAGTTTAGCAACCAGCAGCTGGCCGGTTATAGCAACAGAATTCATGAAAAGCGAAAACAAAAAAGCAAAAACACGCCTGCGCTTACAACTTGCACCAGGTCGTGGCAAGCATCCACTGAATTTGTCGCAACACCCGTGGCGTCTGTTTTTGTACCGCTTATTCACGCGGATGCCTTTACTCACTCACTATACTTCTTTTATAGCCGTCCTTTTCACAACATCTTGAGACAATTATACTTCATAATGCTATTGTCAATACAATGAACTTGCTAAAACGACTAGTTTTTCAGAATAAAGGCTCGTTTATACGTCGTCACTCTTTTGTAGTCAGTGTGTAGTACAAGTAACTTAGTAAACATTTGACCATTCTGTACGACAGCTGCATTAATTGGGTACCTTCACGCATTAAAATAATTTAAAAAGGGGTCCGTATATACCACCTTGTATTAGCATAAGTATTACTTAACCATGTTTTTAAAGAGTAGAAGTATATTACTTATAACTCTGTTTGTTAACCCCACTTTACGCTGACATAGCTAAGTTATGGATACGTATACGTGTAGATAATATTATGATTAGGATTTAGTCCAAAGTGTCACAAGGGACACAAATACGCGATCCATTGTAACGAAGTTGTGAATGAACACCTAAAAGGTCTAAATTAGAATCTTAACCCCCACATTACTACTTCTTACAATGACCGGTCGGTACAAACAGTAACCGGGTACTTTACAGTTTTGTCTACGTTTAACAGTGCGTAGTTATTTTAGTGTTAAACTGAAAATAGTAATAAGAGGGCGATCACTCCGGCTCTATTTGTGTACTAATAAAGTTATTTCAGTCCTTCCCATATACCGGGTGTCGGGTGAAACCACAGAGAAAGCCGATGATTTTCAATACGACAAGCATCCGATAACATTCTGCCGAAGATTTTATCTCGTGAGGCTCTTCTTTCAATCGTCATATAAAACTTTATTAGCTACTATGATGGAAATTGATTTTCATTTTACATCAAGGATTTTTCATATTCATTTATATCTTTATGCTTTTTAATGCTATTGAAACTTTTGACCATTTAATAATAAGTATCATCGACTCCATTCATTATTAAATTATTAGTAAAACTTCGCTCTAAAAAAACCTTCAAAGCCCTACGCATTCAGAGACAAAGAATATAGCAGTAAAACATTGAATGTATACTATATGAGGAGCTCGTGGCTAAGTAACAACAGCAGCACGGGTCGATCCGTCAGGTTAAGCTACGCTTGCTGGGGTTGGTCCGTGGATGGGTGACCATTTTCACATATCGAGACTCCTCCGTGCCTCGGAAAGCACGTTAAGCCGTTGGTCCCGGCTGTCATTCGTGAATCTTTGACAGTCGTCAGAAGCCCGAAAGTCTGACAACCAGTCGTACCAAGGGGTATCGTATTACCCAGTTACTGGGTTGTGGAGGTCGGATAGGCAGTCGCTGCATGTAAAATACTGGTATTCAGCTGCATGCAGTTAGACTGGAAGCCGACCCCAATATAGTTGGGAAAACGCAAGGCAGATAGACTATAGAGAAGAAAATAAATCGCAGCACAGCCCTGAGCCAAGCCAACGTTTAGTCAAACATGTAGGTGGCATGAAGTCAGTCCTGAAATCAAACATGCCTGCGTCTAGACTCGATTGAATTCCTTCGGGAACGCTTCCGAACCGATCCGATTTCCCCACGGTAAATAAATTAATCTCAACTCGGTTTATTTTTATACATCGCTAAATAATGATGTCTATTTTTATTTTTATAAAGATACACAATTTAACCTTTGAGGTAAAATATATCATAAAAACCAAAAAACGGGATAGCATTACCAATTGCGAGAAAGCCCACGATTTATGTCGTACATTATTATTAGAACGAATTGTTACGAAATCATGACTCGTATTATGTAAAAGATATTTGTTTACACGGAAAGTAAATTATCTGATATTTTGAAACAATAATAACTCGAATGACACTGCTTACAAGTACTTAACAGGTATCCGTAAATTACAATGTTAGTTCAGGCACGTTGCAGTAACTTGATTTATTTCTGTTTGAACAGTGCAACCAATCCACATATATCTAACAGCCTTGCTGACGGACTTCGGCAGAATAATGCTCAGGCGCAGGCAACATACCGTTAGGGCGGCCTTTTGTCGACACGAGCAAAAAAGCCTTTTGGAGCCACACCGCCACCCTTGCCGGCAAAAAACATAAAACAGAAAGAAAGGACCTCAAATTAGGGAATCGGCATCGGAATGTTGCACCCGTAACTTGAAGATGGGCATTTATTATAAATCGTTGAAATTATAGCCTCGAAGCATGGCGCATCCCTTTTGTCCTTGCCTCAAGTTAGATTGATGGAACTTTATCATGCAAAAAACATCGGAAACTACTCTGTTACGGTTATTTACACCGTGGCGATGGCGCCTTGTTTTCGTTATTGATGTTCAAGTATGACTGGTTTATTATGTGTTGACGTTATTTCTTGATAAGCAACGTGTCCTTGAGTATTCGAATATTTTGGGAGAAGTAGAAAAAAATATTTATTTTTGCGTTAAATACAAATAAGATCACAACTACAAGTTATCTTTAGCACCTTGCAGACCAAGAAAGATCAAAAAGATGGCAAAGTAAACTCCTCTTCATAACTTTAAGAGCAAACTTTGAACGTGATCTTCATCGTGTGGGAAAGAAGCTTGCGCGACACAAAAACCACCTCCTCAATGTAACAAGGCGATTCAAATTCTCACAAAATGTGGGAATCCGCTACACTTGAATGAAAATCCACAACTCGATCAATACCCGTCTGGAATATTCCCAAAATTGTAATTTGGTTGTAAAAAATGTTTACCTGTTAAAGAGCGGAAAGGCCCAATGCCACGTGCGACTGCAGCTTGTACTCCGGTGTTTTTAAAAACGCACCTTCTTGGCATTATCCTCGACATTCTGTTGTTTTTTGTATTGACATAACAATTAGAACCATATCTTTGTACTTCAAATAAGGACGCCTGTTCTATCGCAGATCAGAAACTGCTTGACTATTTTAAGGTCAAAAGAGTCATGTTCTTACTAAATTTTGGTCAAGATTATTATCTCTATAATTAAGTCGCTGATTAGCAAATAAATTCATTTAACTCAGCAATACACAAAGTAATCGTAAACCACGAGGTTCATGAGAATCGTCGTCAATTTCTTTCAACAATAGCATTACAAAGAAAAATATCTTGGGGCGCAGATAGCACCGAACTGAGCGGCGAGATGAGTTGCCCTTACTTGGAGAGGGTGTGAGGCAGACGAGATTGGGTTGTGGTGTAGATGAAGAGCGGAGGGCGATTTAATGTTGATAGCGATTCATGCTAGGTGGCTGTGAGTGACTTACCGCAGAACCTACGTATCATGAGGAAGAAATATTAGAAAAGGAAAGAAAAGAACTTCGGTAATTTTAACTGTTTAGATTATTAAACAGTTATTGTTCTGAAATATTAAGAGTGATTAAGAGATAGAAGATCATTGATAGAACGTTATGGAACATGTATCAATTTGAAACTATCTTAACAGGAAAACGCACATGTATCGAAGTTACACAATATCGTTCGTTTAAGTTTTCCGTGGCTACTAAAGGACGAAAACTCGAATAGGGCTACGTACGCTACGCAATCTTTCCCACCGCTCCCGCCTCCGTCTGTACCTTGCGGCCCACACTCGAAGATCCCTGTTGGATGGGACTCACCCGCTCTGCCATAAATCTTGGGACCCTCGACCGCCACCCGGATTCTCGCCGAAAATATCTATAAATACCCTCTCCTACCTACATATTTCAAATATTAACAGGGAGACTAGCCAAGTGACAAAGTCAGATATTTGCAGACTTGTTCGAGCGAGCTAATCAACCAACGCTACTGTTTCTACCGAGTTTTTCTATGTAATCTTCTCGTTTTTAACTTTCAAGAAAAAGGAAATCTTTTCAAGATCTTCTTTCTATGTCTGAATTCTGAAATCTGTTTCTTTCTTTGTAAGCTTATCATTCTAAAATTACTCTGAAATTATAATTCAGTTGGAATGTATTTTGGCATTAGGTACACCTATTGTTTATTAAGTTCAGGTTTGTATATAAATATTCTAATAATTGATAAATAAATACCTTTTTATTTTGACTGATTCTACGGTGGTTTCGAGTGTATCCTTGATTGAATCGAGGTTGAGGTCTGAGGTCGCGCGGTGATTGTCCCGGGTTGGGCGAAGGATCTTTGTGTTCCGTTAGATTTGCATGCTCACTGATAATCTAGCGTAAACCCAGCTGAATTTTAAAGATACGCTCTTAAATACAATTATTATGATCTTCTTTTTTTATGATCTGATAAATATTTATTTTAAAAAAAAAACAGCGTTTTATTAGCAGTATAAACATGAACTAATTGGGTACTTAATGAACCCTTTATTAGAATTTGTCCAGAACAATTAAAACTTTATATAATAAAAGAAATAAATTAAATGCTTCATTTTTGAACTAGTAGCAGTAGAAAAATATCAACAAATTTTAAACCAAAGATACAAATACAATCGTTTAAAACAGAGATTAACCTGTGTTTGTTTATTTATTTAGTTTCTTATATATTTACATTTTTTTTTAACTTAAAGACTCATATTATCTATAATAATAATTATGTACAAGGGAAAATTATCAAAGGGCATCAAAAAATTCGTCTGCATCTGTGTTTTGAGTTTTAATTACTATAATCATTAAAAAATTAAACCGTAAAGGCAAAGATAGGTCAATAAACAGACAACTCTCAGTCATAATAAAAAAATCCAGACCACTTCTAATC
The DNA here is from genome assembly GCA_947363905.1 of Lithophane semibrunnea. NCBI lineage: Eukaryota > Metazoa > Arthropoda > Insecta > Lepidoptera > Noctuidae > Lithophane > Lithophane semibrunnea. Next base: position 12,256,082 of record OX376194.1, on the reverse strand, counting down.
TAATAAAATTATATTTAATAAAAATGAAATGTAAACGTAATAGTCCGAATAAGGCTTTAAGGGAAAGAAAAAGTGGAAAAGTTTTCTGGAAAAATATATCTATATAAATATAATAAATATATATAGTAAATATTATATAAAGTCCTTTTTTCTATGGGATTTTTCTATGAACTAACTTGTTTGGACAGGAAAACGTCTCGTTGGGTCTCAGTAATTAAATCTCAAAATTCTTTCTTTTTTTTCTTCTCAAAATCCTCAAGAGCAGACCTGTATCTGGATTTGTTTCCTGTCAATAGCAATAGCAGTAGTATCGGTCTCTATTACGTCAACTGGCGAAATGTGGGTGTATTATACACCCGTGCATATCCTCGGGGAATATAAGCATAATGTAAAGCCATGTCAAAATCCCCCAAAAAGATCCAAAATGGCGTTCACAGGTGTTTTACGGCGTACCGATCCATATCGTACAGCCTTGATTCTATTCCGCGACGGCCGCGCTGACACAGTTAAAGCGAACTCGACAAGCAATGACTCAATCGACCGACGCGTGACGAAAGCACGATCCTTGATATGATCACTCACTAATAATATAAACTCTCAATAATGCACACAATTCATTATTATTTTGATAGTTTTTTTCCCAATATTAGACCTGGACAACTACGTTCCAACATTTTTCCAACGTTGGCGTCTGAAACATAGGAAAATAGATGGGTTTTCCTCAAGATACTCTGTATTATGTGTGTCGTTTCCTTAAAGAAGGTACCCAGTTCGTAGTAGGCCCGGGGGTAATCCCTGACTAGATCATTTATGATAAACAAAGGAAAACTGGACACTTTTCTCCCGGGAATTTGTTGTTAAGGACCAACTACAACAAAGACATGAGTTTTCATAGTAATTTATTTGCCCGCTTAAGACGACAGATATGGATTTTCATAGTAACATTGCCGGCCGCATCGTCACTTGTTTTCGACCAGTACAGCAATTTCGATTTATCTCGAAGAAGGTTGTCAAACTAATGCTCGAATTTCCAAACATGTTTGAGAAAAGTAATTATTTACATTAATAATTTATAACCCTAAAAAACGGTCAATATTTTGCATGATCATAATAAGTCATTACCTCATTTTATAAAATCATAAAACAATACAAAAGTAATGTTGATATACGTAATAATCCCTATCAGATAAAATCTATGGTAGTGCTCTACTGAACAGCACTCAACTAAAAACTAAAATTATTATAAATATTAAAATCACTTTTCGTGTCTGTCTGTGTCGCAACAGATTTGGATGCGTTTTCATTTCATCATCATCATCATTTATAAAATTGATTCCGAAAGGTTTATGTATAATACTTACATTAACATTACAAAAAATCTCGATGTTTTGTCAAGTCGCAAAAATCGTTCGAAGCAAGCGGGTCGCTAGTTCAACTATGAACAATAGATTTTCCATCCATATCATTCAATATTATATAGCACGCACAAAACTTACCTCCTACCCATAACATAGTACACGCGTATGTCAAGGAAAACTTACTCATAAAATACTTACGCAAATAAGTTATTATCGATAACTTTACCATCGTGTTACCGACAAAAATCGCTCGAGGAAAATCGATTTTCATTTAGGTAGCCACGTTTCGGAGAACACATCCCTTTACTAAGAATGACGACTGTTCGACGTAAGGTTCTTTACGTAATGAGAATGACGCCCACGATTTTTACGTGTTTTACTTGCGAACTATGACGTACCAAGAATAGAATGAAGTCAATTTGTTTCGTAACATGACAATGACGTAGACGATACAAAAATAAATGTTGGTTACATTTAAGCTGTATATAATTATGTTGAGAGGTAGTAAGTCCCAATGTCACGGGTCTATCCTTGTGAATGTGGTAGACGAGCCTCCAGGTACTTACTTGCATGCAATCATCCAATAGGAACCGTCCCTATTGGATGATTGTATCGGTTTCTGACAAACTCAAACTCAAACTCAAAGCATTTATTTCAATTAAACCATTTACAGGCACTTTTGAATTGTCAAAGAATCGGTTAGTTAGTCAAAAAGTTGAAGCTAGTTGCCCATTCCAAATCGTAGATCTCTATGGAGAAGAACGGGCAAGAAACTCCAAGGACACTCTTTTAAAAATGGATATAGATATTACAAAATCCTGGGTACAGTATTCTTGGTGCTTCTATATGTGAGAACAATGTCAAATGAAGAATAATCAAAAAAAAATCAAAATATAAGATTAAAAATAAGCCCTGGCAGATGAGAGATGACCAGTCTCAATTGACAGCGCCCGTTCACGAACATGACACGTGGATCAGCACCATCCAGCTCAACCATTTTGTAGGGAACCGAATGATCCAACACACGCGCCACCATCAGCGAGACATTTAAGTGAGTATGACATACTCTCATCTGCCATGCTCTTTCAAGTCAATATAAAACATGATACCATACTCGTATTAAACGGCTCCATGGTACTCACATTTACAAAATTGAAAAAATGCTTCTAATTTATACAAAACTATAATTTGCAATGTACTTGAGAGATTAAAATAATAGAATTTAAAAGAAAAAAACAAACATTAAGTTTGTACAGTCAGAAAAAAAAGGGGAAGCAACTCTTCCAAATATTAAAAAATTTAACTAGTGAGCCCTAGTGCCTGTGGAGCAGGACCAGCATTAAGCCAAGCATTTTTATCTACGATATAATCATCCAACTTATAATATGCCTGTCTACATAGTGTGCGTTTAATGCATGTTTAAAATTTCTTCTCATTTAGTTGAAGAATAATGAGTGGTATTTTATTATAAAATTTTACACAGTACCCCATAAAAGAAGTATGTACTTTAGACAATCTGAAACGTGGTTGATCTAATTTGTTCCTATTTCTAGTGTTAAAGTTATGCCTGTCACTTATCTTACTAAAAAGATGTAGATTTTTCCGAACATACATAATGTTTTCATATATGTACTGACAAGGAACCGTCATGATGTTAATTTTTTTAAACAGTTCCCTTAGAGATTCGCGTCTGTGGAGGTTGTAGATGGCTCGGACAGCCCTCTTTTGCAAAATAAAGATAGAATCAATATCTGCAGCCCGTCCCCACAGCAAAATACCGTAAGACATGATGCTATGAAAGTAACTAAAATAGACCAGTCTCGCGGTATCCACGTCTGTTAGTTGGCGGATTTTCCAAACAGCGTAAGCGGCTGAACTTAGTCGCCCTGCAAGTGATGTTATGTGAGGACCCCACTGTAGTTTTGAATCAAGCGTGATCCCCAGGAAAACTGTCTTTTCGACGAATTCTAGTATCTCCCTGTTCAGTACAACATGACATTCACTACTTCTTACATTCGGTAACGTGAATCTTATGCATTTAGTTTTCTTCTCATTTAATACCAAATTATTTACAGTAAACCAATTATGGACCTTGAACATAGCGTTATTTACGTCGTCAAGCTCCCGTGCATGTCTATTTACTTTAAAAATCAGTGATGTGTCATCAGCAAATCACACCATTTGTGGTCGATTTTTCAGTAGTTGAGGTAAATCATTTATATATACCAAGAAGAGGAATGGACCCAATATCGAGCCCTGTGGTACACCCATTCTAACTTTTAAACCCAATGAGTTCACACCGTTTATTTGAACTTGCTGCATTCTATCATTCAAATATGATTTTACTAAGCTAAGCGCAAGTTTACCCAGTCCGTAATGCTCAAGTTTCAAGAGCAGCGTTTCGTGATTCACGCAATCAAAAGCCTTAGATAGGTCGCAAAAGATGCCTATTGCATCTTGTGCCTCTTCCCATGCCTTAAAGATGTGTTTTAACAAGGTGACACCGGCGTCAGTTGTGCAACGTCCTTTGGTGAAACCATACTGATGATCGTGTAGGATGTTATTACGATTAAAATGATTGAGCATTTGATTTAACATTACTTTTTCAAACACCTTGCTGAAAACCGGCAAAACTGATACGGGTCTATAATTATTAGTGTCTTTGCTGTCCCCGGATTTGAAAAGTGGAATAACTTTACTGTACTTCATTAAATCTGGGAATACCCCTTGATCCACACACAAATTAAATATTAAAGCTAAGTAGGGTGCAATTGTCTCAATAATGGATTGACAAACTTTAGTAGACATGCCCCACAGATCTTCGGTAATTTTGATCTTGAGTTGCTTAAAAGCTTTTACAACGACCACAGGGTTTATATGTTTAAATTTAAATTCCACAGGACAGGCTGAAACATTCGCTCTTAATAAATCAATAGCAAGTGAGGGCGAGGAATTTAAAGTTTCCGTAGTTTTAATTAGGATATTGGTAAAGAAAGTTGCAAGTTCCTGAACAACATCGATGTTAGCGCTAATGAGACCGCGGGTAGTGTCCAGTGTGTAATCAGTATTATGCCTTATGCTCTTATTAGTTTCATTGTTAATAATTTTCCAAACTGTCTTTATTTTATTGTCTGCTGATTTAACCTTGTTGCTAATGAAAGAAGCTTTAGCTGCTTTCCACACTATTTTAAAAGTTTTAGAGTAAGTAGCAACATATTTATTAAAAGTTTCCGTGTTAATATACGGCTTAAGGCCATACATTTCAAATAATCTTTCCCTACTTTTCCTGATGCCTTTAGTTGCCCAGTCACTGAATAAAAACTTAGGGCAAATAGTTTTCGTTTTTTTCTTAAAAGAGTTATTAAACTCTGTTTGCACTAATGAAAAGAATTCTTCATACAAAATATTACCATTGTTTATATTTAGGCCCTGAGTACTTAACTTACTAATTAAAGTGCTATTAAACCTATTTAAATTACCCGATGTTATTGGTCTAGTTTGTATCTGCACTTTTTGAAGTGGTGTGTTGGACTCAAAATTAACGGTTTGACCGCTGTGATCAGAAGGGAGATAATTTACAATGGCTTTATCTATATAGTCGCAGCTACAAAAAACATTATCAATACATGTAGTAATTCGCGTTGGTTCCAAAAACACATTTGACAGATTGAATGATTTGAAGAGACGTAAGACAGTTACAGTAGTCATAAACTACACATATACGACATCGTCATATATATGACAGTCTGCTTTCAAGTGAAATGAAAGACTGATAAAGCTTGATTTGCTGCAAGATCACTGCTGCATAACTTACCCATCTTGGGGATGGAAAAATGGGCTTCATAAAATTGGAACACTAAATAAAAGTGTCAATGAAAATAAACTTTTTCGGAAGCTGCGTATCAATTTTATCGTAACTATGAACTTAAGATTAAGTAAGTCGGTAGGTTATTGAACTGTTTGAGACAGATAACATCTAAGTACTCAGAAACGGCGGAATTTAGACACACCAAGTAATCAATATTCAATACTTAGCGAAGTTATTTGAATTACTATCTGCTTTTCATAAGTTAAGCCGGATGTGCGCATGTAAATGTCGTCATCTATTTGTAATTTTCTCAAAACCTGCGTCATACACTTTTGTACAGACGCTTATAATACGGTTTATCGTTTACACTGTACTGTATTAAGTATTTTACTTAAATCGATCAATCTTAGATCTCCGAAATATAGGGTTTCCCAGTATCATTTTCCAAATGCTGGCCTGAAAAGAAAATGCGCAGTCCAATTTTCACAATGAGAATTGCGTACCATTCAATGAAGATACATGCCACAAGAACGAATGCTGTTGAAACAGAAGTTTGACAGACGTACAGATAGACTTCCTAGGCTAAGTAAGTAAAAGGTTGCTCTAACTACGGTATATCCATAGATACCCTTGACACGAAATTTTATTGTTCGTACAGCCAGGGAAAATTATTGTTTATCAAATTGACACACAACGTCAATTTGCTGTATTATAGCCATTTTATACAACTGTCAAAGAATGACAGTTGGTAGTCAGACTATTTAAGTTGGTAGTCAAATTCATTTATAAGTAATTTCCCTGACTTTACCTACTAAGCTCCCAGATTTGTCCTACACTAAACTAACTGCTCCACTCTACTTTTCATGAATACAATAGTACTTTATCTACTTCAATTATAAGATCTGAACTAACTGAATAGTTTAGGTGTGGTCTAGGCTAGTCGAAAGTCTTTGAAAATGTCTAGACAACTTGTAAAGCCTACTCCACACAACGAAAACCGCAGCCTAGCGATAATTGACAGTAGGATAGATAGGTAAATACACATTCGTGGTCTACTGCCTATACGAATTATTTTAAATGTTTGAAAACTGACTTGGCGAAGGTCGCGAGAATCCGCTCAATGCGAGAAGCGCAGGACCAGTCCATGTGGCGACGCTTGGGGGATGATTTCCAACAGAGGATGTCTTTCCGCTGAAATTATGACAATGATGATTTAAAACTATTCAGACTAAATTTTCAATACTGAAACTTATCGAATCGTACGTTATCAAGTTGGTAAGATCGTTTATTTTCTCGAGGCGCATGATCGCTTCTTTGGCCGTGAAATCGAGATTTATGTGAGTAGACAAATTGCGATATTAATTATATTTTATAGTGCTACCTTCATTTCATCTTCGGCATAATAACTGCAATAATAATTATTTCTTTATCATGATGTCATCATTATGATCATTAAACTATAAATCGTATTTTTCTCCTCATTTTTACTTATAATCCTCTCCCTGGAGGTCCTGGAATATCCTTTTCCCATTATAGGATAGATGATTTTTGACATAGCTTGTGTACCATATTTTTTAATTACCGACATCATAATTTCCATCTGTTTTTCCTCATACGCCATTTTTTTAATATACTTGTGTGGACCCACAATTAAGGAAGTAAAACGTTAAGATAACAACGCTTCACATACTACATGGAAAATCAAACATTATGGGGAAGACCCGGAAAATATTAATTATCTACTATTTTTGATGACTAATTAGAAGGACGGATAATATCTGACGTTGTAGTGGTAAAATATGGATTGCTAATGTGATAAGTGATAGCTTGCATAATCAATCACCACGCTTAGTAGACATATTGGTGATAGTAGTAGCCTTGCTAGACGTAGCCTTAAAATTACCTTTTACGATACTTACCAAAATTTTTGCATGGATTTCTTCCGCGCCGTAAAATAAAAGGTACACAGTAATTTGACACCAAGGAAAACATTTCAAATGTAATTTTAGCTGAAACAAATCACAAAATAAAACAATAAAAAATAGCAACAGACACTGTGTGTAACCCAAAATGTGAGTTGCTCACCGTAGGCACCGTTGCTCCTCAGTCATCATTAGTCATTACCGTAAGGCTCGCTCCCCAATGAGTCATGCCTTTAGCATGAACTCGATGATTCCAGGATGTTGCCGATAATCACGAGTTTTGAGCCGTCATCGTCATACAGAAGATACCTGCGCAAGTTATACGTAGAAGTCATAATGTTTTGAATTAAATAGAAACGAAAAAAGTGAACTTAGGCGGTACCCATGACCCCTAACCGAAGAAGGTGAAACGAAATTTCTGTTTGTCATTTTGTACGTCATTGGGAGTTGTAGATATGTATAATGACATTACTAAGAGTAGAATAAAGTATCCAATCAATGCTACTAAGAAAACTGTTCCCGCAAAAACAAAATCAACACGTGTAAACTAAAATAAAACATCCGACAGTCGCTAGGTGCCAACACGTCTTCACAAGTCGCGAAAAAAACACAAACACGAATAAATGAACAGGTAACACCACTTAATCGTAGGTGCCCCAGTTTCTTATCATTATCAGAGGCGCGCGCGCAAGTGGCGGCCCGGAAGTGATCTCGACGGCGCGACGCACGCGCCTCGTCGCCGGAAGTGGGGTTCCACACATGCAGGTCATGGAACCCAATTTGTGATTACGAAGATGTCATTTGCAAGCAGCTTGCAATACACCAAGAATAACAATGGCTGGTCACGCCTAGTTTTGAATAAGCAAATAGTTATACGATTGTCTTTTGTCCCATATTTCCATGTTATGTAAGCTGTTATTTAATTTATCGGAATTTATTATTACCAATTTTTATCGCGTACGTCAGGAAGTGGTATTTATTAATTTTTATGGTAAAAATATTGCAAACTAACATTCACGAACTTCTACACTGTTGCATAAGAATGGAATGTAAAACAAACTGCGTTCATTATTTTTCTAGATGAAACACGACTTTCGATTCCAGATTAATCATTCCGATAGTTAAAAAGACTTATAATTATTAAGAAAAATATGTAACGAGCGTGTAACATAAGAAAGCTACTGTTCTCCAGTTGGCTGGCCATACATCAGCCGGCAAATGATTGTGAAGACATAATGTGGGCGAAATTATTTCTCACCTCTAATCGACGGAAGACGGGTTATTTTAATATGATTATTTATGTCCCGTCGGTCAGACTAGGTCGCTGAGAGACGTTTTAATCGGAGCATGAGAAAAAATAGATGTATCGTTGACGAAATTTTCCTCGTAGAGCATGCATGTCGGTACATCTGTTGATAAGACTATTTACAAGGTCAAGAAACTTGTTTTATTTTTCGTACAAAAAAATACTCCATAGAAAGCTCTATTTTTCGAAGCTTTTTTGCACATACGAAAAGTTTTGGACCTCAATGTACCTAACCTAAACGCATTTAATGAATTTATAAGCTGAATTCAAAATGAACGGCACATAGAAACAGGAATATCCAGGAATATCCAGGACCTTATTACCTACATGACCTGTATTAACATTCTACAACCATACAATCATGATCAAAATAATAAGTATGTAAAGATTACAATATAATTCACTTAGTAGGAGGGGGCGTCGACCCGCGGCGCCACGCAGCCGCGTCCGCGACCTTATTACAACGCGTCTTCAACAGTTGATACATACACAGTAATTCAACTTTATACCTATATAAACGTGACTAACCCACACAGACACTTCGCAAATTCTGAACGATAGATGATCGAATACTGAACTACGAGGAACACCGAACACTTCCGTCCGATCTCTTTAAATCTGTAAGTAGCACGATAGATTTGGAACATATAAATAACGTTCTAAAAGACAGGGTTTGGGAGTTTACTCTATTTTTAATTTTAGATGATCTTATTAAAGTTTTCTCTTTGTGAAAATAAATAAACATGAGACGATTTATTTTCTATATTAATCATATTCAATTAGTTTAGTATCCATTTCACAGTCTGTTATATTTATAAGAACTAACCCAACTTGTATCTCTCAACCAGTTCGCACACAGTGACGCATGAGCTATTCGGGCCCACGGCTCATAACCTCATTGTCCATCGATTCTTCCTATAATCCTTCACGTCCATCCTTCTGTTCTATTTACAAGCTATCACCGAGAAAGCCGGATAAAGGGAAACGAACTTTCGATGAGAAAACAAATGAAAAACAACATTTCTTTTCATAAGTCCTTGTAATAAGAATGGGGTCAAACAACACTTCCAAACACCAGATTTTACTGTAAAAATAAACGTAAGCAAAGAACGTTTACAGAAAGAGTTGAAAATTAGAATTATGTCAAACTACAATTTGTCATTTGTGTACAGAATGTAGTATGTAAAGTTCCACTGCATATCCACAATGTCAAATCTAAACCAAACGCTAAAAGCAAACGACGTTCGATGATAGGGAAGACATACAAAGGTGAAAAATTAATAGCCTGGCAACCTGTCCACGATTTGTAAACATTCTCGACTCCCGCCAACGTGACGAATTCAATGAAATGTATGCCAAACACCAGCACTCTAATTATAAACAGCTATCAGAAAAAATTACTGCTCGCATTAACACCCGTCTAAATAAAGAAGCAACGAATCAGTAAGCGATCGAACGAGGCGTGGTGATCACGTAATTCAGCTGACTCACACCCAATATGTGCAGACAGGTAAATATTTAGTACACCGTACGTACTTGAATCCATGCCAATGATTGTTGGACTTCAATCGACGGAGAGACCTCAGTTTTGTTAATTTATTGTTTGTGAATTTACCAGATCAATACTATTTTCGGCAATGACATCTCTTTTGCGTTGATGGGTATTGTGGCCGAATAATTTACCAATCAACTCAGCACTTTATTATTTCGAGTCGCACCTATCAATCTGTCATTTAAATTGTCCGTTTTGTTTTATATTCCTTTTGTATTGAAACACCAGCTGCTACGTCTGTTTCACCTGCAAACATTACCGAGCAATTTAAATGACTTAAATAAACGTATCAAAAGCATGAAAGATTTCTCTAACTAATTAAAACACCGGCCATACAAGTGAAACATAGCAATTACGCCGAACTAGAATTGGTTTAACATTTTCTAAAACCAATACGTAGGAGATTTAAATTAGTGGGTGAAGTCTTACAATTAGAGATGCGTGGACGCAGGTAAGAAAGCGACAATACATTAACCTACAGAGTACAGTGTCGTAGGGAAAACCGTCACACGAGTTTTGCTCAATTATAGTGAACAACATGGGGTTAGAACTGCTAGATGTTGTACTTATTGTTAATTAACTGGAGAAACATTTAAAAGAAAGGCAAAAATGTGAAACATTATTTAATGAAAAATTAATATGAAACAACTGAATATTTCATTCATGAAAATGTTATTGAGGAAGATAAGATCTTTAGCTTCAATTAGACAGCTTATTATCTTAAATTTATTTCGTCAGAAGACGCTCAAATTGCAAAATATTTGAAAACAAGTCATCATGTAAAAAAAATCTTTGACCTGGATCGGCTAGAAATGTCATCTAAAGATACTAACAAAAACTCAACCGATGCACTTAACAATTGGTCACAATATCTAAACGTCTCTTCCAGCAGAAGTAAGTTCGTTTATCATCGGCAACTGAGACAAGGCGGCAAGAAAGTGGACTTTCACTCAGTCAGTCGATGCTCGCTCCTTACTATATCACACCTCATTTGATTCTAAGGGCCTAGTTTTATTACATGTAAACAACTCACAATTATTGAGAGAAATTGTTTATAAATATTAATATTAAGAATTTATATAGGGAAACTAGGTTATTGTTGGAAGTTTACTGCGCTAGGAAAGCTTTCGGAAACACCTTTTATTCCAAGACTTCTGGTTTCTTGGTTTACATGGGAAGATGATAATCTACAGTATCGTTTCACTCCCAAAATCAAATCTGGTACTCATCATCTGCCTAGCCTTTTCCCAACTGTTGGGGTCGACTTCCAGTCTAACCGGATGCAGCTGAATACCAGTATTTTACATGGAGCGACTGCCTATCTGACTTCCACAACCCAGTAACTGGATAATACGATACCCCTTGGTAAGACTGGGTTGTCATACTTTCGGGCTTCTGACAAACCGTAACGACTGTCAAAGATCCACAAATGACAGCCGGGACCAACGGCTTAACGTGCTTTCCGAGGCACGGAGGAGTCTTGATATGTAAAGATGGATGAAAATCAAATCTGATACTGAACAACTCAATTTTCTCCAATAAAAGCGAATAAACCAGTAACTCATCATGCAAATACACTTAAAACTCATCAACAAAACCCAGTTCCCTTAATAATAGAGACGCATTGCACAACGTATTAAACAGCGATTAGTAGCAATAGCCAATAAACCATCGTTTTGTAGGTCATCAGACGCTTTAGTGTCCCAATATCTTCGATTAAACTTGCGACGTTCATTAATAACTACGAAAACGTAATTAGTTTCGACCGACATGTGCTCTTTGTTGATTGACGTCACCTAAATTCAAATCTGACAAATTTAAAACTGCGTATAAATCGGAAAATTGTGCTATAAGCTCATCCGACGTCGCTGCGGAGTTTTTCTACTAAGCGAGCAGTAATCACATAAATAAACACACCTATAAAAGTTTATTTTCACGTCTATTACGCACTGAAGTCTATCAAACACTCTGGTTATATATAATAAAATATTTAACTCCAGTAAAAATCTATCTATACTGACGACACACACAAAAATGAAAAATATTAAAACATATTTTTCATCAATGATGATATGTATCAATGTCCACCTATCTTATGTCGAAATTTTTAAAGTGCTACATTTTGTTCTATTTCGAGCATCCCATCTTCGATCTAATCAGGTTATGTCTTCTAAAAGAAACCTCATAATTATGTCAAAGAAAGGGCTTTGTAGTAGTAGCGAGTCATCCCGTTGCAAGAGCTTAATATCCAACTTCTGCTAACCAAAACTCAATTTCAATGTGGCTTTTATAAACTTTCAGCAGATATGTTAGATGACGTAGTGGCATAGTTCTGCAAGGTCACAGGTAAGATTTTCAGGAAAAGATATTTGTATAGTCTACAGATGATTGTTCGTAAACATTCATGTAATGTTTGTCTGAATGATTTGTGTGTGTAGCTAATAGCAATCATAGTACCTACAAGGTGTTCTAATGTGGAGCTGTCGGTGAGAAGTATTGGACATCTTGTTGTTTTATGTACTACTTGTCTCTGCACGCCTTAAAAGTAATGTTTTAACGACCATCGGACCATCTCCTTATTACACCTTTTTTCTTCTAACTAGCAGCGCTGTTCATTTCATCCCGATCTAGCTCTATCGACTTTTCGAATGCATCTTCGTCACTTTATTCATTTATTTGTTTCTTTTTAATTTTATATTATTTTTAAACCCTGTCATTTACCTGAGTAAGTTATAACCTCACGTCACAAGTGTTTTGACCTTGTCAATTGAATTTCCACGCTTCGGATCTGCCTACGCGAATTTCCAACGAATCGTGTCATATTCTAACAATGAGTTACATCGAGACCGACGTCAAAGTCAAACATCAGGTTATAATTAGACGATGTACTTCTAACGTATATACGAGTATGGATTCTATGAACATATTTACGGAAGCGCCTGCGCAGCGCTAAAAACATACTATAAATAATTGTTTAGTACTTGGCTTTAAGTTTTCTTATTGTCTCTGTAAGCCTATTGATATTCTTAGTTATTGCTCAGTCTGCTCAGAGCTTATTTCCTCTATTTTATAGTACTTGTATGTTCCTTTATTATATTATTGCGTTTGTTATATAAGTAGGTAGGTATCAAAGTCAAAGTCATATCATTTATTTGAAATAGGCACATAAGAGGCATCTTTTGAACGTTATCAAAATTTACAAGAAAATTAATCTAGTCATCCCTTTAAAAAGGTAGTTAGTTTCGTGTGGAGAAGAATTTGGCAAGAAACTCCACCGTTTCTCTTTTAAAATATTTTGTATACATTTTGTATAATTATATGTGAAGACGATGCACCTAGAATAAATTAATATACCACAATGGGTAAAAGGAATTAAAAAGGAAGCAATGACAGATAAATTAATTATGCGATATAACATGGTGCTCACACATTTACAAACATTATAAAAGTATACGATATTCCTATAATTAGTCAGTTTGTTACATTCCTCTTAACGATTCGGGAAAGAATTCTAGTACTTATTTAAACTTCTTGATCCAACCAGCTTCGTCTTTCAGATAAATCTGTTGACAAGTTCTTAATTAATTCAACACCGAACCGTTCTTACCCGTCTCTAATACAATCAGTATCAAGCAATGACCCACTTAACCCAAAAACTGTTCCTACTTCCTAGAAATCATCTGCATTGTTATACTTAATAACGTTACGTACATAAGTTCCGTTGTAACTCAGTCCAGTTATTGCTTCTTACGTTGATCGGCCCACGCTTCCTGCATCAGATTTATTAGCGCTTTACGCTCCATCGCTATAATATTATTAGAACACTTTAAATATTCCGTTGCTAATATTGTTCATCTTATATTGATGGTTGGCTGGCAGCTGTTTCGAATTCGGGGCTGAAAATCTTCCGGGATTGGCAATGTAAACAGAAGAAAGAAAAAGTGGATAAAACTGCACCAAAGCGGATCGATGCAAAAAGAAGATAGGTAGAAACGATAGACAGAAGAAGAATTAAGCCTCATGTAGCATGATAAGGGATATTTGGCATCTAGTTCATAGTAATTTCGCAAAAAAGAATCAGAAGTGAGCACCCGACTTTTCACCTGCCAAGATTTTTTTTAAATTGGAATGGAAAATCGCGAATGTCTAGAAGATATTTTATGACTAGCAAAATATCGCTACCCTGATCAAAGTGTTCAAATAAAACATTTTCTTGATCTGAAAGTGTAAGTAAAACAATGCATGACACTCTTATTATTTCACCATAAGTTGCAAGCAGAGCAATAGTGTGGGAAACCCTGATTGAATAAGTTGATAACAGTTTGGATTGATTCAGAATTAGCCACAATTCCATTGAAGAGCGGAAGAGTCACAATTTCTACATAGGTACTGGTCATAGGCGAAAAGTAAGTGTCGCACCATTTCAGTCCATTCACAACCAAATGATTGAATGAGGTATCTGGTTCTGTTCTCAGTTGTCAAGCCGATCCATTTACTTTGGTAAAGTATTATATTATTTTAATTATTGTGAATGTGAAGACTATGTGGATCTTTCTTTTTCTTTTTTATTATTTATTTTTCCTTAGTTTTGATTAATTATCTGTATGTCTGGCAGTTTGAGTAATTTATGCGGCCAAACCAAATGTCCTTTCTTTGGTATTGTTCGTCAAATCGTTGAGCTCCTTAAATTCGGAGTTGAGCTGCACAATTACTGACAAATGCGTGCATTGACTGGACAGGTCCACTTAATCTGTGTGGTTCTTTCCTCAAAAGACCATTTCAGACACCAATCTACATGGTCTTGACATAATCTGACCAAGATTATGTCTGGACTTTAAAAGAGACTGTGACCTCTGAGTTTGTTTCGGCCTGTCTTCTCAGAGTAGTCAGATAGAAAACGCCGACCTCATCTAGTTTTAAAAATGTGATTGACGTGTAAGTGTTTGTACAAACCTACTTACAGAAATAAAATCATTTATCATTCCTGGATTAGAGCTAACTATAAGTCAAAGAATTCCTTAAAATCCTTTTTTCCAATCAACCTTAATTATTAAAGACATCGAAAACGAATTCCAATTGATTAAACCAAAATCTTTGACATCTCATATTCTTTTCTCGTCTACTACAATATTTGCTGAACTTACAATACTCTTAATCGACGGAAACACTAGGTATTGGAGGTAAATAATTATTATCAAATCAAAATTTCTTCTCTCTATATTAATTATCATCATCATTGACTGCCTTGTTACCCACTAATGTTTATACATCCGCCCCTTTTGTGCCATGTTCTGTGCGAGTCTCATCCAGGTCTTGCCGCCATCTGACTATTTAAAGAATCATAATTATGTTAATTATATCTCTCTCCCAAACCCTGATCCCGTCACCAACGCATCGCTTCACCGCACGTAAGTATTCAGTTCGAGTCATAACGCACGCGGTCGGAAGGTGAAAGGCGTATCGCTTTCGAATTAGATCGCGTTATGCCGACAACGGTGAAACGCCGACACTCTCCAATGTTTATGTACTTAAACGATGTCGGATTTACTTCGTTTGTGATTATATCCATCAGTGTAATCAATCGGTTGTGTATGATTGAGTTAATTAATTTAGCATTTTGCTATTTGATGTCTTGTTTAATCCGCCATGAATTGCCCTCAAAATAATGTTTGCATTTGCTCGAACAACTCTAGGGGAGGGAAACCGGGTGTTTTCTGAAAGGCTAATCAACAGACACAATAGCTAACAGGCTGTGAAACTCATGTTAACAACACTAAGATCGACTGACCAAAATAACAACGCCCAAACAAATCTTGCTCAAGCCTTGCAGAAACATGGGGTTATAATAGCTTCATTATAAAATATGTGAAAGCTTCTATTAGATACTCCATGAGTTTTTTGAAGTAGGTGGGGGTATTGAAAAGAACTGGAACTCCTTGCAACAACAAGAAATTAAATAAAAGTTTTTCGGCAATGTATCGGTTAAAACAATTTAGTCACACTTATGACCAATAGGTAAAATTCTCAACCACCCTTTGTAGTTAATAACTATCATCATTCAACACTCAGCCTATAGAACTCTTCTATTCAAGATACGCCTCCGAATAAGGACATAATGACGGTAATCACTTGGCTCGGCATATGGGTTTATGACCGCAGAGCCTGACCTTTCGCCCTGGTAGGCTGCTTCTCGTCATTGACCTGGAGCATTTGGAGTGTACTTTAATAGTTACCTAATCCAATAGGCTGTCTCGATTTTATTGTTTGGTTGAAGTTCACGCAAACTGTCATCTGAGATACATGCCCCTACTTCTTTTTGTCGTTCGTTCGCCAAGTGTCTTTACTGTGAGAAATAACGTAACCTTCAGTAACGTTTGCAACATAAAGATTAAAATAGAATTCAGTTTCTTCCGTTCCTGTACTGACTACTTTCGATTATCTCAAGTCCTCTTACCCTTGTTGGAACAAAGTTGAAATCCTGAAAATTTGACTTTTATCAATCGGCGTTAAAATAACTGCAAATTCCTCCAGGTGCAGGTGATTGGAGGATAACGCTGAAAAATCCTAAATGAAAACTATCAACTGAAGGTATGACTCCGATCCCCGCTTCACGCGGCAGTGCTATATTATGTTTATATGACAAAACATTCCGCGCATGGCAGCAATGCAGCACTGCTGCGGCAGCAGTGCCGCGTGCAGCGGGGATCGGAATCATACCTTTACACATAACTTCTCGCTCAATAGTCGCCTTTAACTACTAAAGTTAAGGTAAAACTCATGTCAATTCTAACAGCATAGTTAATTGTTACACACGTTACTGATAACGGCGCAGGCGCAACTCAATTATCGATATCACCGCAACTGAGGATTTTTTTGCTGTTTTGTTCGCGGTTTTATGTTCCCAGGAATTTGTGGTTTTTTTACGCTTGTTGACGTACTTATTCATTTTTTCTTGCTGTGGGTGTCGGAAGATAGTTATAGTTGAGTATATGCCCCACCTTCTTTCTTGCTGTGGCTGTCAGAAGGTAGTTACAGTTGAGTATATGCCCCACCTTCTTTCTTGCTGTGGGTGTCGGAAGATAGTTATAGTTGAGTATATGCCCCACCTTCTTTATTGCTGTGGGTGTCGGAAGATAGTTATAGTTGAGTATATGCCCCACCTTCTTTATTGCTGTGGGTGTCGGAAGATAGTTATAGTTGAGTATATGCCCCACCTTCTTTCTTGCTGTGGGTGTCGGAAGATAGTTATAGTTGAGTATATGCCCCACCTTCTTTATTGCTGTGGGTGTCGGAAGATAGTTATAGTTGAGTATATGCCCCACCTTCTTTATTACTGTGGGTGTCGGAAGATAGTTATAGTTGAGTATATGCCCCACCTTCTTTCTTGCTGTGGGTGTCGGAAGATAGTTATAGTTGAGTATATGCCCCACCTTCTTTATTGCTGTGGGTGTCGGAAGATAGTTATAGTTGAGTATATGCCACACCTTCTTTCTTGCTGTGGCTGTCTGAAGGTAGTTACAGTTGAGTATATGCCCCACCTTCTTTCTTGCTGTGGGTGTCGGAAGATAGTTACAGTTGAGTATATGCCCCACCTTCTTTATTTCTGTGGGTGTCGGAAGATAGTTATAGTTGAGTATATGCCCCACCTTCTTTCTTGCTGTGGCTGTCAGAAAGTAGTTACAGTTGAGTATATGCCCCACCTTCTTTCTTGGTGTGGGTGTCGGAAGATAGTTACAGTTGAGTATAGTTGAGTATATGCCCCACCTTCTTTATTGCTGTGGGTGTCGGAAGATAGTTATAGTTGAGTATATGCCCCACCTTCTTTCTTGCTGTGGCTGTCAGAAGGTAGTTACAGTTGAGTATAAGTAACTATCTTTTATTAATTCCTTACGCAACAGTATAGCTACGTACGTTAAATAAAGAAGAGAATCATTTGACAGCCATGCTAATATTAGCACAGCAATTGCGTATTAAAAAGGAAGGAATGTAATAAAATATCAAAAAGTACATGCTTATGCCTATAAAAGTTGATTGATTTTAAAGTAGGTAGGTACTGTACAGATCCTAACCTATTTAGTTGTAATAGCACCTTTTCTAGTAGTTATAAGATAATGGCATAAAATTATGAGATAAACGCTGATACGAAATAAGAAGGAAAAAAGAAATTAATGGCGGACTAAAATAAAGATGTCAAGAAAAAGAAAATCTAAAAAAATATCTTAAAGTTCACAATAATTGCGATATAAATAGAAATAGTTTTTTTTTTTTTTTTTTTTTTTTTTTTTTAATAGTCTTTCAATGAGTAACATTCCGGACTTTGATCCATATGATCCATCACCAAAACCTAATACCTAGCAAACGAAGTATTGGCAAACTAGCAGCTAGATAGACAGACCACTTGCAAAGAGAAGATCGCAAATGAGTTGAATTGAACAAGCGCAAGGAAGCATGGTGAAAGGGAAAGAGGCCTATACTTAACGCTGTCTAACAAGGCTGTCATTATGATGGGATTAACATACGTTTAAAGACTGGTGCTAGGAAGTACTGCCACTATACCATTCTTCCGCTAAGAAGCGTTGCTATGTTTCAGTTGGAATGGCATTAGGGTGCCGGATATAATCCAAGAGTTCTTAACCTGGCTTATGGTCGTAAGATAAACAATTCATAGACTATTTAGCGTTTGGTATTCCAGGGGCCAAGTCTACTAATTTACAAATGTGTCAGTGGTCTCACAATTATCAGTTTTTAACAGATATGCCATACAAAATCTGTCAAAAAGTCATCATTGTGAGACCACTGACACGTTTGTAAATTAGTAGACTTGGCCCCCTGATGTTTCGGCTGTCAGCAACCTGCGCTTACCTATAACATGCAAAAGACTCATTCAACTATTTTCCATAAAACACACGCTATAATTGATATAACGTTTAATATGTGGCATAATAACTGCATGCATCGCTTGTAAGGCAAGGCAGTCTTATAATAAGTAGGCGAAGGCTTACCGCTTAGCACATGAATTTTATAAACAAACAACAAGAAAATACTTTTATTTGAGTAACAAGCAAAGGTTCGTACATCTGGCGAACATATTTAAGATAACAATGGCAATGAGATTAGAAATCATTACTTTCTATACGATGTAAAATTTCCTATTGCGTAAGCGTTCAAACATAGTCACGTAGTGTGCGATAAGCACATGCAACGATGTTTTATACCTATACTTATTTACTAAGAATGTTTGATTTGTTACTGACAGATAATTTTGCGAAGAAAAACGTGATAAGGTGGCCGTGATACTTAGCGTACGAGCGGCGATTCACTAAATGTAAGCCAATACTGGTCATCCTCAGACCAAATAAAAAACCAAGACAGAGCGCTATCAACATGAGGCCGGTTCGTAAACAAGTGTGCACTTCTGTGGTGTAGTTTGATTGTAAATGTGTGCATGTGAGCGTGTATGCGCAGAGCGGAGGTGTAGTTTTGGCGTGCTTCACTGTATTTTTCGTCTTGGGTTTTTATTTGGGTGGAGCGGTCATCTAAAGTTGTTCACCGATAACAGTGTTTATCGTTTCCAAATGCGGCATTCAAAGAACATTTTTATTTCCAACTTCAACAAGTAAACATCTGTCTAATGATTTCCAAATTATTTCAATGCGTAATCGGGGTTTATACACAAGACCACTTTACATGGCTAATTAACTATCACGTAGCTGTGTTACCTACAAATTCATTGGTGACAACAATGTTATTGTGTAGGCTGTAGTAGCCGGCAGAAGAACCAATACCTAGGAGACCAATACGAGGACCTACCCTATAGTGACTGAATTATAAATAAAGTTGTTAGTAACAAATTCCAGCATTGCAATGCGTTTTATGCAACTAACTCTTTCAAATTAAGTACTCTTTTGATAAACAGCTGATAAGGTCGCATATTTTTTATACTCAGATTAGCTAGGAAACTACAACGTATGTAACTTGGTAAATATTATGTAACATTATTGCCTACTTGTGTGAGATTTTTTTACGTTTTTAACAATGAATATCCCAAGAGTGGACCAATTGCGTTACTGGAATAAATTATGGGTAGGTACTGAAGGAAAACAATTCCCAGAAAATCAATTCATCTGCTATTACATACGCTCTATTTAAAATAAGGTAAATTACAAAAACATTAATTGGTAATGAATATCGCAGTTTTGGTAATTAAAATCGAATGTTGATTTATTTAATACAATGAATAATCTATCATCTAAATATCATCTACGATAGCAATTTGTGAGACTTTTATGAAGGTTTTCATGAATTCTCTTTATCAGCTAAGTACTTGGACTTTTCCAGAATTTTATTGCCTATTGTAACATAATCATTTATAAAAAAGTACTGGATCTAACATTCATAATAATTTTTTTCACATTCACACGCATTTATTTTATTCACTAAATGATTATATACCCTATCAGTAAGTATTTTTAATGATAGATAAGGAGAATGCAGACAAACACAATTTTGCGTAGCAATCGAATTCATGTAGGGATCGTAACTTTTTACTTATTAAAATAATTGCTATGCTAAAATTAATTGACTTATCATACCTACCTACTGACGACTGCGACTGCCGTTTTCACTAGCACTAGGCGCCACCTAAATAATTACCTAAATAAGCGCCTGTTGAATTTTCAACGTTCAGCGCTATAGATGAACAAAGGAGAAACGACTAGAATTTTTTAAAGTCCTTCAATAACATAATAATCTAATGAAGATTCATAGTTTCACAACATTTCACCATCGTGAGTATTAGAGCGTCTTCCACGCGCATCCGGCGGTGATCTCCTTATGCACAAAATGTCAGCTTCGTCGTTAAACTATAACAGAATTGCGCACCGTCAATACTGCGTACCTTTCATGTGTGTTTGTTACGAACATCATGAAAATGGAGAAGGCATTTTTCATGATGATATTTCTGTTCGTGATTCAGTCTTGTTTGTTTGTTATTGTTTAATGTCCATGTTTGAATCTCTTTTGTATTATATATCTATCTTACTTAAAGTCTGAAATTAAATAAGTAAATATTAATAGCTGATCGAATCAGAAATGAAGAGATCCGCAGGAGAACCAAGGTGACCGACATAGCCCGAAGTATTGCCAAACTTAAATGGCAGTGTGCAGGGCACATTTCTCGCAGAACAGATGGCCGATGGGGCCGAAAGGTTGTGGATTGGCGACCGCGTACCGGAAGACGTAGCGAAAGGAAGGTGGAAGGCCCTCCACAAGGTGGACTGATGACCTGATGAAGGCCGCGGGAATGCGCTGGATGCGAGAAGCACAGAACCGGTCGAAGTGGCGGTGCTTGGGGGAGGCCTATGTCCAGCAGTGGACGTCTTTCGGCTGAAATGATGATGATGATGATGAATAGCTTACCTATAGGTGCCTACTACTAGTACGAAAACACAAAATAATTCAAACTATAATTATAATCTCAGTTAATTCATTGAAATTTTTCTTTATCAACACGTTTTCTAACTTCAAAAGTAAATAAACAGTGCCACAAAACGAGATTTGGCAGCACACATTGTTTGGCATACTTATAAGATTATGTGACGATTATCACATCCAAGCTATTAGAGCTTTCATCTTACATTGCGGTCCTCCATCCTTCTTTGAACGACGCGTTGGCACGGCGCTTCAAAATAATCATAAATTTATTTCAAGTGGCCAGCCGGCAACTAGTTGCACGAAACGCCAATGACGCTCATTTACACACATGCACAATACTAATATTAGTGTTCTGTTCATGTACAAAATTATTTATTATGTAGAATAAGCTTGGCATTGATAATAATTTAATTATCGAAGGCCACAAAACTGCGCCTTCTTCTACAGAGAAAGATGCACATTCGGCGGGATCAATAAATCGATAATGTCGTAATATGGCTTCCCAAGTATTAACACGCTTCAGTATAAATTGTTTTTCTAACTAGCTAATATTATAAATGCGAACGTGAGTTTACTTGTTTGTTTGTTTGTTTCGCTTTCACGCTAAAACGGCTGAACGGATTTGGATGGAATTTGGCACATGAGTAGACTATGACCGGGAGAAGGACATATGCTACCTTTCATCTTAGATCGCAGACGAAGTCGCAGGCAACAGCTAGTTGATAACACTAAACGAAACGTACCCAAAAATGGACTTGTCATAATGACTCTACTTATTACAGCAGTAATTGATCGTATCAATATACAATGACTTAGTACATAATCTGTCTATCCATGTATCCGTATACAGTGTGAGACAGTTGGAATCGTCCAGCCGTCCTTATGAATCACACTGTGTATCGACCAAATTAACACCCATCATTACAAGTTAGAGCGTTCATATAATACTGAGAAAAACACAGATATTTTTCAAGAAACATATCAATTTTGTAAGAATAAAAAACTTATGGTAAATAAATGATAAAGTTAGCGCCGAATCACAGTGATGCGCCACAACAAATAGTACAAAATTGGCTGCATCAATATAAATAGCTTCAGTTTTCTGTGAACGACTGGCTGAACTTAAACATACCTCAATATACAGATTACAAAACCGACTTCACTACAAGTATTTGTTATACTACTGCGTAAAATGTGGACTTGAGCAATATGACGTTAATCGTTTTCATGACAAAAGAAAAGCTGCTTCGCAATTTCGCCGGTTTCAAGCTAGTTTTGATGGAAAGACCTCTCGAAGTTTAAAAATAATCTGGTTTGAAGAACAGCCACTAACTATCTATAACTTTGTTAATCAAAGAAAAAGATAATTTGAATAAATCATCTAGATTATGGTTTTCGTACTCGGTAAGTACCTGTGCCATGAGTATCCACGATTCAACCAACCACAATAATTCAAAGTCACAACTCTTTATTTGCACAATGAAGGTAAGTAGGTAAGTAATAAAAAATATGGTCCGAGTGTATTTGAATAGGTACTTAGTTACAAACATACAAAAACACAGTTATCGATATCTACTTCCTGCCAAAAACCACTGAACTTCACAATCGTCCAAAGTCACCGCAGCATCAGTGTTCGTATCCCGATCGCGCCCAGACGCTGCGTCATACAGACTCGATACATACGTATACAAAGGAGCTGTTCTTGGTTATTTTCCACATGACCACCTACATCTATCGACTTTAATATCTTTGTTATTACCGTGTGTGTTTTCCACTTTTTTATTCGGAATTCGCTTTCATTATTACAGGCTTATTGGGCTTAGGGGGCCGATGATTTTGTATTGTGAATCCTTACGTGAAAATCCTGTAGGCATACTCTGCGTACATTATTAATACTGCTTTAAATTCTTCTACTTGGAAACAAAAAGAACAAGTCACGTAATTGTTATCGGAGCATGTATGTCGTTTCCCTATTATGTACTTTTACGTGGAAATGAAACGTGCGGAAACGATCTTAATCACACTAATTGAATCCTAATACATAATCACTAATCAGATAACGTAATTCATCCGAAACATATCGTTCGATTATGTAGGTACTGTTTTTTAAAAGGTTTTATGTAGCTTCAATTTTGTATATGTAATTTTTGTTGGTTCACATATTTTTTCAGGATTTTGCAACAATTTTATTAGGCTTAGCTCCTGTCCTTTTTGGGCTCACAGAATATATTTTTTGTATAAATTAAAATGTGTTTATTTATAATTTTTAATTTGTATTATTTATGGCTAAGGATGTTCTCTTCTGTATACGTTTATCATCCCTAATAAATAGTTTTCAAGTCTGAAGGGCTCGGCCGGGCCGCATTTAGTTGGAATGAAAGTCTGAGTAAATGCAGTTGAATGACAAGTATTTCACAGCGCAGATACCTATGTGATTATTGGGGCAACTTTCAATTGTACCTGCATTAAGTAGTTCAAATTGTTTCAATATGACTTAGGCAAAGTTCCACTAGTTACTGGTTAGGATTGTAATTGTGACAGAGGTTGTTCAAACTCGAAATAGCAAGTAGGTATACGACACAAGCCTACAAAGTTACTGACACAAATTAACAAACCATGTACTTACGCCTAAACAAAAGAAAATACATAGCCCCAACCAGACAGCCAGTGTGGTGATGTGGTCAATGACCTGAGTACCTACTAAGAACTTAGTATGTAGGTAAGTAAATTATTTAATTTCGTTGTTATAATACTGTTACTTTCATTTATTAGGAAATTATTTGCCTTTGTTTATACGCAGAAACAGTAACGTCCTTTTCGACATTTTTGCAAAGATGTTGATTTTACAATTGTTTTTTTTTTATAATCATGAAACTGTTTCTGATCAGAAGCATAAAATAACACAGATGTACCGACCTTTCTGATAAATAAAGAAATACTTAGGTATTTCGTTAGTCAAAAGCCTGATATTCATGGTGAATTCAGTAATCCGTATACTGGTTGTATCCGGATTACTGAATTCACCATGAGGCTTCTCATTCTGTGTTTGAAAATGTCGTTGTCCAGCACTGGGCTATAAAGTACATACAAAATATATGTGTTTGTCCTTCTGTTTACTGCAATATAAAACAACAATTATTTTACATAACACGAGAATGAACTCTTTTAACCCGGTTCTAAACTTTAAGGTTTCTTAACGGATGCAAACTCAGCAGTTATGTTTAAAAATAGTAAAATAGGCATCCTCAAAAGTGATAAACTTTCAAGACGTGCACTTCGTCTGTACTTACGGTAAGTAGTTAAGTTGTTAGGTAGGTATGAGGCATTAGAAATTTTAGTTTCAGCGAGACTGATAACTTTGCAAAACCTTTTATGCCTATTGCAGCAAGATTTGTTTTAACTATTGATATTAAATACCTAAGCTTTTATTAAAGCATTTAGGGAAACTTGTTTATCAGTCAAATTCAGTTTTTTAGTAGGCATATTATGTTTTTATTAGGTATATAAGTACACGTAACGATAGATACCATTGTTTCTAATTGTATATTGATAACAAGTTAGGTAGGTATGACAGATGGTACCTATACGATACGTGCTGTAACCAAACAGGACGAGTGCGGTGTGCTATCGACGTCCTTGTTCGACTTACAGCATCGATAACAACAGCTCTGCGCTGATAACGAATTGCTATAAGCGTGCCTGTTTACCAAAATACCCATACAGTTTTTGTTCAATATTATCATACTATTTCATTTAATTTATCGATAAATGCCGCCAAAGCTCCACGTTTTATTTAATAACGAACTTAGTTCCGACTGTTCCATCTACGCTTTTGAACATTTCATGCATTTTATACGGTATACTCATAAAAATATATATAGGCAAGTTACATTTTATCCGTTATAAAATAATATTTTATTGTTCTAAATTCAAATATAAACGGACGCGAGATGAACAGCGCGCGCAGGCGCGTGGCGCGAAGACAGCCGGACACTCCGCACGCCAATTAACGCGGCGCGTTCACACGACCGCCCGGTCGAGCGATACCCTTCCCGCACACCATCCGTGTAACGAGCGTTAACCTGTCCCAGCGCAAGTAACACACGCGGCGCGTACAACGCAAACGCGCGCGTTACCTCTGTTTCCGTTTAGGGACTCGCAGTAGCCCGATTTGAAAATAGAGAAACTCAAACATTCGCCCGATTATCGGGATCGCTGTCGATGGTCGGTCAGTGCGCCGCGCTCGACTCGCCTCGCCTCGCACTATTTATATCGGAAAGAGAGAACTGCGTTTCGACACTTCACGTGTATGTGTGTACCTTTATTTTATTACCATTTGTAGCCGGTTTTAACCTGCAACGATTAGTAAGCGTGGTTTATTTTATTGTGGCTTATGATGATGATGCGCCTTACTGTGGAATTTAGACATTATTCATCGGGTTCAATATATTCTGTTACCAAATAGTTGGTTGTAGAATTCATTTGAAAAGTTTTTATCTACCTACTAACTTGTTATTTTCCCATACAAGCTTGACAAAGGTTCTATTTAGCAAAGAAGTACAGCAACAATGTCTACGAGTTGTAACAGGTGTCAAGTGTGAAATCCCTAATCCCGAGGGAGACAGCAAATTCACAATCTTGATCTCAAGTAGGTACGTAAACATGCATTATGTATGTAGTTCTATTGTAAATTTTATGTACCTACAAGTACACCGATTACATACCAGAGCGAGACCATCCAATTCTATTATAACAAGCGGCGTAAAAAACAAATAAATACTAGTCGCATATGAGGAGCAACAAAAAGAGTTGTAAAACCTTTAAAAATCTCTTGATATTTTATAAATAGTGTCGTGGGAGCATCTTGTACTTTGATAGATGCCGACACCGGAGCGGTGTTCGTAAGACAATTTTTTACTACCTGCTCCCTTTAAAATTAAAACTTTATAGATCTGTGTCTGTATGTGATTCGTCAGAGGTACCGCTAGTAGGTACGTTTTTAAATATTTTTTGTTTGTTCTTCGGTTGCCGCGGTTAAGAGTTGCTAGAAGGATTTGGCAAAATAGGTACTGGTTATTCCCATTGCGGCATGTTTGAAGAATTACAGACCTAATTTATGACTTTAAAATCCGCCAAATAATAAGTTGAAGAAAACAAAAATATAGCTTGGTACCTTTTTACAATTCAGTCTACTACAGCACGAACTAACATAATTAATCGATAAAATTAATTAATCGGAACGATCGATTGAAATCGGAAGGCTGTTCCCAGCGGCTATAAAGGGCGATCGGTAAGGCGCGGGTACCTGCGCTCGCGCATCTTGTGTGGTCCAATGACGTGATGCGGAACCTGCCACCAATCAAATACGAGACGACTTCTTACGACCCATTAACACATACACAAGGACATTTGCGTGTGAACCGTACCAAACAGCGGGTCAAAGTCAATAGTTTTTATTTATGTTGGCAGATAAGTAAGCCGCAAATAGAGTTTGACATAATAACTTCCTTTAAAACAAATGACTATTATTATTTTTGAAAACATTTTTCCTCATTACTAAGAATTAGTTAAGAACATATAAAACGAACCTTATCGTAGGTATTTAGGAAGAAGAAAATTTTCATTTCTTTTCACTATTGCGGAATAAATCTTGAATCAACACAGGAACATTCAGAACCATAGTTTAAAGATAACAATAACTAACATTGAAGTGTCGTAATCGGATTACTTTCAAGCTTCAGGAAATACAATAACAGAAACCTACTTACACACTGAACAATATTACTGACTTCAATCGCGGCTGTACTCGTTTATGATTTAATGTGCAATACACTTCGTAATGCTCTTATAAATGTCATAGACACAAAGAGGAGTTTTACTTTGTTGTAAGATAAACTATGGAAAATTTGCTTATTACCAATAGTTTGCATGAGTCACTTGTGTCTCCATAGACCATTTCATTGCATTCCGAAAGTGTTTGCAGGATTTCAACCAGAAACAGCGCCATAATATTCCCGTAGGTTTTTTAGAAAACGTCGCCATTACCAAAAGAAATGATCACAAGAAAAATGCTATTTGGGGAAATAAGAATAAAGATGAAAAGAGAAGTTGGTGTCATTCAAACTACCTATCTACAGGAAAATAAATAAACTTATCATACGAAACCAACAGAAGCAGTTGTAATTGTAGCATCCAAAACAAAAGGCAATGTGATCATACACCGAAACCGTAGTAATATAGGCGACGACATTAATTAAATAACAATTGAGATGTGGAACGAGACACGACGGTATCAACGATTATGTCGCCAACTATATTTAGCAGCTAACTCCACTCTGAATGCCATGCACGAGGCAGGATGTTGATAAGATATTTGCATACACCTAACTATGAATTGTGACATAAAATTTAACAAAACGTATTAGGAAACCGCTAACATTTTTGAGGCCCGAAGTTGGCCAAAATTTATTTCGAAATATTTGTTTTGATTATTCCAAATCTATTCAGGAAGACAAGATTATTATGATCTAAGTTTATAAGCTTCTAATAATTGGAAAATTAGAAAACAAACACCTTTTTAGTAACGCCGTACCCAGCACCCACACATAATCACTATCTGAAATGATTTTGAAGGATATTGCTAATCCATTTGTTATTAAGAAAACGTCCGAGAAAGATCAGCGAGTTCCATTTCACAACAACGTGTAAGTAGGTACCTACGCCACGCGGAGTAACTAAGATTTGCTCACAATAATACGACGCAAAAATAACTAAACCGATTGGTTTGCTAAACGATGTTGTAACAGCAGATACAAATAAAGTGAATGATAATATTTTGGATATCGGGTTAAGTCGAGTTGCAGTGAGGCAAGTGCCCAAGTGAGCGATCAGCCTTGGTGCGTTTGAAATCTCGTTGCGGGCGTGACCACGATGTTCAACAAATGATATCATACCAACACCAGACGATTACGTAGTAATCAAACCAGTTACTACGGCAACAGATCTTGTATTGCCCTGTAGATCAGTTCGCACAGCTGTATTTCCATTACGCTGTTTGTAGTACGTTTCAAAACATTTTCCGATCTCAAGGAAGCGTTGGAAAATGTTCAAGTGAGATATGTTCACGCTGAATCAAGAGGTAGCAACTGTTATTAGAGGATCACGCTTTACTGATAATTGTTGTCTAAATATTTACCGTTCCGAGTACATTGAATCTCATTCCAGTCTCCGAATCTAATTTTCTATCTGATGACTTAGTAATGTTAATAATCTCTTGGCGATTATTCAAATCCTATTTTAGAGAACTTTGTTCACATGCGTATTTGTAATTAGTCAGTGAGTTTTTTCTTAAAATTATCTGTTTGTACCAGTATAATATTCTTACTTATTTATTACACTATTCGTATTCAAAGTGTGTGTATAATAAAGTGAATAGCTTAATATCAACTTGACAAAATAATAATGGTTCTGATGAAAAAGAGAAAATAATAATAATGGTTCTGATGAAAAAGAGAAAATGTTCGGAATATTTTCTGTTTTATTTCGTAAGTACCTCTATTATGTTTATTTTTATATGTTACTGCTTTTTTTTGTACTACGAGAACTTCTAAAATAACTTTAATAGGTACGTCTTATTTGAACATTACTTTTGCCCTAATCTAAATAAAAAGCTTTTATTTTTTTACATTAATGTACACAAAATTACAATAGGGCATCAAACTTTTGACTCATTTATTTAATTCAATGCTGTGTACTTACATTTATTAAACTGGCACCTGTAAACAAAATCTAAAAGTGTATTTCCTACTCGACGGCCCAGAAAAATGGTGACAGAATCAGCACTGCAGTTATTTCTAACACACAAGAGAAAGAGGGAATTCTTGATAATTATAACAATCGGAATCCCAACATGTCGTTGGTGACAAAACAGGCAAAGAATGGATTTTCCTTACAGCTGCGACTTTGTAGAAAACCACACGGGAATTTTCAACACATTAGCTGGTATCTGATGTAGGTACTACAAAGTAGCAGAATAACAAGGTGCAATAAAACAAACTGAGAATTCATGAGGTCCATAACAAAATCGGAACGGATGCTTTGCGGTGGAATCAAATAATCAATGATATTATATGCTGCATCCGGAAATTGGTACAGGAATCCTGAGCCGGAATTCTTGATGAGATACCAAATGTTTGCGGCCAGGCCTATGCACTATGGAACAGGTCAATCTCCTTTATTCACTACTCGTGTTACTTTGTAATCTTTCCAATTGTTTTCATCATGACATTGTACCTTTAATCCCCATAGAGTTAGGCAGTGGTGTAAAGAACGTATAACTACCCACATTTCGCCTGCTTTGTTTAAGTGCCACGTAGGGGGTAAGCTTATTACCATTTCAAGGGGACATCCAATCCTGACTCTGGGTTGCTTCTGAAAAATTCTTTATCGTACCTATAACCCAATCACATTTTCCAATACCACATCCTTATCAAATTTTATACCAACATTGGTGATCAGATCACAGTGATATGATATGACAGCGCTAATGAAGTTATGTAATTGTGGTGTCTACTATTGCCTTCGTATACAAGTCAGTTATCAAAGTTCTCAGTACCTTACCGATCAATACCATGAAGGCAGAGTTACTATCTGACACCCCATCCTCGTCTATAAAGTTATTATTATTATTATCCATATGACAAGGCGATCTCACCTACGTAACTGCGCTACTAACCTTAAAGTAAATACTGAACATTGATATTTAAGATTGCAGCCCATATTTAAAAAAATCGCCTTCTCAATAACTTTGTAAATCAATGCATGGAATCGAACATTCAAAATGAAAGTTTTATCGATTTCGAATGACATCAATGAGCATTAAAGTGCAGGAAATCGTATGAGATATATTAAGATTTACTGTCCGATTTATCACTTTATCGCAATTTTTCTGAAGACATTCTACCGATTCCTGCCCTGATATACCCAAGGTATATCTCAGCATATACTTAATAAAGATTTTATGCAGAGTCAAGGAAAGTAATGGTTTATCAAATTGACTACCAACTAAAATTTACCGTTTTTCAATTGATCACAACAGACTGTCATTCTTTAATATTTGTATTATAAGGCTATAAAACGGCAATTTTCCTGACTGTGGGTATCTACAGCTGTTTCAACATTTGTCAAATTTTTGTTAGTAGGTATACTCAAATCATATCGGGAAACCCCTTGATAGTCGCCTTCAAGCGACGCACTGGAGTGTGAGCACGTCAAAAGGCCAGAGTTATTCATTGTGTAATAGTCATTACACTTGAACTTTAACTCTTCACATGGGATTAGGTAGATTAATTGGCCTAATGAAAGAACCACTTGATGCCTCTACAAACTATGAGTTGAGAGGGTGATGAGCGCTTCGTCTGCTTCAAACTTTTTGTAACTGAGATAGATGAAACGATTGCAAAGTACTTTAATCGTTTGATGAAAATTACTATTCTTACTGACTAATATTGGAAAATGAATATCATAATATTTGTGTAGGAATGCGTGCCAATTCTGAATGACGGCTACCTTCCCTTTACCCAATTATTTGTTCAGAAGACGATTTGCTCATAGGACGATTTGCGAATAGGTCATTTTGCTAAAGTGTCGTATTCATTATGGGTCGTTCGTTTTGCTAATAGGTCCATTTGCTCATAGGACGATTTGATACGGAGGGATATTTGTATATGTATATTTGCCTTCGTTTCCATTGTTCAGCGACGACAAACAAAAATTATATAAAATTGATTGATTTAATTGTATTGACTACTGTCTTGCCTATCAGTAGTAAGTAACTGAAACAACGCCATTGAAAAACAAAAAACCAATCTTGGTATCCATTTTGGTAACCAGACCAAAACCTCAGTCCAGCCTCTTCAGTATTGCTGAGAACTTCAAAAATATCACACGGAAGGTCATTTAAGCTTATAACTTTTTTGTTAGCATCGTATCAACAATGAACGGTCGTCATTGTAAAAACATTGTACATTCGCGAATCGGGAGTAACAAGGCCGTCGTCAAACCAAGTAGGAAGTAAAAACTAAATGATTCTGATTCAGCATATCATCAAAAAAGTTCAGATTTCAATTTGATGTGTCTAGTTTTAAGTGCTGTCGCTGTGAAGTGTTTCTTGAATTAATTATGTAGATAAAAAATAAGGTACGTAGAGAATACAATGCGTTGGGTGCCACTGGCCATTACTTGCAATTCTGGTGCACAAAAAAACTTATAGATTCAGGGAAATAATAGAGGAACATAATGTTTTATTTAAAAAAATAGATTCTGCTGATGTGCAAGACGCTGCAACAAAAAATAGGTTCCAAGTTTAAATCAGCGTTGTGGTAACTGCTGTAACATTTTCCAAGTCCTCGGAAATGAACACTCGGAAATGAAAATCAGCAGATCAAACCGATTTGATCCGTATAGGATCAAATCGGTTGATCCTGAATCTTTCTTTACACATTTTTATGGTCTGATTTATCTAAGGATAACCATGACGATAGAATGTCCATCTCGTGTACAGTGTAAGTTAACTCAGGACTTAAATGATCGTTACTTTCGATATTTTTTTTACAAAATAATATAACAACAATCCAACTTTATAAACCAACTGAAAACTGGTAACCTGTTCGATAAAGACATCATTACGGTTACAATACTGGTTTGACTCGATCGTATATCGAAACAATTAAATTATTATAGTTTTTTTATCTATTTTAGTGCTTGCGGTGTAGACCGCCTCAACCCTATATAATGATACATTGTATGAAAACTGTTGGTATACCTAATTTAATAAGTAGAAATAGAGGCGGTGTTTATTCAACATATTTGCTTAATCCTCATACTGAAATCATCATTTTCCTGCTCCTTTGGCGGCGTTTTGGCGGATGTCCTTTCATAGGACATTATTTCAGTACTTATTTATCCTCTTTTTAGACCTTTCTCACATTCCATCAATGAATTGTTTCTGTGGTCTTCCCCTACTTTTACAGCCATTCACATTTTGTACTCAAAACTCTCCACCTACCCAAAGGGTAAGACGGGACCTGTCTGTCTGTCTGTCACCAGGCTATATCTCATGAACCGTGATAGTTAGACAGTTGAAATTTTCACAGATGATGTATTTCTGTTGCCGCTATAACAACAAATACTAAAAAACAGAATACAATAAATATTGAAGGGGGCCAGTCTTACCAAGAGGTATCGTATTACCCAGTTACCGGGTTGTGGAGGTCAGATAGGCAGTCGCTCCATGTAAAATACTGGTATTCAGCTGCATCCGGTTAGACTGGAAGCTGACCCAATATAGTTGGGAAAAGGCTAGGCAGATTGATAGTTAAATTAAAATATAACAAATATTTAAGGGGGGCTCCCATACAACAAGCGTGTTTTTTTTTTGCCGTTTTTATAGATAATGGTACGGAACCCTTCGTGCGCGAGTCCGACTCGCACTTGTTCCACATTTCAAACCATGCTCATAACATGACAACCGATTTCCAAAATAGCAATATAGCGATACCTACTACAATATTCATGATAGTCCAGTCATGTCGTTTATACTGAAGTACCTACATAAATATGTTGTTGTTGACTCTACGTAACAATAAGAGTAGGAGAATTTCCAGATGACCGCATCGTCTGTCTGTGACTATGTTTAAGTACATAGTTTTGTATGTTTTGCGATAAATATATCATCTAAAAAGGCCAATATTTTTCCTTATTTTATTATCTATTAATATTTTTTTTTAAATAAATAATATTTATTTGAATAAATCTGATTTAGAACATTCTTAGTGGACTTAATCCAAAAATTCAAACTGAATAATCGTGATATATCACCGAGGTTCAAACCCTATGAAACCCTATAAGAGTCAGCTCAGACCGCGACGTGAAGCGACGCGACGCTGCGCAAACTTTTTAACAATTATCGAACTTATTTTCTTCACGAAACGGTATAATTTCAGTGCGAGTGTTGACACGTGTCAAAGTACGCTGAGATGCGCGGGGTTGTGCAGCGCGTGTACCTTATTGTATAGTAAATAAATTCGATATTATATCGGATCATAAAAAGTGCGGGACGCTTCGCGTGTCGGTGTAACCTGACCCTTAGATTTTCCAGAAATCGAGGCTGTAACAAACCTAGGTATCTAAGGTCGCAGAGCCGCGAAATTGTCAGAATTATTTATTGGAGATGATATTGAAGCCATATCGTTTAACATAGTTGGATTTTCTATATTTAGCTTTTCCAGGACTGCATAACACCTCGAGAAACTACCAAGAACTTATGACATACAGCGGATCGCGTCGCAATTATTGCATCTCGCATATTAGTTTCCAAAGACATCAAAGCGGTATTATTAATAACCTTAGGCCCGCTGCATACCGTCAATAAATTGGTACATTTCATGACACGTGTATTAACTTATTTTGTCATGTTACTTTAACTCATGAAGAAAGGACATTATTTCAGGAGCATTTAATAAACTTAAATATATTGAGAATTTAGACCGTTAGTTAAATGGGGAACCGTCTACGACACTATATGACGTCTCTAGGTATTTACCTCCACAAGAGCCAGAGTTCTTGCGTAAATATTGTGATGATTGATTGATGATTGTTATAAAAAAAAACTTAAAGTATTCATGTAACAAATACAATTTAATACCTAACAGCATAATCCTAACAAACCTAATTATTTCCATACAAATAAGTTGACAGCGCGCAGAACGCCTAACCTTAGTTATAGCTCTCAGGTAATGGCCGAGAATCGACAGATTTGTGCAGCACGTGCGATAGTCGTCACGTGGCTTTGGCACATGTCACCGCGGTCCGCCATGTTTCTAGTACCGTCGACAAAAGAGTTAGGTATTTCACAACCTGCTTGTCTGTATACCGGCAAAAAATAAACACTTTTGTACACATAGCCTGACGCCTGTTTTCCCCGAAAGGATAGGCAGAGGTGTATAGTGAACCTTCTTTTCGCCGGTTACTTTTAAGTCCCATGTAATAGGAGACAAACCTATTGCCATAAGGAATTTCTCAATAGCAGCCTGGAATCTAAAATTATAACTAGTTGTCATAAATCCAGATTCCGGGCCGTTACGGAGAAATTCCTAATGGAAATCTCAATAACACCTGGCGGTCGATGCTAGATCCAGCTGTAGCACATGCGAACATTATACCAACTAAGAAAAACACTCAAGAGCGATTTCTAAGATTTGATGATAATGTGAGGACTTTTCCAAGCATCGCCTCAATGACCAATTATGAGCTTCCTTGCACATCCAGCGGATTCCCACAACCTTCACCAAGTCATCACTCCCGCTTGGGTGGGCCGCACATCACACAGCATAAATTAAAAGAAGTTAGCTGCCTGTAGGTATACTACCAACTTACCTACCTCTTTTGTTGACAGTACTTAATTGAAGACTTGAAAAAATTAGCTACGTTTTACGCTGTACGCCGGTAGTGGGGACGTAGTGGAATAACGACCTTTAGAGTCAAGCATGTGTTATCGTTGTTCAATCAACATAACATTGCTATTGTGTTTATGTGCGCAGGAATACGGAGAGGTGTTAATAGAAAGAAAGAAAGGGTTATAGAAAGAAAGTTACTGCCTACTTATTTCATTTATAAACTTTAGAATTACAGGAGCATTCCGGACAGTATACCGCGCTAGCTTACTGACTGACAAATCTCTTCTGCTAGCATGAGCAAGCGTTACTTATAGTCTTTGGCTACTAATTTATACTGTCATTATTTGAAATGACTTTAACACAGCAAATTGACGTAGGGTGTCAGTTATTTGCCCCGACTGTACCTACATCAATATCATTTGCTGGCACTGAAGTAAAATCATGCATACCTATAGGTTAGATCCCACCATCTCAAGGTGCGAGCCTATGGAACTGAAAGCTGAAAGATATTATTACCAAGACATCACGCTCGTATATATTCACAGGAGGTTGGCAGAAGTGATAGGTAGTACGCACGTGCCTACTATTTCTATTTCGCCAGTTAAGTTTAAGTCGCATGTAAACATGTTATTGTTTTCAAAATTAATTCAACAAAGTCTTCAAACATGAGTTAATTAATTAACTAATAATTGCAGTGCTACCAATAATGTTTGGTTTATTCCGATTTATAACCGCCAAAGACTTCGTAATAAAAACATTATTTTCAAGCCAGTGATGATTGAAAAGCCATATTAATTAAAGTTCTCCTTTAAAAATGAGGTTTTATAACCCTTCGCCGGCACATCGTGTGGAAACGGTTTTAATGACTAATAAACCTTTTTAAAGTGCTTCTTTATTTATTTATTAATAAGTACTTTTATTAACAAGTCATTTGGTCTGCTAATATTTATTTATTTTTACTAATATTTATTTTATTTTTGCACAATTCATAAAGAAAATACTGTAGGTGCAGGTAAGCAAATCACCTTCGATCAAAATGTTTAAATTGACGTCCTATCAAATAAATACTCATGCGTCACATTTATTGAGTTTAAATTCAGTTTTCAGCTGTATTAACTACCAAGTCTTCTTAGACTGACGCTATAGTCACCTGAGATCCCTGAGGTCATAAATATATTTGGCGGGATGTCAATGTATAAAGACCGAAATTTCGAAGGTTCGCCCGAGAGGTCACCTACATACTTCGAGGCACAATTGCTGGTCATGGCCGCGCAGAGACCTCATATCTGACGCTTTGCACAAGTTACGACCTTCAAGCGATTTATTAAAGATTAAATTCTAAGAATTTTATTGCTTCAGATTTTTAAGTATCAAAATTTTGGGGAGGAATCTCTCTGTCTGTTTGATGATCAGCTACTCATAGCGTCGTTTTCAAGCAGTTTGCGAAAATCGACGAATCAACTGTTGAGGGTCGTTAGTGAGGATTGGAGCAGTCCGATCCTCAGGTATTGGCTCGAAATCCATCGGAGTGCTAACAGAAGATGAATAATATAATTATAATGTGTGTTAGTATGGAATTTTGAATTTTAATTTTAACCAGAATGTATGAATGACGATTTTATTGTATGATTTTATGAATGTTTTAATGAATGAAGGAATTGTAATGTATTTATTTTAATTTAGTTTGTAATAATTTGTTGTAATAATAATAATAATTTTTATATAGGGACTCGGTGCCTAAATAAATAAATAAATAAATAAATAAATAAATCAATAAATAAATAAATAAACTACATATAACCTACCTACTTTACACCCTACTTATTTTTTGTGCTAGTTCAACGTAAAAACCGCTATCGGCTTATAACTTTCATCGCATCCTATATGCGCTACACGAATGCGCAAGATAATCTGCAAATAACCATACAAGTTAACAGACGTAAACAGTACGTCATTACAAAATTATGCCCAATAATGACACAAGTCACAAATGTTTACAAAATCCTTAAGATGATTTCTAAAGCCTCGTATACATGGTGAACAAAAGTTGCGCAACATTGTGTTGCGGAAAACATGTTGGCAACATTACATACAGTTTATTTAGCATGTTACCAGCATCACAAAACATGTGGCTGCAACAATCCATACTTACTATACTGACTATACTTACTAATGCTTACTAATATAATTCGAAAGTAACTCTGTCTGTCTGTCTGTCGGTCTGTCTGTCTGTCTGTCTGTCTATCTGTATCTTACCTTTTCACGCCTAAAGCACTGAATGGATTTCGATAAAATTTGGCAAGGAGATAGATGGCATCCCGGGGAAGGACATAGGCTACTTTTTATCGACATACCACACGGACGGAGCCGCGGGCTGAAGCTAGTTTACTATACAAAAGTGCTTTAATCACCACAAAAACATTCAATTGTAAGCCACGTTCACCAAAATGACCATGAAGAGAGGCTACCGACGAAAGTATGTGTCATAGACAAGCTAAATTATTGTTCAAACATCAGTCGGGTGTCAAAGACCGATACGTTTAATTAGTAAGCAAAAAGGCGCCATAGTAACATTGACGGCGTAGGCGATAAGAGTCAAGCGGCCAGTGTAAGTTGGTCTGTCTGATTAGTTTTAGCTGGTAATCTTCGAGTGGTCACGCGGGGTCTTGGTGAATGGTCGACGATTCGCGTAGGCGGCTTCAGTAGCGGGAGTAGACGCAGCCGTCGATGGAACTGACCACTGGCTGTCATACTAATGCACTAAAATGTTGCTGTCATATTATTCACTTGACTTATCATGTCTCATCAGAATGTATGTTTTTTAACAATCGCTTTTTGGATTTTAGACACATTATTGTAAATGATGATTAGGTACTTCGTTTACTATGTCAGACAAATAAAATCGATTTTATTGCTTATTTTTGTTCATACTTAGTTTTTATCGAAGTAACGCTTGATTAACGATACTCAAAACTTAAGTAGAGACAATTATGTTAAACTGCTACGCTTATTATTTTAAATGCTGGCGGATGTTCAAGTGCATCTTTTTTTAAAGGTAGTTGTCCATAATTAGGCATAATACCTGCATAACTTATTCATTGAATATTGGCCTTTACTTTTAGGTACATAATCCTAACCTATTACCCTAACATATTTTACCCTCCGATCCACCACGAAGTTCCTACCCTAATGATGGAAAATTAACCTTCTTCATCATCCCTCTATCCTTATCTTATCTTAATTTATTTGGGATTGGCGCAGTATTTAGGGATCTTTCTTCCATATCCCATATCGTCTTTCTTTTAAGTATTTGTCCACATCTCACGGTCTTCACTTCTTTTTTATCTATATCATCTTGCACACTCAAATCCTGCATCATTTCCTTATGCCTCTTTCCTTATTGACATGGAAAATTCGCGCCTCAAGTTTGCAAGACATCAAAAAGCGTAATTTTAGCCCCCACACATCGCAGTCTCGTGAACGGTAAGGCGTCCTCCAAGTGAGGAGCCCCGGCGCCAAAACCAGTTGCTTAATAATAATGAGAGCAATTAACACGTAAATGTTGAAGACCTCGATAGATGACAAACTTCCGCGAACGATCACGACTATGCACGAGCCTAGAACTTGACGAATCGCTTTTGACAAATGGAATGGATATTTTTAGAATTGATTGATTAGTCTGGCGGTCGTGACTGTGATTGCTAAGCGTAGGAATGTAGGTAACTCATTCTATGTAAGGTAAAATAAAAGAGCCTCCACAAGTATACCAAACGTTTGACTAGCGCACAAGGGTCAGTCCGACGCGCTACCAACTTGCTGACAATGCTAATCATGAGAGAAGTAGGATTCATGAAGGGCGTTGGATATTCCCAGAGCCCGAAGTTTAGATTGTGCTCAATAAACAGCAATAGGCTATCCCCCTAGGCCCGTATCAATATGGGATTGATAACTGTAATTGGCAAAATGTGGGAGAACGCTAGTGATATACGCTTTTGTTTAGTGTCTACACTAACACATGCGTCCTTGGACTTTAAGGGCTATTATTTTTATAGTCAGGTTATTATTTAAAGCAAAACATTTTAAAAATCTACCTACTACCATTATTACACATCCTTTCAACCTATTTATAAGCAAGTAATCAAAATACACTGACAAAACTGTTACTTACAAATCTTATTTAAAAAATTGTCGATGATGGTACGATAACTGTGACAAGGCATTTTGCTAAATGTTTATGCTATGTACTATTATCAGTAATACTACTATCAATGACTAAGCATTTTTGTTATATTTTCGTGCTATGAGGCTGATCGATGAAACTTATAAAAAACATGAAACAGTAGGTCCAACGCACACGGTTAGCCCCGACCCCGATACCACCTTGTTGATTGCCAAAATTTTCCTCGAGCTATTCTTATGTTCATTCCGATAAGAACAAGTAACTGATTTGAACATTAGTTTCCTCCAAAACAAATACAAACCTTAATTAAAAACGTCCGATAGAGCCATTGTAATCGAATTAACCCACACATTTACCCTCGAATCGGCGGCTCAAGTAGTGAAGTCAGAATGAGCTCATGTGCGGGCGCAACTAGAAACAATGCTCCGGCGCAGTTCTCACGGGTCATCTGCGCTCCCACACTGTTTAGTACCAACCACTGATTGATCGTAACGGGCCTATTTTTATTACTAATTTTATTCTTATTCTTAAATACACTACGAATGGTTATGTTTTTGCATTTTATGTAGGTTTATTGATTTAATAATGTAATGGTAGGTTTGACCTCCGGATGTAAGTCCTGTTAACATAACTGGCAATAATTCGTAATTTCATACAGATTCTGTTACATTTTTGAATATAGAAGAATATTTGGCAGTTAAGAAATTATGAATCAGACCCTAAGTTACAAAAATAAATACAATTTATAAATCCTTTGTTTGTTTCACTATAATTAATGTTATCATGATCCTGGGTCACTAAGGTCATTCCCTTGATCTCCCGGTATCTCATTCTATAATAAAAGAAAGATGAATCACACATTACACTATGATATCATATTTTAACGCGTGCTCCTAGGATGATTGTAAAAGGATTTACCCATGAGTTTCTGTGGTCTGTTTTGAGAAATTATCAGATATCTGTGGCTATTTTTGCTGATCTATTGAGGGTAGGTTGACCGACCGCTTTCTATTACATACCAGCAACACTACCATCATTAACCCTTTTGCCAAACATGGATATTAAAGAACACGATCACGCATGGACTTTGCAAAGTACTGATTATAGTTACAGTCTCCTATGATAAAAGGGATTCTGAAGCAGCTGAAATTACATTGACAACAATTTTTATACTCCTATGTAAGCGAATAACATTATAGAAAAACTTTTCAATAGAAAAGCAATAGCAACATAAAACTGCACCTAATGCAATAAAGCTTTACCAATTTGACTTTCATATAATACGAATCAGACTGTTGCTAACAAAAAATTGCCCCAAGAGTGAATGATGCGTAACAAACAAACGGACCGCTTGCCCAGCCACCAACATATATGACCCATTTCTTTCAATTAGCTCTTACGACTTGCGTGGGTGGTTTAGTGGCGGATACATATTAGTTTTATTCCTCATCTACTTCAAATCAATTGACACTAGTGTGGAAAAACTGTATCGAAGTGTTTTCATAGTTGCTTAAAGCATCACATCTGTTTTAATTGTTGAGTTGATTGTTGAACATGTTTCTGGCTATCAATGAACAATGTATATTGTACTTATTTTATAGCTAATAAAACAAGTCCAAACGAGAAAACTGGTTACAGTTACTGTTAGCCTGAATCATCCCGCTGCTGGGCAAAGGCATCTCCCTATGAGGTCCAGCTCTTTC
The DNA here is from genome assembly GCA_947363905.1 of Lithophane semibrunnea. Taxonomy (NCBI): domain Eukaryota; kingdom Metazoa; phylum Arthropoda; class Insecta; order Lepidoptera; family Noctuidae; genus Lithophane; species Lithophane semibrunnea. Next base: position 12,215,366 of record OX376194.1, on the reverse strand, counting down.
GATCCAGAGCAAAAGTGGACCATGGTCGTCTGTTTTCTCCAGCTCGTCCCACCATCTTCTACGGGGTCTTCCGCGACGTCTTCTGGCTGTGTCAGGGCTCCAGGTAGTGATTATTTTGTCAAAAACCAAGCCTGGGGGCATTTTCGGTTCGACTTAAGACTTCTTTGTCTTGTCTGCACTGGAAAGAGACTAACTGGCCAAGTAGATGTATTCATGGACATATTGCAATTCCTCACCATTTACTCTGATCCTATAGGTATTAAGTGGTGTTTGACATCAGCTTGGTCTTCGACATGTTCATCGCCACAGTCCAACTTCAAGGCTTGTATTATTGAGTTGGTTTAACATTAGCTCCAATTCTGCCGCCGTGGAGGAGACTACGACAGTGTTGTCAGCGAAGCAGAGGTTTGCTAACCGCACCCCACCGTCTTCAATGCCGCATCTCTCCCAACTTGCCGTTACCTTCCTACTGAACTGATAATTTTGATAATTAATTGATTAAAGGATAAACCCTTAATCGTTGTGTAGTTCTATTGTTGAAGTAGTAGTGGGTGAATGAAGTTTATGAAAAACTGCAAGCTTTTATGCAACATACTTACCCACTACGCTCTCAGACATGCCGTCGAATAAATATCAAGGTAGTTCAAACGTCCATTGATCCCAATTAATCTAAAATCAGCTAAAAATATCAGCAATCAATTAACCGACCTCTAGAATTTGAAATTACGCGCGAATGTGACTTTAGTCAAATGGTTTTGTCGCTTCTATTAGTCGTATATCGCATCTATAAATGAACATAGCATAAGTATATAGAATTGATAATGACAAGAAAAAGCAAAAGAAAGAAAATTTCGAAATAATGTGGCGTTTGAAAAATGGCGGTTAAGGATAATCCTTTTCAGAGTAGCGGTCGTCAGATCACGTTATTTACTTTATCAGTCAAGGCAAAGGTCAAAGAAGCTGGGCGTGCAGTGCCTCAGCTTCTTTCTGAAAGAAGAATATTGTTATAATTGAAGAGCTGGGTATCTTTTGGATTAGTGGTGAGTTGGAGCGCAAGTGTAGCTATTATGGTTTCGTTTCCAGATTAGCAGAAACACGAAGTTCGTTGCCTAGTCTTGTGTCTGATGAATTGTTTGACAATGCTTACTTACCGTCAATGCACGTGTGACGTGCACCTATTCATCATGTTTTCAACACTACAGAATCAGATGCATCATTCAATCTCCTACCGTCCAATTACTGTAACACCTTGTATATAATTACGTCCGTACCTACATATTAAACTCTATTGTCATCCATTCGTCATAACAATGATATGAACATGATTGCAAGTTCCTTTCTGGTACAGTCAACCTCTCGTTAATAGTAACAATTTGATTGACAGCGCTTTTATTTCGTAGCATTAAGGGCGGTTTTCGTGGTTCAAGTGCTACTGACGTGCGGTTGACTGTAGACTCGTACTAATTCGCAAGGTTGCTGTGCGCACGCGCCACCTTGGTTGCTAATAATTCCGATGATCTTCACGCGTTAAAACGCTGTTTCCCACGTAGTTACATTACAACTCACTTTTGTACTATGTTTTTAGATGCTACTGTGTTCAATGTGCATGTTTTCGTGTATGATGATTGATGAAGCATGTAGGTACGTGTGTGTTGTGTCTCTGTTAAGTAGATGGCCGTATTTTTAAATTTATTCAAATTCTGTTACTGATTATTTTTCTTGGTTATACACTAATATTCCAAGAGAGGCATGCAGCTGTACAGCAAAACTGAGGGACATTTTCATACAACTATAAGTAACTGACGCAGTTTTTATTTTTTTATTTTATTAGATTTTTTTTATTTGTTTGTATCAGTGTAATCAATTTTTAGTGAACCTATTAAAATAAATATCATTAAAAACAAACTTTTGGCAGTCTATGAATTTTGATCAAGCGTGATCTATCGTAAGGTAAAGTTACCATTTTGTCGACTCGGTTTCATCAAGATAGCTGCAATTCATTTTTATCAAAGTTAGATAAATCAAACAAATTGATAATTACTACTTACTAATTTTGCATTCAGATTGTTCGACAGTCATTTGTTTACAATTTATTTAAGTATAAACACGGCGGAGAGGAGTCGACTCATGCATCCGTCGTAACTCCTGCGGCGACAACTGTAGTTTACAATCTATAGGTACTATTCTGTGTTAAATTTATTAATTTGTGCCGTTTAAAACGTTTGAGTGGCCGAGTTTCTACTTCCTTATTAGTTAGTCTGCACGGAAATAGATTGATAACGACGTACGGAATTGATTAATTAGGTAATGTACCTACATACCTAATACTTATATCAAGCGTCGTAAAATATCGTCGGTTTTAAAATCTTCTTCCGTCTTTATACCGTTCAAAGTAAGTTAAGATCTAAATGAATGATGGCATTTTTATCAAGCTATCGATTTACGATATTTTGTAACTAATGCACTAATTAGCTTATTGATTACCTATTTTTTTTGGAAGATTATTTAACAGTGGCCATTCCATCACGATATCGATGAGCAGGAAATCTTAGATTCTATAACCGTTACTGCTATTTTTATTTCATAAAAAAAAAAGTAAATGCCGATTGTACTCGGAACAGGCTCATATCTACTTTGAATATATTTTTTGACGAAATGCGGCCTTGCACGTTGTGTTTATTTATTTATACTACACAAGCGACCCGCTCCTACTACGCACGGTTTTTAGGACTTGACAGAACATTGAGATTTCTTAGTTATCATCATCATCATCATCATCAGCCTATAGCAGTCCACTGCTGGACATAGGCCTCTCCAATTGCACGCCATACAGCTCGATTCTCGGCAGCTCTCATCCAGCTGCTACCAGCCACCCTGCGAAGATCGTCGCTCCTGCGAAGATCGTCGTAGCCTGAGGGCGTCCTACCTTACGTTTGCTGATTCGCGGTCTCCACTCAAGAACACGTCTACCCCAACGGTCATCGGTTCTACGGCTAATATGGCCGGCCCATTGTCACTTCAGCTTGCTTATTCTGTGAGCTATGTCAATAACTTTGGTTCTCTGCCGGATTACCTCATTCCGGATTTTATCTCTCAGAGATACTCCAAGCATAGCTCGTTCCATAGCTCGCTGAGCGACCTTGAATTTATGGACCAGCCGTACCGTGAGTGTCCACGTTTCGGCTCCGTAAGTAATGACAGGCAGGACGCACTGATTGAAGACTTTAGTCTTTAGGCTCTGCGGAATACGCGACGAGAAGACTCGACGGAGCTTCCCAAAAGCTGCCGAGCCCAGCTGAATTCTTCTGTTAGCCTCCTTCTCAAAGTTGTTTTTACCAAACTGCAGAGTTTGCCCGAGGTAAACGTATTCACGAACAACTTCGAGAGCACCGCCATTGACAGCAATCGGTCCCGGACTAACGTGGTCGTTGAACATAACTTGGGTTTGGTCCAAGTTCATCCGGAGACCAATGCGTACAGAAGAATCAACTAGGCCGTCCAGCATCAATTTCAAGTCATGCAGCGACTCAGCCATTATGACGATGTCATCTGCAAATCTCAAGTGTGAGATGTACTCGCCTCCTTCCCAGTTCAGCGTCTTGAACACATCCTCCAATGCGTTAGAGAACAATTTCGGGCAAATTACGTCCCCTTGCCTTACACCCGGACGCAGGGGGATATGTTTAGTTTGTTTAGTTTGCTGGTTTGGTTATTCTTAGTTATATGAAACTTTAATACTAACGTATTATACACATAAACTTTCCGAAATAAATTCTCTGAACGATGTTGAAAACTTCATCATAATCTGTGGTTTAGAAGAACAACGCGGACATACAGACAAACACGAAAAGCGACTTTAATTTATAATTATGTTTATATATAGATCATCATACTCGCAAAAGGTTTTTAATTACCTAAGCATGAAATATTGCACAAAATAAAGCATACACAAAATCAATCTATTTAGTAGGTATGTGTAAAAATCAATTGCCATGCGGTAGTCTCGCAAAATCTCGGAAATGGCTCGACCGTAATGGCTATTTTTTTTATTGTTGTGTTTGTAATTTTTAAGACAAGGTTTATTAAGTATATGAAAATCCACTGGAAAAGTCCGGGCGACGCCGGGTACGAACAGCCGGTAAGTGATAAATTATAATGTTACCCATTTCACAGTATTCACATTCAATAAAATTCGACTGCCAGCACTTGAGATAATGGTATGCGGTGATACTATAGTAGCATGACCACGGCTCCATGAGATAAATGAAGGACAAAAAAAAATTACATGAACGTGTTTTTTTTAACCATTGATAACTTTTTTTATAGATTCTGTCATCGTTAATTATAATATTACTGTCAGATTTCCCTACCACCAGTTTCCAGCACGACTGCTGTACGCAATTTTCTCAGTACCTATGATATAAATTATTTTAGATGGACTCCCTAGGACTCCCGAGGGATACAACCAAATTCAGTATTGATGTTTACTGTAGTCCTTACGGTTTATATTTATGTTCTACCCTCTTTGATCTTATCTTTGATTTTAGTGCCTCCCTACATAAGTAGGTCTATAAGTTGGAATCTAAGGACTGGTGTAGGTAACTACACCAATCTTTAGATTCTAGAAATCTTCGTTCGGCGATTTCTCTCATCTTAAGGAGGTTCCATGTCCAAGGTTCCAAGCAATTGTTGTTAAATAAATAAATAAATAAATAAATGTCCAGGAGCGAATATCAATTATCAACAATCATTTGTATGTTTGTATGGGTTATGTTAGGGTTAATACAAGTATTGTGCTTAGGAGTACAGCATTTTGCGGGAAGTCCGAAAGGGACCGGGACCCTTGGCAACAGGCAACTGAAGGAACACGGGTGGGTTTTTAGCAGGAGAAGTAATTTGATGATTTCCCAACCTCAAAAAAACTAAAAAAGGAGTACAGCATTGACTCACAGATCGGGTAGGTAAAGTCGACCTCGTAATTGCTTTACCACTTTTGACAACAATTTCCAGTAAACTGAAACTTCACTAAGGTTAAAACTAATATAAGGTAAGGTCTAACATAAACAAATAGACCAAAGTGACATTCAGCCTTGGGGTGGATGGTCTTGTATTATATATTTTCAAACAAGATAATGTTTAAGTACATTAGAAAAATAAATACATAAGCTTAAATAATAATAATAATATGTAAGTACAAGAATATAAAAAAGTGGGGAAAAAATAACAAAATATGTCCGCATCACTGTCAACAGGAAAAGTGCCCAAAAGGCTGAGGCAAACCTATTCGTATTAACCCTTAGAAAACCCACATAATCATGCAAATCATTGTCCTACAAACACATCCTGTATGGTCACAAGAGCGATAACGTGTGATATGAGTGATAGGCTTAAGTTCACGTGTGCACGTGCTCCGACCGCTATTATGTACCGATAACAATACGATTTATCAAATAATCGATGCAGTTTTAGGCTGTCTTACCATGATACGATGATGCGATTTTACGTGTTGTTACAGGTTGCGATTTGCCGTTGGCGAAAAATTGGTATTGTATTGGTTTTGTGACTGACTGGTCTAGTAGTCGCAAGTGCTACTGCTGAGCATGAGGACTTGGGTTTGATTCCCAGATGGGAGTTTTTTATCTGGAATTTCTCAGTAGCAACCCAGAGTCTGGATTTGTGCTCGATTGATGGCAATAGGCTCGCCCCCTATTACATGAGACTTGAACGTAACTGGCGAAATGTGGGTGTACTATAGGTACACCTCTGCCTAACCCTTCGGGGAAAAAAGGCATGATGTTATGTAATTTTGTCGCGAAATGATTGGTAATTTGATGGTGAGTCACATAGGTAAAGGTATCCTTGGTCTTTGACTTACTGAAAATAGATCTTTAATTTACTACTTGCTTCTTCACTTAGCCAGAATCAGTTGTATTTTTCTAGCAGATTTTTTAAGTATGTATCATTTTTAGGGTTCCGTCAACGGAACCCTATTACTAAGGCTCCGCTGTCTGTCTGTCTGTCCGTCTGTCTGTTTGTCTGCCTGTCCGTCTGTCACCAGGTTGTATCTCATGAACCGTGATTGTTAGACAGTTGAAATGTTCACAGATGATGTATTTCTGCTGCCGCTATAACAAAAAATACTAAAAAACAAAATGTAATAAATATTTAAGGGGGCTCCCATACAACAATCGTGATTTTTTTGCTCGTTTTTGCTCTATATTGATGACGGCAACAGGTAAACGGTTGAAATATAAACAGAATATTTAGTTATATATTCACTTTAAAAATAAATTAAAAAAAAAACAAATATTTAAGGGGGCTCCCATACCTACAACAGACATAATTTTTTTACCGTATTTATAGCTAATGGTACGGAACCCTTCGTGCGCGAGTCGGACTCGCACTTGGCCGGTTTTTTTATGTTTATTTAATGTAGATATAGGAATAAAAGTTCTACAACTGTATGTTAATTCTATGGTTAAACTTTAGTTCCGCTACGAGAGGATAAAATTCGCATGATAGGTATAACTTGACCACCTTGAATGAGAGCTACAATATGAATAACTTATATAATATTTAGCAACAAAACCAACGTTACTTTCGCTTATACAGTATGTTATCTAACGAAGGGCGTTCCCGATACCCGCAATAGCGTTCATAAATGCTCAAAAAATATGACCACAAATTGTTTTTTTATTAATATAAGTAGTAAAATATTCTCAAAAAATATTGAATTGATAGTACGTAAAAGAAACACTCTGTGCACGCAGACTTGTATTTCAACGTGGAAAGACAAGTGTGGCAATTGTGCGTGTACAGAGTGTGTCTTTTACGTATCAATTTAATATTTTTGGTGAATATTTCAATAAAAAAAGTAAAAAAAACTTTTTTTTAATGTTTTTTTTTTTGCATTTTTAGACGCTATACTATTGCAGGTTAACCGGAACGCCCTTCGTAAGATAACATACTGTTTACTAAAGTCGGCCTCTTAACAGAAATTCAAATGTTCTTGCTCTCAATTATCTAGTTTGACTTTAGTCTCACTATCGAGGCACCTTGACGGCTTGTAAATAATGCATAATTCAGTAACATTAACTAGAACAGAAATCTAGATATTCACGGACGAAATTAAATCCTTTAAGCCTGTCAACGTTTTAAATGTTTAAGTGTAATCTGTCTGTTTATTATTAAACTAGCTGCCGCCAGCGGGTTCTCCCGCGTGTAATCTTTATAAATTATAGCCTATGTTACTCAGGGTGAATGTAGCTTTCTAATGGTGAAAGAATTTTTCAAATCGGTTCAGTAGTTTCGGAGCCTATTCAATGCAAACAAACAATCAAATCTTTCCTCTTTATAATATTATTATTAGTATTAGTATATTAGTATTAGTATAGACTAGATGATGCCGTCGGATTCGCCCGCGTGGATGTCGGTTATTATATTATATACTAAAACCTTCCTCGAGAACCACTCTATCCATTGGTGAAAACAACATGAAAATCGGTGCAGTAGTTTTTGAGTTCATCGCGAACAGACAGACAGACAGACGCGGCGGAGGACTTTGTTTTGAAATATGTAGTGATAAACGACTTAAGGATTCTGTTTTTTTTTTTCAGTGGGAGGTAAGGAGGTAACTAACGTTATTTTCAAGTCACGGGACATGGATTACTTACTTCATCATCCGCCTTGCCTTTTTCCAACCATGTTGGGGTCGGCTTCCAGTCTAACCGGATGCAGCTGAATACCAGTATTTTACATGGAGCGACTGCCTATCTGACCTCCACAACCCAGTAACTGGGTAATACGATACCCCTTGGTTAGACTGGTTGTCAGACTTTTGTGCTTCTGACGACTCGTAACGACTGTCAAAGATCCACAAATGACCGGGACCAACGGCTTAACGTGCTTTCCGAGGCACGGAGGAGTCTCGATATGTGAAAATGGTCACCCATCCACGGACCAACCCCGGCAAGCGTAGCTTAACCTAATGGATCGACCCGAGCGGCTGTTATTACTTAGCCACGAGCTCCTCACATGGATTACTTACTTACTGATGATTAAAAAGTTAAAAAAAATCTAGTTTTTAATAAAATGCTAATCGCAATCAGGACATCGTGTGCAAAACGCCTAATCTATCGGTATCACTGTTGTGACGATAATGTTCTTTGATATCAGCTAATATAATACTGTACGGAATAATTCCTAAGGTGGTATCACCATATTTGCACTGTCATTTCCGTTTTATAAAACAATAATAGATAACTATGCTTTTCCGATAAGAGTCTCCTTTTTAACCGACTTCTTCAAAAAGGAGGAGGTTCTCAATTAAAAAATAAAATACAATAGACGCTGATATATTTAGTAACCTATTCCGCTTGACTATTCTTCAAGAGTCATAAAAACCCTGTAAGAAATCGACACGTGTTTCACCTCTCAACGAGGCATCTTCAGGATGACTATTGACCAATTGCAAACCAGAACGCGACGTGTTACCACACCGCGCCCCAGAAAGCGACGTGTTACCACACCGAGCGCTGGACGCTCGGTGTGGTAACACGTCGCGTTCTGGTTTGCAATTGGTCAATCGTCATCCTGAAGATGCCTCGTTGAGAGGTTTACACACATTACGCAACATAACCAATTTTTTTGGCAAGCATGGTGATTTTGGCAACAACCCCCCAGATAGTAAGAACAGTTAGTTTTTAAGACTCTAATGGTCAAGGTCGGTTTTCAAACTTTCAGATCAATTATGAAACCTGTATAATTAACATCATAGACTACATCATTTCCTTACTTTTTATATCATAGTACGGTTAGGTAAGACCAGTTTATGTTTTTGGGTGGCTAATAGGCCGATAGGCTGATAGGCTGCAACCGCCGCGCCGCCTGATAGTCTTCTTCTTCTTTTCGTGAGGTTAGTGACATACCTGCAGGCGTAGCATGAGCACCGTTTTGCCGACGGAAGAGTAGACAAAAATGACGTTTTCTGTAGGCAGTAGACAGTACGAGACGGCAGCAAAATAGAAAGAGTCAACTGCACTTTTTACGAAATTCACTCTTTTACATAATTCGACTCAGAATTCTTTGTTTTATCATAGGATTTATCGGTTGTCAGTATGATTTTGACAGTAAGGATAGAAAACTTTCTTCCCAAATAGTCTACTTAACAAAAGACCTAGACAAAGATCGTTAGAAATGAAAGACAAAATGACAGATTGTAGAAAGATTTCTACGGTGGATGTCAAAAATGAAGAAACGAACTGACACTTTGTATAGAAAAAGCTATGTCTATTCTTCGTAGAGACAGAAAGCGCCATGCTACGCCTGCTGGTGTCAGAGTTTTAAAGACGCCCATAAAAAAGGGCCTCTTACTGGGCTTCACATGCGATCGACAAATATTTCTCAGGCATGCCGGTTTCCTCACGATGTTTTCCTTCACGGTGTATAAAGCAAATGATAATCATACAATACGCACATGAATCCGAAAAGTCAGACTTAGTGACTTGCATTCCGCCTGGTGATAAGTGGTAACCGCCGCCTAAGGACATCTGCAATATCTGAGGCATCGAAGGTCTGTTACCATCCCAGAGTGTCTCGTGTGCTGGCCGTAGTTACACCGGTACCCAAAGGTACCGTCTGTCTAGGTATAATAAGCCTTCAGGATTCTGCGATATAAACCCTGACATTGAAACTTAGGTATATTTTATACACATTTTTATTAGTGTTAATTTCTTCAATCAATAATCGATCTATAATAATAGTGGGTATTATTATAGATCGATTATTCGTTCACTAATCCATCAGATAATAGTCAATCTACCTAGCCTTTTCCCAACTATATTGGTCGGTTGGGTCGGCTTGCAGTCTAACCGGATGCAGCATAATACAAGTGTTTTACATGGAGCGACTACCTATCTGACCTCCACAACCCAGTAACTGGGTAATACGATACCCCTTGGTAAGACTGGTTGTCAGACTTTCGGGCTTCTGACGACCCGTAACGACTGTCAAAGATCCCCAAATGACAGCCGGGACCAACGGCTCAACGTGCTTTACGAGGCGCGGAGGAGGGGTGACCATCTTTACATATCGAGAGATATGTAAAGATGGTCACCCATCCACGGACCAACCCCGGCAAACGTAGCTTAACCTGACGGATCGACCCGTGCGGCTGTTATTACTTAGCCACGAGCTCCTCCCATCAGATAATAGTAAAAACAATATTTGCGCCCTGGGGAAAGCCCATGACCTGACTTGAACTTGTTTCCGTTTTTATGGCCGAATATATGTATGAAGATATTATTTTAACAAATTGCTATCATTACTCCTTCGGTTTTTTGTTATATCTTCTTTTCTAACTGCGAATTTCTGGATTTCTGTTCTAGAATCATATGTATAATTGTATATGTACTAGTCATTATTTGGAGAAGGCTATACTTAGGTTGCCGCGTGTTGAGTTAGTTCTCGTTTCGATACTCAAATGAAACCAAATATAGATAAGTAACTTGTGGGTTTGTTAGGAAATGGTTAACTATTCCAGTAGGTACTTAGGTACTTTGTTGTTAGGTGTCCAAGAGTTCATCTACCTCCCATTTATGATCCTTTTTACAATACAAGGTCTTGATACACTGTTTAGGTTTTCTTTTTTTTTCTACATACTTAGATATTTTGTAAGTAGGTAGTCTACATAACGACTTCATGTCTCAGAATGATATTCTCTAGCAACAAATAGGGAATTAGGTCAGGGAGTCGGCTCAGGCAGGTAATCACAGCGTGTGCCAGTTCAATCCAAGGTTGAAGCGTGGTCCATATGATAACGCGCATACAATCGTTGACATTGTTGTAAATTGTTTAATTATAGGTAAGCGTCGTTTTATTATGTAGCTCGTTCATACGTGCTTTATGTGCTATAAGTGAGCTCAGGCGATGCAGTTGATAGGTATTTATTTTGTTCTAGATTATCAGTTTAGCTAAAGATCCAGGAATGCCTTGTTGCAAATTTGAAACACCTAAACCATCCTGATAGAAATCGACTACCCTTTTCAAACGGGTATTCTTACTAGTAACTATAAGGACGCTACTGGCCATAGTCTTGACACCATACATAGGGTCCATAATCCCTTATCAATACAGTCCTCAAAGATGTGTCCAACAGTTAGCAGAAATATTACGTGAAGAAAGGGCCCTTGGTCTAACCGACCTCCAAAGATCTATGTTTACTTGGCGAGTGATTCAATATTGACGTCTGGCCACCTTTTTGAATCGCGGTGTTTTAAGATTTTCCGGAGGATAGTGACGCAGTACATGCCCGTGGAAAAATTTCTAACCGGGCGAAGCCGCGGGCTTTAAAAAATCATATAGTACCTAGCCTATTAAGATATATGTAAGCACTTGAACAAGGAACAGGGGACACAAAAAATTGTATTCTATATGTAAATAAGTCGCGCACAACTCTGACAAAGTTTGAAGGAAACCATACCACCACTTTTGCAAAGAGTTGGCTTAGCGATAACAACACCATTTACGGTCAACGGAGTCATGTTTTTCTCAAGAAAAATATCGATGGAAAAAATTGCCAAGTCATAAAAAGGGATAGTTGCGAAAATTAAGTAAGTCAAGTAAATTACGTTAGCCATAGTGAGTAGATAAACGCGTGACATACCGTTCGCAGATTTTTTTCCATGCAGACACAGATGGGTCACCTCATTGTAACGATATTTTTACTGAAACTACATGTAGATTGCGCGCTGACAACGCATGGATAAGAGAGTGTGCAGTCTCGGTTGAGTAATAGAATGTACACAAGTGTAAAGCGTATTAACAATTGCATTGTATATTACAGAATGGCGTCTTGGCGATCATTTCGTAACCGTAATATGCTCGATTAATTGCATGCTCCATTTTCATGGCAGATAGTTTTAAGTGAGCCTTTAGAGTTGAGAAAACAAACATTGTGTCATTCATTACAAGTACTAGAGGTGGGACACTGTGAAGAAACAGCCAGTTTTTAAGCAGCAGCTAAGGAATGCAGTTTGTGTAGTTTTTGTGTTTAAAGATCATGCTGGCGTAATGTCACGTGATATGTAATGATCTACATGTAATATTCAATGTAAGATGAACGGACCTGTTTTTTGAGTTCTGCGAAAAAGTGAAGATGGTGTTACAGACCTATTTTTGGGGATATTGAAGCTTAAAAGTAATAAGCGGTAAATTACCTTACTAGATTAGGATTATAAAATTAATAGCGATGTGTATCGACATTATTTTTGTATTGCTAATCCGTGACTTTCTATTGCTCTATTAATACTTAACGAAGTTTATTAGAAACTTAGAAAGGTATCCCTTGGTATAACTAAGAAGAGAGTTCCAGAGTCGGTTTATTTTTTTAGAAAGTTAAACTGTTGTCATATGGGACCAGACACAGCCTAGCTACTTCCGGTATTGTCAAATTGTAGCTGTTTATACAATAGGTTAGGTATACCCCTGCCTCTTGAAGAAAGGTGTAAAATTTATCAACAAAACCAATTTCACAACAAAATACCACTGTGGGTTCTGTGAAAAGCATCAAAAATTATGATCAGATAACTGTTTCTGCATTCAATGGAGAGTTCCATAAGAAAAGATGTTGTTAGCTGTCCATAAACAATGAGACATAATAACAGGTATATTATTTGATTCCCTAAAGCACGAAAATCCGTCTGCTTGACCGAGTGCAGCTGATTTCATAAAGGGCGTTCCCCTCCGCGGCGCGGGGTGATGTAGGTGACAAGAGTAAAGCGGTTTTTAACTAATAAAGTAATTTGTGATGTTGGCTGATGATTATTATTTGACAGCGCATTACACTACTGAATAGGTACAATCATTAACAATCCAACATGTAAATAGTAACAATACTTGGCAATATTGTTACAGCTGTGCGCAGAGTTTTCGGGGTAACCAATAATTATATTTACGGAGATGTAAATAATCGAAACATGTTTGCTATTAAAGAATACAAATAATACAGGGAAATACAACTGCTCATCCTAAATATAATTACCATGTCATGCGCTATTCTAAAATAACAAAATGTATTGCTTTCCAAAAAGTTAAAATGAATGGGGAGTAATCAAATCAGAATACATTAGGTCCAATACCGATATCCAAAATCCAACAATACTTCCTACTCAAATACCATTTACAGACAAGCTTGTGTGCAGATTTCACGCCGCCCGCTACTAACTTACGCCAGGTGTACATCACGACGTAACAATTACATAAAAATGGCGTTCACATCGGGCCGTCGTCGACCGCGTTTCCTCGTCGATCGTGTAAACTTTCACGAAATCAAACAAAGAAATAGCGAAGCGGCTCATTTGCATCATTCCCACGCGGACAAAAGAATGACCCAATCTGTTTGGCAACTACAAATGATGTGTTACCCGAAATCCTATGGTCACGGTCTGCCTCCTCGCATGCGACAGACAACGAATTGAGATTTAAATTCTATGTTAGACGATGACCTTTTTATTCTCGAAATCGTCTCTCTCATGACCCTGATCGAGTCGGCTCCCGAACAATGTGATCGGGCAATTTATTCGTCGATTTTATTTTCGTAATTAACGTTTCGTTTTACGCAACCGTGTCTTCACTTTAATGAAGCGCTTATGTAGTTTCTACTTACCTATTATAATACTTTAGTTTATACGTTAGTTGGTACGGCTTCCTTTTATTATGTAGCTAGATATATAGTGTTATGAGATTAGTGCCGGCTGTGTAATGAACTATCGATCGCTTTATCAAATACCGATTATTTATTTTTGTATAGTCTTAGAGATTGTTATAAGAATCCCAGTAGATTTCAGTATTCAAATTCATATAAAATCCCATGCATAGTTCCATAACGAAGGGTTCTGGACGAGTTGCGACCAACGGCTCCCCGCGACCTTCCCAGGTCGTCAGTCCAGCTAGTGGAGAACCGTCCCACGCTTCACCTTCCGGTCCGTGGTCGCCCTTCGAGAACGCTCCGTATCTTGTGAGTGCAACAAAGTTGAAACAAATAATTATTTATTATAATAAATATGCGTCATCAATATTAATAAGTACTACAAGTTACAGTCTATGTTTTATCACTTTCACACTTTAGGTGATTAATGAATGCTCAAGCGTGTAAACTAATTAAATTATTCAATTTCAGATTAGGTGGAGTCCTTTATTTGGACCAACCATATTGATATATTTCTAGAAAACCGTAAAGGTAAGCATTAAAACACATCAATTTACCTACTTACTTCAATAAGGTCGAAGATCTCCGACTTTAATCAAGCCCGGCTCAAATTAATTTGCATATAAAATGCAATAAGCGAACGTGGAGTGACGACTGATAAATGTGGTAATGAAGAAAACAATGAGTTAAGGACTTTCTATTCGCGCGTGCGTCTACCCCCCCCCCCTCTCTTGTCCCCTTGTGGTACCTAACTGCCCACGGAGAAAGCCTTTGACCTGCACCTCCACAGGGCTTGTTTACTACGATGCAGTATTTGTGGCACTTTTGCGTGCCCATGGCACGGTCGTGCATAAATTGCGCTTCTATTTATAAATTGACATTTTAACAGCACCCCTACTAGCTGTAATTGAAAATAAACGAAGATAGACACAATTTTCCAGTGTTGTGATGTTCTCTTGAACAACCCACGTCTCAAATTGAAAAGGTTTTCAATAACATTTTTCGCTTACTTCCAAAAGTAGGACCCAAACCACAATCTTACCTTCAAGAAATCCATAAAACTTACCTCAATTCTCATTCAAAACAGCAACATTAAAGTATGTTTCTATGATTGTAAAGTGTAGTAAACACACTAAAGGCAGCTAGCGCACCGACGAGGTCGGGCAGTCCCGTTGTGCGCGGGAGTTGGGTCGGGCTAACGGGCGCCGGCTAATGAGAACGGAGCGACTCAGTTATGCAGATGCCGGCTGTGCACGTTCAACGTTTATCTACAGCTTGTTGGCTTGAATCGCACTGTGATTTACCTAGACCTGTTGTTTGTAGTGTTAGGTAATGCTTTAGATTCAGCTAATAAAATGACTAAACGGTTGGTGTGGCTTAACAGTTGTGTTAGCCAAGAAATTTTGGGTATTCAGCAGATCATTATAGACTATACTTATCATGAAACGAATTCTATGCAAGCTTCCTAAAGATACACAATAACACACATACTGAGATCTTGACACTTATGAAATTAAAACCCTTCGATTTTCTAAAGGCGTTAGTTCTTACTTTTTACCCTTAGTTAACAAAACAACCACACTTATTAACCATAATCAAAAATGATTTCCACATAATAAATTAATTATTGAAACTGGTATTCCCATTGGTTCTATATATAATCGGGGACGGGCGGTATGCGCCAGCGCAGCGTACCGCGATTCGCGCCGTTGACGTTGAGTAACCGCCACAGTGTGTCACCACCTTCACGGGCCGCTGCTTCCTGACGCCTTTCGTCAGATAAACATTAGAAGCAATTGCTTTGTTTGGCTTATTAAGTTAGTGCGATACTTATTATAGTAGCAGTCGAGTTGGAAAGAAATGTAGACCAAATTGTGGACTGGAAAGGTGGAATGAGTGATTCTCCTCATGGTTTGCGTGGTTGAAGCGTATTTTTAATAAAGAGCAAAAACAAAAGCGGAGCCAAGTAGCTAATAGCAAATCTTAATAAAAATACAAACAGGCTTAAATAAAACTAACATTGAATTTACAGTCTATGCAAAGAAACTTAATAAGGGTGTTTAGTCCGAAGTAAAAGAAAACACAATTAAAATACCGTTTTCTAAACCCAAAATAATCACACATCATCTATAGCAAGCACTAAGGATTACCACGAACATAAACAAATCAACAAACAGCACATTTACGGAAAATACAGCGCTGCTGGTAAACCGAACAAAGAGCTGCATTTCTTTGGCCGTTCCCCTCGATTCTCAGTTCGTCCCTCCGGCAAAACCGATCGGGCCAGACCATCGGCTCGCAAGGAATGCTTTCAGTGACTAATAGCCCAACCATTCGCAGGCTAACGCTTACTTGTAGCATAGTAATCTGTAAACAGTAGCGCAACTTCGTTGTGTTCATGAAACAACTACTGAAGACACTTCATCAGAAATTAACCTCCGGTTTTGTTTGAAAGCAAAAGTTTGTGAATGTGCTGTCAAATTTTGTGTTACCTAACCTATGATTGGCCGAAATAACACTAACCAATCAATTGAAGTAGGTACCTATCACCCGTACAATTGCTGATAAACAGGGTTAAAGACAGACCCAGTGATCGCTGTGCGGGTAAGATGACGCCACAATCTTTTCTTAGTGAAACTAGCTTTAGCATCCGCGGCGGCCTATGTGCGTGCGCCGATATCAGTTACTTATTCGCAGTGTCAATACTGTTATCTCTATTTACTGTGCTTGTTGCCAGTTGTAGCCCACTTTAGAAGGGAAATACTGCCATCGAACTTCCTTGCAACCTAAGGTCGCAGTGTGAGAGTTGACAAAAAAAACATATTGCGAATGCGTACTCGTATTACATAAGATGGCCTTTGTAATTTTATTTTACATAATAGCCGTTTTGTCACACGTAATCTTTAGCAAGTATTGGTGGAACTTTACTCATCATAAAAATGTTGTTGCCCAAAATTCTCTAACATATTTTTAACCAACTCATAGTGAAACGAGTTGTTACGTGTGCAAAGAAAATTATATAAAATCTACATAAGTAGTTAATATTACTAAGGTAGTTTCCATTTTTTTACGCAAAAAAATATCAACCCAGGAATAGTGCCGTCTCTGTCTAACTAAAAACAGAACTAGGTACCTACATTAATAAATGTTCACCATACTGAAATGTATTTACCAAATTTTCCTACAATAATTTAGATAATTGCACGTCATAAGAATATAGAAACGCGTAAATCGAATGATTTATTTGTAACTGGCCTTGCAGAAAGCCGTTCGAACACAAATATATGTAAGCCGTCGGTATTGGCAACCGTGACGAATGACTAACGAATATATAAACAATAATTGAGCTGTAGGCAGGTACACATAGTCGATATGTGGCTGACAGATATGGACTTGCCCCTACCATTATGCCGAGGTATGGTGCGAGCCGAAGCCGATAAATATGTAAAATATTATCTATATTCCGAGCCATTTATCGAGATCATTGAGCAGTCATGACGACGCAAAATAAAGTAGTGGTAACTGCATGGTTGCTGTACTTTTGTAGGACCAGTGCTGCTAACCCGCGTTGGCGTTTTTTAGGACATTGCTCAATTAAACAAGTAATACAAATGCATGGGAAAAATGAACCAGAAGATTTGGTTTAAATAAGATGTGTGTTTGTTTATACCTAAGAACATAGTTAGCAATCTTTCGAGGAAGACTATTTTAAGACCAAACCAATCGTAAATAGCAAAACCTAGATCTCCTTGAATTTTATCCGTGATTTAAATCATAATTTACAATTGCATCTCAATAACAAAATTTGTGCAAAACCAAAGTCGTCGTCATAATTTGCTTATTTGCACGTTAAAGATAAAGATCAGCTTATGTTTAAATTAATGTTAGATATCAACCATTATTTACATTACAAAACTAGTAAATACAGGGTAAACTAACAAATTATAAGTAACTCAAGGAATAATTAAATTTTTACTTGCGCCTTTTTTTCAGACTGCGTCATTGCCAACATTTTGAATTAAAATGACAGTTCCGAAAGGTGAAATTTGAATGAAAATGACAGTTCACGATGACGGAAAGGAATTCGATTGATTTGCTTAACAAATTCACCCTTGACCATACCTGCGTATTATATACCTACTTAATAAATAAACTGAAATTTAAGCATCGATACGTACTGGTAGTGGTAATTGACTATTGCACCGGCAAGTGAAATGAAAGTAACAATCGTTTGCTGAAACGTCTCGGTGGAAGGTAATCTAATCGCGCCAACATTACACAATGTTGCTCCGAAACTAAACAACTAATCACCTGTGCACGTTGTTTGAATAATTTTGATCATAAGTAATTTACTGAAAAAGTTATAATCACTCATACGCTCTCTTGATGCTAGATTGTTTTTTTTTTTCATTACACTTAACCTAATAAGACACCTAGTTTTATATACTTTCTCTAATTTCACCGTAGGCTACATCTATCGCACGAACTAATAAATATGATTATTTTTTTGAACTTCTCAATTAATTCTTAGTTAAGTGAAGTCGATCAACAAGGAAGAACAGTCAAAATAATGTGCATCAAACATTCGTAAGTGAAAACATCGTGTAATTTCATACACTGCGTGTTAGAATTGTGTAGTTTGAACATCTATTGTTAATTTTCTATTCTCTATTACAATTATTTGCTTCATGGGGAAGTAGGAAATAGTGCGAAGCGCACGTATAAATAATATAGCGTGACTTTCTCCGTTTGTTTTGATGCGAGCAGTGCAGGCGCGGGCGCACGCGGTGGCGGGCGGTGCCGCGCTTGCACACTAGTGACACAAGTAGGTACTACAGCTCATAACAGGAACACGAACACGAACATTGCATAAACTACCACGTACTACAGAAATATTAACAAATGTTCACATGCATTTTAAACAAGTTTTGCTTCAATAAGTAATTTCAGCGCTCGTTATGTAATACCCAGAAACAATAAATTAGTACCTCCCTACCTTGCATCGCTAGATCATAAAATATGGTAAATTACTCATTAATAGTACAAAATACAAAAGAGACTATACTAACTCTTCATGATATTGTCATGTTAATTTGGATTTTATATATAATTGTCTCTATGTAGGTATACCTACACATTTGCGGAATACTCAATAATATGTTGTTATAGAAAATGAATTTCTGAGAAAATACCAAAAATCTGTACTATTAGTTTTCACATGAACGATTTGTTAAGTTCATGAAATCCCCCCGGAACCAAATCGAAATCCAAACATTGCAGTAAAGAAGTAACGCGACGGTCGCGGCACCGTTACGTAAACGCGGATTGTCAAAATGTCGCAAGCGCACAGCTCGCGTAGGCCGCACTCCTTGCAACCGACGCAACCGACAAATCGCTGGGAAAGCACCATAATTCCGCCAATCACACGGGAATCTCAACTATGCCAGCTCTGATGTCCAATTCACCGCGTTGTAAATATAGTATCGATCCCTGGATCAAAATACTGTCACAATGCCATAAAATAAATTTAAAATAACCGAAAATAAAGACTTGTTTACGTATTTGAAGTATGTAGTACAACTTTGAAACGATCGATGCTATTGAAGATGCAAATGAACGAATTATGTTTCATATATTTTAATGACATGCGCGTTCAAAGCGGATACAAAAATGTACACAGACCTTCACTCTGACATTCGAATCCATCAGAGATTCTCGTTTCGACCGTGTACAATACTGAGGTCTACGTTAGGTATAATATAAGTAGTAATTCCCCAATATGAACGGTAAATGACCTTGTTACAGTTATAAAATGTCATGCTCGTGTTTGAGCAACCCGAACTGGTTAGTGCTATCGTAAACAAAAAATGTGAGACAAAGTTGTGTGTACCTATGTATCAACTCAAAGATTTAATACGTTACTTTTAAATTGAAATGCTAATATTTTTGTGTTCTCTTCGAATTAATTACGGGAGGAAAATGTTTGACGTCAACAATTTTGGAGATTACTATATTATGCCGACAAAACGGAATGTTGCCTTTTAAAAAAAAACTATACTTTATATATTTATTTTTATTTTTTATTTTCACAATTATTAGGTATTTTATTTATTGTATTTCTTTTTTTCTTTTCAATCAGTTTTTTAATTTATTAAGTTACTCTCGTGGGTCAACTCTCGACACTCGTGGGTTGCAGCTGAAAATCAGCGTCAGGTGGTACACTGTGTGTTGCCATCTGACAATATGCTGAGCTGAGGCCCTTTTGGCATTGTAATGACTGTTTTCTGTTTTTTTAGTTTTAAGGTGTATTTTTGTGTGACAATGCCAATAAACGCATTTTTCTTCTTTTCTTCTTACTTTCTAGACGAATTCCGTGTCACCAAATAGTACATTGGCGCTCCAAAATCGGAGTCACAAATTGAACAATGAACGGCGGCGACGCGGGACCGAAAAGAAAATTAATTTAGGTATTGGTGTCGGTCGGCGAACCCGCGATTGTGAAACGCTGAGCGATTGCGCTCAGTACTGTTTGTGTAATACACCGGCACAATGCGCCACCAAATCAGCTGGCCCTCGAAAATGTTCACCTGTGTTGAAACAAGCCTTCAATAACAGCTATGCGTCAATCAACAACCTTCTGCTTCAGCATTAAAACTTACTACATATTGAAGCAAGTTTTAGTTGCTAATTTTCAGGCAGTGAAATAATTAAAAGATCAAAACAGCATTAAAACACTAAAGGATATCAATTAAATACGGCAAAAATACAAGTAGACTCGACATGGCGAATCCGCAAAAATATGGAACATTCAATTGAGCAAAAATGACAAAAATCGTGGAACAGAACACTCGAGCAAAGTTGGTAATTGGGAGATGAGATCTCGTGGAACGTGGCCCGAGGCGGCATGAATGAAAGCCGCTCACTGACAGCACACTATGATCGGCCCGGCCCAGCCACACACCAAATAAACACCGACCTCCTCGATATGCCATCCATACAATGCGCGTTATACACTTCTCTTCCCACACGCACCTTCCGTCCAGCCCGCCATGTATGAAATAAAAAGCTCGTCCATGTATGAATCAACAGTCGATTTGTGCGCGTTAAGGATATCGACATCCGCCGAACGAGTTTTTCCAGTCCGTATCATCGCAATATCACGGTTATTATTGAAACGCGCGCTGCGGTCGCGACAGGTAAGTAAAGCATTTATCACGGGAAATATTTACCTACCTAGTGCAGCGTTATCTTATACCACACACAATTTAGGGGAGATTGGACGCGCTTTATCGTTTTAACTACAAGTCGACCGCTTTTTGATAAAACTTTAGAAATTAATTATTTGTAGTCTGCTTTGAATAAAACAATGTGCATCTTCGTACCTAAGTTTAAAAAACACTGAATAAAATAAAGTTGACGACGCGTTTTCCAGATACAAAATATGGTTTAGAAAGTTCATTGTAGTAAGCATAAGTCCATTTGATTGTATCTCGGTGAACCATACCACTTACGGTACATACGGCTCGTTCGTGGGCAGAGAAATTTGGTAACACAAATATTAAGCCACAACCAGTTCACAACAATTGAAACGGCGATTTGAAAGACACGGCGACCAATCCGTCACGGTTCTTGTGAGCGCCGCATTCTGTGCCTCCTCCTAACAAACAACATCTAATATTTCGACATTGCACACTGTTATTTTTATGCACAATGTAGGTATGTATAAGAGTTAAACTACTCCACTAAGATATCATGACGAATAATGGCGGGTTATACCAATTCCTAATTGATTCCAAACAAAAACCAACAAGTAAATAAAACACGTTGTTTTCAAACATCTTTTTATTTAATTTATATTACACCTATCTATCATTATCAAGATGTCCGCTGTTAGACGAAGGTAACATTTTTTGCCCTTACTTAATAATTAACAAACAAAAATCCGCGAAGTTCAAAGTATTACCATGAAATCAACTGTCAGTTCCTAAATATTATGTTTCCTCAGAGGAACCGTGCACGAAAAAGCCCAATACAACTCTCTATTCTGCGTTCGCGATTTATTGGCCAAACATGTAAACAAAACACGAGTTTTAGGAAAAAAACTAATGCCTAATAACATAAGGTTCGGATTGCGCTACAACTACATATTTTTTATGACTTTTTCAACGGTACTAGTCAGTCTAGAATCAATTTTATTTATACGTCAATAAAGTTTATTTTTGGTTAAGTGGAAATAACATCCATAATGGAAACAAGAATTTAAATAGACCTTACGTTCAAAATACCTTATTGCATGACTATTTCGTAAAATCATGACACTTGATGCCAATTCTAACTTAGAGAGATTGATGATTCTAATTATTACAATTCTTTCAATACATATTCGGTCGCGAATCATATTTTTATCAACAAACAATTCCGACGCGCAAATTGCAAAACACGTAAGAAAGTTTGAATATCGCGGATTCTTAGCGCCTTCCCCTTAACAAAAATCGCATTTATTTTCTGGTAATATTTAAATTCACAAAAACATAGAACATCTGAGTAAAAACCGCTGTTCCATTGATACAGGTATAAAAAAATCTATTATATTTTTGAAGGGCCTCTGGTCCACGACTGGTCTGGTGCTCACAACTGCTGAGCATAACTAGCGAAATGCTGGTGTTCCTATTATAATTATGTACAGCTCTGCCTATCTTTCAGGGAATACTGGACTGATAATATGATAAGTTTGCCCCAAGACAACAACCAAACAGACCGTTTCCTACATGTTTGTCATTAAAACACAAAAATGCACATACTATTATTTAAATTAAATTAACTTAGGTAAGTGTGCTCAAAAATCAGAAAATCTAAATGCTCACAAACAGGCGCGATATCGCGCCAGTTTGCACGAGGCTTCAAAGTATCAAGTTTTATGGTCCCTCCAATATTTCACTTACCATTAAATCAATTTGGCTTAAAAAATGCTTTCGTTGTCCAGGTACCAATAGTTTGCACAACATTTCTGCCAAATCGTTCATGTACTCTTTTAAGTTGCAATCTTCATCTTTTTCTCTATCTATTGTCGTATTTGTGTATTTTACTAAAAAGCGGGCTAAATCACAAGTTTTACTGGAATTTGGTTTTGAAGAATTTGAAGATTTTTTAAGAATTTTTGAAGAATTTTGAAGAATTTTTGTAGATTTTGTGTCCTCATTATTGGTTGACGTCAAAATATTTTTCAAGAGGCTGCTATTAGTAACGTTCGTTACCAGATTATCGCCAATTTGATCTTTCTGTTTTATTTGTATGTTTGGTAACATATCAGGTCCCACGAACTCTATGTCATTTAAATCGTCATCGATTCGATAATCATCGTTCATTTCCTGGTCCATTCCTAAATTAACAAATTTTTCTGTAACACTCCTACTTATTTGTATATTTGATAAAATATCAGATTCCATGTACACTACGTCATTTGAATCGTCATCGATTTGATAAACCTCGTTTATTGTCTGGTCCATTCCTAAATTCACAAATGTTTCTTTAGAATCTGTAATGCTACTGCTACTTTCATAACCCTCCATATTTGGCAGAATACTCATAGGCTCTTCTCCTGTTTCCTGTGTGTAGTCCTTAATTACTTCTATAACACTATTTTCTTTTACTTTTATTAATTTTTCAACGCTTGAACCACTTTGTGTGCATGGAAATTCTCCAAACGCTGAATCAACGAAATTACATGACGAAGCAGATAATGCCGCTTCAGGTATTTTAAACATAAATCGGTCAAGAAAGTCAAGCGTCCCATCCAAATATTTAGACGTTTTATCATGGTTCAGAATCATATCCTCTGTCACCCTTCCATTAAGGAGCATATACTTTAATTTAAAATAGTTATGTTTTATAGAAATCCACTTTCTTCTACAATAATTAGCTGAAAAGAAAAGGAAAAAGTACAATTTATTAAATCGCTTATTTGCTGATAAATCAAATATCTATAACAATCATAAAATGTTGGTGCTTTGATTAGATTATAAATGTTCAAGTATTATTTGCGTCGAGCGTACAATCGACCGGATGTCAGTGGTTACATTACCAGAGTTAGCTGGCCTCTTATTATAAAACTCCGTGCTACGCTAGGCCAGCTCAAGGTCAAAGTGTTACCACCGACGACGAAGTGCCGCCAGTTGTTACAATTTGAGCAGTGGCAGCGGGGTAATTTTGTAACATTCATAAAATGACAATTGATCGCAATGGGTTTCATTTTGACAGTTCAGACACGTCCATTGCGTTATTTACGTTGTTGAGCAGACATACTTTTCAAACCTATGAGGCAATGGAAAAGCAATATCCTTCAAACTCAAACTATACCATTTATGCCTGTAAATGGTTTAAATTAAATAAATGCTTTGAGTTGTCAAGGAGTCGGTCAGTCAGAAATATGAAGCTAGTTGCCATTCCAAAGCGTAGTAGGTACCTAAGGAGAAAAACGGGCAAGAAACTCCACAAATACTCTTCGTCTCAAAACTTCACAAACAAACTCTCAAAACTCTCGGATTGTCATTCAAAGTGTGTTACGCAATTAGGGAGCTGGCCCAGTGTAGTACGGAGTTTCAATAGAATAAGAGTTCAGCTTAGACTGGTTTTGTTACCTACGTGCGGCCTACTGTACATTTCAATTTGGTTAAAAAAAAATGCGTTTTATCGTTTCTTAGGTAATTTAGAATTATGAAGTCAATAATTTCGTTAAAAATGTGAATAACATAATTATTATGATCCCTAAAGTCCGCAGCGAAAACTATCTAAAGTCTGGGCCGGTGTGAAATCAAGTCATAAGCGCGGTCTGTTCGTAAGCGAATTTGACGTGCACACGTGAGTACATGCGGGCAAAGCTTGGAAGTAGTTTAAAAATACCGGTTAATACCGGTTTATTTCGCATTTCCTCCGAACTTTTCTAAAGAACGCGAACGTTTTGAGACCTAAATTAACCGGTTTATTCGACGAGCGACATGTCAGTAAAAGCTTTGCTACTTGTGACTACTTATGAGGATGCCGCTCTGAATAAAAACTGAAGTATTAACCGGTTTTTTTTGCTCTAAACCGGTAAAACCGAAAAAAAACCTTTATACCTATAATTCTCTTCCAAACAGCGGTTTAAAAAAAAAACGGTATTTGCGAAAGAAACCGAATGTAAAGGTTTTCGCGTCAAGTAAGCACATCATACCGGTTTGAAAACATAACCGGTATCCGCGCCTTGTTTGCGGGCTTGCGGGCCGGGCGCGGGGCGCGGGCGGCCGTCTCTGTCGCCATAATAAACAGAATAAACACGACTGCACGAAGAACGCCATGGTAATCTTTCGTAGAATTATCAATCATAGCGGCCTAGCCGTAAAAACGTGTTACAGTTAAAGGCAAATTTCACCAATAATACTGAACTTACTGAACGCGATCAGTACACCCAAATCGCGTTCAGTGTCAATATTCCACAATAAAAATTATATTGACAGCTTTTAAACGCGGTTTAGATGTGCTGATCGCGTTCAGTTTCATAGGTGAAATTCGCCCTTAATGAAAAAATGGAATTGAATCGTAAAGTTAAAACAAAAGGTTTAAATCCTATTTTAGCAATTCAATAACTAAGCGAACAATTATTATGAATAAATATGACATTGTTCACATACCTGGGCTTCTAACTTTCGTCGATATTTCCCGCCAAGTTTCCTTTTCTATTGATAACGTATCGAAAGCGTCTTTATTTTCATATTGTTCCATCATTTCGATAAATACTTTATCTTTTTTTATCCACTTCCAGTTCCATCTTCGTTTGGGAGGCATATTTAGAAGATAAAAGTTAAAATAGGCGAGCGTCAAAAATTGCTGGCGTGTAATACGTGCTTTGCTTATGACAATGTGCGGGGGACTGAATGGCGACGCGCGGGGAGTCCTGCCCGCTCGCTAGCGCCCCCCCCGCTTCCCATCTTTCCCTCGGCACGACGACGACAGTGTGGCGCGGAGAATGACGCGCGCGAGCCGCGACTCGCAACGGGTGTCGGGGGAGGCGGGGGGGGGAGGCGGTCGGCGCGTGGCGCTTGTTTCATGATACCGCATTCAGATTCACTGCGCGATGTTCCATCATAAACACAAACTTATTGTTTATATTTGTATTCTGTAGTAAGAACATTATTACCTAATCATTTAGGAAATAAATATTATTTGAAGTCAGTTTTTTTTGTCACTATTACGACGTTTTATGTCAGATAATGATGTGATAATAAATTATCACGAATGTTTATGGTGCACGTTGTAAGAAGTTTTTACTTGTTAGGTATAAAATTATTTTGAGTTATTCTAAAAGAATAACTCAAAATAATTTTATGTTGAAAATGATGTTTTCTAATTTTCATAGTTAGCTTTTATAATTTTCATAGAAATAAGGTGATAAATTAAGTCAACACCTCTGTGTAATCCATGCGGGAATCGAATCCAAGACACGAAGCCCCGCTGTCAATCGCTCTGCCATTGCGACAATCATATACATTCAGAATACCAAAATACTCTACGACTTTCGTTTTGTCTGTACCTAAGTAGGTAAATACCTATCAACAGCACAAATCTTATATGCATTGCACACCCAGACCAATTATCATTAGGTCATACAAGTTCGATGCGGGAATGGAGCCCGGAACCCGTAGCATACTGGGGCCGGCCGGCACTATGAAGGCGATATCCAAAACGCAATATTTTAAATGAGCCAATCAATTGTTTGGTATTTTAATGGGTCTCCACCTATGAAATTGGCGTTTTTTTTTCTCACATATATAACCTCGTCACTTCTATGATTTAAAATATTCGTGAATTATTTGGTATTATATCGAATAATGACCATCATAGACAACTACCAATAGTAAAAAAGCCTTACTACTTACTTATAGTTTTCTTAACACAAAAACTACCTTAAAAATGACTCCTCATTTTGTTAGTAGAAATGACCACAATTTTTTTTTACTTATCCGAAACTTATTTTTGTCGCTTAATCTAAGTGGCATTTATGTTATCTTAGTTTTTAAAAATTAGTGCATAAAAGTTTTAAAACATTAGTGTTCATTAAGAAAATGTTAGTATGAAAAATGCAACTTCTTTAAAATTCCCCATACAAAACGCTGATTTCATAAGTGGGGGACCTAATATTTGTAGTCGAGGTATTCCCGCATTCATTTATGACATTTATGACTGAGAGGATGATTAGACTGAACAAATAACGTCTGTAGTCCGTAGTAGTCGATAGCGATATTGCTGAATGCATTGTAGTTTCCTTAGAATAAAGAGATTTTTTAGAGCAGTGGTGGTCCAGTGGTAACGGCCGCGACGTACGAGTTGTTAGGTCGTAGGTTCGAACCCTGACAGGCGCTTTACTTTGTGTAAATAATTTCATCACCACTCAAAACGGTGAAGGAAAACATCGTGACGAAACCGGCATGTCCTAGAACCAAATATTCGAAGACATGTGTCATGTACCAACCCGCCCTGGGCCTGCGCATGGTGGATGACGGCCTACACCCTGTCACAGAGAGGAGGCCTGTGTCCCAGCAGTGGGAACATTATAGGCTGATTATGTATGGTTAAACTAGTGATAAAATCCAGTTGTGTCGGACATGGAGCAAGGTACGACGAATTATTTAATTAATGTTGTACAAGATCGTAGTTGAATGTGTATGTGTGTCGAGTGTGTGTGTGTATTTTTCAAGTTGAAAAAAAAAAACAATTTATCTTAAAAATAAAAAGCATAGTATTTTACAATTGCGCAACGCACTTTTGAAACTGGCTATGCACAATTATACCTACACGTATACAGGTGCCTCTTTAGTACAAAACTGAAGTCAGAGTAAAAGCGAGCTACGCGTTTTATTTTTTTTTTTTAAATCTCTTCTTCGCGGGTTGCCGAAGAAGACGGCCTCCTTCGACACCCCCGCGAAGAAGAGAAGTTGGAGTATTCGCAGGACCAACAAGGGTGTTAAAAATAACTTTCATTAAGCTGGTGGTACGAATATTACCACTAATAAAACTTTTATTAAATGTGTAGGTAGAAGCAGAGGGTGTGTCGCGTCATCGCGTGGGCCGCGTAGCTCTCGTAGCGCCTCGTAGGGCAGTGACGTCAGAGTGACGCGCGCGCCTACGACCGCTACGATTCTGCGTAGGCAAGCTCCTCGGTAACAGGAAGGCGATAACTATTCAATTTGACTTCCACAAGTTTCACGTGTATTTTACCGCTTTCATGTTCTTAGAGTTCTTTGGACTCAATATAAAATATTCCGTGTAAGGTTACACGTAAATACAACACTGGAAGTAATGTCTCTTGTATAATGTGCATCTCATTAAGTTTTTATAAAGAATACAGTTAAGCAGTCATAAAGAATGATTAAATATTTCTTAACTGAATATTCAATTAATTAGGGACACTCGGAATGCTTTACTCCATATAAATATCCAACGTTCCGGGTTCCGGGCACCGAAATTGACAGACTCGATAATGCATAAATTGTTTATTTCTCGAAAGCGTTTTTATTTATGACCACAAAAAGCAATAAAGTAGCGAGCAAGTGCGCGCTTTATTAACCTCTGGTGTACGGCACGGCGCGCATTCCGGCCTCAAACCTGTCCCAACGGGTGAAATCAAACACTCGCGAGTTAAGGAGCACCCGCGCTCGGTACATTGTCTCATATTCTATTAACACAACAACTCGGCCGTGTAATAGTTGTTTGTATCTCAGTAAAAATCGCGGTGGATGAAGCCGAGTGGGCGCGATCTATGTAAATGCCTACACGCTCGGTACGCTTTCGAGATGATATCAAAGATGACGCGGGCGCAGAATTGACATTCATTGCTTTTATGATAAAGCGCTCAATGCAATAAAATAATTAACTAAACGAATGTTTTGTTGATGTTGTTATTTGAAATTCAAATTGGATTGATTTGCATTTTCACCTAGTATTATGGACTGAGTGATTAACCGACCCTATAAATATAAAATTTGTTGATTTCAATAAAAATATCAAACACAATTTAAAAGTTTTTAAGTAAACTGCCGATTTACATTGATTTGGAGAAATGATGGGCTATCTACCTAGCTTGACCTAGTACTAGATCTTGACAATCTACTGCTACTAGGCATACGCCTTTACTAAGTAGGTAGGTATGTACTTAAACATATGATGCATTTAAATTATTAGAAACTCTCGTAAATAGGTTAAAATTTAATGTACGACATACACGGCATACAAAAGTGTCACATCTATAAGATTTGCCTCGGCTATGCGTTTCGATGTCAGTGACTAACGATTACAGTCTACTTTACAAACACGCTTCCACCGCAGACTATTGTATATACACATATATCTAATCATTACGTACGTGTGTGTACCTATGTGTGAAAGATACGTGGATTCACTCACCCGAGCTCCAATCATTGTGTTATGTGGCATACAATTAACTATTTATAACTTTTATACCGATTTGTTGTTTTTTATTATCCCAATCTAACATTTTTGGTATGTGTACTAAAAGTGTATTGAAAATCTTCAAAGTGATCTTTGGCCCAAATTATAACAAATAAATAAAAAAAGTAGTAATCATTAATATTTGGAAAACTTATCATCTAGATCAATTCACACATTTTCACCGAATGAACAATATCTGTCTGGCCAAATAACATCGTGGAAACATTTTATCTAAACTCAAAATCCAAATCACATAATTCGCTTCCAGAAAACTTTTGATATTTGTATCATGTCAACCGCCCAAGCAACTAAGAATCATGGCTTTTTACTTTCCCAGATTTCCGCTTAGAAAGGAGCATTAAACGTGAAAAGACATAATATACGTTGCCAGTTTTTGTGTCCTACATAAAGTGACTTTTATATTCTAAGTAATCGGAAAATAAACGATTTTGATACCATTTTTTTTTGTATCAATCGCATTCGTAATAACTGAAACTATTTCCTCGGGCACGCGTAGGTCGTTGACCTACACTACGGCATGGCGTATTTGCGTGGTACTCCTACATAGACCATAAATCAATGTGAAAGTATTTTTATTTACCTCATGTGTAAAATCACATGCTAATTGATATTCAAGAGGGGATTCATTAGGTTTTTTTTACTCAGTAAAAGTTTATTCAACTTATATTTTTTAAATGTTAAAGTTAAGATCCTTTTAGTATTTCCTTTTCTTGGGGTCGACTTCTTTTTAACCAGATGCGGTTAAATATTAGGATTTTACACGAAGCGGGTGCAGTTTGACCTTCACAAACAGTGTAGTTACCCAAGATACTGGTATGGAAGACGTCGTGATATATTAGTTGGTGTAACCTCTATTAAAGGGGCGGATATTAACAGGACGCTAGTCGGCAGCCGGTCATTATAATCTGTCGATCTACATCCTCTGAAGCTACCAGCCTTTACGCTACTGATAGACTAAATATTCATGTCCCAACGTAGTAGGTAAAGAGATCAGAAAATGTCAGCAGCCAGCATTAGATTAAATTGCAAAACGTTTTCGTGGCTAAATGTCATAAAATGAATCTAGTACGATAGTATTCGGCCATTGATGTTCATATTATCCAGCATTTGATAACGTTTACGAATACTCATCGGCTTTTGAGCACAGAGGCTATTACGCGTCAGCTTAATCAACTGATTGAATCGAATGTAAGTCATCCTTGAAATATTTCCAATATGTTAACAGCGCTATTCCTTTACAGTTTAACCAAAGTAAATAAATAGCTATTTATATGAACGAGGAGGTCTTTGATTGCTCAAACGCATTTCCCATACAAGTTGAGGTCGGAATCCAGTCTAACCAGATGCTAAGCAATAAGCACACTTAGCACACTCATAGCTTCCCAAACAACGAATGATAGGGGTCATCCGACCCAACATTTTTTATTTATTATAACACCCGAGTTGTATTCAAGTGATACGCTAAGCACACTTTGCGGTTAGCGGAGAAAAACAAAAGTAGAAGATACCTATACGTCGTCGACTAGATATGTTACATGTGGAGTTCCCCAAGGAAGTGTCCTCGGGCCCTTGCTATTCATTGTATACATTAATGATTTACCAAAATGTATTAAACATCAAACCGTTCTTTTTGCAGATGATAGCACTGTCATAGTCCCATGTGAAAACATACATACTTTCGAAAATGATATTAATAGTTCCCTTCAATCCATAATAAACTGGTTAGAAATAAATAAATTGAAAGTAAACTTAGAAAAAACCAAAATAATGTTATTTTATCAGCGAAAAAATCAAGTGCAACTTAATATTACTTACGAAAATAAAAGGATCGCTGAAACTGATACTGCTACTTTTCTAGGATTACATTTAGACAATCACCTATCATGGAAATCCCATATTGAAACCGTTGCCAAAAAGTTAAATCAATATGCATATGCCCTATACAATTTATCAAAAATAGTAAATGAGTCTGCCGTTCTAGTAGCGTACAATGCATATGTAGTTTCTACACTACGGTTCGGCATTATGTACTGGGGAAATTCCACTGATAGACTCGTCGCTTTCAAAGCGCAAAAGAAATGCCTTAGATCAGTTTTTAAATTAAAATCAACTGACAGCTGCCTACCATATTTTAGAAAATTTAATTTACTTACCATGCCTTGCTTATATATTTATGAGATAGCTTTGTTCGTAAAAACTAATTCGGAAACATTCAAAGCTGTAGAATCTAAACGCCGTAATATGGACATTTGCTCCTACTCACACAAGACTGCCCTTTATGAAAAAAGCATTGTAGGTATGGCACCCAAAATATATAATAAAATACCCAGGTGCATCAGAGAAAAAAATGAGTTAAATGAATTTAAAAAATCGCTGCTGAAATTCCTGACACAGAAGGCATATTACTCAGTACAAGAATACCTAACCGATTATAATTTAAATAAATATTCAAATAAATTGTAGATAAATATGTGCTTTAATAATATTAGTAATATTTTAACATTTTTTCAATTTAATAATAATGTAATTATCTGCATGTAAATCATTTAATATTGTGATACTTATTTTTTAATTTAGTTGTAAGGACATTATAAATAATTAATATTTGTATGCCGCTATCGGCTAGACATGGCGAACTTATATTTTATTATGTACACCTTGTATATTACCTATGCTCTACAAATAAACATTTGATTTGATTTGAATAAATTTTGGCAATTCCATTTATGGTATGTAATGCCAATACTGAACAATAGCGTTACCTACGTCAATGAATATTTATTAATTACCTAGAATTACGGCGAATTTTACAGATAGTAGGTACCTACCTATCTACCGACCTAATTGTTTGCTAATAGTTTAATTATATACATACAAATACCGGGAACGATGAACTGAAAAACAAGTTTAGTTTTTTGTGATGTTACCTACACTTTACGTGTTCGTCACAGGTAGGCCGCACGTCGATGCTGTTGCTGATGAGAACGGCTTAGTGATGAGCAAGCATTTTGCAAGTGCGACAAAACCATTTACGCTATTAGATTTATTGCTATTAAAAAACTTAATGAGTGCGCTTCGACTAAAGTCTTTAGAATTAATACAGTTGGGGCGGACCATACATAAAATTAACATAAAACATCTTAATACAAGTATATAAATTGTACGCGGATTAATTTATTAACAGCCTGTGTTTACCGCCCAGATGAGTTATGGCCTGTGCTAAGTACACAGAAATTTGGAACTAGCAATAGGCATCAAATATTTAATTGAATCATAATTGTGGTTCCAAATTATTAATACGGTGTATTCCGGTGTCCGGGACGGTAAGTCCGAGAATCAAAGCGATGCCGATGTAACTGTGAAGCGTCTGCGTTTGTCGAGCTTGCCGTGTCAATAAACTTGATTCGAAAGTGGAAGACGTTCCGACTTACATAAGCAGGCAACAATGTGCCAGCGCCGAACGCTACGCATAGATTATAATGATTTGTCAACGCAGACGGGTGACGCCACATCAGTTAATTACCTACCTATAGAAATTACGGTAACTGAAGAATATACCACGAGATCTTCGTTAAATAGAACCTTATTTTCGAAACTACAAAATTTTTCCTAGTAACTAAGTATTACAAATGTGGATGCGTTACTAAATAGTCTTAAAACAATTAAAACACCGGAAGAAGAACCGTATTAATAAAATCACTGGGGCTTCAATTAATCCAAACATTCCAAACGGTGAAAATTATTATACCTAAACTCGTATCTGCAGACTAATCTATGGGAATTATACAGAATACACTTCTCGACACGGCCATGGTTCTCCGCGTCAGTCCAGTTATTTGCAAAACCGCTATTTATAGCATTCCCATAAACACAGTCGTACCTAGATCAATCATAATTTATTTTGATAAAACACATTTAAAAATAAATAGGAAAAAGTCTTCAAAGATGTCAAGGAAGTGAAGATAAAAAACGAAATTTGTTTATAATCTAATCTGCAACAATTTCAAAGTCAAATTAATTTTTGTAAGTAACTGTAGGTACCTACTCAAATAAAAACATTCTTATCAAGGCAATAAAATATATCACTACAACTGATATAATTTTATGTATTCCTAATGAATGACGCATTTCGTAATGATAACAAAAATAACATTATTCTATACTTGATTATTGACTTATGTATGTCTAAGAGCAGTACCTAATACATAAGGCCTCGTTCCCATTACGGCGGCCCGCCTGTTTCACCGTCCCTTCCATACAACCGGAAGTGCTATTGCCAATACAATTGACATGGTAACTAACTAGTCTAAAACGTTCACATAAAAATAAATCAGAAATTAATAAAAACGTGCTAATTGAAATTGACACATTAGTAGCAGTTTTTTGTCTATTATTCAGGACCTTAAAGTGTTATGGAATCGGAAAATTCTTGCTTTTGGATGTACACATGGCTACACATCAAGCTATACATTTTCAGTTAATGCTGATCTCGCATTATATAGGATTTTCGTACAATGCGAAGTCAGCGTATTCTGGAAATGCTTATGCTTCATGTGTAGCCGTGTGTACAACGATATACCTAAGTAGGTACGTACCCACTCTTTGTACCTGTGACATGCCGCCAAAATTTTGGGGGCCAAAGCCCCCTTCCCATTCATACAAACCGGTTGCTTAGCCAGAACCGGAACATTATATTTAAGCAGACTTAAATCCAGCTCTATTTAAATTTTCCAAGCATAAATTGCATTATGCCACATGTCACCAAGTTTGTCGGTAAGCGTAATGGAATCGAGGCCTAATAGCTATAACGTCGGCACCTTTCAAAGCCATGTGCAATAAGTTGTTGAGCCTATACGTCACAATAGTGCATAAAAGACTTGCCGACAGAGTCGTAAGCACAATAAGCTATTTCCTTCACTTGGTAAGTACTTACAAAGCAGCGTCAGCACAAGCAGTTTTTTTTTTCATTACTTAGCAATTATGAAAATGAAGTCAGTGAAGCTGTCTATAAATTGGTTTTAATTTTTAAACATTTCATGTTTGTTGGTGGTGGTGTTGAATTGGTTTTTGGGTGACGTCTCGGACTGTAAAATTGTGACTACATTGGTTGTATTGGGTTCCCACCTGTTAAAACGAATGTAAGTGGTAAAAATAAATAAATAAATACATTTTTGTTGTTGAAAAACTTAAAATGAACTAGGTATCATTGACTTCTAAGAGGATGATTGTGGTTCATTCATAAGCACAAACAAGTAGTACCTACCAAACAAAAACTAGTAAAACCAGGTTTTGGGGCGTAGGTTTTCCCATAGTTTAAACGGACTTCGGCATTATAAGACCTATTCTTGATGGGCAATTAGGTGATCTCAGAAAATTCAAAAGCTTTGCTTTACTGCGCTGAACCACTGTAGTTTAGTAGGTGCTTTTAGTACTTTAATTTATCTTGAAAGTAGGTAGTTACCTAGTATCTTGAAGCGAAAAGGGGTGTGGTATAAATAATACGTCTGAATTATAAAATTCAAATGCTTCATGTTTGTCAACTACAGAAACAAAGAAAGAAAAAAAATCGATTATAGGGGGGGATGCGTTCGTTCTCTTATGAGAAGATTCGAGGCCTTCACCACGAACTTGTGAGATGATAAGCTGATATTATTTTATGTGAGATATTATAAACCGTGTAACCGTGTTACATTACTGTTTTAATACGACACCATGAGTTAAATTAGTAGCGGTTTTGTTAGACATAAAAACATTTTTATTATACTCAAAATTACGAATCCTATCATCATAATTTTACATGCAAACATAAAATAAAAAAGATGGCTACTTACTATCACGTGACGTTTAATAAAAACATGTAAGTGATAGTAACGTTCGTAGCCAGTTAATAAATATTTAGTTGCGACAGAGCAATGCATTAAAGATTTAATCAGACACGGATGTGACGAAACGTCTTAATTCACTACCGCAGGGGTAAGTAAAAAAAACTTTCATTTTTTTATTTCACCGTTAACAGTTTCACTGGGAACTCTATGCTGTATACAATTTGCATAGATTGTGCATTGTTATGACTATTTAATACCTTTTATAAACGACAAGCACGTTTATTAAAGTGATATCGTTCACTTTAATCTCACAATAAAACAAAATAATGTGTGCATTACACAATAAGAAAACAGACTGCACGAGTTAAACTAAAATAACCAGCATGTATAAACACTAATGTTTGAATAAAATATTTAATTAGCTGAGCATTTATTTTTGGTCCCACAATACATAGAATAGAGCAATAAAAAGCCTTCATCGTTCGACGCGTACGGGTCAATAACTAGACAAAGGTTCGAGTAAGATTGTAGACGCTTCTCCGATCGACCTCAAATACTTTACGGTGAGTTTATTAATTAAGGCGGCCGACCTTGCAGGCCGCACATCCAAGGAGGTCGCTGGAGCGCGCGACAGAGACGCCGCTATGCCGCCGCGACACGCTCCTCCCGCGCGACGCAACATCAAACCAACTGCCGAAGCGCGCCATTGCAATCGTCTGACTTATCGTATCCCTCATTGACCTTCCGTTATCTGCACTAGGATTGTCTTTGACTTATCAACCGCTTTTTGTTGACTTTTCAACTAAAACCTAACCTTTTCTCATCAAATAACAACGCGTATAACCTAACTCGTTGTAACGATTTCGATAATTACGAATAAATAAAAACTGAATTCAAACCGCGAATAAAAACCAATCAACGGCAAGCTTTAAAAGCCGCTCGGTCGCCAAGCAATTATGAATGCTAAGAGGCGAATCTACAGTAAGTCGGTATACATGACGTATAATACAAACACAAACACAGTCTCGCACCGAGTAGCCGAGAACAATCACAAGAGAGCGCGAGGCAGGAGATCACTCGAAACCGCACCTTAAGCTCATTGTCAAACCGATTACAATAAACAAACAGGACAGACGCGGTTGGAATCTTGTCAAACAGGCGAGTTCGAGCGTTGACTTATTGCCGGTAGGGCATTTCTGTGTCTGTTCTACACGACAGAATTAAGACTCTATCGCGATATGAATATGGTTGAAATTAATTTTGATTTTTATCATACAGGTAAAACACGGGCACGGTCGCTTACGGCCCACTCACACAGGCGCAAATCTACGCTGCCATAAATAAAAGATTCCTACAGAAACAATTGTTGCGTAGAGGTGATCCGAGGCCTCGGTGAATGTAGTCGACTAATCGCCTCGAGTCGATCGCGAAAGTAGGTGACCGCCCGTGATTGACGCTCTTGCGAAACCCCGTTCGATGACATTTAGACTGGACGGACAATGCTCTAAACCCTCGGTAATTATGAAACGTAATTATTTGTGTAGCAGGTATATGGTGTGACGTAACTTTTTGATCAAGTGAAATCATCACGATTATTTGAAGAACGTTGGAGTAGATCTGCCTATAAATAAACCATTTACTAACTATAGGTAACAATTAGCGTTGCAACTTAGCTGATTTACTACGCCTGTGTTTAATATCTGTTTTACCTTTGATAGAAGGTAAGTGTACCTATATTAAATAAAATAATATTTAAAATAAATGAATTAGTAGGTTGGCAATTACACCCAAATATTACATCAACATATTGTTTTATCGTTAATCCAGACTCCACGGAATCTCTGTTCTAAGATAACGCCGCTCTACTTAACCTCGCCACACAGAGACGCATAAACGTGAAACAATACGGTACAGTAACACAACCTTATTCATGTACCTGTTAAATTATACACACGCTAAAATGAACTCTACCGGATCGGTATAAAGTCCAAAGGATGTTAGGTAAGTAAATCAAGGGAGGTGTATTTACGTTACGTACACTCACACAGACGCACAGGACATCTGCGTAGGTACGCGGTCGGGTGACGTTAGTGTGTGGGAATGCCAGCGAAATTTATACACACTCTTCATCGCGCTCCATTGTAATTTACAGTTTTGTAGCGTTTTAAAAAGCAAACACTTCTGTATGAGATTATCATTAATTTATTTTATCTTTAGTAAATGTTACCGCCGCTTAAGATTAAGGAAGTGGTCTGTAAACACAACAGATTGTGATATCACATAGTTATGGTCGTTCGGGCGCGTGCAGCACCTGTTTCCATACGGAATAAATCAGCATGTTACATACAGGTTAAAAAAATAAATTTTCCGAAAATAATATTAATATCCTATAGAATTTTCCGTATGTTTGATTTTAACATCAATATTCTGTTAGAGCGAACGCCAAATCGATTAAGTATTTAATGTATGTAAATATACACCTACACAACAAGACACTATTACCTATGTACATATAAA
Source organism: Lithophane semibrunnea (assembly GCA_947363905.1). Classification (NCBI taxonomy): domain Eukaryota; kingdom Metazoa; phylum Arthropoda; class Insecta; order Lepidoptera; family Noctuidae; genus Lithophane; species Lithophane semibrunnea. Next base: position 12,177,818 of record OX376194.1, on the reverse strand, counting down.
CAAACAAACATGGAAATTAACACGTGTAGCAACAGTAACCGCCAATCACTGTTTCAATAAATATTACCTACTATATCAAGATAGGTACCATAAGCACTACACAGCCACTTTTTAAAATTAATTAATCTTGTAAATGCTGGTTGATAGAATAAATCGTAAAACTAAGAAAGTATCGAGTGAAAACAGAGACTCGTTCATAAATTCATATCAAATTGAAAGTTTAAGCAAATGAACGCGAGTCAGTTGGTGCTTTCTAGAAATTATAATGTACATTGCATTGGTAGAGGAGCGAGAGATCATTCGGTGGTGTATCTACACGCGTTGACCGAGGCGGCCAGCTATTTGTACTTACTAGACCGAGCACGCCCACCTACACAACAAGTTCCCACCGTAGGTTGATTACTACTGAGTTTTGGATACGGCATTTGACTTCTTCAAGTTCTAAATTCGGTTTTTTAAATTTTCGATTGCAGAGATGTGCAACTATATTCTTCTTAGACGCAACATGAACCAGTGAAGACGGTTCATAAAAAAGGGGGAGTACATTTTTGTAAGGGCCTAAGGCCTTCTTCTCTATTCAGACCACCAATGTGTACCTACTATCTTAGACAATTATTAGGTAGAAGTTAATCATATTTAACCCTTTCAAGAATGTAATGATTATTTTTTTATAACAAAAGCCACTTGACCCTTCGAGTGGCTTATCAATAAATATTTTAGTAACTCTGTGGCATTTCACTTGATGCAACACCGAGCGGGATGTTAATAGTAACATCAAATGGACGCCATTTTTATTACAGAATACCAACACCCACATACCGAAGTCTGTGATATACTTGAATTAATTACTAATCATGTCCATAACACCCACACGACCATTAAACTATAAGTAGCTACAAGTCAGTGATAAATAGAAAACCGGGCATACAAAGTAAGAGTTCAGGCACTCACGAGTTGTTATAAGAAGAGTACATTAACACTGAGATATCACAATTCTATAAAGACATTAACGCAGATAGCAAAACAATTAACAAAATAACAAGTTTCCAGACAAAACAGACACATTACGGGCATAATTGCTCAGTTATGATCATACATCCTCGGATTAATTTAAATGGTTGTGTACGAGAGGTCAGGGCTGCTTCAGAAGCTACCCGAGATTTGCTACATGATCACACAAGTGTTTTAGAGGCGTTGGCGGGAAACGCCCTACAATACAACGTTGTAATGTAGTTATGTTTACAACTCAGCGAGGTTGTGCCGCCCCAAGAGGCAGGTTTTGGGCTTGAACCCAAGAAACCTTAGTTGAAACAAGAAATTAGAATATTTAGTTAAAACAATTTAGCGATGATATACGTACGTTAGTTTAATGATACACCAAGCCTAAACTGAGGCCGATAATGCCAGAAGACTATATTATTATCATTAATTTAAATATCATGAATAAGTTAGGTAAGCATGATTTGTACTTGTAATGGAAAAAACACAAAACAAATAAGTAATAAAGCGTAATCATGATTTTGAAATATTAACAGTTCCTAAGCATCACCATTTTACATAGATATTATGTAGCCAACAAAAATATCTTATCTTTACAACAAGCTTTCAATATTTTGTATACTTTGTGATTATATTGCGGAATTATTTTGCCATGTGCTGTAACGCATTTCGCACCCTTCATTCTTTAGCTTAGGTACCTCAAGAGCATTCGCTACAGAACTTTGTTCAGCACATAAAAATTTACCAATAACCTATCTACCTATTTAAACAAATGGGAAGCAGCTAATTTAAAAACGAGCCATTATTTACAATTGATTTTCTACAAATTAATTTAAAAATGCCAAAAAATTCGCGCTATCAGGCTGCAACAGTAGAAAAAAGCAGAAAAAAAATGTAGTTTTTATAAACTAAAGGAACACTAAAGTCTCTTTTTTAATCTCGTACACTAATTTGACAGGTGCAAATGTCAAACTTGAAATTGAAAAAACAAAGAAAAATCACTTGAAATGTCAAATTAGTCTACCAGATAAAGAGTTTTTTTTTTTTAATCAGGACAGAGTAGGCCTATATTACCACAAAATTCAAGATAGAAATCCTGAATTATTTAAAAAACCTTTTGCTAAAATTAAAGCAAAGGAGATGGTTTTTTCCACTATGTGGCACTTATTATTTAACAAACACAATATGGTAGTTCATGGGCTACCCCGTGATAATAGTATAAGTCTATCCTTACTCACTATGAGTAAAAGGCAACTTAAGGATTAAGTACCTAGAAGTAAGTATCCAGAAGTTGGGTCGCTTTCCTACTATGTACCTACATACATAAAATTCCAGCCGGTGAAGTAAGGTCATTATAACAATTTCTCCCTAGACGGTAAACCGTAGCAGATATAGAGAAGCACCTGTTCATCATTGGGTATTTTTTGGGCTAACATGAAGGACAGAACGAAATGGCAGCTTCAACTCCTAACAAAAATAAATTAGTTTAACTCGACCGGCAACAGTCCCCACGCAGCTATTCAAATCTTAGACTAAACAAATGAGGATGTTTGCATACAGTATATTTCCATTAATGAGGTGCCAATTGATACTTGTAGGTGACCTAACTACTAATTTTGTCCTAGGTATACACTATACTTTGGCAACATTGTATTTAATTATGAGCACAGTCCTACCACAGTCCTACCACAGTCCTCCTATCATGGTGACAATACACTGTAATGTCATATTAGCGACACAAAACTTCTTTTTCTCAAACATGCTTGAAAATTCGAGCTTTATTTTGACAACCTTCTTCGAGATAAATCGAAATTGATGTATTGGTCAAAACCAAGTGTCGATGCGGCCGGCAATGTTACATTGAAAATCCATATGTGTCGTGTTTAGCGGTCAAATAAATTACTATGAAAACTCATATTAAAACTTAAAACTTTTTACTTCAACACGTGGCAATTAAGGAGGTAACTTATCAACGATTTTATTTACATTTCGATTTGGCTTGCAAATAGTGCTGTATAAAGTAAAGAAGAAACAAATCAACATAAAACGCTTGAAAAGTTATCGTTGTTCGTCATTGATTCTGGAATTTTTATTTGATTTAGGTAGGTAATCAGTTTGAATTTTCACCCATTATTTGAGAAAACCTATACAAGCCTTGGCCACAATTAGGCATTGATAGACTCACGTATGTGTGCCCTGGCTTGGCCTCAGCCCAAATTTTCACGATTGTCCATCAATGCCGTAATTGCTGACCGCGACAGCAATGTACTACCCCATAATTGTAAATATTTATAACCCTCGATGATTTGAGATTTTTTCCACTTATTAACAATGGCTGGAGTCTGGATAACTTTAACATGATGATCGGAGAAAAAATCCCTGCAATCGCTCATTATTTGTATGATCAGTAATGTACGAGATTTATAGATTTCTATAAATTATGATCTTGTTAAATTATCAGATACATAAAGGAACATTTTTAAACCAGTGACCAAAAACGTTTTTGGTTTGAAATGCAGACAGTAATCTAGAATTAATTTAGAGTATGCGTGGCCTAACAAAAACAGGATTCATCATAATTTATAAAGGTACTTCTTACTTACTTTATGAATAAAGATTTGAATGTTTTGGACTCGTCGCTTTGCCATGCATGATAAATCATTATAATCGACAAATTACAATATTGATATGCACAATAAACTCGTTAAAAAGACAAGCTTGACAACATCGCATGAATATAATAAGAGGATCAAGAAATTATGTCTTTATAGAATAAAATTTATTGATGCATCATATAATAGTGATCAAAGAATAGTAGGTAGGATGACAGGAAGATACGTAGTTCACTTACAACAATATATGCTCAAAACTAGTAAAAACTGGCACTACCCTCGCTGGTGTGTGCCACCACCCGCTTCCTCCTGAGATTTTCATTAAAATTCGCGGAGCGCTTTAAAGAAGTTTTTAAATCGCTAACAAATAGGGGGCTGACCGACAAACAATTTGACGTAAACGCGTAACAAAGCAAAATGAGAACACAAAAAATACTTGAAACCAGTCGTTATATAACGAGCCATGATTATGACATCAGGTTGGCAGCCACCTCTCAATACGTAGAGATCCGTTTAAAAATTAAACACAAATTGCCTTGAGCACACAAACTTCTAAATTAAGTTGTTACGCTCAATATGGTGAGAATGTGTGGATGTACTGGAAGTTGGGTCTGATGGCGTCAAACTGGTATGCTAATGTAATTGTTATTTATATTAAAATAATAATTTGTCATATCGATGGAGCTGACAGTCGTGCAACTGATCAACGTAAATCATAATGTTTCCCACGCTGTTGCTATAAAAGAAAAACGAAACTTTTAATTTATTATATTAACCTAAGTTAAATTAAAATTTTAAAATCAAAAACCTATTTTGTAAGGATAGAGCAAAATCTAGCAACTGTAATACCGGATATTTCTAGTTCGAAAAAAAGCCGGGAAAATTCGAAAAAATGGATCAAATTCGGGAAGAACCAATGTTGCCAATGGTGTTAGGTCCTACTGCGTTTTCTAGCGAGTACGAAAAAGAGGACTACGTAGGTAAGTACAGTAGGTGCGAAACATACCTACGTTAGTCAAGGATGCTACATAAAAAACAGTGCCAATTTGCCACAATATAAACAGAAAAATAAACTTGAAAATTCAACTCCAATGTTATAGGAAAGATATAAATACTTATATCACATTATAAATTCATGTGTCTACCTGTGTAGCTCAAACTAAGGAGGCAGTCTCGAGGCCTTGTCGCTGCGCAGAGGCAAGTGACATCATGCTCGCGACAGCCGAGATCACAATCAAGACGATTTACATTATCGTCCTATTGATTTACAAGCACTATAATATACTCCTATTTAAACGTGCTAACAAATAATTGGCCGCACACGTCAATTCCTCGGATGGATTCAAATTGGAAACTCGACTGTTTGCTTCGTAAATCAATAGTGTTTATCGGATTACAATTATAATCAGTTTTGCGGTTATTTTTCCGTTACACGTGGAGATTGCGTTGAGAAAGAACACGCTGATTAGTTTGTATTGCATTTTCATACATGGCATTACGTTTCTTGACAATAAACTTCAAACGAAGGGTCTTAAGATAGTGTTATACTTAAACACTGCAATGAGATTGTTTATCTAAAATATTATGTGAATGATACAGCTCATACAGCCCTACAATACCCTATGAATTATTCTAAAAAATTTAATGTAATTGAAATCCGAAGAGGCGTATCACGCCTATATCGTGAAGATAATTTGAAAATGTAACATTGTGGCTATGAACTAATCCAGCAGACGTTCCACCGACCACAAGCATTGTGTTCAGCAAATTGCAAAACAAATGGCGTAATAGTCAGTAACAGTTGTATTGAAACATACGACTAAGTAGGTAGGTACCCAACTATAATATTTGATATTTTTATGTGGCCGTGTACGTTTGAATACTAATTCGTCCTTTCTTATAAATGACATTGCAAAATTGTAGAATGAAAAAAACCCATAAATTTCGCATAGAAATGAAACTTCGGCACCAAACGATTCGGCCGTTTGTTTATTTAAATGTTATAATAATTTGTTGATTTTGGATTGAATTTATTATTTGGCCTAGACGTCGTAAATTAAGTTGTCCGACGCGTCGTTTGACCTCCTTCTAGTCTATGTTACAATGAACCTTTATCATTGAAATTGAAACATTTGGACTGAAATCTTTATGAAAGCTGGAGTATTATATCACACTAGCTGCGCCCCGCGGTTTCACCGGCATAAGTCTCGATCCCATGGGAATATCGGGATAAAAAGTATATTATGTCTTAACCCAGGTCATGGTCTACCCATGAGCCAAATTGTATCCAAATTCATTTAGCTGTTTTAGCGTGAAAGCGTAACACACAAACATTTGTTGGTATGTTTGTTTGTTTCGCTTTCACACTAAAACAGCTACAAACAAACTCACTTTCGCATTTATAATATTATATATAATATATATATATATTTAGGTAATATATGTAGGTAATATGTATATTAGTTTAGATTAAAGATACTCCATTTATGTTCATGCGAGTACTTTTCGAAGGTTTCGATTTTATTTCAAAGGTACGTATTCTGGTTATCAAAGAAACTTTGTAGGTAAAGTTTAGGTTAGATAAGTAAATTAATTTCTGTAATGTAACTAAAATAAGTTATCAGCAGCAGGTACTCGATTTATTATAAAAAATCCCTTCAGTACGATGCGATTCTTCAGTGTTTACCAACATTAGGAAACCAAGTTTAACAATCACTTGGAAACTGCTAATAAAAAAACTGGATGCTTTTTTCTAGCTCAATTAATAATTTTATTTAAGAAATCTAAAGTCATGTAGTCTTAATAAGGCCTATAGCCTTATTTCAGCCGCTTACCGCTTAGTCCCTACACAATATCTCAAATTAATTTATTGATGCTCCCAATTACAATAATTCAACTTACTCCTATCAATAAACATCTTATCTTTCTTGCCCTTTATGTTTGTATTTTATTCTTCACCTTTCAAAAAACTATTACAAGCAATGTAAAAATAACTTGGCATCTTGCTGCACACTGAGTGACCGACAATGAGCCCATCAGAAATGGTCCGAGCGCAACCGGTGTCGCAGGTTCTAGTCGGTCGCGTGCGACTCACCCTTTACACCTCAATACTGGACAATATATAAGTATACTTAGATCGCTATCTTAACAGTCATGTGCCGTTAATTGAACTAGAAGCACTACAACTGCTTAATGGCTAACTTGTATTTACTTCTCTATCTAACGTTCAAACTATAACCTTGCCTACTTTGAGGGAGTCAAGTAAATTCGAACTGTTTTATAGTGATTAAAAACTTATTTCCACCATATTTATGTCTATTATAACTGGGTACCTAAAGCAAGAATCCTACTACATAAATGTTAAGTTATAATTACTGATTTTAGTAAACATTGGTGTTAGAATGAAATCATCGACATTTATAATGTTTAGAAATTCAATAAGTGACTATAATTCACGAGATTAAAGGTAATTCATCGTCTTAATTACATTGGAATAGTTCTGTGAAAGAATCAATGATTATACAGCTGTAATTAGGGTGAGAATGATGGAACAATAAATTTTTAGAGTAGGACAGTGGACAGTGTGGACATTGGTGACGCGGCCTCGCGAATCGTCTGCTTATGCTTAATCGGGTCGAGCGTTCAATGTCACCCACGTCAGAGCTATGTAAGGCAAGAGATGTCGCGAACGCGATTGACAGCTTCAGATTTTTCCAACTAGGGTTTATGGCATTGTCCAGCTGGTAGATATATATATAGTTTCTGTAGATTCCGTGGTAGAATTGCCCAATTGGGAGTTTTATCAAGATGCTCTTGGACTCTAATATCAACAGCAACCTAGTCGTACACACGGCTACACATCAAGCTATACATTTCCAGTATAAGCTGACCTCGCATTGTACGGAAATCCTATACCATGCGAGATCAGCATAAACTAGAACTGTATAGCTTGATGTGTAGCCGTGTGTACATAAGTTCCACGATCACAAATACCATTACTATGTGTGATGATTATGCCAAAAACTCGGAGATCGATAATATTGTCGCGGTCAATAACAGCATCACGTTTAGCAGGTGAACGTGATCAGAAAATAAATACCAGTCACGCAACGATTTAAATATATTTTTTTAGTCTCTTCGTGTCTTGTGTAACATTTTCGTTTTAAGACCAGTGTTTTGTTTAAGATATTATGCAAATAATCAAGTTATTATACTTGTATTTTACATAGAGATAGGTGCTACAGATAATGGAAGATATCTAAGTTAAAAATAATTTAGTATCGGCTTCTAGAGTTACTAAAAATGCGAAAGATGTAGATAAAGGCTTTTCTAATATTAGAATAATGCTATAAAAACAAAGAAATCGATAGTAGATACATAAAGCGAACACTAGACATTTAAGTTTAATTACGTCGATCTTGTTACGGAATTGCTCAAGAAATCGCTTCAGCTTTATAACTAGCGCCACAAGAAGGCGGCAAAGCGTTTACAAGGTACTGCCTCAAAGAGGACAAAGATCGCTTCCTCCGATACAATCTGTTTGCAGTAAATAGTCACTTAGGCTGATAACAATACTGATGCCTCGCCGATATCACACAACCTTGACTTTAAACGTCTAAGATTTCGTCGTTTTGACGTAAATTGCAGTTTTTATATATTTTTAGACACGTTTAAGAAACTGTTCGTAAAATCTAGTGTTGAACATGGTAGTTCCCCATTTAATAATTACTTAAGTGAATGGTAAAACAATGGTTCAGAAGAAAAGCCACAACTAAATATAGAAAGGTCTGCGTAATTTTATTAAGTTATTAAACAGGTAACAACTCATTACTAATGAGTAGAAATAATTTCGTAGCCACTTAATTGTTGAGCTCGAATTCCACAAAACGCGTCTGTTAAAAAATGTGCTAATTAGCCATACTTCATTTGTTGGACCTTATCACACATCTTTGTTGAGCTAAAAGTTACTTAAATATTGTCCAGGGTCTTTTATATATACAACCTTGGACATATTTTTGAACAATATGTAGTACATGCAACGTGGGCGAACTGGCAATGTTACAGAATGAAAATGTCCAAATTAGGGCAAAATGAAAAGTTTTAGTAATGAATTGGCGTCTAAAACCATAATTGGATACTGTATTACTATACTTAGGGAATAAAAACTATTTCATTTTAGAGCTTTTGGTAACTTTAATAACAGAAACAAGCAGCCAGCCTATAAGTGTGAGAAAACGACCAGACCAGACCAGATTCTAATAGTAGAAGCAATTTATCTGTAAATTTAAACAACCTTGTAAAATTAGTCATAATACATATTAAAGTATTTACTTGCCGCCGATTTGTACCCGAGAATATTTACCAATCGACATATCAGGCCAACTGGGCTAATGTTGACGCCACACGGGGCCTAGAATGTAAACATACCGCGGATTGGGCGCATATTGCACAAAATTTGTCTCTAAATTGAGCCGGCATACCGTGCATCGTAATAAATCAACGCTTCTAGCCCGTATTGAGGACAAGTCCGACCTAAGAAAGGTAAATGCCTCAATGCTAGTAGTTGTAAGGAGAACGCGGGCCGCGGAGGCGAGAGGTCGCCCGTTCTAACACGGCGGCCCCCAAACAAACGCGCACTTATTTGCCAATACGCGTCCATCTCAATACTGTGTCTCTGTATATACTCGATGAATTAACCTAATGCATTATACTAATGTGTTGCAACACGCCTAATCTGATTTGTTGAAATATTTCATTGTTGGACCTTTATAACCAGCTACATTTAAGGTTAACTGCCGAATGCTGTTAGACAAAACTGCATTACGTCATTATCGCTAGAATTTACGATAGCGCACAAAATATATGCCCAGATATTTCGGTTAAATGAAAACTAGATCTCGATGCAAGTTAGTTCGTTACTAGTTTGGATGTTAGATATGTAGAACTAGTGTTTAATAATGAAACGAATCTACTTTTCACGGAAGTAGGGGTGTCCTCGAAGGCACACGTGACCGCATGGACAATTATATCAATAACAACCAGCAGAGCACATGCGCAAACTAACATGTGCATCACCCTGCTCAAGACTAATTAAATATGTTGACACGAGTCTACAATACATTCACACCTGAATATTGCTAATACTTTTGGAAACTAACAAAATGGACTTCAACATAAAGGTCAAGGTGATTTTGGGCAGAAGAAAATTAGACAACGTATCTACCTACGTAAAAACTTCCTTGATAGGTAAGTACAAACTGTAAACTACACGTGAATAGCAAGGGAGCCACGAAGTTTTTATTAAAATAATAAAAAATAATGATGTTACCACAAGTTGTGAGAGCCATTATCGGTGTTATCAAGACTTTATTTCAATATCTATTTTGCATTGGAATTACGTATTATAATGTATTCGACTGATAAAGTACTCAACTAACACATATTAAAATGAACCGTTTAGTGCTTAGTTCTACTAACGTAATTTCAAAGGGAAATTAATAACGGGTGGTGCTCATGTGTGGCCGCTCGTGTAGCACCGGGCTGTAGCAACACGACAACTGACATATTGATTATGGAAAAAAAAGCAAAAACCGTCTCAAGGTAAGTAGTGCAGCTCTGTGCGTATAAAGTTACGAGTCGCCAGGATTCCGGCCGACACGTCACTTTGATCCACGCCACAATAAAATTATTGTATAATATTCATAAATATTAATAGTACCTCTACCGGAAAAAAAACTACCTGATCGTATCAGGCGTGTCTCTGCGCGTAATTGCTGAAGTCACGGAAAAATATGTCACCCGGTACTCTCAAGCGATGAGGTAAGCCTTTCAGTATTTATTTTACTATTGTAATTGCAAAACTGAGCATGTTTATCTAAGTACAAGCTCGTAAAGACTGTTATTTACGATTGTTAGGGAAATCTGACTGAGAGAAACCAACCGTGTGCACCACAGAAATATTCATACTAAAACCTTTATCACACTGCACTGCCCTGAAATTGTTTCGGCCTTTTGGGTACCTACTTATTTTGGGTCAGTTTCCAATCTCACTAGACGTGACAAAGTATAGGCATATTATAGTATCTTTGTCGTAAGGCTTTGAATTGCCGATTCTAAGGTGATGTTAAACGACCCAACCGTCTTGTCTTGCATGAGCTTTGGCATGCTTGATGAACTTGAATGTTCGGTGATAGATATTTCTAATATAAGTACGTACTGTCCTAGTACCTTTGGTAAAATTGCCTCTTTAAGGTAGGTACTAAAACTGTCTACGTTATAATCTGTACCATGTCTATGCAGGGTAGGGGAGGTGGAAACATGAGCCGTATAGAAAGGCCCTTGTATAAGTATTGCACCTTCCATTTGGTGATACAACATGAACTGTGCACATAATAACCTGATTCAGCATTTCGTCACACCTGACTTTAATAGGTAACACATGAATATTTGACCCTTAAAATAGGCGTACAAAATTGGTGTATCTGTTTTGACCCCCAAAATTTTCGCTGCCGGTCTTTAAAAGACCCTGAATCCCTGTTTAGCCTCGCACGATGTACAACCGGTAGCTACGCGCTACGCGATGCGTCGCGCGCGCCGCCTATATGGCAAGGTCGGCGGGTGCGCCTGCGCCGTCGCACGCGACATCCGCGCAATCACTTTCACTGAGCGTCTTACCAAATGCACCGAGAGTTATGTAGACTAGAAATGACGGGGCGCAAGCAACGTTCATTTTACTAGCAGTACCTCTAGGATACCTACGGATTCTAACGAAGGCAGACCTACATTAGCATCGGCACATTATTAATAGTTAAAAAATAACTTTATCCAAATCTTGTAAATCTTATTTAGAGATAAATGAGCCAAAGCAACTTTAAGATTTGTTAAAGTTTTTAACTACACAAGCTATTTTACCAAAACCAAGACTAGAATATGCGACGAGACACAGAAGACCGAAGAAAAGTGTACCTATGTACGTATCATGTATGTGATCAAGTCACTTCTAGTAGAACATAACTCGCCAATAGTATCGCGCATTTGACTTCCTGTTCGACTCGCGCTAAATTCGTTTCAGTGCGAACTGTGCTTTCGCAACTTGACTAAGCTCACGTAACCACTGTTACAAAGCACAAACAAGACATTCATATGTGAGTATTGTGAAGACTCGATAGAATTTAATGTACGCAATGAGATTATTTAACGTTCCATGAATTGGAGAGCACATTGGAAGCGTTAAAAGTCAGAAAACAAGTCTTACCGGTAGCATCAGTAGTTAATTAGGTTGTAGAAGTCACATGGCCACCAAACCGTGAAAAATCCTGATTTTCATCTGCGTCTAGTTAGACTGGATATAGTTGTAACAAAAGTGGGAAAAAAAGGCTAGGCTAGTCAGTCTAGTTTTGCTTACAAATTAGATTAGGTTACCTAACCTAACCTTTTTTTTTTTAGTGTGGGATGTCATCAAATGATTTCTCCCGCTCTGGGTTTTACTGACTAAAACCCACCTGTGTTCCTTGAGTTGCCTGTTGCCGAAAGGGATACCGGCAACCTTGCCGGTATCCCTTTCGGACTTTCCCGCAACCCTGGCAGTTAGGTACCTATCTACATACAGTCAGATAAAGAAAACACTCATATCTACTAACAAACATTGTGATAAGCAGGTCCTGTCAGTAAAGATTATTCGTTGATCTTCAAGTGTCAATGATGTCTGTTTTTTAGCCTTAATGAATAGGCTGATAATTGTATAGGAATTGCATTAATTAATTCACTGTAACTGGGGGCCTATTACGAACTTTAAAAAAACCTGGCAAGTTCCAGGCAATTCATATCCCTGCATGGTTAAATTTCGTATTATGACATTCATAATTCTGACCGACTTCACGCTGGGTAGTTTGTCTATGGCTGGCTTGTAATTCTCTGCCGTTTCATTCGGAAACACAATGACATAATTTATCGGTAAGTTACGATTTTCTTTAAATCACGTATTTTATGAAAAATAATAAATAAAAATAATTCTAGTTACTAAAAGTAAGTGAAAATATGAACGCAATGTATATTGTGCTACTTATTCTTTTAATAATTTTGTGTGTTTGCAAATTGTAACGCGAGATTAAGTTTCCGAACGTGAAATTCAGCTGGGAATTTGACAATTTCATCGACGTTTTTTGTTGTCATTGATGCACAAAAAAAATATTTTTATTTAATTTTAAGTACCTACTTACTAGATTCGAAGTATAAACAAAAATATGGCTAGGGATGGATATGGTGGTGGATGAATATACTTACACCACACAACCATGTGGTGTAAGTCAATCAGTTTTCAAATCAGTTTTCATCATGATAATAGATGATAATATTATTAATAGAGGCAGTTGTTGACATGTGGAATATGAGCTCGGCTATCATTGCATTGTGCCGATTGTCGGAACGGCCAATGGCCTGGCTGATGGCCGAAAGCCTCGGCCAGCAGCACTGGAGGCTCTCGTTAGGCAGTTGGATCAAGGGCATGATTCAGAAGGCAGATAAGGCTCGCATTGTGAGGAGGTTCCTGTCTCTGCAAGTCTGCAACCCTAACGACTGCTTGGACCCTGCTCCCGATAACGGCGGACCTATTTATATATTTTCAAATGATGTTTTTAATGACTTTTACAAAATATTTAAAAATGTTTAAATATGCATGAAAATAATAAACGAGATATTAAAAGGCAGTTGTAATTATTATACATAGTTCAGTGGATGAGAGTTTTCGCCCTCGTCGGCGCCTAACTTATGTTCTGTTGGAAAAGTTGTGGGAGTTTTTTTCGATGTTTTTATCAGTCAGAAGTGCTACTTTCTAGAGTTTCCAGAAACTCAAACGGTACATATTCGTCACACCTGATATTTTTTTATGTTAACTGGATAACGCTCGAATACCTAATTTCAACAAATAAATCTAAAACAATTCACAATCCATTCAATAAAAGCTGCTTCAGAGGAGCTTATATTGAATGGATTGAGAGGTTACTTATTAACAGTTTTAATATGTCAAGAAATGTCAAACGAACGTTCGTAGTACGGTATTGCTAGGCAATATTCGGGCAGAAGGCGGCCAGGGTGTCACGTGACCGCTGACTGGCTGGTTTTAACGATTCATAATACGAAATTGCAAGGCAGTTCTTTTTACGCCGTAAACTGCCTGGAAATAAGAGTTCATAATAGGGCCCCAGTACTGTGTGTGGATGGATTGTGACGTAATATTGATACTCTCATTCATCAACATTTTAAGGTAATTATTTAGTTTATTTGAGATATAACAACTTGCAAGTGAAAAAATACGATAAAATTCTAGTTTTTTTTAAATGCAGTCTCTATAGCGTTTTGCATATTCCGACTTTTATAGTGCATATTTTAATATTAAATACCGTATTTAGATACTTGTTTTGGCATTTTTTATAGGAAATCATCGTAATAAGCTGACGTTTGGTTTTCACACATAAACAGTTGTAAATTATAACGTAAACAAACATTTTAATCTAATTTATGTAAATTATGATAAATGCGACATTGGACACAACATATATATTCCAGTTTGGTGGGTCAACCATAGAACTGTAGAGGGTTTAAACTGGATGGTTTTATCATGCAACCTTCCCAAATATTTTATATGTTGTTGGCATATTTAATGAGATAAACACTATTTCATAATTATTTAGAAGATTAGAAACGAATTAAGAGCTGACAGTGCGTGTCACGATGTAAAATAATAGGTCTTTACCTATGAAATTGCCGTTCTGCAGTACTGGCTATTTCAAATCAAAATAATTTTTGTTTGGCTAAGAATTCTAATTTCAAATAATTTTATTTTAAAAACATGGAATTCTTTTTTCAAAAGAAGTCATTTGTTTAATGATAATGTTACATTTTCATCGCATTTCACTCTTTTTCGTCATCATGGAAACGTTAAGAATTCGAGTAATTATGGAATATGAGTACCGTCGTGGCAGCAACGCGGCACAAGCGACACGCAACATCAACGACGTTTACGGAGCTAACACTACAAACCAACGCACCACCTGTTATTGGTTTGCTCGCTTCCGTTCTGGAAATTTCGACCTGAAAAATGAACCTCGCGGTCGTCCGAAGACTTTGGTCGACAATGACGAATTAAAGGCGATTGTGGAAGCTGATGATACACAATCTACGGCTGAATTAGCAGCAGCTTTCGACGTTAGCGTCAAAACAATATTGGTCCATTTGCGTCAAATTGGCAAGGTAAAAAAGCTTGACAAATGGGTGCCCCACGAACTCAATGATCGCCAGCGCGAAGGACGCGTCGAGGCGTGCCTTGCACTGCTCAACAGACACACAAATGAAGGAATTTTGAACCGCATTGTTACCTGCGATGAAAAATGGATTCTGTTTGATAACCGCAAGCGCTCAGCAAGTTGGTTGAATCCTGGTTCAGTACCTAAACAATGCTCTAAACGAAAATTTACCCCTAGAAAAGTGATGGTCACTGTTTGGTGGTCTAGCGCCGGTGTGATTCATCACAGCTTCTTACCAAACGGGGTGAGCATTACTGCAGATGTGTACTGTGAAGAACTGAACACAATGATGGAGAAGGTCACATCTCCAACCAGCATTGGTCAATCGCTCGTCTCCGCTGCTCCTGCACGACAACGCGCGACCTCATACTGCACAGCAGACGGTCTCCAAGTTGCAAGAACTGGGGTTGGAAGCTCTCCGTCATCCGCCCTACTCACCAGACCTTGCGCCTACAGACTACTACTTTTTCCAGAATTTGGATAACTTCTTGGCGGGAAAAAAATTCAATACCCGAGAGGCAGTACAAAATGCCTTTGAAGAATTTGTTGCCTCCCGTCCAGCTGATTTCCTTAAGAAGGGCATCAATAAACTGCCACTGCGTTGGCAAAGATGCATTGATTGCATGGGTGATTACTTCGATTAATACAAATAAAAAATACATGAAAAAAATTTGTTTAAATTTTTTCATACAAAACGGCAATTTCATTGGTAAAGTATGTAGATTGAACTCAACACAAGGATTTTCCTAGCATGGGGGTCTTGATCATTATTTTGTATCCTTATTTCCACGCTTAATTTTAGTGCCACCAATCATAAAAAGCCGTAGAACCGATGACCGTTGGGGTAGACGTGTTCTTGAGTGGAGACCGCGAATTGGAAAACGTAAGGTAGGACGCCCTCAGGCTAGGTGGAGCGACGATCTTCGCAGGGTAGCTGGTAGCAACTGGATAAGAGTTGCCGAGAATCGACCCGAATGGCGTGCAATTGGAGAGGCCTATGTCCAGCAGTGGACTGCTATAGGCTGATGATGATGATGATGAATCATAAACAATACACAGATACATGTAATTTTTATATCAAATAAATACATTCTAAATTATGCGTTCATATATTTAAAAATACGCCTTTCATTTGATAATCCCGGTAGATAATATAAGGGCACGGAGACCTTATAGTACACTATTACAACAGGCAAAGGGCCTGTTGCTCCAGGTTAAAGTAGATATAGACCTACTTATGAAGAACGTAAGTAGGTACCTACTCAATGCATTACAGTAAATATAATAAGTTCTACATAAACAGTGTAGGTAATTAAAATACATGTTCGTTAATTCAATGAACTCTTGATTGACCTCTCTTTGTCATAGCAGCGGATATGGCGCCGGCCCGTCGAAAGATATAATTTCTAAGGCGGTGAAAATAAATGCATCAAGAATTGTAATCAGCGTCGATAGCTCTGTAAATAAGAACCTAGTCGTACCTATTAATTTTATAACTTACTTATTGTACAAAAGGAAAAGCTGTAATCATCAAGAAAAATCTGATTACCTACCTTTAGTAGAAGTGGGTAACTTCTACCAATCTATTCACACATCTCACTACACATGGCTGTACAACACTGGGCAAAAAGGTGCCTTCGATAAGGCCTATGCTGTTGTCATTCGTTCCATTTAATTTTTACTGGCTGCGCCCCGCGGTGTCACCCGCGTAAGTCTCGGTCCCGTAAGAATATCGGAATAAAAAGTATCCTATGTCCTATTCCAGGTCATGGACTACCTCTGTGCCAAATTTCATCCAAATCCGTTCGGCTATTTTAGCGTGAAAGCGTAACAAATAAACAAACCAACTCACTTTCGCATTTATAATCCACTAGTTGCGCCCCGCGGTTTCACCCGCGTAAGTCTCGATCCCGTGGGATTATCAGGATAAAAACTATCCTATATCCTATTCCAGGTCATGTTCTACCCCTGTGCGTATGTTACCTTTTCACGCCTAAACCACTGAACGGATTTCGATAAAATTTCGCAAGGATATAGATGGCATCCCGGGGAAGGACATAGGCTACTTTTGTCGCCATACCACGCGGGCGAAGCCGCGGGCGGAAGCTAATATTATATAGTTAGGATAAGTAGCAAGTATGTTCCTACATAGGTACCTAAACTGGAAAGTTGATAGGATATCGCGATCTATCTAGTAGTTATAACCTTTTCGTTTAGTAATAGGAAGCAAGGCGTACAATCGAGCTGACATCTGGTAGGAAGCAGGATATTGGATGCTTCTCCTCCATACTACATCCAATGTGTGAAATTCTTAACGTAATATGCTAATGTTTATTTCTCCAACTCAGTACTGTTGTATTTTTCTGTAGCTACACGTGCCTTGTAGTTTCGACATTAGGTTTTTTAAATTACAGCATTTACTAATTCTTTTATGTTTTCAAATCCTATTTCTTTTTTGTGTTTTAGTTGATTTCTCGCCTTATCAAAAGACTAAGTACCTACCTACCTTACCTACTGGTAATGTAGGAAATAGGTATATGTTACTTTTTCAATATTTCAGAAATACAAAGATTGAAATTAATTTTTGAGTTAGATAATATTGGTTCTGGATAATACTGGTTTCTGTTTTCTGGTTCCGATTGATGTCAGATATTGACTTATTTCTGTATTCAGGTAACAAAACATTTAATCTTTCTTTAAAAAATAAATGTAGGTAAGTAATCTTTTTCCGACATTGAACGAAATCTAGTCATATATTATAGCGACATGTCATATAGGTAGGAGGACTTACATTGCGCTAGCGCACAAATACCTATTAACAATATATGGAATAGGTCCCTACGTTGAAAAATAAGCCAATTGACGTGCATAAAAATAAAATGACCTGACACGTTAAAACTCTCATACTTTACGTACTCTAGAAATGACACCCTATTACTGTTTTTAGCGTAGTCTTTTACTAGAAAGATTATTTACATACATATAAACAACTAACGCATTGGCATCTTTGCGTTTGTTGTGAGTTCTTATAAGTACCGACCTACCAATCAAAAGGCTAACACGACCAGTTTATTTCTAAAAGGCATAAAACCAATCTTAACAGTCTGCCAAACTTCGGATTATCAATAGCAATACGTGAGCAAGAACTTTTCTGTGCAAGAATCTTTACAAATGCATGACAAAAAGCCTGGTAGTTCAGATACTAGAGGTTACGACCGTGGATTTTCCTGGTTAAAATATTCCCAGTTAAACCCGGCACGATGCCCACTAAATAGCAACGGACACTTCTTATCGCCGACTTGCTATACGTAGTCATTGACCGGAAACAGTTATTAGGTTTTTTCCATTTATTCTTTGTTTTTGTTTATCTGTGGACAATCCAGCCAAGCGCCTATGTTGATGATTATTTTTAGAATGTGGTAAAATGGCAGCAGAATCAGATACGAAATATTAGACATCAGTGGAATGATTAATTATTAGGCGCGAGCCACACAGAAGAAACGTGAGATGGGACGCAGACTTCATCTGGCACAAAACGTATAGAAAAGACAAGACGCAGGCGCGTCGCTTTTCCATCTGCATACTATTTGCCGCGTCTGCGTCCCGTCCTCGTCTTACGTCTCTTCTATGTGGCCAGCTCCTTACTCTGACCTAGAGCTCATCTTCTCAGGTAGGTGAAAACGATTATTTTTTCTACTTTTAGCATACTTTGGAAGAAAAAAGTACAAAAAATAAAGCAATAGGAACATAGACCGATAACACACTGACGGTAATTCACTCATAAGTTGTGAACACAACGGCTAATGACTCATTTCCCGACTGTTTTGCAGTGAAGTTATTAAACTGTTAAGTTAATAATACAACTTCGGGATTGTTATAAACAAGTAACCTAGACACGTGGCGGCATCCTCTTGTGTGCATTACAAATTACGAATCATGAAATAATGAACTGAATTTATGACATGCGTAGCAGGTAGGTTACAACTGTATCTAACAGCCATGACAGTTAAATGCAGTAAAAATAGTGTAAGTTATGTTTTCACGTAGGTACTGGGTACTAGGTACACGTAAGTTATGTTTTCACCTACCTATAGGTATTATATTCGTTCGAAGATATGAAAAAGTGGAAGTTATGTTTACATGTAGGTATTTATTTATTTATGTTACCAGCAGGCGTAGCATGAGCACCGTTTTGTCGACGGAAGGGTAGACGTTTCCTGTAGACAGTAGACAGTACGAGACGGCAGCAAAGTAGAAAGAGTCAACTGCACTTTTTCGAAATTCACTCTTTTACATAATTCGACTCAGAATTCTTTGTTTTGTCATAGGATTTATCGGTTGTCAGTGTGATTTTGACAGTAAGAATAGAAAACTTTCTTCCGAAATAGTCTACCTACAAAAAGACCTAGACAAAGATCGTTAGAAATGAAAGACAAAATGACAGATTGTAGAAAGATTTCTACGGTGGATGTTAAAATGAAGAAACGAACTGTCACTTTGTATAGAAAAAGCTATGTCTATTCTTCGTAGAGATAGAAAGCGTCATGCTACGCCTACAGAAAAATACTTAGAGATACGACATAATTATAATATAAGTACCTACAAAGGTACTGCTTATTTCTTGAGAAATTTCTTCCAGCAGACCT
This sequence comes from Lithophane semibrunnea, assembly GCA_947363905.1. Classification (NCBI taxonomy): domain Eukaryota; kingdom Metazoa; phylum Arthropoda; class Insecta; order Lepidoptera; family Noctuidae; genus Lithophane; species Lithophane semibrunnea. Next base: position 12,158,261 of record OX376194.1, on the reverse strand, counting down.
GCGAAAGGAGAAATGAGAAAGAAATGTAGACAATAGTGTGTGAGAACAAGAAGAGAAAAACATGATTATGCGAAGTATATTACGTATAAGTTCGAGCATAATTAATAAAATATGAACCTAGACTTGCGACAATCTAAGAAGTCCGTTTTGACAGCTATAAAAATCCTTTGTGTAGCGATGAAAAAAAAAACTAGTTTCTTATAAACTGATTCTCGAGACATATCGATTGAACATACTTCGAGAGTTTGTAATCGACGACTTATCTACATTGCTTAAAACAGATAGAATATTAAAACAGATAGAAGAATCTCAAGGCATAACGTTGTATTACAAGAACAAGAACGAAACGTCAAAACCGACTTCTTAGATCGTCGCGAGTCTAGGTTAATAAATGGTTCTACATTACTATTTACGTACCTTGTTAAACGGAGGTAAGCCTGAGTGCAATACGTTTCCAGCAGCGGGTCCCGTCTCCTGAAACAAAAAATATGATTTTCATGAAAACTTACTGGGTAAGTACATGAGGTATTTAATATTAATTTTGTGTTATTAAATAGTCAAATAATTATTTAATAGGAAAAGAAGGAAAACCTCACTGGAGAGCCCAATCAGAAACCAATCGAAGATTATGAATGTGTAAATTCAGCTAAGGTATTGGTAAGGTTTCATAATTTACTAGTTGCACGTCTTACTAAAATAAAGAAGCAATTGTTGCCAATAAAAATATGAAACATAAAAAGGTAAATGAATACCAAAATCGCCCAAAGAATCGTCGGGCGAGTCGACACTTTTAAATAATATTATTTTTTCTTGAGGCGATTCGCACGAAGTTAATTTATTTGTAAGTATGCGAGTCGATTTGGAGTTGTCACCGTGCGAATCGCCTCAAGAAAAAATTATATTATTTCAAAGTGTTGATTCGCCCGTTTTCGTGCCAGTCACCAATAAGCCTCTTTTAGCAATAAGTTTGTAACTGCGGGTGTAGCAACACATTGGTTACATGACAGTAGGTAGGTACAGAAATACCAATTCCTTAAATCATTACTCATAGTTACAAAACAAAGTCTTTTGTCTTTGTGGTTTCGGGGCGACTCATTTTTAAGACGTAGAGTACATACTTGATTCGTCAACTTCAAAGCTCAAAGCAGGATGACAGCATTTTTACTAGATTAATAGGTAAGTAAATAAATATTTACAATTCTATAACACAAAACATGTAATTTATTTTTATTTTCATCGCAAAACCCAGAACCTGCCTGCTACCTAGAAAATATACTGACTTCCTATTTGAATTTTATCAATATTCAGAAACTTGGAAAACTTTTTTTTTCCCTATGCTCTTCAATGCAAATCACGTACAAAAATCTATTAACTTGGCCACTAATCATTTATTATCTAAAGTCGTAGATCTCCGCTGACAAAGCGACCACATAGGCATGCATAATTAAGCAAGTAAATCAATAATACAATTCTAATTATGTGTTTGCTGCCCGGTGTGTGTCGAAGCCAGTGCACGGTTCTGCTTTGATGTCCCCCGTACCTTGAATTTGGTGAGTCATGATAACCAGAATGTTTCCAAATAACCATATGACCTCATACGGTTACAGCCGTTTTGAGAATAAAGATATTAAGTACTAAGGAAACACCCAAAGTCACCAAATCTTTCGTTTTTTCTGGGTCTTCAAAATCGGCTCATTTCACGCTATTCATTCGATTATGTTTTAATACTACATATAATGAGCAAATTAAGTTTTTGTTATGTTATCGTTACCTATAATCTCTAGATTAGTCTAGTGGATAATAATTGTTTACTGCCAAGTTATGTCATAAATATCTTTAACGTAAATTAACGTAACACTCAAAAATGTTTAGTTACGATTGTAATTTGATTTATAACGTAACGTGGATAGCGCGCCGCTGTCACATCGCGCATGATTCGGTTTTGTTTACACATACTTGACAATAACAATCGGCGCGGGCGTCGAACATACTCATACACACTGGCCAGTGTAACAAGGACGCCTATAGTGTGACGAACCAACACATATGTACTCTGCGGACATTTTCAAGGCACATAGTATTGACACAATGTGAACCTGACCCGATTAAGAACTAATTAAAAACATTAATACTTCAGTCATAATGGAAAAGGCTATGCGCGTGAAGATGAAATGAAAACCTGTATATCGGCTAAGGTCAACAGTTATATTGCATTGACAGACGACTGTAATTTTATAAAGTAGGTAGGTAAGTAAATGAACAAACTTTCGTTTATAAAAATAAACATGTAAGTGGATAGAAAATTAAACTGAGCATTTTATGTAAAGTGATGCCATATAAGCTTTTTGATGCATCCAGTATTGATTTATTCGTAGGTATTTCGTACGCATCAGCAACGCCGATCTAACCCCTTCCCTTGCACAGCTACCTTGAAAACCTCCCCATAATCAAATTCAAACTACGCCAATGGCATTTACTAACCTGTTCGATATGGAAAGGAACATCAATAAAGTGAATATTGTTTTCAGTCTCTACTTGTGTTGACAGTGGACGAAAGGAACAAAAATTGTTTTTTTTTTATAAATCCCTGATAACCAGTGTCCGAGGGAGTGAAAAGTCGCAAGTGGACTGATGAAACAAGACTCTTATTTCATTAGTTTATGGGCACAGCTCCTAGTCATCATCAGCATCCCGGATTGAAAACTGGTTACCTCGAACCAGACTTTATTTCACAAAATTTGGTAGGCACTAGGCACCTACATACTTTATTTATCATAATCCGTTCTGTTGTTTGAAACAAGCCCGACACGCGACAAGGATACAGCAGTTATGACGAATGACGTCATTCACGGTTCCCTTTTTATTTTTACCAGAATTATTAATAACGCTATCGCTATAACAAGCTCTACGCTATGTCTGGTTATGTAAGGGCGGATAATTATAGGAGACTCGACGAACTTAGCTAAAATGCACGCGACTGTTGTTAGACTTTGTACGAAGGTCCAAATGTTAATCGTTCTTTACTATGACACTTTGGTCGCTTGGATACGATAATATAATCTATTAGGTAAAGCAATTAATTCGAAATACGTGACTCCATTTTATTGGAATTGCAAGACTGGCGGAGATTTAGGTTCAATTTACAATTTATTTTCTTTGTCGAACAATACAGATTTGATATACTTATTGTGTTTAAACAGTGATAGAGAATGAGAGAACCACATGAAAGTGCGTAATGCCGTCATAAATTAGATGTAATTGTAGAGCAATCTTTTTTGTGAGTTCATCGACGTGATAGTAATGCACATAAACATCCAATTATTCTAGTAAGGTATGCCATTTCAAGCCTTTCGTATTTTACGCAACGATATATCGTATTGTGAATAACATGATATAATTACATCTAAAGCTGTCATCGTTATAAACGAGTGACTGGGTTGATGAGTCACTATTTTAATTTATTTATGTAGGTATAACACATGAAAGTACCGGTCTATGGGATCTACCTATCAATTATAATGACGTACAATTAAAATGATTAGGAACATTTTGCGTCATTTACTAAAAAATATTTATAAGTGACTGCATTTCTAGGGGATAATACGTCATTTTATATTTGGTAGTTCCCGTAATTTTATGGTATAAAAGGAATAGTTACCAGCATCCTTGCGTCAACTTTAACATAATAACAAAAATTTAAAAAGTCTATGACAGGATTTCTTTATGACAGGTTTTCGAGGTTAAGATCGGAAAAACGAATAGATGTACCTACACAAAACCACATTTAATTTAATCTTATAAGCAAAGATGAAGAAGTCGTTTTTTAGTACGAGTTAAGAACAAAAATATATCTCGTCCGTATTTACGGCAATGATCCTCGATGACGGAAGGCAAAAGCAAATAACATCGTTATCCGGGTACGTATTCATAACCATTGTGATCGCGTGTTTTGTTCAATGTCGCTGCTTTATAAGTGCTACAGATACTATTATCTTCTTTACGCTGTGGAAATTATGTTTGATTTAAGTATTTATGATTTTATGCAGGGAACAGCATTATGAGTGAAATTAGGCTGAAGATAGAAGGAATGGAGCTAAAACATTTGATGTGCTTATTATAACCGCCACGAAAGCGTGTAGAATAAACCAGAGACTAAAACGAAATATTTTCTAAAATATAATCTAATCCACTCTTCCTCCGACCTAGAAACTATCTAATCAAGACCGCAGGGAATTCGGTAACATGCTTCTTTTTGCAATGAATTTCGGATCAGAAGCGAATTAAACAAATCCGTTGGGATAGCTAGCATGAAGGGTGTTAGGAAGAGTGTTGTGAGAACCATAGATGATCCATTCTATGTATTCTATATAAAACAGTTGAAGGCAACAGTATTATAGGCGGCAGTGGCGCGTAAGTCGACACCGCTACTTGTCCGCGCTATGCAAATGGAGATAATATGCGTACTAGCTAAGTGACCGGGTTGCGCTACCTACTCGCACAATGAGGTTAATATCCAACCAAGTTGTAAATAAAAACATGGTAAACGTCTCACTACGGTTACTGGCACGCTTCTCGATTCGGTCGGGTTACAACAGAAATCGCTGCGAACATGGCGCATGTGCACAAACCGAATGGGGTTACCTCACCCACATTCCTGCCTTCCGGAATTTCACTCACGTTGACAGTCGCAATGTACTGATACAATGACTGTGTTTATCGATGTCCATCAGATTAATTTTGCGCAGTTGTTAAATGGAAATTAGCAATGTAGCCAAATTGCTAAAGCGATTAGGGTAAAACTTGAAATCTTTCGCAAGTACCTAGTTTTATTTATCACTGAACGTGTATTAATGTGACGCTATTATTTCGTGATATTAACGATAATTACGCAATTAATTTTTAATTACTTACTATCCCTTTTTTAATCTGACTGCAGTTAAAGTATCAGTTAACTGTATCAAATAATTATTTAACTTCAAAATTCTCGCGTATTTATCTTGAACAGATCTTAAACTGACTACTTCGCAAACCATTACTGATGCTTAATCTGGTGCGCATCTGAGTTCCAGTTTCACGATCTGTCAAAACGTACCGTTGCTACGGTTACCGACACGTCGCCAGTACCGTAGAAAATGTCTTCATCGATCTCACCAGCACTGTCAATTTATAGATCTTTAGTCGCTTTAATTATTGGAATTTTGCCTTTCACTCACCCTTCCTGGACTCACTCATTTAGTTTGCGTACAGAAAATAATAATTATGAATACATATAGACATAAATATAGGTAAGATCCACTCTATATCTACCTACTCAACGACGATTTCTTGATGCGTATGAAAAACTTGACTATTTTCAGCTTGCACATGTATAGCAACAATGTAGGATATTTTTATTCCAAAATGATGTTGCTCTACGTCTACACGAATCATCTTGGATAAACTTTCTTTATCCACTTATATCTTTAAACACACTGGCAAACAAGAACTTGACAGACGATCACGCTACCGTATTTACTTAATGGGTAATTATTGACTTTATCTAATCGTCATATGCAGAATGCGTAAGTTTTTTTCAAAAATAAGACATCGGCTTGAGACATTTAAGTGGGTTTTCGTAGCTAGTGTATGGGTTGAGACAAAGAATTGCCAATTATTCCACCTGCCCTTGCGGCACCTGGACCGGCTGCTCTTTTTATTTATTTCAACGTCGGTGATATTTTTATTGTTCGCCTTCGCAAGCGATGGCGGTCACAAATGAAATGCGGTGCGAGTGTGTGCACCTTTTTATGTTCACTCGTCAACTGAATTGTCTACATACGATCACATTCTATGATAATGTTATGATTAAAAAATAACTGACTTGAAGATTAATAAAGTATGAATTGGTCTTGACATACAGCGATCTGTAAACTACTGCACAACAACACAACACAGAAGTTCAATAGAAAGCTACAGATATGCAATTGCAATCAACGGCTCGTGCTAATGGAATGTTAAGTAGGCTGGCTAGCATTTTCTTGATATTTATGCTGTTCTAAAAATAGCATACAGTCTCTTGGAATTGTTTACAAAATAAATTGCACGAAATTGCATGAAATAAAATGTGTATTGCGGTTCATGCAATAAGACATAGGGGCATTTAGATAAAGTGTTTACCAGAGATACATTCACAGCTTCTGGTCTCTAAAGTATATAACCTAGTTCTAACAATATGAAAAAAAAGAAATTGTGAAATGGCATAAATCACTCTAAAGACTTAGTTGTTTAACTTGATGCTGAATTCGAGAACTCGAACCAGAATAATATGCATCGCTTATTTATATACTGTTCTTTTAAACTCGTAGAGTTTAAAAGAACAAAGCGATCTGCGAAATGGTACTATATTTTCGACGAGTACGGGTCTCATCCCGCGTAAGCTACTGAGAATCGATCACGGCTTACTCCGAGACGCGCGCAAAAAATACATATCTCCAAGTTAAAACCGGCCAGATCGAAAAGATCCGGCCTAATATTTGGTGTACGTTTTAACCCTTCAAAGCCTGCCGGTCGATACCTGCACAATTAGTAGCGTTTTTGTTTCCAAATTGATGACTCCGAATCACGAGCGTCTGCGCACTTTAACAAAAAGTAGGATCGTTAGACTTCTTATAAAAGATAATATGCCTGTTGAAGGCGAAAGATTTTATTTTGCGGATGGTTTTAACATGTAATGTTACGCAGACCACAGTAGGTTGACAGTACATAGAGGGAGAAAAAGCTTAGCGCCACTAGTTGAAAAACCTGAAACTCATTATTCATAGAACTTATGTTTCTGATATTAAGTAAAGCACATCATTAAAATTTCATCCTAAATTGTCCGTATAATAACAAAATGTAAAAAAAACAAGTGAGGAGACGCGGCCACGATGCGTCGACATGGTTCGTTGACCCCGTCGATATTTCTCGAAATTCGCCTCGGAATCCGCGCTCTTTTCGCTTTTTAATTGTAGGTAAGTAACCGGCTACCCGACGACAAGGTGATACATTTCCAGAGAAAAAAATGTACGTCCATGTCCTCACGCTGGAATTACTGTAACGGAACATACGAATTAAGATTTACAAGGAAACGCGCGACAGATTAAAAAATCGCGCTCATTCGGTGCTGGATAATCTCTACCGTCAAACGTCGCGCCCGCCGTGCGCCCGCGTCGAATTGACCAAACCGGCATAATTATGATAGTGTGCTTCAGCTTTGACGTCATTTATTAGAAGCAGCGATTGTGCTTTAGATTTATCACGTGTCTTGTATTTTTGGCGAAACAGTGTAGGTGGCATACCTGTCTACATCAATAACAATCGCAAATGTAACACTAAAAATACTCTAGCAACTAACGTACTTAGGTACTACCTATCTGTTGAAAATCGCACAGACTACAATAGATATTTACAAATGTTTGTAATATCTTTAATAGCAGTACGGAAGTTTGATTTTCACGCTACGGACTGAACAATGGACTCGCGAGTCTCAGCAACGAAGCCATTCGAATACATGCAATTTGCCACGAATTTGATTACCTTTCTATTTCATGTGAATTTCTTCGTTATTGTTATAGACAAATTTGAACGCGACCACGTATGGTATTTAGAATAGCTGGCATCTACCCAAGATAATTTTAAATAGAGCACGAGTAGGCAGATTAATTATTATGACACACGACTTTGTTTAATATTCACGCATTTAAATAACAAGATCTTTATCATGTTGTCAACGTCGAGCAATTAGTAAAAGTTTAGCAAGCGCTGATTGAAACAACAGACGTAACATAATCATAACTTGATGTGGAACGCGAGGGTGTACAAATCAATAAATAAATAATGCTAATGCCGTTGCTAATACGCCACGCCACGCATCGTGCAGTCTTCAACAAGGTGCGATGTGGTGATCGGGTCGCACGCACCGCCCGCCGCGCCGCGCTGCACGCCCGCCACCGTACACCGGTTTAGGGCTGTTCAAACATAGGTATACCTTTATTAATAAATATAGTACCTATGACTGTTAATATCAACTTATTTATAAATATTAAGCTCACGCCAATAGTGTTTTCAGCACGCTATATTGGCAGGAGCAGATCGTATAAATTACAATTTTTTCATGGCACCTCTTTTAATTTTACCTTCTAAATCGGTGCATACGTTATGGAAGTGAGACTAGAAAAATGTATTTAAAAATACATACACGAGGTGCGACCCTAAGTTACAAGCACTCGATGATGTTTAGTAGATTATAATTAGCCGCGCTGCCAACCCACAGCGAGTGGTGTATTTCATAAGCGAGAGCGATTTCATACCCGCAGTCGACGTCGGAACAAGTCATCTATTAAAGTATTCGGTAATTATTTCTAGTTCTTTATTTATTCTGTAGCATTCGCGGGACTAGTTTAATAAAATAATTCACAGCTACGTGCAAGATTAAATAGTAAACACATCAGTTACAACATCATAATACGCGGCGGAACATAGATTAATTATGATACGTATGTTTTAATGATAAATGTACGATGTAACATTTATTTACACGCAGTTTTACGGAGAGGACATTATGTATGCAAGTCATCTATCATTTTATTGTGTTAGAATTATACACAAGTTCAAAGTACACGTACATAAAGAATAAACCCGATTAAATTTTCTTGGTCTTTAGAGACCGACTCGCAAGAATATAAATACATAATTTTCACGCTGAATTTCACGGGGTACGGTAAAACAGAATTTTTTGGTGCCTACAAGCTACAGGTATTTCAATGCAGCAGCCTATTGGATTAATACCTGCAATGTAAAATATCATCGCATCGACAGGATTGTGTCGGTATGTCGCTCGTGGCTTACGTGCCGGCGAGACGGGTGCTAGGCGCGGCCGGCACGCGCCTCGCTGCGCCACTCGCGCTCACCGGCAGATGTGCGCAAACGCAGCCGACGAGCCGCTGCTGCCTCTACCTGCATCGGCGCCTCTCCATATGCGCTTATTTGCTATTTACATAGACCCACCGACCTTGAAACAACAACTCTATGCGTTAAGTCCAAGTTAAATATATTAGTTAATACTTAATGAATTTTAATAAAGTTAAGTGTTAAATCCCCAAGCTTTGTAATATGAATTTCTTTTATGACACTGGTTTTATTACTTATTTTATAATTAGTGCAAATTCAACATTTTAGCTAGGAACCTACCGTTACTTTTTGTCCTAATTATCAGATTCGAACGCTGAGTAGGTAGGGTAGAATCCCGGGTTATTGGTATGAAATAAATGTGCAGACTAAGAAAAATTCAATAAAGCTGTTAATTTAAAACCCATTTTTGAAAGCGGAACAACTCACATACTGAGTCAGTCGCGAGAAATAATAGGGAATCGCTACTAAATATAGTACATTAGTACTATGAATAGACGCGCCCACGATATGTAGCCGTGTAAATCAACGCCCGACTAATGTATTACAAACCCGATACATGGCGTCTGAGCCGTGAAACTAAAAAAAACTAAAAACTTTATACATATTTTATTATTCCTTAACGCGTTTTATTATTCGGTTAACGCCAAAGTGCTCAAAATCATTGTGTGGAACAAAACTACCTGACCCGCAAACGAGTTCTCGATAAGCACTTCTTTACTATTCAGTTGATAATGAGCCGACCCCGTTGTTATTTTGATATTCAATAAACTAACGTTCTACTAAATTATTTGACACAAAGGATAACATCGTGTTTGGTATATATTTATGTCTTATTTTGTAACCTATATGCTTTACAAATAAACGAATGAAAACTAATTTAATTCATAAATATGCACAGCACACATTAAAATATGATCAAAAATTGATAACTATATTATTGTAACTACAGAAAAAGTTAGTAATCTCACGCGGTCCGATCTAAAAAGTATTTGAGTATGGCACACTCCAGTAAAGGGCAGAAGTGATATGTCGACATATGGGCGACTCACCGCAATGCGGCAATGTTGCTCCTATGTACACATACGTTATTATGAACCACTTCGTCGGCTAATACTCGCACCGTATTTATAAAATGTATCGTTTAAACGAACGTAAAAATATTAGATGCAATAAACTATCACAATAAACAACGGATGATGAGCAGATCACGTACCTATTCTAAAACAATAACTTCGAATCGGAGGGGGAATCGCTTTAAAAAAATCGGCGGTTTATGCATTAGATTAGACTATCTGAAAGACATACCTACATTTTTAATATAACCTTGTCAGATATATTTATATAGGTGAAGGCCTACGTTAAATCGCGAATCACTTGAGTATGTTTAGTCCATTATAATCGCGGATGACAAGTCGCTTATAACGTTGTACTCGCCACTAATGTAGTAAGTCAACAATATTGTGGAGCTATTATAAGAATTAACAAGATATCAATAGCGTGTTTATTCTCCGAGCTTATTAAAGCGAGTGCGGCGCAGCACGGTGCGGCTCCCTCGCAGTGTTGCCGACGCTTGAACTTTACGTGACGTGTATTACGAAAATAATTATTAAACGTTCATTGCACACAATCCACAGAGATGAGTGCGTCCAGGAGCACGGTGCGGTTTAGTCGGAACGTTAGCGACCGATTGAGGTGCTGGACGGATGCGTGCGATTATAATTAGGATTGTATTTCTGATTCCGACGAAGCTCAGTATGGCGGGCAAAGCTGAATTCCATCTGAGTCATTGTGCCCGTTCTGTTGCCTTTATTTTCGTAAAACACTCCATCTCACGCGCATCATTGTTTCATTACCTCCGCTCTTGTTAATTATTGCAGTGCTTAATTAAAATTACAACGGCGTATGAATTCGTTTCGTCACCGCGTTGTCTTTAAGTTACCGATAGGTAGGTACATGTCTCACAGTGTAGCCGTTGTAGGTACAATAAACACAATTGACGTACATAACAAGACAATTAATAAACTGATGTTTACGACGTTGACATAAGCAGGTACGTCAAGGGCAAATTCTAAGAAACGAATAATATCTCGTTACTTTTGTAAGAAAAATACTAAATAAGAATATGATAATGGTGAAAAAGGAATATTAGCTTCAAAAGCATAGGTCAAACAAAATGGTGTAGAAATGATTTTTTTAGAACGTACTCATTTGTAGAGCGAAGAATGTGATATTTTCATGTTGTGTGGCTTTCTCGTCTCGTAGCCGCGACATCAAGCGCGAAGAATGGAAATCATCGCTTGCCTGTAAATAATAAATATAGACGCGCGTTATGTCTAACTCGACACTTTGTGCGGCACAAATGAAGAGAGAGAGCGGGAGCAAGAGCTATGTAGATAAGAATACCAAGTGTTAATAACATTCATATCGATAGTAGGTATAATGTTTTGTATCAACACAATATGGCATCTGCATCTAGTCGAGTTTTTGAACTTCATAATCTTAATTCCTAAAGCAGCGATGTAAACACAGAAGTGTGAGTAAGCTCCCGAAGAAAAACTTTAACACAAGAGCGCTGAAAAAAGAGTGAAATAGTAGATTACTGTCGCGGCCTGCAACAAGGGCATTGAGGGACGATCAGGAAAATGTGGGCAGATGCGAAGACGTGGCACATATACGTGAGTCCATCAATGTCTGGTTGCAGCCAAGCCTTGCATGGTACTTTTCTCAAATAATGCGCAGAAATTCAAACTAAGTAAATTAATTATAAATTCCAGAATCAATGACGAAGAATGATAATTTGTCACGCGCCAATATGTTCATTTGTTTCTTCTTTATTTGCAAGCCAAATCGAAATTTAAATAAAATCTTTGAAATTTGAAGTTACCTCCTTGGATGTGTTGAAGTAAAAAGTTCGTTCCATTTATAAATAACAAGATAGATAAGAGTGTTCATAGTCATTTATTCGGCCGCTAAACACGACAAATATGGATTTTCATGCAAACATTGCCGGCCGGGCACTCGGTATGTATTCGACCAGTACAGCAATTTCGATTTATCTCAAAGAAGGTTGTCAAAATAATGCTCAGATTTCCAAGCATGTTTGAGAAAATGTATTTGACATGCTCCATTTCCTTACGCGCCTAAAGCGCCAACGAAAAACCGCCACAGTTACATCAAAAACAATCGCGGGCTAGACGAAGTGAAGAAAACTGAATCACTGAAAGATAATAGTGTACTGAATAAGTGCATCCTTACATACCTACATAATAATCGCGAAAAAATTGCATATTAGTGTAACGAAGAGCGAAGAAGCCGGTGTACACGCGTGATCGGCGACATATTTCCCGAAGTGCAGAACAGGTTTGCGTCGAGGCAAATGTAGGGTCACCATACGCAGGGATTCAGACTTTCATGTCAGTAATTATTAGGATTTTATTAACTGCTAATAGAAATATGGTGCAGTAGAATAATTCAATCTTTCTCTCATAATATCCGCTCGAATAAAAATCGGATGTATATAGCTTCCTTGCGGAAGTAGTCATAGTAAGTCAGTACTGAAACTTAAAACATTTCATAAAAAAACCGGCAAAGTGTGTCTCGGACCACGATGGATTGAACAGTATGAATTTATCCAAAGAACAAACTTAACTGTGTAGTCGAAAAATCGTGCTTCCATACATCGATATACGTGCAGTTTAAGAATTGATTCCATACGTCAATTCTTAAACTGCAAAAGTAGGTTTACAAGCGCAAAAAAATATATTTTATGGTAAAACTACAAATTAATGGTTTCCGGACTTTTTCCTTTACTTATGCTATGAGACCTTGCTTCTTGCAAATTTCATGATTCTAGATGAGGGAAGTAGGTACCTACCCTCTATGTTTTGACATAATTGCGAGTATTAAAATATGTCGCATAAATGGCCGTATTCTTTTATTGCGTTAACTTAAAAGCTAGATATTTTTAGAGCTCCAAGTGACCGTAGACCTACGTATTTGATAAGTATGAATTTCAACTTGATACCTCCACCGCGTTCCTTAGAAAAAGGGTCTTGACAGATAGACGGATAACGAAGTGATTCTATAAGGATTCCGTTTCTTTCCTTTTGAGGTATGGAACCCTAAAAAGTAATTACGAACCTAGTTCGAATAAAAACAAGACAATCTAATATATCAATAGGCTGAAAGCGTGTTTTCTTGCTAAATATTACCAATAGATTTATGATCTAGATTATGACACACCAAGATTGTTTCATCGAGTTAGAAAAAAGTTTTTATTTTTCTTTATTGCATCCATTCATCTACTGTCCACTGCTTGACCTAAGGGTCCTGGGGCCTATTTAATAAAAACCGTTAGGCGACAATTCTACAAGAATAATATAGAAGAAATCTAAGACACAAGATTCTTTCGTAGTTTTTCTTTCTGATTTACAACAATCGTGGAAATTTTGTATTTTTTTGTTAAATGTTACATTATCAGTTAAGTTGATGCCCGCGGCTTCGCCCGAGTGGATGTCGGTTATTATCTTCCTCGAGAACCACTCTATCCATTGGTGAAAACAGCATGAAAATCGGTGCAGTAGTTTTTGAGTTTATCGCAAACAGACGGACAGACAGACGCGGCGGAGGACTTTGACTTATAATATGTAGTGATATTAAATAGGGTATTAAATATGTAGTGATATTCAATGGTTGTCATGGTAACCCTAAATGCATGTAACTCGCAGCCGATACGCCTGCTTGCTACACCGCGTTATGTGCCACTTGCGAACGCTCTAACTATTCGACTATGTTATTATATTGTACCTTTTCCTACTTCAAATACCCTTTAAACTCAATGATCATTCTATTATCTTCAAATTAAAATATTTGTCTGAACTTTCAATACTAATCGTAAGCTATTAAATGTCAATAAATATATCTTAAGCCAACGTATGGAAAAAATATCAGCTCGTTCGCTGAATGCAGTAGTAGTAAACAGTAACACAAAGTACAATTACAATGCATAATGAACTTGCGATTTCTTACTATTCATACATTCTAGTTAGATAATGAAGTAATACCCAATGAAACATTCACTTTCCTTCGCACTTAATCAGTTAAAAATATAGTAAACCGGGTGACCGAGCTCTGCTCGGGTGAAAATGGAGAAAACGAATTTTCCCAGATATATGAGACCTAACTAGATCGATTTTACGCCCTATATTTCAATTTCCATCGAAATCGTTAGAGCCGTTTTCGAGAACGTGATTACAAATTGCTCATTTAATAGTAGGTATAGGATAATAGCGCAGCTAACTACTAAAAATTTAATCGTTCAATATACTTAACAAATTAATAAGTAATATTTTTAATAATATTAATTTATTATTTACCTACAATTAATATCATTTATTCACAGATAAAGTGCATTGCAAACTAGAAATGCTTACTTAAAGTCAAACTGCGTCTGAAGCCTAGTGATAAGTAAACCGAGCGCAAGTTCCGTTATGAATTTGTCCGCGAACTATAACTTCCACAGGTTCTAACTGAAACACATAATCATCAACGTTGACTATTGCTATGAGTAACTATTTTTATGTATGAATAGCAAATTCATATATCTGCGGGGAATATTTAAACTGATAGGTTTTTGATAGAATTATTTTATCCAAAAAAATCTTTGTTACTAAGTACTCGTAAGTAGCATTAAATCCCAATCAAGCATCACTTATTTTGACCGCCGCCATTAATATTCAGTTATCTATTACAGTCCATTTCATAACTCCCACTAGATTGACCTAACATCATTAATTTTATCTTAGCTTACACCAAAACAGAAGAAGGTAACACGAGTAAAGCAAAAAACTATCAATTATAAACTAAAGCAAATATTAATAACAGAGATGACAAGAAAAGGGTAGGTATAGAATAGACGCCAAGACATCCAAAGAAAGATGGACGCGAGTATCTTGAAACCAAAGAAGATTAAATAAATCAGAGCTATTCTAAAATTGAAAACAGCGATTGACTGAATTTAAATTTAAAAGCTCATCAATAATATAGTCACCACTCATTTATGAAAAGTTATAATGTGTATCAAGAAAATACCGGAGTAATTTTTAATTCCAAAAATAGAACAGCTACCTTACAAACTATTTCACTTAAACCTACATGGGTACTTAAGAAACCTCAAGCTAGGTGCCTGTTCCAATTGGTAGTTTCATGGAGAAGAGCTGGCGAGAAACTCTACAGAAAAATTATGTCTAAGACGTACGTAAAAAAAAACATCGTAATTTGGTAGCAGTTACATATTTGTGCAGTTAATGCCTTTAGGAGTATCATTACAATCCAATGATATTATATTAACAGATATGTTATACACTCACAAAACAACCGACTCAAAAGTGTTCCGCGCAGCAGCGGCACACATACCCACGTTTCACTCATTTTACATTTCACTACAAGTAAAAACGTTACAATTGGAATGTTTTCGAGTCTTCACGATTGCGCGCTTATAACATAATATCTGTTAATATAATATCATTGTTACAATCTATTTAAAAATTATTGGAGATTTGCTAGTTTGCTACTGTAGTAAAATTCTCGACAATAGATGGGGTAAGTACCTCTACGTACCACCCTTTATCCGTTCTAAAACGCTAAGAAATATTTAAAGACGATGATCAACAGAATACTGCTTTTTAATAAGACAATATTTCCAATAAAGTTATTAGGTTTATGTTCAAAAGTAATGTTTGAAGGACTTAACATTCCAAAGATATTATATCATTTCTTTTACAATATTAGCTAAGTACTCATTAACAGATCCTACTACAGCATTTAATTATGTTCAATAGGCACAATAATTAAAACGTTTGGTGGCTATCAAGGTAACGACGCAAAGATTTTATCAAATATCTGACAGTGAGAGATGTAATGTCTCATCCAGCTGGTAATCCTACACATAGAGCCAGAAGTAATGGTTTATATGGGGTATTTGAGAGGGTGCAACTAGGATCCATGTTTTGTCCGTTATTGTTCAGAGAGGAAATTGTTTTAACTAAGCAATAACTATTAATTGCTTGATCTCAATTAAGTCTTAAAGTAATGGAACTGTCAATTGATCGCAGTAAAATCAGACATAAACAAAAATAATTGCAACATAATATCGTGACATTACTTTACTAATAATGCGTATAATAGTTATGATTGTCACTGTCTTCACTTCCGATAAGAGTACAGTTCCTGTCCGAAACCATGCATACTAATATATAATTATTTTCCTAACGTTACGTATTATTAGCATCTATTGGTAGATCTTTCTTTCGTTATAAGCAAGACATTGCTGCACAAAATTAAATACCATAAGATGTGGCTGCGAAACACCACAGGAATGGAAGTACAGAGCGATACAGAAATAGCTGATGCATGTACAAATATAATATATCTGTTTTTTACGACTTCTACGAACGTAGGGATGGCATAGATTTACGTGTAAAGCTGATTTAAAATAAACTTGGAGACAGGGATGGCTAAAGAAGACAAAAAAAAGAATTACTAAAAAAAAACATGCGTGGTACTTTTAAAGAAGATGGGCATTATCATAATTGTTTACGGATTGTATGAAACAAGCGAATATGTTGGTAATTCGACAACCCTACACCCGCGTTTCAGTTCCGAGGCGCAGCGGCCACGTTGCAAAACCGCCGAGTTGACGATAATAGCTGGATCATAAAATAAACACAGCGACTGTGATTTATATCTGTTGTCAACATATGAGGAAAAACTGTTTTTTTAATTCTCCGCTTTCAACGCTTTGATGATGAGCTATTGTTGTATTACCAAGTGGAATTGCATACTCGCACGTGACTTCCTCTACACTAATCTGTATCTTAGATAATAGGTTATTTAAAGTACGTACCTACGCTTGGCGGCACTTAATTTTCACTACATTATCTACTCTATGATGAGACTAGATATCAATATAAATAATCAAATAAAGTACTTGTTTTCTTCTTTTATGCAGAGCTGTGTTCTTTCTATATATTATTATTACGATAAATTCTATGATCTTTAATTCTAGATCTTAGATTTACGACCGGTTCAAGCATAATTCCATTTTTTTTTACTAGTTTTCTGATACTTACGCCATATATTTATTGTTTATAAGTACTAAGTATCTACTTAAAGCGATGCTTGTACGTGCGTGATTTTTATGTACTTACGAAATATATATAAATTAGACAGCGAAAACGTCTGAATTGATTATCAAGCTAATAAAACATAAACAATAATCAGTATGTAGTAAATAAACAACACGCGTAGCATGTAAATGCCACATTATCTAAGTCGTTCTGTTTCTATGTCGTTTAGTTTCAGAAGTAATGGCCGCAATACAAACGATCGTTACTACAATGATAATATTTTTGGAAAACCCGATTAATAAATATAAGTTGCTGAATTAATGATTAAAAGAATGAAGTACGTAATCTTATTTTTATAAAGTACTGCAATAACCGTACATAGTTACAGACATAATGCTCCTGGGTATTTAAATATTTGTGCGAATCCAATCTTATTTTTATTTCCTGAAGGCTACATAAAGCTCACTAATAGATTTTATGAACATGAATCTAAATTTCAGAATTTTCATTCTCGTAAATAAATAATTACCTACGCTTTAAAATCAAATGGTTTTCCCGCCTTCGTGTTGCTCATTTGCGTCTACACCCCCGAATCGTCTCTAGATAGTAACTTCCAGTTTTCATTAACCGCCCACGGGGCGATAACATAACAGCCGCCTAGAATCAATGATCACAGATAAAATAAAAAATAAAAATCTGCTTTACCTGACCCGTTAAGTTTAATATATAAAGTTACGTAAACCAAAAGAAGCATCCTAACTTATAATATTATAAATGCGAAAGTGAGTTTGTTTGTTACACTTTCACGCTAAACCGGCTGAACGGATTTAGATGAAATTTAGCACATGGGTAGATTATGACCTGGAATAGGACATAGGATAGTTTTTATCCCGATATTCCCAAGAGATCGAGACTTAAGCGGGTGAAACCGCGGGGCGCAGCTAGTAGGTAAATAAATGGGCAACCAAGGAATTTCGGCCGCCCGCCCAAGGTTGAGAGAGAAGTTAATAAATAGGTAACGAAACCTTTCTTGCTAATGTTATTTTTTTACAATCAAAATACCTTCGTAATAATTTATATTTGTGTATTAAGTTACAAATTGTATAGATCTACACTGATTAGGTTCCTCCAATACTTCTTATTGACCTTCGCTTTTGTTAAGTCACGTAGCACCGAAAAATGTGAATACCTATAACAATAATATCAGTACTTAGGTAAGTATGGATGCTACGTGTATTAATGTGGACATATTTATGGAATATGTTTCTTATCAGTTTTGTCCTACGTCACGAACTTTATCTGTATTGATAACGTTCTGCGGAAGAAAGGTAACTAAACACGTACTAATCGCAACTGTAAGGTTTAAATTTTCCAGCTTCAGGAATTTTGAATGATCGTTGGGTTAGTTTGGCACGAAACAAAAAAACTTTATAATCAATAAAAAATTCTTAAAAAAAAAAGTGTAACTAGTCTAAACCTTTTTACAAGCTTTATATTAGCTTGCCCTGTTCGTATGTCGTTCCGGTTACTCCTTTTGTCATCAATTTTTCAAGCACTTCCAGGCATCCGATTGAGCTGAAACTTGGCATACGTATACAACTACCGAGACATTTTGAAAAAATTATACCAAAGAGCTGGTCTGATAATGGAGTCGGAAGTTGGGCATGGGAACTCCTCAATCAAACAAGATAGGACCATCGTGTTTGGACTCATTGGTTACGTATTAACTAGTACTTTGACACTAGGTGGTGTTCAGGGCCTGATGATGGAGCCAGAAGGTGGCCATGGGAAAACCACAATCAAACAAGATAGCACCATCGCGTTTGGACTCATTGGTCATGTATTAACAAGTACTTTGACACTAAGTAGTATTCAGGGTCTGATGATGGAGCCGGAAGGTGGCCTTGGGAACTCCTCAATCAAACAAGATAGCACCATCGTGTTTGGACTCATTGGTTACGTATTAACTAGTACTTTGACACTATTTAGTGTTCAGGGTCTGATGATGGAGCCGGAAGGTGGCCATGGGAACTCATCAATCAAACTAGAAAGCACCATAGTGTTGGATGCGTTGGTTATGTATTAACAAGTGCTTTGACACTAGGTAGTGTTCAGGGTCTGATGATGGAGCCGGAAGGTGGCCATGGGAAAACCACAATCAAACAAGATAGCACCATCGCGTTTGGACTCATTGGTCATGTATTAACAAGTACTTTGACTCTAAGTAGTGTTCAGGGTCTGATGATGGAGCCGGAAGGTGGCCATGGGAACTCCTCAATCAAACAAGATAGCACCATCGTGTTTGGACTCGTTGGTTATGTATTAACAAGTGCTTTGACACTAGCTAGTGTTCAGGGTCTGATGATGGAGCCGGAAGGTGGCCATGGGAACTCATCAATCGAACCAGAAAGCACCATAGTGTTTGGATGCGTTGGTTATGTATTGACAAGTGCACTGACACTACGTGGTGTTCAGGGCCTAATGATGAAGCCGGAAGGTGGCCATGGGAAAACCTCAATCAAACAAGATAGCACCATCGTGTTTGGACTCATTGGTTATGTATTGACAAGTGCTTTGACACTAGGTGGTGTTTAATGCCTGATGATGGAGCCGGAAGGTGGCCATGAGAAAACCTAATTGTTTGGATTTGTGAAGATGATAGAACAGATATTTAAACAAATCGTAATGCTAAAAAGTAGAAAATAAAATATAAGTAAAAATCTTTGTAAAAACAAGCTTTTATTAACTAAAAAATACCAAATAAAACTGTCGTAAACATAGAACTTTAATATTTTCATAAAAGCTTGAGGCGTAAATGTCCTTCTTACACTTAACTTGAATATAAGCCTCAAGGTTTTAAGAAAATATTAAAGTTCTATGTTTACGACAGTTTTATTTAGTACTTTTTAGTTAATAAAAGCTTGTTTTTAAAAATATTTTTACTTATATTTTATTTTAAAACTAATTCAGCTTTTATTAAAACGGCAAATCTATTCAAGTAACAAAATATGTCCGAGTCTCAAACAAGTAGGTAGTAAAAATAAATGAAGAGAGTCGGTATGTTCAAGTAATCTATAGTCAACAAGCCACACTAGTACATATTTGAAACTAATTTGTAATTTAAACTTTGTAATTGTCTCCTGCAAAGTGCTAAAGGAGAGACGACGCGAGTAACTTCGGAGCCCCCATAAAAGATAGTGCGCTAGTGTTCTCGGGATTGATGTTAGTAAACAGAGCCTGTGTTTTAATCATTTAATTATTTCATATAATTATTTAGGTACTTACATGGAATTAATTGGGTTACTTTACTGGGTATCGACTGCTGAGCCCGACTCTGACGAAACTAATACGTAAGGCAGTATTATAACAACATGCATTACGTGGATACCTACCTATTTAACTTAAAAACAATTTAGAACAAAATTTTTTTTACGAAAACAACTTTATAAATCGATTTTATTTCTCAGTGTTGTCTTAACTACGAAATAAATGTGAAAATTGCTATATTTACACAACATTTATATTTAGAGCCCGTTGAGCGGATAGGTAGTTAATTATTTTTATGAATGGAGTAGAGGGCGGCGCGGGCGCATCGGAACGCGGACGAGACGCATCGCGCGAGCTGCTTGCTCTACGTTCGCTTTCCCGACTTTCCAGTCAGCGCAGGCGATGTGCGTGCCGCACAAAACTAATGTAGACCATTTTACAAAATGTTGTTATTATTACCTTACCATTTTTCGTACTATCGTTTAAATCATGATAAAATATTTTAGCATGAGGAAAAACATACTTATTTGTCAGACACGGAAGGCTGTAGTCTCATGAAAAATTATAATTAACGGGTACAAAAACAATTCAAATTAAGTTTATATTTTTTGTGTAACATAATTATTTATTGTAACTTAAGTACCTACTTTAGTACGTACCTACTTAACATTGATTATAATTATTTGTTTTTATACTTTTCAGGTTTTTTTTATCGCACAATTCGTTTTAACTGTTAGGTAGATAAGTGAGGAACTTAGTATACCTATCAAAATAAATAAATCAGCAATTAGAGTAATCTTCATTTAAGATGTACGCGTGCAGCAACAAGGCGACACACCGCAAGGACATCTCAGGACAAGTCACTCGTCCTCTATCGTCATGCGCAGGTAGCGGCCAGAGGACGACAAGCCCATTGTTTATCGTTGCTAATTATTATGCTCCAACGCAGACGCTTGTCGACCGCCGCAGCGCGTCGAGCCGCTGCGCAAAAACTCAGATACATAATATCTACCTGAGAATAAGCGAAATGATTTATTTAAATCCTATCATCAAACATTTTCCAAAAAGGTCTATGTTTCTTGGGCAATTTTAATAAACATTCATAATTATTTTTATCGAAGGCGCTTTACTTCAATCATTGAAATCGCAATGACGGCAGAACATTGCAACTATCGCAGTGGCAGTATCGCGCTCGATTGAGGACCGTTACGTGAAAACGTCGAGCGCGCGGGGTGGGGCAGAGAGCCGATACGGTGACGATGGCGCCCGAACACGGCCGATCGCCGAGTGCCGAGACGACGACTTACGAGCGGGGGACGCGGGGGTGCGCCACTTATCGCGGCGAGCTGGCAACGTCGCGCGGGGTGGGAGCGCCCCGCGCCGCAACCTCTCACTCACCGTCGCCGGCTCGCCATCGCCATCATCCAGTGTTACCTTTGACGGTCGAATGCGCGGTCGTTCGCCGTCGTAGCCAGTGACGTCGGTGTCGACACTCGTGCAACACGTCTATGATGTTTCGGTGACTTCAAAGTCGGACTCGTGAGTGAACGATAACTTATTGGCTATCGAATGCTGGAACACAGTGACAAGTTTTGATCTCATTACTCCCTGGATTTGGATTTTGATGAGTTGTGATAAGTGACTATTAGGATTTTTGAACAAACAGTGAAGTGGATCACCAAAAAAGGATTTCCTTTAAGTGTCAACATTGGATTATGAATTAAATATTTCTGCAGTGAATTCAAGAACTGTGTTACGTGAAAGTGGCATTCAAGTAAATACAAGTGTTTTCCTAAACTCTCTGAACTGGTTTTAATACTTTTTACAAGTTTAAAAAAAAATTGGAAACAAACGTAAAAAATATAGAGAAAAAAAATATTTTTTCGGTTAATGATACATTAAATAAAAACTAAAAATTTGTGGAAAGGTGTTAAAGCCAGGACACACCACCTGTCGTAAAACGCACACGCTGGATTTTGCCTCAGCTGATTTGAAGACGGAATAAATTCGCGAAGCGTTCATCGTTGATAGATTATAAAATGTGAAAGAAAACTTGTGAACCAAGAAAAATCTATACTTACGTGATCATAACAGTTATGATTTTTAAATCTTGATTTACATAATGTGTCAAGTTATTGAAATCGGCCGTAAAATTAAAAAATATATATCAGACTTGAGTACTTATGGCCAAGAAGTGATTCAGAATAGACTGATGACGGCGATGAAATTTTCACAAAGGTAAACGATGAACGTTTCGTCAATTGTTGACGTTCGACGAACGGCTGGAGCGAAATTTACGCGCGATACGCGATAACAGAAAATACGACCGTACGCTCGCGACTGACACGAGTACAATATTGGAGAAAAAAAGTAGAATTTGCAATGATGGAAATATTGTGGAGTTATTGCCGAATGAAGATGTCAGTTACGAGTTGACGTCGAAGTTTTTGGGTCGCAACAAACCAGGTGCATCGTGTTTCAGGGGGTGCCTTGGAACGGCAGGACGGCGCACTCCAATAGTACGGCCGGGTACGCGGGCTCTATCATCACTTACGGGGGAGCACAAGCTCCCGATAGTGGAAAACACAACCCATTGCAAGGGACCATTGGATACAGAGTCAACGCCCCTAGGTGAGTCCGAAAATATTTATATAGTCCAAAAATTTTGTCTTTGGGTATGAGTATCTCAATCGTAACAATGCAAAACTATGCCCTAAGTGAATTTTGTCCATCAAATTCAGGAAAAATGACTAATAATAGAAAATTAAAACAAGCAGTGATAGTATTCACAATAATGTTGATACTCCATTTAAATGGAATTTCCAGTTGCATTATTTTTTTTTGTTTTTATGTTTACTTAATATTTTTGATATAATTAAAGACTCGAATTGTGTATTTAGCAATTAAATTACGAATCGAAAATGATGAGCAAGGTCTCTAATTTGTTATCAGTTACCAAAACTTGACGCTTTGTGTAGGTAGGTACTACTTCTTTGCCGTTATCTTATCCGGAACAAGTTTGTTTACATTTCAACAAAACGCTGAAACGTGACTCGGCTTACCTGTGCCACCTTATCGTAGTTAACAAGCAATAAAATCAAAAATATGCCATCTACGTAAATATCTTACACTAACTCACGATTCATGTATTAAATTGACTGAGAAATTCTTGTTATAAAATCAATAAGATAAAGCATTAAAATATAAATCAAAGTTTTTAATCAACGAGCATTAAGTTTCCCCTAATAAACCAAACATAACTTTAAAAGTACACACAAGTGTGACATTGTCGACCGCGCATCGCTGCAATTATAAATGAAATGTGCTCCTCCATTCACACGCACAAACGCTTTAGGGCACCCAGCACTCACACAGTCGCACGTCATTGCACTCACACTATTACAGACGCACGCACACATTTACGAAACTCTCACACAGGCGCATAATGGGAATGCACGCGGTGACTGCACTTTAGCGCTTACAATAAACACAAATAAACAAAACATTTAAACTAGCAACACCAAGAGCATCGAACAGTTAAGAATCATTCCAATAGATTTTTTTTACGTTTCTACTTTCTACTTTGATATTTTCAACTGGTACTGTTCTCGATAACAAATAATAGAAGATTGTTTAAATAACCGTTTTTGATCCAAGATTATGAGCTAAATTACAATGTTTAAAAAATTCTGAGCAGGTGTTAAGTCGAAGCGCTCAACGGCTTTGTTTAGTAGTCACCTTTACAAACGACATATTGTTGATGGCAGCCTGCCTTTATACAAAACCAATAAGTAAATAATAATAAAAGTGGGGACCGGCAGCGAGATTGTGTGAACATAACACAGGAAGTCTACTTAACTTCAAGGGTAGGGAAGTTAGGGAAATTAAACTAAAGTTATTCATAAAATTAATATCAAATGATGAAGTGTTAAGAATGTTAAAAGCGAGCTGTAGCATAAAGAGATTTGTAACCGTTAGTAAGTGATCGTGGGAAAAAACGTCAGTTTGAATCGAGCGAGACGTCTGGGGGCGGATGCACTGACACAACATACATTACACCACGTGCGGCATGCCCGAACGGATTCTCAATGGAAACCTTAAATGTTTCTATAATACTTCAGTCACGAAGTGACTATAACTTACTCACCGAGTTCTAAAAACATATTCTTGTAAATACACGTGTTAATCTAGTCTATGCTGTTAAATCGACGATTCCTTTCGGTTCAATATCATCGCAGCCAAACAAATTATTATCGGGAGCGTCGTCGTAATAAAACCCCATATTGACGTGACCGGCCCCACTTACCCTAGGCGACGTAGCCGACCCTTCCCCGCTCATTGTACCGTATTTACCCCGGAACGCTCGGCTCCATTTGTAAACCCCCGGAATCCGCTCCTTGAAGCATGATTCATTCTCCGGACCCTGCGTCAATTGATGAAAATGAGATAGATAGTGTTGTAGGTTATTAAAAAGATTGGTTAGTGTATTTTTTTTTGTGGCAGTTTCGATTTTCTTCGTATCCTCCTAATATTTTAATGTTTGTGTTAATCAATAATAATGAGACAGGTATATACGGATAACAGGTAATTTTAATCAATATACTAAAAGATAACTATTTAAGACGTCTAAACTTCATCGATCCCATAAAATTAATGTTAGTTAACGCTTTTTATTACCTCAGTGTGCGCACAAGCCACAATGTGAAGTGGCATTTAAATGGGGGTGACCAACTGTCGTCGAAACACAGGGGTGGAACACGCCACGGCTTCACGCTACCGCGATAGTAATCTATACGAGACTCACAATTAATGCCTTATTTAACACTTCACTTCAAATAAAATAAAACATCCAGTTACACACGCTTACAAAACTATGTGATAAGTAAAAAAAAAATATAATTAGAATTGCAGATCTGAAAGTAGAAGCATGATTCTTAAGCAGTTGGATTCAATACACGATTATCTCGACTGCCAATTAACCAGGAATCCGACACGTCTGCGCACTAATCTAAAATTAACTGCAGCCTATGTATCAAAATACCTACGCGTTACTCGCACATCTCTCAATACTATGCCAAACACCTTCCAGCTTCTCAAAATAGCGGCTTGCCTACTCATTCATATTGATTTATTTAGAAGTTTCGTATATCGAAAAACGGGTGTAACGCGCCCACGTATAGATTGTGTCATATATTCTGCACAAATCACCAATCTTACGATCCTTAGTACCATTTCCAAAATAGACGTTATGTCTGTGCAGGCGCATTTGCCGAAACATAAGTCTTTAACAAAGGTGTTCCGAGAATTGTCCCAAAAGAATGCCTGAGACCAGCGTTCGCATTCAACAACCCAAATATTTTGAACAGACCGTAAGTGATTATTCGGATGTGGTACCACTTTTACAAAAAGTGTACCAGGATACAGAACACACAGATTTTTTGTTGACTACACATTTTGGTCGGCAAAAAGAAAAAGGTCCAGACAAAACTATAAAAAGAAGTGCAGGCCGGGCCGAATTTACCTAAGGAAGGACCCTTGTAAATCATCTGCAGCGACGATGAATAGAGACGATGTCGAGATGAGCGTTGTTGACTCGTGTGTTTATTGGTTGTCGACGCTACTAAGTGTCTGTTAAGCTATTTACGAGAATACTTTAAGTATCTATCTGAGTTGCCGCTTCAGCAAGATTTATTAAGAATATACAACCAATTGAGATGACACTTAATGATATAACAATGTAATCTTAGCTAACAAACTAACTTTAAAGAGTTTTTTGTAAAATTGTAATATAAAGGCAGATTTTACTACTCAATTAATTTTGTAAGTAATCAGTTACTCTTTGTATACATACTAAACGCACACACGTAAATGTATATTCATTAAAATAATTTCATACAAGTTCACAAAGGGCCAATATTGTTGCTCCACTACAGATGCTCGCAACAATGGGTAGCCCGTGCGAGTGTTTGTCGTGCATTTGTCGAATGGGAATTATTAGAAAGGGCTCCGGGAAGGCTCGGGAATTCGCCCCAAAAGCAGTTCACATGAATCGTTCTCCCACTCCGGCGACGTACAAAAAATCAAACATCCCGAGAGAAACACAGGGGTTACAACGCGTCACTATACGTCCATATTGATTTTTTCTCTCATTGTTAGTAAAATAATAAAATCATGGCGCTTATTAAAAAAAGATCTTGCGTCGATAGAATTTGGGTTGAATATTGAGTCTGAGTTTATTAATAATCGAAGCGTTAACGTGTGGAATGTTCGATTCTGCAAGGCCGCTTGCAATAGAAACTGCTCGTATCGTGAGTGAAATAATATTAACTGGACCGATTTCACATTTAATATGTACCACGGTATCTACTTCATTCATTCTACAAGAAGAAATTATTTCTGTTAAAGAGTGGTTACGAACTTCAATATTTGTAATCTTTTAGCGAAATGTTTATTAAAATGGTTTCAGAAACATCTGTAGGTAATAATAATTTGTGCAGATCAACATTTTGTTGTGTTATGTAGTTAACGTGATTGTGTTGATATTGTTATAGCGGCTATGGGTGCGCCGGCGGTTCGGGCGCGATGAGCGGCGGGGGCGAGAACGCGCAGTTCGGCGCCACCGCCGCAATGGTCGCCGCGGCCACCACGGCCGCGATGCAGGACTCGCAGCCTTTCTCGCAGGTAAAACACCACTTCTGTATACTGAAGTCGCATACATACAAATTGCAATAAGTAGGTATTGTCAAAAAATGCCATCTTTCTATTCATCTTACGAAGAAATTATTAGTTTTGAATAAATTCATAAGAAATCATAACCTTCAATGCACACACTCAAAGCAAACCTCATTGAATATTAATCAATTAATCAAAAGGACTTGGAAAGCTATTACAAATGAAACGTGAATTCAGTCACGTATGCAATTCTACAGACGTCGTAATTTTCATTTTGCAGATGCAAAACAACATGACTATGGGAAATCCCCAATATGGCGCGATGAACGGCTACGGTCAACAACGCAGCCATAATCCGGCTATGACCGGGATGGGGATGGCAGGCAACGGCGGGATGAATGGAATGACCGGCATGGGGCAGATGGGAAATGCTGCTATGAACGGTATGAACCCCATGGCGCAGATGGCCAACATGGGTATGCACGCCAACATGATGCCGTCGCAGATGGGGCCTGGACAAATGAGCAGCTCAGCGAAGATGGGCCCGGGATACCAAAGGCGACATACGCCGTATCCGTCCGGCACCATGCTTATGGGTCAGAGGAAAACGCAGTACATGAGTGGGCAGCCCGGCTTTGGGCCGACTCAATACCCGGCGGGGTACGGCGGCAGACCAGGCTTCCAGGGGCAATACCCACCGCAGCAACCATTGGGGCCTAGCGGTAACTTCGGTGCGGCAATGAGAGGAACAATGAGGCAAACAACGCCGCCTTACTCAAACCAGGGGCAGTACTTCAATGGTGGCGTGCCAAGCCAGTTCCCTCAGCATCAGAGTAGCAACGCACAGTATGGCGGGCAATACGGCGGACAGTTCGCGCAGGAGGTCGCCATGCGCACTAACATGAGCTATCAGCACAGTCCAGTTCCTGGCAATCCGACGCCGCCGCTAACGCCCGCCAGCAGTATGCCTCCTTACATCAGCCCTAATGGTGATGTGAAACCCCACTTCAACGAGCTCAAACCACCAATGGGCATGCAAAGTAAGGATACTTCAAAAATATTTGTGCGAACAAAAGATCTATTTAATAAACAAGGACAAGTCCATTAACGGTTCTTATTATTTTCAGATGACGAGCTCCGGTTAACATTCCCCGTAAGAGATGGTATTATATTACCACCATTTAGATTAGAACATAATTTAGCAGTTAGCAATCATGTATTTCAATTAAAACCCACGGTCCATTCGACGTTAATATGGAGGTAAATATGTAATTCCGTAAAATAATACATAATTAAAGTAAAACATATCGGGCAAGGATTTTAACATGTTTATTTCTTCACAGATCGGACCTTGAGTTGCAATTAAAATGCTTCCATCACGAGGATAGGCAGATGAACACAAACTGGCCAGCGAGTGTTCAAGTGTCGGTCAACGCGACTCCATTACAAATAGATAGAGGAGAGAACAAAACATCACACAAACCATTGTACCTGAAAGAAGTGTGCCAGCCAGGCCGTAATACGATACAAATCACTGTCTCAGCCTGCTGCTGTGTAAGTATCTCCTAATGTTTTCTATATTAAACCAAACGTTAAGCAGCCATTCTAGACCATTACATACTAAAAACTTGGTGAAGAAACAGACGGCAATAGTAAATAACAAAACTTATGTTCTGCATTTTTTTTCAGTCGCACCTGTTCGTTTTACAATTAGTTCACCGACCTAGCGTACGAAGTGTGCTGCAAGGTCTATTAAGAAAGCGCCTATTAACAGCAGACCACTGCATCGCGAAGATCAAGATGAACTTCAACCAGACGCCGACGAATGGTAGCAATGGATCCAACACAGCTAACGATAGGGACAGCGTTGAACAAACAGCTTTAAAAGTATCGTTAAAATGTCCAATCACATTTAAGAAGATCACGCTACCAGCACGCGGCCACGAGTGCAAACACATACAATGCTTCGATTTAGAGTCGTATTTACAACTGAACTGTGAACGAGGGTCATGGCGGTGTCCGGTTTGCAAGTAAGTTTTTCTCTCGATATTTCAATCGTAATCATATATTTTTGTTTTATGGTACAAATGTTTAACAAGATGATTTATTTACAGTAAACCAGCACAGTTAGAAGGTTTAGAAGTTGACCAATACATGTGGGGTATCCTTAACACATTGAACAGTTCAGATGTAGACGAAGTCACGATTGACAGTGGTGCTAACTGGAAGGCAACTAAAATTGCTAACAATACTGGCATTAAGGTGAGTATCTGTCACACGACTCATGTTATTTATACAAACTATTACATTAAACTCTTAAGAACTTAATTGTAAAAAAATCTAAGACATGCTCTTGCTTATTGCAGCAAGAAGAAGATAGCAGTGATGGCAGCGTAGGAAAGCGCAGTAAAGCAGTATCACCGGGCTCGATGAACATGCCCACAATGAACAACTGGGACATGAACCAAGCACTATCGCCATACCTTCCTCCTGACATGAATACTATCGCCAGCGGCTCAATGATCTCTTCGTATAACCAAAACGGCCAGAACAGAAATTCAAGTTCGAACAATCAGAATTACGACTTCGGGATGAACAATGGGCCTGGCAGTAACGAATACGCTGGAAACGGACCTCTTTCGCATCTGAATGACAGCGTCAACTCATTAGACCCTCTGAATGCGATGGAGAAGAGCCTTAACGATCAG
Organism: Lithophane semibrunnea; assembly: GCA_947363905.1. Taxonomy (NCBI): domain Eukaryota; kingdom Metazoa; phylum Arthropoda; class Insecta; order Lepidoptera; family Noctuidae; genus Lithophane; species Lithophane semibrunnea. The sequence continues at coordinate 12,128,560 of OX376194.1, read as the reverse complement.
GTAAACAAATATTACATGTTTATTAAACATAGCTAAGTGCACACATATTGGAACTCACAAATTCGAATCACACGTTAGTTGATTGTACAAAAGTTCTTAGCGTATTGTTTTATATCGTTGACATGACACAAATAAAGTAAAACTTTTCTAAAAGAAACGTAAAGTATTTTCTTACGGAATGGTTGTTTCTCATAAGACAGTCGATCTGGGTACACTGTAAGCCAACTTGTACTTATGTAGAGAATAAAATCTACACCCCGACTTATATTTGCTGTGGTAAGATAAATGTATAGTTACATAATTTCATTCATTACATAACTTTACTTACACATAATTAGTAAGGGGGTTACTTTAAAACTGAAGTGTTTCCATACCTGCCAATGCAGCAGAATTTGTAGCTTAAAGTTCATGTATTGTTCAGATGCCGCATACGCCGCACACGCCACACACGCCGGGTTCGGCGCATACGCCGGGCGGCGGCGGCGCGCACACGCCGGGCTCGTCGCACACGCCGGGCCCGCCCTCGGTGGACCACCACTCGCTCACCGATGTCGACATTCCCGCCGACCTCAACTTTGATCCCGCCGCCGTCATAGATGGAGAAGGGACAGATAATCTCAATGTGAGTATTTTTTATAATCTGAGACTGATACCGAAAGTTCAGGATACCAAACAAGAGACATTAAATGAACACTGGTATTGATGAGCTTACATCGGCAATATAACCTGGATACAGGCAATATAGAAAAGCAAAACAGTAATCAATTAATACACTGGCTTGAATTTAGTTGTTTCTAGTACATTACCGAGTCATGGGATCTACATATAGACCAGAGACACATATTGCAGTAAAATAATACTAGGTACCCTTGTGGAGTGTATTCGCAAGCGCTTTACTTCAAACAATAGCAAACAATCAAATATTCAGCTAGGATATAAAATTTTCAAGCAAACATTCCTAAGAAGCATCAAACACCTGTAAAAGTAAGCCATGCCTGACTGTTATTTTCTTATTCCAGTTATTGCCGGAGACAAGTGTAGACCCGATGGAGCTGCTGTCGTACTTGGACGCACCTGCACTTGGTGAGCTATTAGCGACACCGCCGTCGTCGTCGTCATCGGCAGGCAGCCACCCACCGCGTGCGCCTTCCTCCGACGACCTGCTGGCACTGTTCGAGTGAACACACGGTGACCTGTCGAGAAGTACGTAGACGGGATTACTTAAAGGATTGTCAATTAAAATCACCACTACAAAGGAAACTGAAGATCTCGATTTGTACTTAAAAGAAGATACTCTATTTCGCCTGTTTCATGGTTTATCCGTTCATTATTATTGAGCGGAGAAAATACTTGGTAACATCTATAACCGTCTACGTAACTCGCTTGTTACACTGAGAGATTTATTCGTCTGAGAGTCAAACTAGGCGTTTGTTCAGCTCGCAATCAAGCCAGAAGCCCGATATTGTGATATTAGATTTTAGTTCCTTCTCCACGTGTCGCTGGGTTGAATATCGCAGAGCGTTCGAACAGTAGATGTCTTCAGAATCTCTGTCACCTTGTAAAGGTGTTATCGTCTAGTAGAAGTTCCGATCACGCTGTCGTGTTGAACACAGCGACACACCGAGGCATCGATTGTTGAAACAATGGTGTTGGAGAACATTTATTAGGTATATAAGTAAAGTATTGGAGGCAAACGGCCATAGACACTGCGGTGTTGTGCATGTATAGTTCCTCGCACCGCCGCACATACGGTGGCGCTTCTGAGCTCCTTTAATATTCTAAACTCTAGCATAAACTGTAACACAAATTTTCATTAATAATTCAACTTCTTATTCGATATAACTGTAATCGATTAGAGTCTTTTGATTTGTGTCCATAATTTGTGAATAGTTCACCGGGTGTAAATAATAAAGAGGAGTTATTTTATTTGTGCTAGTTGTTTTGTGTACTGTGGGCGGGGCCGGGCGGCTCCTTGTACGTATAGGCTAGCCGAGCGCGGCCGGCCCGTCCGGAGGCATTGTGAATCTTATAGTTCCTATTGGATGCGAGCGAACTATAATGTTCAATTGCCATTTACTGTAAACATATTCCTTCAAGTTTTCGCATATTCTGCATTTTTAAATGGTAAGATATGATAGGATTCGTGAGTATAACGCTACTCGCTTTTGGGTGATATATTCTAAATGAGTTGTTTGAAATCAACAAATAAATGGTAACAAATTAGTTACAAAAGTATATTGTAAATGTGAGTGCAAAAATGAACTCTGTTAAATTATTTTGCGTTATGTGAATCGAAGAATGATAGAAATATATTTTAATTTCTATATAAATAGTAATGAACTGTATTATTTGTAAATATGAATCTAGATAAGAATATTATATTACCTAGTTATATATAGGAGAAGAACATGGCAGATACTTATATGACGGCCAGTTTAGTATAGTATTACTAAATTAAAGAAAAAATCTACACATGGTTTTACATGTACATACAAAATTACCATACCTATGATACAAGTCTATGCGTTTGGAGCCCAGTACAGTAAGCTAACAACTTCCTTTCAACTTTTGAGTCTCTTCATACTTCAAATATTTAAATGTCTCTGAAAAACTGCAAGTTTTAGACCTATTTCATAACCGTTAGGGATTTATTTCCACATTTATTAAGTATCATATCATTGAACTAGTCCCTTTGTATTGCATTGATTTTGTACGAAACAAGTTCCTCTTACTTGAGTTATATTGAAATTATTTATCTCTGGCACTAGAGCATCTTCAATTTCATTCAATAGTTAAATATATTTATATTACAACATAAGTATAAGTTGATAGTACTGTATTTGTGCTCTGAAACGTTTCTCTATTTACAAGTGCAAACCGCTAATATAAACATTTCTAGAAAAATGTGTTACGTCTGTGCTCATCTTAATTTTGTTTCGTTTTGCCCACCTCAGATATACATAGAAGCAATAATAATGAAGTGCTGATAAAAAAATAATTATTTAAAAAAGTTCAATATTTTAAAGTATTTAAGTATACACTAAATAAGAATAAAAATTGCGATGAGCATCGAATTGACAAAATCTTATTTCACGTATTTTCAAATGTTTGGTTCCAATTTTGATGTCTCAAGTAATGTTGCGCAAGCAAAATCTTTGTTGTAACTTATTTAATTTTTATATATCTATATAATTAGAGTAACGCACAGCGCAAATTGTCAACATTTTGTTTCTAAATGGAATTAAGTTCCCATAAAATATGACAATCATGACACCATAATTCATTTTAGATGTTGTAAAATTTTCAAACATAACTTACGGTTAGTAACATTTTTAATAACAGCTTAGAAAGATATCTCTTACTTAGAGTTGTATGTAAAACTGTCGATTCTTTCACTATTTTATGTAAATTGATGATTTGCGCATCTTTACTTCATGCTATGAATATGGACGCCTCTTTAGAGTTAGTCAAACTATTACGAAAAAACAATAAAATTAGTATTACACAAAGCCGTGGTCAATTATTCAAACAAGTTAGAAATAATTTACGATTTGTTGTCAAGTTTGTCGTCCGTTCGTGGTTGATAGATTGTGTGTCTAGTTGATCACAGCTTTACCATAAATTACATAATTTTAAGGGACCTTCAATTCCAGTTAGCTAGATCTATTTATTGTAGAAATATTGCTGTTGGATGAATCATCGCAACGATTTTTGTGTGACCAAATAGTAATTTTTTACATGTTTACCTATTTTAGGTAATTTAAAAGTAATTAATTTGTTTATATAAAAATTGAAAATATCACAAAAAATTTATAGCATATCACATTATAAAAATAGCAAAAGTCGAATCGAATGATTCATCCAAACGAGTAAATGATTACAATATTATATATTTTGTTGAATATTATAATGAACTGCTGTGAAGTAGATTTTGTGCTCGTACAAATATAAGCAGCATTTGGAAATAAGTGAAAAAGAATTCTAAATAAGGTAACATGCGACCCATGACTCAGAAGTTAATGCAAAGCCAAACTGTACTGTAGCGTATTTAACATTTGAACATTATGTGAAAAGTTTAGCAATCAGGTTGGTACCCACTAAATTCATTTCGAAATGTGTAAAATGAAAAAACATAACATTTTTATGTTATTGAAAATAAAATAAATCTAAAAATTATAATGTGTGACTTTCATTTATTTTTTACCTAATAATCTTCGCAACTATTATCAATCGTCATCATTGATAACACCTACCCAACTTCTGTTGTCCACGTTCAAAGCATCGAGTTGACTAAATAATACGTAAGTAACGATGCCTTTTAAAAGTTTATTAAACAAAGAACAATCAACAAAATACAATGGTACATTACGTTTACTTTCTCTCTTTTAAATTTTCACTTAAAAGGAAATAGCGAAAGCAATCAGTGTGATAAATGCTCCCCTAGTCATGCTAATATCACTGCATCTAAGGAATTTTCTTCTCAGTAACAGTAATACAGCAAGCTTTACGGGAAAGGCATGTTCACCAGTCCATACACACATAAATAATAATAATATAGCTGACTAATCAATTTAGAACAACGAATGGACATCAGAAACGACCAGATAAACCTGTTTAGTGTTCAAAATGATGCCTAATTAAAAAAGTTTACATGGTGGAATGTTTTGAGAAATCCAACCATTACCACTGCTGTGTTCGCAGAAGTCAAACCAGTATGTGGGCTATTTATAAACGAAAATAAAACTAAACCTGAAGGATACCTCACTGTGCTTTATTAAAGCTCCTCCAGCTTTGTATACGTAGCTGCTAAGTTATCGATGTTGCCAACGCGTAAACACAGACTGCTCGATGACTTTGTAAAGATGACTTAAAACGAACATTTTACCAATAGACTATAGTTCCCGAATATTCCAAATTAAAAAATTAAAAAATTTCAAATTCCGAAAATTTCAAATGATTTTTGGCACTTATTTGCCAACGTGGAAATCCTAAACAAGAAATGGATATTTTCCGACACTCGCTACTGACCATGCTACAAAAGGCGAACTCAAGACAGAGTTCTAGATAAATTGTTCTGTCGAAAACTAAAAGAATGACAAACATCAGCGGAAGGGCCCAAGTAGGTAGGTAAAATATAGATATATGTATATGTGATGAAAATACATTCATTTAATGATGAGCAGGTACCTAAGTACCATCTACTTAAGCTTGAGTTTCTTTTGATTTAAAACACGCAGAACAGAGAAGTCATTTGCCCAATCGACGTCTGGAAAAGCTAATGGATGGATAAAACGCTAATAAACGGTTATCTACCGATTAAGTACTCTGTAGCACAAACCAATCGACAACTTGTGTGTCTTGGCCGCTCTAACATTCTAGCTCAGACCTAGTTGCTCACCAATATCGCAAAATTTCTGCTGTAGCGTTTGCTGCAGTGCAATAAAGCGCAGCTTCATTTTAAGGCCTAAAAGGGCATAAAGATGAAGAAACGAACTACAGCACACCAAGCTACGCCCGGCAAAATAGGCTGCTAGGCTCAAATGGGATTAGACGAGCCATGTACAATGATCGCTGAGGTCTACTTATTGAATGCCTAACATGGACGGTGGGTTGGGGTTTGCCCAGTAGAGGGATAGTGTGTAAAAAAGGGAGAAGTCTGCACCGATTCGAATAAATACCAAAATGACGTAAGGCATACCACTAAGAGGACCTTACTGGTATGTCAAAACTAAGAACCTGTTAATGACCGGTCGCAACGCTTAGTAGATAACCTACTACTACTCGATTTTTGGTAGTGATATTAAGCTGGCAACACAGCACACTCGCACGCGCAGCGAAGCCTTCTCGCACGCACACACACCAATGGATCTCATGTAAACACGTGCCCTATAGCGCAGACAGTCGATTAGTCGACGGGTCCGCGGCAGGTATCGCGCCCCGTCCTACCGGTTCAACGATAAAACGATCGAACGAACGCCACCGTCAAACGAACTATATTGTATTCTAAGCACAACGAACAACAAGACAGTTTTTAAACATTAACAGTGCGGTAGAGTGCGCGCGGTTTTGAAACAGCCGAGGTATGCGTTCGTAAACTTCTCCTTAAGTGCATAGCGGTATCGCGGAACCAGATTTTAAGTCCTCAATGTATTGAAAGTAGCTTTTCTGTTGTTTGTTTAGTCAACCTATTCCTGTATTTTGTATTGAATATCAAGACTGCAACGAGTGCCTGACATATTGACTACAGGTAAGACCAAGTTATTAATGTGTAACATAATTATGTGAGAAAAATAAGATAACAATAATTGTTATGTTATATACTTAAGGCAATGCATTCCAAAACGTTCATTCATGTTGACTAATACTGGTAGTAATATTAGCCGTAAGACGTGATACAAAGACGCTGACATAAAGAACGATTGACATTTTCTTAAAAGATATATTTTCCTCATAGAATATCTACAAGAGTTTTAATAACGCTTACTACTTAGTTCTTTGTGCTTACAAGTTACAACAGTTTGATGAATACAACTGCGACGTATACCTACTATTCTGAGAATCTTATCTTGCTTTGAAGTCTTTTTGGATTTTTTTGGTAGCGCAAGGGTCGCGTCAGGTTGGTTTATCAACAGGTAGATGTTTTAAGAATCATTTTCGGCTAAAGTGGATTTTAAAACAAGAACATTGCGAAGAAGTCTGCCCCTTTAATATTTTTTAATGCTTTAACATAAATATTGATTTGTTTATAACCTAATGTATTACTTATAACCAATATAAATACCAACTCTAAAGTTTCTTTTTCTTTTAATGAGAGAGATAGTGTCTATACTTATTGGGGTACAGGTGATAATTTTTTACATTATTGTCGCGGAATACCAGACAAGTTTTTGAAGCAGCAAAATTATGACTTAATAGGTCTAAGACATTTATTGCTAATTATAAATAAAATTAAAAAGGTCGACACATCAATATCACAGGTAGAACTGCTCATGCATTTTCTAATGTGAACTGGCCTAGTTTGTTTGGAACAGTTATTACCATGAAACTTTAAAACAAAACATTTTGGCTGCAGCGGATATCACGATGTTGCAATCAAATGTTTTTATACATGAATCCTACTGAGTTACCTACGTCACAAGTCTCTTATTTTATAAACAACGTTATCATAAGTGTAAGGAGCCTCCAAGTGTATCATGTTTAACAAATCAATAACCTTCATCTTCAAGAATAAAGCAAAGCAGACAAAGACTCGCACTTGCCGAACAATGGCGACATTACACATGTACTCTATGTACTTATTTAGACGCCAACCGACTACTTACGGTATATGATTTACGAGTATCTTGATTCACACAAGATATATATAAGTATTACCGTTAGGCGTTAGATATATTGCTATTATATATACGATTGGATTTCCTTAAGTTTGGAAGACTTTAAAGACGTTCGAGATGTTCAAAATTCCTCAGACTGAGAAACCCTGCTGACCCATGTTACGAATCTATCTACAAGGATTTAAAGGCATAGTCGTAAAGAAATGTTTGGTAAAATCTTTGTTTTCGGAAATTGCTTCAATGAAATTGATTGTAAGTACCTCTTGGCAGCACCATGATTGCTTGTACTCACGACCTCTAAAACTATTGCCTTCTACACTTTCATAGTCTTCTTCGTGTTTGTGAACAATTAATATTAATTTAATGATTGCCAAAATCTATAAACAAGCTTGTGCTCAATGTTCTAGGTCAATATTATCAAATCGTGTTTTGAATGGCTTTTATACACCAAGATATTTTTAGTATGCTTGCATCTTCAATTTTGAGGTGAATTAAGTAGTCATTCTCAGAACAGACCAAATATTTTGAACAAATATGAACTGTTATTTTTATCCCCAATTTTCCATGACTTTGGCGTTGGCATTTAACTTTTGAAAGACTTTTTTTCGATTTTAATCACTTGGATTCTCAAACAAATACGTTCGATGAGCTGGCATCGCAGTTAGAACTTGAAGAATAATGAGCAATCAACACGCAAACAACACGATGCTATATGGATATCGATATCTGCGATGACCACAGACATCGTAGGTATATTAGTCATGGAAAACCATTTAATGGACTTTGGAATCGATGCATTTTAATAATGGAAGTGAAAAAACTGGTAAATTCCATGTAAGGCGACGTCGCACTGCAAAAGCTACGTTTCCGCTGGTTACACTTTAGGAGTATAATGATGTTATACTATAGGAGCATAATGATTCATTCAAAACTATTCTAAAGCTGTTGAGACCGACTCCGTTATATTTTTACCCCGCGACAGCAAAGACAGGGTTATGTTTTTGCCCACTATACACAGGTTACCGACTTGTTGAAACATTGAACTGAACTGCAAATTCTGCAACGATAAAGAGTTCGTAACTACACTGGGTCGCTCTTAAACGGCCTCAACCATTGCAAAATCTAATTTTAAAACAACAACCATTTAAAATCATACGAATCGTGACGATCGTGCGTTACGTTTTCATCGCTAAGCCTTGCAAAAGTCTTCTCTCCCATCGACAGGTATAGGGTTGGCTATTAGCCATAGTTATATAAATGCAATAAAGCTTACTGGTGCTTGCGTAAGTATAAGTATCTGGAAAGCCAATATGTATAATAAAATGATGGTAATGACTTCTGTAGCTACAATGAACTGTGTGTCGTGCATTGTCTTACTTGTTGCAAATCAATCGATGTTCAATGACCCACAGCAGATCGTTATTCTAACTTAAAGGCATTGCTTTATTTACTGAGGTAAACTAACATGAAGTATATAATGTTTCAACAAGCAGTGAATGCTGCAGTATGACCTCGCAGCCCTAATGGAATGCAGAAGACGAACTTTACTGTAGGTACCAACAAACGATAACTATCGAAAACTGTCTCTTCAATTATGTTGGGGTCGGCTTCCAGTCTAACCGGATGCTGAATACCAGTATTTTACATGGAGCGACCTATCTGACCTCCATAACCCAGTAACTGGGTAATACGATACCCGTTGGTAAGACTGGTTGTCAGACTTTCGGGCTTCTGACGACCCGTAACGACTGTCAAAGATCCACGAATTACAGCCGGGACCAACGGCTTAACGTGGTTTCCGAGGCACGGAGGAGTCTCGGTATGTAAAGATGGTCACCCATCCACCGACCAACCCCAGCAAGCGTAGCTTAACCTGATGGACCGGTTATTACTTAGCCACGAGACCTAATAAAACCTATTCCTTTAAAATTATAATCAACATCTTAAAATTATAATTGACTTTAAAATTAGTTGACATACCTGTAAAATTCTGCTGCTGAATGGTAGAGCCGAATAACACTGAAAACTATGAAAAAGCTCTAAACTTATCACTTAGTAGATAACACTACCTGCACTTCACTGAATAACTTTATGTGATATATCCATAGAACTCTATAAGCAATTAGAAACTGGCGATGCCAACCTGACTTCTATGGCTCTAGCCTCATCGCTCATATTCATTTGTAGTTTACTATCCAATCATGCATCGCCACACCGTATTTTCGCGCAGTCGCAATAACCACTGTTTATTAAACTTACTCTGCTTATTCTCTTCTGTTTCAAGTCTTACCACTACTTTTCATAAAACACAAACATTTTTATATTTTGTTTATTGTTTGTTTACCACAAAAAAATAAAACAATTGTTACAGATACAGAACAGACAAGTTAGTAAGGTACAGTAATGGTCCTCATTAAATATCTTAATATATACATTTACAGTGATTAAGTATAACCGGAATAAGAATAAGACGGCCGGAAACTAAGTTTGCAATAATGTGGGAAGCCAGTCTTTAAACGTACATAGTGATTACAACCTACCAACACGACCATACATTAACCTTGTTTGATAATATAATTATAGTTAATGATGAATGTCAGGTATATGAACTTGAGTTCTTACAAGTAATAAAAACATCTTTCTTCTCCGCACCCCACATCGGGAATACACACCTACTTCCTAATTTAAAAACACAACGACTGTCCAATGATTCAGACAAGGCTAATCGGTGACGCATGGACCTCCGCGGAAAATACCAATACCTATAAAGTACGTACTTTCATAATAGTTATTTATGCAACTTTTACTTTTTTTTTTTTTATAAGGGTATTAAAACACGAATGTGTGTTTAAACAACATGAGTGTTTTAATACCTAATTATTTACAGTTGCATACAAGATTTTATCTACACCCATGATATGAATCTTCATAAAAGTTTCTTTGCAATAATGGCGCGGTACGACGTGAATTCGAATTTTTAGAATTCGAATGTGTTTTGTTTTTAAATAACGGTGCTTTGTTAGTGAAATGCTCGTGAATGACAGTGTTCTTTTTTTTAAATGAGTTGCATTATGAAATTCAGTACAACATTATAACACCCGTTTGGATGATATTATGGTTACTGGATGTTTTAATGTTGGCAATAAGCTAACTGTTTCAGAAACTTTTATAGAGGATTTATAGCATGGGTGTAGATAAAAGTATTAAAAACATTTCTATTTTTAAATTCCGTAAAAGTCCTATTTCCTTACACTATTACCAGTAATGTGTGTTTAATTAATACTTAATTGGTGATTTGCATCTCGTCAGTATTAGGTGTGTTGTTGTTTTATCGTTCTATTTATCTTAGGAAAATTACAAGCATGTATGAAGCATTTCCCTGTTATTCCATAAAATACGTAGTAGTAACCAGATAAAAAGATTAATACTGGTTACATAGTAGGTAAGTCTAATAATTATTAAGTTAATATAATAGTTATTGCAAGACTGATTTAGATACAATAATGAATTATTTAAAAGCACTAGGGTGTTTTATTCTATAACTCCATTAGTTTCCTCTCAACGGTTAACTGAAATCCGTTTGTGACCAATAAAATAAACTGATATTATGCTCGAATACGCGTACGGTACGAGACACTGTGCAGCGGGCATTACGTCATCATTCTATCGCCTTCGTCGTCGGCCGCGGCCAAAGCCGCGCGCCGCAGTCGCGCCGACTCGCGCCCCGCGCCCCTCACTTCCCGCCCGCTTGTCCGCAGTTGTTCGCAGTGCTCTCGTCTATACGGTTGATTATTTTGTTTTTTCATTTACTTGTGTGATTACGAATTGATAATAATGCCATCATACAAACATTGTGTTGTGCCTAAATGTAATAGTACAACAGCTGTTACACCAAACAAACTGTTTTTTCAAGTTCCACGAAACGCAGAAATTAGAACGAAATGGAGTAAAGTAATGAAGAGAAACAATAAACCTCCTCTTTCAAATAAAAGTGCTTTACACTGCTGTGAAGATCATTTTGACGTAAGTATTAAGTTTGACTTCGAAAAGACAATGACATATTATTGATAGAAGATAGGTACCGATATTGGGCACATTTTTCAATGATATACCAATTCTTTTAAACCCCGACGTGTAAAGAGGGGTTCTACAAGTTTGACGTTATGTCGATAAGTGTATCTGTGTCTGTGGCATCGCAGCTCCAAAACGGGTGGTCCGTTTTCAATACGGTTTTTTATTTTATTTGTGTTGATGTTTGGTTAATCAGGGTAGTTCCTAGCAACGTTTCATGCAAATCTATACAAAAATGTATTTGATGGTTACTGAGGTAACCACGGGGGCCGCAGGCAGGTATTATTTATGCAGTAGGTACCTACATACTACTACGATAACTGAATATGTTTGATTCCTATTAATTGATGTTTTTTCGCACAGGTTGAGACGGATATGGAAAACTACACAAAATTCCAAACGATGGGTGGACCGTGTAGACTGAAAAAAGGTGTTCTTCCGCACAAGTTTGCTTGCCAAAAGAAAGAAGAGGTTACCATTCTACTAGAACTGTCTGCATACCAAAAACGAAAACAAGTCGAATGTTTTGAAAGAGCTCTTGATACAAATATTTCTCACGGAAATATAGTAGAAGTCCCGGTAGAGTTCGTAAAATGTGAACCTGATATTTCAACAGATACTACTGACGGAGATCCAATTGCAGATGATAACATACCTAAGATCGAGTACGATGGCTCTTCTAGTCATAGATCAATTGGAGTTCAAGTAAATCTGAAGAAAACAGTACGAAGCAAAGCTACCAATACAGACAATTCTCCACCGAAAAAAAAGGTCAAAAGAGACAAACAAAAGTCTTAGGTAGCTACGTACGTAATGCAAAAGGCACAAAATCATTTGTCGACTATTACTGTGAAGTGAAAAGATGTTGATACGATTTCATTATGCAGTCACATCGAGGATACTCTTATTAATTTAGACGAAAAATCAATTGGTTACCAAATCATGTTCGAAAATTTTGCGTTCTTGCTGCGACTTCACTGTCAATAAGAACTCCGAGAACCTATTCTCAGTGGAAGTGCTGAGAGGCATTGAAATACTAAATGGTTGGTACGCCAAACGCACTTTAACAGTAGGTAGGTTTGTAGATAAAAAAGTAGAGTGCTGCAAGGATATTTTGGCACCTGAATGGCATTGCCAGGGTGGGTTGTTGGTAAACATTTGTGAAATTGTGGCACAGAAATTGTATTGACAAAACAAAATTGCGGCGTTAGTTTCGATTTTGGCTGCACGCCAAATTAACCTTGTAGCGTTGGAAGCCCAATTCAGGACCGTGTAAGAAGATGACAGCCAAAATCTTAGGTACGAGTTCTTCGAGTTGACAAGGAAGAGTCCGAAGGAATATCACCATTTTGTATAATCTATAATTCCATACACAAGTGAGGAAACCGTGAATATCTCGACATCATAAGCGGTTATACATAATATAGTTAAACTGAAGAGTGTTTTTTTGGAGGATAGTAAAAATAAATTATTAAAAAAATTAAAACTCGTTGTTTTATTAGGATTATAACTATCCTTACTTTCTTATTTTATAATCGAAAAATTAACACTAGGTACTAAATTAAATGATAAAATAAATACAAAAACAAAAATACTATAGGTAACTTGTGCTAACATGTTTTTTAATTATTTAAAAAAAGAAGAATTAAGAACCCACCTATACCATTTATGGAAATCATCTGCCTAGCCTTTTCCCAACTATGTTGGGGTCGGCTTCCAGTCTAACCGGATGCAGCTGAATACCAGTATTTTACATGGAGCGACTGCCTATCTGACCTCCACAACCCAGTAACTGGGTAATACGATACCCCTTGGTTAGACTGGTTGTCAGACTTTCGTGCTTCTGACGACTCGTAACGACTGTCAAAGATCCACAAATGACAGCCGGGACCAACGGCTTAACGTGCTTTCCGAGGCACGGAGGAGTCTCGATATGTGAAAATGGTCACCCATCCACGGACCAACCCCGGCAAGCGTAGCTTAACCTGATGGATCGACCCGAGCGGCTGTTATTACTTAGCCACGAGCTCCTCCTTAGCCACGAGCTCCTCATATGGAAATCATATGTAAACCAATATTATGGATATGTATGGAACTGCGGCCTTATTACGTAACACACAATGGCGATGCCTTTCAATTTGACAATTCAACAACATTTATCGCCTTTTTGAATTCATATTATATATATACATATTCCTTTACATATTCCTTTTTCAATTATGGCAATGGATTAAGAATGTCCTTCAAATCCTTCGGATCGTGATAGAAAGTGTGTTACGCAGCTGGGGTACAGGACACACATGAAATTATATTTTCAACGGAAACGTAATACTAGAGCAGCTACAGTAGCTGTCAATAAGGTCTCTAAACAGGTGACCAATCGATGTATCACGGTTTACTGGTTAGAGTACAGAGGCTCTTGACAAAGTGGCATACTAACAGCGACAACGATGATGGAGAAGGCAAAAATGTATAGGACTGACATAAACTATCGAAAAGCTTATGTCAATCCTGTTGAAAGTCGTTGTAGAAATACGAAACGCTTTGGAAACGATTGTCTCTTGTCTAGGCCCTCTGATGAGACTGTAGGCGACATAATTGTGACGTTGTCGTATAGATCGACAACGTCACGACAGCTAGCTTAGCTAGTGCACCTTCTGGAGTTGGGGCTTTGTTATTTTTTCGTTGAGTTGCATTGTTTATCTTAATGACTAGTTCGACAAACTACGATAAAACATATTATTAGACTTTAATCACTTGTAGGTATACCTTTTCGAAAATGGTGATAACATCACGCCTTGTTTTCCCGAGAAGTTAGGTAGAGGTGTACATACAATACACCCATATTTCGAGTCATTTGCGGGTCGAGCCTATTGGCAAGAGACAAACTCAAAGATGACAAACTCGTTTGAAATAACGTATTTTGTTATGTGCACGATCCTCAATGAGTCGCATGGCATCATGACATGAACTGATTGAATGACACACATCTATTGTCAATATCAGTTCAATAGCCACGCTAATGATGAAGCGAACGTGTGAACCTTTGCATCATACTAGAGTAGGTACCTATTCTAGTCGGTATTTATACTAGAAAATAAGTACTAGAAATATTACGATATTTTCTGTGTGGTAATGTACTTATAAGACTTTTATATCTCTACTTCGTGTGAATTGTGTGAAATATCGGCAGTTTATTAAGGGTGAGGAATTACTATGAAAATTTAGGCCTAGCCCACACCGCGAAACGAAATCACAAGTACGTTTCAGCGCGAATTTTAAGTCGCTTTTGCCTGTAGATACATAAGATACCATGTATTACAGAATTGCGATAATTTCGAAAGGTTTTTAATCGCAGTGCGGACTAGGCCTTTTACGGCTAAGCGATTTGACGTTTTTGAACGCCTGTTTCTTCAGCGACTTTTATTATTCTTTTTTTTCATTTATATTTTAGAACCTTTTATGTCAACAGTTAGGACTGCCGATCACAGTCATTGGCCCCAACTAAAATGGGAGGTCTCTAAATTTAATACCGCACTTTATCAACACACTAAGCGAGAGAGTTGGTGACTTCGGTCTTCGGAACTAGTCTTTCACGTTCGATGATTATATGAGTAGTTTGTTTTTTTTTTTCGATATTTATTGAACCAACCATCAGTGTACGATCGATTAATTCAAAGAACTATCGATAAAAGTAAGACTATCCGTTTGATCGTGTAAGTGGCACAGACCCTTAGTAGTGGGCGCATTACGTATGCCAGGCAGCGGCGACTTGCGCGCAGGACGTTGCACCCGCCTCGCCTCTCACGGTGCCTTCCACACGTCTATGACCATTCGACCGTAAGAGGCAGATACATGAGCACCTATATTAATTTAAGAACAAGCTAAATACAGACAAGACAATTTTTTTTTCTAATTGTTGCTGTTGAATCAATAGCACTCATCAACAGTGTTGACGAGTTGTTTCAGTCAAGTTCTAAATATCTGCGCGTGCGTTGGAATTCTTTACAAAATATTGGCTTGTCACGCACCCCACCTCACGTGTGGTTTATGACCGTGTATAAACGTGTATCTAAGTGAAATGTGTGGGTATTCGATGAATTAATATGCACATCTTCATGTTTGATACATCAACGAGTATGTACTCAAAAATGCGCATTCTTAAAAATAAGTGATTGATCAGTTGCGTGGAAGATTCAATTTAAGTACTTCAAAGCTACTTATGATAGGTTTGACATCTATCACAAAAGTCCACTCTAAGCGAAAAGGCGGCAAGACTACAGTGACTTTTAAACTGCCGACTAGAATGTTTTATTAGCGTCTTTAACATTCTAGTTTAACTCAAGGAAATGAAATTTCCTGTCCTTCTGTATTGGGAATACACACACAAATCGTGCTTGAACACTGAGGATGCTCAAGACTTAAATAAAACAATGTAGAGGAGGTTCCAGTTAGGGAGCGTTGCCCTGTCTGGGCTGGAGACAATTCTCTTCGATATTAAAGTGTATCTCGACATAAATGGCAAAGCAGTGTGACGTTAAAGCTGCTTTTATGTACCATTGGAACACCGTAAGCAAAAATGACAGTTTAATCTTTAGTTTAGTTGTTCCGATCATGTGCGTGCAGCATGAAGCTGCCAACAATACCAAACCATCTAACCATTCACAAAATAAGATTCGATAAAAATCAACTTGGTTAGAATTTTTAACCAAATAGGAATGTACAAAATATTTATAATTGACATGCAAAACTCTCAATTCCAGTAGACAGGTATGTTAAATGCGAAATCCCCATATTTCCGTGTCTTTGTTACTTAGTCGACTGTAACTTCTATGCTTTATGTGAAAGTGCCAAACACTTTCTATTTAATTTTATAATAGGTATCTCTAACGTACCTGGATATAAAGCTATCGCAGTTCGCTATAGGTATCAGCTATCGTAGCATACATAGAGATGTTGGACTATTGCTATCGAAACCATAAAGGCACTTAGTTCAATTTATTGGTTCATTGAAAATTGTACTCAAGTATAGTCTTAAAATTTTCATCTTTGGTTAAGATGAATGGACACTTCGATCTAGTTTGTTTTTTTTAATTGCTATCTATTATGCCTACTGCTGAAATTACTACTAGATACTATTTAGAACCAGGATAAAAATTCTTTCTCTCCTACCGTAGATACCTACGTCTAGCAAACTTTTTTGTAAATAAATACCAATTCCAACGAGTTCGAGAGATACCTTGTTCAATGTGCAGTGTATGGCTCAAAAAACTTAAATCACGTGAATACACCTATTTTCTCCTATTGAATCAATTGTATGAAAAGCAACTCGCTGCCATGTCAAATTGCTACAATAGATTAAATCTGAAAACACTTTCTCATGTGAATAGTTACCTAAGTTAACAAACAAGTAATATTTTCGGAACTCTAGGTACACCAACCAATTGTACAGTAGGTTAGTGAACAAAGCCCAAAACTCAAAAAAAGAAACAACCGACTTCAAAAAACAAACACAAAAAAAGTGAAAAATAACTTTAATTTCGGAAGATGGTGTCTGCTTTTCAATTTTCGTTTTTTGCCACCGACTTCCGAAATTAAAGTTATTTTTCACTTTTTTTGTGTTTGTTTTTTGAAGTCGGTTGTTTTTTTTTTGTAAAAAGTTTTTATTTTTCACTTTTTAGTTGTGGTACCTACCTCACACAAATTCTTATACCGTTATCTGCTATGTAAATAACAGTGACGGAGTGAAATAATTATATCGTCTACATAGCAAAGCGGGAAAAATACGTAATTATTGAAGCTAACTCAAAAACTACGCAAGCAAAATTAATAAAATTTATATGGGACCACCTCTGAAGCATGACCTACCAAACAAAAAAAGAATCATCAAAATCGATTCATAATTGGCGGAGTAATCGCGTAACATACATACAAAAAACAAAAACAAAAAAAAAACATACAGACGAATTGAGAACCTCCTTCTTTTTGAAGAAGTCGGTTAAAAACAAAACTACCTAGCTCTCAAAACACAAAAAATAAAAAAAACCGGTTTCTAAACTCTCGCATTCGATTAATTAATTCAGGCGATAACGACACCGATTAAAAATGATCTGTCAGTAAACTAAACATTTTGCAAAGTAAACTAGCACAGTTTTTTTTAGGAACCAGTCTACTTTGACACAGGGACAAATATAGTGAATGCATTGTTTGAATTTGTAAGGAGGAAGAATAAATTAGGTACCTACTTATGTAAGTACCTATATTGATCTTTAAATAGGTACATAGGTATGTTGTTTACCTTTTGGAAGATATAGGTAGTAGTAGGTACAGCTTGTCAAAAAAGAGTTTCGAAAAAATGAGGGCGCCACTACCGCATATAGGTCACTTCAAATGGGAAATGAGTAAAAGAATTTAAACAAATAGTTAAAAACCCTGCTTGTACTGACTCAAAAACCTACTAGCACTTGTCGGCAAAGTAGTGCCAACATCATAGGTCTGCATTACCCAAGTAAAATATTTAGTTTCAACTGTCACCGCATCATACTCTTTTTTTCCAAGCTGTAACTGATTCGAAAAATTTTCGAATCAGTTTAAATAAGAGAATTTTCAATTTAAGGTTATTAAACTATTTCACAATATCTCTACATTCTAGATTGCAATCAACCAAAACCAAATACCTAATCTATTAATGTAAACCAGGCATTAGAGGCTTGTGGCTCTATGGACAGGACACCAGAAGAACCCGTTTTCCACGATTGACACACACGAGCACGAGTTACAACCTGCGCGGGAAGATATAAGCAAAACGAAATATATATGCACCTACCTATCTCCCGCTTACCCGGTTTCTTGTTTTGAGAACTAGTTGCGAATACGTTTCTATGGAAAAACAATAAATATCATCTTTCTATCGTACCCTTTCTACACGAAATAGGTAGGTAAGACTTCAAAATAAAGACAACTAATATCTATTATTTATTTCCTGCTCTACCTCGTCACATACCTACGTACCTACTCATGTCGTAGCCACATTAATTATACCTACTCTATAAAATCCAGTCCAATAAGCTTCAGGGTAGCCCGCGAAATTCAAAGTTTCTTACGTTTCTTGCAATTTGCAGGTCAGTATCAGGTTTTATGTTGATTAAAATATGATTCGCGACCGTAACAAATATGGATTTACAGAATTATAAACATAAGAATCAGCAATACAACTCTCTAAGTTCATACAAGTGTATTGAATGATTATTACATGAAATCATGACATTTCGTACTTATATGAACTTAACTAGTATTATTAGTTCAACTGTCATTAATGAGACACAATAGAATTTTAATTGTTATTTAAGACTTTTCGACAGTCGGAAGGCTATTTGCACAAAACAGACAAAAGCAAAACCAGATTCCAAATTCAGAACAGACCATAAACAGTCAAACATTTACTGGCTTTAACAAGCGGAGCTGTGCAGCGGAAAACACTGACACTAAAATATGAATTTCCTCTTTAATTATTTTTATGTCATTCAATTTACATTGGCGCGAACCCTCGACCTGAATCAAGTATGAGGCCGACACAATACCCGTCCATCACGTACAACACACGCTTACAATAAATAAATATTATAATTTGACACACTTGTGTCGATAACCGCAGCTCTGAAACTATAACCGTAATTGTGGTGACGGTAGTAAATAGTATCGGTTTTGTTTGTAGCCAGCAACTATAATGTCGGCGAGGTTTAGTGATCACTATGATCAGTTAAATATTTTTAAATATTATGTAGGTATTACATCAGATTATTTTAGATTAAGTACAGTACATAGCAGAGCCATGTTGAGTCTTCGTCGCTAATACAGGTAGGTACTCACCCTGTCTAATAGCGACAGGTATAATAGCGATAACGACTTTTTTACCTTGGGACTGCTTCATACTGCCTATGTAAAACAGAGCTCTTCTTTGGATTTTGTGTCTATTGTTCATCATTTCAGGTTTAGTTCTGATGTTCCATCGTAAAAGGTCAGCCTGTGTAATATAGGGGTAAATCCAAAACTATGATTTATTAGACAAGAGTCCCGAGTAGTCACAAGCTCTGTTTTTGACATAATAAAAACAAAAGGCAAATTTTTCAAAAATTACCCAACCTGTTTTATGCCCCAGGCAATTAAATAGGTAGCTAGAAAAATTTTGCTCTTATGAATTAAATTCTGCAAATTAATTTTATAAAATACCAAAGTGATAGATTAATGACAATTAGGATACTGAGTTATGGCCCTAATAGTTACAATTTATATGTAATATAATTATTATTTTTTTAAATAAGCGAACAATTCGTTAATTCAATTTAACATAGTCTAAACATAAATATAATATTTATGGATACTTAAACCATAATACCGGTCCTCTAGCTAATCGGTATAAGACAGTTAACAGGATCAAGAATATCCATCTGCTAGCTCTTGTAGCTATCAACTATTGAATTCATTTAATTGAGGAAGGTTTAAAACTGTTTGATTTACATTAATTATTCAATCACCCTAGCATATCCTAGACGAATAGCAAATTTAAAAAAAAGTAAAATATTAGGTACCTACCTGAAACTCAGCCAGTGGCCTGAAACAGTGCAATCTCAAGCTGAAGCAAGCCATGCAGCAGCACAACATGCAAGCTAGGTGCATAGCGATGATAAAATTTAAAAACTCTCTTTTCAAGCGAATATTTTCATATTGATTCAAAATACAAATTATACAAACCTGAAATTAAAGAAAATAATAAAGGTAAGGAAAATACTCTAAGGAAAGTATTAGGATTTAATGTGCCTGGATAATAATGGAATAGGTAATTTATAATAAAATACACTTAAATAATTACTTACGTGATACTTAGTTTTTTCCTTTCTATCCTAAGTCCAATAACTTTACTTCTATAAATATAAATAAAAGTCACAGAACATTTTAAAGAATATGTATGACACTGAATCTATTATTTAATTGCTTGAGTTATCCGATTTCTTTTGTTTTGTTTACGAAGAAAGAAAACAAAATATTCGCGAAAGAATTTTTTTGAATTTGAAGCCTGGTAGGCTGTGTTGCCAAGTGACCGCACTTTAAAATAGTACGGATCCTACTATCCTACTAATATTATAAATGCGAAAGTTTGTGTGTTTGGATGTTTGTTACTCAATCACGCAAAAACGGCTGAATGGATTTGGATGAAATTTGGCAAACAGATAGCTTATAACCTGGATTAACACATAGGATACTTTTTATCCCGATATTTCCACGGGATCGAGACTTACGCGGGTGAAACCGCGGGGCGCAGCTAGTACTAAATAAAAATAGTGTACGGGAACAGAAAAAGAAGCCTGCCTAACTATGACTAATGGAATTTTCTTTATTTGTACAATTTTTTTTGTATTATTTATTTTTAGGCTTTATGTTTTTTGTTCATATACTTATTGTTCATTTTTTTTTTGATACCAAAGATTTATAAAAGTGTCAATTAATTTGTTACAAAACTTACTTTTTGTTGGCCAAAGATGATGATTGGTGTACACAAACTTTTTCTAATTTCTTCAGAAAACTCATACCATGCCTAATGTCAGTATAAAAAGGCAGTCGTATTGAATAAAATCGAACCATCAATTTGCCTATCATAGTTAACACTTATAACTAGTGTGTACTTACTTATGTTTTTATTCCAAGAGTCCGCGTATCACTGGCCGGGTTTAGTTTAGATCCTTACTTACTTATTATAAAACAAAGAACCCCGCCACATCTGTCTGTCTGTCCGCGATAAACTCAAAAACGACTGCACCGATTTTCATGCTGTTTTCACCAATGGATAGAGTGGTTCTCGAAGAAGGTTAAAGGTTACTAAACCTTCTTCCGACATCCACGCGGGCGAAGCCGCGGGCATCTGCTAGTAATTATATCAAAATGTAAAAGGGTTGATAGACGTGCGAGCAAGTACGCGTAATTATGGCTCGGCGAGCTTATTCGCCCGTCTGTCATCGCCGTGAGCCGAGCCGCCAGCCGCGAGCCAATTTGACAATGAAATTTTAAGCAAGCTTCACGTGTGTCACCGACGGCGAGCCAAGTAAGGTCGCGAACGCACGTCTATCACCCACTTTAGTGTACACACGGCTACACATCAAGCTATACATTTCCAGTATAAGCTGACCTCACATTGTACGGAAATTCTATACAATGCGAGATCAGCATAAACTGGAATTGTATAGCTTGATGTGTAGCCGTGTGTACTACTGAATGAATAAATAAATAATATATAAGTAAATTATAGATACTTACAGGTCTGAAATCGTCAAGTTCGTCAACCAGTCTTGGGCAACCGTGGTGATCAACACTCGTATCTTGTCTGAAATTACAGCATGGCAATTGTGCCATGCTGTAATTTAAAGTGTATTATGGAAAATTGCTAATTTAAAAATGTATTTCAAAACATAAATAAAACTAGCCTATTCAATAATAGGCTAGTTTTATTTATCTGATGAATTAAATTAAACTATTCAATCATGGCAAACACTGGAAATTGTAGAGTTTGCAAAGACCAATCAGCGAAACTGACTTATCAACGATACACTGACACGGACTCAATAATACACCACACCACATATTTTTCGTAGCTTATTACGTTTTCGTATTATTTGAATGGCCAACCACTGGCAACACTTTCTGAGAGCTTTCAAATTCAAATCATTTCAAGTTTCAAACTTGAAGTTCATTGTTTTTGTATGTTCATTCATTTTACAAAATTCATTTTACAAAAAATGTTTGACATTTGCTTTGCTTTTGACTTTCCGCTTTCCTGACTTCCTCAAAACAAAAGAATCCTAAACTGTGATTCACAATAAAGATTGTCGCTCACTGCTGCTCCACCTATACATGCAGGTAGGTGCAACTGCAAACGCACTACGAAATTGTTAGCTTTGTACAAAAGAACAGAGCAGGACTGAGTTATTTTATAGAAATAATTAAAGTGTTTTTTGGGGAAATTCTTTGAGAAGAGCTCACACCGACAAAAAAGGAGAAGGGATGGAACCTACTATATTGAAGGGGATAGAAATACCATTTGGCAACCTACATGAAGTGTTCTTTATAATGTTTCAAAGTAGCCTGGGTTGATGTTTCAAAATACATCTTACAAACTCTAACATTTTATTGCACTTTTGTGTAGATGTTACATTCAAAGGGTTCAGTACCTAAAATGAACCCTATAAGGGAACAATTATCTTTACTAACATGATTATTTTCTTTATATTTCAGGTTTGTTTAACAATTTAATTACCTAAGATGAATGGAATTGCTTATTGCTGCTAGTTTTAAAGAAAGTTACTTAATTGATATCATCGCCATGAAATAGACTAGCATGCTGCATGTTCTGGTTTGGTTTGAGCAGTTTCAGCTCTACACATAAGTTTCAGGTGGGATATTTATACACTTCGGTGTTTTTTTCATTTGGATGTTATTGGTATGAATGATTCTATAATTTTAAATGTTGGTATTATTACTTAAATGTTTAATAGTTATTAGACTTTGTATCTGTTACCCAGTATCTGGGTTGTAGAGGTCAGATTGGCAGTTGCTCCATGTAAAATTCATCTGCATCCGGTTAGACTGGAAGCCGACCCCCACAAAGTTGGGAGAAGGCCAGGCAGATGATCTGATAGATTTCTGAAAACAAATTATACTTAAAGTAATTTATGGCTTCATTAGTTTCCTAAAAAACTAATAAGGTATACGGAACTTGTGTAATATAAGCTGCATACAGAAAGGACAAACAAATAAGTATAATTATTACTTCAGTAAATTATTTGGGCAAGACAATATTCCAGTTTGGTTGTTGAATCAAACCACCATAATGTCAGGTGTTGCAGTAATTTTGTATCTAGCCTATATAGCCACCCATTTAGGCACTCTGTGTCGTGCTGAGACACAGGGTGCCTCTCTGTGAGAATTATTTAGGTATTCATCATCATCATTGGCAGCCTTGTCCCACCCACTACTGAGTATAGGCCTCCTCCTTTTGTGCCATGCTTCCCTGGTCCAGATCCATTATTTATTTAGGTATTATTGTAAGTGTTTCACTTGAGTCAGTAGTACTACAATCTGCAAATAAAAAAGGCAGAAATCTAGAGCTACTGCTGTATGCCAACTCAAAACCCACTTACACTTGGGCTCATATGAAAGCATTTTATTATTAAGCTCTTATTTCGAACACTTTTGTTTTACTTATATAAATAAATTATTATATTTTTAACAATTTATATGTTATTGGGCATCGGTGTGTCTTTGAGACACGAAAGCCTCCTCCAGCTCTTTCCAGTCTACTCTTGTTTGAGTTGTTCTGTGCCAGAAAGACATGAAAGCATACTTCAGATCGAATTTCCTTGGTTTAGTAGTCCCGAGCAGTGGTGACTCTACCCCATTTCTTTTAACTACTAGACCGCATCTCCAATTCTGAGGTCTTAATGATTAATGACTTGACTCAACTAAAATTTTGCCATAACTGTGTGTGTGTTCAATTAGGGCGGGAATTTCAAGTATTTAAGAACAATGAGGTACCTATTAATTAATTCTTCCTCTTCTTCCATTTACCTGTTATTCTGATTAGGTATATCTTACCCATAAAAGTGTTGTTATGCTTGGACTTCAGCACATCATTTCCTGTGCTTAGAAACTGGAAGTAAAGATGATGAAATTAAAAAAAAAATCCATGACTTTTGATGAATTTGCTCTATACTGGCTAACACAGGTAGACGAGTCCTCAAATCGAAATATTTGTAGGTATAGCCAGGCCTTCAAATCAGTAGGTATTTCTTTTAAGGCATATAAAATTTTAGTTAAAATGTTATAGTGTCTTTATTTTAAAAACATTGTGCGAGCAATTTATTTTATACTAATTAGGTAGTAGTCAAACAAACTTAAATCTTTTAAGTGCCTAGATTAAATACTTATTTATAGAATAATTAATTTAAAATGAATATTTATTCAAACCAGTTCTTAGAAACTTACAGATAGCGAACTTTAGACAGTCGTCAACCAACTGGTCGTTCCGTTATTTCCTACAAATCGGTGCGCATACTAACACATCCTTCCTTTCCGTTGCACTCATAGAAATATCATCCTTTGGCTAGTATGCATACAGGCTGTATTCCCCTGAAAGTAATTGGTTACTTGCATCCTTGTGTAGCTATTACTTACGCCTACCATTTTGTCTGTCGATAACCGATACTAATAAAGGCTTGATAGTTCATAGAAGATTCGTCATGTTCCATGGCAAATGTAGGCGTTAACAAATTGATCGGTTTCATTTAATATATTTTTTTAAAGTAAAAGGGATAAAAAGGCAATTCAGATCAAATTATGATTATTATTTGGTAGAAACCTAGATCTTATTCATCTTGAATAGAGCGGTAGGTATAGGTAGTACTCCAAAATCGATACCCGGATACTACACACATAATATTACGCTTAAATTCCCCGAAGGGTTAGTCAGAGGTGCACCTATTGTAGATCTACTTACATTATGTTTTTAAGTCCCAAGTAAAATACATTTTTACTCAAATAAAAATTGCGTATCTTGGATTAATTGAGACACCCGTCACTATCTGCGAACAGCAACATAGGTCGCTACACCTATTATCAGAAACACACGACATTAAAAAAAAAAAAACTTGTAAAACCACTCCAGTTTTAAACTTGTCTCAAGCCCAGCTTTATCCTGTGCTACAAGTTTCGATACTTCATTATAAATTCGCTTGTGACATGTTGCGAACTACGATCTAGCAAGAATCTAGATCACTTTATTAATATGAGCTAGGTCGTTCATAGTGATCACCGTCAGTCTATATACCTAATCATTGGCTGTAATTACGGTTACAATTATCACCCGCTTCATTTGGTATGTATGCTAAATATCTTAGCAAATAACTGCTGTGTATGTTAATTAGTGACGTCAAAATAAGCCTGCAATTAAGTAAGCTCTGTCAAGTAAGAATGTGGTTCATAGAGTTAGATGTTTGAAAGATTAATAAGGGAATCTTATTTAAGAGTAGTTAATCGATTGATGGTAATGGTACGTTGGTCTAAGTTATTATGCTTGATCAACTATTTAGTATAAAAATATAGTCAGCTAACCGGGGCGGGTTGGTAGATGATGATTTGAATTGATGTCGGAACCCAGGACGGGACTATACGAAAACTTGGGATGAATAAAATGCAAGTTTCTACAAACATATACAACTGCATTAGGAAACACGGAATACACGTAGGTAACTACAAGCCATAAATGTATTCCGAGCTCCGTTCTACAATTTAGGTCAGACCCAGTTGCATATGCAACACTTTTACCTCCATTAAAGACTTACTATGAGTACCATACTGTGCAAATTCGAGACTACCGTCTGTGTGAAAGTAACGGAAATAAATATTTATTATGTAACCTGCCTGATTCTCACACGAAATTTACACAGTCATCCTCTTTATCCTTTTCCTGCAAAGTAAACACATAATTTCGGTACTTTGACGGGTAATTTCACACGTTCAACATACGTGGGACCGTAATCTGAATAAAATCGCCTGCCCTCTGAACTTCTTTTGCATAACTGCTCAATCAATCATCGTAAGACCCGAAAGCGATCATTAGACATGCAGATTTCGAGTTACGCAAGTGAACTGGCAGACAGACCTTTGTCTCAGGCTTTCTACGTGACAAGTACGGCAAGGCGAACCGCCTACGTGTACTGTTAACCTGGTATTTATAACGCGCTGATCGTCACGATTTTGACTTAATGTTTGATGTATAGACGTTCAATCAATCAACCATTAACATACTTTGAGGCAATAACAATGATTTAACTTAATGGGCTATTAAAGTAATAGTCGTCTTAAGGGTTGTCCAGGACAAAATTACCACCTTCATGCACAGGGAAATTGAGAATCCTTATTACTTTTTTGGTATTGACCGCATGTGCTTCTATGTCGATAATATGTTTTGTAACATTATTAATTTGTTGTCATTAATTAAGAGTCCTCTAAACGAGTCCTGCAGTTTCATTGGGTGTATCCTAGATTATTCTAGCTAGATCTTTCATCACTTCTGCTTACCTATAAAAGCTTCCACGTTATTATGGTTAAGTAAGTCTCAATCCCATGGGAATATCGGGATAAAAAGTATCCTATGTGTTAATCCAGATCGTTACGATACGTTCAAAGATCACTACTACAAATTGGCACACTCGAGACTCCAAAACAGGATTCTTATTATTTGGGTCCATTCTCACCGCTCTAAATAACCTTGGGGACAAGTTAGACAAGTATAATTATAATATTATAATAATACTTATTTCTATATCAACTGAGGCGTAAGTGAACTAATGTTGTTGAAACACGATACTCATGGCAATCGCGGTTCGGTGTTGAATGTTGGCGCCACTATTTCGACTGTTGACTGGACAGGTCAACGAACAAGTCTTTTGAATACTTTTTGCAATTAATACTATAATGCTACGGCTACACTTCGCGTTATCGCGAACTTCGTGCGCTCTCTGTTGCTCAGCGAGTAATCGAGGGGTGTGCGAGAGAGAGCGTACCAAGAAAAGTTCACGATAACGCGAAGTGTAGCCGTAGCATAAGAAACATAGACAACTAAACAGAGAATATAGGAAACGAAGAGTAGGTCTTAAGCCCGAGCAACTTTGATGGAAGAATGGACTATCGTTAGTCACATGGGATGGTTCAGCACCTTAATTGAACGAACTTATGAAGCAATGGATTAGAAATTTGTTTCGAACTGATTCCAATTCTGATTGATCGTGTATGCAATTAGGGTGCTGGTATCACTTACTTTCAAGACTTCGTCCTTAGTGGATGATACCATAGGAAATCATCCAATGACTTCTCCCGCTCTGGGTGGAGTGGAAGCGCGTGTCAGACTTTTACTGACTAAAAACCAGCCTTCAGTTGCCTGTTGCCAAGGTCCCGGTATCCCTTTCGGACTAACCCGCAACCCTGGCAGGCATCGGTCCTAGCGGTCCCCGCCAATTGTGCTGACATCTCTTTGAGGCGCCCGTGGAACACGACGCGCCATCGACCCGGGCCTGGTCCAATCGGACGGCGGGCTACCCATTGCTCGCCGTCCGCAAGCCCGCGCCTATGGTGGCCGGGAAGTGGATGATACCTGCAATCTACATTGTATATAAAGACTCCACGGTATTCAATAGTTTCAAACTCTTAACCTTTATAATCTCGGTGATTTCGTGATGTATGATTAAGTAGGTCATAATTTATTTCTTATTATCTTGACATTTTCTTCTTCGCAATAGTATACAATTACTGATAAGCTATTAAGGTAGATGAAAGTAGCAAGTACTGGTAGTTCTATGTATTACCTATAAGCAATTTCAATTTGCATATTACGATAAAACAGATACTATAATATCCATTCATGAGGTTCTTGCTCCAGGGAAAGCGCTCCTACTTTCTCGAGGTAATGTAAGCGCAAATAATTAAATGTCAAGAAAATATTTATTAATGTAAGTAATGCGATGTTGTTAGAATTTCGAACATCCAATTAGCGTTAGAGATATTGTGATTTGTTGGATTAACATCAACTAAAAAGATCTCTAGCCGGATTATCTGCATAGGTATTGTAATAATTACCTAAATTATTTGTTGTATCTACTTACCTATCTTTCTCAACTTCTTCACTTTTAATTTTACACACACCTTTAATAATAAATAATATGATTTTATAAAAACATTTAAAAATGTAAATATATAAGAAACAAAAAAAATAAACGAAAAAAATAATAATTTTAAATAATATTATAAAGAGTTAATTTATGAGTTTGTATGTGGGTGTAGTATTCTTCGGAATTACTGATCCAATTCCGATTTTTTTTCACAGTAATGGCAACCTACAGTGTCATGTCATTATATTTTATAAAAAAACAAGAAATTTCATGCGGTCGAAGTTGCGCGCATAAGCTAGTGTAGTAAAAATTTGGTGCACAGCAAAATGAAACAAATTCCCACTAACCCATAGCTTGACTTTTATTAAAAAGGGCAGAGTAAAAAGGCTGTATCTAATATAGGAAGGTCGTGCTGCTAAGCAAACGAAACATCGTCATAGAATGACGTCAAAGAAAACCTCTTACGAAATTTATAAAACTGAAAGTTCAGGATCTCTCCGATTCTTTTAAAGTTTTACTCGTAAAATGAAAGCTTTAGGCTGCAATCAGACGGTCTGCATTCTTGCAGTTTGAATGCAGTTTAGGAAATGCAGTCCGTCTGATGGCAGCCTAAGACATACATCATACTCACGCAATTTCGCCTTCTTCCCATGAGGGTAGGCAGAACCTACAGAACGCCACCTGCTACGACCCTTACATACCCCTTTTGCTTTGTTTACGTTCACACAAGACATCTGCGCCATACACGCATGCCGATTGGGAGCACTACGCACCTGACCTTTCTGAAGGTCATCACTAATAAGGTCAACTTTTTCCAATTTTAAATCCTATTATATTATTATGATGAGGGGTAACTTACTGAGTATACAGGTTGTCGGGGTAAACATCGTTGTCACTCAAACCATGGGTAGTTGACTTAACTTTAAAAACAATTGACCGAGTAACAACAAAAGAAAACGTTATTTTCATCAAAAAAAATTCTATCCGACACCGTGCTCGCTAGCGAAACCGCTGACTAACTGAGGGAAAGGTCGCGCTCGCGGCCGGTCAGGTCACGTCCCGCAACCCCCGCCCGCGTTGAGACGCAAGTTCGTTGCTCTAGAGCATAGGGCAACGAACTTGCGTCTTTTGTGGTAAAATGTAGTTTAAAAAAAAAAAAAAAAAAATTTCCATTGATTTTACGTTCTATAAATGAAATCAAACTACTGGTTTCAAGGATAACGGTGTTTACCCTAACACCCCTAACGCCCTTTGCCTTTACTTCTATTCAGCATTGGGTACAAATGTACATAAATGTAAAATCAACAATGTAGGTATACCTGTATCTTGTTTTCTAGCTTGTCGCTTCCTGTTAGAATGTTTACATGTACGTAGTCGTTATGAACCTTTTAATATCAATTACAAGTAACTCCATCAAGTTTGCCAATCATGTAAGTTGTTATTAATAATTTTTAATGAGGCTGCAACCTTGCGCCTTGTGTTAGAGAGGCACTGATCAAGGTGACATTGATGGAACAATGCTAGTGTGGGTTTACTTACACCCATCTGTTGTATGTGACCTGTAGAGGAACATTTTACGGCCCGCTTAATTTTTACCTCGACTTTGATTTCGCCTCTACTAATATTTTGGTAAGATAGGTAGGTATTTCTGTTACATCAGCATCTTCTGGTAGGCCGGCACCTTTTTCCATGAGCGTTTGACATTGACTTGACACTTGTTGATTGACTTGACATTGACATTTTGATTGTTATATCGGATTGTTAAGTCACATCCGCTCTTAGCCTTTTCAAGTATTTGAATTACCCACAGTTTTTTTGGACTTTAAAAAAAAAAATTTCTCGCTCAAAAATAAATTTTATTCAAAAATATTGATGGAGGCATAATTCTGAAGTAACATAGTTTATAAAAAAAAATATTTGACCCATATTTGAATCACATGCATATTCCCTATTGGTTAAAGTATCGTTAGAAATTGTTAGGTATAGTACAATGACAGTAGTACAATAGTTAGGTATAATACCGACTAACGTTGTAAGTTCGAGAATGTAACAAGAAATACCTACACTACATTATGATCGTTTCCTTCCGACTTCTTTTCCTGATCTTGAAAATGTCGTACTTATAAGTAATTATTACAACAGTAAAATGAATAATTACCTTACCTAATGGACTACCTGTTATATTAATAGCCAGTAAACCCACGCAGATTTAAACTAATATCTCAACAACATAAGGCAATCTAAATCGTATTATTTTGTCTAAAACTTCGGCACAATGTGCGGGTTTAATATTATCTGTTTGATTTAGTAGGCCGTTGGATATATCCTGCTCAAAGTTCCATTTACCTAATTGCAAATCAAATGCATTTCTGTTCTTGACTGAGACTAGTTTATTCCAATTGTGTCACTACTTTCGTAATCACTGAAGGGTGATTAGGTGTGGGTTCTAGATTCATTAATCTATAAATCGACTATTTATATTGAGATTACTGAGAAAATTTGTTTTTACTTATCACTTACTTCGGCTCTGTGCCTGCCTGAACTCCAAAATCTTGCATTAACTTTAAACATATTATAACAAGTCCCTGGAAACCTTTGAAGTTCCAACTCAATAACTAAACAGTAATTTATACCGGTCTTCAGGTTATTAGCGGGCTTTAAGTCTTTACTCAAGATATAGAAAGGTGCGCCTGAGCCGGTGACATACGTTAGCTAACGTTCAGGTATCTTTGAGCGCAGGAAATCGTTAATTGTCATTTATCTGTTACTGGCACAAGGCTGGACTGTAGCTACGACTAGTGACGAACAGTCTTTTAAAAATTTAAACCTTATTCTAGGCTTCATCACCGACATATAAGACGCCTTAACTATCCAAAATGGTAGCCTAAATGCTTGTCGTGACAGAAAGTAGGTATAGCTATTATGGTCTAAAACGATTCCGACTGAACAATGTGAAGGCTGGATGGAATTACGAATTTAAGATATTCTTGGATCTGCTTCCGAAGTATTCATTCATTGTTGCATCAGCCTCTTAATTTAAAATCATGACTGTGTGGGTGTAACGGTTCAGTTACCTTACACGAAGTGCATACATACTGCATCATTTGAAAATGCAAGTTTATTTAGAAACGTTCATTTCATAATTAAACTAAAATCAGTTACCTACAGAACTTATCGCTTAGAAATTCAACGCAAACTAGTACTGTCCATTGCTTCCTTTGCTCTGTGAACCATTAAACTACGAGAGAGCGAGTTGGTAGTGGATTTAAATTTCTAGAGGTTATCTCGTATTGGCCAACCGACGTATGCAGGGGTAATAACCGGCCAACATGACGCCGTTTTCTTTAGCATACCATGGGAAAGTTGTTTTAACAAGTCAGCCTTTGTGCAAGAGCGGCGAGTAAAATTAATAATTATCGTAAGAAGTAAGAAACGTGACGTCCGTCATTCAGTAGGAAGTGAATTTCCCCAACAAAGCCGTGACGTGCGAGCGACAAACAAAAACTGTTTATAAGTAAAATAGCTGTAATTGTATCTGATGCTACGATCTTCACACTTCGTTACAGTAAAACCTCAATGTCGATGTCGGTGGAATCAATAGATAATATTGCGAGAATTATCGTGTAACTGTTTCTTCTTTGATTTGTTGTAATCCTTGCGGTTTTTTTGTGCCATGCTCTTTCTCTCGTGGGAATACCGCGTCGAGCTATATTTATATCGACTAATTTCTAATCTTAACCCTACGATTAACTGGTCGTATAATAACCCATTTCCTTAATTGACTCCTACGAAACGATTTGTTTTAATTGAAAAACTCGTGTTCTTTGTTGTTCTCGAGCATCTTTGTAAATTAATGAAATAGGATACACTTTTCCAGTTATCTTTTCTGCGTGGCCTAAAATCTTTAGAAATGATTTGAACCAAAAATTCGGAACTAGAAACAATAAAATAGAAATTCGAGAGCTCATCAGATTTTGAACGAGGTTATTGTTGATCCTATTGGTTGCGTATATTTACTTACTATGTTTTCGTATTTTAAAGTTCCTGTTATGGCCATTGGTGTGACCATATTATCATCATCATCTCAGCCAAAATACATGACAAAAGCCTTTGCCTAAAGGAAAAGGCTAAGAGTGTACTTTCAACAAAGATTGGTAACGAACCAGTTTTCTTTCATTCTTTTCATTTTGTTGATAGCTTTAACTGTATGCTATAGGTATGTGTAGCATACATATAAGATCTAAGTGAGAGTATAATAAACAAAAGAGTACGCTCGTGACTACAAAATACAGTTTCATTTTTAAGATCATTTGTACTTTGTTCCACTTTCCTACAACCACAAAAAGATCTATATCAATAAACCTAGATCGATTCTATGAAGTTGTAATTGAGATGAAATTGTTTATTAGACATAACAATGAGATTGAAGAGTGAATCGTGAATTTGCACGCTGCGTTAGATTATAGACTGAACAATTAGGTCTTTAGTTCGGTTTTATGACTTCTGTTTACATTGAGTGACGTTAGATCTTTCATATCCATTCATATTTTTAATGCAAAACCCAAACAAGACTTGTTTACGTGATCTTGATCGAGAAAATCAAAAGTATATGCAGGGTAAAGCTTTCAGCTTCAAAAGGGTACGGCCAGTCGCCGCAATACATTTATTTAACTAAGTAAATGTGTTATTTCTTAATAAGTATATTCATAACAGCCTGTTTTCTTGCACCCGAGTAGTCGGCGAGTCCATTCGCCTGTCCCACATAGCTCGAAGTCGTCCAAGTGAGTGCCGATCTTACGTTTTGTAAGAAGTGGGACACGCTGCGTACTTCAGTTACATCGACCAAAACTTTACCGGTACGAGAGCTGTTTCAACGGAGCGGAGTTCAAAAGAAAAGGTTATTAAGTCGTGATTTCGTGATTGTTTAATCGTTTGCTTCAATTTTAAGACCAAAATAACTGTTTAATGACGTGGTTTTTCAAATACTTATAGATTTCAGTTGAGATTAAGTTTCCCATTTAACATTAATTACCGTTAAAAGACTATGTACCATTGCTATCAATACTAGCATCTTTGTCTTTAAATTGAAGGTTAAGTAGGTAATGACGATTATTCTTTTAAATTAATATTAGATGTAACTAATATTAATTTAAAAGAATAATCATCATTACTTTATTAACTGTTTTTATTCTGAAACAATAGGCAGGTGTCTGAATCCTTACTACTCATTGTTCACAAATTCCGCGTGTGTAAGTGCAAGTACCGTGTTATTGAATTCAGCAAGTCACTTATTAATTTTAAGATAACATACAGGTAAAGTGGAAAGTAGCTTTCAAATATCGATTAACCTAATGTAGTGGAACTACCTATGCTCCGATAGTAATGGATCAAACAGGCAAATAACCCGATACTAGGTTTATTTGAAATGAAGCACGATAAACTGATGTGAAAGGAGCTTTGTATGAGATAAGATTTATGACCGACATTGTAATTATCCTGTGTAGACATTGGTCGATTGGTTCGCCAATAGTAATTAGCCGCTTATTTAGCCTAGTCAAGTCTGGCTCGAAAGTCGTGAGTGAAGTCTAGATTTCGAAGCCAGAAATTTTGAAACCTACCTAAAAGTTATAAGTAGGTATCGTTTTTAGTACGGGGCACCTAACAGTTCCGAAGGGGACTGAAACTGACTTAGAGCTAGGTATTGTTAGATTATACCACGGAATAGTTAAACTATTCCGTGGATTAACTATTCCGTGGATTATACTATGATGAACATGTTGTAAACAATAGACTTGGGAATGTTTCCGCCACAATATTTGCAATATCATTCACAGCCACCAATCAGTCAATCATTATTGTTCATGTTACATATGGCTTGTGTGATTGATTCATTAAAATCCTGATATGATCACCGGATCCCCAAGTCAAGAGTTGAATTGTCCGTTAGATTATTGATGTTTAATCGAAAATTCGCAATATTGTCGTCATACGGATAACACTATGAAACTCTTGAAGGTTAAGATTTGTGATGCAGTTTGTTCTCCCTAAAAACACAATAACCTTTGTTGACTGTACCCAAATCTCTAACTCGGCACGTTCCATCTGTAAATAATCAATTTTAATTAATCTGCCAACTTATAAACTTTCTTCCTCTTAAAAGATTAACAACGACTAGCCGGTGTGACCGGTGTTAAACAAATCTTTTACATAAATACTATGCCAGCATACCTACTTGTAAAATCACCAATATTACAGCTCTCGTTTCGAAAGATGACATTCTCTGCATTCTGCTTGTTTATCAGCTGGTCTTCATGTTTTACTTTACTTTCCATCAAGAATCAAGACGATGTTCAATGGAGTCGATGGAATAGAAAATGATCAAATTCAGAACACTTTTTCAGATTTTATAAAATTCAGACTTTAAAAAATGTTAGTTTTTCTATATGGAACATGTTTAACATTTTTGCCAATCTAAATTTTGAATTGTTAATTATATTTTTTTATCTTTTCCTATATGACTAACAAGTCTGTGATATTATTAAGTATATGTATTTGGTGTTCAATCAATAATAAAACCTGCTTCTTCTACCACATTACTATTAATTGAAAACAAGAATCGAAACGAATCCATAGTGAGAGTTTTTGCTGTCTCCTACATAGACAAAGTAGTCCTAGTGCAAATTTTTTTAGCAAATGAACTTGAATTTCCTACCTCTAACATTCTGTCCCGACTTTGCGAGTCATCCATGCCGGAGGTACGCTAACCCTGATGTATGCTTACGTATGTTTATATTACTTGCGCCCTAACTAACGATAGCAAGTACAGATAACGCGATAACGTTACATTACCATTGTCTCTGGGGCCATGGGAACGCCACACCTAGCTATGGGAAGTTGAACTTGTCGCGCATTCCCCATCATTATCGACATAACTGTTTAATGAACTTGTTTTATGAAGTTTTATTGCGTAATGGGGTTCCGCATAACATGTCACGTTACGCATGTTAACCACGATTGGGAGACAGACTCGTAATACGGATGTTTCAATAGATCTTTGCCGGTTGCACTTGCAATGTCTAAGGGGCTTCTAAAGAACTATCCTCTTCTCTTTCTTTCCACATGTGTCCAACATAACATTCACTTGCCGCGCATTGACTAAGGCTGCATTTAACTGTCAGGATCGGCGAGTGCGCAACGAATTTAATAAGGAAAAGTGTGAGTAATTAATTCCTACTCGCTGCACGCTCCGTGGTCTTGCAAACGCAGCCTTATGAGGCATACGGTATATTGATAGCTATGGATGATAGATGAGGTAAGCTGAAGCCTCGTCCGTTAGCTAACATGATTCTATAAATTGTGTGTATATCCGTTATACTATCCGCCCTGCGGATTAGATGGAAGTAAATCGGCTTAGACATCTCAAGTTCCCTGATGATACCTGGAATTCTGGCGCGTTACGCTATGATCGTTTGTTGTGTGCAATCTACCATGTTTGTGAAACCTATCCTGATGAAAAAGAGCTATCTTGCTGTAGAATAAAACACTCCTCTGTTTCTCCTTTGTTCTTCCCATATTTTTTCAACCAACTGCTGCGTCTAGTCTCCGCGTTAAATTTTTGAAAGTCCTCCGCCATGATATGTTCCTGTACTGAAACTAGCTGTGAAAGATGAAAAGTTCACAACAGGCCTGACTATAACGTAAGAGGAAAATAGGAAAATGTACTTAGTAACCAAATGAAAAACGGATAGGCATGCAATACAATTCTCACTCTTTAGAATAAGGTACTCGTTTAAATCCGTTTTCTCTTTCATTTAACTTTTAAATTTTATGACTACACTAGCATTTAACGCCGCCTTCTGTTTCATTTAATGTAATCAATTTCGAATTGAACCCGTGGTATGTTTTTAAACGATTAAATATTTTCTCACCGCGAAGCCCTAATTACAAGTAGATCAGCATAATATGGTTTCTCTAAGATGCCAAAGTAAATGAGAGACACCAGATGTACCTCTTCATTAACGTTTTTGTATCTGCGTGTCTTGACTTTAGGACAAAAAGATGGCTCTATGAGTAGTCTGAAAGTTTGTCAATCTGTTATTTTAAGACGATAGCCTCTAACCACCTACAAGAGCTTCTATGCACTTTTATAGCCAACCTTATGCACATATAAATCAATGAATAGTTTGCCTTGGAAGCCTTCAACGTAATCGTCGTTGTTAAATACAAGGTTTTGCTTCCGTCGAACATTCTCCTTTACTTTTGTCTCTAGGTACTCGCACAAGTGTTTAATGTACTCTACAAAATGCGTATCTTTCGCAATATCTTCAGAATCGGGTCAATTGTCGATTGTCTTGAAAATTGAAATGCATTTTAATAACTTTATCAGCATGTTTTTTATTGATTGGGGAATTTTTGAATTTTATCTGCTGTTTAAACGAATCAGCTGGTTTAGTACCTATGTGATGATAATGATGTTAATTAAATGTACATTGGCGCCAAGGAAATCACCAAAATCCTTAGATAGTACCTATTGATGCATTAAAACTTACCACTCAAATAAAATGTCGAGTTCAAATAAGAGCTCGAAAAAAGATGATTCACAATGATTCAAATCAGGTCACTTTCGCCTAAAAAATACAAAACTGACCCAAACAGACCACTCGCCAGCGCCACGTATGAACTCTTGGGAAAATAGTTATCAGCCTTGTCGATTTTATCAATATTACCAACAACAGTGCATGTTTCGCAATATCACGTAATTCGGGTCAACAGTCGATGAAATGCGTATTATATGGGAAGCGGTTTAACTGTACAGAGTTCTCTGTTATCGTAACCTTCCTTGCCGTAACGACCGTATCGTATCACATCGCATCGCTATGAAGAATTCTTCAACATATCTCCACAGTCCGGTAATACTGCGAATACTCTGATTATTACAGACTTATCAGTTTTAATGTTATTACTTACTAGTATGGGAATATAAGAGTACGGTTTCAAGCTTCTTACGTCCAAACAAAAGAGTAACCTACATATTCATATCTTTATGGACAACCTAGATCATTGAGTGCTGTTGTTGGTATACTAAAGATGGTTTCAAATACCACTTCCGAAAAAATCAGTCATAATTTGGGTCTTCGATAGTGGATAAGGCATATTTCCGGAGATCCCTGCTGCCTGAAATTGGGACTATGCCCGATAAAATATCGATAGGCTTGTCCCTTATCTCCTATGTCTAATACCTATTGATATATATGTAGTTTTTCAGAACCTTTTAGCTCAAAGGTTCTTAAAAATACATATATCAATAGGTATTCTAGGAAGGAATACTTCATTTTGAAGTCTAGAAATTATGAAAGTACACCTCTGTGACTCCCTCGGTATAATCTCAAGCGTGACGAGATGTTTAGACGCCCTAGACTAGATAATATTATTAATTATATTATAGCTGTAGTAAAAACTGAGGCGTAAGGTCAGATTTCATGCACCGTTTGCTACGGGTTTTAAAATATTATTTAACTACTTACTGTAAATAATTTTTAAGAAATACCTCAAGTTCTTAGAATAGGTGGTAAAATATCTATTCTTTTCTTGCAAATCTGCTCATAGACTTGTTAGAAAATCACAATAATTTATTGTATTTTCGCGTGCAACAAGACAAACCATTTTAGTGTTTCTAAGATCGCTGGTTCCGTTTCTAACCACTTTATTTTAGTGTGGCCATTAGTGCCTACTGATTAATTAATGGATTATGTATTTCTGTTACTTCGATATTAAGTGTATTGCCCAACTTTGCTCCAAGTAATTTGAAATTAAAATGATCAAGTAAGTAATTATAAAGACAATTAAAATAAATTGCCAATAAAAACTTAAGAAATCATTTTATTTTAATTTGTATCACACAAAAGCATACCTAGTTAAAATATTGGAACGATGCTGCGTTTGATTAAAATTTTCACACTTCGCTTTCATTTGTTTATTTAAGAAAAGAGTATCTAATATTCTGTTCGCACTGTATTATTAGTTACCCAACGTTTTAACAAAGTAGGTAGTTATGTACTAATTACTTCGTGATCTACAAGCACATGTTAATTTAGTCACTTCACACTTGTGGGAATTTTTATACTGCAAAGATTTTTCGCGCTCAATTTTAATCTGAGTGTTGTGTGCCTTGTGCCTGCAAGCAGCAAGCATGAGCAATGGCAGTTTGGTTTGCAGAACCGTCTGAAACAGACGCCTTTGCTGCGCGTCCACTGTGGAACGAGACGTTCAAAAACCGCTGGGCTGAGTACGCAGCAGTGCCTTCGCTCGGTTTAAAACAATATTTGTATTCGCGCCAAAACAACTTCAACAATAAAGTTCTTATCTGTGTCGTAAATTCGTGATTGTTTTTTAAATTTTCGCATTAGATAATTTAATGCGGTCGTGTGTTTGTTTAGTGAAATACGAAATTGTGATACCAACTATGCAGTGTAGATAACGTTTCCTCGGTTTGCGGTTGCGTCCGTCGGAGGTATAATATTTATTTCAACGCTAATTTAATATTCCTTGACTATTTTTATTAGAATTACAAAGTAGGGACTTTATTTTTAATCTTTAGATTAACTATAATCCGATTTGCTTGTTTTTTGCGAGATCAGTATCATAATAAATATCATTTGCGGAACAACAGCTTATTATAGCCGAACAGAACTTTTAAGAGTCGGGCCCTGATAATTAGGTACCTAATACTTATTACCAGGGCACGATTCTCAAAAGAAACTGGAAGCGATCTGTAACAAGTTTTTGTCATTGACTCGTTTCTGAAGCTATAGAAAGCCTTGTTTATTATCCATTACTACGATTGCCTTGAAAATAATTACTTACTTAATTACCTACCTGTTATGTTAGGTACATTGTAATAATTACCAGTTGATAAATAAATATGCGCCATATAAATAAAAGTTAAACACGCCTGTAAGTATCTATAAGCCCAGCGACCCGACAAACGTTAAGTTTTCGTTTACTTAACCTCTTAGATACCTAATTATTACGTATTCCAACCTAAATAATACTAACCATAATATTTTTACTATGCAGAACTGAAATTTATCTTACGTTACATCTGTTTGTTTGAGATCTTGGCATGGGAAAATAGGTACTGCTGGAAAATCCGTGTTCAAAACTGATTGTTTATTCATCTTTAATTTTTTATGCAACAAAATTATGCTTTTTACTCCAAATGTCAAAAAACCTCTGCAAGAAAAAAAAAATGAATAAATGCTTCAGGTTTTTCATTTTATGGCCAGAAAAAACGCGATTCTACGCTTGAGATAACAGTCGCTAGTCGAGGGCACCTTGCTTGAATTGTGTAGTCTGACGTTATGAATTATTATAGTTTCACTCAAGTGAGTGCATTAACCGTGATGGCCGATAGTGTGGAATTTGAATCAAGAAGTTATAAGCCGCTTGCACTTGAGATTTCTCTAAAATTACTTAGCTGTCTTGCAAAACTTGCGGCTTCTCGTAATAAGAACTTCAGAATTGATTTTCTGTGGTGGCCCCAGAGGTAAAGTCTACATACTTGCCTTACCTACATATTATGTAAGTACTATCACAGATCACTCTGCTGATCTTTCGGTGTGGGTAGATAGAGCAACCAAAAACTCTTGAAGTAACAAAAACATTTTTGCCGGCAGGTTCACACTTTCACATGATGCTTATCTACCAGATATGGGGTAGCTATAAGAACCCTTTCCCTCTGTTTACTAGTACGATAAGCGTCGAGGGACTGATAGGGAACAATTTAAGTAGGTTACTGTACACAGGTATTAACAACGTTTGGTCTTTTCCGTAAATCTACAGTACCAATGCAAAATGGTATAATATTAAGTGGAATTAATGAATAATTGACTACTTGCAGTCTGTCATTACATGTAAATGGCGCTAACTCGAAAGACAGGTGTTGTATTTGCAGTAATTTTCACAATTCCATCAAGTTGTTGCCGACCTTTAGCGGATGAGATTTCAGTTCCAAACTCTGTAATATTTGCCATTTAAAAAGAACGGTTTTTTGTTTTGGTGAACCCGATATTGCAAACTTGTTTTGATGCAAGCGAAAAAATGTGAAGAAGTAGAGCATTACGCAGTTGCTATTTAGATGGACTACTTGTAATAGTTTAATTTATTTCAGTTATAAATCAAACTATTCTTAATACTCTTCCACTATATTTTAACAAACTCTTTTTGTGTAGAATTAGACTTTCAATCCACACAACATATCGTTTTTTTTTTGTTACAGCAATCATCAATGTAACAACCATGCAGACAACAAGAGAATCAAGCAGGCAAAAAAGATGTAACAAAAGGCGAAACTCTAGAAAGAAATCCCTATCGCCATCTGACTTAAAATGCACTAGGGGAGATGCAAAAACGGATAGCAATAGCAACGGAAAGCGCTCGCTATCCGAGGGGTCAGTGAAAGTAAAGCATAGGAAAAGTAACATACGACGAACTTTGACCCATCCGTTCACGTGTTCGGACGATATTCGCGATGTTAGCATGATCGGTGTGTTCAATAGAAGTGTTAAAGTGGATCCTCCTCCGGAGAGTGACGAGTCTAATCTGCCGCCTACCAGTAGTGATAGGGATACGGAGGATGATGGACGTCTGTCACGGCCAGCGCCGCAGAGGTCGCGGTGGGACTCTGGGAGTGAAATGGACTCTCTTGTGTCGACAGTGGTCAGGAGAGCGTCAGCGAGGCGACGCAGGACGCCAGCAAACCCAGGTTAGTTCTTAATTTTCTTATTACTCGTGTCTACTCAAGGTTTTTGCATAACGTAACGAACTTCTTATTTGATAAGTTTAATTACCTACTAGGCATAACGTAACTAAGATAAGATCAATGCAGCCTTACGTGCGTGTTTGTGTAACGATGCGTCGCTGTGTAAAATTTTACAATAATTTAATTTTAAAAGAAATAGCGATGGGTAGAATCTTGTTATACGAAACTGGTTAAATACGAAATGTAGTTAGCAAATAGCATGAAATGCTACGACCAATATGCTATTCTCTGTCAGTCCACACGTAACGGTAAATTTTCCGACATTTCCCGCCCTATCCTCTAGAAAATGGCGTCAACCTGTCCCTGTCATATGTTGTGATTTTAACATCCTTCTGTCGAGTGACTACTACAGTTCTCGTGGTTTTAATAATTATGATCACAGCTTCATGACCTACATGCTAACAAATAATAGTCATTCATTTGCATCCGACACGTGAAATTACTATGTATGAACAACGTTATTATACTAGAAAATGTAAATTGTTTACATAGAATGGTATGTAATTACTATATCCAAGGTTGGAGTAAGAAAATGTGCTGCTTATTGTCATTGACATTATTTGTTACATTAGACTTGGCGCAGGAAATGAATATCATTATGGAATCACTTATGCATATTGCTGTGTTCATAAATGATTGCGTCTATTTACTGTTTTATTTATTTATTTTTACAAAAGCCACCAGATACGATGGCAAAAAGTTAAGTCATTCAGTGAAGAGACAACAAACAAGTAGTTACTTGGAATATTTTACGATTTTAGCGCTAGTTGTTTCTCTGGATGCTTTCGGAACGGTATTGCCAACTCGATGGCCAAATTATGAAGTAATTTGAATCAACGAGAAAGTGGTGGATCTCGTAGATTTATTTTTAAGTGCCGTACGAATAAAACATTAAGTTAGCTGCTCATCATCCCACGCAATTGGCGTACTAACCCCAAAAGCCGGCGGCCAACAATTTAGGTCCAACACTCCATTGCGAGCAGAACAATGGACGTATCTACAATTTTTTTCAAATGTTGATACAATTATTTTTCCAATAAAGAGAGAGTGCATGATTCACTTCAAGGAAGTTAAATGGAATAAATCAACAAATGTTGCTAACATTTGTTCTGCACCGAGCTAATATTTATGCAAAATAGTAATCTTTAAGGTAGCACGTTACTTCTACACGTGACTAAGTCTAGTGTAAATTAGTAGTTATAATATCATTTGAAGCTTTATTCCACGTAAACAAAAACAAAGATA
Organism: Lithophane semibrunnea; assembly: GCA_947363905.1. Classification (NCBI taxonomy): domain Eukaryota; kingdom Metazoa; phylum Arthropoda; class Insecta; order Lepidoptera; family Noctuidae; genus Lithophane; species Lithophane semibrunnea. The sequence continues at coordinate 12,086,378 of OX376194.1, read as the reverse complement.
AAAAATCAGCTGCAATGTCACGCTAAGTAAGTAGTCTTCCGTGTACATGGAACCAACACAGCTAATACGATCTTGCGGTAAATAATCTTCCTTCGTAAGTTCTCAGTCTGACGCAGTTCTTTACTGGAGACATCTGATAAGTTTAGCTATGTTCGAATAGTTACTATAAGTTATAGTCACCACCACACACAACTCAATTTCTGAATTTGATTAAACACTGAATCCTTACTTCCTTATCCTTACTAGTCTATAAACGCGAAAGTTTGTAAGTATGGATGGATGGATATTTGTTACTCTTTCACGTAAAAACTTATGAATGGATTTGGATGAAATTTGGCAAACAGATAGTTTATAACGTGGATTAACACATAGGATGTGGATTTTTGACTTTTATCCCGATATTCCCAAGGGATCGAGACTTACGCGGGTGAAACCGCGGGGCGCAGCTAGTTTCTAATAAGCAACAACGAGGTGTTTGTTTCGTCCTAAGAACTGAATGAAAAGGAACATTTGAAACGGTACCCAAAGTCCGAAAGCTGGCGGGTAGATAAAATCGGGAAATGTAGAAGGCATTATCATGTCAGTAGAGAGCACAATTTTCATACCAGCCTTTTCTTATGCGAACACGAGAGATCTGCGCGGTCTAAAGTCTTTTAAATGAAATTCCGATCCTCTATGAAAACATAAAAATACTCAATCAAATTAAATCTAATGTTCATAGTAGTTAGAAGTTACATAAAGATTATTAAAATGCGATTACCAGCTGTTGCGCTACTTACATAATTATAACTTAGAGCTATAACGAATAGTTGTGTGCAATATATTTTTGCATAGTTGCATTACGATCTAACAATGACATAGTACGTGCATTGCTTGCATGCAACTTTGATTACATTGCAAATAAGACAAGGTGCCTTTGCTTTTGTAATAGATGAGACAAAGCCACTCAATCAGCCACTACCAAAAATGCCTATTAACTATCAAAAAAATGTTTAAATGAAATTCAGCAAGAAAACACATAATTCATACAACGAAATAGAAAATTATTTCTTATAATATATACAAAAGAGTTTATATCTGTTAAAGTTTTAATACGTTTATACGTCAAAAATGTGGGGTTTTTATGCAAAAGTTAATCATTACGAAACTGAAAAGATATTTATAAATAGGCTTATTATAAACGTTGCTTATAGTTAGGAGACTTCCGTTTAAACGCATGCAGCATCTGAAAGCGAAATAACTATCCATACACAACAACAAGTTATCATAGGAAAATAGTGCGGTAGATGAGAACATAGCGACATCTATGGTCGGGCTTTCATATTTACTATTAGTTTCACAGATGGCGCCGAATAACAGTCCGAAAAACTTGCTGTACCCATAATCCATTCCTGAATGTGATCTTTGTAAGCTGCTAAACAACATTTAAACCTACCTATTTAAAAACGATGTCATTTGTCAAATGAAACTACTGATTCAATATGTGTTAAAGACGCGAGCACTGCCATCTATCTTCGCATAGCGAAAGTTAACAAACCAGTTGCCTGCATTAGTGTACGACCGTAATCAAAGATGGCGCTTGGAGTCGTACATAACTTGAATAGTTTGTTCTACAGTTTTTGTTGTAATATAAAGCTTGTAGGAAAGGCTAATGGCACCATTCATAGTGCTATTCAAAAGTAACTGGACTAATCGAAGATTATCGGATCTAAGTCATTTCGACTAACACGTACTTAAATGGCGCAGTGCGCAGTGATAGACGCCTTCGGATTTTCACAACGATTTTGGACGTCAGCAAAGCCTGTCGGGGTCGGGGCCAACTTCGTTGTTCCATACCATCTGTTACTTACTGTTCGTTCAATAATTGCACTATAATATTTGATTTGTGTTTTTTTATTTTATTAAATAAAATTCTACTCGACTTTTGTCGAAAAAGTTATTCTCTCGTTATTAGTTCGCTCACTACTAAGCATTTACTCGTGAACAAACGCTTGGAAATCTGGAAATTCTGAAATCCGTATTCAGATTCCATGATAATGTGTATTTATTTAAACACAAATCAAATACTAGGGTACAATTTATTGAACTAACGGTAAGTAACATTGGTAAATCTTTACTCTGTACCTATATATAATTTTGTTTGTTGTAATCATTCAAAACAAACTAAAGGGATTCAAAAAGCCCCTAATTAGTTACCCACCTGTATAGGGTACACTTCCCCTCATGAGACAGGATGCCCCGCCGCGGGCAAACAATACGTACGGAAGTACAGCCTTCGGTTACCATCTGTGGGTAGCAAGTAGGACGTAATGATAGTTATGAATGAGCAGCTAATGTCAATGCCGCTTGTATCACTATCGGTGACGAGGCGTTTATTGACAGCGAAGGTTTTTGAGCATCTGCTCTGATGATTTAGAAGAGGTCACACAAAAAGTTGTTTATTTTTGTTGTAGAAGTTACTCAGTATTATTTTTACTTTATATTTATAGCACACTAGCTGCGCCACGCGGTTTCACCCGCGTAAGTCTCGATCCCGTGGGAATATCGGGATAAAAAGTATCCTATATGTTAATCCAGCTTATAAACTATCTGTTTGCCAAATTTCAGCCAAATCCATTCAGTAGTTTTTACGTGAAAGAGTAACAAACATCCATCCATCCTGCCATCCATACTTACAAACTTTCGCGTTTATAATATTAGTTAGATTACGCGCTTTTTTTTTTGAGGTTGGGACATCATCAAATGACTAATCCCGCTCTGGGCGGAGCGGGAGGGCTTGTCAGTCTTTTACTGACTAAAACCCACCCGTGTTCCTTCAGTTGCCTGTTGCCAAGGGTCCCGTATCCTTTTCGGACTTTCCCGCAACCCTAGCAGGCATCGGTCCTAGCGGACCCCATCAATTGTGCTGACATCTCTTTGAGGCGCACGTGGAACACAGCGCATTTCGCCCTGAACATGTGATCAAATCTCAAGTACAAAAATATAAAAACATAAGTAATCAAAGTATCACTTTTCTCTAGTTCTTGCACCGATCTTCTTATGTAGCATACCCTAAAGCAGTATCAGCACACTTAGCATGACCACAATAGAAAAGGGTTTTGTCGACGGAAAAATAGACAAAATGACAGATACAACAATCACAATCTGTCATTTTGTCTATTCTTCCATCGACAAAATCCGTACAAAACCCTTTTGGTTGTCATGCTACGCGTATAATTTAGCAAATAGGAAATAGTAATGTGGTTCCTACTTACCTACTAAACTGATCCCTAAATTACATGCTGAAGATTTGGAGGCACTTTGAAAATTACATGAGACCTATTCATTAGCTATTAGTTTTTTTTTGGAAAAGTTCAGGCACATGCTGAAAAACTACTGATAATCTTTTTCTGTCATATTTTTTCATTCACAAATTATCTATTCTAACTAGGGGATCGAAATCCACAACATTATTATGATAACAATATCAAATTCAATGGTAAATGAAAGATAAGCGTAAAGTATCACTATCGATACTTTCGTAGCAGTCAAGATATTTTTGCATGCTAATAGTGTTGTAATCGTGAATTGTGATAATAAAGATGAAATTATTAACTATTTCTTGTAATGGTTTTGCTCCAGTCACAAAAGTTACGTTAAAATATTCTAGATCGTTGAAGTCTTTTGTATGGATGTTCAGTAGTCAAGATATTCTCATCGAAATAGTACATTAATCTTTTGCAAAAAAAAAATGTTATAAAACAGAATTTCAGATAACATCGCTTATTAAAATTGATAATATGGACGTAATAACTCATTATTTTGTAATTAATGATTGCTTCTGGTTTTAAATAAACACGCAATTATTTTGCTTATTTGGTAGTACACGGAGGATACTTACTTCATAGCTTTAATAGCATTTAATAGTACTTTTTTGCAGCTTCGTTCACTATTAATTTGATTTCATGACCTCCAAACTCCACAAGGTTCGTCTCTACACACGACAAAAAGTTTTACAAAAACTTATATTCTTGAATTGTAAGTAATTTTTTGACTGAAAAACATTGAAGCGTTCACGCTTTGTTGAATGGTAGGAAACTGTGACATCGTATCGTTAGTACAGTTAACGTTTTTGTTTTAGTTTTGGGTACTCAGTTAACTGTTACGCGTGTGTGCGTGGGTACATAGAGCCTCCTACTTACCAATACATACAAACCAGTATTCTTTTTAAAACGAACTTGTTCTATATACAAGTGGTGGTCGCGGTGTTTGGTCTAGTTCGCCAGTGCAAGTTCATTGTTCGGAGGAACCTAATTTACATTAGTCGTAAACGCCAGGCGCTTTCAGACTGTTTTTTGTATTGAAGTTTGGCCCTCGGCAGAGGTAAAGCATTTTTGTCGACTCGGTACCGGTCACTTACGTCACTTTGGTTCTGGTAAACGTTTTGTTGTTGGCGTTGAGACGCGAGGTGAGTCACGTTGTTAGTACGCGTAAAAGTCGATATTTACTATCGATAAACATTAAACATCCAGAAGTATTTTATTAAAGACAATAGTGGAAACGCCGGAAACTTTATTTAACAGAACTAGATAACTAGATGTTTTAGATCTTAAAGTATTTTTTAGGTAAGTAAATAAAATGTTGTACAGAGATTTTACTTGGTATTTTGAAGCCAGTCAAGCCTATTAAACGGAAAAATAAATATTTTTGCTTCGGTTGCCTACACTACCTATATTGTAAATGCGTCAAAATGTCTAGTAAAAAAAGTTTAGCACCAAACTAACCATATTTCACAATTTTCATTCAACATAACACCATCTATCAAAATAAACACCACATTTTTACAACAAGCACGATAAAAACTCGACAGTACAAACAATCGAGTAGGGGGCAACACTGTGTCGGTCGAGCGCAGCAGTCGGCCGGCCGGCTCCGCACATCCGCTTGCGCGTTCAGTCCCGCGCCCGCACTCCGGAGCCCTAACCTGCCTGACAAAAAAAAAAAACAAAATCCCGAAAAAAAACGACCGAAAAGTGTTTTATCTGTGACAATGTGTTCGAATTTTCAAAAAACGAATCAACAAGTGCCGCCAATTCATAATTTTATGATAGTTTGCTAAAACAATAAAGTTTCAAGTTTCCAGCCAGTTTAATGAACGGTTGAAACTGTGTTTTTGAAAACAGCCCGTGTTGTGAACTTTAAGCGAAACCTTGCGAGGAAGCCTTAGCAATTCACTGACGAAAATAGGTAAGTAACTAAGGGTATGGAAGTAATTGGATATCGGAAAGCGGTTTAATGGATTAGACGTACTATCAAATTGCACAACGTCTTTGTTAATCTTGTTATGGCAAAAGTACATTTTTAAACATGGTATTCTACCACGTCCTAACTTAATACTATGTTAACATACCGTAGTCTGTTAGTAAGAGATGTAAACATTGTACAAAATATTATGAGTTCTCAGCATTTAGCATAGAAGCTACAACAGTACTATTTCATGCTAAGTCAAACAAGTAAAATTAAGAATCAATTCGACATGGGCTGAAGATGACGTAAGGTTTTGAACTGGCCTAGCATCAGACGGGTTATTGTTTCTAACTTTTTATCGAGATGGTCACGATGACTTAATAAAAAGTCTAGCTAACATTCGTTTTTATCTCTCTAGTCTTAAATTTATTGAGGCTCCATATAATGTACACATCACGAATGATTTTTTGACTCAAGGCTTTAAATTCAGCCTATTCTTATGCCTCCTAAATGTGATGTGCACAAAAAATACAAAGATAATGATCATTATCTTGGCCGTTGAGTTAGATTGTTTGATTCCGTTATTTTACATTCATTTTGAGAATTGTCTAAGTAGGTACTTATAATAGGCATTAAATTCAAGAATTGTTGAGTATATTTACAAAATTATACTAAGTTCAGTCAAAAAATTATCGTGCTAAGATTAGACATCAGATTTACGATTTCAATCAAAACCGTGATACAACGATAATAAGTCATACACTTAACCAATATAAGTAGAAAGACATTTAGAAATGCAGAAACCGCAACATTAACATTCACACAATAATTGGCCAATCATAGTAACTTTTAACCAATTGTAATCTCAGAAACGTGAGTATTTTTGTGTAACGCTCCATTTCAAAAGAGACAATGAGTCAAAAGAATTTTCTTAAAAGCTGAATTGTTTTAGGGATTTTCTTTGAAAGACCAATAAAGAATTCCCTGAATAAGAAGAATATGCAGTAAAGTGTAGTATGCCTGAATCATGTACCAAAAATTGTAGGCAAGTAATAAAAGTGCGATCCCCAAAGTGTCTGTCAAGCGTGGTGTTTATTACAATATCCCCTTGTGACCGTTAATTGTAACGGTCTGTTGGGAAGCCCAGTGGACGGTCACATTGTTGCATCATACTATCAAAAGTATGATATTGTATTTACAGTTCAGAAGGAGAATAAAGCACACCAAGTTGTAGGTTTACAAATATATTAAAAATTAAACAGAGAAAAACTAAATCACGACAAGACATAACATAATTAACATGACATTAAATTTATGACAACTATTTTTCTTTTGGTTGATACATAAGCATGGAGGTATGTACCCCACAAGTATATATCTCAAAGAATATTAGAAAATAATAATCATTCACTCAATGATCTGTGTTGGTTGTTGCCAATTCTAATATGAAATTGTTTCTTTAGAAATGTGATATCTCCAATCCATTGCTTATTCATGATGTTTCTAGTATAGACAACAAAAGAAATTCGTTTCTTGCTCGATAAATGGTCTGCATCAGACGACCATTAACCACAGATTAGTTGGCATTACGTGTTTTATAATTTATGACAGTCTAATTGGCTCAGCAAAAGTTGCATAATTAATCATAATTATACGAAATGATCAAGTAAGTCATAAATAGGTCCTTGACCGAATTGAAAATATGACTGCGCTTATTCATTAGTCAACTATGCACATTTTGGCTACAGTTGAAGGCAAAAGAACGTTTCAAGTGAGTGCGTGTGGAGTTCAAGTGAACGTTTTACTAATCGTTTGACAGACCGACGCCCATTATTATTATCAATTACTTACTGTAAAATACGTGTCTCCTTACAAGCACCCCCATATCCGTAATTTAACAAAGACGTTTCCCAGTGATGAACATAATATTTGCACTAACAAGTAGGTGTTCTGATGTCCTCCTCCGCTAACTCTTGCGTTGTGACTCGCGTTGTTGTGAGGGTCGTAATTCCTGAAGATTTAGCATCGTGATGTTCCAAACTATACCTAATTATAAAAACTTTTCACCTTACTTATTCTATTCTGAATGCTTTCTCCTAATACGATATTTAGGCTGCTATCAGCTATCGATGCCAGATTATTATTAATCTGAATTGGGCTTCTTGCCACAAGGAGGGCCATAGCTTCTCTCTCTTTTTAGGGTTCCGTAGTCATATTATGTTTTGTTGGCTTCAACTAGCAGGTTAATTTATTGTTTTGTCTATTTTCGTCATATACCTAATTACTTCCTTAAATCTTAATTTCTTGCAATTTGCAATAACGAACACCCATTCTCCGCCACGTGTTTATTTAAGTGCAATCTAAATGCAACCTCAAACAGTTCTAATACTCTTTCAGTGTTGAAATATGGCGCACCATAAAACCCCACTGGTTCAGAACTATCTGAGGCATCGGAGCGTTTATTGCCAGATAAGTTCAGTCCACGAACACTAGAAAGTCTATCGATAACATCTGATCCACATATATTGTGTTTAGCAGCATTATGTGAAACAATAGGATATTCAAAGGTAGGCTAGGTTAGCTAAGCGAACGGTTTCGTAATAGTGAACTGGTCTGAAACTAAACTATTTATACTTGTTGGGGTGTTTCTATAATGGTACTGAAGGAAGTAAGTTTGAAGTACCTACCTTATGACCTATATGACTTAATGAATCACTTGACAGGGTATTTTTTTAGTTAAATATAACATACCTACAAATGCTACAAAGCTTCAGATAAGTTGGTAAGTATATGAGTAAACTATCCAAGACCTGCATAATACATTTAAGGAACTTTGCATTCCTAACATGTTTGTCTGCCTAAAAATAAAAAAATAACACTTTGATGTCGGTAAATCGTGAAAGTGTTTCCAAAAAGTATGATTCATCCTGGTGTAACATAAAATTATTATAACACGTGATTTGTTTATAAAACTTTTTCCTTAAAAAGCTTAAAGACTACGAATTTCCTACCTTCTTCAAACCCACCGGCTAAGGTTAAAACCAAACTGCTAATTTGGGTTCCATTCATCATACTTAGAGAGAAAAAAAAACCTCAATTCCTTTTTCTGAAAACTGAGCAAACAGTGCAAAGAGAATAATGGATAGATCACCCTTATTTCCAGAATAATGGATATTAGGACGTAAGCATTCAATAAGAAAGCAAATAGGTCTATTGGGTAGATTTAAAGCTCACGTAGTATATTGCCAGGAAACCAAAACCTTTTGTTCTATTCTAAGTAAAACGATGATTGTATTGCCAATAATACTTCAAGTTCAGTCCTACACTCTGAGTTACCTGCTACATATTGTATTTATACTTTCGACAAATCGACTGCGTTAAACTTATGTTTCCACTCAAAATAACACTCAAGGCGTTCACGATTGCGAGACTCAATACTGGTGCCAAATTAGGGCGGCGCGTTGGTCTGAAGTACCCTCAAAATCATATAGGTTATCTATAACACTTGGAACTAGTAATGTGCTCGAATTAAGTAACACACGGTAATGTTAAGGACATGTACGAACTGTATCTGGTACGGCCTCGCTACCTCCTCCCATCCCACGTGCGCCGAGTTAGGCAACCGAGCCTTGAGCCGGCGCCAACGTATGCCCCAAGCTCTTACTTTCATTGTCCGTTTGAATGCTGATTTGATTACAATGAGGCCATCCGATTGATGGTGTTTATTATCTGGAGTAACCTCCATTTTTATTTAGGTAAACAACAATAATAATTATTTTTTTGGCAAGCGTCTTGCCTTTTGTTGTTTTTTTGCTATCAGACATGATTTCGGATAGCCTGAAGCCTATTTATCAAATATATACCATGTGCTTTACATGCAGTTTTGTTCTATTAAAGTGATAATTAGTATCTTTATAACATACATACTCTCGAAAAACATTACCCTCTTTCAGGAGCAGTCGGGTAAAAAATACACGATCATTGATTTGCGTAGAGCTCAATTGCTATTTTCTGTCTAGTGTTTCTACCTGTGACAATGCTATAAGCATCATTGTTTGATTCGACAAATAATATCCAGCAAGGGCTGGGTTAACCGAATGCAGCCTGAACATCGAATCATATGTACAGAAACAAGCAAATCCTCTTATTGCATTACAACAACTAGGTATTATTTCTCTGAATGCATTTACATAAATTCAAAACGAAAATCATTGTTTGACATTTGTGCTCGACCGCTGTGTCCAAAAAGAGGGAAATTATTTTAATGCGTACCATTACTTTATTCCCTTACGTAATGAGAGCGAAGATATGTATCTTCACGGTCTCATTCCGCTTTGAGGTCAGCAGAGTCGTAAACTGCAGTTGGCGGCCCTTGGAGAAACTGATAGAAAAATCTATTGTACTTATCTATGAAGCAATAAATTAATAAATCATAATTTTTGTTTCGTAATGTAGGTACATGAACCATAACACTTAATTTAGTTTAATGGTTCTAATTAATTTAATTGACGTAATTAGGAATGGCATTAGCATGGGTAATGGGTACATTTGATTGGCCCCGTTCGCAACGTAAGTTGTAATCTAAACAAAGTGACAATTTTGCCCTGAACGTAGATCTACGCGAGCAAATGAACATTTTATTGTGGCTATAATTGATGACGACAACCCTACGGTTGTCCCACCCCCACGGTTGTTTGTATACAATATAATTAATATAAAGTCAATCATAGTTTAATTTCAAGACCTAAATAATTGCGGCAGCTGATTGATTAATTGATTACTCAGGATTGGACAGGAAATGCACCTTATTGTAACACTAGCTTCCGCCCGCGGCTTCGCCCGCGTGATAAGTCGATAAGTAGCCTATGTCCTTCCCGGGATGCCATCTATCTCCTTTCCAAATTTTATCGAAATCCGTTCAGTGTTTTATGCGTGAAAAGGTAACATACAGACAGACAGACAGAGAGACAGAGTTACTTTCGGTTTTATAATATTAGTATGGATCTAAGATCAATAAAATCCGTCATACACGTACTGGAGCCATCAAGCAGACTCTCAAGTTTCTCTGCTGTTAAATGAACAAAAATCAATTAAAAGTCTCATCTGTAGTGACACAAAAACCATAGCGTGTGTACATGCTTACATTAATAGTAATTACATTCACATCATGTGCATGTCGTTCTCTAAAAGGCAGTAGCGTGTTGTGTATTCGTAAACAATTATAGAGTAGAGTGTAGGTACATGAAGATTAGCTACTTAGATATAACACACGTGAGGCGCTTACATACACTGTATTATTATCAGACAGGCACTTGAATGTCTAAACTCTAAAACGAACCCATTGAGCGGAACATTACTAGGAAATGCCTTTTTAATTCGTTAACGCCCACTCAAACCCTGAGTTTAGCGTTGGGGCAACCATACAATTCTGGGGCAACCATGATTGCCGGGCGCTTGAGTGGTTCTTTGTCTAAAACCTCCTCCTCCGAAACAGAGTAGGTATCCGTCACCGACTAAAAAATAACTGTCATGGTGGAATAAACTTTGGCCCAGTCTTCTTCTTTGAAGTTTGCGACCTATAGAAATCTCACACGGAAAATAATCAAGAACATGCTTAACCCCAATTTCGTTTAATAGATTCGTAAACAATATCGTTTCGTATAGGCTTCAAAGAATCTTACCAAAGGGTATCGTATTAACCAGTTACTGGGTTGTGGAGGTCAGATAGGCAGTCGCTCCACGTAATATACTGGTATTCAGCTGCATCCGGTTAGACTGAAAGCCGACCCCAACATGGTTGGGAAAAGGCTAGGCTTCAAAGAGTGAGTCTTATATCCCAAGAAAAAAATAAATTCAATAGATTTGATTGAAACGCAGAGAATGATATAGCCGCGAGTGTAGTGAAGCACATGCATTATAGCCATTAACGATAAGTACAGTAATTGCTTAATTATAATTAGGTACTAAAAAGAAATAAATAATATTTTATCTGATTCCATCCTAGAAAGTTAATTTGTGTATTGCTCTTATCGGCAATATTAATGAATTGTGAACCATTAATAAGTTAAAGTTATATTGTCAATTAATTATGCCGTTTCTCTCGAAATCTAGAATGCTGTATGCAAATATTTTCCAGTCTTTCTAACTAAAGCTGCAGGCGATATATGATAGCATATATGGATTTGCATTTCATGTTCATACGTTTGTTAATTATCTCAGGATTGCATTAAATGATCAAAATTATCCATAATCCTTAGAAAGTTATCAAAACATTTCTAAAAGGTACCTTTAAGATCACATTTGATTGTCGACTAAATAAGCGTCTTCAAATACTAAAACAAACATTATACTGTTTAGATTAAGGTGGATGCGCTAAGGTACCCCGCGAAATTCATTTTTTTTTCCGTTTTTTGCAATTTGCAGGTCAGTATCAGGTTGTATGTTGATCTAAATATGATTTGCGGCAGTAACAAATATGGATTTTCAGAATTATAAACATTAGAATCAGCAATACCACTCTCTAAGTTCATGTAAGTGCATTGAATGATTTCATGATATTTTCATTCAATGCACTTACATGAACTTGGAGAGTTGATTGCAAAAAACGGAAGAAAATTTGAATTTCGCGGACTACCTTATCGCATCCACCTTAAGATGAAACTGTCAATGATCTTTCTAGTAATTTTGTTATAATAGGCTTCTTATCCTAGAACGATAGTGTGTTCCTCAGCTTACTTCCTAAACGAAGCGCATATAATAGTTTTCTTTGTACATGTTACATGTTATATCCAGGAAAAACAAGATTTTTTGTTTTTCCTGAATTGAAATTGACAAATAAAACACCTCGCTTGGTTGAGATAGGTTCGTGTAAAACGTCGCTTTCGACTCACGACACGCGCTGCACTGCGCCGGCGCGGCTCGGGCCACCCATCCGTTGTGCTTTCTACAGATCCAATATTAGCATTATTGCAATCTCAAACATGACATTCCGGACTCTTGAACTTGCTGTTCTATTTCTATTGTTGGTACTAGCAGGCGATCGAGGTCTTTGCATACGAGTTCGTTATGGTAGGAAGGCAGAGATTGACTTGTGTGTCGAATAAATACTAAATTGTTGTCCGTATACTATAAGGTATATTATAAGGTTTGGTTTACGTGTGTCTTCGTCGTTTTCAATGTTATTTACATTAAACATTTTGAGTCGTGTACGGTCCCAAACGCCTTATGGTTTGCACATAACGTATAACTTGACGTCAACTCGTTGCTCGGAAAAAACTGGAGGCGTTTCTTATTATTTCACCTCACAATATCTTAAACAAATAAAACATACATATGTAATAAAATAAATAAATACAAATGTACATACACACTTGAACAACAGGTTTGTGTATGTATTCTATACCAGTTTTAGAACTGGTTTGAACTTACCTGTATAACGTGTTTTATTACGACTAGCAATCTGTTCTGGACAAGCCAAATGAGAGTTTTATGTTACATTTACCCTTTATGATGTTCATTATTTCTACTTAATACCTATCTTCAGATGTACGTAGGTATAACAGATATGAATATTGCCACAAATAAATTATCTGATTGTTTACGTTTTCAGAGTGGGGCGTCAACAGTGAACCGGGCGAGGCAAGCGAACCGGAGGCCGGTCGCATGCGTCCCGAGGACTACCGCCTCGTGTTCCTGAGCTCAGACTCGTCGTGTCGCGAGGACACGGAAGACTCGTCATCCACGGCCTCCTCCGCCGCGCCGCCCGCGCCCGACGACTGCGACTGGGACTACTTCGAGCCGGGCGCGTCGGCGGCGCATCCTATCCCATCACCTGCTAAGCACGCGCCACAGGCTTGCCCGCGACCTTGCTCCTGCGGCGCCGAGCCCCGAATAGTCGCGGTACCAGTGCCTGTCCCCGTACCCGTACCCGCCGCCCTCTGGCCCGCTCTACTCGCCTTCCCCACGCAAACACCACCCACGCCACACTGGAACACATACCCCGGTTTAGCGCCTCTCGATGCCGCAACCCTCGCTCGGCTTACCACGGCCGCAGCCGTCGCCGTTACTGCCGCCGCCACCGCCACCGCCTCCGCTGCTGCACCACAGACTGTTAAACTCGAGATGACCACCGTCGAAAGAACTGATAAAGCGATACAGTCCGAGGCGTCACAAGCGCCGGAGCCCCGCGATAACGATAACAACGATAAGGATATCGAACGGCCAGGTGAAAATGAACCGTCAGTCGGAATCAAGGTGATTGCCGAGGAGGACTCTTTATCGTTATCTGATCCAGCAAATGCTATGCCGGATCACTTGGAAGCGGAAAAAGCTTTCCCTTCCTCGAACGAGTCAGCTGATTCAAGTGACTCAGAGCAGGGGGTAGCTCGAAGAAGTTACGACCTCACAAGCGGCGCTCCTGAAGAACCAGCGACGTCAGACGAGGACTCCGATGACTCAGGAGGTGGCGGCGGCAGATTTTCACGAGTGTTTGTTGTTAACCCGGCTGACTCATCTTCAGATCTCGAGGATAACGCTGACAGTAGTGGCATAGATTGTGATGATTCCTATGACAAGAAATCCGATAGTTTAGAAATAATCGCGGTTGAGGTGGCTGGGCAAAATGAAGCAAATGTTAGTGGCGAATCAAATGAAAGTTTTTCACCAAGATCTGAAAACTCGAACATTGTGCTTTTGGACTCTGTTAATTTTACAGAAGAGTATTCCGTAATTCCGTACGAAAATAACAGTGACGAAGACAGCAGCCAGGAAGGATCCAGAAAATCTAACTTCTTCAAGTTTTGTGACGAAAATATGCTACAAAGTGAAACGTGTGAAAGATTTAACAGTTTTAATGCAAGTTGTAGCTCCAGCTCGAGTAATGATCTAGATAAGAAAAATAACACAGATAGTGACGTTAATCGATATCAAAGTATATCATCTGAAAACACCGACTACGATTCATTGGCAGACGTGAAAGTAAAATTCTCGGTAGAATTAGCTAACGAACGATATAATAATAATAACGAATTAAGTTCTGCAGAAATTCAACCGGACTCATTAAGTAAATTAGCACCTTCACCGGAACCCAGTCACGATAACACAAGTTCATCGTCCGCGGAAAAAATAGACCTATTTAAAGGTATTGAACGCACTCTCAGTGAACTATTGAAGAAAGAATTAATGGAGGACCAAGAGGAGGAGAAAATGCACAGTGGCAGGCCGGTTTGCGCCGACGCGGAGGGGAGCGCGTGCGCACCTGCCGCGACAACAGTTTGCCGCTCGCGTACGGCTTGTGCGGACGGTTCCGCGCGCTTCACTAGCCGCGTTATGATAACGCACGACCGCGTCTCCGTTGTCACGTCAGACACGACGCGGCTCATGCGGGAAGTTATAGTGCACCACACCAATTCACAAAGTGAATCGGACCCTAGCCCGGACGTGCAACAAGACGAAACAGACGAACGAATATCCGACGACGAAACGCCACAGCCTTCGGGCGGAGTGACTGTTGTTAGCAATGCCGACACTCTCTCGGCGGTCGTGTGCCTCGAGGAGGGGCTCGCAGACGATGACTCGTGGGTCGAGGACGTCAGCCACAACGAGGACGAGGCCACCTCACCTTCTGACACCGATTCCGGGGATGAAGCCTCGCTTCCCATGCGGGGAGAAGATTTTGCCTACTGTAGGCGTTCCATAGACTTCACTTTACACACCATCGTCGAAGAAAGTTGCGAAGAAAGCGAAACGGAACAAATAACAAAAAAACCACGACCTATATCCGCAACGGAGTTAGAGAAATACTTTTTCTTCGGTTTGGGTGACGGCAGAAATGTTCGCGATGATGAGGAAGCAGTTTCGGAAACATCGAGTGTGTGCAGTGAAGGTGGTGAATCTATTGTTGATAACGAGCAACCGAAAAGAAGTGGTGATAGTGATGATCTAGTGTCGTCACGGTTAGAAAAATATTTTCTCTCTGGCTTCATGGGATTTAATCAAGAAAGGCGTGATTCAGACGGTTCTGGAAGCGTCGGCAGTGATAGTGAAGGCAGACAAAGTCCTGAACAGCGCAGAAAAAGGCTAGTTCGTGCCCGTGGAACTCCGCGGTCACATTCAAATTCACTCGACAATTTATTAACTGGGGACGAACCTTCGCAGGATAATCAGGAAGTCTCCGATGCCTCAAGTACAGAGACGGAGGACAGGCATGATTCCTCAGAAAGGCTTGACATGCAAGGCGAATCGAAAAGAAAAAAACAAAACAAAAAGCCACGTGGATCACCCGCCGACGAACGACGACAATCCGCAGAGTTTACCGAAGAAACACGTGATGATACTAGATCTGTCTCGGAGGGTGAAGACGGTAGACTATCACCCCGACCTGAATTCCCACCGCTTGGATCTGAACTATCTGAATCTAAAAAACAAACTAGTAGGGATAGTGGTTTCGTCGGTAGCTGTGATGACCTACTAAGAAATGGAGATTCTAGTTCTGATTTTACACGATCTCATGAACCTAAAATAGAATTAGAAGAAATTATCGAAGAAATCCGACCTGATATTGAAGAACGTGTGGAAGTTCCACCGTCATCCCGCCCGCCTCAAAGTCCACTAGTACGTAAAGATAGTTTTAACAATTGGTCGTCTGATGAGGAAACCAATCTTATGATGACAAAAATGCGACAATTTTTCAAAACAATGATACACACGACTAATGTCCGGACATCTACTCCGGCATCGTCTAATTCAAACTCAACAGAGAGTTCCCGTCCCCCGAAGCCACCTCAACTTCTATACTTCGAAAGTGAATTAACGAGGCTAATGAAAACAGTTCCCGGTATACGGGACGAAGAAGTGCGTGAAATAGTGGAGTATTTGTCGAGTGAGGACACGTGGAGTGATTCATACGACTCGTCCGATTACGCCGGTTCTGACTTAGAGGGCAATACAGCTGGTACTAGATCTGCGCTGAGGAAACAAATATCTGATAGCTGCCGCGAAATAATTGATGAATTCGATCGAGGAAATAACGATGCGGGTTCGTTAGAGCGCGATGCAGTCGGAGCGTATCGGAGGCTGGCGGCGACGCTGGGCCGGGCTGGGGAAGGTTCACCACCGATGTTCGGCAAAGTGATGAGGCATATCGGTGGCAGGCTAGTTGCATTAATGCATGAAGTTTCGGGTGGTGCATCGCCAAGCACAGATGACGACAGTGCGTCCGAACCGGGAGCTTTAGCGCGGAGTCGATCTCATGACATACTGGAGCCAACAGCGAGTAGGGGTAGTGTCGCGAGTGATTGTGAGAGGTTTTCGTGGCGTGGTAGTTTTGAATCAGCGCTTCTGGCGGCCGATTCTCGTGGTACGTTGGGTGGTGGCGGTGAATCCCGGCGTTCGCCCGCGGGAGCTGATTTGGCAGCACAGAAATCGCATTCGAGGAGTTGTGGAGCAATTGGAGGCAGTGAGGACAGACTGTGGCGAGGAAGACGTCGCGCCTCCGCGCCAGATGCTGAGGTAAGACAACAGAATCTCTTATGCATCCACAAAACGCAATAAAAATAACATCCACAACACAAGATGCAATCAAAACAAACATTAGCATACATGCACACAAAGTAAAAACTTACTCATTTGTGTATTTAAATTTTTCTGTCACGTACGTTAAAGTGAGTTTTTACAAAACATCGACAACAATTCAAGGCTGTTTCTTCATATCTATTTATTTGGGACGCAAGTATTTCGAAAATGTCAATGTCATGTAGATACTACAACAGCGTTCAAGAACGCACGTTAGTAGATAAAAGATTGCTTAAGAGACTGTTTGTGAATCACATAAGAGATACCGTAGGCTTGTAAATAAATAAATATTTGACTGATAGTGTCTAGTAGAGCGAGTCGTTTCCTAGTCTCTTGACACGTTTACTTTGGTGTAAAAACTTGTTTACATTCGCTTTTTAAAGTAACCTTAAGATACTAAAACGAAAGAATGTATTAATGAAGAGCTTTCAAAAGTAGGTACCCGTAAAGTTTAATAGTGAACCTAATTTGAATTTCCTTCAATACACCAAATCGGTTTCTAATAAAAATCGACTAAGCTCGATTGCAACTTTCCAAGACCTTTCTTGCCCGGTACTCAAAAGATCAGATAACATGAGCAAATCTAAGTTCAGCTAAAAGGCAACATAATTATCTGACTTTTACCACTTAAAACCGATAATTTAAAAGATGATTGTAGTAAATGTGTCACACATATTGTGAACGAGACTAATGTAATTTCACGCACGTGTTATTACTTTTTAATTAGGACATAAAATTCCCTATACTTAGCACACTTTAGTTTTTATATACGTGCCAGTTAACTATATAACTATAAACGTATGTTTGTATTATAGAATAGTAATCAATACAGTGCTATACTTCTATAGAATTGAACCTAGGCTACAATGGCATTTGGTATGCATAGTGATAGTAAATATTGAACGTACACACTACATACCTACTATATTATTGTCGTTGATAAGCACGTACGATGTTCTAGGAGTACCTAGAAAAGGCTATGGCAATATTAACATAAGAATACTTACTTTCTTAATCTCGGGGGAGCTCGTGGCTAAGTAATAACAGCCGTACGGGTTGATTCATGAGGTTAAGCTACGCTTGCTGGGGTTGGTCTGTGGATGGGTGACCATCTTTACATACCGAGACTCCTCCGTACTTCGGCAAGCACGTAAAGCCGTTGGTCCCGGCTGTCGTTCTTGGATCTTTGACAGTTGTTACGGGTTGTAAGAAGCCCGAAAGCCTGACAACCAGTCTTACCAAGGGGTATCGTATAACCTACCCAGTTACTGAGTTGTGAAGGTCGGATAGGCAGTCTCTCGATGTAAAATACTGGTATTTAGCTGCATCCGGGTAGACTGGAAGCCGACCCCAACGTAGTTCGCAAAAAGCTAGGAAGATTGACTTACTTTCTTTTTATTTTCTTTTACCTGTGCCATCGTCGCCCCTATCAATTGCCATATTGAAGTTGTCTTTTGCCTGAACTTTCTTCCTCGAAAGTATTTCACAAATTCAAGTATCTCAGGTAATAATAATATTACAGTGTTCAGAGTCACTAAACTAAACTATCAACTTCGTAAATAGTTCAGGACTGACAGGTGGATTAAGTGGCACCTGCACAGAACTTCTAATTGTAGCTAAGTAGTACTCGACATTTAACAGATACGGAAATAATCTAATCATCATTAGTCTAATAACGTAAATAAATTGTAGTAAGTAATTGAAATGACTCAACAAACTAGCAATCACCCCTTAAAATATACTTAACCTAATTACTTAAGTATTTTTTCTATCGAATCCCTCTCTTTATTTGATACTAGCTGCGCCCCGTGGTTTCACCCCCGTATGTCTCGATGTCGTGGGAATATCGGGATAAAAAATATCCTATGTCCTAGTCCATTTCATGGTCTACCCCTGTGCCAAATTTCATCCAAATCCGTTCAGCCGTTTTAGCGTGAAAGCGTAACAAATAAACAAACTCACTTTAGGATTTGGGCATCGCAGGCAGATTTTTCAAATGAAAATTCAATTTCAATTATTGTAGTCTGTTCTAATTAGTCTTTGCCAGCACTGGCAACACGTTTCTTTATTAAAATCCGACTGCGGAAGCTCAGTAATAAACATGGATGTTAGATAATTAGGTTTTATTTAAAAAAATCAAGTTATAAAAACTAAAACCCAACTACGACTTAAAAGGTCAGACAGACAAATTAAAAATCCGGAGTCACACGTGTTAGGGCATAAATCGAACAGATTACGTGTGACTCCGGATTTTTAATTTGTCTGTCTGTAGTGTCTTGTTTATACCTTTTAAGTCGTAGTTGGGTTTTAGTTTTTATAACTTGATTTTTTTTTTATTCTTTTGGGGTTATAATATATATATTTTTGAAATGTGCTCATTAAGCCCTTTCATTTGATACCCAACATGGTACGATTAAACAATATTTTTTAAGTTCCTCACTTTATGTCCTCTAGAGGGTGCCATTTTTAATTTAATATGACTTCACATAGCCTATAACCAGCGGACAATCACGACGCTTCTAACGATACCTCATTACCCGACTACGGCGAAGAAAAAAGGAGTGTTATGATTTTGACCGGTATGTATGTATGTATGTTCATCTGTTCCCTCCTATCTTCCAAACCACTTATCACAATTTGACAAATGAGGTATCGTTAGAAGCGTCGTGATTGTCCGCTGGTTATAGGCTATGTGAAGTCACATTAAATTAAAAATGGCACCCTCTGGGAACAGATGAACATACATACTGTATACATACATACATACATACATACATACCGGTCAAAATCATAACCCTCCTTTTTTCTTCGCCGTAGTCGGGTAAAAACTCACATTCTTATAAAAAGCTATTAGCCATAAAAAAGTGTCCTATGCACATGCAAAGTTCAGTAAGTATTATAATGTCTTGGCATTGATAAATCTTGTATCCCAACTACTTCATAATGTTTCTGTAGCAGTTTCCGGTCAACACCGCTTCCACCATGCTGACTGTCAAATTTTTTTGCCAAAGCACTCTCATATACCTAGATAGGAGACAAAGAAGAAACTATCTATAAACTAACACAATCCTATCTTCCAGTCGGAGGAAGAACAACGCGCCGGTTCCCTACCCCGGCTGCCGTCCATCACGGGTACGAACACAGTGCCGGCTGGTCCGGTGAAGTCGGCCCGGTACCGAGCGCCCGGGTTCCGTACGGCAACTCGGGCGGCATCAGCGCCAGGGTTGCATGTGCCTAGGAGGCGCAGGCCGCCTCCTACGCCGCTGCAGCCGCCACCCGCTGCGCCTGCGTCTGCACCTAGCCTACAGGGTGAGTTATCTTTTATTTAAGCTTGTGAATCAGTCTCGGACAACAGAACAAACCATAAAACGCAAACGCGAATAAAACTCTCCAGCTAGCTATATTCCGCGGGTGAAAAGAGGAGCAGGCGCTCCGGTGATGCTTGGATCGTAAGCGCCTTGTGTTTTTTTTTTCTATTTTCTGAGGTATCAGTTGCAATAATTAGATGCTGAAGCAGCACAAAATGTTGTCCAAGCAGCAGACCTGGTTTTAATTAACGTTTGAATCCAGAAGGTCTTAAGCTTACTAAACCTGCAACGAATATTAGCACAATTTTTAAACACTGTTTGTATCCCAAGATATTAAACTCCATTCTGGTGGAGGAAAACCATCAGTTGTACAGCACAGTAACTGACTTTGTTTAAGGCGAAGTGGGACTGACGGGAGCCGAGGGGGGTGGTATGTCCCCGCCCGCGGGCAACTAAGTTTACAAATATTTAATTTTAAAATTCTATTTGTGTTTATATACAAAAATAAGGCCATAATCCCTTAAAGTATTTAATAGTGAACACGTAGACAAAATTTTATTACAATTGCTTTGATAACAATCGAATGGAATAGGTTTTTCTCTTTAAAAAGCAGATTTTAAGGAAACTTTGCGGTTTTTTTGTATCGAGGAAAGTTTTGTCAATCGTGTTTCGGGCCTCATACTTCACTAAAGACACTCTTCAATTTTCGTAATCATAAAAAAAAAATACGCAAATACGTTGTTTTTGTGAGAGAAAAATTGATTTTGCGTGAAGTCGAAACGCATCAAAACATCTGCTTTGGAACACCTTAAAATATTCTTTTATCACAGACACGTCCGTGAAACAGAACATCCGTTTCCACAGAAAAAGCTTTTCTTGACTTATACTTCAAGTTATAAAAATGGACAAACTAGCAGTGGTTTATTACGTTATGTGCTCACTTCGCTAGCATGTAAGGTCATGAGAAACAGCGGAAACACGGAAAATATGACTGCATTTTATTTATTCTTGAGAGTCGCGTAAAACAAGCCTCATAGTGTGTTGGAAGTTTCATTTGTCATGACAATTTAACATGTTGTAGACTCCACAAAAAGACAATGGAGCTGCAAATGAATTGTCACGATTGTTCTTAACAGTAACTAACAGCTAAAAAGTTAATTAAAATATGCCTTGTTACGTAAAGAGATAGCTAATTATCTACCTCGTTAATGGGGTGATGAATTGTGCTTTATACTTTCTAAACAATTTCAAAAGTTATTTTCACTCACACTCAATGACATGAATGAGACATTCTGACAACCAGCTCGTTAACTTTGAACTAAATCATCTCGTTATAGAATAAACGACGACATTTTTAATTCAAAGTATGTGCACAATTTAACAGGTTGTGTAACCAAACATTGTGTAAGAATTTCTTTTAGTTCATCCAATGCCCATGTACCTATGAATTGTTATGAAAGATACTCCTTCAATGTTTTGCTTGCGCACGAGACAATGCGAGTACACATAGGTGGGTAACAGTTATTTTAAAACAACTGGTTCGATATTTAATATTTAAACATCGTATATTTCAATGCCATCAGGTTACCTTTAAGTCAGGAAGCGACTGAAATTGCTCGAACCAACATGAACCTCTGTTTGTGCCCTTCTTCAATTTCCCATGGCTCGCGCAAGTGTCCATGACCGGAGCAAATCACTCGCGTTTACAAAGTATCATTGTTGCATTCGTATTTCTTTAACCCACTTAAAGTATTGCGTGACTGTTTTCCCATCAACTCCAAACTACTATTGAATACAACGCTTTGTTCTCGAATGAACTCGAAGTCTCTCGTTGTCCTCAGATACAAATTTAATGGTCCTTTATATATTAAATAAATAATTTCGTAAGAGAACCTGGCAAAACCTTCTACGTCAGATAATCAACAACTGCGATTCAACTACAAACTTCCGTACATCACAGAAGATTGGCACAATTAACATTCGAAATACCTACTGTGACGTAATGGGTGAGCAATTTCATCGAAATGTGCAACTCATTGGTTTTAATGTCACGTTCAATGCACTGCATACCTTTCGCTGTGCTTACGAAAAAATGCACAGAATCTAAAACGTGCACATACGGTGTAAATACAAATTGAGAATAATGGTTATGTTATGAGCAATCTTTATAGGTAGTAATGCAAGACTAATAAAGATTGAAATATTACAGTCTTGAAATATTACATGGTAGGTATGTGATGTAACTATTCCAGATTGTAATCATTTACTTTGGTGTTATATGTAAGCTTGGTCTAATCTTCTAACAAAAGGTCATACTAGGTCGTCATTTTAATTTAAACTAGCTTCCGCCCGCGGCTTCGCCTGCGTGGTATGTCGATAAAAGTAGCCTATGTCCTTCGCCGGAATGCCATCTATCGCCTTGCCAAATTTTATCGAAATCCGTTCAGTGGTTTAGGCGTGAAAAGGTGACATACAGACAGACAGAGTTACTTTCGAATTTATAATATTAGTATGGATTGTTTCTATTTTGAAATTAAAGTTGCAATTTTAACTAAATGTTTTTCAACCAGAGTCAATACTAAACAAGTCTTTAGTTGCCAGTGTTGGTATTTAATACAAAACAAGTGAAAAGTTAGAATTTCTCAGTGAAACCAAGGAGACGAGACGTTAAACAAGTCGCTAAAATCACATTTTATTTTGTTCTTCTTACGTCACTACTGCTCAAACTAATTTTCTGTGATAGCAAACAACTATTAAACTATATTTCGATTACGTATGAATCGATTAAAGAAAACAACTGTGAGTGAATGTTTGCTATAGGAAGGAAGTAGTTCACTTCGTTATGATGACATAATCGATTATCCTATAGTCTTGATGATTAGTTTTATAACTTTTGTAGAAGTACGGGTTAATGGACTGAAGAAATTGTAGTCAAGCCGTACACATAGGCCGAGCGCTTGACGGATAACAGAATGCTTTTACGGAATTTATATGGATTCCAGAAATACTAAAGGATTTCAAAAGCCCCCAGTACACGTTGGGTGAGCTCGTCGCTCGGCCAACGTATACTGGGCCTTTTTGCTTGATTTGCCGTCTTCATTGTGAAGACCTAAATAAACAATAATAAAAACGCAATAATAATTTATTTATAATTACCAATGATAATAATAATATATGTATAATTTAAATAAATATTAATGTTTAAATCCAATATATGAGTGGTAAAAATTATATGTACACAATTAGTTATCAGCCTACCTCCCTACACAAAACGAAAGAGTAGATTAATATTAAAATTGTTAACAAATATCTATAATAGCCCTCCTCCTAATTTTTATGTTGTTATGCCCGACAGGGCCTACAATGCTCCAAAACGAATGTATGTCTTTATGTACCTACCACCTAAGTTCACATTGTGGAATGCAATAAACGTATTGAGTATTGACCTATTTAGTACTACACTTATAATATTGTGCAGTTTGTTGTATGGTCTCTTGTATTTTGAATTTTAGTATCTAAATATCTTTACTTTTTTTAAGTATATCCAATTCTGTATCATTTTTTAATGAAAACAAGTCTTCATTTAATTTAGGTACTCTATCTATTTAGATATTTACTTGTAAAGATTATTCCCGTACTATTGCATTGTTGTTATACTTAGAGGCTAGCTGTTTTTAAAACATTTCTATAACAATTCCTCTGTTTCTAGAACTTGATGAATTGAACGCGTCATTAGGTAAACCGCCTTTGTTTCTGTAGCGTCACGGTCGGTACCGAATGCTTTGCTAAAAAGTAGGCCTAACTGTTTAGACGGAGTATTTCTCCGTTCTTGACTACATTCCTTGGTAAACAGCTGACCTTAATGCTTCCTCATCGGCACAGCAATAAGACATTTCGAGTGGTGGCATCGGCATAAGTTACATGACGTCTGTGATGTCTTTCTTGCCTTCGTGTTTACCTACTTACATTTTATATTGGCTTTGGAAAAAGATGCTCACGATTTTCTATACTAAAAATATTCCTACGTAAGTAAATATGTACTAAGTATATGAATTGCTGTAGGGTAGGCTTTTGTGAATTTACATGACGGACCCACCATACCTCTGGCCATACCCCTAGGGGTAGGGTGGGACTGATCCATACCATTATAGTAGTGTTGGGATTTGAAAAATTGCAAAACAATATCGGTCCAAATATAAATTTATTAAAAGTCAATTTAGGATGGTTTTCTTTAATGATTTGTGTACTTAATAGGACATAAGTCTCGATTCTCTTGGAAAATCGGGATAAAAGGTATCCTATGTCCTTCTCCAGGTCATGGTCTGTCTACCCATGTGCCAAATTTCATCCAAATCCGTACAGCCGTTTTAGCGTGAAAGCGTTACAAAAAAACAAACAAACTCACTTTCGCACTTATAATATTAGTTAGGATTATGAGGATTTGTTGTTTTTTAACCTTGTTTAAGACACAGCACTTACGCGCCAGTGTCCATATTATTTTGGTTGATAGGTATTCAAATCTACGTGTTTTGCGCATACCTAAATAGGTAAACAAAGCCGAATGCATGTATCTCACAATCAGCAGGCCGGGAGTGATAATTTGTGATAGACGATATAAATACTTATCACGGAACTAAAATATCACTCTAATTAGCATTTAGTCTTATTTAAATAGATTTCATAATAAACTTTGATACTTGACTTCATACGTAACCCAAGTAAACTTTCAAAACTTCGAGAACCTGTTCAATACAATGTTTCCGGCTTATCGGACGTAATCATTTTGTAACAAGCGAATGCAAAGTTCTATACCACTGCCATTCGCTCATTGGTCGATGCATTTACGCACTAAGTACTATTTAAGCAACGAAAAGTACTGGCCTTGTCCTAATTTATAGTAAATGTATTATGTGTCCAATTCTCGCTTGATTCGGTACTTACTAGGCTATTGATTAGGTTGACGTAGCATTTATCTGACTACGTTTGCGATTTAGGTATCCTGTTCACTTTACTATCGTTAGTGGCCTTTAAAACGACCTTTGATTGAGCATGAAAGCAAAACACTGCAATTGAAAGCGAAACACAGAAATTATGCTGGAAGGCCTTTCAGTTTGTTACTGTTATAGAAGAATCAAATATCATGTAGGGTAGGTAATAGGTAATATGGGCTGGTATCCGCAACTCCACGTCAAAGCGCGTATTTTGCGTACGGTATATAATAAAATATGTAATAAGTATGTTTCATTCCTGACTAGAAGTAACTTTAGTAAGGAACTAGAAATAAATACTTATTAATAAAACTTTAATCGTTAATAAAAAAAATACAGCCATAGAACTTTTATAGATTATAGATAGATATTGGTAAATAAAAGCATATGCCTATTAGATAAAAATATATATATTTAGAAAACCTGCTAATCGACACGTGATCCATCCATCGCCTTTAAAATTAGATTAACGGTGATTGCTAACGGCAATAATACAAAGCTTGATAGCAGTTCAAAGAAATCATTAATTTCAACATTACAGTCGATAAAAATATAATAGTTAATAATGTTAATACGAGTAATAAAAACATATTGGAAATATGAACCTAATCATCTTGATAAAGAATCGATTTGATCTCTAACCGTCTGTAGCGATGACACTGCGCATATATTTTGCCAGATATTTCTTTTTGTTTGCGTCTAAACTAAACTAATCTGGTTAGTGTCCTTTAAAAGGAATACAAATATTATTGTAAATTATCTTTTAAATATTGACATTTTGCAAATGTGTATAGATGATAAAAACTTGGTCTTTTTCTGGGCAGAAATATAAGTATATAGGTGCCGTGATGTGGCTTGTTAGACCCAGAAAAGAAAAAAGAAAAATAGTTCTATTAAGTCTTGAAGGGTTTTATTCTTACCATAAAGAACTACTAAAAAAGTAGTCCCTTGGTTGTCTGTATGGAAATGGTAGCAGAAATCTCACGTTCTGTTTAAGTTGTAAATCAGTCAACAATAGCCAAAATAATTGTGTATACTTAGTCTTGAGCCTTCGAGTCATGGTACGTCCAAAATTAAATATAATTTAAAAGGAACTTTGACGTATTATTACTGGGTATGTAAAGTTTATCGTGAATAGAATATTAAAATGCCACATGTTGATGAATGGCTAACCTTGAGGCTCCACATTGCAATGACATTTAATGGTAAACTGAATTATCATAGTGATAAATAATTATAATCTATTAGAGATAAATACTACAGACGTAGGAGAACTAATTCATGAAGAAAATGACTAGGAAAACACACAGTTTGTATTTAGACATTTTCAAATTAAGTAAGTACCTAACATAAACCTATCAATTATTTTTATTCATAAATGCTTATAATCCTCTCACGTAACGTAAATAATGTAAACAATCTTAAAAATATTTATGAGAAACATCTCAATCCTCTTATTAGCAACGCTCCGACCATAATAGCATTATTTGATAAAATAATAATCCAATTGTTACAATAAATTACGACATAAGAAATCGATTGTGTCCAGTTTCATGAGCCGACTTACCGACTGGAGCAGTAAGTACGCATGGCGTATCTTGGCCGCTTACCCAATGGTGGTTTCACGCTGGCTGGCCGCTATTTGGCTTCATCCGGTTACATAGGGCACCGGCGACACTTTATTCATTGATACCTTTGGCTTTTGAAACAATGTACCGGTTTCCCTTGTTTGTACATGGCAGGTTTTTGTGTGCAACTTTTTTAGTCATTGCATAGACTGTTGGTTATCTATGTCTTGTCTAGCTAAACCTAGTTGGTAATGTCATTAATAACGTTTCTTTCGTGAGCGACTAGTCATAACAGCATGTTCTTAAGAAAAAAAAATATTATTGCAAGTTCGTGTAGTTTTTGGTTTGTGTCGCTTCATCTAAGGTCAAAGTAAAATTGCAGACCTCTAAACATAATTCATATTACCGAATGAAGACCTTCAAATAAAACATTGTTCGTGTATGTAAAATGTAACGGAAATAGTTACAGATTTTGAACATTAAAATAACAAACTTGTCATTGTAGTTTGTCACATAACATTATAATGTTTATTGCTCACTTGTTTGTACAATTGTTCGTGTACGCTACTGTTAAATACACGGCTAAAACCTGCGAAGTTATTTTATATTATACTAGTGACCCGCTCGTGAAGGTTTTTACGACTTGACAAAACATCGAGATTTTTTAGTTTTTAGTAACCTTAATACTAACGTAATACACACATAAACCTTCCGGAATAAATTCTCTAAACGATGGTGAAAACCTCATCAAAATCTGTTGCGTGGTTTAGAAGAACAACGGAGACATACAGACAATCACGAAAAACAACGTTAATTTATAATACCAAGCGAAATACTGCATAATCGAAGTAGGCACATAAGTGTAATTAATTAAAAATACAAGAAATGATGCAAGGACTATGTTTAATATTGTTCCATTCTCTATGAACCTTAAAATACACATTAAATATGTACCATTTGAGCCGATACCTGAAATATAATTACGTCTCATGATAACAGGGTTAATTAATGAGATCCAAAAATCTGATAATGGAGATACACATCAGTGAAGTATGTGTATTCAGATTTGCCGATAAATAAAAAGATTATGTTTAAAAACAAGTTGCATTTTCACATCTACATTATTATTTTTGAATAAATCTAGATCATATCAAGGTCCAAAAACATGTTATGGTTCCGCTCGTATCAAATTAATATTATTTCATTTAGGTTTCAAAGAATAGTCCAATCGGGAAAATAAAGAAGCATCGATTTCTCGCGCTATAGTCGGTTAATCGCTTGAAACTGTTACATCTATTTATTTCCATCCATGTCATACAAATGTACACACATTTCATGTCACAGAGAAATGAAACTCGGAAACCATTGTGCACGGCCGCGTTATTTTTTTATCGACTTCATGTGACCAATTGTTGTCGATGACTTTATCGACGCTGTATGCTTTCACTTTGTCTATTTCTTGCCGATGTGTCGAAGTATGCGGATAAAAACCGGTAATTACGGTTAAATTTGAATAAGCTGGTCGTTATTGGTAATAAGCCTGTATTACACAAAGTTACAACATTATTTCCTTAGGCTAAATTGGAAAATATGGTGGATGTTACCCTCGTCACAGATATTATAATACTACGTACAGGTACCCAATCCCATACAAAGAAATGACACCACCCTAAGTCTGGCTATTGAGCTGGCTATTTTTCTTCCTCCATTTTTTTAACAGATGGCAGCATCAGCGACTCACTAATTGCCAGAGACTGTAGTTTTACAATGCCATCTAGGAGTCTTGTCTAGATACTACGCAAGACTCCTAGATGTTTTTCCTCCTTTTTTACGTTTTTTCTTTCTAGGTGTTCAATTCTTATACATTATGTTAACTAACAAAGGGCGTTCCCGTTAACCTGCAATAGTGTAGCGTGTATACATGCTGAAAAAAATATTAGCAATCAAAAAAAAAAAAAAACATTTTTATTTGTGTCGTGAAATGTTCACAAAACGATTAAATTTAAACGTAAAAGAAACACTCTGTACACGCACACTTGTATTTCAACGTAGAAAAACAAGTAGGACAAGTGGGCGTGTACAGAGTTTATTTTCCGTAACAATTTAATATTTTTTGTGAATATTTTACTATACAAAAACAAAAAAAAAAATTGTTTTATGGTAATATTTTTTTTAGCATGTATACACGCTATATACTATTGCAGGTTAACGGGAACGCCCTCTGTTAGTTAACATACTGTATTTCTACGTAATGTACTAGATTAAAAAAAAAAATTGTTTGGTTTTCCGTAATGAAAGGACTTAAAACGCAAGTTTAAAGTGACCCTGTCATCACTTGAGTAAAACGCCATCTATTGCAAAGAGCTCTCAACAAAATGATTAACAGATGGCTACTTTATCATTCTAAGGGTTCGAATTGAAGTAAACGGCTTAATTTAAGTTTTTTGTTGAAAATACGAGATTTATAAGTGTAAATACATAAATCAGCATTAAACAAAGATGTTTTGATTTTTACTAATCAGCCAAAATTTGCCTTATAACGCTTTTTAGTGATTGTTAATTTCATAATTTGTTACTTATGCTGCCATCTATGATTTTTTTTTCAAGACTAATTATAATTTCTTCGAGTTGAGATTGAGACCCCATGCCTTCGTCTCCAAGTCTCCATGTTTTCTCTTTGATTTTAAAAAAATGTTTCGTTTCTTCCCCATGAATACTTGGTGAAACATTCGATAGTTAACGCTCTATAAGTTACACTTACACATATTTATATCTGTAATTTATATCGTGTACATCATGAGTACATAATAATGAGTATTCTATTTGATATCAGTACAACCGCATAGTTTGATACCAGTTTTTTAAACGGTATCGGCATCCACAACGATGTTGTGTTTGTATAACATACTACACATTTACGCAACATCCAACGATGCTAAGTAAACAAGAGGAAGTAATGTCAATAACTATCAAGGCGAAGAATAACCCATCTGGACAGTACCTAGGTACTGACTATAGAGACGAGTTATTCTAAAACCGATCAAGGCGCGATTTGTCACGATCCGAGTTTCAAAATAACCGAAATGCCACTCAACCAATGAAAGGTCGAGTAATATAACACTATTGTAATATTGTAAACAGGCATACCAGTATTGTCGTGAGCACGGCACCAAGACGAAGAATGAGTACAAACGATGAAGTAACGCGACGCATCGGGCGTGCGCAAACGTTTAGCACAAAGCGGCTTTGCTTACTTAAGGTTTCATGCATACTAATACAGCAGGAAGGAATTGTTCTGAAAGAAAATTGTCGGGAAATTACAGAGGGGTGGTCATGGACCATGGTCCACGGTTCACAGTAATAACAGCGTTGGCAATTGCTTGTTTGCTAGCTGCTTCGCCAACTTCATTATTGTTTTTGTAAACACTGATCTATCCAACCATTCTAGTTCATCTTTATTTCATATTTCTCAAAGGTCTGTATTATTTACTACAACTTCAGTTAAGATGCAGTAATATTATCAGTTAAACGCTAATTGAAGCAGTTTATTAACATTATTCTGTAAGGAAAAATCTAAAACTGCAGATCGACGCGAGGCCAACCGGTTTGCACGTCCAAATGACGCAAGACTCCAGATGAGTTCATTCTAAGACAATAAAGCCACCTTCCTTCACTGCACTAACTGAGACTCTACGAATAAATCTCAAGTTGTACTGAACTACCTTCCACAACAATAAATGAAAACAGCATTTGAAATCGACTCACAGTATTCGTTTCTAAATATAATGTTCCGATATTTTCGTGACAGGTCCTTAGTTGGTCGGGTCACCTTAATCGCGATTAGTTCAAGTTTATTTGTTGAAACCGATTGGTTTTTAATTTATAGATATTCCCAGAACTATTCCACGGCCTTATTTAATCACAATTTTCGAGACTTAACAAGCCGTAACATAAATATTGGTTGACAACGAATATCTACAAGTTTACCTATTAGCCCACAAATCCGCTGATTCGAAGTCGTATACCAGTTTAGATTATGGAAATAACTTTCGAAACGTGCAATTTTAAATTACTGCTTGATTTGGATTTACAAATTCTTGATAGTAGAAAATCGATTTGAATGTTACACCGTTATGTGTTACAAGAAATCGACACGTTTTGTTTTCTATTTTGTTACTAAATCTAGATGTGTGTTATTAATCATTACATTACCTACCTATTGCAGAGAACTAGACTTGAATTGAACTAGTGCATAGATAACTATGCAGTTCTTATAGCTAATACCTACATAGTTTGATTACGTCGCAACAACGTATATAAGTATGCGTGGTCATACAAATGTCGAGTGTATGTTAATTGTTGAAAAAAGTCGCTGTCTGTTGACATGCAAGTTACGAAACATGTTTACACCACCCACGCGTCGCGCTATCTGAGAGTAATCAGAGATAGTGCCTGTCGCAACTTTCTGTTCAGCTTTATAAATCTTAGGGGCCGAGATCTGTAAAATTAAAGGTCTTTTGATTTACAATGGTGCTAATCTGCTAATGTTTGTGTAATGAATGCTGAGCCCAAACATGGTTTACGGGTAATGTAAAGATCCAGGTGTGAGCAATTTTGAGTCTGAACGTAATAGGGCTAATGCTAGCACAGAAAACAGTTGAGTTTCTGGATGTTTGAAACGATGAGTTCTGACTGTTTCATGCAAAATTTGTAGAAACAGCTAGCTCATTAACAGTAATGAGCTTTGAGTCACTCACATCTGGCTACGGCTGCTAATTCCTTCCGATAATGCGTCGCTAAAACTGTAGGTTACCTTAGCTACTTTACATTAGTGTACCTACCGACTTACATGTCTAAAAATATATATGATTAATTGAAGTTGTATTCTATACATAATCCAGCAAATGGTTGTTTCTACGCATGTCTATAAAACGTACATAATCAATTAACAAACAGCTATTAAAGTAATTACATACATAATAACTTGATTATGATTAGCTTTCTATCGCCGCCGATCGAAAATTAATGTTAGAAAACATGCAATTTTATTTCACAAAGGAAAAGAATAGGTCACAGTACACCTACAGACAGACAATGTAATAATAAAAATTACACGTTACTTGAAGATGATTTCATCGCTAAAATTGAGAGAGGTATCATCAATAAGATTACGTGAATCATAACAGTAGACTGTTACTTTCTTAGCACTAAACTATGAATAATAATGAGTCTGTGTAACTACATAATTTTTGTAACAGCCGACGTTGATGGATGTCGGCAAAGGTTTGTTGTGAGACCACTTTCTCGCCATCGCCATGGGAAAACTACATTCATCCATGTTTACTTCTCTGTTACTTTCTATCTGATGCTGAGGTAGTTACTACTTTGACTACTTTTGACTGCCCCGTTGGTCTCGTGGTCGCAAGCGCGACTGCAGAGCGTGGGGTCCTGGGTTCGATTTCTGGGTCGGGCGAAGTGTTATTGGATTTTTCCATTAGGAATTTCGTAGTAACAGCCCGGAGTTTGGAAGTTGGCGGTGTGATACCC
The DNA here is from genome assembly GCA_947363905.1 of Lithophane semibrunnea. Lineage (NCBI taxonomy): Eukaryota > Metazoa > Arthropoda > Insecta > Lepidoptera > Noctuidae > Lithophane > Lithophane semibrunnea. The sequence continues at coordinate 12,054,170 of OX376194.1, read as the reverse complement.
CCGTGCCTCGGAAAGCACGTTAAGCCGTTGGTCCTACGCCTGATCTCTCTCCAGTCGTGTCGGATTGCCGTCCCATCGGACTATGAGAGTGAGGGAAGAGAGAGTGCACTTGTGTCTGCGCAAACACTTGTGCACTATAATATCTCCCGCGCCGATGGCTAGTCTCCGTTGAGATTGGCCGCCGTGGCCGAAAATACGGTCTGGAGGACTATTACTTACTACTTAATGTATTAAAGTGTAGGTACCTTTAAATTAGAGGTGTTAACTTGTGTTATGGGAGCTGGAGTAATAATGGACAGTTTATGTTCGAAGTTGCATGCAACTCCTATTGTCTTTTCGTTGTAAGTTTTTAGTTTGAGAGCAACCAACCAGTAAAGATATTAAAAAAAAATGCTCAATTTAAGTTTTAGTAAAACTATTTTTTTTGTCTGTAAGTATTTTTTTAATAAAATAAGAATTTACCACATTAAAAAGAGTAATTAATCAAAGGAATATAAAATACTGGAAAAGTTTTCACACTAGATAAATCGAAAACTTTTGTTACTAAACTTGAGACATACATACATCTTCTAACAAAAGACTTCAACGAGATACAATAGTCTACATTTTGTGTTATAAAAATATCGGCGATTTGTTTCAGTAAGTATTTGAATTTAATGTATTTTGCTTTAAGAAAACATGCATTAAATTAAAAGTGACGTAAAAGTGTATTTTTTTTAAACACTACACTTTTATATTCTAGGAATAATGCTATTGCTTGTGACTATGGTTGAGCTGTGGTTTCGAAAGCACAATCAAAAGCATTTCATACAAAAGTACTAACATGACTTTTTGCCCATATTGTAGCATTTGTTTTATTTTTAAAAGCTCGTCAACAATTTAGTTTTGTCTTCTCCATGCTCCGTGGAGTACAAACTGTACTCTGATTCAGTTTACTAACTGTACATGTGCAAACAATTCGTACGCCTCATTTCGAGTTCATTCCCTTCCTGGTGTTTTATTAATGAATAAATTATAATTATTGTAGTGTTGGTTTACAAAAAATAATAATAATTACTGGAAACAAAGAACTGAGATTAAGGGGGAAATACAAAAAAAGGCTATCTGCATATTACTATGAATTTACAAACAATGAACGTACATACAAGGGATTATTTCTTATCTAAAATATATAATGTGACATTTTCCAAGAAAAACAGGCTTTATCTGAAGGCATTGACCCAATAATCAGTGTGCCAGGTACTCATACTAAAATATAGCGTCTTCTATGTGGTATAGCTTAAGTACTTTTAAAATTAGGAGAGAATAATGACTAAGGCATAAAAAATTAACATAAAAACGGCTTATTATGACGGATTAGATGGGCTCTCTGGCGATATCAATTTCCTGTTGTTAGACACGGCAACTCTAACCGAAAAAAACGTATCCGATCATCAGCTTGCAGAACTACCAGAGAAAACAGTTTTTTTTTCTAGCCTACGCTGTCCCACTCCTGGGCAAAGGCGTCCGTCCACTCCTTTCATCTTTCGCAAGCCCGCGTGTCCTCCTTCCAGTTTTGATGGAACCTATCCAGCTCGTCCTGCCATCTCCTACGTGGTCTGCCGCGACCCCGCCTCACTGTCCCAGGGCACCAGTTCTGTGCTATTTGGGCCCACAGTTTGTCCTGGCATGCGGCAGACGTGTCCTGCCGAGTAATTCGTCAACTCGTCCTAAATGCCTACGGCCCATTTAGGATGTTCTTTTGACTTTCTGCAAGTCTACTTAGATGGGCCGTAAGCATGTAGGACGAGTTGACGAATTACCCGTCCTGCCAAGTCCCATTTAAGTAAGTCCCTTTTGAGAAAACAGTATCTAAGAATATCCTTATCGAAATTATCGATCGTGCACTAAGTTCTAATTTACGCTTACGACCTAAGCCTTAAAACCATGACAATAATCTAGAAAACGCTAAAGAAAAATGCATTTGAATGCGTTGCTAAATGAATCTCCGAGCCAGATTTTAAATGATTTCGTTAACGGTAAATCGTGAGTAACCTGTCCAATAAAAATAAAACATTTCAGCTACTGTGCAATAAACGCATGTAACCTTCTACATGACACGAATATAATTATTTGTATTGGTATATTTTCAAGTCACCGCTATCGCCGGGAACAATTTATTCTAATCACCCATCAACTCAACCATTTGGAGGTTTCCTTTTTCTCCACCATACCATTTAGAGGAAAAAATATATAAACACCCGTGTAGACTGTATACCTTTCCTTTCATGATTTTGTGGTTAATTGACTCGTCGATTGGTCTTGGGATAAACCTCATAAAATTCCACCCGGGTAGAGCCCAGACATCTGCCTAACCCTTCGGTGATTATAAGCGTGATGTTATGTAAATTTTGTATTACTGCAGAATTCTATGAACTGAAAGATGAATCATCGTCCATGGTTTCCTACCTATACTTGATTCCAGTTCGTTTAAATGAGCAAATGATTCATTAATGTTTTGATATCCACTGCTCAAAACGATTATAAGCAGTTTATCAACCATTTATCTCGCAGAAGTTTCGTAGCTCCATTGTTCTGTTGCATTGTAAGCGAGTATTTACAAACACTCGCGCTAAGAAAAGAGAAACTATGATTGCTCGCCCTCTCCATCGAGTATACGTCATATAATCGTATCTAATGTAGAAATATGGGCATGAAGATGCACGTAGCATGCGTTCCGGTCTCTCACTTCATTATCGTACGATTCTATTTTCAGTTCTGCCACGAAACTGTCTTATTTGTTTAATTTATTTAATTCCATAAACATTACAATTCTTATTATACACTAGGTACCAAATTAAAAGCATAATTAACTTACTAAACATTATATATCCTTACTTCCTTACTTCCATACTACTATTATAAATGCGAAAGTAAGTCTGTCTTTCTGTCTGTCTGTCTGTCGCGATTTCACGCCACGATAGTCACGATAGTCTAGAGCCTGAGAAAGGATATAGGCTACTTTTTATCGACATACCACGCGGGCGAAGCCGAGGGCGGAAGCTAGTAGGTATAAATATTACTAGCTCATGCTGGCAGCTTCGCCCGCGTGGATGTCGGTTATTATATACTAAAACCTTCCTCGAGAACCACTCTATCCATTGGTGAAAACAAGATGAAAATTGGTGCAGTAGTTTTCGAGTTTATCGCGAACACACAGACAGACGCGGCGGAGGACTTTGTTTTATAATATGTAGTGATGATATACATTCTTTAATTCATTTGCGTATCTTCAGCCAGATTTGTCTTATTTGATAATTTGTTCTACTGAATGGATCCAATTCTTCAATTAGAGGAGCTCATGGCTAAGTAATAACAGCCGCACGGGTCCATCAGGTTAAGCTACGCTTGCCGGGGTTTTTCCGTGAATGGGTCACCATCTTTACATACCGAGACTCCTCCGTGCCTCGGAAAGCATGTTAAGCGGTTGGTCCCGGCTGTCATTCGTAGATTTTTGACAGTCGTTAAGGGTCGTCAGAAGCTCGAAAGTCTGACTACAAGTCTTACCAAGGGGTATAGTATTACCCAGTTGTGGAGGTCAGATAGGTAGTCGCTCGATGTAAAATACTGGTATTCAGCTGGATCTGGTTAGACTGGCAGCCGACCCCAATACCTATAGTTGGGAAAAGACAAGGCAGATTGAATGGATCCAATTCTTCCTTTAGCCAAAAAAGCATTTCCTTGTTTATTTGACACTCTATGTATCGTATGACTTCAATGCAAGCGTTTTTACAAGCTTTATATTATTAGCTTGCTCTGTTCGTATGAGTTTCCGGTTACTCCAATTTTCATCCATTTTTCAAGCACTTCCTGGCATCCGATTGAGCTGAAATTTGGCATACTTAAATAACTACCGAGACATTTTTTTTAAATGATACCATGGAGCTGATTTGATGATGGAGCCAGAAGTCGGCCATATGAACTCCTCAATCAAACAAGATAGCACCATCGTGTTTGGACTCATTAGCTATGTATTTACAAGTGGTTTGACACTAGGTGGTGTTCAGAGTCTGATGATGGAGCCGGAAGGTGGCCCTGGGAAAAACCCTTTTAAGATCAAAGCTTGTTTTTAAAAAGATTTTTACTTATATTTTATTAAACCTTGTTTTTACGTCACTCATCATTTATGATTAGGCACGCTGCCACATTAGTCATAACTCATAAGTCATGACAGCTTGCTCTACAATCTTTGCAAGTCATAAGATATCCCTTTTTTTTTTTCTTCCATGACCTTAAGGAACCCACTCCTTCAGAAGCTAGTCGTGACTGTTAAATTGACTACTTCCTTTCGCAAAGTGAAGAATATACAATTCTTCTTGCCATCTCAGGGTCAAGGCAGCTGGCTAACGTGACTGACTGGACTGACGTCACTCACGAGTTTGACGTCGTACATGCGTTCGAGACACGCGCCACGCATTTCGATAACGTCAGTGATATTAGATTAGAACATAACTTCTTATATAGTGCCATACGTAATAAGCATGGTAATAGCTTGAAAGAACAAAGGTGATGTCAATCAATAGGACAATTCGTGTTTTAAGGGGGATACGCTAGGGTGGCCCGCGAAATTCAAATTTGCTTACGTTTTTGCAATTTGCAGGTCAGTATCAGGTTGTATGTTGATCTAAATATTATTAGCGCTCGTAACAAATATGGATTTACAGAATTATAAACATTAAAATCAGCAATACAACTCTCTAAGCTCATGAAAGTGTATTGAATGACTATTTCATGAAATCATGACATTTGGCACTTACATGCACTTAGAGAGTTGTATTGCTGATTTTAATGTTTGTAATTCTATAAATTCATATTTGTTACGAGCGCTAATAATATTTAGATCAACATACAACCTGATACTGACCTGCAAATCGCAAAAAACTTAAGAAAATTTGAATTTCGCGGGCTACCCTAGAACATCAACTTTAATAGAGGTGAATGGGTGAATATAATCAGTGAACTCCCTACTTATAAATAATAGTTACTTTAAACGCAAAGGTATCGTAGTAAATAAATAAAACTGGCAACTATTGGACATGCTCTTGCTATCAATAAAATTATCCATTAGATATCGTTATACGTTTTTGGTTTTATCGCAGTCTGTGTCTAAACCTTACATTAAAACATCGTTAGTATATTGTGTATTAAAAATATAAAATGAATATGTTAACAGTAAACTCGTTTTGGTAAGTAAGCGTAAATCACTTTAGGCGACTTTTTACGCCTCGTTCCAAACTGGTGAGCATTCGCCATCGTTACTTTGTTTTTTTCTGGAACTCTAGACAATGCTTACTGTAGTTTAATACTTCTTGTAATACGATTACGCTTTAATAATAATATGGAATATAGCCTGCTTTTCTATTATTATCTAAAGGCTAAGCAGCTGATGACGTACTATTTCTAAACAATATAAACTACTCCCACATCTTCATAACTCATCACTTTTCAACCCCTGCAACTATTAGACAAAATTCAAATGGATGATTCAAACTTGGTGTTTATCCGAACCACCAAGAAACAATAAAACAAACTATTAAATCAATGATGTCTCCTTAAAATGCCAAAGAAGAAGCTTGTGTGACCCTCCCAAAGACAAACAGGCTTTTGTATGATGTCATATACCAAGTTTAGAACCCCATAAAGATTTGTATCACCTAGATACACGGATACAGTCTATTGTGGACCGTGATGAATTGATGATCGAATCAGATAAGATCCAACTTTGTGAACCGCTGCACGCTGTTCTGACTGGTGACTAGTGGTGACCACCTTAATATTTTATATCGTAACTAGCGACCCGCCCCCGCTTCGTTTTTACCACTCGAAAAAACATGAAGATTTCTTCATTATACATAGCTAATTAATATTAATCTAACTTGTAAGTATGGATGGATGGATGTTTGTTGCTCTTTCACGCAAAAACTACCGAACTGATTTGGATGATATTTGGCACACAGATAGTTTATAACCTGGATTAACACATAGGATACTTTTTATCCTGATATTCTCACGGGATCGAGACATATGCGGGTACAACCGCGGAGCGCTACTAGTGTATTATACACATAAACCTTCTGAAATAAATTGTCGTAACTCAAATCATCCGGAATGATGTTGAAACCCGCATCAAAATCCGTTGTATAGACAGACGAATGCCACTTCAATGTATGTATACCTAATAAACTTGTTGCCCCCCGCGTTTTATACGAGTAATTCTCGATCCCGTGGGAATATCGGGATAAAAAGTATCCTGTCCTTTTCCAGGTCATGGTCTACTTATGTGCCAAATTTTTAGTAGCCGTTTTAGTGTGAAAACGTAACAAACAAACTCACTTTCGCATTTATAATTAGGATTAGGATTTCGCCATAACGTCATAAAATAATGGTTATCGTCACATCATAACATCACGCTTTGTTTCCCCGAAGGGTTGGGCAGAGGTGTACCTATAGTACCTACCTACACCCATATTTCGCCAATGTTTCGCCAATAATGGTTATCTCCCATTCATAATATGCAGCTTAAGGTGCTACAATTGTATTTGAAGTAATTACGTCTACTTAAGGTCAATAACGATTTCAGGCCATGGCCACAGCACCAACAGTTGTTTAAACAACACATTAGCATTTTGCGTGGTGTGATAGCTGATGAAATTATATTCGATGGAAGAATTGCTAAATATTTATTTATGCAACTGTCACAGTGACAGTGTTTTAATACCTAATTATTTACAGTTGCATACAAGACTTTATCTACACCCATGATATGAATCTTCTATAAAAGTTTCTTTGCAATACCAATATCGAACGAAAATGGCGCGGTACGACGTGAATTCGAATTTTTCGAATTCGAATGTGTTTTGTTTTTAAATTACGGTGCTTTGTTAGTGAAACGCTCGTGAATAACAATGTTCTTTTTTTGAAATGAGTTGCATTATGAAATTCAGTACAATATTATAACACCCGTTTGGATGATATTATGATTACTATGACACTGGCTTTTTTAATGTTGGCAATAAGCTAACTGTTGTGAAACTTTTATAGACGATTTATAGCATGGGTAGATAAACGTTTATAATAACTTTGTAAGTGTTTGATTGTTAGCTAAGACTTGACTAATGTTTTCGCAGTGAAATCTTAGTGCTAAGTATTCACTGTAGAACCACCTATTTACTTAGACAATTGTCGCTCAGTTATATTTCGTAGTGAGCAAGAGAAAATGTATTTATTGTTGTCATTATATTTCACTTGATATATTGGACACCAACTGTGCAACCAGTCATAATAATATCCATTCAATTGAAAGCATGGCTTTTGTTCACACAGTAATAGCACAGTATAAATAAGTAACAGTATTATATCTTCATAGAAAACAGCCGAAATGACGCGCTTCAGAATCAGAATCAGAATGCTTTATTTGTAAACATAGGTCAAATTACAACAGTGTGCAAGATGTTACAGGTTGGTAGGTCGGGTAGGTCCTCTATGTTTTGCTCAGAGGCGTACAAATATATTTAAAATTCGAAATCTCAATGTATATCAGTACGCAACAGTATTGAGTGCGCGGCAGTTACGCACGGACGCGGAGGATTTATCTGCCGAACGGCCATCCTACTATCCTACTAATATTATAAATGTTAAAGTTTGTGAGAATGGATGGATGGATGTTTGTTACTCTTTCACGCAAAAACTACTGAACGGATTTGGATGAAATTTGGCACACCGATAGTTTATTACCTAGATTAACACATAGGTTACTTTTATCCTCATATTCCCACGGGATCGAGACTTTTGCGGGCGAAACCGCGGGGCGCTACTAGTAGGTAATAATTTCAGGATCGCTGCCGAGATATAATACTGTTACTTTATTATACTGTGGTAATAGTAAGTAGCTAAACTCTGAAAGTTATTCGCTGTTCACACTGACGCGACGGGTAGGTAACTACCGGATCTAGATCGAAACATTAATATTTGAACAAAAGAAGTTGCTCAAACACTTTCTTCTTTGAAGGATTGGATTTTTTTTTGTTGTTAATGTAATCGTTTATTAAAGTGTTTTGTAATGGAAAATAATTAACTTCGTAACTCTTATCGCTGCAGTCTCGACTCGGTCAGGTTGCACAAATACTATGATTTTGCATATCGCCACAATAATCGCACGGTTTATTCCTCGCTTAGGTACTAGTGTTGTAATCGAATAATGGAAAGTGAATAATATACTTGGTTACATTGTGGCAACGACTACGTAGATAATGTTTAGATTTCACACGTTTTGTAAATTTTTCTACTTCATTAGTACTTTTATTATTAGTTTTAGTGGCAGCCATTTTCCTAAAAGATGATGTTGGTAATTTAATGTAGTCTATGTCAATGGATTTTTTAGACTAATCGTAAATTAATAGCAACCTTAATTGGTTTTGTAATTAATATTGGTTCAACAACGGCGAAGCTATTAAATGTTTGTCATTTTATCGATGTCTGACATTTTTGGCTGATGCAATCATACTCATGGACTCAGTCATCGAATACCATAGTATAATTGATGTGCTAACTACAAAGAGTAAAATCTACATGAAAACTAATAGAATGTCCAACAGGCAATATGTCAATTTTACGCTCTGTGTGTGATGATGTCTCATGATGACAGTACATGATATTAGGGACACGATCTATCATTCGAATCACCATTACATTTTTTCTATTCTACATTCATTAAGTTACGAAACTAACAAGTTATCTTGAATACTTATGCCGTAATGAGATCTTGATTGATGATTTTGGTATGAGTGACAAACATTATTAGAAAGGTAACATGTCTGTCAGTGAGAGCAACATACTAGTGACAATGACATCGTTTTGGACCTGCTGCACGCCAGCAGACATTATGCGAACAATAGCTATGTCCACACACATTCGTGCCATGGTTTTTGTTTTGATCTCCTTTCTACATCACTCAAAACTCAACCTTAACACTAACCGCACTAAACTCATTCTTAAATTCAAAAAAGTACAGTTGTCGATAGAAAGAACTCATTGATTAAAACGGAAACTTGAATGAAAGCGAAGATTGCACCTGCGTTTTCTATCGAAAGAGAGTGCCAATAAGGCGGAATTTTTATTTTTTTTATGTTGATTCCTTTAACTATATTTTACCGAGAATTAAAAAAAAAAATCTTTTTTATTAGGTAACCTGAGAGCCTCTGTCTGAACGTATTAAAACTAAGTTTGTTGGATCTTATTTAAATTAAAAACAAATAAGTGAATAAATAAAAAATACAAATTCTTACAAACCAGAAATTCTACTTACGACTGTTAACACATTCCTATGACTAAGTACCTACTTTACTTACGGATGTCAGGAATATAACATGTTCTATTTATAGTTTATTATTAAAAAAAATAACAAGATCATTCCGTCTATGCTAATTTATAATTATGCAAATAAGACCGATAAATTGAATTAATATGGTTACATAAAAATATTTGTTGAAACCTTTATATGGTTACAAGAATAGTTAAGTTAGCCCTGGCACAGATTCACGTTAGTTTAAATTTTTAGAGTTTAATTTAAATTAAATAAAACCCACACATTTTTCTGACATTATAGTACTTATATTAAAATACTTACCTTATAATCAGTCAAAAGAATTACCTACTACGTTGTACAAATCAAGCTTGGGACTAATTTGTATGAACTTGTGACCTCGCGTCAAAAACAATTAGCTGGTTGTCGGGTGTGCATCAAACCAGTATGACCACTTTTGTGTTTTACTTTAGTTTTTGTAGATCCTTGTTATTTAACGATAATATATTATCGTTTTTTTTTTCTAAATTAAAACAAATATCAAGTATATCTTATTTCCTCGATATATGAATAGATTATTTTAAAGGTTGTCGTTTGTTACATTATTACATAACATTTAAAAACTAGACGGAATAGTCTTCGAGAACGTTGTTCTAAATAAGGTTGCGCAATATTTTTTTAACATAAAATAATTAATATACATTATGGAACTACTTAACGATCAGGTTATTTAAGCAATCGACACTTTTGACAAGGTTTAGTCAAGCTTATGTTCCCCGAGGGTTAATACCTGCTCTAAATTTTATATTGTGTTACACTTATTTATATAAAATGACTGAGAACAGTGTTAGTAATCAAATTGTAAAGAAAAATAATGTGGAAGTGTCGTGCTGGAATTGTTTCAATGTGGAAAATGAAGATAAAGATGACAAAGAAGACAGTGAAATAGAAGTTCCGTTATCAAAAATTCGTAAAGAAAATAGGGGAAAGTTTAAGTTATATTCTATTCTGGCTTCAGAAGTGTCGATGCCTAAAACAGTTCCATTAAAACAGAAAGTGCGCGAAAATTATGTTGTTGGCAAGAAAATTGAAAAGAAACTTGTAAAAGAATCTAAAAAAAAGAAAAGTGTATGTATTCAAGTAGGCGAAGAACAAATTACGGCTAATGAAGCTGCAAATATTGCCTTGCCTGAAGATGACGAGGAAGATTTAGAAAACGTAAAATGTGAATCTACTCAAACGGATACAGAAGAAAACACATCGCCTTCTTTTCAAAATTCAAATATTGACATCTCGCGTTTTGACGGACAAGACTGCTCCCAAAACTCAAACAGTAAATGTAACCAAATTAATAAGGAATCTAATGTCTCTTTCGAATCATCTAACATTGCTTCAAAACAACATCAAAATCAAGACGTGTCTTGTGAATCTCCGAAAATAACATTGCCTGAACAAGAAAAGGAGGTCACGGAAAACTCAAAATCAATAAGGGATGACCAAAACAAACAGGAATGTAATGTCTCCTTCGGAACATCTAACATTTCTCCAAAAACTAAATGTTCTCCAGTAATAAAACAACAAAACGTGTCTTGTGAATCTTCGAAAATAACATTGCCTGAACAAGATAAGGAGGTCACGGAAAACTCAAAATCAATGAGGCATCAACAAACCAAAAAGGAATCTAATGTCTCTTTCGAGTGTTCAAACATTTCTTTAAAAATTAAATGTGCTCCGAAAATTAAGCAACAAAACATGTCGTGTGAATCTCCTATTATTACATTGCCTGAACAAGGTAAAGAAGACTCGGAAAACTCAAAATGTGAATCTACTTTAACTGACAAAAAAGACCGTGTGCCTTTAGAATGTTTAAATGTTCCCTTGCCAGACGACGATCAGGAAGACTCTCATACCGCAAGTAAATCTACTCAAATAGAAAAGGAACAAAATACGTCTTTGGAATCTCCAAGTACGCCTTCACAAGACCGAACCGACAGCAAAGATGACTCCGAAATAAAATACAAGGTTCAAATTGAAACTTCAACACCTAAAACATATATTGACATAAAAGATATTAATATCTGTGAGCATCCTTCTACAACAAATACGCCAGAAGAACAAGAAAATAAAGAATATGATATAAGAAGGATTATAGGAAGAATTCAAAAACTGTCAATTTCTGAAAGGGAAGAAAGTGTAACTGAGAGCGAGAAAACTGATTTCGCCAGTTCCAATAATTCAGAATCAGGTTATGAGGGATCATCTATTCGAGATTTAAATGACATCGATTCTTTAAATAAAAACATGGCGTATGGAACAAAACATTCAGCAAGCAGTAAATCTTTTTCGACCCCTGTTACTCAAGCACAAAGTTCTCGAGAAGATTTCAAATCTTCCTTGCCGGTGCTTAACTTGACACAGAGAAGAAACATTTTAAAGTCCAGCAAGTCTTTATGTGCAGATACCAGTGATACAGAACATAAACCCGTGAAATCTTTACGTTGGAGTACACTTGAAATACCGCATAGGTCCTCACGTCTCAATGGTACGTAATCTATTAGTTTTATTTGCACATTTCAACAATTCCTAAGTTTAAATCAATGTTTTCATAAGTTTATCGATAATTAGACCGTTCTGTTTATCAAACAAGCATTGTTTTTCCTTATACTTAAAATAGAACAAGTATGAATTTTTAAACAATTTTTTAATACATATGGTGACGTTTCATTGATCATTGTTATTAATAATCCCATACAATAATAGCATAGAGGAAAATAATAAGTTAAATGGTCCGTCCCGTTAGTATGATGTAAGTAGGTCTGACAATTATACAGTGTCCGTCCTGCTTTATGGACACAACCAGCACATTATTGAGAGGTCTCCCCGGTACAATCCTACGCATTGTGAACATCGTGGATAATTTACAATAGTTTTTTGCAACGCGTTCTATCTCTACTGGTATCGCTATGCCACCATACATACACAATTTATGTGTACTAAAACAACAGGAAACGACCATGACATGTAGGATACGATAAAATACGGATTTTATGTGGAATAAAAATAAAGTGATTTAGTTCAGTGACGTGCAGTCGTGTTGCGCGTTGGCATAAACTGCAAAATAATGGTTTATTCAATTAGTTATAAATCGGAACCGAGCTATTCGTCTATAGAACATAAAAATTGTAACCCTGACGAAATAAATGCGAGTACATATCATCACGTGGATATTTATCGAAGGACTGTTGTTAAAAGTGATAAAAAAATGACGTTTGGTTCGTTTTTGAGTCGGTGTTTGTGTTGTAAGGGAACTTCTGATGATGAACTTGACTCCCCCGTAGATAATCCATCATCAGCTCTCGTACGACCTACTGGGAGGAGCTACACTCTCAATGATGAAGCAACAAAATCTAGTGTAGTACAAGAAACAAGTGTCCCTTCATTGATTGTCACGAGACCACTTGATGATGAGTTTTCTACTTCTACAACGACGCTTTTGTTAACCTCTGAACGTAACGCAAGTGAAATAAACCCAGGCGCACAGAACTATTCCTTCAAAAAAATGGAAACGCCTCCATGTCAGTCCTCTCAGGATTCAAACAGTCGCTGCAGTACCTTAAAATCTGGTGAGAAAATCTCATTCATACGAGAGATTTTATCGTGTCGAGACTCTTTCTTGAAGTCTTTGGAGTGGTGTGATAATTCTTTGACGAGGAGCAAAAGGTGTCGATTTGTCAAACCCGACGAATGGCTAGAACTAAAGGACGATGGTACCGAAATAAGTTTCGACTACTTAAGGCACGCCTTGTTTCTCTGACACAAATAATTATTGCACTACTAACTAACTCCACATCTTAATTAAGCACGTAAGAAAGCACTGACTATCAGTGATATGCTGTGTTTTATTTCATAATTTATGATAAAACATTTTTCTGAAAAGCAAAATTAATTCACGATCTCTTCTAACATCAGGCTCTTGTCCTCAATCTATACTTCTGTTTTAATCAAAATTATTTTTGTTGCATTAATAATATCGGACCTTTCTATAACTGAATCAAAATCACGTTTGCCAATGCGATGATTTATTTCTGTACTTTTATCAACATGAACCATAATTAATCATTCGCGTAGGTTTGACGTCTGTTTCATTTTACAATTTTTAACCGTGTTTATTTTCGTACTATGTTTTAACAATGATGATAACGGTTGTTTTGTATTGTTTCCAGATGAGGTGTACATGTCTGATTCGGTGTCGCCCAACCATGCAACTTTGCCGAGGCGTTCGAACTCACCGCTGCACCACGAAAGAGATATGCTTGACAGGGATAGGTTCTCTCTCAACAGAAGTGGGCTACAGGTAAATATCAATCAGTATTTTGATCATATATTTTCATTACCTTAGCCTCAAGGACTGTTGACGTCATGACTAAGCTACTGCGCACCACAAACGACGAAGCATATGTGCGCTGCGTCACGAAATCCATTAGAATTCTCATGAGGTGGTGGTACGTTAATTCAATCAAGTCGTTTAATGTTATATGTGACGTTTTATCAAACCGTATATATATAGAAGTATTTAGATTGTATCTACGTGATTAGTTTTAGTTGCTATATTGCCATTGTTCTTATATGTGTCAAAACCATCTATTAAATACCACAATAGATCAACAAAATCAATATTTTGGTCCAACAGTAACCGCTAATCACTACAATACTTTTACATCAACCGTGTCGCATAAATGTTTCCACGTCTCTGAGGTTCGTTCTACAATCACTTTTCCAAGCAAAAAACGACCTTTCGAAACAAGCTTTAGGGCCTTTATGTATTGTAGGTGCAGGAGTATTGTCTCGATGACCGCGTTGGCCATTGTATTATATTACTTCGTCTTGCAACACGGCTTGCGAACAACGAGGCTTTGCAAAACGTTTACTTGAAGGAATACCTGAACGTATACGGTGAGCTAGACAAAGAGTTTAGAAGTACCTAATTTAGCAAGTTCTTTTACATGTCTCCATAGCTCATGTTTTAATTAGGTTAGTGTGCCATGTGATGAATAGTGATAGTGCGTGCAACACGCCCCTTCTCGGACTTGGTATAACTTGACGCTTGAGTTGATCGGCCGGATATGCACATACAGTATATATAACGGGTGTAAAAAGACACTTAACGAAGCCGAAAGTCACTAGTTATTCCCGTCATTATGATATTTTTTTTGTTTTGGACCATACCGGGGAACGTTCTGGTTAAGGAGATCTGAAGGTCAAAGTTCTTTTTCAGACGTTTTTTAAAGAAAGCAAGTTTTAAATGCCCCCACAAACCCTGTTGCATGCATCCATAAACACAATGTTTTGCGTTGCGCACTACCGTAAACAGTGATTTTTCACACCAAAAATAAAAGTTGTTTCCCAGCAATTATTTTTGTGCTATTTTACTTAATTTTATGTACACACGGCTACACATCAAGCTATATATACATTTCCAGTATAAGCTGACCTCTCATTGTACGGAAATCCTATACATTGCGAGATCAGCATAAACTGGAAATGTACAGCTTGATGTGTAGCCGTGTGTACAGAATGCGTAGTTGACGGCTAGGTGATGAGTCTTTTTGCACCCTGTATAAGTGTGTCTTTAAATATGACTACTTAACTATATCGAGTACGAGTAAAGTTTAAGGATATCAAGGAGACAAAGATGGGACTCTATAATAATTGAAATAAGTAAAGGACACATCATAGAGTAGTTGCTTGCTGTAACAGATTGCAATGGGAAGCGATTAAAGCGACAAACAGTTTTAAAACAGAACGTTTTCGCACTGGGCTTGGCCTATCGTGGCTTACACTCGAAATGTTGTAATATTAATCCCTTATAAAGTGTCGTAGTGTGGGTAGATACGATAAAACGTTATTACTCAATGCCATATGCGGCTGTTTGGCCCGTTTCACATGTCTGTTCGCTCACACTATACGTACTTCATTTACTTTGTTATCTGTAGATCTATACCTAGGTATAAAAACATAATAAGTAGAACCAAATACTCGCGTGTATTTTCCTATTTATTTTCATTATAAACCCTTCCATTTTCAAGTATAGTTTAGAGGTACCGGCTTTGTTTTTAAAACACAAATAAACAGGTAAACGCTTTTAAAAAAGTACAACAAAAGGGACCATTCAAGTTTATACCTACATTGTATATATACCTACAAAATAACGTATGTATACAGCTAGTAAATAAGTTGCTTTCCAACTTTGATAGTACTCCTACCGTTATTTTTGCGTTTACTCTACACGCAATGCTTTAGAAAATGAGACATGAAGACTAAACAAATAACATGTTCTACTAACTTGCGGTGCCGACACAGTTATTCAGTTTAGAACGAGAAAATTATTCAATGCACTATTTTACTGGAAATAACAAGGAAATATACATTAATTTGCACGCCAGTTTAATCTGTATCCGTTTCTTTTGAGACACAATTTAAAATTAACTTTATCTTAATTAGATCTGTGACATTCAAATGCTATCTATGCAGGATATTAAAATATAAAAGCACCATTGAAATTTGCAATTAAATAATCAGCCAATCTTTCAAAGTGATTGAAAAATGGAAAACAGGTAATAATCAAAATTTAAAAAAAGTGTCTAAATGTGTTCTTCAACTGTTAGGTTTTAAAGACTTCCTTCTACTGACTTTATACTTAGAAGTCTAACTATAATCACTATATAGCTACCTTTTCCTCATAAAACATATGACTCCTCTCCGTGTTAATTTGCTGAATAACATGCTCAGTTAAGTCATTCAATAAATAACTAAAATCCAACATAAATTACATGACAACATAATATATTGATGCAGATTAAATGATCGGTTATACAATAAATGGATTTCCTGATCTTATTAAGGTAACTTGACATAAATGCTTGTTGCTGTATAGGGCATAAAAATGAGCCTGCGCCTACGCAAGACAAGCTCCCAAGACTTGCGTGGGCCAAAGCTCCAAGTGGACTACATTTTTTTGCCTATTGTTTCGAATAAGGGAATTGAATTAAACTTAATTGTGATAAAACAAAGGGGATTGGGTAGGAGATAGGTTCAATATTTATAATGATACGGTCCTTTTGTTTTTGTTACCGGATGCTATTGTTGATAAAGCTACAAATACATCAGATGTTTTGTACTAATTATCCCGGCCTGTTGCTATGTTCTTGTCTAGTCGACTTTGACGTAGGTGGTATTATCTTCTCTTAGTTAGGAACTAAGTTTTTTACACTCCTGTATACTTGGGGGATCGCGAAAGTAAACTAGCCATAGACTCTAGCATCTCTCTATGACCTGAACTACCCCTTAAAAATGAGATTAAAAAAGAAAACAGATTTTATTAGACAATATACATACCTAAAACAAATGCCACGAATATTCACGCAGGAATGGCAGTATCGAGTGACAGAATGATAATGCAAGTAAACAAAAACATGTAGTTTGGTTGGTTCACCGTAATTGTAGCTCAGTAGTGCTCGCGGTAACATAGCAAAATGTGCAATGTGTTCTCTCACTACTTTATTTATAGATAGTATTAGACCTAATTCCGTGTGAACAACCGCGTTAGCTTTTTACTCCCGGAATAGAATTTAATTCGTCATTATCATTTTTAATGTTTGGAGATGTCTATCCGAATGAATAATTTTGGTGACTGCAATATTTTGGTGAGAATCTAGAGATGTAGATTTTGTCATCATGTTACTTCCTATTTATCAAAATTTTACTCATTCATGTTAATTTTAACACTTAACTGACAAAATGTATTCACAAGTCAGTTTTTGTTCTATTTTAGGCTGCTTTTTTATAATTTTAATTCATATTTTATATATTTATTATTATATATTTTACGAATATTCCTTTGTTTTATGTGAATGTCGTGTACACCTTGTAATTGGTATATATATAAGAACCCATATCTTTTAACTTTTTTTAATATGTAATGTACTTACAATGTGTATGCTGTTGGAGTACCTATTTTTTAAATAAATAAATAAACTTAATGGTATGTCATGTTGACAAAGATTTAAGACTGAATGGTGGACTTTAATATCCTGTTAATCGTTCCCAATTTCTCTCTTTCCAGGTCCGCTCAGAATCCATGGCATCAGTGTACTCTGGTGCTGGCGAGGGCACCCGAGCTAACGTCACGATCAGAGGCGAGGTGCAGATCTCGTTGTTGTACAACTACAGGCTGGGAGCCCTGGAGGTCGGCGTCAAGCGGTGCCGCGACCTCGCGTCTGTCGACGTCAAGCGCAACAGATCCGATCCTTACGTTAAGGTGAGTAACATTAAGAAACCTGCCGATCTATTCTTTATACATCTCACCATGAAAACTTACCTGAAGTGAGCTGTCAATAGTGTCAATCAGGACCATCGTGGTATCAGCTGGAATGACAGCTCACTTCACCTATATTTTCACGGTGACATTTTTACAGAATATACCGGCTGTAACCTGTGCCCCACAGTTCCTCCCGCATGGAGATTTCCACAGTATCTGCCCATTTTTCTGGCATGCAAGTTATCCTATGCCAGTAAGGAATAGTGCAGCTTTGTATTAGTGGAAGATTTTTTTTTATCGTTTCAATATTTGTAGAGATTACAGTTTATAAACATATAAACAACAGTCGAGTTTAGGGCCGAGATGTAGCTGTCAATCAAACATTATCCAGGATTTTCGCTAACAAAGTTATTTCTTTTCTAGCTCGAAATTAGGCTTAAAGGCATTCGTGCACCTTAAATAACCAGCATATAAAAAGTAACCTGCACTTTTGAATGCAAAATAAAATGTACCGCAATTTTTTAATATGGTTCCAGATGCTTATCAGCTATTACTTTATCACATTCTAGGATTAAAGTAGATCTTTAATCCTACCATGAAATATTAGGTACCATAAACGGTATTTCCTGAACAGGTGAATGTTAAATATGTACAACTACCTACCAATTTAGTTGTCAAAGACACTAAATAAATAGAAGCAGGTGACGGCTCACTAGATATTGAATGTCACGGAATAATTTTACAATTCAATAAACACAAACTCGGGTGCTAAATATTAATGGCTTACTATAAACCTGTCTAAAAAGAATCGAGTTTATCAATCCCATGGCCACGGCCGGCTAACCGACAAACTTGATTAACATCCACAACGAGAATATTAATACGACTTATTATATAGCACGAGTACGTATTAACTAGGTAGCAACCAGCACCATTTATTATTACGTAACAATTAAATATGACGTGTCTGGGCCGCTGTGGTCTTCATTACAATAATCGTGGAAACCAAAAGTCCTTACGCTTTAGTAAAAAATGCTGCGCTTTAGTAAAAATAATAACGTTTAGAAAAACGTTTCAACGGAAGATTTGAGTTCCCCAATTCTCTGCTTTATTATGAAAGGTCAATGTTCAAGATATGGTGTATTTATTAGTCAGAGATTGTTGAACTCCTTTCGTAGTGGTAAACACATTTCATTTTCATGAAATTATTTGAAAATAAGGAATTTTTCGTTTATTTGAATTGAACAGCACTTGAGCGTGTCCACTTTTGCGCATGCTTTTTCTGTACATCAGATCAGACATATATTATATATTAGATCTGACAGATCTAATATATAATATATAAAATTCTCGTGTCACAGTGCTAGTTACCATACTCCTCCGAAACGGCTTGATCGATTTTTATTATGTATATTCGGTAGATCTGAGAATCGGTCGTAATCTATTTTTCATACCCCTAAGGGCTGATTTTACCAAAGTCAGATAGCTTTTATCCGTGGAATAAAAATGGCGTCTGACAGTTTTTGTATGGAAAAACTGTCAAAGATTCAAAATTTATTCGCAGGATAAGACTTATACTCGGTATAAAAGTTTGGTGAAATTCACCCTAAGTGATATAGGGTAGGTACGGTAGGTACTTAGTGCTACCCGTGCGAAGCCGGGACGGGCCTAGCTATTCATATAAAAATAACATTTTGTCCCTTGATTTCCAGGTGTACTTGTTACCGGACAA
Source organism: Lithophane semibrunnea (assembly GCA_947363905.1). Classification (NCBI taxonomy): domain Eukaryota; kingdom Metazoa; phylum Arthropoda; class Insecta; order Lepidoptera; family Noctuidae; genus Lithophane; species Lithophane semibrunnea. The sequence goes on along the minus strand of OX376194.1, from coordinate 12,034,781 downwards.
GTCCAAAGCTGGCAAGAGGAAGACAAAGGTCAAGAAGAACACTCTAAGCCCCGTGTTCGAAGAGACTTTGAGCTTCGTTCAGCCGCTGGCCTCGCTGTCCGCGCGGACACTGTGGCTCAGCGTGTGGCACGCGGACATGTTCGGGCGGAACGACTTCCTCGGAGAGGTCACGCTGCCGCTGGCCGACGTCGTGTTCGACGACCCCGCGCCCATGTGGTACAAGTTGCATGAGAGAGTGAGTACTTACTTAATGTTCTAGTATTATTATAATCTCGACCGACAGAAGGATAGATGAAGATTAAAGAATCGGTCGATGGATTGTGTGAAAGGGGGAGAATACTGAGGTGACTGCTTCACCCAAAGGTTCGCCTCTGTAGGTACATTTGTGTGCGAAAGACGGCAGATAGAAATATACCTAAAGAAAATACATAATGCATCGACACAAATAAATTGGGCAAAATTAAATAAATTTTCTAATACATACATAGTCAATTAGTGATGTTTTCCAGAACACCAGTCGCAGTTTTTAGTCGCGTAATTTGCTGACTAACAAAGCTTTGAAGATTTCTTATAGGTTAACCAGAAAAATTATAAACTGTATTTTTACGGCTGCAAAAGTGTTTACTAACTTCATTGGACCTGTAATTTTTCAAATACACTTATTTCAATTCGAAAGACTCCTAACTCCAGAATGTTTATAAAGCTTTCTATATCACAATACAACACACAAATATCTAATTAGAAACACAAAATTTCCAGACGGAACAATTTGACGAGCAGCAAGGCAGTCGCGGCGACCTGATCATAGGCCTCAAGTTGGAGCTGACAGAGGGCGCGCGTGGGAAGGGAACCTTACATGTACTCGTCAAGGAAGCTAAGAACCTCGTCGCTACCAAGCCTAACGGACTCGCTGATGTGTTTTGCAAGAGGTAAGCTCTACAAATATTTCTATTTCTCACCAGCTTCCGCCCGCGGCTTCGCCCGCGTGGTATGCCGATAAAATGTCCTATGTCCTTCCCCAGGATGTCATCTATATCCTTGCCAAATTTTGTCGAAATCCGTTCAATGGTTTAGGCATGAAAAAGTAACACCCAGACAGACAGACAGAGTTACTCTCGAATTTATAATATTAGTAAGTATGGAAGTATGGATAAATCGTGGAAGAAGTTAAGCTTGTTTTGTTGTGTGGTGTTGAATTCCTATTTAAAAAATCGTGCTCATGTGAATGGGCTCAGGAAGGAATAGGCATGCGCTTCGAATATGCACGTCTACTTTTCTGTCATGAGAACCAGGCCATAGAGTGTTCGTCCATGCCCCATGATCACTAAAAAATTTCAAGGGACCATAATTGCTAGAAGTCCACCGTCGTAGTCGATGAGTAGACGGAACTTTGTGTTTTTTTTCTATATTCAAACTACTAGAGTTTACTGTATTGCGGGAAAGTCCGAAAGGGATACCGGGACCTTGGCAACAGGCAACTGAAGGAACACGGGTGGGTTTTAGTCAGTAAATTTCCCACCTTCAAAAAGGTATAACTGTATCTATAATGAAGCCAACTTTTGTCTCCCAGCTACCTCCTGCCCGAGCGCGGCCGCCTCGCCAAGCAGAAGACCGGCGTGTCGCGCCGCACGCTGGCGCCGCGCTGGGAGCACAGCTTCACGTACCGCGGCGTGGCGCTGGGCGAGCTCGGCGCGCGCGCGCTGGAGCTCAGTCTGTGGGACCGCGACCGGCTCGCCTCCAACGACTTCATGGGCGGCGTGCGACTGTCGCTTGGCACTGGTAAATATATACTGCTATTAGATCTGAGACGTATTTATGAGCTCTTATTCACAAGCCGCAATGCCGGATGAATGAGCTCTTCTCCATACGAAAACTACCTTTTGGAACGGGCAACTAAAATCAGTTCTTTGTTTTGGACGTTCAAAAGTGCCTTTTATGTGCCTAATTGAAATAAATTATTTAACTTCGACTTTGCAAGTTAGTATACTAAATGATAACTTTCGTGCAGTTATAAAACGTGGAAGTGAGACGATACGAGTGTTACAACTACTTCAAAGTCAAAGTCAAAGTCAAATAATTTATTTCAACTAGGCACATTAAAGGCACTTTTGAACGTCAAATACATAGAAATAGAACTGATTCTAGTTGCCCCTTCCAAAAGGTAGTTTTCGTATGGAGAAGAATGGGCAAGAAACTCCAACGTTACTCATTAAAAAAAAAAAAAATGTTTTACAATATTTGGTATACATCAATTATATAATTACATGTGAAGACGATGCACCGGGAATACAATTACTGTACCACAATAGGTAAAAAAGAGAAGAATTAAAAATGAAGCAATGACAAATAAATTAATTAAGTATGTGATAGATACACTTGCACGTTTGTACGACTGCTACTATTCTTGGCACAAAGTATAACCACAATATAAATATAACTGTGCGTTTGCACTGGCGAAACATTCGCTACAAAACATGTTGAAGTCTCTAGTTCCTGTCAAAAATTGTATGGACCATTGATGACAGAAAGATCTCGAAATGTTTTGTTGTGAATGTTTCGCCAGTGCAAACGCACAGTAAGATGTAGCATAACGTACAAGGATTGAAATAAATCCTTGTATTCTTGGATTCATTACTAATCATCGAATTTGTCGACACAGGAACATACATGGGTGCCAACGTCAACTGGATGGACAGCGTGGGCAAAGAGGTGACGTTGTGGCAGACCATGATGCAGCGACCCAACTTCTGGGTCGAAGGCTCCCTACCGCTCCGGCCCAACCTCAGCAACTGAACTCATACGTCATCACCGGGCAGTTCTATAGAAAACCGATCGACACTAGATAGCGCCACTAATACGTAAGATACTACGTAATGTTAAATATACGTGAAATATGATATCGTGCCAATTTTGTGTAAGCATTTCTTTACTTGTAAAGCAGTGATAATCGATTATCTTAAATTTTCGACAGTTATCTTACGTAAAAGTGTTGCCATCTAAATAAAAATATTTGTCATGGTATCCCCAACTACCGTACCTTGGTGTTTGTTCTTGTTTTTTTTTTATCCATTGGCAGTGACTTATTTTGGGGTCGAGGTGACGGTAACGAATAGTTTAATTATTTCTTAGAATTGCCCACCTGTTTGCGTCTTGTTTTGTCTCTTACATTAAAATAATAAATTATGGGAATAATAAAATAACTGAATACATAATTACGTATGTATGATCACATGACATCGAAATCTATACAAAGTATTGTATCGGCGTTTGTATACTATATTCTTTACTTTATTTTATAAAACTATTTTCTTATCCTTTGATACTCCTTAATATACTGTACTTCTGTACCCAATCCTTTTCTGTGGTTATAAGTGCCAATAAATTACTCAATAAATCTATATGTACCTATTTTATACTTAATTATGTCATAAGAAGTATTTCATCAAATAAAATATTTACTTGTTCGATATTTAGATGCCTAATTTTGATATGTAACACATTCCACAATGAATATAATATTAAAATAATAGCTTTAAGTATCTAATGACAATAATATTTTCAATTTTCAAACTGCCTATAGTTAGATATATACTAAGTTATGCATTTAAAATAGAATTATAATGTACAAATTAAGTCTACATGAGTTAAGGTACAGCTCATGCATATTGTGATTATTACGGCTAGGTGTTTTAATAAAAATTGTAGAATGAATGTTTGTAAAAGAAGTCTGTGTAAAATAATTGGAATGCAAGTTAATGTTTATAATATAACGACTCTAAGACGTCCGTAGTTTGTATAAATATTATATTAGACGTATCTTAACAGGAATTTGAACGATTCATAGGTATTCGTTTATTATTATATAAACTTAAATATTTTTTTATATAAACTTATTGTGAATTTAAAACAATCTGGAAATAAATATTCTGAATAAGTCGTATGCGATTTTATTTTATTTTTTGCTATTATATTCCACTTGTTACTTATATACAAAACTTGGGAGATTTTAGTAAACAAAGACACATATAAAAATTAAAAATAAAACAACTTGAAATCCTACCAGCTCACCCTCCTTTACTTGACAAAAAATATCTATTTAAGTTACCTACTGAAGAAAGCATGTATGTATATTAGCAAAATATGTTTTGTTCTAAATTATATTTTTAACATCTTATATTGACCGAAAAAAAAATTGTTATACAGGGTGTAAGGGTAAACACCGTTGTCACTCAAACCGTGGGTAGTTTATTTAATTTTCATTAAAAGATTTTAAAATGTTTATGTCCGACACCATCCGCAAATTCATGGATATGCGCCCGTGATCGCCGCCCCTCCTATTTATCTACACAACACATGAATAAATACACAATAGGGGTCGCTTGCGGCCGGTCAGGTCACGTCGCGCGCCTCCCGCCCTTGTTGAGACCAGGCGCGGTCCCAGCGCATTTTAGGGGGTCAGGTCATCATTGGTGCTGCGGAATATTTTTAGGGAAATGGTTCCCTAATTTATAAGTGCTCTAAAAACTTTTTTTTGTATATGCCCATCGTGGTCACTGTGTCTAAGTACCTATAGTTTTTAGTTAGTAAAGCACGTAAATCATTCAATCTCTCGACAGTTTGAATGATTTTGGGGGGGTCATGACCCCCAAGACCCCGCCCCCTCGGACCACGCCTGGTTGAGACGTAGCGCGGATGGTGAAATAATTTTATTATGGTGTATGCTAAAAGGTAGATTTTCTTTAAAAAAAAAAGTAAGTACCTAGTAATTTTCTATTGATTTTACGTTAGTAAAGTTTTATTACTTATTTAGTGGATAATCATATCCTGTGGATAACCGTGAACCGGTTTTTAAATTTAAACTAATCATCACCCTAATTGCGTAACACACTTTCAATCCCGAGTTGAATAATTACGGATATAGCTAAACCATTGCTTCATAATGTTAAAAAAAAAAAACATCAATTTATAACGCAATTAATGTTATTGAACTGTCACAATGAAAGCCATTGCTTGCTACTGTGTAAAGGCGGCTTCAGGGCTATGCCAGACGATGCGGTGCGGTGGCGGCGGCGCCGGAGCGGTGTCGCTGCGGCGTCCTACAATTAAAAAAATGCATGGTATGGTATAGCACACGGCGCCGCGTCTCGTTTTAATACCTAACACTCTTATCAAACAACCAACATCACTTCAAAACCGTTAATGATTCGATATGCGAATATTCTATATGAGCAGGGTTAACGTTTTGTCACCAGAAGGAAGAATGTGCTTACAGTCCTCAACATCTCCCGTCTCCTCGTCACAACTAGATTTCGCTTTCATAGTCTTTTGAGTTGATGTTGTTGATCTCTGCATTGTCACATTTACTCTTGAAGCGTTTGCCGCACATTGAGTTGAGCGGGATAAGATAAGATTTGCTGCTGCATTCCTTGAAGGAGTGTCCAGTCTCTCGACAGTGGTTGCAAGTACGACTAGTTTCCCGGCAAAACTCGGCTGCATGTCCGAACTGCTGGCAATTAATGATGTGGCTATCGTGAAATCTCTCACAGGGCATGATGACCAATTTATAAAAAAACTAGCTTCTGCCCGCGTGGTATGTCGATAAAAAGTAGCCTATGTCCTTCCCCGGGATGCTCTTTGCCAAATTTTATCGAAATCCGTTCAGTGGTTTAGGCGTGAAAAGGTAACATACAGAAGACCGACAGACAGACAGAGTTACTTTCGAATTTATTATATTAGTATGGAAGTATGGATTTGATGCTCTCAAGGAAAGACTCTCGAATTATACGAATCGGTACCTTGTCTGAAAAGTTCTGCTCGTAAATACAGTCTAATACCTCTTTCTCGGTAAGGGTTACGGGAATACCAATGAACGACAGCGACCCTAGGGTGGCGTTTAGAATTTCTCAATAGTAAAATAAACACTGTCATTTCTTTTTTTTTCAAATTAATCTTTGGTTTTGGGTAACTTTATTTATAACTCTGGCAACATATTATTCAACCAAGGAAAGCGTTCCAGTTACATAGATGCGCCGTCTTTGTCTAGCGCGTTAGGAAACTCAGACAAACTTTTTTTTTAATGCTTAATAATTAAACATTGACGAACTTTTTTGTTTGACACTTGACAGCTGGCAAATCGTCGTTAGAAGAATTGTGTTGTTTGTTGGCTTGGGTTTTTATTGATTTTTAATTGTTTTCTAACTAAGTTCATACAGATAAATGAATAAAAAGCTCTCATAAAAATGGTGAGCTTTCAAGAAAAAGTATTCCTTTATCTTTGCGTATCATTCGCTACATTTAAATCAGGTAAGAGTTTTAGGGCGTTGTTTCTTGTTGATAATTAAAATTTTGTTTGTTATTTTGATTTCTATCTTTATTTTTCATTTTTAGTTTATTCCATAAACTGCTACCAGTGTTCAGGGACGGATTCGAATGATCCGTTTCAGTGTAATGAGTTTTTAGAGACTGATGTTGATTTGGTACCAATCGACTGTGCGACGATACACAATGCTCAGTATTGTATCAAGCACGTCGGGAGATACGAAGGTCAGAGTTCACAGATAAAAGGCATAAGGCTTACTAATGGGTACATTATAAATGTAGAAATAACTTGAAAATGGTATAGTTTTAAGTGAACCTAATAATGCATGTTAGAACTTTTTTACTGGGGTGAGGGGTGGTACAAGCCAATAAAGTACCTACTAATACTTACTAACTTGATATTTAGTATGTGAAGGTGATAGACTTTATTAACTCTTAATTTTTTAATAATTAGGCCTTAAAATTATTGTTTTAGGACAAAAGCTTTAACCCTAGGTTATTTTAGAGCTACTTTTATTTCATTATTCTTTTCTCTTCATTTGTTTCATTATTCTTCTTATGTAAAACCTATTAACAATGAACCTAGGTGAAGTCCTAGAGTGCTATCAGTGCAACAGTTCATCAACCATGGAGTGCGGGGACGGGCTGATGAACTTAGATGGTGGAATACTGCAGCCATCATCTTGTGAGCATGTGTTCAACGCTCAGTACTGCATTAAACTTACAGGTTGCTACTAACAATATGATGCTTTGCTTGTTTACTAATGTACATATTAGTGCCGAAAATGCTTTATTCAACAATAAGGTTTGCTTATGAAACAAGTGAGTAATGGCAAAGACTAGTGTCATAGCATCTAAATCAGAAATGGTTTAGAAAGGCGATTTTATGTTTCACTTCATTCAAGCAAGGGTTATTTGTATTTTGTAACACACTTAATATTGGTAATCTATATTTATTTATTTATTATGTAGGTATTGCTTTATTAAATTTGTTTATGCTATAGTATTAATTACACCTATTTATGCACTGGGTGACTCTGAGTTTTACAGCACTGGGCACTAAAAAAATGGTTCACTAACTTGGTGTGGATATATTGGTGAGTTTTGCACTTTTTCTTGCATTTTCTTATTTACATATCTAAGTAATGAATACAAGGAACCCTGATAGTTTCGCCATGTCCGTCTGTCTGTTATTTATTATTGAGGTAAGTAGTTTTAGTAAAATTATCACAATAAAAATACTGCCATTCTGAAGGCCTATGTTCAGCAGTGGACTTCCAAAGACTGATGATGATTCCTAATGATAATGTGATTTTATGTAATTCCGTCCCCCAATAAGTATAGGCTTATTAAATTATGGATACCAATTCATCAAATGATGCAACCAATTCATGTTTCAGGGGGCATCAGCACTAAGAGATACTGTTCATCATTAGATTTAGGGAATTACTGCAACTATGTGCAGCAGCCTGGAGACAAACTGGAGTACAGGACTTGTATTTTCACATGTAATTCAGATGGATGCAATGCCGCCACAAGCCTAAAGACATCGGTGTTGTCTTTAATATTACTCTTCATCATCAAATGTTTTGTGTTATAAGTTTAGATCTTTTATTTGTTTAAATTCTAAACATATAAATTATACTAAGAATCTAATAATAGCACAATCAAACTGTACCTACAGCTAGTTCTTTTTTTGAGATGTGGCTTTGCTTTATGTACATTTCAGTGACCTTTACAGTTCAACATTGTATAAATGCAGTAGATATTATAGAGATGTAGTCTTCAAAGTATGTAGTGCCTAAACATTAATTACAGAAGTAGTAATAATATTATGTACAGTCACGGACTTTAATTGATGAGCCACCTTCAAACTTTTCAATTTTGCAGTTTCATACATTCACGAGATTACACGATTAAACATTAACTCAAATCGCAAGCTCGTAAACAAGATGAAAATAAATTACTTTTAATCGGAAATATCCATAGAGGTTGACTAATAAGTTCTCAATGATAAAAATAAATACAATGTTGCATTAAGTTTATCCAATCTATTTGATACCGACCTCCTTTGAATCATAGCTCATTAACTCGATAATTATGAAAACATAACTGAAGACAGTGACAGTTGAAATATCAAGATGACAAATAAATTACTTTTAATCGGAAATATCCATAGAGGTTGACTAATAAGTTCTCAATGATAAAAATAAATACAATGTTGCTTTAAGTTTATCCAATCTATTTGATACCGACCTCCTTTGAATCATAGCTCATTAACTCGATAATTATGAAAACATAACTGAAGACAGTGACAGTTGAAATATCAAGATGACAAATAAATTACTTTTAATCGGAAATAGTCTTATCCATAGAGGTTGACTAATAAGTTCTTAATGATAAAAATAAAAAAATGTTGCATTAAGTTTATCCAATCTATTTGATACTGACCTCCTTTGAATCATAGCTCATTAACTCAATAATTCTGAAAACTTAACTGAAGACAGTGACAGTTGAAATATCGATGTCAGAGAATTTCTCCGTACGCTAACGTTGCAACAATGCAGCAGTAACCTAGCAACAATTGTTTATCGTTGCTAGGTTACTGTAGCTAGACCTGCAATTGGTTGACTTTGAGTAGTCACTGCTGTCAAGTAGTAGTTCTGCTCTCAGGTTAGCCAACCGGTAAAGATATGAAATATAATTTACTTCTTCTAATACGAAGACATATGACTTTGCGTTTCGGGAACCGAATAAACCCGATTTGCATTACACGGCTAAAATGCGAACAATACCAGGTGGCTCATCAATTAAAGTCCGTGACTGTACATAATTTTTTACAAACTTGACAGCTATTTAGTTTATATTGAAATTCAGTGCAATGTAATGAAATGTATGCATTTACAATTTGACCGTCCAACATCACATTCCATTTTATTTAAGAATAAGTGTGAAAATCAAATTAATATTTACTTTTTTTACTGTATTATGAAGAATATAATATACCTCTTTTTACCTAGATATATGAATCTCAATATATTTTAGTTTCTGTTATACATTGACTGACTAGAAGATAAAATAAGTCTTTGTAATTTGTACATACTTTTTGTACAATAAACTTTTAAATAACTGTAATGGTTTTATTTACCAATTCTGCCTAACCACCTCTGTAACGAATGTGTGTTCCTGTTGTTCGCTATTTTGTGCGGAGGTGCGGACTTATAAAGTCAGTCATATGATTTATTTCAAATAGGCACATACAAGGCACTTATGAACGTCAAAGCAAAGAAATAGAACTGATTCTAGTTGCCCCTTCCAAAAGGTAGTTTTCGTATGGAGAAGAATGGGCAAGAAACTCCACCATTCCTCTTTTAAAAATGTTTTACAATATTTTGTATACATCAATTACATATTATATTTGAAGACATGCACCTAGAAGTAAGATTACTGAAAAAACCCGTTTCTATGGTCACAGATATTATAATACTACATACAGATACCCAATCCCATACAAAGAAATGACACCACCCTAAGTCTGGCTATTGAGCTGGCTATTTTTCTACCCCATTTTTTTAACAGATGGCAGCATCATCGACTCATTAATTGCCAGAGACCGTAGTTTTAAAACGCCATCTAGGAGTCTTGCCTTGTACCTAGGCAAGACTCCTAGATTTTTTGTTCCTTTTTTTTACGTTTTTTTCTTCCTAGGTGTTCAATTCTTATATTTCTACGTAAAGTACTAGATTTAAAAAAAATGTTGTTTGATTTTCCTTAGTGAAACGACTAAATGTTTCAAGTTTAAAGTGACCTGTCATCACTTTAGTAAAACGCCATCTATTGCAAAGAGCTCTCAACCAAATGATTAACAGATAGCTACTTTATCATTCTAAGGATTCGAATTGAAGTAAAAGGCTTAATTTAAGTGTTTTGTTGAAAATACGAGATTTATGAGTGTAAATACATAAATCAGCATTAAACAAAGATGTTTTGATTTTTACCAATATTACTATAGCCAAAATTTGCCGTATAACGCTTTTTAGTAATTGTTAATTTCATAATTGTTACAATATGCTGCGATCTATGATTTTTTTTCAAGACTAATTATAATTTGTTCGAGTTGGGACCCCATGCTATGGTGGTACTCATGCTACTCATACTGATCAAATAAAAACCAAAATACTATCCAAACATTTATTGAAAATTTGTGCTACACAAGCATGATATAAAAATACATAATAATAAATATTAACACGGACTTAGCCAAGTAAATAATCCAGCTAATGCACAATAATACTTTCATTTTCACTTACCACACTAACATTATGCGTTTTATACTGAACATGGAATGTAACGATTAAAAACATTCAATATATTGAATTTTAAACATGTCACCAAGCATATAAGTTTTAGGCTTTAAGTGGCACCATTCCAATTCATACACAAGTTATTAAAGCCATTATAATATAATGAACTAATTTTCTTTTTGAGAATAAGCCAAGCATAAAATTGTGCAAATCAAAATAGCTCGAGTCTTTTGAGAACATCTAGCACCTATTTTATGTATAATACTTTTATGATGCTAGCTCCGAAATCTAGTATAACTATAAATATGTACAGAAAAAGTTCAGGTAACTTTTTTTGTACAATTTCATTCGCAACATAGTAATCACGATACATGAATATACCTAGCGTTTTTATAAGTAATGAAAGTAAATGATTGATCTTCGTAAAATGGTATAAAACAATAATGCAGTCAAAATGTATAATAATACATAGGAAATACAAAACACAATATTAAAATAACAGGTAACACTATTACATAAATCAGACTATTAACACAATCACTAACAAACAAGATGTCAACTTAACTATAAAACTGGGAATAACATTATGATGTGCTACATAAAAAAGTGCTTTTCACGAGATCAGCAGCCTAATATTAATTTGTAACAAGATTTCTTTACAATAGATATTTCATCTAGACCTCAATCGACAAATGAAGATGATTCAAATGATAATAATGATTGAATAGATTAGGCAAGTTAATCATTGATCAAATGATCACATTTCACATCACATCAAAAACTTTGAAACCATAACCCTAATTTTGATTGCATATACATAACTGTATAGAAAATAAGTAAATCACATACAAAAAGTAATAATAATTAGAATGAAAACAATAGTTTGTGACATGAACATTTATGTAGAATGTCATGGTTTTATCACATTTAAATTCCAAAAAAAAAGCAATACACGGCTTTTGTTCATAAGAAAATTCATAGGCCTTAACAATTAGATGCCTAAAATGTAACATTTCAAATAAATCACAAATACGTCAAGCTTAGCTGCCGAATTAGCCCAAAGCGACTTTGGAATGATTAATTTTGATCCCTTAGTATGAAACATTATCTCGCGAATGTCATGATCTGCGAACAAAAGCGCTCTGGAAAACAATTGCTAATATAAAAAATAACTGCAAAATATGCGTAATTAACAATACAAAATGGGTATGTAAAGCCCAAAGTCCTTATAAATAGACTGCTATAAGGCGTAGCTGTACATAACCACTGATCGGTGAATCTCTGAAGAGTACCGGCACTACAGGCTTAGTATTCAATACCATGAAGAAAAAATCCTGCTTTCTCTTCCACTCTTAAATATTTTATCCTTACATCACTTGCGAATCAACGCATTCCTTATACATACTCTATCTTAACTTCAACATTAGTATTTTAACTTGTGACAACATTAAGACGTGGTTTAGACTAGGGAATGACAACTAAACCTTAAAATATTAGAAGGCTAAGAGAACAGATCAATTGCTTAAAGCTTGATCGACGTTTTACAAGCATTTATAACGAACATTCGATTACCTCGCGCTATATAAGCTAAGACCACGACCACTGGTCGCATCTAATTCTGGGTTTCATAGACTCGACGTTCTGTGAAACTCGATTTTCGATCGCACATTAACCCGTCTCCAGTCGGTCGCTTATATTATTAGTGTGGCACAAAATATACTAAAGGCCAAGCCTCAAGCATCTCCGTCAAGCGACCAGTGGTCTTGAACCTTCAGTGTTGCGCGAGGTTCCATATTCCTTGTCCGCCATTCGGAAGCGTGTTTTCGCTCGATAAGACAAAAGGCTTTGAGGCAAGCTTTTTTGCTTATGAGCCGTCGCGTTGCAGTCTAGCTTGTAGCGCGGCGACCAATTGTTCGAGCTCACGAACCCGCTGTTGACTGTTTTGTAGCTGCCTCTTCACGATCCGCAACTCCTCGCCTTGGCGGTTGAATGCGAGGCGTAACTGTAAACGAAAATAGTAAGGTAAAGCAGAATCCCTAAAGTGATATTCTATCAGTGCTAGCGATGATGGAAAAGGCAAAAATGTATAGGACTGACATAAGCTATCGAAAAGCTAATGTCAATCCTGTTGAAAGTCGTTGTAGAAATACGAAACGCTTTCGAAGCGATGTCACTTGTCTAGGCCCTCTGAAGACACACACAATCAATCTGCCTAGCCTTTTCCCAACTATGTTGGGGTCGGCTTCCAGTCTAACCGGATGCAGCTGAATACCAGGATTTTACATGGAGCGACTGCCTACCTGACCTCCACAACCCAGTAACTGGGTAATACGATACCCCTTGGTTAGACTGGTTGTCAGACTTTCGTGCTTCTGACGACTCGTAACGACTGTCAAAGATCCACAAATGACAGCCGGGACCAACGGCTATATGTGAAAATGGTCACCCATCCACGGACCAACCCCGGCAAGCGTAGCTTAACCTGATGGATCGACCCGAACGGCTGTTATTACTTAGCCACGAGCTCCTCTGAAGACACAAATGTCGCTTTTTTTTTGCTATCAAAATACCTGCTAAGGAAATATCCGTGTCTTGTCGTAATTGATCGATACAAGTGAGAGGAAACTTTCTGGATAATGCTGCTTAGCGCTTATATTGGTATTTCTAGAAATTAACAAATAGTTCACACATGCAACTTAGGGTATAGAAACTTTTTTCAGTTTTATAGTATTTTGGAAGAAGGTAATGAATTCACTTGCACAGTGTACATACCTCATGTTCAGTACTGAACACGTCTCCCTGGTTGATCTGCTTGTACAGCGGCACGGGCTCGGCGTCGCCCGTCTGCTTGCCGAACATACGCTGCAGCTGGTGGAACTTTGTGTTCTGATTGGCGCTTGTCTTTTGAGATTTCTCATTTACTTGCACCTGTTTACAAGATTCGTTGTTAATGTTGGTGGAGGTAAAAAGTTAGTAAAATTGTTTAAAAAAATGTAATAATTCCAGAAAAATATTTCGGTCTAGTCGGATAACATCGCAAAGCGAGCGAAAAACAATGGACGCTACTTCCTGTCATTATGGCTGTTTTTATAGATATTTGTTCAGATCCCGAGCTTCTATAGAATATGATTAATAAAAAATAAAAAAATGAATGATGACTGAAAGGCAGTGGGATATCTGTGATATTTCGTGATAGATGACATAGTTGTCATAGATGGCCGATTGAGCCGACCACAATTAAATTGGGATAAGGGCAGTCGAATGATAGTGGGCAGCCTTTACGTCCCTTTCAGGGGCATGGCCCTTAAAACCCCGCGGTCGGTCGGTGCCGTTCATTGGTGGGGTCATGTAGACCTATGGCACGGCGGTAGTAACGCAACTTGCTTAATGTGAGAACGATAACGTGCAGATCGCCTTTAAAATATCCCAACCATGTGTTACTACACCATGATTAAAAATAAAATAGATAATTACAGAAATGTGAACATACATCTACCTGCTCATTCTCATTATTATGATTCTCGTTGGGTTGCCAGGTGCCAAGCGGCCGGTAGTCGGGCGTGGTCTCCCGCGATAGGAACGCGAACTTCTTCCTGTTGTTGGCGTCTTGAGGCTGCATCGCCGGCGCGTTGTTGCTTGTGCGCGGCTTGTGCGTTGTTATTGTTACTCCTGGGAAATAAGACAGGGATTTATAAAAGGTTTGCATACGTAAAGAGATAATACACACAACACACCACTTCCATCAACACACACACACACACACACACACACACACACACACTTCCATCTGAATCCACGTTTAAAATGTTAAATTGGCAAAAACAAGGTATTATTAATTTGCTTTAAGGTGTAGGTCCTACAGTCTTAATTACTTCATAGGCAGGTGTAAAGTTCTTCCATATAATAGTAGATTGTTGCATCGAGCGCAAAGTGAGTTATTAATCCACGAGGGCACTAAATTAACACGAGTGCATTAATTACTAACTTTAGCAAGGTGCGTAATCTACTTTTCCTCAAAGGTTAACTCAAATCAAGTCACGTGAACTCAACTCAACTCAGACAGTGCCGGAGAGACGAGCCTTAGTAACAGGGTCCTGTTTTACCCTTTGGGTATGGAACCCTAAAAACAGTGCATTCATGAAAAACAATGCAACAATGAAATTTCATACATTTTTACTGCAGTGTTTTGGTTCTAAGCAAAAAATACGGCCTTTGTGATCGGTTTTGTAGTGATTAATGATAACAATACTATGTAGTTGAAAGAAAACATTTTTATCGCACTGTAGCCTCACTGTTACACAAAATGAAATAGCCACTGTACCTGTCTTCATACTGATGAGCAGTGGCGGTGTGTTCATTCCACTGAGCCAGTCTTTGGCGGTGAGTGCGGGCAGCTGAGCTGCAGTGTCAGGGTACAAGTCCTCCTGCAAAATTTGTAGATATTATGATCATGATGCAAAAATGCAAAGACCAATGCATGACAAATTGGTACTATGTAATACAGCATTGTAGAAATTTTTCTTTTAAATATTCTTTTATATTTTCTAATAATTTCCGAATATCAGGTCACGCCTCTTTAATGTTATGTAAATACATTTACACATTTACACACACAGTTTATTGAATTACGTAATATAAAACTACTGAACGGATTTTCATTTTTCAAGTTTTCACCAATGGATGGAGTGATTCATAGGGAAGGTTTAGGTTTATAATTCATTAAAGTTTGTGTACGATGTTTTATCAAACGCTAAAACCATGCGAAGCAGGTGGCCGCGGTCGCTAGTTGTAATAAAACCCAGCATAAAGCTATAACGTAGTAATAAAAAAAAAGTTTTATAATTATTGTGTAAAAACTCTTTAAAGCAAGTCATTTTAAAATTATAAATATATATTTTCTTATATATAATGTTCAAGTACTCTAAGTAATAGTGCCGTACTTTCCTATAATTTAGATACTTGCGAGATATAATAGTATAATTATGACAAAAATTTTGAGTTATGCTGTGTATGTATTTAGTTGGTAAAGTTGTATTAAATAAATAAATAGTTTACCTGGAAGCAGTCGGACTTGCGTGGCACAATCATGGAGATGGGCTCGCACAGTCCTCGCGACGTGTGCAGCTTGTAGAAGCGGAACACTTCGCACGACGCAGTGCTCACGCCACGTTTAGGCATGAAGCCTAGCCCTCGCTGTAAATGAAATACACAATTGAGTATTCTATTTTGTTTAGCTGTAGTAGTTATTACCCGACTGCGTGGCACCAAAACACTGTTATTTTTTCATGCGTATCTATCTATGTATCTTTGTACGTGGGATTTTGTATAGCTTTGAAGCATCCTAACGGCTGGATGATTTGAATACTTTTTTTTTTGAGTTTTGGAAATCATCAAATGACTTCTCCCGCTCCGCCCAGAGCGGGAGAAGTCATTTGATGATTTCCGCGTGTCAGACTTTTACCGACTAAAACCCACCCGTGTTCCTTCAGTTGCCTGTTGCCAAGATCCCGGTATCCCTCACGGACTTTCCCGCAAGGATTTGAATACTAGGAGGTGTCTATCGATTCATCTAAAAGCGCGATGTTTATAGCTATTGTTTTTATTTATTTTTTAACAGTCGAATTGAAAACCTCCTCCTTTTTGAAGTCGGTTAATAATCAAAATGACGTATTTTAGAAGTCGTAAAAACATAACAATAAATAAGGAGGAAAAAAAAGGAATGCTACAAAAAAAATAAAAACAAGCTGCCTTTTAAGCAGTTTAATGCAATTGGTGGCATCAAATCTGAGATTGAACTAAAATAACTGTCACAAACTGCATCAGACTGTTTAAAAGTGAGCTTGTTTTAAGCTTTTAGTCGTAGTAAATTTTTTATAGAGGTTTTGTTGATGATGGAGAGCTTCAGAAGTAACTTAATTGTTAATCATTGAAATTGGGCTGATACTGAGAATAAAATGCAATAAACACCTGCACCCTAATGGCGTAATGCACGCTCGTTCAGAATTGGAATCGGTTTGAAACAAATGTCTAATGATTCATTTTTTTTCGAACTTATGAAGCAATGGATTAGACAATTGTTTCGAACCGATTCCAATTCTGATTGATCTTGCTGACTTATAAATAGACTTCTTGCTGAACACAAATAAAAATGTGCTTTAGGTTTCTAATCATTCCAGTCACACATTGATAATAATATGGCAGCTTGATTTGTATGCTAGTACATTACTGTCAAATTAATCAATCACTCAGAGTGCGTATACGTTCCATGAATAACAATATTATTCAATAATAACAATTATAAGGTTGTACTGTTGTGTTTCAAGGACAGTATACTTGTTTTATTGTTTGCTTTAATTCTAGGAGAATTTTAATTTAGAAATAATTTCTGTGCCCGCAGCGTTCGTGTTGGGTAAAGAATATTTAGTAACAACATGAATAAATCATAAATGTTTGAGTTTAAACTGGGGAAAACTTGTCTTTCATTAATCCTGAATCAAACTCAAACTCAAAACTCAAAGCATTTATTTCCAATAAACCAATTACAGGCACTTTTGAATTGTCAAGGGGTTGGTCAGTCAGAAAGATGAAGCTAGTTGCCCATTCCAAAGCGTAGAATGGCGACTGAGAACCAAGTATATTAAGTACCGTTCTCAATATCCTAATTTGTGATAAAAATCAATGAAAAAAACTACCACCAATTTCAACAAATTATCCCTAATTGTTGAAATTATCCCTAGTCTTAGGACTTGCTAATTCAACTCACTTGTGGGTTACCAGACAAGAACTGATTGAGGAAATGCACGTACGGCGCCTCGTCCACCACTTCATAGTATCGGATATTCCCGTCACCCTTGCCAGCTAGGTACACCTGGAAAGTAGAAAACAATTAGTAAGTAGTTACAGTTAGCAATAAAAACTTAGGTAAAGGCCGCACCTCGTCCCAAGGGTAACGTTTAGCAACTACAAATGGTTTTTATCAGGTAGATGGCATCTATCTAATGGTTTTATTAAACGAACAACTATGTAGTTATAGGTTTTATTGCAAAGTGAGCCAACACATTCATACCAAAATCACAAATGTAAATGAACCAATTGAAATATCCAGCAGACTTACCATATTAGTATCATAATCATAATATGGGAACACGACCCCAGACGAGCTATCAATGGTCTCGCAGACAAGCGGCTTGTCCAAATCATGTTGGTCCCACACGGCGTACTGGCGGTCACTGTAGCGAGAGAACCCGGTTGTCAACACCTTGCCTTGGCTGCCCAGGAATGTGCATTTAGAGGCCTTGGTGCCCAGGTGGCAGGGACCTTCCTGTAATGGAGAAACATTGTCCAATTTCATTTTACCTTCCATAAACATATTTTTATAATTACAATGGTAGAACCTCTAAGAGATGGAGGTGTTAGGTTTTTGCGCAACATTTTTAAGCAGTATGTTTTATCATGTTGCAGGCAACAGGGAGTGTTGTGTAAACATTCTGGTTTTTGATGCGTTGATAGACATTTTTCATGTGTTACGATTTTCCCTGGGTAAAATCTTACCACAGACTGGCCCTGTTGGCGGGAAAGGTTAAAGGTGTTTCTAGCAACATCATTGGTAGCAAATTTTTTGAGATTTTTGCTTAGTGTCCCCATACCAACCCATTTTAAAACTTTTATAAAGTACAAAAAGTAACACTTACAGAGAGCACGATGCCTCTCCGCGGCTCGATAACACGCAGCTTCTTGTCCTTGCTGGTGGTGGCGAGCAGAGAGCCGTCGCGGTTGAACGACATGCAGTAGATCACGTCCGTGTGGCAGTCTATCACCTTCACCGCCTCGCCTTTGCCCACATCCCATACGAAGATCTGCAGGCGAAAACGAAAACGTTTATTGTAATTGGGTGGTAAACTAGCAAGACGCGCTAGTAAGTGGTCTCCGTCGCCTTAAGACATCAACAAAATCGGAGGCATAATAGGTGAGGTGCCGTCTAAGATACCAGAGACAAAGCTTCGCACAGTTTTTACGACTTGACAAAACATCGAGATTTCTTACTTATATGTAACTTTAATATAAACGTATATACACATAAACCTTCCGGAATAAATTCTCTAAACGATGGTGAAAACCTCATAAAAATCTGTTGGCTGGTTTACAAACGAAAAGCGACTTTAATTTATAATATGTATAGATGTGCCTGCAATTGCCGTGGAATTTATACAGTTTAAACTAGAACACAGCAACGCTGCTTGGCGGCAGGAATAGGTATTAAGGCTCCCATAAACAGGCGCGATATTGCAGGCGCGACAGGGGTAGCGCTGCCTGTCGACCCCGCGATATCGCGCCAGTTTTCACGACCTTTTCTGGGCACGCAGTCAGCATTGTTGAAAGTGAACTTCAGTATCGTTCATCACTAGTGGCGGTATATCTTTCCACCAATAATTACCGGTCATATCGTACGGCATACCACGATTAGTAAATACGAGATAGTCAAAATCCATACTAATATTATAAATTCGAAAGTAACTCTGTCTGTCTGTACGTTATCTTTTCACGCCTAAACCACTGAACGGATTTCGATAAAATTTGGCAAGGAGATAGTTGGCATCCCGGGGAAGGCATTGACTACTTTTTATCGACATACCACGCGGGCGAAGCCGCGGGCGGAAGCTAGTAAGTAATAAAATACATACAGGGACAAAAATAAAATAACATTGGATGGTAAACAATATTAGTAGGTAAGTAAACATAATCATCCCATCAGAAGGTCTGGCAAGTAGCCCAATAACAAATTACAGTATTTAAAAAGTGATTACGTACGCCAGTCAATCACACAATGAATCATTTAGCTACCTTGAGTTATGCCCAAGATACACGACGCTAGTTTCTCAAGACAAGATAGTAAGTTAGTGTTAGTAAGCTAGCAAGTTAGTAACTCTGGCTTCATGTATACAGAATTAGCTTCATTTCTAGGCTAGTAAGGTAGCGTCTCAAGCCAGGATAGTTTAATAGGATGGGGTTATATTGTTTGACTCACTACTGATTTTACTATCCTGGCTAGCTAGTATACAACTAGCTTCTCGTGGCCGGCGAAGCTAATATTGAATTTTTACTAATGCTGTTCATTTTACTTCACGGACGTGTTAACTAAGCTAAAATTATCTAGCATGTGGTAAATAAACAGAACTAGCATGGCCAAGGACAGCAAGCCAGGATAGTATACCGAGGTTCTAACTTGCTATCCTACCTTTGAAAAACTAGCCTCGTGTATCTCGGGCATAAGAGCGGGCCGTGTTCAGTTCACAGTGATAAGGTGATAACAGAAGTATACAAGATCAAGGTGACGATAACAATAAAAACATGTCGGGTTTAGCGAGATTGCACGCGGCACAATGATTCTGTTAATTTCGAAGATTGTGTTTACGTTAACGGTTCGAGAGTCAAATAGAATATTTACTTTTTGATAAACAACTTTGGGGTCAATAAAATAGCATCGACACATCTTGGGCAATCTTTTTCCCTGGCTATGCTGCTTGTGCTATTTCTAAAGAGTTTACTGGCGGACCACCCCTGTTTCGTACGGTTCATACGCGACTTGACGAAAAAAAATCGAGACTTCCATATTACTTATAATATGTAAGTTTCATGTTAAGTAATACTAAAAATTTGTGCGCGATTGATGGCAATAGGCTCGCGGCTATTACTTGAGACACAGATATTATAATACTACGACTTACAGCGTCGGTCTGGGACCCAAACAACTATCGGGATTTTTTGAGGTTCGAAATAAAATAATAATTATCTCACTAATCACGACTTTACTCTAAATAAAATGAAGGGAAAATGGACCGGACCGGCCCACGGAGGGACCGGCCCACCGGGTAAAGGGTAAAGTCCCGGTATGCCCTGGGGCCAAACCGACCCTGATGACTTAAATATAACTGGCGAAATGTGAGTGTACTAAAGGTAGATACACCTCTGCAATCCCCGAAGGGTTAGCCCTTCGGGGATTAAAGGCGTGATTTTATGTTACAAATAAATATTTTTATTAATAAACCCGTACATCAAAGAAAAATAACAGCAACAAACAGCAAAGACAGTTATCAATTTTAAAACATCGCTTCATTCAGTCATATAAATAACTGTTCTGCAAACGGTCCCCCAACATTTATTATTTTGATAGCAATGCAGCACGCAAAACTAAACAGTCGTAACGGCCGTATACATTGAGGCTCGCGTGACGATCGGAAATAATACCAAGTTCTGTACGTATCGGCAATCGCGAGTACGAAAGTGTTCATAAATTAGAACAAAACACTGTGTGAAGAATTGAAGAGCATTCATGTTATCTTGGGATTAAATTTGTCGAACAATTTGTTTATACTTGACTAGCTTTTGCGCGCGGCTTCACCCTCGTGGAGGTCGGAAATTATCCCACGGGAACGTACTACCGGGATAAAAAGTAGCCTATGTCCTATTCCAGGTCATGGTCTACCCCTGTGCTATAGTTCATCCAAATCAGTTCAGCCGATTTAGCGTGAAAGCGTAACAAACAAACAAACGCGAAAGTGACGCATTTATAATATTCTATACTAGCTTCTGCCCGCGGCTTCGCCCGCGTGGTATGTCGATAAAAAGTAGCCTATGTCCTTCCCCGGGATGCCATCAAAGTCAAAGTCAAAGTCAAATAATTTATTTCAAGTAGGCACATTAAAGGCACTTTTGAACGTCAAATACATAGAAATAGAACTGATTCTAGTTGCCCCTTCCAAAAGGTAGTTTTCGTATGGAGAAGAATGGGCAAGAAACTCCACCGTTACTCTTAAAAAAAAAAATGTTTTACAATATTTGGTATAGGTACATCAATTATATAATTACATGTGAAGACGATGCACCGAGAATACAATTACAATAGGTAAAAAGAATTAAAAATTAAAAATGGAGCAATGAAAAATAAATAAATATTTCTACAAACATCTATCTCCTTGCTAAATTTTATCGAAATTCGTTCAGAAGTTTAGGCGTGAAAAGGTAACATACAGACAGACTAGAGTTACTTTCGAATTTATAATATTAGTATGGATGCATGCTTCACGTTTGGTGTTCAAGTTCAATTATGTCATAAAGAACAATATCAGACAATTATCTACTGGTATTATAACTGGCGAAAGAATTTGCAATGATTAATCAAAATATTTTTGTAACTGCAATTATTGTTTTTTAAGAACAATGGGGGTTATGGCGAGGTTTTCATTCATGTTTTTGATAAACCGGTCCTATAACGACTTGAAATAAGTTGATGACTGCGAAATAGGTTCATCACTAACGACAATATGCGGCTTCACCGAGTTTTTCTTCAAACCGCTGCGGAGTTATGTAACTCTAACCCCTATACAACATTATTTTTTGTTTATGCTAAACCCGAAAAGGGGTCATTGTACTCATCATTTTGAACAACTTTTTCTATGGGACCAACATAGAAATCGCAAAAAAAAAAATCTGCTGTTCCATACATTTTATCGATTTAAGTGAACACAAAACTCGAGATGTAGGCATTGATCCATACCTACTTACCATACAAAAATATATAAAAAATAAACAAAACTCGTAAGAAACTGTCTGAACCTTTTCACGCCTGAACGACCGAACGACGATTTCGATGAAATTTGGCACACAGATAGACCATGACCTGAAAATAGGATACATTCATCCCGGTAGTTCCCTCGGCATAGTTTCCGACCTCAACGCAGACAAAGCCACGGGCAAAACAAGTTTTAAATAAAGATTTTTGTAGGGTCACAAAACACGCAAACTATGGACATTGTAACTTCACTCTTATTACATCTAAATAAGTGATACAGACCAAATAATCGAATCCAGCGCTGAGCAGTATATTCTCGGCCGTAGGATGCCACTCGATGTAGGCGACGCGTCGCTTGTGCCCGTGTAGCTCCACCAGCCAGTCCGTCAGGTGCATGGACAGGCCACCGTCCGGAATGTGCCATAATTTTACCTGTGGATAATTTTTTTTTTAACGATTTGATGTATGAGGTCTAAAAACAAATGAAGGAGATTAAAAGTGGCTGATAATATAATAAAGGTTTAAAATCAGCTCTGTACCATCAAATATTATTATTTTGGTAAATAATAAACCCTGTATCTTTAATTAATTCCAATAAAAACACAAAAACATTTTTACATTTATTTCATAACGTTTTTTGTTTTTTCTGTGTAGTGTATCTTCAATGAAGCGGAAACAACATTATCAGATAAGTATTAGTGGAGCAGCGAATTAGGCAGTCAATTGGTGTCACATTCTTAAATAAGAAATCAATAACAATATTGTTCTCATGTCGGTCGGTTATGTAAATGGTACTATTGTTTCAAGGATTTCAAACGATCGAATCAAATGCACATATTATGATAACAAATACAGAACGCCGCAGTAATTTAAATTATATCACCTCACATGACACCAGACAAATGATGACATTATACTATACAATAGAAACAATAGCTACTTCTGCTTGATAAGATAATAGAATCAATGCTCGTTACGGGTAAGAATAATAGCAACATATAATAATATATTGACAACCAGGCTACACGCTTTCATAACAACAAAAAGAGAGAAATTGTTCAAACGGAACATCCCCGAGTAATAGGCATCAATTACCATGAACAAATTGCGGATATAAAAAAAAGAAAAAAAAAAAAAATTGGCACAAACGAAATTACCGTGCAGTCATCGGAACACGACGCTATGATGTTATCGTTGAAAGGATTCCATTTTATGTCGAGCACGGGGCCTTTGTGGCCAGTCACTCGACTTGCGTTGAAATCCAACCGGCCAGTCTGGAAAAGAGACATAAAACATTTGAATTTTGAATAGAAATATTTCTAAATATTGACCAACGCCCTGACTTGACCCCATGGAATTAGTATGTACTATAAAGTACAACTTGGCCTATATTCTTGGCCCATATTCTAGCTGCTATTTGGTCAGTCATGAACTCATGAATCTTAATTTAAACTGTCAGAATTCTCTAGTTTTTAATCGAGATTCATGACATATAATTCATGGCTGTACTTTGTTTCAAAATAGGAGCCTTAAGATATTTAATAATATAAAAGGTTCCGCTTTATAAACATATCATTTTACACCAGACAAAGTGACCGCTTTAACAAACAATTACTTTTGCAAGCACTTGCGCCAGACGTGCGAAACTGAAGGAAATGTGGCAACGTTGCAGTTTTGTTACAAATGCATCAAAAATGATACATATTTCTCACGCTATTAGCAATCAGAGCTCATTTTCAGTTGGATTGCAATGATTTGATTACACAGCGGATGTTTCAATAACGCTTGTATACACGGCTAGACAAATCTGTACATTTCTAGTATAGGCTGATCTCGCATTGTATAGGATTTCCGTACAATTAGAGGTCAGCTTATACTGGAAAAGTATAGCTTGATATGTAGCCGTGTGTACCTAATTTTGAACTCAATGAGGTGGAGCATGGGCGTATAGTAGTAAATTATTCAAGTGTCAAGGTAAAGAACATTATTTATTCAGGTGTTTAAAAAGGTAACTGCCCTAATAAAACTAGTATTATTAATGTGCACTATAAAAAGGAGAGATGCCATATTTAAGACTATGAAATTCTACAAACAGGAAAATATTTAAAAATAATAGATACTGGTGGGGTTACATACAACGCAACATCAGCTTAGAAAAAAAAAACAAAAAGGTTTATCATCGACCTAATTACCCACTCTTTTTTATTGTTTTGGGATCTATCTGAGTCAGATAAGCTATCAAATTGATTAATCTGGCTTGGGTATACACCTTGTACAAACATGGTCTGTGTACACAAAGCTTATGGGGGCACAAACTAGGGTGGTTCAGATGTCACAAAGTCAGTAAAAGAAATGCAAATATTGGTGTTTGGCGAACCGATGACGTCTACCAAGGGTAGCATCGTACTTTTCCTAAAGGCTTTGGTTTGATCTGAGGTGAAAAAGGTTAAATCTTTGGTTTTTATTCAGAACTCCGCTGCTAGGAAATGTGGTCTAACCAGTAGCTCTAGAATAAGTAATTGAATTTGAGGAATTCTCAATTCTATAGTATATTGAATAACATCTACTAAGTTTTGCTGCTGCTTGGTGCAGATCTTGCCAAAGTCCTACTTTTCATATTTAGAAAAAAAAAAAAACATATTATTGAAGTAAAAAGAGTTGGCATTGGCTTGATAACATTGTGCATTGGTATTAGATAAACTTTAAAAAGTTAGGATTTTTTTTTTGTAGTCTTAGTAAAAATGAGTGTTCAGAAACGGACGAAAACTGAGTGTACAAAAACGGACAGATTGAATAACGAAGCAATAACAGCAAGTCTTGTAATAATGTGACAATAGAAGAAAATATAAAACAAATAGCTATTCTATTCGATGATAAGGAGCATTCCTCGTATTCTCGTGCTTCGGTTTCATAATATTACTATACTATATTTTTTATAAAAAGAAAACTGATACGGCAACGACTGAATAAACCTGCCATCACTGAATGCAATTTATCTTCGAATGTTTTTGATAATTTATGATAAAGGTCAATGGCCATTAATTAGGTCCAGTCTGGATGGATAAGGAAAATAGTCATTAAAAATGCACTTGATTGAAAAAATAATCTAAGAGAGTAAGCAAGGTGCACTTGTGTTAAAAATATATTTCACATTTTTTTTACACTTACATTATCCAATGGCAGAACAAGGAACGCCCCACCGCCAGCCACCTCCGTTACTATGGCAACGAACTTAGGGTTGACAGCGCAGAAATTAGAATCGTGCGCATTCCTAGTGATCTTTATGTTGTCATAGCAACGCTCCCGTTTGAAAGGGACGCCGTACACGTGGCGGAATTTGGAGCTTCTCACGCCACGGAACCATACCTGAAAAACGTTTTCCAGTGTGAGCTGTTGGGAAACAAAAAAGCAAGAATCATTGCAAACCAAAGCATAGAATATAGTACATATTTTTCTACTAAATATATTCTTAGAAGTAAAATAATATATATACATATATATATTCTTATAATATACTATACATATAGCGCGAAAGTTAACTAATTACCTAATAACATTACTAGCTGCCACCTAAGTTGGCATAAGTTTATTTCGCGTGACGGGTTATGAAATCGCCAGTAGTTTTAATTTGAAAAACAAGAATGTTGTTAGTTACTAACTAAATTGAGATTTGTTTGATTGAAAAAAGGAAGATATTTTTACCGACTGCGGCCCAAAAGAAGGATAATGCTTTTATTTAAAAAAATCGTTTTCGGTTCATATTTAACGATTTTTGCTATGTCACAAAATGAATATATCTCTAGAATGCCATGACAACACTTAGTGAGCTCATAAATGGTTTCGTCATTCAGTGAGAGTAACAACGACATCATTATCTGCTAGTTATTTACGCCTCCCATGACTATCCGTTTATGAACGGTCATCATCACTTACGAATAGCATTAATTACGTTTGAGTTATTTTTTTAATTATAATAGGTACTTTAAAAATTCCAGCGTTCCATCCAATATTGGAACCGAGAGATTTTAAATGGTTTAACTAAAAAAAACTCACCGAATGCATAACCTCCGTTTTTAGAATTCTAAAAAATATATTACATAGCCAGTAAACTTGGCTACTTATAATTAAAAACTTCGAATTTAGGTAGGTATCAGAACTCATTTGACAAAAATAATAGACGAACAGTTAACATGAATTAAAAGTAATTAACTTTTTTTAACAAAACACTTAAGTTGAACAAAGGAAAGTGACAGTATTTTTTATTAAGTTTGGCACTTACATCTGTGCACTTACTAATTGTTGCCATTACATACAGTCAGACTTTAGAATCGCACGCAATAAGAGAAAATATGAACTTATGAATTATTGAATGAACACTGATATAATCTTTATCATTATCACTCATAAAAATGCAAATTCGAGTCGATTATGTACAATTTTTTTTAAACCTCTTTATATTTTAGCAAAAACTAAGGAATTTTGATATTTTTTTTTGTTCTTCTGAAGCTCTAATAATGACCCCGTAATATAATACTACTGCTGGGAATCAAGCCCACCGATCAGCAGAGTGACCCCCCTATGCTCATCTGTTTTCTATAATGTATTTTTTTAAGGTGTACAATGTAAATAAATTAATAAATAAGCTACGTCTTTTGAGGAGTGAGCCATGGTCCTCCATTCAGGCCAGTGCGGGTTGGCGCACAATATTAGCAAAAATAACAATAATAAAATACAATACAAATAATTAAAAGTATAACTTTCACTCTTTGAAAGATATAATTATCTTAGTAAGTATGTTTTTAAAAACATATTAACGACTTATCATCATGAATCAATTTCTCTCATTATACTACGAGTTTTATAGTCGATTGTTATGTTAACCATTTACATTAAGAAAATATTTGCATATGCTTTGCGAGAAACAAGAAATAAAATACAAAATTGATAATCATAGCGAAATAATTGGAGTTTTAAAACCTTTGTTGATCAAGTACTAGTATTAATTTATTATCATGTCTGTCATAGTCAAATTGAACAACGTAGACTAAAAACAGTTTTATTAAAATTGTCTATGAACCGTCTTGTTTATGCCGCGGGAATTAAGAGCAATAACCATAATTGCGTAACGGATTATTAATATCAAGTGTCTTATACACACGCTTCACATTTATAAGTGGAGCAATGGGCTTGAACGTTATTAACTCATCTATGATTTATCGTTAAGCGATTGCGTCGCGATCAAGTTAAAAGATGCTGCATATTTACTAAAAATATCGAATAATGTTATACAGAATGTTATGTAAAAAGTAGAAAACTCTTTTCAGCTTCTTGTCTAGATCCCCATTTATTCAAATAAAACTTAAATATAATATTTTTATTATATATTTTTTATATATATATATATTTTAAAGGAAATCTTTACTTTGATGAGGAAATAAAACACAAAAATTAAGAAACAGCCTAAGTATAAATAGTAAATATTATAATTTGTTATTTTATGGTTTGTGACACACATAAATATTAATACTTAATACAATATTTAGTTACACATGGAAAACCAATTACCTATTTAAGATTTATTTGTCATGTAAATACTATTATTGATATGTATCAATTAATGATGTAGGTAGTACTTGTAAGGCTGGCGATTTAATAACGATCGATTGTGTCATACTTATCTGCATAATTAGGTACTTGAACGTTATATATTGCGCACATGGCCATGTAAGTCTTTTTTATTGGCTTACTCATTCACGTTTACAAACATCAACCCGCGAAGTATTGGGGTAACAAGAACATAAAAAGGTCTATGTAGTTAGGTTTGTTTCGTAGAGGTGGGAAATGTGAATACTTACAGGGTGACCCTGTATTATTGAGCTAATAACGAACGTTTGACAACCCTATCACTATCAGAAGCGATACACTAGGGTAGATAAAGAACTAATACCAAGTTGCAATCTATTTCCCATAGTCGAGTCTCACGACTCGCACTACTTATTACTACAAAAACTGCAATAAAAAAAGCATTCCATGTATATCTAAATACATGGTCTAACATACCAAATAAAAATGTGCAATGAAAAAAACAATACCTGTGAATTAGTCATGATGTCCACGCTACTGGTGCAATATCAATACATGCACTACATAGAGGCACACTCCAAAACTATACAGTTCTGTGCATTTTACATACAATAATCGTATACACAAATAACATAAAAATCAGCTGCCCACAACATGATGCACTGTACCTTAACACTGAAAGTTCCAAAGAAACAAAAAGGATGCATTAAAACATAATACAAAATAAACACAATGTGCAATAGAATAAATACTGAGATCGTCTGTACTGTATAGTCGTGCAGACCTGCGCTAGGTCGCTACCAAATGATACTCCGGTCTCGGGTCTCCGAGTACGAAGTTACCAGCAGAAGAGCGTGTCTCGAATGGCGCGAGAAAAAAAAGTGAAAAGACACTCGTTACAAAGTCGTTGTCGTCTTCGATTCTCAGAGAAATTCAAATTCATTATAGTCGATAGAAAATCAATTAAATAATACGACTGATGATGCAACTATGTTACATAATGTGGATGTATGTAAATTAAATGGCATTAGGAAAGTTTACAATATAATTATGTGTTTAACTCAACATCATCGCTAAACTCGGCCTCTTATAGAATCAAATGTTATATCATCAATATAATTTTTAATGTGGTTCATTTACTCGCACATAAAATTTTACTGTATTTATAATAAAAAATTAAAATGTCATGCCATTTTTATGTAGAATTGTAGAACATAATTAAACGATTAAATTGATAAATTAAGCTTTACGAAGCCAAACACACTAAGTGGTACAATTAAGCAGTATGACTCAAACAAAATATTTAGCAATAATGTAACACTTTCGACTGGTACATTCGAAAGATAAGGATGTTACATGATAGTCAGCGAAGCGTAACATAAAGAATGACTACAGTAAAGTAAACTAACCAGCGCCACAGAAGTGGGCTACCTTACCACTTATGTCATGGTTTGAATTGAAGTGTGATTTTATGACGTCACTTCTAGTAAATATAAATATTGTAAGGTGTCCTTTGTATTGCTTCCTTGGGTGGTTATAAACAAAGTTTGGTAGTCTGTTGTGCGTTTCTGACTAATGTTATCATTATATTCAAGGAAGACAAATAAAGTTGTTAGAGAGCCCCATGTTCAAGTAGTGGACTATAGACTGAGCTGATTGATTGACATTTATTGTTAAAAAAAAAGTTGTGCTTATTGTAATCATAAAAGCAAAATCAATATTGTGTTGTTTATGTGTCACTGGTCACAAGAATAATAAATATTAGGGTATTAGGGTTTTGATTCTCGATGCACGATATGTGGATGTCTTCGGGAGCTGTACAAGTCGGCGACAATAGAGGTGAGGCTATTCTTTAACTGGCCAAATTCCAATCAAAAGACGTGTTCGGCAAGGGAACACCATTTCACCCAAGTTATTTACTGCAGTCTTAGAAGATGTTATAGAGACTCTGGATTGGGACAAAATTGGGGTTAACATCAACGGGATCTACTTGTCACACCTGCGGTTCGCTGATGATTTGATCCTTGTTAGCCATGAAATGCATGAACTCGAGCCAATGCTGCAAGATCTATATAATTCCTCTCTAAAGCTGGGCCTTAAGATGAACATGTCCAAGACTAAGGTGGGGACTAACGTCACCAGCGGTGTGTTACCTACCAACTGTTACAATTGTACGTATATCTGGGACATAGTCTGACTTTTGGAAGAGATTACCAAACTAAGGAAATCTCGAGACGCATACAACTGGCATGGGTGGTATTTGGCAACCTAGATGCTATTTATAGGGATCGGAAGATACTACAATGTCTGAAAACTAAATTATATAAACAACTAACTGCGCCCCGCGGTTTCACCCGCGTAAGTCTCGATCCCGTGGGAATATCGGGAAAAAAAGTATCCTATGTGTTAGGTAATCCAGGTTATAAACTATCTGTTTGCCAAATTTCATCCAAATCCATTCAGTAGTTTTTACGTGAAAGAGTAACAAACATCCATCCATCCATGCATACTTACAAACTTTCGCGTTTATAATATTAGTTAGATTAGATTAGATAGTTAGATTAGATGTGTCCTGTCTACCATGGCAGAAGGGGCCGAAACATGGATCGTCAATAAAGGGACTGTGTAGAAAGTCCAAGCCGCACAAAGGGCTATGGAGCACGCCATGTTAGTCCAATCATTTTAAGATCCGAGTTCGTAACAGAGATCCGAAGTAGGACTAAGGTTCAAACCATCGGACTACGGACTAACGGACGGGTAGCAGCTATGAAATGGAAGTGGGCAGGACACTTGGCCAGACGCGGTGATGGCAGGTGGAGCAAAGCCCTAACAGAAAGGTTGCCGAGAGACGGTAGAAGGAGCGTTGGCGGACTAACGGCCAGGTGGGTGGACGACCTTCAGAAGATCGCGGGGAAGACCTAGATCAGACTTGCACAGACCAGAGAAGCATGGCACTAAAGGGAGGAGGCCTATACTCAGTAGTGGGTGGGACAAGGCTGCCAATGATGATGATATAGTATTACATAATATTGCACCTTGTACTCCATGTTAAACAGAATAATTAGCATCAAAGTAATAATTAAAATGATTCAGTTGACAAATCATTTTACTTAAAGTTTATACAGTTTGAGTTTCTGAAATGGCTAGGCAGCTAATCATAATATAATACAGTAGTAGTAGATTGAAAATTTGATGACCTGTATTATCCCTGCTGGGCAAAGGTTTCCCCATAGCTTTCCACTCTATTGAAGATAGAAAATCAGTTTAGTAAGTTCAAGTGACGAACTGTATTTAAGATTTTTTTTTTGCATTTTGAACATATCAAGCTGGATTTCTTACATTACAACTTAACATTATAGACAGAAATGAGTCTTTAATGGTTGGCATAGCTGTGATTTACTGATTCATGTTGAAAAAAAAGTCACCCTAAATTTTATGATGGTACAGTTATTGACTTAGTCTGTATATAATAAAAAATACATATATTACACACTAGTTGCGGACTGGTTCTCACCAAAGTATGTTAGTCCCTTGAAAAAACTCTTTTACTGTTAAATGAACATAGAAAGTTGATTACTTTCTGTTATACACTATGTTTAACCAAATGCTTGATGGATGCCTGGGAATGTTGCCTACATAATTTGATGTAATTTGAACCAAAACTATTGTTCAAAATAATTATGATCTCAAAAGTTGTATTGTACCTTTACATGGGAGAGTTATTTTGCCTTGTCAGGGATTAGCATAAAAGCATTTTATCTGATTAATATGAAACCACTATAGATAATGCTGTTGAGTCAGCTGTTATTATTGACTTCATAAAACTTTCAAATAACATGTTCCAATATAAATACAGAGCAAAAATACTAAAAGGAGGTATTTTTGGTGATGATGTTAATAGTCCTTTGTAGGGCAGATATATATTTTTTTGTTTATTGTAAAATATATGGTTTCTATTACTTTGACCAAATCTCCTTTAAATAGGTGCTTTGCCTCCATGTGGTTTATGTTCATTTTCACCCTGTATATTAGTATGAAAGGCATGCAATATATTTGTTATCAAGGTACACAAATAGAACAGGGTGGAAAAAAAAGGTTTAGTATTATATTTGGCAACCTTTTAATTTTATTTTGCTTTATATGTCAATTTCTTGTATACAAACATTGTGTCAATACGTGATAAGTATGTAGTTTGCTTCTTGATAATAAATGAGTCTACCTATAATCTGATAGCAATATGCAACAAATGTGCCACTTAATAAAATGCCACCTCACATTGGTTGGTCACTATCAATCATACAATTATAAGGAGAATGCTATGGTATCAAGTTTATAGTGAATATACATTTATTCTATTTTGAGATCCATATTAACGAACTAAACTAATATGATAAAGATTTTTGTATGTTTGTTTGATACGCTAACACACTAAAACAGCTGAATGGATTTGGATGAAATTTGGCAAATGGGTAGTCCATGACCTGATTTAGGACATATGATACTTTTATCCTGATATTCCCACAAGATCGAGACTTGTACAGGTGAAATCGCGGGTGCAGCTAGTTATTCATACTCTTAAAAGGTAGAAACATTGAAAATTGTGCCCAAATATTACTTGGTATAAGATTGATCTGCTTTAGTTTGTAACCATAGCTTCTAACTTATTATTTTGCAGAGCTATAATTAAATTATTATTGAACTGAATTTTTATCATGAGGCAAATAGGGAAAGCTAGACTTTTCCAATTGAAATGACATAAAATGCTGTAGTTCCTCTGCTCATAAACAGACTTATGGAATTACTTCAAACAAGTGACAAGTGTTACGGAGTCTGTTTTGACTCTATAATACTTGTCACAGTAGTTCACCCTAGCTCTTCTGGTTAGTTGATGCATATTTACTAAATTATAAAAAAAAAACACAAGTATCATGAATTCCCCAAGATCATAGCAGTTATAGATTAAATTACTAAAGGAAAAGTATAGAGCATATTATACAGAATGATTATTTCTTTATGTTAAAGGATTTGCGTAAATTATCCAGCATTGTAGTGTTATTTTTTATTTACTTAATCTGTCAAATTCTGTGACCAGCTGTAGCTTTGATTAAACAACACATGGTTCCGGTCAATCAATTAATTCAGTCTATTCTGTACCACGACATGG
This sequence comes from Lithophane semibrunnea, assembly GCA_947363905.1. Classification (NCBI taxonomy): domain Eukaryota; kingdom Metazoa; phylum Arthropoda; class Insecta; order Lepidoptera; family Noctuidae; genus Lithophane; species Lithophane semibrunnea. The sequence continues at coordinate 12,001,843 of OX376194.1, read as the reverse complement.
AAACACCTCAGAGATTTGTTTTTTTATTGATGTTATTTTCGGTTACTTTTAGTTTCAAGTGTTTTGATTAACTTAGTGCTAAACTTGGTTTGTGAAACCATGTGACACTCTTTTTTACAGTTTTTCAAGAAAACTTTGTACAAGTGTTAACAGCTGTAAAGTTACAATGTAAATTGAAGGCAAACCGTAAATAGTTGATGAGAAAGTGTTGTATAAACTACATAACATGCTGATATAATTCTGTAGTGTGGCTTGTGTTTTTTGTTCGTGCATGTAGTACTAATTACGACAAGTGTAAAGTGTGAAATAATAATTATCTTTTGAAATATTGATCTATTACTTTAGTAAAACAAAGGAACTACTAAAGTGACCAAAACTAATTTCAAACGAAAAATACCATAGTAGCGTTCGTACAGAAATCCCAACGGACAGAATCTAAATCGATACTTTCGACACGGCATGGTCTTTTATAAAATAACAACAATTATTTAGGTTATTTCTTACCTTAGCGGCAGGTTTGTTGCAAGCCCTCACATCAACCAGAGTACTCTTGCCAGGACTCTTCTCAACAATGTTTATAATTTCTAAACAGTTGGTTTCTCTTATCGACTCATCTTTTACTGGAGGCATATCCTTTGCACAATTTAACAGCACAGTTTTTAATTAACTTTATAATGTTACAAATACGTTTCCGTAACCGTAAATTTAAAACAAAATACGATAGATAATGCCCTACTCTCTTTTTCAAGTGAAAATCGAAGACAAGCGACCGAATGAAAATGGAATGAATGACATAAACACGAATGAAATGAAGAAGTGGTGTAGTGTTACCATTAATTATCCATACGATTGACATGAGACGACAAGACCTTTTTTTTAAATATTTTTTTATTCATGACGATAGATACAAGTCTTTCAGTCGTATACATAGAAGACGACAAGACCATTACGATTGGGTTGCCAATATTCACACTGTGATTGTTGACTAAGTGTCGAATAGATCCTGGATGAGATGAATGGTCGATCGAAGAAATCATGAAAACAAATACTCTCAACTTGAATCGTCGATACAGTAAATCAGTGTATAGTGGCGCCGCCAGAGCTATACTGCGTAACTGCGGTGCCGCAAGATCCACCCGCCTACCTTTTACAGAATTTCACAAGCAAAAATACTCATTAATTTAGTATGGCAATACAAATTGAGGCCGAATGAATGAACTGAATGTAATAAATTGAATTGGAACTATTGGAGAAATTACAAATTTAGCCCACTTTGGTTAGATTGGGTTGGGATTGGATTCACAACAGACTACTAGATACTGCGATTGGACTACTAGAGCCTGGCCAACGAAAGCTGAACCTGAAAAAAGGCGCGAAATTTAAAAAAACAAGACTGTTTATCCCTGTACATACATAGTGCGATAATACATACCTAAACTCAACTTTTAGAGATCTAGAACTAGTTCTATGCAGTTGTGCACATCAGCTCATAATGTCCCCAATTGTGGTAATTCCTGCTGTGCGATGAAGAGGCACCTTGCTTGAGCTTTGAGTTCTGGCCTTCTGGGTCATCTGGGTAGGTCCCTCAATGAAGGTGAGATGAAAGATTACGGGATAAATAAGGAACTAATATTCTGGGATGGGGATAAGGACTATTATTACGGAATGAGAGTATACTGATTCTTGATAAGAAGCCGAATGGTTGGAAATGTACTACTAATGGGTATGGGTACAGTGTGATTCAAACTTAATGGCGGGTCGGAAGTTAGCCACTCGCTGCGCAACCGCTTATACATGAAATTGTTACTGCGCGGTGACTCGCCTCATGTTCCGAGCCGCCGTTCGAATCTAACTGTACCTACATAGCATTAAGAAAATATATAAATACCTAAAAATACTTTATTCTATTAAGTACATAGCTAGTCTGTAGGTATCTACTCGAACAACGTTGGGGACAAAGCTTTGTTTACTTGAATTGACTTTCAAAATTACAAACTTTTGTAGTGTTCATGCTGATAACCCTATCCTTATTAAGTAAGTAAGAAGTGCAGCTGTCAGGTTATTTCCCTAATCTTTCCTTTTTTATTTCCCCTAAACTAGCGTAGTAGCGACCACTATATTCTCATCAGTCTCAAACTGTCAAGCGGTGATGAGGCTGACGTTTATTCTTCGTAATCGTGTGTCTATTCTTTCTCTCTTTTTCATACTTCTATTTCAAGAATCAAGTCATCAGTTGATGAGACGTTTCTCTGGCTGAAAAATAATATGAGATATATTCAGGCACCAATATTCTCATACTGACTTTGTGTCTAGGATCGCGGATAAATACTGTGAATAGGATAGGCGATGGTAATACTATTTTTTTATTTATAAGTAATTATTATAAACAAACTGACCTGACAGACGTCTTGCACAAAATTCATATATAAAAGCACCAATTTGCCCGGCAAATTTTTTAAATAATCCGCCGTTCTCAAGAAGTCATTGATTAAATTTAAAGGTAAGGATTCTTTCAATAATCAAATGTGGATGTGTGGGGTTTAGATTTGTGACTAGGTGACCCGACAGACGGTCTTGTCCAAGTATCAATTTCATACAAAACTCCCATAGAAAATGCACTTTCAGTTTTCCCAAATTTTCCAATTTACTTTACGGCTAGGTACTTTTCTTTGTCTTTTCGTAAGAATAAGAACCTTTCGGAATATTACAAACATTTGCCAAATTGGTCCAGCCTGAATGGCTGGAATCTCGATATGTTCTATTCTGTGATAAGTTTTATGTTGACTGGCTGGATCGTTTCACTAAGAAAAGATGAAATAATTGGGAGCGAACTATTTGGCCCCACGATTGGTGTGGAAAACGCAATTTTTTGCTTGTTAAACAGTAATTACCTACGTGCATATAAAATTATCTTATGAACATTACCGAAACAGATGTTTTCATTAACTTAGTAGTTAGAAATCTTTAAAAAATACCCACAATTGTTTGTTTTGTTTTGTTAAGTCAACAAAAATACTTCTGATAAATCGTTCGATTATGTACCTAGTGCCAAAAGTATTCAACAACATTGGGTGCATACTACGCGTAACTTCAGCAAAAAAATTGGTGCCGATCTCAGTGTCAGTGTTTTGCACACGAATGAATGTCGTTCATGTGCTCAGTAAACCGGTCGTCGCACACATAATAAAGGCAGGGCGATAACCCAGCGATTCAGTTTGAGTACAGCGCGAGCCCTGCGAGACAGTGTGGTTTGATAAGACGGAAAAATTACTCGTGTATTTAGTAATTTCTTTATTAAAAACATGCCGAAAATTTACAACTTTGGTGCTGGCCCGGCCAAAATGCCAGAAGAAGTAAGTCATTTAGACAATGATTTTTAAGTTTTAATTTTATTTAAGTAATCTGAATGCCTAATTAGCATCGGTACGCTTGGGTATTTTACAATATTTAACGTTTGATTCGTCAGGTATACGATATCATAAGGAATGAACTAACAAACTTCGACAACTCTGGTATAAGTTTACTTGAGACGAGTCACCGAACTAAAGGATACATGCAGTTTAATACAGAAGTACAAAATGTTGTGAGAAGATTACTGTGAGTATTTAATATCTAATGATACAAATTTACGTTTGCATTCTTAGTACCTATGTGTAACTAATGTTAAATCATAGTTCAAGCATATCTTTGAAAACCGCGCGTAACGCTCTCATTTCTCATAAAAAAGTTTTGAAAAATGAATTACTGTAACCGATAGAACATCATCATTCTGATACGCAATTACGCACCAATCTTATTGGGTGGAGCACTGTACCTACCTGTGCTGTGCCCTTAATTTTGCACCGCATGGCACCTCAAAGACCTCAATGGTACAGTCATGTCCTTGGTGTCTTTCATGTACTTGTGAATGAATGATTTGTTTGACTTTGAATCGAGCTTTAAATGAATGAACTGAAAGAATTGTCTGTGCAATTTTGGAATTTTCTAATTTTGACATTGATATTTGACAATGACACCAGACACTATTTTGAAAAATTGAAAGTAAACAACACGACGCAGTTTCAATCCATAAATATTCTTATTTTACGACATAAACCTAATTTCCTGTAGAGCAAGAGAGCAACTTTCTGACTTTCAAATTCAGGATCAATACAATGTTATTTTCAGAAATGTGCCAGCTAACTACAAAATTATCTTTATGGCTGGTGGTGGAACGGGAGAATTTGCTGCAGTTCCTCTTAATTTGATCTCCAGAACCGGAACAGCGGACTATGTTGTAACTGGTAAATATTTATTTTGTAACAATATTAATTAGACAATGAACAATTTTTTTGTAAACTACTGCGGTAAAGCCGGCGCCAGACATACACAACAATATTTGAAGACTTGTTTGAACACATGTGAGACGTGGGTGTTCGAGTATTTGATCAAAACTCACACACACTGCACACCTACCATGGAGGTTTAATAAAGCGTCCCATCTGTCCAAGAAGGCGAATAAAGAAAAAAAAAATTAGAATGTCGAAGAGTCAAGAAAAACGAATTCAACAATCTTTTTCTAAGCATCGTTTTCTTGATTTGGCGGGTTATCAGTGACTTATCTGTTTACACAGATGATGATCATTATCATTCCAATATAAACACAAACGTCCCATTAATGAAAACCTGTTGTTGATTATCAAACTAGGATTTAAGCAAGCCCGTATGGGTAGTTACTATATATTTACTTCTTATAGGTGACTGGTCAGCAAAGGCAGCAAAAGAAGCTAAAAAATATGGCAAGGTGAACTTGGTCCTGCCTCCCGTTGATCGCTATGTTGACATCCCTGATCAATCCAAGTGGAATCTTGATCCTAACGCATCATATGTACACATTTGTACCAATGAAACTATTCACGGTAACTATCAGTTGATAACATGCTTCTATTATATCTTTATTAACATTTATCTCTTTTTATTATCTTGCTATGCCTTTATTATTTATCTTTTGATATGTCTACGTAAATAGTTTATTTTATTTATTTGTTTAATTAAGTAATTGGGAGTAGGTAACCATAATGCTTCATCAGTAAATGGCATATCAAATGCAAAATTATAATTACTGATAAGAGGCATAGTAATAACAAAATATTATTGGCATCAAAAAATTAAAATTTATTCTTCAACAGTACTGCTATTTTTATAATATCATGGTTTTATATTGTTTGCCCTTTTTTTTGATGCACTATGGATATTTCCCCCCTTTTTTATATACTTGTACATTTATTATTATTATTTTAGTGTTAGATTTATTAAATTATTCATGCAATATATAAAAATTTATTCATGTTAAAAAAAAAGGTGCAAATACATACAATGATTTATTTTAGTACTATTTGGCCTTTAGAAGGCAATGGTGCCGATTCTCTTGTCACAAATTCTCTAAACTAAACTAAAAATCACTAAAATTTAGTTTGTTCCTGTCAAACGACGATTTCCCATTCTGAAAATAGACTAAAGTAACACAACTTAACTATAATTTAGTTTGACAGCACTAAGATGGCACTGAGTTTTAATTTAGTGAAAATGCTATTGTAAATTTGTTTTAACCAAAATTTTTGTTCTATGTCTAAAATCCTCTAACTAACTCTGACTATTTTTAATCACGATTAAAAATGTGTGGAATAAAATTAGATGTCATGAACTAAAATTCAAACCAACACCTCGAATTCAGTTGCAAAACGGTACTATATTTTTTTTTGATTTTCTTTTGCTTATATCTCGAAAATGGTGTGCCCTATCGCAAAAATAATGAAAATTTTGACCCCCATTGCAACCCGCAAACCCGCAATACTCAACATGTTGGTAATTTTTTTTTTGTTTTCTTCCAAAAAGTGAAAAATTCCATGTAAAAATACGTCGAGACGGCCACATTGCGCGCCTCTCCGGCTCAAAAAAAAAATCACGTGGTAGGCAAACAAGTACGTACCAAGTGGAGTCGCGGTTGTCAAATTCGATTTTAGTTGTGTCAAAATAATTTTTAAATTTAGAGATTTTTTTTGGCAGACTAGCTCTAAGATTCTCATAGTAAAAAGTAAGGAATTTTAGTGATAGTTTAGTTAGTTTAGTTCGGTGTACAAGAGAATCGGCACCAGTATCAATTAAAATTTCTATTGTGCCTCACTAGTGACAGTTGAACTCATATCCATTATTCCTGTATCCTTGTGAAAATGGTGTACATTTTGCACTGAAATGACCCTAATTGTGTATTGCAAACAGTGAGCATAAGTTCTTTATTAACTTCAATGAGATAATTTATCTTAATTAGAACAAGGCAGAATAATTCAATAAGTATAAATTGTTTTAATTAATTATATAGTAATTGTGTTTTTTGTTTCAGGGGTGGAGTTTGATTTTATTCCTGACACAAAAGGAGTACCTCTAGTTGCTGACATGTCCTCAAATATTATGTCTAAGAAAGTTGATGTTTCTAAGGTAAGGAATTTTTACTTAGAATTTTATGTTTGTACTGCAATTTCAATACCAATCAAATACTCAGAAATACACAATGGGTCAGTGGCATATCTACCTACTGTATAGTGTGAACTTACTTAAAACTATGAAAAAAAAAATGTTATTGGCTTAAACCAAATACTTAATAATTAAAAATATTGGATATGAGTTGCCGAGAATCGAACTGAATGGCGTGCAATTGGAGAGGCCTATGTCCAGCAGTGGACTGCTATAGGCTGATGATGATGAAAAATATTCCATTTCTTATGAGTAAACTTTGTATAGTAAAGTAAGTTTTTCTGAATGACTCTGCAATTACTATTATAAAACAAACCAGTTCAAACTGATAGCTATTAATACTAATTGTGACAGATAACCAGTGGTCTCATTAAAAACATTATGAAATCTTTGTTATCAATTTCTTGGCTTGATGAAATATTTGTTGCTACTGCACGTAGGGTTGCCATCGTCCGGATATGTCTGGCTTTTTAGCCCCCTTGCCGGAAATGGTCCAGACTTTTTACCCGACTGCCGAGGGTTATCTTTTTTACTTGAGAAGTTTTTTTGAAAATATAGAGAATTCAATGAGTAGGTACTTACCAGAAATAGAAAGATTTAAATGATTTAAAAGTAAAAAGTACTGCCCTTTGTCAGGACTTCAATTTTCGAAATGGTAGCCCTAGCTTTTGAGGCATGCGTAGTATGGCCTTTGAGCAAGACACGAAGACACGATAGCGCATATGACGCGGGCACACTAAGTGCATGCGTCTCGTGCAAGTATTAGTTTTGCGTTTACGTGTGTATAAGTACCTACTACACACGTGCATAGGATTCCAACTAATTGGACGGATCGCGTTTGTATGTTCCGCCTTCAATTGTACTTGGCGCCAAATTACATAGCAACAAGAGAACCTCTAGTCGATAGGAGCATAACACAACATCAAGCCTTTATTTTTCGAAGGTGTAGGCAGAGGTGACTGTGTAATTACAGTTGCCAGTACAAGAATATTTTGTTAGTTATGCTGTCAGTCCCATGTAATAGAGTAGGGCGACCCTGTTGTCAATAGCTGGCCACAAATCTGGAATACTCTGATACTAAGAACTTCCACATAACAAAAACCCAATAACACTGCCAAAGTATAATAAAGTAACAGTATTACGGCTTGTCAGTTACCTTGAAATAATTACCTACGGCCGCTCGGTAGAAAAACCTGTTGCAATGGTATAGGTACACTAAGACTTCGAAGCGCGTCGTTTCGGCCGTTTCTATGAAGCCTTACCCCAAGTAATAAGCAGATATTGAGAAGTCGCGCTTGCGAATAAAGGTTGGCAGATAAGGAGTGGGTATTTTATGACAAAAGATATATTCCACATGTATGTTTTGGGAATGAATTTGAGGCTTGCTTCCGACTTAATTTTTTATCAATCGAACGATAGTTATGTGCCTAAGAAATGATAAGATAGTAAACTGATGTCCGATAAGGAGCACTAGTGCTGTACGATTATTATATCTTGACCTTATTTGGGGCTTGGGGGTCACAGACGCACCCTATGTAATGGTGAGAGCGAATGTTGCGTAGAGTCATCAAATTGCCGCTTCAAGGACTGTTAAAACAGATGAATCCCGCGCGGGGTGCGGGTTGCGACTGCGCACGTCTATTGTTTTAATGATAGGGAAGTCACGCGACTATTCGCTCTAGTTTGAACACCTCCATATTAAGTTAATTGACACAATTAACACGAGCGAATTTCGTCCTGCATTGCGCGGGATTCTCAGTTTTCATCAAAATGTTCACTCTGTCCATGTGGACGTATTAATCATTTTGGGCCTGTAAGCAGAGACTGGTACCTTGAACTATTTCCTTTTTTTTCCAGTTCGGAGTAATTTACGCCGGTGCACAGAAGAATATTGGTACGTCTGGGGTAGCTTTAGTCATCGTAAGAGAAGATCTGCTGAATCAGGCGCTGCCAATATGCCCTTCGCTATTCGACTGGACGGCAAATGCCAAGGCAGATTCTATTCTCAATACTCCACCTATGTTTGCGTAAGTATATTTTGTATTATAGGATTAAAGGTGTATTTACAGGTACACGAGACATTTCAGCTTTGTCTGAACAGCGCGTGCGCATCTACTATGCCTATCTTGTCCATTGGCAGCAATGTCCACTAACAATCAGCTATCTAATTGTGTAACTGGTTTTCGTAACCGATTAAGACTAATTTGTTTCATTTTGGCAGTTCAACAACATTCATTGCGTTCAACTTATGAAGCAATCGGATTGGACGTTTGTTACAAACCGAATCCGATCCTGATTGATTGTGTATTACGCAATTAGGGTGCAGGTAGACTGGGTACTTGATTGCTAATAAGAACTTAGTACTTAACTTATACAATTTTTAATTAAAAAAAACAAATTTGGTATAGTTTATCTACGTGAATAAGTACAAATAACAAAGAATCTACTTATAACTATCATGTTTTTCTAATAATATCTTACACGTTGTTTATCAATTTCCTCAGCAACCAGTTTTATCATAAAAATAAGTACCAGAACTATATGTTATTGTATTGTAGGTACACCTGAAAATATTATAAAGATTATAATGTACTTTTTTTCTGATAACGATAAGTTAGCGGAAAGATATTTTATATATATAATTCGTCGCCAGATTTTGCCCAAAAATAGATAATATCACCATAATGGGTTTATATTATGCTTTTAGTGAGTTAGATAACAGCAGATGGCGAGTATTGCGACCAACAAACCTAGCATGTGACCGATGAACTATAAATTATATTAATATGTTTAAAAAAAAATTGCATTGGGGTAGGTCATGTTATTAAGCAATATAAAGTTGATACGAGGCATGCCTTTTAAGTTCTGTCGTTTCCATATTTCCCGGCAATTTTGAATTTGGAACTGTTCTATATTCGAATGTGTTTAAATTTGGAATCTCAAAACAGTTGAAAGTATTAGGATTAATGCTATTGTTTAGTCACAGCTTCGATTGGAATCTGTCAGGTTACGTACGATAATGAATCTTTCTAAGGAAAATATTCGTGCAATAATTTTCTACAACTTCAGAAGAGGCCTGACACGGCTTCAGTGTTTTGAAGAGCTAACATCTGTGTTCAGTGATGAAGCCCCATGTCTGCGGACTGTCGAACGCTGGTATTTAGAATTCCAGCGTGGACATACTAGTGTTAGTGACAAATCTCGCGAAGGACGCCCAAAATCCGTCTTCATTGAAGATAACATCATTGCTGTGAGACAACTAATTCTCGAACATCGTCATGTCACGTATCGAGAGATAGAGGCTCTATTAGGCATCTCAGGGACAACCATTCAGAAGATCTTGCATGTAGCGCTTGGTGTGAGAAAGCTGGTTTGCCGTTGGATACCGCATCTGCTTTCTGACGATCACAATGCGGCCCGCGTCAGATGGTGTAAGAAAACTCTGCAAAGGTTCAACCGAGGACAGTCAAATCACGTCTACGATACCATCAGTGGTGACGAATCTTTGATCTATGCCTACGATCCTGATTCCAAACAACAATCTACAATCTGGGTCTTTCAAGACGAGCCAAAGCCGACTAAAGTTATTCGTTCTCGAAGCACTTCAAAGAAGATGGTGGCCACGTTTGTTGGAAAAACCGGCCATGTTGCGACTATTGCACTTGAAGATCGTAGAACGGTTAACGCAGAGTGGTATACCACAGTTTGTTTACCACAAGTCATCGCCGAACTTCGAAATTCTAACTCAAAGCGACGCATCATCCTGCACCACGACAACGCAAGCTCACACAGCGCTCGTTAAACGATTGGGTATTTGAAGCAGGAAAAAGTTGAAATTGTTGAACATCCTCCATACAGTCCTGACCTAAGCCCTTACGATTTCTTTACATTTCCTAAATTTAAGAAAAGTCTTCGTGGTCAAAGGTTCCAGTCCGGTGAAGAAGCAGTCGACGCTTTCAAGTCAGCCATTTATAACACCACCACTTTAGAGTGGAATAAATGTTATAATAACTGGTTTCAGCGAATGGAAAAGTGTATTAATGGTGAATACTTTGAAAATCAATAAAAAGTACTATAACGTTCTAGTTGTGTTTTTTTCTTCAAACGACAAAACTTAAAAGGCATGCCTCGTATGAGGAGGTAAATGAATGGAAAATACGATAAAATGCTATACAAAGTGCTTTGTAAAGCAGTTCTATAATGAACTAATAATACTGATTATCCACTTAATTGACTATTCACGTGACCAGAGGGCTGGCCTATTTTTCGGTCAAAGAATCAGCATTGCCATACAATGCTGCAAGCCTTTTGGGCACTTTTCCTGCTGACAGCGATGCGGATGAATTTTTTGATGCACTATAATGATTATTTCCCCCCTTCCCCCCCTCCCCCTTTTATATATTGTAGGTACTAAAAGATTGTTTGTTTTATTTACATTATATTGTATTTATAGTTCATAAACAGGAATAACTTAAAAAAAAAAAAACTTTATTCCAGTATCTACGTCATGGGAAGAGTTCTAGAATGGGTGGAGAGAAACGGAGGCGTGGAAGGAATGGCCCAATTAGCTTCAAAGAAGGCCTCACTCATATATGAAACAGTTGAAAAATCCAACGGATTCTACTCCATTCCCGTAGCCAAGAATGCGAGGAGTAAAATGAATGTGCCATTCAGAATTGGGTCACCACCCAATGATGATTTGGAGAAGGAGTTCCTGAAGGGCGCTGAGGCTTTGGGACTTATTCAGCTGAAAGGACACAGGTAAATAGAGATTATCATGCTTGTTATGTTCTTGTAATCAATGTTACGAGTGCTAGTTTCCGCGAAAATCATACTTTTTGTTGGACATAACCGCCGGCTAAATAACCAAACATATTTTGTGGGGGTGGTAATTAGGGGGCCTACCACCACCCCTTACAGCAGTATTATTTAAATGTTACTTCAGTGTAGGAAAGAGATGAAGCTCTACAGGACGTATAGCTCCATCTCTTTCCCCCACGAAGTAAGATTAAAATAAGTAAGCGATGGTGGTAGGCCCCTTGGACACGCACACTTTTAGACAATCAAAAAGATTATTTTATGGGATGCTCGACTGCACCTCCCAGATACTGGCACCATCTTTCCGACGGCTGCCTTACGGTGTCAGCATAACGAGCTGCGCCCCGTGGATTCGCCCGCATAAATCTTGATCCCGTGGGTATTGGGTTTAGGCTTGATATCGGGATAAAAAATATCCTATGTCCTAATCTAGGTCATGGTCTACCCATGTGCCAAATTTCATCCAAATCTGTAATAAGCGTAAAAAACAAATAAAGAAACTCACTTTCGCATTTATAATATTAATTAGGATTAACTGAAATATAATGAAAAGGGGGCCTACCACCACCGCTTACAGCACATACTTCGCGGGGGACAGAGATGGAGCTATACGTCCTGTAGAGCTTCATCTCTATCCTACACTGAAGTAATATTAAAATAATACTGCTGTAAGCGATGGTGGTAGGCCCCAAGATCTGCTTGAGCTATCTCAAGCAAATCGGATGCAGATTACAAAACATGTCGGTCAGACTCATAACCCTCCTTTTTGCTTCGCCGTAGTCGGGTAAAAATAGGCTATCGTGGCGTAATTTGGAAGAACCCGATAGTAACAGTTCAGTTAATTTTCGTCATCATTTCAACCAGTAGACATGTTTTGCTACCAATAATCGCCACAGCGACTGATGGTCCAGGCTCCACTAGATCGTCAGTTCACCTTGTTGAATAATACAAACTAACTTGTTTTTTAATTTCCAGGAATGTCGGCGGTATCCGGGCGTCAATCTACAACGCCGTTTCGGTGGAAGAAGTGGACACTCTATCGAAATACATGAAAGAGTTCCAGAAGAAAAATGCCAAGTAATTTTAGTTTATTTCATATTTTATACATTAAGTATTCTAATACTAAGTATACTTTTGTTCTACGGCGAATATCGCGTATTGGCTGTGCTGAAATTCTTTATGAAGAATAAATTATAGTTTTTTAAGTGATATATTCTTTTTCTTTTTTAGTCCCATTAGCAAATAATTAGTAGGATTTCCATAAATACTTTTTAATATCAAATAATCTCATTCTAGAGAAATATCATAGAATTCGAACGGTGAGATAAATATCAAAATCGGTTTAATAGTTTGCGAGCTTACTTCAAACCACATAAACAAGACTTACTCCTTTTAAAAACAATAATTACTATGCGTCATACAATGTGATAAAAAGACACAAGTAGCGTCTTTGGCCAGTCCACAAACAAATCATCGATCATGTGATTCTTGTGTCATAATTTGGACTCTAAAGATTACAATACAATAAACTAGTTTATTTCGATAGTTGACACCGATGACATTAATTGAAAGCAGTCTCGGGTCGAAATACGTAATCAGTGGTTTTATTGACACAATTGATTGTTGTTAGGTAAAGTTTTTGTTGAATGTTATTTATATTTCGGCGAGACTTTTCGATGGATAGATTTGACCCGGAGACGTGTAGTGTAGCTAGTTAGTAACTGGCTCGATCTTCGTTATCATATAACCTTGGAAAGTTTTTTTTTATCAAAAAGGGGTCTGTATTTTTATCAGAATGATTATGAAACGGGTTTATTGCATTTAGGTATAGTTTTTAGGATTACAGGAGGGTAGTTTGTAAATAAAATAAAATTCTTAATAAATATACGTATTAAAATTTATTTCATTAAAATTTTTGTAAAAAAATATCTTTATTATGTAATCACTAATGTGGTAATAGATTGTGATGGAATATTGACCACCCGACGGAGATTCTTTGAGTATTTCAATATAACATTTCTTTAGGTACGTACATAATGGATACATATAATCTAGAACTAGTCTAAACCTCTCTTATATATTTTGTTACGGTCGATCCTAGTACGGTCCCAATATTCAGTGTTAGGAAGATTATGTATTTACTATAAATTATATCGGCTTAAAAATACTTTAATACAAAACGTATATATAATACATGTCCCATATATTCACGTGATAATTATAAAAATATCATTCTATACATTTCACGGTCACTTTAACACTCACTCTCATTCATACACAGAATTATAATAATACAGTCCAGTTTATAATACAAACATAAACCGTTAATTTATAATTACCTAGCCATCCCTAATGTTAGTAATAATCAATCGTTACGCTAATTACTGTTCTACAGATGTAATTATTACTAACATTACAAGAACAGTGTTCTAAAAAAATATACAAAATATTTTATAACATTATATTTACACGATTATAAATCGGAATGTTGTTGGAATGTAATTTTTACAATATTCGTTGAAAAATTGTGAGTACTCCCTGCTTCGGATATGGCAGTGTTCGCCTTAAAGTACTTGAGCATTTTGTTCGTTGATGATTAATTAAAAACATCAACACATTCACTGTTTTCAAAATATTGTAACGCCTTAATAAACTTTGTCTTTAGTGACGATTTTTTTGTTAAATAAAGTATATTTGGTGGGGGCTGTAATTTAAACAGTGAGTGTGTTAATATAATACACATAACGTTACAACTATTATTCTTAATAAAGCTAATAGAATACGACATTCTACAATAACATACTGAACCCTCGGCTTGTAGTCGCGAGCGCTACATATTTTCCACGCCGTATATTTAGTATGCAATAATATGAACTATTACTGCCGGGTACACCGAGAATTGAAACTAGTACGAAGTATTATGTAAGATTGACCAGAATACGACAAAACGCAGTCCCTTGTTACACTTACTGACCTTCACTGTCGCTGTCACTCTTATCTGTAACGAAAATATACTTATTAGTATTTCATCATTGTTATTTACAGAACATGTGCGCCAGTGACCTATAATGATGTTCGTGCTAGTGGAATTTTTGTTTGTGCGCAAGACAAACATTTACTTAATATGATAATGTTCATTTCTCTGTTTATTTACATCAGGCATTGGTTTGATGGTTGTACCGCGTTGTGTTTAGAACAAAGGGAATGACGTTTATTTTGCAGGCGTTTATTGTGAGTATTGTCTATTATAAATGGCACATTCATTACACCTTTATCATTAAGGCTGTTGGCCTTTGTTACCACGTTTATTATTAAAAAGAAGATGCTGCCCGACGCTTCGTCCGCGTGGACACTAATTAATTTTCTAAAATAAAAGTAGCCTCAGTTAGTCCTTTTATAATCATGCTATCTCCCGTCAAAATAGGTCCAGCCGTTTAGATTAGCCGGAACAAACAGACAGACAATAAATAATTTAAAAAAATTGCTTATATTGCTGAGTACCGTATATACTTTCATACGCTTTTAGTAAAAAGCTGTTGTTTTGACATTACAAACAGACACTTTTACAGACAATTTTATTTATTTGTATGTATAGATAAAGGTCTCATTGTTATTACATATAGAAAATTTGAAAGACAACTATTATAAGTTCTAATATAAGTTTTAATAACAAATAGAACGGCGGTGGCGGGAGACATAAGGCTAGAACAGTTTTCTCTATGGGAGAAATGTAAAATAGACACCAAAGACAATCATGTGTGAATTTGTGAAATACATAGTAAATATGATTTTCAGTGGGATAATAGGCGGTGCTCAAAAATAATGAATAAACTGCGTATTAAAATATATGTTATACTACGGTCTAAAGTAAATCAGCATAGCGTTAACGCAACTACCAAGCGAAACGTGCAAAAGCTGCATTCTCAATAACGAAAGTGCGCACTAACTAAGTGCTAACATACTGACCTTTCTTACCCGGGTATGCATGCCTCTTTAGTCTATCGTAAAGATCCTCCTTGGTCCCGTATATACTGGCGTTTGATCGCGCTAAGCTGTTCATCTTTCCATTCATGCCGTTGTGGAGGCTCTCTTTCATATACGTCTCGTTGTAGAAGTTGGGCATCTCCCAGCCGTCTTCTTCGTCGTCATAGTAGTGTGCGTACGTGGAATGATGCGATGGTGCTATAGATTCCGCGTACGGCGTGTGCGCTCCGTAGTAGAAGTTCACTTGGGAGCCGTTTTGGTCGATAGCTGGTGTTAATGTCTTCTTTGGTTCCTTCTTCTTTGTTGATCTGGTGAAGTTTAAATCGAAAATTAGGGAGTGATTAAAAATTTACTGAAGGTTTTTAAGGTAAAATTAAATTATGTAGTGAAACTTCACAGACGTCATGTTTATATTTCTAAACACGACAAAACAAACTTGCCAGCTTAGCATGATGTATTTGAAAGAATAAACCAGTATAATAAAAAAACACGAACCTCGCACAAATCATCCATACAAGCAGCACTAAGAATATAATAAAGATGACTCCTCCCGCTACTCCACTCGCTATGTACGCGAATTCGCTCTTCTCCCTGCAATGGCGGCCAGTGAACGAGCCAGTGCAGCGACACGAAGGTTCCCCTCTTGCGTCCTTCACGCACTCACCTCCGTTGTCACAGAAGTCCTGGCATACGTCTGGAGATAAATGGTAAAGGGGTTAAGGTACTGTTCAATGTAGAAAAAACAATGGAGCCATAAAATGTTCGATCCTATTTCCATTATTCGTATTTCATCTTTCACATCGAAAATGTCATCTCTTGTCCGTGATATGTTGTCGAATTCACCAAACTCTCTGTGTTTGAAATTAACAATGTCCTAATTTTCGCAGTCGTACCTATGTAGAAGTATTTCTACTATAAAACAAAAAATCTTCGTCAAAATGCAAGCCAGCAAGCAAGCGAGCAATCATGCAAGCAAACAAGCTTATAAGCATACAAGCGAGGATGCAATCATCACCATGCTCTACCGCATAGGAAATATTTCGAGAACTAATAAGCTTAGGCAAATAATATGCCAAAACTAAATATAAACTACCTAAGCTGAAATGACAAACGAAGTAATGCTATACTTTAATTTAATGAATATCGAAAACATGAATGAATTTTATGACATTCGAGGTCAAGAAATGCTAAGGGGAAGTATTAAGACCGCAAGAAGAAATGAACTAAGAAATGAACTAACTGAGAAAAGAATCGGCTTTTTGTAGGTACCTACGTGGTACGTGGGAGTTAAACTTTGCGAGATTATACCCAGGGGGGGATCCAGGATTTATTTCTGGGACGGGCACATAGGCCAGACAATTAAGAAGTGTCTCCCATATCTAGTATTGCACTATGCTGTTAATGAGATTCAATCTTTTTCAATGACATTTAAGAATAACTACAAAAGTAAAAGTAATTTTAGCACACCGCCTCCCGCCTAAACGGTTTAGGGGGCTCATGCCAGTGCCCCCCTGGATCCGCTCTAGGGTATACCTTTGTCCAAGTAAAGCTAGCTTGTGTTGAAAATCCTAATGTGTAGGGTCAAAAAGAATAACACACTTTTAAATAATGACATTTCGACACTTTCAATCACCAATTTTCAGGAAGCAAAAGTCAAGAGGCTAACAACATTCTTTCAAAATTGATTTCGAAATCAATTTCAGTATTCAAAAGTGAAGAGGCTCACAACATTCTTTCAGAATTGATTTCGAAATCAATTCCAGTATTCAGAGTTGTGAGAGAAAATTTGGGCAAATTCAGCTGAATACTTTCCACGATGAATACAAATTAGCTGTCGTACAAAAATTCAGTCCATTTTACAGGCATCAAGTTTTAAATGAGGTATTTCCAATAGAAGCTTAGATTTCAGGTCAAAGTTCTTTGAAGAATCTTGTAAAACCTTGATTTAAATATTGGTTTCCTTGAATAAAAATGTCTTGCTCACCTAAACAAACTTTTCCGGTGCCGTTGAAACCCGGCTTGCACTGGCATTTGAACTCGCTTGTCTCAGGTATCAAAAGGCAATAAGCATTGACATCGCAATGCATCTCCGGGCCACTCATCTCACATGGGTTTGTGCATTCTGATTCCGATGTCTGTAAAAGTAATATGATTATAAAAGGTTTTTCACATACGTATTCAAAGAGTATAAAATACATGAAAGAGTAAATCTAGCAGGAACTAATGATTAAAATATAATGTACAAGGAAAACTAAAATCAGAACGTCGAAAATCTTCTATTTCCGCAATCATTAATTATTTCACAAGGGCAAAAACCATAACAACCTTCTAGCAATTTTACTCCTAAGTTGAACAATTTGGCATGTGCTTTGATCTCGAATAAATATCTCAGAAGAGCGCTCTTATTTTTTATTGTCATCCCAAACGTTTCAGCGATGACAAAAAGCCACTCAACGTATATTTGGAACGTTATTAAGGATAAGTATGTTTTACTTACAGCACCAGGGCCTCTCGTACTTGTGTTGATTGGACAAGGGACACAGACTGTCTGTTGTGCCTCTGATTGATAGGTTCCTTTCCTGCATTGTACACATGTGTTCAAGGTGACGTTGAGATATGAGCCTGAAAATTACAAGAAAATGTCTTAACATTTATATCCTAGAAGAAGATTTCAATTACAATAAATATCTAGAATTTTCACCTCCAACATTCAACAATAGGAATCGGATTAGACCAGATTCCTCGAGTTCATAAGATCAGAATTCCGTTGTCAAAGTATTTAACTCTTAGAGGATTGTTTCAAAGTCAATTCGTAATTTTATAAACGTTTCTATGCGAAAGTTTTGGGACGAGAGTTATTTGTAACGGAAAGGTTACCAGGTCGGCAGACGGGAAGGGAGCATTGATCGGCGGACGATGCTCCGGACTGCGGGGTAGTGGTGCCGGGCGGGCATGGGGCACATGCTGCTCCTGATCCATTGGCGCGCCACGTTCCTCGAGGGCAAGGCTCACAGCCACCATCACTGCTTAGTTGTTCACCTAAAGATACAGAAAGCATTAGTTTGATTCTATAGAAAAATGGTAGGAACTCCTTAGCAAAACTGCATAGGTAATTGATAAAAATGTTCGGTAGTTAATCGTGCTTACCGGAAGGACAATCATCTCTGCATTCAGCAGCCGATACGGCTTCTGTAGCTCGAGTGGTTTGTCCTCTAGGACAGGCCATGCAAGAGAACGCTCCTTCACGGGGTTGGTATGAACCGTGACCGCAAGGACGGCAGAGATCAGCTTCAGCATCATAGTACTTTCCGGCAGCGCACCTCTCTAAAAATGAAATAAAGGTATTAGACCCTGAATAAATTCTATCTTATAAAATATGTAGAAGGCGGCCTCGTTGTTCTGATCGTAAGCCTGACTGCTCTAAGTACCGGATTCGATTGCCAAGTAAAGAAATAAAGAAAGAAAATAAAGTATTTGCGCCTATACTCCATTTGAAATAAGATTAGGTAGTCATTTGAATAAACTTTTTTTGAAGTCCGTTCAAACGATTTTGACTTCTATTGCGTTGGCAGCACGAAAAATGGCAGCTGCAGTAAACAGATGGTATTGTATCCACTTCTTTGCTTTGAATGCCATCCGTAGGCCTACGATATAGAAGTCAAAATCGGTTGAACGGACTGTAAAAAAGGTTTATTTAAATGTCTAATCTTATTTCAAATGGAGTATAATAGGCATAAACCAAAACCCAAACTTAAAGAACAAAAAGAAAAAACAAAGTTAAGAATTTCTCAGTAGCGCTAGGAGTCTGGATTTGTGCATTGTTAATGGCAATAGGATCACCCCCAATTATATGGGACATAAACATATCTGGAGAAAACGTCTCTGCGTCAGCCTTCATGAAATAAGTACAGCAGCTGGGATGTTACGTTATTAAAATAGAAGGTTCTAAGACTCCAGAAATTTTTACCTTTGCAGTCAGCAGCACTACGGGCTCCAGTAGATTGTGTGACACCAGATTGTCCGGCGATGGCAGGACAAGCAGTACATTGTACTTGACCCGCTTCGGATTGGTATGTGCCTTGGGGACAGGGTTTGCAGGTGTCACTAGCAGCATCCAGGAATGTACCGACAGCACAAGCCACTGTAAAAATAAAATTAGGGTGATTAACCAAATTTTTTTTCCCGCATTTTTTTATGGTGGTCAACATACAAAGTTCGTTATTACTATTTCTTTTAAAAGATCTAACAATTATCTAAGTTGACACTGAACTATTCGTACTCTGTTTTTCAGTATTTAACTTGTGTTATTATAATATAAAGTTGGTACATCTTGTTCGTTTTTTATCATTTTGCTGACTTGTTATGGTTTCAAAAACAAAAAAACGGCTTGCTTTACTTTACTAAGTAAGAATGTCTAGTTACCACAATCGGGAGCCATAACAACTTGTCCAGTAGGGCAGGCATAGTCCGAAACTAGATCCAAACTGGCCGGATCAGGTACAGTGTTAGGAAGAATGTTCCTCACGTCGAATTGTTCGTCTTCGAGAATCAGTTTCTCCAATAATCGTTGTACAGTGGAACGCTCATTGTTACCATTGTGGATGACTGGGTCGCTGTGAGTTTTAAGTATTCATTAGTGTTTATCTTATTAAGATTACATATGTTAGTAAAAAATATAATTATGTCAACAAGCAATTTGTAACTACAGTAGGTATTTAATTCGACTATAAATATGGCACATCTAGTTCTAGACTTCTAGTAAAAGTTTTTATTAGTAGGTAGAGCTACCTATATGTCAATCATAACTGTGTAAAGGGCAGTTCAGACCACAAGAATAAAAATATTTAGTCATGTGGTTCAGACTACGCTATAAAATAATATATAGCATAAAGCAAATATTGTTTACTTAGCACAATTATATTATGCCTCAGCATACATTTTATATGGACACGTTCACACAACGCTATGCTATAAAGTATTGAGCTTTATCGTAAAATTCTCCGGTCCCCGTTTTGTGATTTTTTTCTTTTTTTAAATTAATATTAAGCTGGAAACAAATTCTATATCATCGTCATCGCAACCACTGTGTGTATACTTTATGAGGGATCGCCGTCAAATAACTTGATATAGTAGTTAGTAGACCGGCTTGCGATATAGCGTATAGTTGAACGACAAACATACAAAAATTCACGCCTTGCCTGCTACGCTTTTTCGTTTAGGTTCTACACACACGCCGGAGGCGAGTGTAAACGTCATGCAACGTCAATCACGACCTACGCCACCACGATCTACGTCAATTGTATTATATAGTTATAGCATAATGACGCAATATGCTTTACTATAAAGCGAAATAGCATAGCGTAGTTTGGACTGCTCTTGACAGTTATCTAAAACTAGATGTATCATATTAATGCCCCGGTAGTGTAACTATTTTATTCAAGCTAATAAAACCGTTATTTTATGTTACAACAAGTGCTTAAGTGCTACTCCAAACCATGCAACCAACTTACTTGACAGACGGGAAAGAGATCTCAACGTTGTACGTATCGCCAGCCTGACGACCCTCCCTACTGCTTCGAGTCCTAAGTGCCACAAAAACACATGCAATTGTGATAGAAGAACATCATGCTTTATTTGTATGAAGCCTAAAAGTGCAGTTTTGGAATGGAAACGTCAAAATTTTGCTACGAAACCAAAGTGCTTCCTGTATTGTGTTATATAAACACATGCTTTTATGTGCACTACATAGATGAGAATTTTTACATTACAAGTTTTGCGTAATATTTGTGTAACTACGCCGTCACCTTTTATCGACTCCTACTTTGTAAAACCCGGGCCATTAGAGAAACGAATTGAAACTGGCGGCCAAACAAAGCAGCTTACATTGCCCTTTCACTCACACAGTATAATGTCTGAGTGAGAGAGACTGATTAGGTGACCATCCGTTACATATCAAGACAAGAGCCCAAGACAAGAAGTAATTTGTAGATCTTACTCAGTCGTTACGGGTCAGAAGCCCGAAAGTCTGAGAACCAGTCTTACTATAATATATCGTATTACCCAGTAACTGGGTTGTAGAGGTCAAATGGGCAGGCGCTCCATGTAAAATACTGGTATATATTCAGCTGAATCCGGTTAGACTGGTAGCCGATCCCAACATAGTTGGGAAAAGGCTACGCATACGATTACTATCGCTTTTATTCGTTTCTTCAATGGCATTGGTTATAATGGGTTTTTCTAAATAGTGATGGAGTTTAACTTACTCTTCGACGGGGATAATGGCGTCCAGTACGTAGGTATCTTCAGCAGGTACGGCGGGAGGGGTGGATACTTGTCTCGTCTGTCTGTTGTTCGCGCGGTGGTCGCACTTCACATTGATGTCCAGTTCCTTGCACTCGCGGGTTCCTGTGTTCAACATTCATATTAGAAGACTTTCTGCATGATGGGCAAGAGGTTGGGAAAAGCGTTGGGTTGATGAACATTCACGAATGACCCGGAGTTTCGAGTGCTACTGAGCTGTTCCACCTTGCAAAGGAGAAAAAGTTGAAGGCCAACCCTCAGTAATTTGGAGAGTCGCCAGAAGATTGGAAAAATAATATTGATGGTTCTAAGAGCAGATCACAGTTTGTTATCTGAGTACGTACCGTCAACAGCGTAAGAACAGAAGTTCCAGTCTCTATTAAGTTGGTTGATGGCGCTGCGAACCTTCTGACGAAGTACACCTTGACCGGCATCATTGCAAAGTACTGAACTTGGGAACAACATCGATACCTTGAAGACGCGCTGAGCTGGTGAGGCCGCTGTACAAAGAAGAAATATGTTAATAAACCATAATTAGAACAAATAGCAAAAGAAGAATGAATTTATGAATCTTCTTACGTGAGCAAGCAGGATAAACCAATGGTAGGGTGGGATCAGCAGTTGGTCGCCAGAATCCTTCAGCACCACATGTGTAGAATGGTGGCACAGGTTGCGAGAACCTAAGACCGTCACGACAGGCAATCTCGCACACCTTGAACTGACCACCGGCACCCCAGTCGCGGCAGGATTGGTAACCACCAAGCGGATCAGGTAGTGGTGGACAGAATTCAGCTGGAAAAAGAATTTATTATGAGTTATTATTATCCTTTAAAAATGAAAAAAAAAAACTCGATTGAAGAAATTTAGTAAACTTACCAAGAACAGTAACCTTGAAAGTGCAAGTAGCTGCGTTGCCAGCAGCGTCATACGCGATATAAGCAATATCATAAGCACCCCAAGCAAGGTTCTGTCCAGGTCTATGACCAGATTTCTCGACAACTTTAGCAACTCCAACGTTGTCACTGAACACGGGTACATCCCAGCTGACGACAGAAGATCCGTTCTTTGCAATCACCCAGAGATCGCCAGGGCAACGATCTACCCGCGGAGGTTCCTTGTCTACTTGCAATTGCTGGCATTTAGAACCGGAATAACCGTTAGGACACACTCTTTGGCCGCAATGAGATGGCACTATTCTCTCGACTCCTCCAACTAAGTCGTCATATCCTGCCCAAGTGAGACCCAAGCCGCTGTACAGGACAGGTTCAGTTCTGCAGTCACGAACTTGTTTTTGGATTTCATTTGAAAAATCAAGAGCACGGTTCCATATTTGTACTTTAGTCAGGTGACCCTGGAATCCAGCTTCCGTGTAAGCCTTTGGATTGTCAGATTGAGGCTTGCCGAGTGTAACCCAAACACTGAAAGCAAAAGACAAAGTTAATTCATTGTATTTAAATTGATTAAATTAAAACTTTCTTTAAAGTTTTCTTTCAAAAATCTTACTATTGTGGTAGTGTTCGTCCGCTGCCGTAACCTTCAATCTTGCTAGCGATCAAACCTTCAGTGATAAGTGTCAATTCACCGCCGTTGTTACCATCCCAGACTAAAGCAACATGGTGCCACTGTCCGTCATTTACCGTTGCGAATTCACCGAAACTGAGATAAACATCTTGAAGTTCCGGGAACAGAGAAACTTGCACGCCGTTTGAGTGGGCTTGAATTATTTGCTTTCTATTTAGAGCAATGTGCGAGTTACTGGAAATGTAAAATCAGTCAATAAATATACAGGAAGTGTAGATATGAGATCAATTTCTGCTGTGTGCCAGTATGTTACGTACCTAACGCTGTATGCAGTAAAGAACACTCCTCCTTCGTCTTGTTGCGTGTATTGGACCCACATCGCTATAGTCAGACTATCAGCCGATGCTGTATCGAATGGCACCACTTGAGCCGCACTTGAACGCATTGGGTCACTGAAGTAGAGGTCGTAATCTACACTGATTGCTGGAATAAAAATAATTTGATATTAATTAGTATATCGTAAAGTGATGTTGATATTGGTATCGTTAAATAAACGGTCTTTGCAAAATTCTTACTTTTTCTGCAATCGTCGCCGGTAAGATTGAATGGGCATTGGCAGTAGAAGCGGCCTGGTAAATCAATGCATGTTGCGGAAGGTGGGCAAGAATTCTCCTTGCAGTCGACAATGTCTTCATCACAGTTCTTTCCTTGGAAGCCTGGAGCGCAAATACAGTTGTAACCTTCGCCTTCATCTACACAAGTGGCTCCGTTCTGACAGAGACCAGCGTCACATGCGTCGAACTCGTATTGGCAACCAATTCCAGTGTAGTCCAGAGAACATGTGCAGTTGAGGCCAGAACCAAAGTCTTGGCATTTTCCACCGTGCATGCATGGGCTGCCGATACATCTCTCTGGAGCAGTTTCACATTGTTTTCCATCGGTACCACTTGGGCATCTGAAATATTACCAGAACAATTATTACAAAACTTATATTATTGTTTTTTTTTTCTAGTTAATGTTGTTTATGGCAAAATACTTACACGCAGAAGAAGTCTTGGAAGAGATCGATACATTTAGCATGATTTTGACAGGGCATGTTCATGCAGTTACCGATGTCCTTCTCGCAACGCTTGCCAGTCCATCCAGGTTGACAGGCGCACTTGTAGTCACCTATGTCATCTTTGCAAGATCCGCCGTTAAAGCATGGGTCCGAAGCACAGTCATCAATGTTAGTTTCACACGTCTCTCCCATAAAGCCTTCACGACAGACGCACTGGTATTTGTTATCTAGATCAATACACCGCTCTGTACCCACGGCGTTGCAAGGTTCGTTCAGACATTCATCAATCGCTGTCTCACATTGTAGTCCTATGTATCCTGGACGGCATTTGCAGATAAATCCGTCTATTTGATCAACGCACGATGCACCGTTCTGGCAGGGGTTAGAAGCGCAGTCATCGATGGTATGCTGACATGTCTTGCCTGTGTAACCAGCTTCGCAAATACAGTTGAAATCGTCAATGCCATCAATACATTGTCCTCCATTTTCACAAGGAGATTTAACACATTCGTTTATGTTGATGTCACAAGAAGGACCACTCCAGCCAGGATCGCAGATGCATTGATGAATAAAGAGTCTATCGACACATATTCCATGTTTGCAAGGTTCATTTGAGCAGAGGTCTATCTTCTCATGGCAACGTTTTCCTGTAAAGCCTGGTGGACATCCACAACTAAAGTCGTTAACTAAATCTGTACAAGGTGCGCCGAGGAGACAAGGCTTTTCGATACAGTCGTCAGTGTTGATCTCGCAAAGCTGTCCTTCCCATCCTGGCAAGCATTCGCATTTGTATCGGCCTTGTTGGAGTGCAATGCAACTTGCGCCATTCGTGCAAGGGTTTCCGTTCGCCGAGCAAGGATCAATCTGAAAAAGAAGAGGGCCATTAATAACATTTCTGGGTTATTGATTTTGCTGAGATGAGCTTTATATAAGAAAGAAGTTGACACATGTTACAAAACAATTTCAAATACGTACCGTGATGTCACAATCAATGCCCGTGTATCCTGATCTACATAGACAAGTGTAATTATCAAATCCTGGTTCATCTTTACACATGGCTCTTTCAGGGCAGGTGTCATTTCTACAATCAGATCTTTCTTCTTGACAGTTAATGCCTCCATAGCCTGTAGGGCAAGAGCAGCGGTATCCTTGTGGAAGATCAGTACAAGTACCGCCGTTGTAACATGGCTGACTTGCGCACTCGTCAATGTCTACTTCACATCTGCGTCCAGAGAAACCAGCGGGACAGTAGCATTGAACTCCATGTCCTTTAGGTACACATAGACCGCCATGTTGGCAAGCGCTGTTGGAGCATTCTACTGGTAGACATTCTTCTAAGCCTGTTGTTCCAGTTCCTACAGTTTTCATGTTGGTAGGACATTCCATACACAAGGTTTGTCCGACAAGGTTTTGGTAAAAGTTTCTTGGACATTGAGAGCACGGAGCTAAGCCTGTGGGAGAGTAAGTTCCTGGTGCGCATTTAGCCCTGCACCTATCTCGTCCAGGTGCAGCTGGTTGGTAGGTGAATGTATTTACTGGACAGGCTTGACAATCCTTAAATCCTCCCAGTGGTGGTTCGCTTGTGTAGCTATTTCTAGGACATTCCAAGCATGGAACTAAACCAGTTGGTGAGTATGTTCCGTATCCACAAACAGGTATACAATCATTGATATCCTTGGACCCTTCTTCTCTAGTGAATGTTCCTTGAGGACACTTGAGGCAAGACCCTTGACGAGCTTGGTTTTGGAAGAAGCCACGCTGGCACATTGTACAGGTCTTTTGTTTTTCTTCAGCAAAGGTTCCAGCAGGACAATGTACTGAAATTTAAATTAATAATGATTAATTGCTGTAATAAAAATCCGCCAAATTGTGCAAAAATACAGGTAAAAATACTTACAGCATCTTGGGACATCATTCGTATCCATATTCAATACCTCGCCGACACTGCATGTAAATCCTTTAGTAATAGAACTTCTGATAGCTCTCAATGGTGGACATTGATTGCCAATGGATGATACATTGAGTACTGGTTCAATAAGAGCACTAGCGTATGGTACAGACAAATCAAATATAAGGTTCAAGGTTGAGCCACAGAGGTCGTAAAGCTGAGTTTGTCGGACAGCAGGTATGATGGCCAACACGAAGTCCATTTTGACTACATTTTCGTCAAGAAGTGTTGGTATTACGTTGACGAAGGTTACGTTTATGTTGACGTTAACCGCTGAACAACGTTGGGTAAGTCTGTCGTTTAGTACGTTATCGTATTGAGCGACCAAGTCCTTGTATTGCGGCAAGCAAGCGTTGGAAACTGCTCCAAGAGCACGATATTGAACGGTGGAAACAACGTGGTAGGCTGCTTGCTGGGTATCTGTATCAAAAATATGACGTAGTTAATACAAGATTATTCTGGATTCAAGAAACTATTAAAGGTAATTATCGCATGATTACATACTTTCTGAAACACAATCGGGCACTACAGATGTGGGTACCCATTGACGTTTAGTTTCGCAAACAAATGTTTTGACTGGTTCTCCATCAGTGAATCTGAAGCCAGGACTGCATGTGGCAATACATTGAATTCCTCTATCTCCTGGCAGGCAGTTCATAGCACCATGTGCTGGTGGCATAAGTTCCCAGTCTACACAAGGAGTGGCTTGCACAGATACCTAGAACAAAAGTAAAATATTAAACAATATTCTAATGCGTACATTTTTCTGAAATTCCATTTAGTAGAAAAATATCCTTACTTGGAAGTTGCACTGAGCTCGGTTTCCGTATTTGTCGGAAGCGATAACAGTTACATTTTCATAGCCCCGTATAGGAATGACGGCTCTTTCCGGAATTAATTTCAGGAAGACTTCGCCCGAGGCATCTGTCGCGTTGATTCTTCTCCTGGTATCATTGAAGTTGACGGAATAGCTATCTTGTTTGTCTACTAGTTCAATAACGTAACTTTGGGGGCAACTGAGTTTTGGAGGAGTGTAATCTGGTACTGTTATATTCACTTCGCAAATGGCTACGTTTCCATCAAAATCGAATGCGACGTATCGCACGACCATATTGTGGAATACTTGGAGAGGTGTCCTGAAGTGCTGTGGTGTGACTTCTAATCTAGCAATAGCACCAGAGTTGTCAGTCGCTGTGGGCTCAGTAAAGTTCACTGGTAAAAGACCGCCGTTCACATCGGTTTGTACTACAATTGGTTGTTGAGGGCAGTTTTGGAAAACTGGTGGCTCGTTATCTGTAAAAGGTAGAGATTTTTAATAGTTTTCGTGTTATTTGTGCAGCAAAACACATATTATAATCTGTAAAATATAAGTTACTTACCAACGCAAGGAGAGTATCCATAATCATAACCTAACAAAGGATCCGCGGCTGGCTCATCACAACCCATCAGCTCGAATTTGAGACAAGCATTGTCCATGAAGCTTACAATACCCAAAATAACAAAACGAGCTTGTACGAACTTAGGTAAGGTGATCATCGCCAGTTCGCCATAGTTTCCTGGATCTCTCATCGTAAGGTTGAAATTAGGGAAGTAAACCACGTAGTTTTCATTTTCAGCTTGCTTGTAGAAGAATCTTATTTCTGTGGGTCTGCCTACAATGTCAGATGTAACGACACCCTTCACGAGTATAGCTTTTACTCTGTATACTTTTCCCAAGTCAACGCTTACATAGGTAAAGGCTTCTTGTTTGCCACACCAGCCTGTTACTGAATTGAGCCTGATGTTCCTTGCTTCATAGTTAGGTCTTTCTGATGTTGCGTTGATAGCAGAGTCGGGTATTCTTCCAGAGGCAAGTCCAAGAGGCCTGATGACTTTGCATTCGGGTTCGCGCATACAAGTAATTGGTCTTGGGTTGATTAAAATGTATCCAGGTCTGGAGCAACCAAATAGAACTTCGGATCCTTGCTCGTAGCTTCTTGCGATTTGATAACCGTCGGCTGGTCTGCCTGGGTCTTCACACACTGGTCCCTCGCATCTTAGGTCTCCGAAGTCCCAAATACCGTTAGCTTGACATCTGACTACGTTATCGTGTTTGCTTGTTTGTCCAGCCAGTTTGAAAGTGTTTTGGCATCCAAAGAAGAACGAGCTTTGGTATTTGGTGTCAACGTATTGCCCATATTCAGCGCCAGGTGTAGGCATTGGAACACCACAGTCCTTTCTGGGGCATTGAGGTTGAGCTCCAGAAAACCAATAATCGGGCAGACCCTGAAAAATTGCATTAAATTAATATGTTAAAATATTTCATAATAGAAGAAACAAGTAGTTGTAGTAAATTATGAGGCTCACCGGTTTAGGATCGTAGACACACTGTCTGAAGGACGAGGATACGGTGTTTCTCAACTGTCTTCCGGGTGAAGTGCAAGTAATCGTAACGTTGTCCCTGTATGGAACCAGCACGCTTTCGGGGTCATCTCTGATCACCTTTAGGCCGTCGTTTTTATCGTCAGACAATGTAACACAACGGGCATCTGCAAATATTATTTTAATGGTTAAATTATCGAATTGTATAAGATCTTTTAAAATAATGATCCGCCTTGACCAAACGAACTTTATCTAATTTTGTACTTACATTGACATAAAGGTGCAGTTCCGTTCCAGGTTCCACTAGAAGTACAAAGAAGTGACGAGAATCCAGACATTACAAATCCGAATTCACATTGGAACTGAACAATATCTCCAAAGTGGTAAGAATCCTTCGTAGACAGCAGTTTTCCGTTTTCTGGGGGTCCAAGTGGTGGGCACATGACTGGTACGCAAGACTTGTTCCTTTGGTATGTGTCTCCATCCCTTTCGCCAGATTCAGACTTTTCGATTGCAAATCCAGCTGTACCGTTGGTAGAATAAAGTTCGTAGCCGATGTTGCAGGCGCATGAGAAGTTTCCGGGTCTGGAAAGAAAAATAACTCCGTTAAGTATTTGGTATTTACGTCAAAAATAAACATGATTGATCTGCACGCGTAGAATGACCACAATTTGAGTGTTCCTATGTTCCTATGGTGGTCATGCTACGAGTGCAGATAGTTAAGAAATTACTTACGTGTTAAGACATTTCTGCTCACATCCTCCATTATTTTCACTGCACTCGTTAATGTCTGTACAATCTAATCTTGCACATCCCATGATTTCAACCTTCAGACATGGTGCGCCAACGTAATCTTGGATCTTGAATTTGACGTATTGCGCTTCAATTGGCATGGGCAAGTTAAGGACTGATAGAGTAGGCTCCAATATACGGAATTCTACAGCAGTGCCATCAGGGTTCGTGTAGTCCTTAAAGACGTCAGTCAAGTCGTTGGTATACTGAATTCTGATAGCGGATGTGAATGCGATATTGCCGTCAGCGCGCATGACGCTCATAGTTCTGAATCCTCTGATGATTGTGGGTGCTCTCAAGTCTATGAGGATCCAGTTGGCTCCGGCCTCTAAGTTGTTACCACACCAGCCGCCTCCGTTGTTCAATCGTACCATCTGTGGAGAAACATATAAATATAAATAATTGATGACAAAAAAAATTAGGTTTTCATAAAATTAATATAAAAAATTCTTACTCCTTTGGCATATCCAGGTTCCGGAGCAGAAGTTATGATGGACTCATCAGGAATAGCTCCATTGATCAGTCCCAAATCGCCAACAGGTCTGCAGTCTAAGCTTGGAGCGAAGCCAGTTTTGCAGGGGCAGAAGAAACCACCCTGGGTGTTCTTACATTCAGTCGAGGCCGTGTCACATTGGCTGTTGGCACACTCGTTGATATCTTCACAAGTCGGTGGGTTGTCGAATTCTTGGTTAGGGCCACATTTGAGCACGGTAGGCCCGATCAGTTTGTATCCTAAAATTTTTAAATAGTTAAGATCGATAGTGCACACAAATACCCAAAGAGACACAGGATCATCAGTGTATACATTTTTTTAAACTTCGAAACTGTTTTGATATTTACCCTTGAAACATTGGACACGAGCTTCATCACCGAACATGTAAATCCTAGTCTGGTCAACAATGAAACCGTTCTTAATCTCTGGGAATTTCGGGCACAGTGCCTTGGAGCATGTTGGCACATCGCCTGACCAAGTTCCGTTACTCATACACAGAAGTACTGGCTGTCCAGATCTTACGTAGCCAGGTTCACATTCGTAACGGACAATAGTACCGTAGCTTCGGCCGCCACCGTTCAAGATTGTAACGTTGGCGTGAGGGGAGTCCGGAAGGGCAACGCATTGAGATGCTGTGGAAAAAGAAAGCAAAAATTAAATAACATAGAATCTTATAATTTTTCTTAAAAATTTCAACTTTATATTCCGCCCACTGAAAAGTTTGCTCCAGTCGTAACTAGTGTCAAATATCAGTGAAAAAGTTTGAACAATTTTGTGAACTTACCTAAACAAGTAGGTGTTCTCTCCCATCGCCCATCAGCTAAGCACGAGATTCTTTCGATAGGCTGTCCAGTTGGAAAAGCAAATCCAGCATAACATTGATAGGTTGCAACACCTCGATAAGTCACGTTTGTAGAGCCAATTGAAAACCCATTATCGATTTGTGGCACTGGACCGCAATATACCTCTGTAAAGTAACAATAAAATCACATAAGTACCCCTATATAACCTAAAGTAATACTGCATTGTGTAATGCCACCATTCCTCGTTTGTTACTTGCCTTGACAGCTAGGAATGTAAGTAGTTGACCATTTTCCTCCGTCTAAACATTTTGTTGTGATACGAGATTTCCCTGTGGCGAATTCTTGTCCAATCGGACATGAGAATGTTATAACTGTCCCAAAGGCGGTATCTCTGTTTGACGCTAAAGCACCAAGACCGGATGTAAGAGTGGGGCAATCTGAAAAATAAAATGTAAGATAAAAAGAATTGAATACACGTCTATTTGTTCCACGTTTGTTCTCGTCGTAGCATGAATAGCTTACCTGCCGAGAACGTCGCCTTCCAACCTATTCCATTATGCAAAGCATCAGACATAAATCGTATCAACATTTCGCCACTGGATGCAGTCAGTGTTATTCTTGGTTTTACAGTAAATCCATTGTCAGAATGCAATCTTAAACCACTTGTGCTGGCTCCGTCAAAAACTTGCACTACGTCGGATGGGTGAATGCTAAATTCGTCGAATTTCAACGACAGTGGACCACCGTTAGGGTTCTTTATTCTATATAAACATTCTTGGTTATTCGGGTAATTTGCAAGACCGTAAGCAGGTGATGTAACGGTACCATTTGCTGCAATAATTGTTGCTCTGCAGCCTTGAGAATATCTCATGTTGAATCCTTTCTTGGAATCGCCAAGACTCGTTCGGAAGTACATGTACAGATGGTTCGTTGTCGATACTACAACCTTTTGATTTTCTTCGCCTGGTCCAGTCAACCTAGCTAACACAGGGCTAGATGGAGTATTACCATCCTTAATAACAATATAATCCCTGTTCATTCCTAATTCAAGATCCTCGACCTCCAATGAGACTATTCTACCCGGTTGAGCTTCGATAACGTATACGCATTCTAAGCCACCAGGATAACCATTTGGATAACCAGGTGAGGTTAGTACTTGACCTTGAGGCGTGGCTCTAAGCATGCCTCCACAATTTGAGGACTCGGTTTTCCAAGCAGCACGGAAACCTTTCCTTTCTACTGAACCATCTGTACTAAATTTAATGATCATGAAGTTCGAAGCGGAAACGTAAATTTTGTTAGATAAATCTTGTTTTCCAGAAAGTGTCGCTAAATTCACAGATTTATCTTCGGTCCTGCCGCCAACCAGAATTTGAACAGTGTCGAAAGACTTTTCAGTTTCAAAATCTTGGAACTGTAAGACGATATTTTGACCTTGTGGCCCCTCGAGAGTCCATTTGCAATCGCTGAAAGGAGGGTATTTGTGAGGGTAGTTTGGACTCTCGACTACATCTCCACTGCTGGCCATGTAGAAGTGACAATCGGAAGCACAGTCCATTTCGTCGGAAGCATCACCACAATCGTCTTGCTTGTCGCATTTGAAGGCTGCGTTGATGCATTTTCCATTTGAACAATGGAAGGTTCCTAAAACAAATTTAAATTGTGTGAGTATTGTTTTCTGTAACCTTAACATTGTATGACTACTACTAATTGAGCATGCAAAAGTTGATTGAAAAACAATTGTTGATGTTGCCTACCGGCAGGGCAGGCGGTAGCTCGGCACATGAATGGCAGAAGGGTTTCACAGGTTGTTAGCTCCCACGACTGGCTATCGGATGTGACGTGGACATCGACACATTCTCCTGCCTTGGGGTTTGGCTGTCGCAGGTCCCAGAAACCAGCATACTGCGAGACTAGAGCACCGGCGGCTGATTCGAGTGTGTTCGTTCTTAGGTCGTCGACCGTCGCGAGTCCCAGCCAGTAGTGGTTGTTACTGGGACTGGCAGGTACCATGTTGGCAGTCATGTTGTTTTCTGAATAGCTATCTACAACCATGAGTTCGCTGCCATACCTGAAACATAATTTTTTTGTTAGAATTTGTAACTTTAACAGCTTGCAAACAATCATGCATTTGATTAATTAATTACCTTCGACATAGTTCTGCCGCTTTCTCCCATGAATGTCTGATGTTGAAGAATTTGTAACAGTGTAAGCCTTTCAACTCCCATCCTGAAAACAAAGACAAAACAAGATTTTAATAACATAAGTTCAAAGTCGAAGTGAAATTCGAAGTGTATTTACAAAGATACATGTTGACTATACAAATTACTTAGCATACTTATATTTATGCAAAGAATACAAAGTGTAATAAGATTAGAAATTTTGTGTAAACGTGAACAGGTATTAGGTGAAGGCTTTCTCCATTCAAAGGGCTTTCGGTGAAAGCTATTCAGTTCGCTATAAATACATACAAAATTGTGTTTATACTGTGTGCTTTTGTGTGCTGAAACTATTTGAGTACCGGGAAACAATTTGACGAAAAATTTACGTTAGGTAATAAAGTAACCGCACAGTTGTTTGGCGGGCTATAGATCGTAAACGCCGAATTACTCAGAAACTCGCTGAGGGATCGAATTGTTTTCTCAAGCTGAAGTCCAGTGCGTCCTGATTGTGAAGTTGAACCAGTCTAAAGCGATTCGGAATTAGTGATTCAACAGGTGTGCTTAACTAGCCTATGAAACTCGTCGAATGGGAGATTGAGTTAGAGATTGTAGAATTTACGGAACAATTCGTAGCGAAGTATTTAATTATGTTTGAAGAAATTTGAAAGCAGTATTTAACTTCGTTAGAAATTCAGTGTTCAAAACATTATTTACTCGGTCTATGCTTGCGTTTCCTAAATTTAATAGAAATTAAGTTGAGAATTCTGTTAAACTGATTAGCACGAAGCTCCTTGTATTAATGTTAATAGTATTAAGACTGTTTTCGTATGTGTCGGTTTGTTGACGTGCCCTGAAGTCCTTTCTTAAGCTGGAGCTCAACATAATGGCCGTCAAGAGGAGCTTAAGTTAAGAAAGCTTACTGCTTTGTACAAGGATTTACACATGAAGCCACAACTAGGGTACGTACATAATTTAAAACAAACTAAGTTACTATGTTAAGATGAAATGGTATGATTTTCCAACATTTACGATAACTGAAGTTGTATCATGATTGTAAAATGAGATGGGAATTTATAGAAAACAGTTGTTTGTTCCAAAATTCGTACGATTTTTCAAATCAAATCAAATTGTTTATTGCAATCCATAATGTACAAATTAGGTGGTAAATAAAAATTAAAGAAACAATTATGGACCCTGTCGGGCACAGCAAATTTTAAAATAGGTAGAGAGCGGAAGAGCGCTTTACAAGTTTTTCTTGTTATTATGTTAGGGATTATTTATATCTTACCTATGTATTTATATTTCCATTCATTCTCTTATTCTATTAATATTTTATATACGTCTATCCATTTATTAATTAATTATTTAATTATTATATTTATTTACTAGCTTACAGCTGCTTTTCTTGATAAAGTTCCAATATAAGTGATCATAAATAAGTTAACGTTTCGATTTCAAGTATGAAGAAATACCTATGTTTTTTTGCAGACATCTTAACTTCTTACGTCATCAACTTCTGTAACTGTCCACGATTAAACTATTTTTAATGAATGGGAGTTATGCCTCATATTAAAGTATGTCGTACATATGGACTGACTTCCACAGTGCTCAAGGCTATACAAGTTCAAGGATAGTATAAATAAAACTAAGAGAAAAACCTATATATTTTCATTCAATTTCCGCGCATACAAGATAAAAAAGTAAATAGGCATAAATAGACCGTGCGAGTTTGACGAGGTATCGCGAAGACCGCGGCTTGGCCACGCTTCACCGCGCCGCGCCCGCAACACGATGCAATGTGTTTGACCCACTTAGCTAGTTATGTTACTGCAGCGAAATGCAATCACTCTGTATACCAGTATATTGTACGCTTTTGCCTAAAACTGTAAACATAAACTCCGCGTTTTATAGCCCTCCTTTTTCGCAAATCGTATCCGGAAACACGACCATGCAATTTAGCAATTTAGTCGAGAGAGGAAGCAGGTTTTGGCGAGTCAATGGCACAAATATTTAAGCTTTGAAGCTGAATGAATTTGCATAGAAGTGAGTAATTGACGGTTTTGAAACTTTTACGGATTCCGGGCATAAAATAATGATACTTTACTATAGGAATATGGAGACAATGACGAGCCCACGATTCGTTTATAGAATTGCGATACGAAACGAGTATTGTTCGTATGATCGTATCGCATGAAACTATTCGCGAGAGAACACCGACATATGCATAGTTACGCGCGTTGGACGTAATTATCGCGCATAGTGACAAGTCACTGGGTTTTACTGAATAGCCTAACGCGCAAAGGAACGATCAAAGCGAATGGCTCCATTGATTTTGAAGCTTATTGCGGCTATGGAAAATGTATAGAGACCAATATCCGCCATCGTAATGAGAGAAATATCACAGAGATTTACATAAATCTCAACTGATATTAAATGTACTTTGAAACGTTGTTGGAAACTGAATCGGGAGATTAAAAATTATATTTAAAATAACAAAACTAAAAGTGGGATGGGATATACTAGATAATAATATATAGTAGGTAGTATAAGAATCATTAATAAATCAAATAGTCAACGTTTATTAAGTTCATTTTATGAGGTAAGGTCGGGTTGCTTACAGACTCCTGCTTTTAAGTACTTTCCCGCATATTACATCATGAATATCATAGGTAATGGGTTTCATCGGGGATCGCATTCATTTCCCATGTCTACTGCCTCGGATGACTGAGCCTTGTAACCGTTGTATCGAGATACGAGGCTTTCAATCAACGCGGATCATACCAATTTACTACTTTTCTCATTGGAGAAAGCTGCGTTTTTAATCGATTACGCACATATTATCGATTAGTTAGA
Source organism: Lithophane semibrunnea (assembly GCA_947363905.1). Classification (NCBI taxonomy): domain Eukaryota; kingdom Metazoa; phylum Arthropoda; class Insecta; order Lepidoptera; family Noctuidae; genus Lithophane; species Lithophane semibrunnea. The sequence goes on along the minus strand of OX376194.1, from coordinate 11,966,238 downwards.
TATTCGTGTATGTAGATAATATGGATGGTGTTACGACATCATTGACATTTAATATTGCAAAATAATGTACGAATAATTAAAGAGAAAATATCACATAGTTTGATGCTCGAGACCTTCGTGCTCACGAATAATAAGTCTTACAACATAATAACTTAATTTGCTTATATTTTATTTTATTTTAATAATCGATGTGTTATTGGGAAATGCAGGATATTTAAAATTGCTAGATGGAATAAATTAATCCATAGAAGTTGGTTTAGGTGGACTAGATAAATGAGTAGGTAAAGGTTGTAGAGCGAGGAACAAAATCTTGGACTGACTGGTTCCGAAATAATTAAGTGCTTTATAAAGGACATCCGTTCCACATTAATACTCATAATTCAAACCTACGAACAATAACTAAAGCCCACGTTACAAAAATGCATGCATATTACACAGTTATGCGTCAATAAGGCTTGCACCAAACAGGACGAGAGCAATGTCGACCGGCCGCCGACACGGTGGCTGCCGATCAATTGTGTCGAGTGCCTCTTAGCGAGGCGAACCTGAAACCTTTGAAGGATATACGGATATGCCTCTGCACCGGAGATTGACTTACTGCTCTATTAAGATCCCAAGTATACGAGACCTGTCTATTCTGTAGCTTAGCATGATTATATCATATACCGTAACTGCATTTTGCAGCCAATGATATCAAGATACATGATTTGAAAATAGAACGTTTATTTGAAATACAGAGCGCTGTAATAGAGTGCAGCGTTAATTTTTATTGTTATCTGTAAATCTAATCGGAGCGTTCGTGGGAAAAATGCAATGGTACGCAATGAAGTTTCAAACTTTGTGTTAATGGGATTGTTACTCCTAATTGTTAGTTTCTTCTAGCGATTTGCATTGGTGTTACCTATCTTGGCAGACAAAATAAAAAAATCTTAGAAGAAAAATAATATGTTTGTATTTTATTTTACTCATCTGCTGACTATCCAGTATCAGCTTACATAGTGACTACGTGACCTTATTTTCCGCCATAGCTTTTCTGTACATCTGTGGATGGGGACTTATTTCGTGACGGGTACAGACTGATAGGAATAACAATACCACCGCCGTATACGTCATGGTGGGCTTTGTGCGCTCCGAACTCTAGGTCTGTGCCGGTAAAGTTTACTTTGCCGATACAAGTCTAGGAGCCAAACCAAGAGAGATACATAAACCCGCAGGGCAGCATATGGCGAGCTGTTAGGCAGTAGCGACCCCACGGAACCTATCTCCCGGGAGAAGTCATGTTCCTCATCTCTGGTTTGCCTTTATCGACCGGCTGAAGAAAACACTGACGAGGAACTGATCTCTCACCCTAACAAAACAAATAGGTAGGTGTTGCAATCAGCACCCTTTCCACATAAAAAAAAAATATAGGTATCAAGAGCAGCGGGGGATTAACAGATGTAAGTATACAGCATCTTATGAATAGCTATTCTAAACTTGAAGGTGCAGAGGTTGATATATTCGTAAATAAAACGTCATCTGTGAGTCAGGTTCCGGCTATGTATGATCGAGGCGCTGCCTTTCACTACAAATGTGAACCTCCAAGGCTACCAGTTTGCCGCTCAATTGACTATACCAGCACAAAGCCTACATTGTCTCGTTAGATAAAAACATCAATCAATGATATTCGTGTTCTGTTACGACATACCAATGTAGGAACGATAAACCATGTGAATTCGAAATCCAATCACAAAATTAAAAATTGTAATTTAACTAGACAAAATCTGGAGAAAATTAAATCAAAGAGACCAAAGACTGAGAGAAATTTAAGCTGTCAGTTTTATTTGTCTCCAGAAAAATGACATGGTGGGTATATTCTAAGTTATAGTAAATCGATTTAACCATACAAAGACGATTCTTGCTTCGTGCAAAATTAATAATGTAACTGTAAACTGAATTATGCTTTTAAGAGGATTAATAATTAAATGAACGCGTAGTAAGTAATCCTGTAGGTCGTAATTGAAAGATCAAACATATTGTTAGTGGCTGCGAATCCAGGCGAGCAGCAAGCGCGCCTTACTAAGCAACTGACCCAGATTGTGATGCTCCAAATGTCGTGCAGATGCGAGCCAAGTTTAGAATAGACTTGATAGTTTTACAGACCATGCTTGACGCAACTGACGTGTATGTGACAGTACTTGACAGATAAGTAATCAAAGTAACGTCAGAGAAACAGCTGTCAAGATTGAATGAAATTTCGTCTTTTTCCCTGAATTAACTGTAATACGTTTGATGGTCTATCATAGTAGGTAGATATTGGCGAAATTGTACTTTTCCACAAAATCCACTAACCGAGACTTCGGATCTATAACGAAAATTCTATATAAATTGACGATATAAACGATACGATATAAATTGACTTGAGTAACTTATCATTTCCTGAATTTCAAATCTATTCGCCTCTCTTTCATTATTATCTTCAGTAACAATTTTGATTTAAATTTTGGGCGATGTTCCAGGTTTTAAGTCTCACACTTTCTCGTAAGCTAAGAAAGTTGAAATAGTCTACTGTAAGGAATAAATGTATGTAAAGTCATGAAGTACTTAATTGGTAAACCAACACGGCCGTTAAAATTTACCAACGACGTTCGGTTAAATATAGAAATCGCCTATTATTGAGCAAATTAGTGTTCCAAGTTCACGTTAACGTTTTTTCTCAGACAGATTATATTTATAAATTGTTCACGGAAGAAACTTAAGGTCACCTCGCTTAAGTCATCATTCTCTGATGTAAGCAAAACAAACTATACTTTACTTACATTTTCTCGAATAAACAATAGAATTGACAACGATTAAGTTGTGTTAGAAATATTTTATTTTATGTAAGTATTTTTCTTCATATACTTGATATTTATGCCTCGTATAAGTTGAAGGTCTGTTTAGATGCGTTTTGGTTAAGTTTGCTTATAAAACATAAATCTTAGAATTTTCATCACGTTTTGCTACTGCATTGCAATTTTATTCTTGACTTTATACTTTATTCTGGCGTACCCACAGTTTATTTACATACAAATATTACCACCAAACAGTTTCAAAGACTAAGACCAACTGCGGCCATAGTTCACTCGTTAAACTTCCAACAAACATAATAACCTGTCAAAGAGATGAACATATACAAGAATGCCCCAGGGATACATATTTAGCCCACATTAAGCCACATGCAAAAGCCTATTAAAGAAGGTTAACTATTAATGTACTAGGTAGTTGTGATTATGATTAGCCTAGTTGTGGGCCAGGATCTAACGGTACGCCTAGATACAGGCAGCATAGAAAACTGGGGGCTGCAATTACTCAAGATCGATATCACAGCATTCATTCGCTATACGGGGTTACTTTTATGCTTGACGACTAGTATTATACAACTGATCAGTGACTTAAGAGCTAATAATATAAAAAAAATATCAAAATCTAAGATATATCTTTGAGAGCCTCTCTGAATTAATCAATAGAAGTTAGAAAGCTTTTGCGCGATCATAACCTTCAAATTTATTTTCAGGAAAGGAAAATTACTGTTTACTTTCATGTGCTGTTGTTTAATGTTCTTTAAGTATAGAACAAACGATTGCTAAGTTTAAAAAAATAAAACGACTCAACCGTAAACGGCCCAAATACGTTACGTTATTATTTGGCAGGATCAAAAGACGTCTTTATTTTCTTTGAATTTCCAGCTGGCCAGAGATGAAGATAGTATTTACTTCAAAAAACCATAAAGCGCAAAGTTCTATGAGAAAATCGTAAACACGTCGTGTCGTATAAAGTGTGCAAAGAGTGCATAGCGCTGTCGGTTGCATTTATCTTGGCGCTTCATAACTCGGGTGCAGCGGTGAAAGCGCTGGAATTCAGCCCTGTCTCTTATTGAACAATAGTCACGACTGTTTGTCCAACATTTTTGAGTTAATTTTCTTCGCTTATGACGTCTAAAGTATTTGCTTTGTCATCGCAATAACGTCACGGCTATTGCTTGAAGAAATTGTGATGGGAGTTTAATTGATCATACTTTAGTGAACGACAAACAACGCGTTTATTTATTTTTGGTTACATTTGACTGTAGAGAGAACTTATGATTTCCAAAGACTGATATGATAATCATGAATCTACCTAATGTTATAACAAAAAATAAAAGATTAAAACGACATAATAATAATACACAAATTGCCAAGAGCCTTGACCAACACCTATGGATGCTCTCGTTGGGCAGCTGGATAAAGAGCTTGATTCAGAAAGCGGTACTCCTGGTCACGGCGCTGTTACACTTTATGTATAGTAGGGGGCGAGCCTATTGCCATCACCCGGGCACAGATCCTGCCTCCGGGCTGCTACTGAGAAATAACGCTAATAATAATAATGTGTTGAGGTAGATTTATTGTCTAATCAGATGCGACTGAATATCAGTATAATACATGAAGCGATTAATTACCATTTCCGCTACCAAGTTACTGGGGAATGCCCAAATTCTACGGTTAGGTCAGCTGTCAGATTTAAGGGTTTCTGAGTACCCGCAACAGCTGTCATATAAATTCGTGTAATAGCTGAGAGCTGCAATAATTATTAATTATCAGTCACCACGTCATTTCAAATTCAAGGCTTCCATAATTAATTTCTCTCTCCTTGTTTAATCTGGAAATTATATTCAGGACCTCTCATTTGATTGTGTGGCAAAGTAATTTAATTAATTTCCTAATCACTAAGTTTCATAATCATACCCAGTCACCAATTTACCTTCAGTGCGTTACTAGATCTAGTGACAGTGATAGGACCAGCTTACAATACTGAACTGTCAATAGAATCGACACACACTCAAGTTGTTATTAGTATGCAGTGCAATGGCAAGTACCTTTCTAGTGTTCGCACTGTCTCAGTGGAATATAGCATTAATTTGTCTCTGTAGACGCCTAGACGGCCGTCAGTGGTAGTCAATCTTTCGGGCCGGATTTGTATTCCTACCAAGTGGCGCAGACCATTAAGCAAGAAGGAAAGAAATCGTCGCGTCGTTACTCTATGGATAGGTATCTGCGTACCGACGATTTCTTTGAATTATTTTGCTAAAGCATGTGTGTTTAACAATATTAATTGTGTAAACATAAGCGCCATGTCCGTACCTACCTATTTATCTACACATAATTATAAATATGTAAATGCATGTTCACGCAATGCTCTTCGTATATTAAGGCACACATCATGCTTAAATTTTGCTAAGGACGCCTTAATTTTATGTTAGATGTACCCAAGATCTAATCATCCGTATACGATCTGAATAGTCATCATATGATACTTTTGTGAAACAGAAAACCAAACTAATATTGTCTAATTTTGTTTATAGGCTCCACTTCATATTTGATCTAGAGGCCGCGTCCAGGGTCCAGTTTGAGCACCACTGGCTAGTCTATAAGCCAGAGAGATACTGTTTCCATTGACAGAAGCTATTCAAACAAGGTTATTGACTAATTGAGATTGCATTTACGTCCCAGCTTGCAGGATAAGCATAAACAATCCACTTATTTACAATTTTTATACGCTATCAAGAAATTACGAGCTGTATTGCAGTTCCGCGAATTGTCAAAAGTTATTTTGTAAGTAAATTGAAAAAATGCCTCGTGGATATTGAAAATAAATGGTATTGTGATGTTTTTTTTAAAGGAATTATGACTTAACAACAATTGAAAATATTTTGTATATGAAAGTGGAAATGTAACAAAAGAAAACAGTAATATAATGAACATATAATACCTAATATAATGTTCTTATTCAACTCATACACAGTTATTTTAAAAATAAAAAGCCATATTAAGTAAATTCAAGTTAGGTATCTATAAAAAAGCCTCCTTTCTAGGAAACAAGGTAAGCTTTTGAAAATAATTCGAAATACTAATTAAATTAAATCTACTTCAGCAGGCGTAGCATGAGCACCGTTTTGTCGTCGAAAGAGTAGACAAAAATGACGTTTTCTGTAGACAGTAGACAGTACGAGACGGCAGCAAAATAGAAAGAGTCAACTGCACTTTTTACGAAATTCACTCTTTTACATAATTCGACTCAGAATTCTTTATCATAGGATTTATCGGTTGTCAGTGTGATTTTGACAGTAAGGATAGAAAAGTTTCTTCCGAAATAGTCTACTTAAAAAAAGACCTAGACAAAGATCGTTAGAAATGAAAGACAAAATGACAGATTGTAGAAAGATTTCTACGGTGGATGTCAAAAATTAAGAAACGAACTGTCACTTTGTATAGAAAAGGCTATGTCTATTCTTCGTAGAGATAGAAAGCGCCATGCTACGCCTGCAGGTATGATCCGAAGAGACTCATAATTTAGATATTCTCAATGAAAAGTTATTTGTTAAAATTACAATGATGTCACAAATTAACCTTTGACATTCATTACCTTCGGGAAACAAACAAAAGGGAGAGCTGTCGGTAATTTATGCAGATATGTTGGCGACCTCCGTAATTACGTGTGGGTGTACCGCATTTTTAAACCGCGTTCGAATAAGCCAGAGCAGAGATTGGCTGATTTTGATAATAGAAGTTTTGTGTGCTCTATGGTAATCTTATTGAATTAAGATACCAAGGAGGTATTGCCGATCATCATTAAGATCTATTTAAAATGGTCCTGTGTTTCAAATAAAAAAGGTTTGACAGTTTTGAAATATTGGCTCGCTTAAAAAACGTCTTTAAAAAGAACATCGGTAATGGACTAGGCCACTTAATTATCCGAAAAATTTGTTTTGATAACACAGTTCTTGCAGTAACTATTAGGTAAACTGAAGTTAAACCGAGCGAGATAGATAAAGTCATGAGATATTTGAAATTTGAGAGAGAATCATACAAATTTTATGAATAATATAATTCACTTTTATCTCAGAGAGTGTAAATAATAAGGATTATTATATATCTAAAGCATCTCACGTTTATTGGCTTAAGAACTTGAGAAGCTGAGTTTTAAATTATCTTTTCAGATTTATTTGAGTTGTATATTACTTTTTTATGCAAATTGAGTATACTTAGTCAAAGGATTTCTTGGGAACTTTTTCGGTTACATAGTTATTATTAAAATGATTGATAGAAATTACTTTTTGTATGTCTTGTGTGAAGGCTGAAGGAATCCGTTGGACGCGGGAAGCACAGAACCGATCGAAGTGGCGGTGCTTGGGGAAAGGCCTATGTCCAGCAGGGGACGTCTTTCGGCTAAAATCATGATGTCCCGTGTACCTACTATTTTCGTAATTGTAGGTGTACTTAAATTGAAGAAGGATCAACGAGAGGATGTGTCATCTCAACTTAATTATCTTCAATAACGCTTGTATTCTCAGAGATTTAAATACTTCTTACACCATCAAGTTTCCAGCCAGCAGCCATAACTAATTAACGCCCATTATGAATACTATTATACAACTCGGCTAATTCCTCCTTAGGTTCTAATTAGCTTTTACTTTCGAGATACGCAAATAAACATATTTGTAACCCGGTTAGTAAAATTAACGTATTCACAGCCGCGATCGATAGAGTGACGGCAGCTATTATTGCCTTAACTTTTTAAAACCTAATTCTTTATTTAAAGATTAGATAAATTCGCTTTTGTTATTTTTTTGCGTTTATTGGCTTCACCTATCATTATTTTATTCTCTTCTGCCTTGGTTCTAACGTTTCCTATATAATTTTCTTTTTTAATTATCTCAATCAAATCAAGCTGTTGTGCGTTACAAGTTATTTGTAATTAAATAATATTTTATTCTTAATTTGTTTCCTTAAGTAATTAACAAGGCGTAATTTTGTGTCAGAACACGCCTCAAAAGCATCTTCGCGAAAAGTTTGTTGTCTAATGCTGTTTGAGTAACGAAGGCTTTATATCTATATTTATGTACTTGTAGAACTCTAAACAACAGCTTCAGAGATTAACTCCGTCGAATTACGTGTAATCACAAGTCAGTCGCGTTAATTCCGGCTTGGAGCGAATTTCGATTCAATCTGTCTGCAGGAACATTGCTATTTGCGACTCTTGCTTCAATAACCTTCGTAATTTAATAGCAGGAATAGAAGTAACAGGCTGTGGCGACGCCCTAGTGTTATTCTAATATCTAAAATATGGAAATATGTTGCTAAGTACTTGTAAGTATGTACCTACCTACTCTTTGTGTAATGTTGTGTAAGAGTAATGTTGGATTCTTTGAGAATTCTGTTGAATAATCCAGATGCTAAACTATGTAGGTGTTACGTTGTAAGGAAAAAGGTGAGGTGAGATAATGCAATGGAGTCAATGACCTTTTAATGATGTTCGAGCATTTAATAAAAAATGTAGTAATGATCAATCTCATATGTAACGCATCTGGGTTAATATTTTTCATTATTACTTAAGATCTGTTAAATGAACTACTTACGAACGAGTCTTAATTTCATTGCTTTATTATTGTTTTTAAAGTAACACAATTTACTTTCAAAGACTCATAAGTAGCTGAATATGTGGTACGTACTTAATTGAAGTATATGTGATGTCAGAAAAAAATGGAAAAGTATTTTTATCATAATTTTTCATCTCAATTAATACCTATCGATACTAACATCTCTCTCGAACTCAACACCACATTTTTGGTCCCCATTTCCCTTCCCTTCCAGCTATATTAAATCGCTACCAGGCAGCCAATCAGAGGTAATATTTTAACACTCTGACGATGACGTAGGGAAGTAGGGACTCAACGTTTGATTACACAAGCTTGTCAACGTTCACGTGAGTCGGGACTGGAGGCAATTTCCTAGGCTAATTATGTGGCGAATGAAAACCGACGACGGAGCGACAAACTCAATTCATTTCGCCTACGTTTCGGCTCTTGATTGAAAATAGAATCCTTTAGTAGGTCAAACAGCTTGAAAGGGTTGACATAAAATTACGGGTATGAAAGGACCTCATTTCTCTATCATAATTAATTGCAAAAGTAATTTAATGATATTCTCTGAGAATTGATGGATTTGTTTGGACAGAACGTGATGGTAACCGTTTTTGGAGAGTTACATCCGGTTTCTGAAAAGCGGATTAACACAGAAATAAAAACTGTCACAGACATGGAAACTAGGTACAGACTGTTCACTATAACTTGTCCCTTGCCGTCATGTTGGTACCATTGCTTATGAAGCTTAGTTTCAAGACTAATAGAGTTCAAAATGGCGACAGACGGAACGGTACTACCAATCGCGTCACGCACCCTAATTGCGTGATACATGATCAATCAGAATTGGAATCGGTTTGAAACAAATGCTTCATTCATTGCTTCATAAGTTCGAAACAAAATACTGCTCTACAACGTAAATAACGACATGAATCTTGTTCAACTGCCAAAATGAAACAAATAAGTCTTAATCGGTTACAAAAATAAGTTACGCAATTAGTTTTCGGTCTCAAATGTCAAAAATACCTTTAAATATTTTACCTACATTTTTAACATTACCTAATTGTCGCTGAGATGGAATTACGACTTGAATTTGAATGTTTTTAAGTGTGGGTGTGAGAATTTGCCTTCAGATTAAGATAGGGTCTTAGAAAACCGTGGGCAAGACTTTGTCTAGCTGCAGTCTTCGACACTCGTACCCTCTGTAAATACGTCGTTATTCATTGCTAATATACCTAAGACCGTTATGTTAGAAAATTGTATTTGATATGCAATAGGTGCACTTAGAAAACTCATTGCGAATAAGAAAAGCACTTTCTTTTCTCTTTGCATACGCGGAAAATACGATAAAGTTATCTAAACTTAACACGTAGGAGAGCAACTAAACATAATATGTTACGGCGACCGCATCATTAATCTAGTAGTCGTGCGCTGAGTTTGATTCTCCATGTTACTTGATAAAAAGGATATTCTTGGGTGCCTACACCATATTGTTACTAGATAATAAGAGAAGTCTTGGGTGCCTTCAACATGTTATGGCATAAAAAATTGAGGGTTCTTTTGTGATGGCATTATTCTATTAGGTAATTGTGCATAATACGAGTACACCTATTAAGAATCATTATCATTGGTATAGTTTTGGATAAATTAGGGAAAGTCCTGTTACTCATTTCGACGGTGTTAACTATTTGGACAGCCTATAGGTAATGTTCCCACTGCTGGGATATCTGCAGCATCTCCTCTTTGTGAGAGGGCCGGGCCGATCCACCACGCGGGCCAAGTGCGAATTGGTGGATGTCACATGTCTTCGAATTTTTGGTTCTACGACATGCCGGTTTCCTCACAATGCAATGTTTTCCTTTATTCAAATGTAATGGTTATAATAATATAGTAAGATGTATGCCTCCGTTTGCGAAATCTTTCACCAAAGTACAACAAGTATCGGTTGTAATTTCTCGATCGGGTTGGGTATCTTAGCCATTGTGAAAATTATTGCTTTGGGACATAATAACTAACTTCAACACTACGTTTACATGTTTCATTACAACACAACTAGGAACATACATTATAATAGTGGTTGGGTTAGTTTTCCGAGTCGTTAGTCAAAGCGACGCGAAATTCCACAAGACGTAGTCACCGCCTATTTAGCTTAGACAGGCGGATGCGCGGGCGCAAGGTCGTTAGAAACCGCTATGAAATCGAACTGCATGAACATCATATTGCAGACAGTCGATAATATTGGCTTACATTTTGCCCGAGGCTTTGTTCACGTGGTACTTTCATACAAGTCAAAAAGTAATTATTGTGTAGTTATGTAATACCTGCCAAGACATGAATATAGTGTGGGACAGCAATACAAAATGATTTATTTATTAAATTATTTGTTATTTATTTATACAGAGTGCTACACGTCTATACTACATCATCTACCTCATCAAGTTTTAAAAATATTATTATTGACGTGTAAAACTGTTTTTATAAACCTACTTACAGATATGAACATCATTATTTTCATATTAACTTTGTTATAGTTACTGTTTAAACTTGGAGACTACCATTTCGCTGAAAACTGATACCACCATAAGAGGAAAAATCATTAGCTGCAATGTTCCCAAAAATCTGCCCTAAAAACTCATTTCTATGCGGTTTATTTCTCATTTCATTGCAATGAATAATGAAACCAGTTGATAAAAGATTGCTTTGAAAGCTCACGAGAAGCTTGCGTCACGAGTTTCGTAACACATTGTTCTAAGCGACGTAGGCAGCCTTAATAATTACGCACTCACTGTACGTACAAGTACTTGATAAGGTTGTACCTTTAGTGAGAAGTGGGGCGGGAAAGGACTGAATGGAGAAGTAAGATTTGCGCGTCTAGCGTTTAATATAATTTTATTACTCATATTGGGGGTGGTTGGGTTAGGTGGGTTGCAGCTGAAAATCAGCGTCAGGTGGTACACTGTGTGTCCATCTGACAATATGCTGAGATGAGGCCCTTTTGGCATTGTAATGACTGTTTTCTGTTTTTTTAGTTTTAAGGTGTATTTTTCTGTGACAATGCCAATATACGCATTTTTCTTTCTTTCTTTCATATTTAAACATTTTTGTGGCAAAATGTGCGCTTTTATCATTTCTATCGTGACGTTATTATCGTGGGCAACCACGCCCACGTCACGATATAACGATAACACAGGGTAGTAAAATGTATGGAAATATATGAAGACGTTTTTTAAATTTCCGTCTACGATAAAGTTTTATCGGGTACGTATTTCCATACATTGGACGTGGAGGTCTACGATAATAATATCGTCACGTTAGAAATTATAAAAGCGCACTATGGGTGCACAAACCACAACAAAAAAATACAAAATAGCTGGCAGAGTCATGACCTTGAATTCCAAAAAAATAAAAACTGCAGTTTAAGTTAAAGTATCGGTAAGAATTCATTCTGCAAAGAACTGTAACAAAACATTTAACACAGCAAATGGTTGAGTGGTTGTTTATGTGTACAAGGTTGTAGTAATTTAGTTTAAATTACCAAAGACTTCAAAGGAATTGTAACGTGAACAAAAAGCCAAATAAGGATGATGCTTCCGCTTATCACTCAACAGAAACCCTAATTACAGCTAGTGCCTAAATACTGTAGCGTTATGCGTTAATAGACGTGATTAATTGTCACGCTGTTTACGTAGTTGAGCCATTTACTTCATTATATGAAAGTCTGAATATTAATTGGTAGTTTACATAGGATTTAGGATTACTTCTGCTGCTGTATAGTTCGGTTTCACTGTGCCGTGCAACAATAAAAACAAATGGTGGTTGAAGGAATCATAAATAATATTCACAAAAAATACACATAGGTACCTTATAAATTACAATAAGCAAACCTATTTTGTCAAAACCGGCGCGGCGAGGATTTCTATGTCAGATTTATATGACCTAAATCGATATAACTTTTTTATTAATCCTTTGTTTATACTTTTGGACAACACTCATAAAGATAACTATAGGTAGGTACCTACAAAGCACACAACCCTTTAAGCAGTTTTTTAATACTCCAAGTGTATACTAATAGAGGAGTTGGTACTTCATTAGTGTTGGGAATAATCCAGTATAATGAGACCTTTTCCTACTTTACAATATAAGGAAGTTACTGAGTATCCCTGGCGCCTACTAATTTCTTCGCAGATTAAGTTTGTGTGTGTGTAATCAGGGGAGGCTTTTTATTAAGGACAAAGACGAGGATATTATTCAGAACTAAGATATCACTTTGGCTAAATAGATTTTAAGATATAACCTAACAAAATGCAAATTCAGATTAGTCGCACATTTTGAACAAACTGGAAGTTAACCTCAACCTACTTCGTAAAATATAGAGTGGTACCTAATCTCAACAACAACAAGTCGTATGTTTAAAACAACTCTAAAATAAAACAATGAAAGTTCATGTACATGTTGTTCATTAACCGCTAAAACAACAATGTTAGCAAGTTTTATATTTCCCAAAGGTAAACCGAGCACTGGCCCCGATTTTAATTAAATAGAAAGTCCGACCCCCCGCTGACGTTATTTGAAGTATTGGCAAAAGTTATGTGAAGTAAATAAGTAGATATTAAACAATAAAGAGATTTCACTCACCATTCGGACACGTGAAAAGGTTGCCCTGTGAACAAAAACAAAATTATAAGATATTTTCACTAAAAAGTTTACATGAAATGTTTCAGACAGGCATTTGGCGTTACTTTGATCTCGAGAATTTTGAAGTATTTGTGAATCGGTAAGTAAGTAGGTACTGTTACTGATTGTGGGGATTTCATAAAACATAACGGAAGGAGGATCAAAGCTGCTCATCCACCTGATAAACCTTCCCACGAGTGTAGAGATGAATGGGATTATAAACGAACCGCAAAATATTATAAACTGATCCCCGCGGCTTTGCCCGCGTGGATGGTCGGTTATTATATACTAAAACCTTCCTCGAGAACCACTCTATCCATTGGTGAAAACAGCATGAAGATCGGTGCAGAAGTTTTTGAGTTTATCGGGGAACAGACAGACAGACGCGGTGGAGGACTTGTTTTATAATACAGACAGTCGTTTCCCAACAGTTTTTAGATATCTTTCAGTGATTCAGTCTAACTAAATGAGGCTGAAATTCAGTATTTCACACAGAGGGGCTGTTATCTGAACTTCAAATACCCAATTACTAGCCTTAGGTAATACCCGCTGGATGCTATAGGCTTTCGGGTTTCTTGCGACCCGAAACGATTGTCGTAGTTTCGTATGTTAACTGGACCGATATCAAGCAGGGAACCCATCCAAACGTGCTTAATTTACATGCACAAAGAGGCCTCAAAATGTAAAGAATGGTCATCAACTTTTTGCAGCAAGTCGATCGATTTGTTCGACTTTTGTTTACCCACGAGAACTTCGGCTACTAACGAAATCACGACATTTTACGCATATTAAAAGACGACAGAGTCTTATAAAAAGTTCTCGTTGGCATTTTTTATAACGACCGGCTGTTGACTAATTAAATTCTTGCTCTCATTCCGAATGAAGTTATTTATTGTACAAGATTAGAGATTAACGTAATCTATTAAGAGAGCCAACGTTCTTGACTTAAGTCGGCTATGTAATGTGCTTTCCAATGCAGGCAGCGTAACCTGTTATAATACAGTAAGTCAGCTTTGTATATAGGAACCGCTTCGTTTATCTAGGCAACTTAGGTACTTGTATCTTAATATATGGGCTACTAAGCATCTAAAGCTGTGGTGCCCCCTTTATACTGAAGTAAACTTTGTGTGGGCCACCCGTCATATTACCGAGCCCATATTTGGGAATCTCGTTACACTGCCACTCAATTTAGCTTGTATGTGACAACATTACGGCAATGAATCTCTGTTATGGGCCACTATGTACCAATATAGTTTGAGGTTGGATGCTAAATTAATTTTGATAGAAAAGTCCCGAAATAAGTGCGGTAAACGAAATAGTTTGTCTACTTTTTGTAGTGAGTTTGAAAGGTGAACGTAAAGCACTTTCGTTCATGTTTAATTTAAGCAACATTTTTGTTGTATATTATATAATACATAACAATTTTAATTAACGCGTAGATATTGCGGCAACCGCTATTATAAAAAAAATCAATTTGTAATGAATTAATGTCCGATAGCCTATTATTCATAGTACCTATTGAATTTAATAAAATCTATTAGTAATTGTCAATGACACGTTTCGCTCGACTGCCAGCGGCGGCGGCAAAATTATCAAAATAACCAGAAACCTAATGGATTGATATTCCTAGACCGCACACATCGAAACAAATCTGAAATGTGGTCAGTTTCACAGTTTTCCATTCGGAAATTGATATAACGGGGCGGTCGTGACAGAATGAAACATTTCGAGTGGCTTGCCAAACTGGGGAAAGTGGGTTTGCGAGGACACTCGCCACCCGTGACCGAATAAAACAGTTTTAAACGAAACAATAAGTTCTATAGAATAAAACAATTAATAAAACGACAAAGCATTCCACTTAATTGTTACGTAAAGCCCTGCTGATTGATGGTGAGAGCCGAGATTCAAATACCAACCCGTAGAAAGTCATTCATTGGAGTAAACACAGTTCGTGATAAACAGAAGTGTGAATTTCAATCAACAATGTTCTCCAACACTTGAAACTGACGTATAATAGTAGTGTTACTAAGTATGTTTGCCATGAACTTTTATGTGCGATAGGGAAAGAAAATGACTGAATTTATGACTCAAGTTTCATTTCAGAGAATTTTGCCGATTCGATTTTGCGGTTTTGTCACAACGCTGCAACGTTGTGGCAAGTCATAATATTATTAAATTCTACTTGAAAAGCTGAATTTTAAATAAATTAAGTCAATACCACATAACAGCGAAGCGTTCAAATATATGCGGGAATTATACGTTACTGCTTTTACCAAATCAAACAGACTGTGTCAAAAGCGCAAACTCGCAGTCGCAATGTTTGTCTAACTACTTACAAAATCACAGAGCCGCCAATCTGTACTAACATGACACTCGGTGACATGAAAGTTAATATATTCTGACAGTCTATGGTTTCTGGGTGTAATGGATGTAATCAACTTGTAATCGATCTCGCGGAGCTGAACAGAACCGGCTGACAAAGTTACGCAACTCGACATTATTATTTTGTTATGAGACTACCTACAGTGCCTACCAGCCAATATTATGGGAATTTAAAAAGTTCATGGGTAATTTACGCCGTTGTAGCTCATAAAATCGGTTGCTGTATCGAATTTCGAACAATTATCGAATCTCTATGACTGGCCTAAATCATTGATAATAAATTAGAATACAGTTCTGCGGCATTGACATGTTATGGTTATTAATTATCCCAATCAGAGGTGTTACTATGGAAATGATACCGTTATTAGCGGTGCTGCAAAACTAACAGGCCACTGTAGTGATCTATGGATAGTACACATCCAGTGATTACGACTAATGACTGTGGTCGAAACAGATATGGACTGATTAGTGTATACTTAGTAACAATGTTTACTAAAATATTATCAACATACGACTCTATGTTGAAATATAGGTTCAAAAACATTGAGTATCGTGTTGATGATTTTTTTCAGTCACAGGACGGGTTGAGTCCTCATGAATAACTATCGCTATCCCACGGAATATGGGGCTGGCCATAGGCGATCTGAGAACTGCAGTAGCTAGCTTTGATATAAATCAAAATGATAATTTGTAATTCTATACAGGGTGTCTCTGGAAGTATGGATCAAATCGAATAGGGGCAAGGTCATTTCCAAATCTTTTAACCCTGAGAATGTCGGTGCAATGTTTTACGGATCAAAAGTTTTGACCAACTTTCTATCAGGGCTAACAATTTATTATTTTTGTCCGGACGTTGAAGTGGAGTCGCCCTTTCTATACTTATACGCAGAATACTTTTACGCAGCTAGAAAAAATGCGTTCCATAAGAAAAAACATTTACTGTAAAAGCTTTGATCTGGGACACCCTGTATACAAGGACAATGCATCGTAAAATAACCATGAAAGAACAATAAGTATTTTCTTTTCAAATAATTCGGTAAAAGTAATCAACTTTGCAATAGTGTTGCGAAGTTGCATTGTGTAAATAAACAGTTTGTTTAACATACAATGAGATGTTCCGCTAATATGATTGAGAAGGCTGTATGTACATCCGCCGGTGCCAAACAATTCCATTTTACTCGTTGATCAGTTTTTAATTAAATCTTTATTGTTCTTTTTTCAGGTCACCTGCGAGTGTTGAAAACGATATATCTATTAGTCCTTAATAGCTTCGTCATTGGTTTAATTGAGTCAATCTGATTTTAATGGCATTTCGACTTCAGCCGACTAATCTATCTAATCGGCCAGATTTATATTGTGTCGCAATAAAAAAAATCGTAACTTTGATCGGAATAATCTAAATTGCTTTTGTAAAAGTATAAGTTAAAATGGTTTATGATTATTTTCACTGAACCGGGTGGCACTTTTAAGATTAAAGTCTGGGCGTAAAATGTTTTATCAGAAAATACGAGAGCTTTATGACTGAGTACAATATCCTACATTGTAGTCCACTGAGACGTAAGAAAGATAGCACTAATGCACTAGTAATTAAAAGTTAAAATAGATTATTTTTCGAAATAAGCGTTTAATTATTTATAAATAATGTATCTGGCTGGAATATAAAGCATCCATTCCATCTCTTTTTGTGGGTCTCGTAGTTAATCCCGTAACATCTTTTATGCCTCTCAAAGAAGACACCTTTCAAGTACTTACAAAATAGATAGAATATTCTTTATTGTTCAAGAAAATAGCAAGAGTATTCAGCTTTATACGAAGAACACTGATTCTGAGCTAAGTAAAATAAAAGAAGTAATAAAAGCTTACCTCTGAGCCGGCTTGCACAGCAGCCAGTAGGAACACGACGACACATAGTGTCGCCGGACACCTTATCAACATCGTAAATCTGTGGACAAAACATAATAATGCTTAGCTTTTCTTAACAACAGTGTTACAGAACTTTGTACCAAATGGTACAGTACTTTCTTTCGCAATCTGATGGATTTTAAAGGAAATCCATTGCTTCATATGTTTAAAAAAATTGTCTGCTGAATGTTGTCGAAATGTCAAAATGAACGACATTGCAATAATTGTTAGTGTGTTATGCAATTACCCCACAGGTCACTTATTTCAGGGAAAGGCCTATATGGCAGGTGCTGTACCAATATCACATCGACTTGGGCCCGTGGGATTATTTGATACATTTATGATACATAGTAAAGAGTATAGTCGAACAAGCTATTTGGTATACAGAAAATATATATTAATTTTCCGCTACACTGCCAAAACCGTTTTGATTGTGTAGGTAATTTAACTTTTTAAGCTTTATGGCATATAAGAGAGTGACGTACAACTTTTTTTTAAACAATGTCTTAGGAGAGTGACGCAAAAGGATTTTTGACTACTGAAAACAATCACAAAATTGTTTAAAGTAGTTGCAAGTTATCTGCACGTATACCAAATAGCTTGTTCGACTGTACACCATGACCGTTTACAAAGGAGGTACAATCCTTACCTACACGATACAATCATATGTTTGATGGAATACCTATGTATTGTGTAGAACATGAAATTCTGTAGTTTCTGTCTGACAACCATGAGATTTATTTTATGATACAGTTCGATTCAAACTTAATGGTGGCTCGGAAGTGAGCTACTCGCTGCGCAGTACCCCACCCCTCACCCCCGCCCCGCTGACCTATCATGAATTCTTTACTGCGCAGCGACTCGACTCATGTTCTGAGCCACCATTAAGTGTACTATAAACTTTAATCTTACAGCGCAGCGTCTGATCTAGACTTTTAATGTAAAACTGTTGCTTGTTCACGTACAGTGCATATAAGTTCATTATTTGCCTGTATATTGAACTCTATTGTCGTGTGTAGATACTTTCGTCATTCATGACCAGTCTTATAGTAATCGTAAATGTTAATAGTTGCAAGAGAAAACTCATAAGTGTTTTATTACACTTGCAATGTGAATGCTCTGAAAGTGCTAAGTTTATATGGCAAAGTAATTGTGAAAAGTTAAAGTTAAAACACTTTGTTAGATACCTACGTTTGTACCTTGTTCTTGAAATGTAAAACCCCGTACTGAATAAATAAATACTAGTATGATGCTATGTTGTGTACCATGATACCACGGTATGCGGCAGTATCTCGTCGATACGAGTACACTCCACAAAAGTCATAAATTCGAATAGATAATGTAAAGTTTGCAGCCTGACATGCCTGGATGAGGCCCTTTTTTTTTTTTTTTTTTTTTTTTTTTTTTTTTTTTTTTTTTTTTTTTTTTTTTTTTTTTTTGAGGGTGGGAAATCATCCAATGACTTCTCCCGCTCTGGGTGGAGCGGAAGGACGTGTCAGACTTTTACTGACTAAAACCCACCCGTGTTCCTTCAGTTGCCTGTTGCCAAGGTCCCGGTATCCCTTTCGGACTAACCCGCAACCCTGGCAGGTGGATGAGGCCCTGGGTTCAAGTTCCAGGTCGAGTGAAATTATATTGGGTTTTTCTATCTAGAATTTCTCAGTAGTAGCCTGCAGGCGTAGCATGGCGCTTTCTGTCTCTACGAAGAATAGACATAGCTTTTTCTATACAAAGTGACAGTTCGTTTCTTCATTTTTGACATCCACCGTAGAAATCATTCTACAATCTGTCATTTTGTCTTTCATTTCTAACGATCTTTGTCTAGGTCTTTTTATATGTAGACTATTTCGGAAGAAAGTTTTCTATCCTTACTACGTATGCGTGTGTTTAAATCTGTAACTTTTCTCCTGAGGGTTTCAGATAAAAACTCATTAAATGCTGCGTTTAATTATTCCAAGATAATTATTGGATGTAATTTTGTAACTAAATTGCACTCGGAATGAGAACTACCCAACCCCGTACATAAATAATAACAAGTTCGTAGTTGGTATTAAGTTGTACTGTTTATGCAATACCGGGATGGTTTTGTACTTGCAAATGCAATTGCATTCTATTTTGCAAACATCAACACTGGAAACAAAACAATGTAGATATGCATCTATAGAGGAACATTGAAATCTGTACAGTTTTGTTCGCTGGCTTTGTAATTTAGATTCTGTCAGCGTGTCCCGAAATCGATCATAATCCAATCCTTTTTTTGTAAATTCGCGCTGGTAGCTATGTCAGTTATTTGAAACTTGCGACACAATGATTGACAGTGTGGACAAAGGCGGGTAGATAGACATAGAAGTGGGTTGCATTAAAATCAGTTGCCCGGTATATGTTCCCCGGTATATGAACCAATTTTTTTATCATATCCGTGAACAAAATTTGATTTGTAAAAGTAAAAAATTGATTGTTACTTGACAACCAGTCTTGCCAAGCGATATCGCATTACCCAGTTACTGGGTTGTGGAGGTCAGATAGGCAGTCGCTCCATGTAAAATACTGGTATTCAGCTGCATCCGGTTAGACTGGAAGCCGACCCCAATATAGTTGGGAAAAGGCTAGGCAGATTGATTGACTTGACAAACACCATGTTGTTCTAGTTCATATAGTTTAAAACCGTGTTGAATTTACATGAACTAATAGGTAGTTTAGAGAATGGTACTGATTACATTACGTATGATTGTAAGAATGCTTTTAAAGTAAACATCATTAGGCAAGCAAAATTAAAATTGCAACTGCAAGACAAACTAATTCATAAATGAGAATTTGAATCGCGTTACTATTTTGGTTCCACAACTCGACTGTGGGACTGAAGCAACATTTTTTCGTAAGTAAAAAATATGAGAATAGTACACTACAATTAAATAGATAAGATAACAAAGCTTTGTCAAAGCACAATGAGGTGATTGTGTAAACCTGTTTCATTATGATAGTGCAATGAATACCGTCGAGTGCGTGCTAAGAGACTAAATACGTGCAGATAGTTGATTAGCATTAGTGGTAAGTAGAGCAAGGACGGTGTTAGATGGTCTTGATTTTGATTGGACGGGAAATCAATTTGCCGTTGCATTGAGTATGGTTAAATATACACGAGTTCCGCTGGATGTAAGAAGCACAGGACCATTCGATTTGGCGATGGTAGGCGATGTACCATTGCGGACGCTGGTGGTGAACCATTTTTCTTTTCAACCTTATTACTAAGGGCATAAGGGTGAAAAGTGGTTCACCGCAAATGTCCGCGGTTGTATGTACCGGGGAGGTCGTAATTCGGCAGAATAATTATAATGATACGCGAGGTAAAGAATCATCAAACGAAGACATAATTATTATATTACAAAACAAAAATAGACGTTTTGTAACTCAATCTAAATGCATTGTTCTAAGTCGATAGATACACTAAACCTCATTTATAATTCAAATATATCCTATCAGAAATTGAATATATAAAGTTGTGCGCACACACGTTTTGATGTCATTACGGGTAGTAATAAAAAGAGTGTAATGGAACGGCCCGGTTCCTTGTAACGGTGAACAGAAATGATTGGTACTTACATATGTGGCGTAATGTACACGATTATTACATAATAACTGTCATATAATGGACCACCGGGATACTGAAAAAAGGATTTTGTGGTTATTCTATACTTTTTTAGTGTAATTTTGATTGAAAAGGTATTGAAATGGTGAAGTATTAAAAAAAAACAAGCGAGCCTTACAGTAGTCGCATATGATGACATCTTGGCTGACAGTACCATCCTCTCGGGTTGGTAGCATCTGACAGACAACACTAGCACCGCGCGCGCTCATTGGTCTAATCAAATAGCGCGCGCTTCCCCGGCTTCCTGTTACACACTTCCGTCCCTTTTCACAAAATCACTCCCACAGATTGCCGGAAAGCGAGAGGAAAGATGTTACACATCAAAATTGCTGACACATGGGTTGATGAAAGTATTATTATAGACGGCGAAGACACAAAAATTGATGTTGATAGAATCACATAAACCGGAACTTAACGGACTAAAAGAACTCAAGAGGTAATTTAATAGCAGATATAAATACGAAATCAATAAAATTTGACATTAAAGTATTATGCATTTGACGCAAAGAATCGATATCTAAAATTAGGATATCGCGGCGACTGAATTGGTGTGCATTTCAGATACAATTTTAATGTGAAAAGTTATGAAAGTTAGCGTCCATACATCAACTTGAGAGTTCCGAATAATTCTAGTAATATTAAGAACGTAACGTTTAAAGGACTAGTTTTTATGGAAGTAATATTAAAGCTTAGTATGACATCATTTTGTCGAAGGAAGTTTAATAAGAATTTTCCGGACTTTCAAGGTTTCTCTTTTCACCGAAGTCATAAAATGAGGATTTAATAAGAGACGTTCATTTTACTTCGGTGAGCTGCTGATATGCTGCAAATACCTAAACGTACACTACGGATGGCTGTGATGGTTAGGTATATTTCATTAAATTAACAGACAAGGTACCTCAAAAAATAATGTTGCTCAGTAACTTTGCAGTAACCTTTAGACGTCTGTCGATGATGTCATAATTCGTGTCCGGATTCGATTGTACTATTTTGAAGTTAACAATCGATTAACATAAATTCGAATTACAATACAATATTTTTATTAATACTTGTTTTGATCACTTTTGTTTAAGACGCTGATGGAATTACAAAGTAAGAATATACAAATTAGAAAAAGTAAATAAGAGATATATAGCTCATTATTTTATTTGTCCTTATTTTTGTCCATATATTCTCACGAATTTAGAAATCCTTCTCTATAAAGTAGGTTCAAATTAAGTAGGTAAGTAAAGAAACGAAGCTTCTACCTGTATATTGATAATTTAATACTTGAAGATCAGGTTTCTGCTAGGGTTGAAGAGGTCAGACAATCGCCTGGTTTCAAACCTAAATATCGCTATGTCACGGATGAATAATACAGTGGTGGCTTACTTAAAGCTAGCGAAGAAATCCTTTAGTCAGGGTTCGATTAACATAAAGAAGAATATGTATATATCGACGCAAATCACAATCATAAAACTCCTAATTAAGACCCTGCAAACAAAAGTGGGCTGGAAGGAAAATAGATTTCCAATAATAACATGTGTTCTTGGTTAAAAAATAGATTAATTCTTGAATTCATTGAGATGAAGGAAGAGTTAGTCGTGGAATGTGGAATTAATTGAAACTAGCATTAAAAAACATCTAGAACAGCTTCTGTAAATATTAATGTTACTAATTAAACGATTCTAATAATTTTAGAATTCCTGACTAAAAATTTTGTTTCTGAAGGTTTCGAAATTGCTTAAATAAACAAAAAAAGACTTAACTTTATTAAAAAATTGAACCTATTCGTTAAATTTAAAATCACAAGGTCACAATTTTGAAACATGATAACTTTTGGTAATAAAATTACTTGTTTGAATATACACAAGAATGTTTGAAGTGGATATTGTAGTGTTGCAAGAAAGGAAATCGGTATTACAGGAGGCAATATTACTGTAGGGATATTGCAACAGTTATACGCCAGTTAATAAGAAACTCGTTATAATTTAACCAATTACGTTGTAGGAAAAGGTAAAAAATAGAGAGCAGGTAGCGTTTGATATGAAACTTAGTTCACGTGCAATTAGCAAGTCAGAAGTTGATGAACTATAATTTTCCAAGCAGAATTCATGGAGATGGCGTGACATGAGACCTATGCGTAACTTTGAATCAAGTCGCCTAAGCAGATAAAAAGATAAATACTCCAAATAATAAACGCATATATAGCTTTTTGTTTCAATATTCCATAATAGGCACTACGATTATAGCCATCAGAACAAGTTCTAGTCATTTATCGTGACTACCAATTCCGGACTATAACAGGATTCCCAACAGAAAAACTAAATTGCGTTGCTCTAGGCATTAAATGCAGGAGAGTTAGCGGTCCGAAGCAAATGAGACTTTTAACCTTATTGCCTGAGTTTGTTACCAAGTCTGCTGAGGTTGGCTACTTATCCAACGAGATTGAGCTAAACATTATATCAAGATGGAATTGTCTGGCGGATTCAATTCAGAAAAGAAATCTAGAAAAACAAAATACGATAAAGTTCCACAAACTTCTCAGTCAAGTAAATCGTTTCTGTTTTATCTACTGCAACTGCATCAAATGACATGTTGCCAGTTCATTGCGTATAAGCATCAAATAACCTTTTCCAGAGAAAGCTAGTAGAGCGGAAAGATTAGCCAAGCATACATCCTATTTTCCTTCACTCACGGAAAAACTACCTCCCATGAATATTTTTGGATTGTACATAATCGTATTGGCTGTATCGATTACCCACTAACTGTGGATTGGATACCGATCCCTCGTTTTGGGAAACACGAATACGTTTTCCTACATGGCAACGATTGGTGTGGATGGATTGGGTCAAATTCGTTGATCGTTTACTGGGTGGTTGACGAGGGTTAATTTGCTACAAAGAAATCATGTGCAGACACATTATTATTTCTGTTTCCTTAAAAAACAGAAATTGTGGAGCTTTAATTGACCCTTCTTCGTCTTTAACTAAACTTCCATTCTCAGCTCTCTTCTGAATCCCGTTTAGTTTAAAGGAACAAGTCGTGCACCTATTATAATCTCCGTGCTGATTACTGAGTATAGCCGACTATACGGGCTGAGAATCACTTGCGTTTACTATCAGCTAAATGACTAATTAAAACACACCTGCGAATAACTTAGATGCTGATTGTATGGCAAAAATACTGGTTTGTTGAATAGTCATTAATTTGACAGGAATGTTAAGCAATTTCCTTCTCTATTAGGTAACAAATTAAGTTCTTAATACTATGTAGAATTACAAATCTACGACCACCAACATTAAAGTGCTGCTTTTCCAGCATCGCACGTCTTCCGGCTGCAATAATGATGATGACGACGGTACAAAAAACCTCAAGTGAAGGAATCGAGACCAATAGGAACAACTTCCTCATAATTCGTGATGTATCGTATGCCCCCGTGGCCTGTTCTCACGCGCCGACACCTCCCCTCCCCCACCTCCCCCATTGTCTTAGAAGTTGCGTCTGCGCCGGTATCAACCGTGAGATTGCTTTGACGCTTGATGCCACTATCTCTGAACAGATAACACAATTTTGTTCCGTTCTGGTTAATTTTATTATTTAAGCGAAAGTGGGTTACTCTGGTTGTATCATTAGGGCTTTCTGTGTTACAGGTTATTTTACTGTTAACATAATTACCCAATTTGTGTCTGGTTATTTATGATGATATACTATGTATTTAATTCTTTTTAATCTATTCAAATATTATATATCTAGCCCTGACCGCTATAACGATAAATATTTATAAATTAACTTATCTACCAACCCACACTGGGCCCGCGTAGTAGATTACATCCCATTCCCTCTCGAAGAGAGGACGCCTGTGCCCCAGCAGTGGGAATATTGTAGGCTGATTATGCTATAATTTATTAATAATTTTACATACACAATATTTACGATTTCTATTTGAATATCTGCCAGCCTGTTACTTTACGATTCAGTTGAATTATGTTCTAAGTCTAACAATGTTTATTTAGGTCGCGATATCATTGTAAACTAGGGGAGCTACGAAAGTGGGCATGAAAGCCTGGTACCGTTACATTCCTAGGTTGTTATTCATAGATAGTAAAGATAGAAATCCAGACATACCAAGAATTTTGGGGCCAAAACAAAGAACATAATACAAATGAAGATTAAGGCCTACCGCTTAACTGAGACGGTTCTTGAGGTAGCTGTGTGGTGCGGGAGGGGTGTGGTGACTTGACGCGAGAGCTCAGTGATTCGTTAACTTGTGACAATTGTCACCCCTGCCGCACCACGCAACTACCTCAGGACCCGTCTCAGGCCTATAACTATTAATATCCTAGATAAGCCGTAAGCTTATACGTATAAGAAATTTCATTCGTAATTCTTCTCCTCGGACTCCAATTATTTATGTTCGTGGAAGGCCCAGATAAGGGTGAATTAGACTGACACTTCCATTGTATTCGGCTGAGCACCTCTGCAGTAATTTAGCCGATAAAACAGTATGTAAAACAATGCGGGCCGCTATTGTTTTGTCAATTGCTGATTTTATTATGATTTCGATGTATTGGTATTATTGCCGAATGGGTTTGAGCGTGAGTTTGATTAGTTCATGTTTATTGCGATAGATGAATATAATTTAGATTTGTAGGCTGGTTCGTGTTTGCTTTGTTCTACAATTTGCGGTCCGACTTTTTAAAAGTTTTATTGAATGCCGTAATTAAAACTCTGACAGCATATAGCATATAGCATCTACCGAATATGAATAGTTGTAATTTTTGTATGAGTCATTATGGTTTCATTCGTTTTCTATAACAGTAAACTGCCATCACAAATCAAAACGTCGAACAATCATAATATCAATCTATCGGACTTGGAGGCCTAAATTAGTAACGGAGGTCTACGGCCTGAGGCCTATGTTGGTTCAGCATGTATGTGGCACAATATATAAGTATGCTTGTATGTCATCAGTCCATAAATTAAAAAAATATAGTGTGAGTAAGACTAAGCTTGTTAGTGTGAAAAAGATTACGATCTTTTATTATAAAAATGGAATTTGGAGTTCTCCCACGTGAGGCCGATGTTCTACTTAATTGACCATTGTCATAATGGGAAACTCGCGTTGAACTGACCTGCTTATTGGCTTAGTAATCACAGGTGTTTTTCGAAATAGCGTCTCACGCTTCTAAGCTGTACACACTGTTATGCAAACAATGATCAATAAAATATGGTTAAGGATAGGTGTAATTAGACTTTCGTTTACCTACAATACAATATTTATTTTTTTCATTACTATTTTACATGAAAAGGGAACTTTAAAAGTGTTTTGTGTGAATGAAAATATGTGCCAGAAAATCTTGAGGTATTAAATAATATAACAAGGTTTAAGATAGTTTTTTTCGAGTATACTAGCTGCGCCCCGCAGTTTCACCCGCGTAAGTCGCGATCCCGTGTGAATATCGGGATGAAATCCTATGTCCTATTCCAGGTCATACCATCATCCAAATCCGTTCAGCCGTTTTAGCGCGAAAACGTAACAAACAAATAAACAAACTCACTTTCACATTTATAATATTATAGTTAGGATAAGGTTGAGATTTGCAATCTAATATTAAATGAGACTAAACAACTTTGCACTTTAGTACACAGTACTTAGAACATAGAATATCAGACAAATTTTCTCCCTTTCTCTCTTTTTTAGCATAGATTTTTCGCTTTAATTGTTGTCTTATTTTTGATTAAACTTAATTAAAATGTCACCTTATATAGGTAATCTTCTTTACCTTCGAGAGCTTTTTTGGAATCTATGTCAAGGTTGAGAATTGAGATGGCTTTCTCGCAGTGCGAATGCGAATACAGATGAGCATCATAAAAGTAAGCACGATTCTCTATTCAAAAAGCCTTAATTAATTTAACTTGTCCCAAGTGTCTGCCAAAGTCAAGGTCCTTAGAAGATTTTGTTAATTGTTTGTGATAAAAAGTGGGCCCTATCTATTACATACTATACATTTGAAGTAGCTATTCGTGTCTGTCTGTGTGACCCCTTAGATCTTCTAAACTACACAATGTGTTTTGATAAATTATTCCAGTCCCATTTCCCGTGCGAAATAGAGGCGGGCCACTAGTATATTTACTGGCAATGCGCTATGCGACTTATTTGTCAAAAACTGTAAAAATTTACACATTTTCACGAATTACTATAAGTCTATTTGGCCCGTACTGGCTAACATACGGGTGGCCTTAACCTTTCCAATAGGCACTATATCCATTGGTGGAAACTATCAAACTCCGTACAGCACTTTCTGAGGTAAAGGCTCTTACATCTTTACCACACATCACAATACTTTTTTTTATGTTCTTTGTTTTTCTATAAATATTGTGTGCCTTACCTGGGTCAAATAAAATTGTTTTCTTTATTTTATTTTACATACTGGCGCGATTCGTCGCGTGACGCGAATTTTAACAAAACTATTTCTGAGAAAACTTCACGGCGAACAATGCGGCGGCGTCGCGTCGCGCCAGTATGTAAAAGCCTTAAGTGGTTCTAAACAGACTGACGATGACGCGGCAGATCAACTTTACTTTATACTATGTAAGTGATAGATACAGGTTTTGCAAAATATACAGGCATATTTTGCAAATCCGTTTATACTGGTTTTACCTCTGTCACGGCTGACACTTATAAATAGATTTTTTATTAGATATACCTTAGCAACAGCTGTATTCCGTCTACTTTATGATGAAAGCACCTTTACAGATTCTTATGAAAGTTAATAAAAAATCTGATATATTTCTAACGAAAAGTATCATCATCATCATCATTGCAGCCAAAAGACTTCCACTCCTGGACATAAGCCTCGCCCCAATCACGAAACACGCAAACACATAACTAAAGTATGCGTTATATTTATGCTAATGATTATTTCAATAATAAATCCATAACTAATTTACTGTGAATCGAATCGATTGGTATTTAAACTCATAAAATACTATCTAATTTGTGTAGATAGTATACGTAATCTTGAACTTTGGAGACTCATTCATATTAAAAAAATAACTATTTCTTCAACATTTAAAAAATCTGAATGAAAGTCACATTCCTTAGCAAGGTCTTATTTGAACACTAACTAGTGCTAACTCTATTAGAACCAAGCGCATTTGACAAAGTAGTGCTAAAGAATTCTAGTTCTTAACATACATAAAAATTAAGGCCAATATAGTGATTAGTGTCCGTTATGTGTAAAGGACGATGCAAAAGGAAAGTCGTCAGGTATGTCCTGAATATTAATTTTGTTTGTTAAATATTATCGTCGATAGCACTGATATTTTACCGATATAATAATATATGATTCATTGGACACGAAATTTTTCTTTGTTTATTGTTTTGACGGGGATCCTTACTCTAATACCGATATCCCACGATCTGCGATTTTGCGGACGGACACCGACGAGCCCGGACGACGGCCCGGGGGTTATCGCGGACATCGGAAGTTCTTCGGTGCGCGGTGCATGGCGGTCTGTGGTCGTCTGCCGGGCGTGTCCGTCTGCAATATTGCCGATCGTCGGATTCTACCATTAGAGAGAGTCGAAAGTAATAGTGTAGGTGAGTAATGTAATGAGTATCTATACATTAATTTTTTAAAAAAAACTTCAAATGTAATGCTAAGTTTTAAGGGACTTGAAACTGAATGAGAGACGACTGAAACTTGAAAAGACAAATATATATTATTTACATAAACTCACGCGTTTTTTTGTTACTTAAAACAAAATCGTTTTTTTTGTTAAGCAAACTCGGTATTCAGGGTTCTCGGTATATTCAAATAAAAGGGGGAAATATTGACTGATACTATTCCTAATACCAGGCTAAAACTTAAAAGCAAGGTGATTTACCTTGCTTTTTAGTTTCAGCTTAACATTTACTTAACCACACATAGGAATCGATTCAGGCCTCCAGCAGTAACAACGATAAATTTAAGCATAAATACAAATTCCGATTAATTATTTCAATTATCACTCAACAAGCAATTTATATTAACAGGTGAACTTTATTTTGTTTGTTTAATCCGTTTATGTAGCCCTCGATAATGCGATTTGTATGTGTGAATAAGTAAAGTGATTAGGATTGAATGAAACTGAATTAATTAAATGTGTTTAATGTTCACACACTTATCAATTCAACATACAATTAGCTTCAAGAAGTAATTTGGAATATGAGAGTAATTAAATGAATATTAGGTATATTCGACAATTATTTTAAACAAATTAACTCCGATGTGACACAATAAATCGTAATATTGTTTTTGTTGTCCTGTTTGGATATTTTATCAGTCAATCACTCCTAAACGGCTGAAATGATTTGGCTAGAATTAAGTATACGGAAGAGATTGTCCTGAAACTACACGCAGATAAGATACATTTTAGCTAAATAATAATATTTCTTAGGGATTTCGCTTCTATGCAGACGGTGGGTCAAACGCTCGTATTTCATTTTCAAATATGTCCTGCATTCAGATCACAAATTCAAAATAATTTTGCAGCTAATATAATAATATTACCGCTGTTCAATTAATTATTTGTTGATGGTCAAATTTACTAATTAGTCATTGGTTTCTGTGATAAATTAATACTTATTTGAATGATGCCAAAAACAGCTTACAATGAGTATGATAAATAAAACCTTGTATTGGGAAATGATTATTGAATCTAGCTATAAAATCACTGTGTATTTACCTGCTTGCTGATTTATTGCACAAGCGACGCGACTAAAAAAGAGGTATAATATCAGTTTGCAACAATCAAAGAAAAAAAACAAAATATGCATATTAAAAAAAAGGTCGTTAAAAACCTAAAACACAGCGTGTTCTAAAAAAAAGCGCAGTTAAAACAACGTGATTTGCAGTAGGTACTGCTAGTTTATTCTGACTATAAAATTATACTATTTGCTATTTTAAATAAAAAACAATGGAACTAAGTTTGCATTCTACCAAAAATCCACAAGATTGGAGAAGATCGTTTGTTATTTGAAGAGCTCGAAATATGTAGAGTTATTTATATCGCAAAACTTTTTCAATAAGATTGTTTGTAAACTAAGAAGAAACGCGCATTCTCTCATGCAACTATTTACTTAACAAATAAAGGTGCACAAACAAAACAGGTGTTCAGTAGATTTAAGTAGAAGTAGAAAACTGCCGAACAAATTATTAGTTTTACATAATCAGATTGTTTAAATTCCAATGTTAATGGGAAAGTCGTTTGTGCCGGACAATCAATGGCAATAACTGGCTAGCAATAAATGATAGGTGAGAAGTAGTGAATAGTGTCTGCTGTCGAATATTCACTTTCTCGCCCCCACACGTGGGCTTGTATTTGAGATTATGTTTCGAAGAAAGTGAGAGGCGTTACTTTTTCTTTACTCAAACTGTTTGTGCACTTGCTGACCGGCTGACAGCGTAAGTACATTCTAGATGTCCGGGATAGATCATGAATGGAATTCATTATTTGTTTTCTTGGTGTCAAGTGTTCAAAAGCTGAGTTGAGTTCAGTGCTATTAGTGCCATTTTATTTTAAGTTTTTAGAACAAAAAAGTATTTCCTTTTTGCATTGATGATGAAACAAATTTTAAACTTGACTTAAGCCGAATTTACATTACGAAACTAGTTGCGCAAAATTAGATATTCATTGATAGTTTCTCGTGTAAAGAAATAATAACTAGATAACTTATGTGGTTATTCATTGATAGTTTCACTTGTAAATAATATAATTATTTTAATTAGGTAAGTTTGCGTAACATTATGAAACTAGTGTCGTGCTCGTGAAACAGTGGCTTGACTGTTCTGTTTCAGGCTATAGCTAACCCGGTTTTTGAAAAGCTGATAAAATCAACTAACACGCTGTCATTTAGAGAAATAATAACAATTATTTCAGCAGTTTACATGCGATTTAATAAATTCAACTTACGAATTTATCAGCTTTTTACAACAATGTGTTACGATTTATTCCAATTTTATACCAAAAACAATAAATTAATATTTTAATAATATCTTGTTCGTAAAGTTTCGAAAAATGAAATTACATACAAAGCATTTTTACGGATGGTATCCGTTCGGAATAGAAAAAACATATAGGAGTTTTTGGTATTAGAATGGAATAAATCCGTGTTACAACCCCGCTTAAAGTATCCTAGTCTTTTACCTGTTTTTCTGTCACTGTCAGGATTAATTCCACTTTGGTGAGATAGAGATGGCAATTACCTGTAAAGAGAACATAACGATTAAAAATAAAGTACGATTTCAAACTAGAATATTCAACTTTTACTTAATAATATATTTGACTCAAATTGAGGTCGCCAAAGTACTAAAGTAAATTAATTAAGTAGGTTTAGTTACGATTGTAACTTCATTTAGAAGTTATTGTTCACAAGATCACTTTATCTTAATGAAACTTAAATACATTTAACATTATTAATTTGTACTGTATAATTTCAACCTATAATTTTACTTACCAACTAATTATGGTACGACGTACGATACCGTACCTACTAGAATTAGAACATATAATAAGAATTAACTAATTAATTTAAGAGCTTGTATGTTGAACAACTAACTTATGTTCACGAGACGACAGTAATACATAAGTATACAATCAACCTTCAGACAGTATCTTTTACAAAACATACGTCCTACATACAAAGTTAGGGCGAACCCTGCCAGAGCGATAAAAGCTTCACTTTGACAGAACCTTTGATACAAACATGCGGGTAAATAAAACTGGCTGAAGCAACTGAACAAACATGCCTAATAAAAAAACTTGGTATCTTGCTGAGCTGAGCGTAGTAGTGGAAGAAGGAACAGAGAGTAAGGAGCCAATGGAATCAAAGGCAAACAGCGCGAAATACTGGATGGTCTGAGCTAACCAATAAACTTCCCGTGGGTATTGAAAAAGAGGACTAGGTATTTCTTGTCATGAGGTTTTAGGGTAAGCAATCAAACAACAGCATTCTGGTGTGTTTAATGCAGCAAGCTGCGATCGAAGAAATCTGCGAAAATCAAGTAGTGCTGTGGTTGTGGAAACTGTAGGTACCTACTTTGCTTTCTCAACGATTTCTTTGGTAGCATAGTTTCGACGTCAAATGTTCAGAAACAGCTGTGTCACAATGCAATGACGCTACTTGGGATTGTCCAGTGCCAGATATATTTTTTCTTGCACACTCACCATTTTTATGTAAGTTGGATTGTGCGAAAAACACGCGGTTATTCGCGTCTTAGCACTCCATCTGCTTCTTATTCCGGGTAGTTGCAACGATAAAGCGCATAGCAGCAGTTTATTGTGCGAAGATGTTATCGCTTTACGGTACGGAACTGTCTGTGACCCAGTTCGCGTAACAGTATCTAACTGCGATGTTTTAGAAATAGTAGCTAACGATGTAATGTGGCCATTGATTAACTGAATCTGTTAGATTTTATGTGATAGGCGTGAGGAATGGTGAAGTTATCAAAATCTAGTCTTTTACAGGTTGCATTTTTCATTTGATGCTAATGAATTTAGTGTCTTGTATAAAATAGCTGTAGTTTGTAAATTGAATAAAATATTGTAAAATATGTTTTCTTTTCATTATTTTCTTCATGCGTGAATCTTTAATCGGAATCAAAATGGGCGATTGGCAGAGAGTTTAATCAAGCTTGATTAGAATTACAACACTGGTAAAAAAGAAGGAAATTCAGTCAAGATAAATCCACAAGACGAAGATCGAATTACAGGGCTATATTAAAAAGTATTTTGCACGAAGCATCGTTTACTCGATCGTTTCGATCTCGTTGAATCGAGCAAGCAATCAACGCGGCATCGAAACTCGCAACTTCGCCATATTTTGATCCGACGAAAAAATTGACTGTTTATGAAAAGCTTCGATATAATGGCTGGCCGGCGATGTTCGATTGGGTTTATTCACGCAAACTTTTTTGTTTCGTTTCTTCTCTTTGGTTGTTAATAGGAGTAAAAAAGATGGATTGAACGGAAGATGCATCCCTGGTACAATAAAGGTATATATACTCGTAGGTTAAGTCGAAATATCAACTTTGCACAAAGCAATAAGTCAGTTCTCTTGTAACGATGTTCGTTTAGTGATTTAGAGATATGATTTATTGATACTGGGTCTGGGTCTAACAAAATATTACTGATCATTTGTAACGTCTTCAAAATGTTCTTCTTTTTTTCTTTTAAGTTTGTATATAATTGTTGACAGAGCTACGTCATTTCTTCAGGTTAGTGCCTTTTTACTTGACTTGTAAACAATTCAAAGTTATCGCTACTTGTCGCTTCGTTAATCAAGCTAGCGACCTAAGTAGGGGCTAGCGTATAACGGAATGCGATCGGCATGGAGTGAACCACAGCTTGGCGGAAGTCAGTTACGATATCATTACATTGCATCTACATTTAAATATGGAGGAAAGGCATTAAAAATAATCGCGTTATCAAGTTTAACTGCATATAACTACAATTATTAAATCATTACTCTTGTCTGGACTGGATTATGAGAACTAGGAGAATTTATTCCTGGATGGGTTGGGCTGAATGTATGTTGTACATATGGATGGTAAAGACGACGAATTTCAATTTGGTATAGGCTCTTGCCTATTTTCGATTTCCGTAAAATTATCTGGACTACGAGTAAATACCATTTTAATTGTTCAACCTCATAGAGTTTAAGAAGATTTTCTTGTTAAAGGAACTTGGCTACAGTATAATTAAGATCCTCTACCTACTTAGTGACTAATTAGTTATATTACGTAACAGTTCATTCACCTATAAATTGATGACGTCGTAATGCAGTCATCAATTTGCCTGTTAAGCGTAATTGTGGCATTGTTTTCTCAAAAATGTTGGTGACTGCGGTTCATGGGAAAAGCCCGATCAGCTGTGAAACTAGAGGCTTAAAAATTTTGTAAAATGGCCAACAAAATACACAATACAGAAAACAACAAAGGGAGCCTTTTGAATCTTTAAAACAGAATAAAACTTTTTCACGATTCTTTTGTGTGTGACGCGGTGGAAAGTCGTACGTAAAGCCGGTCGGGTCGGTCGCAAACGATACACGTACGTAGATACGCGTCGCATACGTGATGCTTGCCTAAAACGGAACGCGGCTCCTCATTGCCAGTGTCACTCGTCCATTGACTGTTTAACAGTTACAACCTTTTAGACCTCCCTTCCCTAAATGGTGATGTACGCGACTTCAATATTCATGCGCCAAAGTGAAAGAGCTACCGAGAACGGTCACTGAAAGTTAGCTACTAGACTTTTCAATGTTATTATCGCATTTATATTAAATGGCATTGACATCTATGCATTTTTATTGCATTATTTTATCGGCGGTTGAGAAATTACACATCGTTGTTGGCGCGAATCCAAGCTATGATTCATTTAGATTATCTTCATGCATGACACTCAACTAAAGGTAAGGTATTTTACGTCCGCAGCGACTAATTAGCTTCGAGAAAGCAAACATGACACTAACTTGGAATTTCTGCATAGACCACACTAGGGACTAAAGGACTTAGTCGGTTAGTATGTCATGTTAACATTACCAGCTTCCTGTGATTGGCTGAGTGGCTTTGTGGCAATTATCTTGTCTCTCTTATTGGGTACGTGAAATGTGGACTCGAGTGCTGCGACAGAGCGTAATTAGTGAACCGCGGGAAAGTTATTGACGCTAAAGAATTGCAATTGTTCTTCTTTTCTATTCAAATGGTTTCTGGAGAAATCTCTTGATTGATACATTCGGTTTTTGACATGAACTTCGGGGTTCTTTTTAAGAATCGATTAGGGATAAGCCGAAGGAAGACATTACCTACCTTTGTATTATATGATTTGTTGAAATTTTATAAGTATATTTTGCATCTTGTTCTGCAACCGTAATTACAATCGCGTTAAACAATGCCGTTATCTTTCGCCCTGACTTCTTCTACAAAAACTAGTACATACATCAGAGTACTGGATAAAAATGAACACTGGTCAGGAACTTAAGTTGTTGGAGCGTAATGTTAGTGGCTTTTTCCACTCGCTGCAGTGTGCACTGGTGCGGAAGAAGCCCAACTCTTGAACGACTTGCGCGCTTCTATCGAGAGAAAAAATCTCGTTAGAAAATGGGAAGCCAACATTGGAAACTAGTTGTACAAGTATGATCTCAGTAAGAGTATTTTTAGTTTAGTATGCTTATTTGAAGACGGATCTAGGAAGTTTTATTGTAATATGAGTCACCCCGGCCGTATTTCAAAAAAGTAAAAGTTATGTGTAAATAGTTGTAAATGGAGAAATAAACGAAAGTACAAAACGTAATGAGTGTTTTAGGAGATTGTGTCGTGCGGGTCGTGCCTTTTGGACTAGCAAGTGGTCGTCGGAACAAAAACCTAGTTCCGAGCACGAAGCGAAATTCGCGGTCAGGTGGGAGACATAATGCACATTAACGCTACCCCACCAAATTTTACTTTTATTACTTTACTTCTGAAAGCAAGCAACTTTACGCTGTAAAATTGCATAAGGAATTAACGACGTGTTGTTGTATTACAAATAGTTTTGAATAGGCTATTAGGTACAGACCATTAAGATAATCAGACTTTAGAATAAAATTTTATAACGTATTAATTTTTTAAATTAGGACATTCCTTCAAAACGTTACCAGTGTTAGTAGGCTTACCAAATATGTGGTAAAGGCCTTAGATTAATCGGAGTAGCGCCATATTGGCACCGACATTCCGTCCCACCTCCCCGCTGCACTTCCTCGTTCACAAGGATAGGCTGAATATGGCGAGCACATCGTTCGAACTTCCCTTACAGAGCAGGTGATGATTATTATTAGTAGTACCACTTTCCGTTCATTGAACCGACACCGTTACTCCGTTTACGCATTTAGCTCTCGCGGCTGCCATACGACATGACACAAATAACAATTGGCCAATTGGTTACTGCTTCTCTTAGGAGGCAGTAACGGTTGTGCGATGTGTGTCCGAACTGATCTCAATAACAGTGACAGGTGTAGTATAAACGTATTACGAGATACAATCGCACTTAATAAACTAACATGAAGATAGATAAAGAGTAATATAGCAATTGGAGGTAAAAGCCAGATAATGCTACAAGCTACAACATTGTTATTCAAACGAGACAGTTATCGAACGCATCCACGCTTGTGGTTTCGCGCTTTTTTTGCGCCGCCATTTTGTATTCCTGCGGGGAAGCGTCGGCGTCGCAGCGCGGAATGTCTTGTTTTATGGCAAAAGTGAAACCGAGATTACGTGGTGCCCCGAGATGGTTGAATGACACTTAAAATTAACGGAAAGGTATCTCGGCTCCCTTTGCCCTGCCCATCGTGATTGATGCGGTTAACTGACAATGTGTTTAACAAAAGGAACTTTCACCATTTCACAAAATTATCATTGAAAAACAATATAGAGAAACTATTACTGTTTCTGCTTTGTCATCGAGTATTCTTATCGTAGACATTAATGTTTCCTACCTGTCTGTAGTATCAATGCAAAGTCCTATTCCACATATCGGGTTATATTATGAAAACGTTTCTAATTGCTCACAACCGGTGTCTAATGGTAATAACACTGGCCGTTAAACATCACGGTATCTGCCGATCTTGCTAAAACTAGAAACGAAGAATTTCTTCACCCGTTTCGACAAGAACGGGTTTGACAGGATTCACGAATGTCGCTGAGTTTTCGTAAGCACTTTTGGAGATATTTTTTCTCGGCGCGTACGACAATTTTCCATCTGGATTGCTATCTTTGATCATGGAAACTTTACGATGTTAAAAACCATGAGACATGTTCCAGATTGTGAGTTCCAACCCCTCTTTCCGCGTCGGTTGTTCTAACGGACGGTTGATTCGCTCAAACCAGTAGCGGACAGATTGATGCTGAGTTCAACGAACAAGTTACCATAAAATGAACAAACCACCTGAAAAACGGTGGAGCAAATATTTTATCATCTAATTTCGTGAGGGTTACGTGTCAATAGGCCTTTTGTTCGGAAAAAGGGACTTACATAAAATGCGACGTAAAACTTTTGCAGTGTCATTCTGAAAGAGGTCTTTTTTATCCTGAATCTAAGGAATGTTTAAGTTATATTTTAGGTTTCTTGTTACTGTTGTCGTCGCGTTGAACTAATAAATGTTGGATGAACCGGGTGGCCTGTCTGTATGTAAGAACATTAACCGACACCCAGTGGACATGCAAAGCAGAAGTTTTTATATGAATAACTGTGAGACTGGTTTATGTAATGATTTTATATACTTCGTGATTATATCCAGCTAATATTATAACTGCACATAAATATCTTATGCCACCACGTATTTAAATTAGTAGAGGTATTTTTAAAAATCTTCTTACTGCCTCCTAAGAATGAAATATAATATATATTTAAGCATTATGCCAAAAGGACAAAAAACTAAAAAGCAATACCTACTCAAAAGAAAATGTCCAGTGAGTCAGACCACGAACCGGCTTTTATCACAAGTGTGGTATGTCGCTGTGAATATAAAACAGGTTTATACTTTACGTCTAAACAGGTAATTTATGGAATAGCTAACAAACGCTTCAAAATTTCACCGAAAACTATAATGCCGAACTATTCTTGCTATAATTATCGTGTACCGACCGAATGGACATACGGCCTTCTGAAAAAAACTTCTACCTGAGATGTTGAGTCACCAAGAAAGCTTTTGTCCTAATCGTTATATTCCAGTGGCGTACCCGGTTATTTGAGACGTGGGATTTCTGATGTTTTGACCTCTAACGCAGGTAACTCGTGATACATTTTTATGAAAGCGATTCCTGCGTAATTTATTGTTGTTTCTTTGTATTTGTTCGGGACCTGTTCGTTCGTGTATAGGAGATACGTGTTCAATGAGGATTTACGTGGTAAGGGTTTAGTGAAAAAGTTGGTTGTTTCGTTTACGGTATTCTTCATTTTTGTCTTCGCGTATCCGGCTTATTGTCATATTCCACCATGAAGAAGTTACGCTTATTAGTCTTCTGTCTAAAATTCGATTTACAATAAAAGTGAATAATGTTGTTTAGTTTTTTGTACAACGAAGCCAAACAAGTTTAACCGAATCATCTTCGCAAGTTAAAGAGAAATCGTTAAACTGTAAATCCTGTTCTGTCAGCAACAGTTCCGCAAAATTTAAAGATGAAGATGCATTTCGATCTCCTTCAAGTTAACTCAAACAGATAACACCAGAAGCTTCGCTTGGAACGGCAGATTACTGATAGTGGGCTGTGGTTTAGTACGGACAAGGCCAACCGGTCCCAGTATACATACTTGAGGTATCCCCCCAAAAAGATTTTTATTATCCTCGCTATCTTTACATTAACGATCACTTTTTGAAATACCGGCTTTGGTTACGAGTCATCAAAAATATGTTGCTTTTTGATCGTTGGGATTTTCCTTGGCACATTTTCCTTTAGGTAGATATCAAGTTAGTTTTTTATTCTAAATGAATTAATCCTGCTCTTGTCGTACAGAGCACTTTGTCGATGACGTTGCCTGAACAGATACCTATATTTTAAATTAAAATAATGGTACCGGCAGAACCTTGATTGTCCTCAAAGATTCACGAGATAATGGTCCAAACGTGAACATCCAAGTCCTAGTGGAACATCCAAAAATAAAAAACCCACAGTTGAATGAGCAACAAAAAGTCTCGTAGCTCGTAGAGTCCGTAGAACTATGGAGTGTTTGAATGGGGCTAACGAGACAGTCGTCGAATGATGCCCGCTGTTTTGTGAGGCGTACCAGAAAAGATCTTTTACATTTAGCACACCTTTTGTGTTAAAATCCATAGTGCTTCCTTTAGATGTGCACTGCGTTTTTAAGCGCATTAGCGGTGAAATGAGTATGGAGGCGACGAGAAACGTGTAAATGGAACTGTATGCTTCTAATGCATTTGGGTTTTGTTTACTATTCCGCTAGAAATTTGAAATAGTGAAATGTGTTGTACCGAAATTAATTTATATAACTTTATTTTATTTGCCGGACTTGCAGACTGTGCTAATAATTATAATGAGGTTTTTAAGAATTTCTTGGTAAGACAATGGGCAAAGAATTTAATTATATACACTTATTCACGCTGGTAAATTGTTGAAAGGTATTTTAATTTGACTGAATCTACATCATTATTTTCTACTTAGCTTTCTGAAGTCCCCATAGTCAAATAAAATGATGTTAGCCGTGAAAGATAGAATGCGGAATGCGAAGGACCAACAGTTGTTGTGGCGCAAACAAAGGATGTGTAGAAGTACCTATATAAACAATTAAATTAAGAATGATAATAATGACTAACAGCTGAAGATATACTTATTAATATTTATGATTAACTTTATATAATGTTATTCAAGATTCTGCATGAGTCACGTCCTCAGAATCTTAGTAATGATTTCAAATATTTTTTTATCGACCTCACGGACTTTAATATGCTTCTTCGTCATTGTTTGTTACGCTTTTAGATAGATCAGGTCTCATTAGTAATAGAGAAACACAAAGATATATACTTCTAAAATAATATAAAGGAAACTTTATATATGACTAACATAATTAATAATGATGCATTCGAGTAGTCTTTTATTCGAAAAATACTTTTATACAAAACTAAAACACAATGACGGAGTTATAACACGAAATAAAATATGAAAGTAAAAATAAATAAATAAATCATTGTTCAACTAGAACTACCACGCTAGATATGCATATATTACATTACAATACCGTTAAAATCATAATAATATATACCTACGCTATATACGTTTATAATAATCACCATACATTTCCCTTCCTAATTAAACACAAACTCAAAGCATTTATTTTACAGGCACTTTTGAATTGTCAAAGATGACAATGGTGATTATAAA
Organism: Lithophane semibrunnea; assembly: GCA_947363905.1. Taxonomy (NCBI): domain Eukaryota; kingdom Metazoa; phylum Arthropoda; class Insecta; order Lepidoptera; family Noctuidae; genus Lithophane; species Lithophane semibrunnea. The sequence continues at coordinate 11,926,325 of OX376194.1, read as the reverse complement.
ACCATGACAGTAAACAGCAACAGTACCACAGCAATAAACTTATAATATTCCACGATCGTGCAACAAGTATATGAAAAATATGCAGTGAATTATTCACTACTTGGTTTCGAAATGACCTAACCGGTGAGGTGCTCTCGTGAGGCGAAAAGTTCAAGGTATGATGCACACCACACCGAACGTATCGCAATGTACTTACATCATACATTAACGAGCCATTGAATAAACATTAGACAAACAATCGCTGAAACTTGACTCTCATATAAGTTGAAGAAATCTGTGAAGATTTGTGTTTTGTGAATCAGATGAGATTAAGTCCGCCTCACATTTGTGTGTTTGTAATCTCATTTATTTATTTTATACTTTAATAAAATAAATAAATGAGATTAACGTTTGTTCTTGAGTTTAAGAGTGGTGTCATCATTTTTATAGTTATTGTATTGTGAATTGAAATGTTCAAGGTGGTCACTTTATTCATTCTTATTCTACATAATTTTAACAGTCTGATTCAATACCAATAAAGTCACAACCTCGATTGATAGTCGAATTTCTACACTTTTAAAAATCAACTTCACTATATTCAAGATTATTCTATAGCCATTCACATTAAGATTAATAATTAATCACAACAAAGGCCAAATTCATTATGAGATTCTGGCATAGTGAGGAAAAGACTAAAAGTAGCCATCCTGATTCAAGCAAAACTGAGTTAAATAAATAATGACGACGCTTCGTTCGTGAACCTCCACATTAAATTAAACGTGCAATTTAATAAAATGTCTGGGAGCAAGGAGTACTTATATTCAACATAATTTGAAAGAATTTTGATACTGATTGATATAAACTTTTCTCGTGAATTTTGCAGTTCACTTACTTTAGAAGGCATAAAAACATTTATTTCGTCTTTAATTCTTTATCCTACTTAAATATCTAACTAAAGTAGAGTTTCTTGGACAGTTCCTTAACTAACACAAGAAACTCCCAGATTCTTCCTGCAGTTTTTGTGTCAACTAAACGCAAAGAAACAAAACTTTTGTCTTCACGAGATTAAATGATTAAAGTATTAGTTTGTCTTAGTTTAGTAACGCAACTTTGCAGAGTTGTGTGCAAAGTTGCTGACGCGTAAGGACGCGTGTCGTACACGACGCGTGACCTTGCGCATGCAACCCTTCCGCTGACGTCCGCGCATTTCTTATAAACAAATACAATAAGTGTTTTGTTTTAGCGCAAAGAACATTTGACACGTTTTGCATGCGCGCTCTTAAATTTTACTGTGGAAATATGAAAATTAGATCATTTTACCTTTTTAGCTGCTGATAATGGTTGAATTCAGGAAAAAAGGTGTGGTTATTAAAAGTTCTGAATTTTGCTCAGCTTTTTTTCTGCGCTTTACAGCTGTTGTTGTGTATTGCTTCAAAATGTTGGGCGATGAGGTCAGATATTGACGTCTATAACTAGCCCAATATTTTGTGTACCTCGTCTACAAAAGAAGCACGGGACAGAAAAACTAATACATTTTTAATGTGCGTTTACATCGTTTATGTATACTTAGGTCTTCGACCTGTGTGTGCATTAAGAAGTTTCCTAATGATATCCTCCAGGCCACACATAAACCTATTACTTCCTGACTTCTAGTAAAACACGCTGCAACATTTCCTTAAATTATAAATACAGGTACTTGCAATTGCAAGTAAAATTATAAATACAGCTTCAGTAAAAAGTACAGCTCGGACCAGAAATAAGAAAAGTTTGCGAGTTTCATATTGTCAAACCACAATGCTTTTGATGGAAGTGGAAGAGTTTAAAGATGTCACTGGAATGGCATTCACGTCTCATGGCGCAGAGGTACGGCCGGCCACCACCCACAGTTGCCAACTACTCTAGGGCTGCTGAGTTACCCGAATTGTCACAGTTTATTTTGCCAACCGCAAAGGCAAGCCTCGCTGTTAGTTAAACTCATGGCGAGGCTAATGCTGAAGTATGACCACGAGGGGCAAGAATACTGAAATTAATAAAGCAGTTTTGGTTCCTTTAAATTCAGTGCGTTTTTTTATCACAAATAAGAACGCAGACGTTATCACATTTAATGATATAAGAGTATGAGGTAACCATGTATCGGTGGAGGTAACGCTAACGACGGATTATAAGTAAATATCATTTTATGATTATTATAACCAGAAAAATATAAATTCTCGCCGCTTACTTATATACCGTTTCATAATGCCGCTGCACACTAAAGTATAAAATCTTACTGTTATTGCATGTAGTTAATTACCGGTGAAAAACATTGACAATAATTGTTATTTTTTACGAGTGATGACAAATTGTGGCTGTGACAACCTTGCTTGGTCCTCGCGACTTGATAAACTTCTGCAATCCGACTGCGGTTGTGAAGACAAATTGGATTGAAACAGTTCCACGGGTTTTTCTAATCTTTGAAGTTCACAGAGTAATTATGATTGGCTAACTTTTTATTTTTAACACATGGCCAGTGCAGATATTTGCGGTGAGACATGCAGCTGGTAATTACGAACACGCAAACATAGAGTTAAGGCCCGTTGTTTATGTAAAATAAAGAGATTAATGTCGACTTACGTTTGGCTCTATTACTTGTCAGTTTGATAGCATGTCAAACTAGTAATCGATCCAGAAACTAGCGTAAAAACTGCAATATTTACTAATGATATTACAATAGGAATAGCTAATGCGTTGAAAAACAATTGACACCACACAATAACCGGTCAGGTGAATCTAGTCACAGAACAGCAAAACATGATGAAATATCGAATATCAATAACCATAACGTCCAATCGTTTTGCAAATCTAAATGGGCGTCATATCGAGGTCACCCACAATATAAATTTGGTACAATTATCTAGCTTTTAAGGTTTAGATATAACTGTTACCTGCGCTAGGTTCATGTTGTTTGATATTCCAATGGCGTTCGAAAGTGCTGCGGTGATATCGTCAGTTTCTTTGGCGAATGGCAGTGTAGTGTTAACATTTATTATTCTGAAAGTGGCCGCAAGACGGCTGTAGAATAATAAACATCTTTATGACTTCAATCTCAGATTTGAACGGGCTTTGGAAATATTTGGTTCTAGTATGTTAGTTTTACGTAAATAGCACCTTTTTGATTTGCAACAATTCGAATTTCAATGGTTACTTGTAATGTAACTCTTCCAGTCTACTTGTCACGTTAGCACCATCCATAGACGTATGAACATATTTATTTTTATTGGAATTTCTAAATTTATTTTTAGATTTCATCATATTTCTCCTAACGCTTCTAACTGACATGTCTTCAGCATGACAGACATTCAGTAAGAAATTGTCAATTACGACTTTATAGATATTTGTTTGAAAAGAATATATTTCTCGGGAATAACACGTATCTGAGCTGACAGTCACGTAATCTACTCGAATGGTTATTGACTGGTATACGTGAGAGTATTTGTATAATACGCTACCTTGCTTACTTATTTGCAAGTGATTGAAACACTAGGTGTAAGTGCGTGTGCCGAGTCTTTTAACATTTCCTAAATATGAAATCAGTAGCATGAAACGTTACGTGTTTCAACGTAATAGCTTTATTCCAATATATTGGTCATATGCCGTTATAAGTAACTATGCACGTATTAACGCTGACCCAAATTCTTGGCAGCTCAACTATGCATTTTGATAAGTAGCGACTGTGGTCTGTGATAGAGTTCCGATTAAATAATTCTAAAGAATGCTACCCACAGTTACGAGAACACTTGAATGAAATAAAATGGAAGGATTTTTCTCGTTTACAGCTTCAATTTTATTTTTCTGGCGTTCCGAGTCCATTGCAGTGCTTGCGGTTACGTCCAGACTATTCGAAGGTTTTATTTGAATGAGACCGAGTCAGTAATTAGTCAGTGCAGCAGCAAGAATGCAGTTTTAGTACTGTACGATGTTGAACGGTTTTTTATTTTGCGTTATAAGATAGATGGGACTTATGTAATTTATGTGCTTTTGGAGGCGTTTTAGTTGATCACACTGATAACGGTAACAGTAAATTTTGGGTTTCGCCACCAAAGACCAGTGGTATACTATAACAGGCAGTTGTCTGTCAACTTGTCAAGAAAGTAGGTTCGCAAATTTGATTTCACGATATCCATTTCGTAACAAGCGTTCAAACCTGTTCACGGAATACTTACAGTTTTTATATATTTATTTCTACGGAAATATTCACGGCCGACGAATTCTGAGTAAGCGGGACTCTACGGTCACTTTTTTCTCCTTTCTTTTTTGTAAAAACAAAACCCGCCAAACACTGCAAAGTGAATTTGAGAGGAAACGAAATTTAATATCTAGGGAAGAGGATAAAAGAATTCCTAAACAAAAATATTCAATTCTCTGATGAAAGGGCCAAGGAGAATCTACTAGAATGTATCTATCCAAATTATGAGAAATGGCCAACTTATCTTCGCCACGATCCTATTAAATCGACAACTAATATCATAAAACAGTAATATAGTTCGACAGGAGTTGCCAAAAGCGTCCGACGACAATACATTATGGTTAATATCGGCTCACACGCTGTAAATCCAAGTTGATTGAAGTGCGGACATGCTGTAGAATATCTTTGGCCAATATCACCTTGAATTCGTGGTTTGATACCTACTGTGTTCTGGAACACAATGCCAACCCGTTTCGTCGTATAATAAGTTGTTTAACATATTGTGTAAAGCCTTTGTGATCTCATTGGAGGCGTCGAAAGCGGTTGCGAACGTAATTTTATTCATGAGCCAAATTGTCTTTGAGATAAGAATCTTCCTTAAAATGCATGTACTTCTGTAATGGTTAATTTGACTTTGGTATTCGTTTATAAACGATGTGTATGTTTTCTGCTTTCTAAACTAATGGTTGGGTAATAATCGGTATTTTGTTGTTTCAGAAAACTTGAAATGTAAAAATTCCTAGGCTAGACAGCCCTCGTTTAATTATCTATTTAAGTTTTCTCATATATACTCGAAGGATGAATGCCAACACACGCTTTGATAATACAACGTTCAACAATCCCTTATTTTAAAACGAATGTTAGTTCTGCTGTAGGCACAATATCGAAATCAGTGGCACTGTGAACGTAGATTGCGCCAATTGCAGTTTCGTTCACAAATTATTAGGAGCGAGCTTTATTTCGACTCCTACAAGACCGGTTCTTTAGCAACGTTCGAAATTATCGATGGAGGTCGACTTAGATACATAATAAATTCATGTCTTTATTATTTAGTTATCTATAAAAGGGATTAATTTCGATATCCGTTATGATGGCAGTCATAGTTAAAAAATTTAGTTCAACGATGCTGAATCATAAAATTTGGTTATTTTGCATTAGTCACACACATGGGTTAGTCCAATTTCGTTTGAAACTAGTTTAAAAACTTGACCTAAGTTGTAAGACGAGTAGGTGGATATAACGAGTTCGTATTTGTATAAGACTCTACTACTTTAAATTCTAAAGTTCAAGACTGAATGACACAACGACATAATAACAATAATGCACAGATCGAAAGGTCACGTCGGTGTACGATTTCATTTTGACAAGCTCTGAGAAAATGAAGTTTCGCAATATCATCTTTTTACAAATGCTTATTTTATCGGCGCTGTTCCGCAAACGATGGGACATCTAAATGGTGTCAGGTAGAACTTTAACTACGATTTTTCCATTAATGACAACTAGTCCATCCATCTTGAAAGTATCAAGGCATATCGTTTGTAAAATGATTGACGTTTACATCATGTGGACTAGTTGTCATTAATGGAAAAATCGTAGTTAAAGTTCTACCTGACACAATTTAGATTAGCATCTAGAAGTATATTTTAAATTAATTTGTGTACTTTATCGTCACGTGCCACTGGTCTCACTAAAATACCCGTAAAGATTCCTGCAAACACCGATTTTGTTAACGGTATAATCGTTATCAGCTCATTCCATTACTGTTAATGAGGTAGTTTATTTTAAGCTCGCATCAGCACCGTCATTAAAAGGCTATATACATAGAGTTCCCATTTCCCAATAACCTTTCACAAGTAGTAGGGCAAATGTATTTTATGCAGGAATTTGTCTTAAGGTTCGTCAACATGGTGGCATTATGTTCGCATTCCTACGAGGCGAACGACAGCAGGCCTTGCGACCACACAAGGTCATTTGTGAAGGGAGACCTGAAATAGGGTCGACGCTCTATTTAGAATTACGGCTATAGATAATTAGCTAATGTTTACTACTGTTTTTTCTAGCCCGTTCAAGTATTATCATTTTCAGCTGAAGGTGAAGAGGTGCCGCGACAAGCTTAGGCAAGTCAGCGATGATGTATAAGATTGAAAGGTGCTAAATTTTATAATGGTATTTTAAAACATTTTACAGTTCCATTAGATCAATTTGGTCATAGCATAGCTGTGATACAGATAACTGTACATATATATATGTATTTCAAGAAACTCATGCCAACCCTGACTTAAGCCTACGTGTCTACGAGCGTATTCTAGAACCAATATTAACGCCTTCTCAGCTATTGAATCTACTTCCTTATATAATTTGTATGCAGCTGCCTCGAAACTGGTTTTCAACAATGATGTGCTGCTAACAAGAAATAAAAGGAGGTGAATAAAACGTAAAACCCAATTATAATTTTTGCTCGACCTGGGTATAAATCGGCCCTCGAAGTTATAAACTACAATATAATATGGAAATAAATTACTTGTAAACTGGCGTAGTGAGCCAAACGAACCTACGTATCATATCAGTCATGCTTTTATCTGTAAACTAGTGTCTGAGTGGTGGTTAGGTTATCATTACGCCCACGTGCATTGAACGTATACAAATGTTTTTTTTTTTGTGCCTTTACTGGTTCATTAAACGAGGCTTGTCGAGATAATAGAGAATGACGTCCCATGACGTTAAGCTTGAAATTAATCTCGTTGTGGTCAAAGAAAATTTCTGAAGACCAACAGCAATGAGACGATAAACTCTAGGATAAAGATAAATAAAACAAACAATCTGAAGAATAAGGTCGTCTGTGACTAAGTTCGTAGAAAATATTTAATAAGTCTTAATCTCTAGCGACATTCAATGCTCACGATCGTTCTATATTTACACCATTAGGATAAGCTTTCTTTACAAATGTACCTACAAATTCAATATAAACATTTACTGCTACTAAATCAGTCTTTTGTATCGACTATATACATAGATAATACTGGATAACATAGAATATAGAATTATTGTACTACTTCGACGATATTTATCGGACTCAATTTGTTGTTCATGGTACGAAAAAATCTGAGAAACTACTGATCAAGGTAACACTTAGAACTAAGTTACGATAGTATTAAACATAGTAAATGAAAAACTCGAGTTTGTAGGAGTTTGTTACGCAAAACAAAAACACCAGTTAAACACGGAAATATTACGAGTACTATGTAGTTTGAAAGACATAACTGTTTTAACAAAATAAATCATGGACTCCTTAACCTAAAACCAGTAGAATTTTAAGCTAAAACGTCTTTAATGATCAAAAGACAATTCAAAGTGATCAAATTGAATCAGTAGCTGTCCAAGTATCGCACGACCACTCGCCACCACGACAGGTCGGCTAACCGTTACACAGAGATTCCTCGGCGTTTCCTAAATAATGCCACTTGAATGCGAGATGGCACGAATGCAAATTAACAAGTTTTGTATGTGGACCAGCAATCGTGGAAACATCCAACTCGTATCAGCTAAGTAGTGTAGATTTTGTGTGTAAGGGATAAAAATACGTTGAAGAATGCTTTAGCGTTTCGTATTCTTATTTTATTTGATTTTGAATACATGGGACTAGACCATGATTGCATTTCAGATTGTGTTGTCGAGCATTGAGTAAGACGATATTCATTTGATTTGGTTATTATATGACTGCATTCTTCTGTGATTTTATTCTCAAAAAAAAATTCTATTTAATTCTTCAATCTCAAGTTATTTATATTGGTGTAATTTCAAAATTAAAATAATCTTTTAAGAAAATGTTTAAAAGTAATGTGTAAATGAAACTTTAGCTGAGTGAAGCAACAAACTGTTTAAATAAACACTCCATTGATCAGTGAACAAAATGTTAACATTTATAGGAGATGTCTCTCGAAATGCTTTTGAGAATTAAGTTCGTTAGAATGCCCCACTGCACTTAGCCTCTCTAGGAAATTAATTTTAGTTACAACATTCGAAAAGGAAGGTGCTGTGCAACTGGTTTACTTTAAAAGTTAGTGTCTGTGATAAACTTTGCGTATTTATGCACAGTTGATAATTTCTGTGACGTGATAATTAAGTTAGTTACGAGTTACAGGAATATTCTCAGAGACCGTCATGTATTAACGATAGAGATACCTTCACCTAGCTTCCGTTTATGAGTGTATCTAGACCATGATGATGCTTGTTAATATAATAAAGTACGAGTACCTGGGCGACAGAGCTCTGCTCGGTTGAAAGTAGAGAAAACGAATTTTGCCAGAAGTGAGCCCTAACTAGATCGACTTTTCGCCCCCGTAAACCCCTATATTGCAACTTTCATCAAAATACTTTGATCCGTTTTCGAGAACGTGATTACAAATATTGCATAATATTTTAATAGGATAGGATTTTTCATCTTTTCTTGTATTACTTTGAAAATTCGCAGATGTCACTACCTAACGGAAAGCATCATAAATTAATATCTTCGGTCCAAAATTGGAATATGGAGTTTCTATTCTTATTAAACTTTTAATGCTTTTGTTACTGTGAATCGCCAGTTTGACCTTATGCTGGCATTTTAGTAATGACACCAGTTTCTCGAAGGCAATTAAAAGAATATTATCGCTTTAGTCGTGTTTTAGATTACTTATCTACAGCAGATGTTATTATTTATGTTGTATTTATGTGATTTCGGGTACTGTCCTAGTGTAATCTATCTTAAGTCTTGAGTATTAAAATTTAAATTAACTTGGCAACATTAGCCTAAAAGTACTCAAACGTCAACAAGTTTGGTAATTTTAAATTAAAGATCGAGTTTACCCCTCATAGATTTAAAAAAGCTTATTTTACCAACATACACACATCACATACTACCTACTATGATCCTTACATACATACTTCTTCGCTCACACAACTTTGATAATATTTTGAAAACCGAATTAGAATGTTCCGGTAACTTGGACTTTAAAATACGATCTAAAAATATCTAACCCACGTAGGGCAAGATATTTATTTTACTAGTTGTAATATACTTACCTATCTACGTCCTAGCTCACTGAACCAATTCACTAGGTGCTTTGTAAACTCCGTACGAAAACGCCATAAGCTACATCGACCGTTTAATTCTACTCTAAATTGTTACAATTTTATCATTTGATTTCCAGCCTTATTTCCTTGCAATAAGGCAGGTTTACAAGTTTGTTAATTGAAGGGAAACTGTACTTTCAGTCTAGATGTTACATTGAATGGTCGGAAGCGTATGCGGAAGCGAATTCTGTCTGGATAATCGAATTCATTAGCAGTCTTTGAGCCATCATAAATAGAACGGAAGATCCAATTTGTTCAACCAGTCAAAAAAAAACCCGAGAAATGAAAAAAAACAATGAAACAAAGGTTTAACATAAAAAATAACCTGAAAAATGCATACAAATATTTTATTAATGTTAAAAAAGTTGCGATCCTGCCAGGATTCGAACCTGGAATCTTCTGATCCGTAGTCAGACGCGTTATCCGTTGCGCCACAGGACCTTGTGTTCAAATGCCAAAATTTTAGATCGGTTATGGCTTGTTATGACGTGACAAAAAAAACAATTTTGTCTCAAGACACTAATTGCGATTTGGAAATCAATTTCGTCAAGGTTTTTTTCTTTATACCTTGGTCACGCACGACATTGCTAAAACTGTTTCAGTATGTGCATGCTTTGCTTTTTCACACTTAAGTAATTTTAGGCAAAAGGTGACTGTATTCGATTAACTCGATTTTTTACTGTTAAGTGTAAACCTTAGTTTAAATAATTTTCTGATAAACTAAATTTCATAGCTAAATGTTTCTGTGATATAATCGTTTTCCTAATAGGTTACTGAAGAGAAATCGAAGGAAAGCTTCGTGAGCTTACGCGAAACGAATAAAAATTCAAGAAAAAGTATGAAAAAATCTTTAGCTAACAGCAATTTCTAGCACACGGCCTTAATATTGATATTTTTCTCATAAAGCAGGCATAGAGATGATCTTTTAATAAGATAAACTTGAACAAGATGAAACGAACCTAATTAAATTTCTTTGACTTGTATTAAATTGAAGTAGATAAAATATAGTCGTTTACAGAATTTTGTACCTTCTTACTTTTGTTATGGTTTGTAATTATACATTTTTGGAATGGCTCTATCTTTTAGCCGAGGTTTGCAAATAACAGGCAGCACAATTTTGGAGTTACTGCTTATCCACGAAGAATTCCTTCAATAGGTTTTCTCTTACTGTACCGGTTTATCTATTGTGTTTCATTCTCTACTACGTAATATTTAAATCCCTTTAAATAAATTATGTACTTCCATAATGAAGTTATGGCGGCCATCTATTCTGCATAATGCCATTTCCGAACTTTCACTTCCACTGAAAACTTTCCAAAAATGCGTCCCTCGAATATCATCTTACATATTTGGTCGTTTTTATTACTTAATTGTCGTAATATGGTAAGTTATAACATGTACTTATGCGTATATTAAAATAAGACTGATTTCCCTGTATTCCGCCAAATTACTACTAAAATTCAAGTAAAAGTTACTGTCGAATCGATTTCGTTACAATTGTAAGTGCACGTTTCCTATTATAAGAAAATATTCGCGTATTTCAGGTCGAATAGTAAGTAATGTCGGGTGTGTTGAAAGTCGCGCACGCGACTCGAGCGCGCATGACCCCCTTAGCACTAACGGACTGGTAACCGTTGGCTCGGCTCACGTCTTCGGAGCCAGACGTATCGTTTGCGGTATTAGCCGCTCGAGTTATATAACTATTGAGTCATTTGAGGGCCAAACGTGGGAGACACGATACCTTAGAAATTTTCGAGAGTGATAAGTCAATATTTACTAATTAGCAAGAATTTCTGTTGAGTTAAGTTAAGGTGTTTGCAAAGAACGAAGTACAGAATGCTGATGATGACTTATTTGGGAGAGTAGTAAAAGCATTTGTTGCTATGCCATGTTTTTGCTAAGTCGGCAATGAGAGATATTACGACGTCCACTGCTGGACATAGGCCTCTCCAAAGCACCGCCACTTCGACCGGTTCTGTGCTTCTCGCATCCAGCGGATTCCCGCGGCCTACGATTATAATAGTAGTCCAAACGAAAAGAACCCATAAAAATTCTTGCTGAATGTCATGTTGTTATGCGATACCGATTTAGATATTCTTGAATAAAGATAATACTTAATTTGCAGTCCCCAGTTCTACCATATTTAGAAATGACGTCAAGAACTGACCGGTAACCGGTTAGGTATAAATATTTAAGAATTCCGGTGCCCACTAAGTTTGGATTCCAACCGAGAAACATTGGAAAGAAATTTTGTAAAGAATCCAAAGAACATTTAGATTTAACTCTCAACGAGTTTTTTGCAACAATTAGACACAGTTTTACTTTGTGCAGTTTTTGCAACAATCATAGTTTTGTTTGGTGCAAGATGCAGGTACTCTACTTTCCATGCGGGTCAATTTGTAGCGTGGATAGTGAAAATTAAAGAATCTTTGGGCGTATGTAACACTTTCTCCTTGCACACGAATCTGGTAGCATAATTACAGGTATGGTGTTTAGTCAATTAGAGTATCATAATCATATGTGAATCGAGTAATTGGCTCAATATCTTCAAAGCAATGGATTATGGGTATATCCGCATATACGTCGATGGTTTTTTAGCTGATATTAAAATAGTTTTCGATGGATATCGCTGGCAGATAATCTTTATAGGTGAGAGCGTGGAAAAATCGTGAGAAATTAAGTGCAGAACTCATGTACTTGTAAGCAATAAAACACTTTCAATCGCAGAGTTCTTCATGTTTCGGCTGCTCGGGCTGCTCTTATGGGTTTTCTTCATTTGGTAGTTGTTCCATCAAATCTGATCTAAATGATCGTTGCTTCAATTAACAGTAGTGCACTTTATTATTTGTATTCCATACAGACACTATATATTATTATCTTGTAATAATGTAAAAAGTCAATCCATAATTTTATACCTACTTCATACAATTTTTAACGCCAACTATAATATGGTATGAGCGTGTAATCTTATCAATTGAATATCTCAAGGTCAACGTTCACGACCTTGAACCTCTTTTTTGGATTCTTAGGCGATGATCAAATAAAGCCTTATTTTGCCCTCAATGACCTGTCTGACTGTCTGCCCCTTTTTTGCCAGAGGTTGCTTATAATGCTCTCTTTGTTCATAACTATAGCACAACATAAAAAATGTGCAGGTTTTTACTAACGTGGGATTTTAGTTCATCTTGTAATGCGTTATTATGAAGCGTTTCTGGTTTCGTCTAGTTCCTGCTTATTGTCATTGTTCTTGTTGCTTCTAGGAAGGTTTGACATATTTCTTGTTTGATCAGATTTATTTCTGAATGGGCTTTAGTTTTAGCAGCCTCATTGTTGCAGCGACATATCGAATTATCATTCTACGGACATATTTCTATAGAACATGCGAATTTTTCTTTGTCGTTAATGAGAATTACATCGTTTGGAATAGTGTTTGTTAGACTATTATTGATTACATGTTCGTCGGTATTCATCAAGAATTCTCGATTCATATCATACAGAATAACAATTTCTATGCACAAGAGGATATTTGTGAACAACCTTCGGGTCGAGTCATACGAATTTCTCCCAGAAAATGATTTATTCATCAGAGCGTGGCAACACCCTATCGGTACCACAAACCTAATTTAGTAGTATGATTGATATGGAATTGAATATTTTTATTATAATTAATTTCATTTCATGTACTAAAGTCTCTGAGGAATGAGAATGAAAGAGCTCCTGGCATATAGAAGGTTGTAATTTATATGACAATTTTCTACTTAACGAAGAAGTTTATGTGTAATTGAGAGGTAGTGATTCCAAATATGAAGAGACTTCTAGCAGTTAAGCTAAAATAGAATCGTTCTAGTTTCATGGAAGGAAACTCAGCAGTAATTCTGAAGAGATGAGAACAGTTGTGATAAAGATATACCGCCTTATTCATAAACGCTGCTTAAAGTTAAGTTATGAATTAGCAACTGTTTAACAATACATTTTCGACGTTTATACTCTTTAACTTTAAGAAACGTTTATGAATAAGAGGGATAGACTTTACATGGGTTAATTAAATCTCTTATCTTTAAATAACTTCTAGAAATGTGTTAAGATTTCATTAATCTTTTTAAAGTCTTCCAGGAAGGTAAACTTCAGTAGGTAAGCTTATTTAAATTGTCAGGTTACCAGATAGAGATTCATTAGAATAGGATCCTAGTGGGCTGTGCCAAATGTGAACCACTTTTGGCACTGTTTGGTACTTTGGCATTAAGTGTAGGGATCATAAGCGTGGTTAATTTATGTTTGTATAGCTGTCCTTTCTGATTAAGTTATTATCGGTATCAATTGAGGTTATGCCAAGTTCTGGTGTTCTTAGCGGTATAGTTTAAATATAGAATTTTGTGCATAAGGTAGCCGGGCGGATACCTTATGCACAAAATTCATTTATCCTCCATTCCTTTTTTGGTTTTAAATGTTCGTTTGTTTATTTTTCGTTTGTTTCTAACCTCTATAGAGATTTGGACAGAATTAAAAACAAGTGGAGGTTTTGTTTCTTACGTTAGTAGCATGATTTGGGTATAGAGAATATGTAAGAAGTTTATCATATTTATGAAAATAGAGATGCGAGTGATGCACTGAGGCGCATCGCGAGTTACCGAGGCGACGAGTGAGGAGGTTCGGAGGGAACCGCGAGGTAGCGGGGGCGGGAGCAGACCGGTTCAACCTCGTCACTAGTATACTTGGCTCTGTCCCCGTTTACCTCCACTTCATGTTTATAGTGTAATAATTTTGATTTACCATAAATACTTCATTTGTTTTTTTCTTAATTAGTACCGTAATTATAATATGTATTTTGAGGTCGGAGAAATGTGTATTGATTGCTATATTTTAATTTATTTGTCGTGGGTTTCATGTTTATTTTTTGTAAATGGTTACTCCATAGGTAGGTAGTCAGTAATTTTTGTCTCAAGATAAAAAAATTGTTTATGATATTAATGGAGCTTTAATTTCACTTCCTATTTTCAGAATTGAGATTTTTTTTATTTGATTTTTAGGTAATTAGATGTTAAGTATATTAATGAAGTGGGTCTAAAACTTAAAACTGAAATATATATACGTTAAGATCATGATAAAGCTGAATCCCACAATTATCCGATTCCAGATAATAGTCAAGATAAGAAACTGATTGAACAATGTAAAGCACTTGAGATGCAAGACACAGCGGAGCGCGTTGATGTCTTCCGTTTGATGGCATAATCTCGAGCTTTTATTATCACGAGCAATTCGGCTGTTACCTCAGACTTTTGTCAACATTCGTATTCATTGACAACGACATAATAGCCTGATAGAACGCTAGAGTTAAAAACCTCGGCCGGAAGAAAGTTGTTCAGCCGAAAGCGGTCTCTCGAGATCGGAATTTTGGTCGGACACGTATTACTGACATACAGCCGGCGCGCCCACCTGCTAGCAACCACACCTGAACCAAAAGTGTGTCAACATCGCTGACTCCTCGAACTCGGCGATCGATCGTCACAACTTTCACATTACCTTAAATTAACACTCGACTGAGCTAGCACTGATACGTCTAGATAATATTAAAGACCCACCTTTTGCACGCCGCGGGGCGTTCCAACAAAAAATCCGGTTAAGCACTATCAGGGGTTGGGGTTAACGCACGGCCACTGTGCTTGTACACAATTCACAACACTTGAGTCACAAGGTTTGCCACATATCGGCGGGCCGGTGCGGTCGCGACGGCCGCCAGTTCAGCACTGAGGCTTTCTTCAAGACGACGCGCGCGCGTGCGCAGGTAAGAATGAGACTACGGTTACCTACACACCGCTACACTGCGTCAGTGTGCGTCCACTTCGCCCATCGACGCGTTTCAGGCGTAGAAGATGAGAAATACACACATGTATTTACTTTTCATGTTAGACTAATTTAAAGGTTGATATTTTCATTAGAGCTAATTAGTTTTAGAACTTATTTATAACGGGTATGCAGTGACAATTGGAATGAAGTTAACGACGTCTTATTAAGTATCTACAGTTAAATAGTGTATTTGTTTTGGGGTCTACATAGCTCTACTGAACTTAACAAATTATAAAAATCTCAGTTAATTAAATTCATTTCAGTTTCCCACTTAGTATTAAAGTCAATTAAAAAAATAAAAACTTCTAAATATCGTTTGAGATTCTAAACCCACCTTAAAAATATTCTTATCAACACAATTTATCACTTTACTGGTAACTTGAACAGCAACACTTCCCCGATCCACTGTCACACTCTTGCACCTCTACTATCTGTACACACAAACACAAGTTAAGCAGTTGTGGGTTACATATTTGATATTCAACTTAACGCAAAAGACAACGGCATACTCACACACGCTAACAACTAAAGACTAGAATATTGGAAAGACCAATTATCAGAATATTTTATTAATATTATGTCTTCTTAATTCTACAAAAATCTTGTAGCTGAATTATATTTTCGTAGAAAAATGCTGTTATCAAAAATAGACTATCAAGACTTGAACTCTAATGTATGCTAGGTATTACATAAACCTAATATGACTCATGATTTTTTATATTACAACATTGTTTCATAAATAAACATAAAGTCTCTCATCGAATGTCAAAAGGTCAATACCAAAACGTACGAACAATATCCAAACATACACAAAACCTCGGTAAATAATTTTGTTTCAATAAAAGAACAAACATTGTTCATTGAAGTATAAACAAATAAGCAACCATGTGCTTTTAATAACGTATGAAAGCCTTTCATAATAAACCTAAATAATACAGTGTAAGAGTCTGTGAATAAAAGTATTAAAAACCTTATTTTACTCTATGCCAAAGTGTAGATATCATTCATATTTCCATTAACTAAGCAACTCTCTTTTAACCTAGCAAGTATGATTCAAAGTTTAAATGAATGAGCGTTTACCTGAGCCATCCTAAGTGGCACATAAATGTGACAATAGGTTAAGAATGTGGTACTTTCCCCGGCCGTGACGTCACTATTCAGGCCGACGACTCATGCCACAAGGATACCATAAACACGAAACCGTTAAGTGTAGAGGATGTATACCAACCGTGTAAGGCAAGCAAGTGCTTACAACAACTGGCGACCACCAACGTTAGGCGTGGTGATTACAGGTAAAAGAAAAAAAGAAAGAAAGAAAAGTAGGTATCGATTTTGAATTTGCATCGGAAATTAAACTTGAATACACAAAAGAAAGAAGAGAATATACATTTTTAACCGACTTCTTCAAAAAGGAGGAGGTTCTCAATTCGTCTGTAGGTATGTTTTTTTTTGTTGTATGTATGTTACGCGATTACTCCACCAATTATAAATCGATTTTGATGATTCTTTTTTTGTTTGGTAGGTCATGCTGATCACCTCTAAGTGATCCCATATAAATTTTATTAATTTTGCTTGCGTAGTTTTTGAGTTAGCTTCAATAATTACGTATTTTTCCCACTTTGCGTATGTAGACGATATCTCTTTTTCTAGTCTTTATTTACATAGCAGACTGTAATTTCGGAAGTCGGTGGCAAAAAACGAAAATTGTAAAGCTAAGACACCGACTTCCGAAAATAAAGTTATTTTTCACTTTTTTTGTGTTTTTTTGTGCAATTGGTTGTTTTTTTTTTTTGTAAAAAGTTTTTCTATCATGTTGCACCTTTTATATTTTGTCTCTGCATCACCCTACAGTAGCCTGATAGAAAATGCCTAAGGTATTAAGTCTGCCTTTGTACGGTTATTTTTACTTGTGCAATGTGTATAATTATAGTTTTAATAAATAAAAACAACATAAAATCACTACTATCAAGACGTGTTAGTACCCCTATATAAACTCACTACAATCTTTAGTAGAGTGGTTCAAGTTTCTAAAGTGTATTTTAAAATAATACTTTTATGACTCGGTCAAGCAAGGCTACCTATGTCATAATTATTTTATTTTAAAAACTTTCATGATCCACATGAACACTGGCACTGAACTAAAATAGAGCGAAACGTGTGTTTCTATATAAATAAATATAATATAACAATAAAGGTCTAAATTAAACACAACAGGTGTTATTCATAAAAGCTAAGAAGTGGGCGTTCATTAGTCTGAAATATAATTAAATCCCCGTATTCAAAAAGGACACAAATTCTACGTAGTAACTAAATTAGTAACTTAATACAAGGGACTCGAGTATCTAATTTTATCAGTAAGTTAATTAATTAATATTTTAAGTGATTGTAGAGCAGTGTTTCCAATTTAATTTTCTGGCAGCATTCGTGTAACCTCTATTACTCATGTAAACATGAACATAATATCCTTGCAGGGCATAAAAAAGAACCATCACTCCCTTCTCCACGCCTCGTTAACTTAAAAAATATCTTAAAACACAAAACCTTATCAGACGACAAGGCAAGGAAATTTTGCAGCAAATCTCTGGGCTGTGATCATGAATCAAAGGGGTAACTTTATATCTTCATAATATGTAATGTGTGACGTCAGATTTTTTCCAACCCACTCATTTCCTTGAATATGGGATGCGGAAGTACGATGACCTACATTCTGGACCCCCATCCCGATTAGGGGCCCGGATGGGGCCAAATAAAGAACCGAACGTAGTTCGATGCCTTTTTTTATGGTGCAACCATGAATGTTGATCCAACTTGTGTGGACCCGATACTGATCTGACACGGTGGAAGACTTTAAAGGTGACGTCATTTGTACGAAAGTTCCTTTGCTGGGAAAGGGAAAAATTGCAATATAAAGATAAAGGTTTTGTGGGGGTTCGTAAAGTATATATTTAATGCTGTGATGGTGGCAGCGAAAATAATGTGTGTAACATGTAGCCTGCAATCCGAGGTGTTTTCTTCGTTACGAGTTAAACTAGTAAATATTACCAAAAACAAGGAAATTAATACAATGTCACGCTCACGAAGAAACTTTTTATTCATTCTTTATTTATAGTAAACCCTGAAACTATTACTGACAATGCAATTTTCAAAGCAAACCATTTCTCAACACTAAAACTGTTTTTATTCCTACCGCCATATTGCAGTCGTAAGTCAATACCTAATCCAGAAAAAACATTTTGCACGCGAACCTGCAAGCGGTCGATAGTGGCGAAAAAGCCTATAGAATTCCGGGATCACGTAGACCGGTAACCGATCACCATAATTCACGGGACTGTCACATCCTTATATAAATTGGACCCGTCCACTTAGCCGGGATAATACTGGCCAAGGAAAAATGCCTATGCGGGTTTGCTTACGACTTTAGCTTTGTATTTTGTTCATTACTCATTCAAGGGTATAAAAGGGTAGATATTTATTTGGAGTTTGACTTTATTTGTGCTAGATATCAAGGTCCATTTAGGTCTTCATTATCAGCCTACAGCAGTCCACTGCTGGGCAAAGGCACAGAACAGATAAAGGAGGTTTTACTGTTCTGTGGGCATAGGCCTCTCCTATTGCACACCATTCAACTCGATTTTCGGCAATTCTCACCCAGCCACCCTGAGGGCGCCTTACCTTACGTTTGCCGATTCGTGGTCTCCACTCAAGAACACGTCTACTCCGATGGTCATCGGTTCTACGGCTAATATGGCCGGCCCATTTAGGTCTTATCAACGAATTAATCAACCTGCCTAGCCTTTTCCCAACTATGTTGGGGTCAGCTTCCAGTCTAACCGGATGCAGCTGAATATCATAATAGGTCTTATCAACCATTAGTAGTTAACTCTAGCGCTAGTTTTTGCAAACACCGAAGGACCAAACTTCAAAGAGACATGGAGAACTATAAATAGCGACATACAATTTTAAAGACTAGGTTGTTTTAAAGCCATACATAGGGCGACTCTAAGTAGCCTAAAGAACCCTTGATTAAATTACTTGCAGGTCCTTTAAATGGAGTGAATTAAGTTCTTGTACCAGCCTATAATACGGAAAACACTGTGTAATGTAAACAACATGTAGCTGAAGATTTTAATGAAATAAGCCGCATTCGCCGCCGTTTCAAAGGCTAGTGTACAATTTTAGATCTTATGCCTTCAGGGATTTCCTGCACTCAAAACGTCCAGGTCAACCCAACATAAGGATACAAAATGTCTATTTCACAAGCATCACAAGTGTGAAAGGGAAGTTTGCTAACCCAGTAATTTGTTAATTACGAAGTTTGGCTACATTGTCCAAAAACTACTTTTACCTTCTGATTAGCTAGCTAATTATGTCACGTAAGTTTTGTTTGGAACTATTAAATTAGTTAATTTTGTATCGCGATTACGTAAGGTTCATGCACTAACTTTAGTAATTACGCGTCTCCGGAATATTTTCTGGTAAATTAGCGCTGTTTGTTGTGTAATAATCGGTTCATTAATCACTTCAAGTGTTGTTGGAGTTTTTGTTATAGTAACAAACAGTTTTTATTTAGTCCTTTGGTGTTAGTAGTTACTTTAGTAAGTTTGTGCTTTTGTTATTATCATTCAACAATATTAATGATTTAGTTTTAAAACAAAAGGCATCTAAATAGGTACCTATTATTGTTATCTCCAGCCCTCTAGACCAAGGCTGCTCAACCCTAGGCCCGGGGTTGGCCCGCCAAAAGCAAACTGGCAATAGTCTTTTGAGAACAGATATCAGGAGTTCAAACCAGGTCTAAAAGATTTTCCTTCTTATGAACATATTCTCGCTAACAATAAAACATACGTTCAGACTTGATTTTATATCGAGCTCAGATTTGCCGCCAAATATTGTATCAGTGAAGTTTTTTTTTTAAATTATTCAAATTATTAGTAACTTAATGTGTAATTTAATGTTAATAGCTACATTATAGGTACCCTACCAGAACTGTAGGCAAGTTTTATTTACGAAAAGGTGGCCGGTCGCCGGCTGATACGGAATCAAAATTATGGCCCACCTTCTAAATTGGTTGGGAATCTTTGGTCTAGACAATTACAAAGATTTCCGTTCCGTTACTCATCGTTAGATGTTTCCAAAATAAAGTCCGACCAAGAGAGGGTTGACTCTACAAATAAGATTCCAAGAACTTCCTCAAAGTTTACGGAATGAGTTAATTTCTTAGAATCCGGGACATCGGAGTTTAAATAAAGGGCTAGAATAATTTGAATTCATTGTTCCATCCCATAATTATTAAGCATTCTTATGATGCAAAGGTATGAAAAACAGTGCATTATTTATTTGCAGTTTAACAGCCTTTAGAAACGTTTCGTACGTAGCGTGGTGAATCATGAATATGTAAACAGTTGGCCATTCTGATATTCACAAGTTTATTCAACTCGCGGTAGTTTGGCACCCGTTGCTACTAAGTTGTACTATAGACCTGTGAAAACTTAAGTTATCCTGCACATTAAGTTACTCCCTTAGGACAAATGAAACTCCAACTGCGCAAATATAACAACCGTATTGGTAGTATATATTTTTGAGCCGTTTGGGGTTGAAATACTAGGACCATGGGGTCCGAGTGCTCATCGAGTATTTCAGGACATCGCCAAGCGGTTGGTCGGCTTTTTACGTGACCAGAGGGGCTGGCCAATTCTAAGGCCAAAGAGGCATTGCCATCCAACGTGGCAACGCTGCCAGCCTTTTGGGCAATTTTTCCACTGACAGCGATGCGGATGAATTTTTTTATGCTTTATTTATTTTTATTTTTTTCCTTTGTATACTTGTATATAATTTATATATATTTTGGTGTTAGTGTTAGCTTGTATATTATATATTGTAATTAAGGTTTATAACTAAAAAAATAAATAAAAATATAACTGAGTATAAATAAACAATGAACTTATATTTCAGTCTTCATTTCCCACCTACGGCTTTCGTATCAAAAGGAGTAATTTTCACATCGGGACCATTTTTGTCGAAATTCATTCTCTTAATTTTCACCTCTATCAGCATCATCTCTCATACTTTAGTTAACAAATTCAGGTTCCATTTTGAGTGTCAGAACTTCTTTGTCATCATATCCAGACTTATAATGATATTAGTTACTATGATTTATTTTCCGTGTGTTCCTCCGAGTAAAAGAATCGGATAAAATAATTGTGTTAAAAGACCGGCAACAATGTATTACAGTTCTTTATCCTTACAAATCCGAGACATTGTTCAAGGCCTTTCGTAAGCCTGTCTTTATTTAGTCCAATTTGTCTTCTAAGAATGGCAATCCACCAGCTTATATACATAAATACCTCTATGTAAACTATAATACAGTCCATTTTAGCACTTAACTCCGGAGTAAACCTTCCGTAACTTGTCAATATAACTCTTCATCACTCTCGTTAGAACATCTGCATACCAATTAATCTTTACTTTCATCGGATTAAGTGTCAATAAAGCTCACTAATATTTTTATTATGCGAATTAGCTTTGATATATAACTATAGATTCATCAAATGGTATGTTAAAATTTTAAATAGTGACAGATGTATGCGAGGAGATTTTAGAAAGTGTATAATTTTAGCTTAATTTGAAGAGGTAGTTACGATGTTGTATTATTACGACGTGTGCGTGTAATTCCGTATTTTTTTAAAGTTATTATAGCTGGTGGCACTTGCAAAACCCATAACAATTGTCGGTTAATTTCGTGGGAGAGTGCGAACGGGTGCTTTGAGGTGTGGCGTGAATGCTAGCGATGAACTTTGATTTGGACTAATTAAGTTCATTCAAGTTATGTAGTGAAAGATATATTGTTGTGAGAACTTTAAATCAAAACTACTACAATCTAACTGACCTCATTATTTTGATTAAGATCATGAGAAAAATTAGGATGAGCGGACGTTCACAACTGATCGGATGCTTCAATAACTAATCATGAGAAAAATATGTCGTCATCATATTTGGACAAGTTCGACTATTGTTATATTTTGTTATGGACACTGCTGCCCATCCTGTAAGTGTAATAATACAATGGTTTGACTCCCACGTCGGTAGGCTTGGTGGATCGACGATCTTCGTGGGGTACTCGAGAGTGGCCGAGAATCGATTTAAATAGGTTTTGTGGACGGAAGAATAGACGAAATGACAGATAAACAATCACAATCTGTCATTTTGTCTATTCTTCCGTCGACAAAACCCGTTTCTACGGTGGTCATGCTACGCGTGCCTGACACAGTGTGTCATAGACAATATTGTCATTACTATGTCTAGTTTTCTATAATTGTTTTAATTTTTTTTTTTTGTATCTTGGCACCTTGTAGCTATTTATTAATGTAATTGGTTATTATTTAACTGTGCTTTTGTATGTTGTGCTGTCTTTTGCGTGCACCAAATAAACGTTTTATCTATCTATCTATCTACATACGTCTCTAATACGACGCGTGTCCCATACCAGTAGTGGACTGGTATGGTATATACACCCAGGGGAAAAGAGAAGCGGATTTTTTCAGTAGCTGTTAGTAAAACCCCATAAATATACTATAGTTGTAGGAAACGTTACGTGGACGAGTCCTCCATTGTTTCACCACGTTTTGTGTTTCCTTGTTCGGCTGTTTTGATCACACATTTTTGTGAACTACCGTATTGTATGATCGACCTAGTTATTTTCAATGATGCCAATTTTTGGCACCACCTTAGTTGGAAAAATATTTTTCATCACAAAATAACAGAAAAATATACATGTATATATATGGATAGATAATCTAAAATTAATACTTTGCAAATAACGTATAAAGCCGATTTCTGTTTTTATTATAGAGCAAGAATTTACAGATATTGATGATTACAGATTTATTTTATATCGTTTGGCTTTTATTTTTCATATCACCCAGTCGTTATGAATTATGAATGCCAAAAACACGAAACGCGCTAATTCCATTTTATTCATGAAGGCTCAGTTTAGTCTCTCGGGAGAGATCTTAATTACGCGTTTTAAGGGTCACAAGGCAAACGAGTCAGTAGATTAGAGTTTTTCCCTTTAGACTTATGTATTACACATGTTGTACGTAGAAACCGACTTAATTTAAGTTTCCAGACTTTGGAAGTTCTTAAGAATGGGAATAGTTTTGAAGACTTGCCGGTTGACGGGAACTGCTTCATTCAGTTGCAAATAGTGACTTCGAGTACAGCATAAAAAGTGACACCCTTCAACAATTTAAAAAATAAACTCAAGGCTTTTTTGATACGGAAATGTTATTATTCCACAAGTGATTTTTTGAATGACCCCATGTGTGACATCTCAACAGTTTGACATTATTATTATTCGTAACAACTTTGTGCAAGATCTGGACCTATTAAAATGACTTATTAAATTATTATCTATTTCATAATTTTGGATTGATGATGACATTATTGGATAAATTTTGCATGCCAAAACTCAAGACTTATTAAGTAATTTATTATCTATTTCATAATTTTGTATTGACATTATTTGTTAAATTTTGCATGCCAAAACTCAGGCAGCGGAATGTACCCGGCTCACTATATTTTTTTATAACAACTTTATTGTACAATACCTACATTCTATGCGAATAAATGATTTGAATTTGATTTGAATTTGAATTTGAGTACTGGATTTGATTTTGTTGTCGGGCACTGTAATAGGATACCTACCAATTACCGACAGTTTTTGGGTGCAGCCTGAATTTTTTATAGATGTTGTAAATCTTCAATTCAAAAATTTGTTTGTTAATTGTTTAAGATTGTTTTATTCTGATAAAGCTATAATGCAGTAACATTTTTTAAATGTTTTGATTTAGATTTCTGTGAAGTTATTGCAATAGCAACGAGTAATACCCCCCTTTCTGGCTTCGTCGCAGTTTGATAAGCATGCAATACAGATTGTGCCTACAAATGACAATACAATACGGATTGTATTGTATTGCCGTCTATATCTACTAAATAAATTCACAAGCATATAAAAGGGGTTTCAAAAAATGTTGAATAGCAAAAACAACTTTACAAATCCGTTCAGAAAATATAAACGTGGCATATATCAAAGAATTGTCGTCTCTTATAACTTTTATACATACATTCCCGTATCTTTATTCTGCTTAGCATCTGGTTCAGAATTACAACAAGGATATGATAGTCCGTTGACTTTTCCGCCTGACGCGATCTGTATGTCGGAGGCCAATCCGACTGTACGTGAACTTACTCACAACTATGACGCTATGTAGCCAGCATAGCATGGTTTATGTGAAAGTATGTGTCTTGTAATAATTTGTAAATATTTGCATGTGAGGATGTCGTATTTGTGATGCGCTGGTGTTTGTTTTTTCTAAACGTGCACCAACATGATAACATTAAGTAATTTTCTATGCAACTTTTCTTAACATAACATCATTATGTACTCTCTACAGTGTACCCACATTTCGCCAGTTATGTCTAAGTCCCATGTAGCTGGAGGGGAGCCTATCAACCGAGCACAAATCCCGACTACGGACTGCTACTGAGAAATCTCAGATGAAAAACCTAATAACACTTTTGCCGACTCGGGAATCGAAATCGAGACCTCATGCTCAGCAGTAACAATTGCAACCACTAGGTACCAACGAAGCAGTACTTAGTACTTGTAGTAGTGGAACTTTTAGTAAGTTTACTAAATAATAACTTTTTGTTATCTGTTGTAATTGCCCACTGACACTTGCAAATGTTCATCTGCCTAACCTTTTCCCAACTATGTTGGGGACGGCTTCCAGTCTAACCGGATGCAGCTGAATACCAGTATTTTACATAGAGCGGCTGCCTATCTGACCTCCACAACCCAGTAACTGGGTAATACGATACCCCTTGGTAAGACTGGTTGTCAGACATTCGGGCTTCTGACGACCCGTAACGACTGTCAAAGATCCACAAATGACAGCCGAGACCAACGGCTTAACGTGCTTTCCGAGGCACGGAGGAGTCTCGGTATGTATAGAATAAAGATGGTGTCCCATCCACGGACCAACCACGGCCAGCGTACCTTAACCTGATGGATCGACCGGTGCGGCTGTTATTACTTAGCCACGAGCTCCTCCTTAGCCACGAGCCACTTACACACACGAGACACTTGCAAATGTTGCTCCGCAAAAAGTAAGTTCGATGTGGATGCATCTTTAGAGAATTTGAGTGAATCCTGAGATGACTGGTAGTAGAAATATGGAGAAACAGACCAAGATGATGTTTTTAATTTTGTAAGTCGGCAACAGTATGCTCATATTTCTGTGGGTTATTCCCACGCACTGGTTTCGTCTATATAAACGGTTTTGTGCTTATCTTCCAAGCATTTAAGTATTGTGACTACCAGATGAATGCGGTAATAGGTCACAGGCGCTGCTCATTGTTTAGAAACCAGACATATGGGTGCTGAAGATACCTACTGCTAGCTGTGCAAAGAAAGCGCTCCCCATTTTACTAAGAATTTTACAAACTTTCTATAGAAATCACCCTACCTCCTCCTCTTTTGTAAAGAGTTTAACTGTCCTATTTTCAAGTCCCAAAAATATTTGTGCGCAAGCAAATTGAAAAAGTTTTTTCCTTATTTTTCCAAATTCCAATATGTGCGCAAACCTATGGCATAAACCCCATGGTCGTACATGCTGGCGTTATACGGATTAAAAAGTTTTACGCCTCTACGCATACAGCACTTTATTGCTTTTACAGACTGTTTGAGGTAAATACCTTTTAGTAGTACCATTTGAATGAACTTTATTACTTTGTTTTAATCCCCAACATTGTAACTTGTTGTAAGTGGTCTGTTGCCAAGCGTATTTCTTGTTTGTTGGGTTTTCAGGCCAGCATTCACAACCGTTCGATACGCTTCCATGCGGAATCAATCATCAATCAATATCATCAAAAGAGTCTTCTAAAGGCTGTACAAAACCCGGAAATGTTGTCAGATTAAATCAAATAGACGACCGCTATTCTTCCGACAACTATTTGCTGTTTGGGGGCAAGGTAAATGAGTAATTGAAAATGCGTCATTGTCGATTCGACAAAATTCGAATGTTGGTGAATAGCAATGCAGGTCTGGTATTTCGGGGTGCACACTGCAGATTATGATGTAGTGAAAAGAGTCGGTCAGCGAGGTTTACTGTCCCCGAGCCAGTCACGATAGTTAAACGAAGGGACGGGGGGCGAAGTATCATTCTTGTAAATGCAAGGTCGAGTGTATTTACTTAACATTTTGAAGTTGTTAATAGAGATACCACTATGTGTAACCTAGGAAGGAACTAAAACTCTATTTAAATTCCGTATCTCAAATGTAAAAAAAAAACTGTTTTTATAAATATCGTAGATACAATAAATACGCAAGACAGTCCCGTTAATAACTTCAGGGGACGTGAAACCCTTAATTTACTAAGGAAAATAAAAACCTATACCAACTTATCATCTACATCAGAAAATAAACTTAGCTAGACACGTAGGCATCAAAATGTGCGACATGCCGATGTTAATTCCATCTCAAGAAAGGTCTAGGCTTCTCGTCACGCAAAGTGTCGGCCCGCAGACTTAATGCCTCTGATTAAGCCGTACCCTTGGCCCTAAACAAGGCCTAAGCATTCCTGGGTACAAATTACTCGATTTATTTCTGATAAGGTTACAACGTGTTTTGTTACAGGAATTTCTGGCTAAGGCTAAAAGGTCTTTAGTAACTAATAGCTAATAAATCTTTTAATAATCTAATAATCTTTTTTCATGCACTGAATTGAACTGAACTGTTCTAGAACAGTCTACAAGAACTGAACTGTTTACAAGGAAATTAATCATAAGTAACTATGTATAAAACACATTATTTACTTTTCCAATAACTTTACAACTAAAGCAATAGGCTGCTTTAAGGCAGTTATGACTGGTGGTTATACATCATAACTGGTGGAATGTGGGTGTAACTAACCTATGTACATCTCTGATTAACCATTGAGGAATACAGATGCTGTTATTTTGGGGTTTACAACCTCTGTTGCAAAAAACAAGCGTGACCATACATTTTGAACATTAATTTTGCCGAAATTGCGTTGATAAAATTAGTTTTGCAATACATTTTATTGTTTAAACTAAGTATAATAGAGAAACTCTCATGCATTTAGACGCTTTGTTGTAGTCAGCGTGTGTATGAATATTAATATGAATTGCACGCCTGTTAGTGCTTGCCGGTGAGACTGCATACTACAATATGCTGTAAAGGACTTCTGCTTTCCAATAAGCTACTATCCCGGAACTTAGTTGAGATTTTCTATGCTTTATCTAACTATTTTCATATTATGACAGCTAGATTATTGGAATATCCCTTTTCTTTTAGTCGAAAAGAGTTCAGAGTAGACAGATAAGCGAGTCAGCGAGGTTGGCAGTAGGGTCGACAGTTTAGGCAGGGTGCGACATACCTCACGAGTGGAGTCACTTTTAATGTTATAAGATTATTTGGAACACTTAATTATGAACGTTAGTAAAACAAGAATAAGGAGGTCTCCAAAATTAAAGAGTTATTATTTCGGGGAAAACGTTATACATTATCAGATTTTTCAGAACCCAGACATGCTAAAAGAAAACCTTACTTTCGAACAGCAAATGAAATCTAAGAGCCTATTAAAACAGTATCTCTTGCAAATAAATAATGTGTACGCTCAGTTACCCTAGAATATTTATCACTCGTATCATTAAAAAATGCGCTTTCCAAGCGCTTACGCAACAAAATGGGCTCATAAATGTAATGCGAAGAACCCCACCAGCTATTAAGGATTTATTTGCATGGTGTGGGTGGGGCTATAAAAGAGGACAGAAGGTCGAGTCCATGTACTGAAAACGGTCCAACACATAGACACGCTTCACGTACAACGCGTGCAAGTGCACTCGCGACTGTCATTAATGTCTGGGACAATTGCGAAATGAACCTTTTTGGCGCAGCCGTGAGGCACACACTATTGTTGTAAAAACATTATTTTATATTTTGGTATTTTGTGTTTCATGAACTGTGTCCAAATAAACGTTATTCTTTCTTTCTTTCATTCGGCTGAGATAGAGAGGGGGGAACAGTGGTGGCCCGGTGGTAACGCCCGCTACTTATGAGTTGTACGTCGTCGTAGGTTCTAACCCAGACAACCCCTTTACTTGTAAATTATTTCATCACCACCGCTCTCAAAACAGTGAAGGAAAACATCGTGAGGAAACCGGCATGTCCTAAAACCAAAAAATTCAAAGACATGACCATGTACCAAGCCGGACTGGACCGAGAGAAGGCCTGTGTCCCAGCAGTGGGAACGTTATAGGCTGATTATGTGGGAAGAATCGCCGTACGTCTACGTACAAATCTATGAATGCGTGCGCCGGTTTTCGCTCTTTGAATGGATTTGACCTTTTGTACTCTTCTCTGGTGGAAGTGGTGCGGCGATGTTATTACTTCTAAACACGTCACGACTTCAGCCCAATGAAAAGGGATAATTGCGTATACTGCGCCATTATTTTTTCTCATTTCACTTTGCGAGCCGTTGACTATGGTAAATTGTGTTCTGAAAACTCGCTCTTTATTATCTGAGTTGGTTTTTGTTGTTCAGTTTGATTTAGGGAGGCTTGAAACTGAACCGTTCTTTTTGTTCGTACGCTCTGGGTATTTGAGACTGTCAGTCTCATGATTTTGTTTATATGACTTATTGAAAGCTATCTATACTCCATTTGAAATAAGATTAGACATTTAAATAAGACTTTTTTACAGTCCGTTGAATCGATTTTGACTTCTATTGCGTTAGTGACATGACAAATGGCAGCTGCAGTAGACAGTTGGTATTGTGTAACGTTTTTTTGCTTTTAATGCCGTCCTTATGCAAAAGATAGAAGTCAAAATTGGTTGAACGGGCTGTAAAAAGGTTTGTTTAAATTTCTAATCTTAATTCAAATGGAGTGTAAGTAACTTTCGTACGAGTAGATACCTAAACGTGCGAGTAACTTTCGTACGAGTAACTTTCGTACGAGTAACTTTCGTACGATTAACTTTCGTACGAGTAACTTTCGTACGATTAACTTTCGTACGAGTAACTTTCATACGAGTAACTTTCGTACGAGTAACTTTCATACGAGTAACTTTCGTACGAGTAACTTTCGTACGAGTACCTAAATGTACGAGTAACTTTCGTATGAGTAACTTTTGTACGATTAACTTTCGTACGAGTAACTTTCGTACGAGTAACTTTCGTACGATTAACTTTCGTACGAGTAACTTTCGTACGAGTAACTTTCGTACGATTAACTTTCGTTCGAGTAACTTTCGTACGATTAACTTTCGTACGAGTACCTAAATGTACGAGTAACTTTCGTATGAGTAACTTTTGTACGATTAACTTTCGTACGAGTAACTTTCGTACGAGTAACTTTCGTACGAGTAACTTTCGTACGAGTAACTTTCGTACGAGTAACTTTCGTACGAGTAACTTTCGTACGAGTAACTTTCGTACGAGTAACTTTCGTACGAGTAACTCTCGTACGAGTAACTCTCGTACGAGTAACTTTCGTACGAGTAACTTTCGTACGAGTAACTTTCGTACGAGTAACTTTCGTACGAGTAACTTTCGTACGAGTAACTTTCGTACGAGTAACTTTAGTGTTTGATAAAACATTCAACCATCGCATAGGTACCTACTGCAATAAGCTATTACAAAGGAAGAATGCTAGGAAAATGGATGGATGATGATCGCAGGAGGAGGATCATTGAGTACATCATTTAGTCTTCTTCTGACTGCATCGTTGGTCTAGTGATCGCAAACGCTAGTGCTGGTCGATACCTAGGTCCAAATTTTATCGAAATCCGTTCAGTGGTTTAGGCGTGAAAAGGTAACAGACAGACAGACAGACAGAGTTACTTTCGAATTTATATTATATATATATATATTTATATATTAGTATGGATAGTATATACCTATAGTATAATATTATATATAGTATGGATGGCACAGCCTCTTCGTGATTCTAGATTGTGCAGTACAGTTGTAACCGACTAAGCGTTTTCAAGTAGGCGCTATGTTACCTTCATAAAATTGTTACAAGAATTTCGATTTTAGTCCAACAATTTTAAAGCCCCCTGTGGAAATCAGACTTCATGAAATCAATACACGGTTGACTGCTGATTTTGCTGTCCTAAATTTCTTACCTCATATTATTCCAGCCGCTATTGATTCGATCTATCCTCACAGAAGATTGATAGCCTGGAAATATTTATGTAAATTGAGGGTAAACCGCCCAAATAGACACACATTAACCTTATCACTTCGTATAGTGAAACACATTAGGGTATAAACGGTTTAAACCTACGCGTCTAGACACGGCAATTAAATATATGACTTGTACCTTTAAACTATCTATCTCTTACAGTACTATCGCGGTCTAAAAATGTTTATCAGTTTTCAAATTAGCTTCTTTACCACACTGTGTGCAGTAAAAAAGTCAAAAATGCTATATCTGCTTCTTATTACTTTTATTTCTTTTTAAAGTTGACACATTACCGTAATGACATAAATGCTATACCTCCTTCGTATTACTTTAATTTCTTAATTTTAAAGTTGACTCCTGTTGACATTTAACAAAGAAAATAGGTTTGAATTTTAATAATTATAGATTGATAGAAATAAAATGGCTAGTATAACCCTGCAACAAAGGGCTGAAATATTATTTCTCCACGAAGATGGCTTGAATATTAGTGCGATATCACGAGAGCTCAATATATCTCGATTCACCGTGAGATTTTGGATTCGGCGTCATGGCGAAGAAGGGCAAATAACAGATCATAGAAGCAATTCAGGACGACGGGCGATACTAACCACCGCGCAAATAACCGATATGGTTCGACATTACGAAGAGCGCGGCTACACACCAACTAGTCATTTTGCTGCTTTGTATGATGTGGGTCCTCGGACAATTCGACGAGCTTTGCACGGAGCAGGGATACACTACAGACGTCATGCTATAAAAGTGGAACTCAAAGCTCACCACAAAACTGCCCGACTTAATTTTGCGCGACAATATCTTGATTTTGATTGGTCGAATGTTATATTTACCGACGAAAAAACTTTTTAATCGAGTCAAATTGGAAGATTGACTTTATGGCGTTATAATCGCACTCGGTATGATGAAGCTCATATCATGCCTCAAAATGAGTCTGGTCGCATAACAGTCAACTTATGGGGGTGGATGAGCCACGATGACGTCGGAGAACTGACGTCGTTAGAAAAAAGGGCTACTGCGAATAATTATGTGTCACTTTTGGAAGAGGTGATGCTGCCTACTGTGCGCGTTGTGTATCCTGCAGCAGAATTCCCACAAATTGATTACGTTCAAGATAATGCACCGATACACAAGGCCCGGGATACTATGGCGTGGTTCAACATAAACCGTGACATTCGTCTCATTCAATGGCCTGCTCGTTCAGCAGATATGAACCCGATTGAAAATCTGTGGGGCATAATGGTTCAACGCTGGGACTGTCAGAACGAAAGAAACCCTGAAGCTCTTAGATCACATTGTGCACGGGTATGGGATGATATCAGGGGGACAGATTTATGCGCGCGGCTTGTCTCATCTATGAGAGATAGACTACGTGCCGTCATAGCTGCTGATGGAGGCTATACTAGTTATTAAAACTATAAATTATTGAAAATTTCCATAAAAAAATAAAAATGTTTATTATAAAATTGTCTATTTTTGCATTTTTTAACAAGTTCAACCTCGCTCGAAAAAATATTAAATGATAATTGATTTATTTCTGTAAGTAGGTTTGTACTAACACTTTTAAACGTCAATCACATTTTTAAACTAAATGAGGTCGGCGTTTAATAACTGACTACTCTGAGAAAAAAGGCCGAAACAAACACAGTATTGTGCTCTATACCTAATCAAAATCACTATATTGTCATCGACCTTGTGACATAGATGTGTGCATGCAATTATAAACCATAAGGTGGTAAACATTCTCAGACCGCGACCGTACATAGCCATATAATTATACTAATGGCACTAAGTTGACATTAAGTTTTTAGAAAAGTTTGGCTTTATCCATAATAATAGGTCTTTACCTATGAAATTGCCGTTCTGCAGTACTGGCCATTTCAAATCAAAATAATTTTTGTTTGGCTAAGAATTCTAATTTCAAATTAATTTTATTTTAAAAACATGGAATTCTTTTTTCAAAAGAAGTCATTTGTTTAATTATTAGTGTTGCATTTTCATCGCATTTCAATCTTTTTCGTCATCATGGATACGTTAAAAATTCGAGTAATTATGGAATATGAGTACCGTCGTGGCAGCAACGCGGCACAAGCGGCACGCAACATCAACGACGTTTACGGAGCTAACACTACAAACCAACGTACCACCTGTTATTGGTTTGTTCGCTGCCGTTCTGGAAATTTCGACCTGAAAAATGAACCTCGCGGTCGTCCGAAGACTTTGGTCGACAATGACTGGGGTTGGAAGCTCTCCGTCATCCGCCCTACTCACCAGACCTTGCGTCTACAGACTACTACTTTTTCCAGAATTTGGATAACTTCTTGGCGGGGAAAAATTCAATACCCGAGAGGCAGTACAAAATGCCTTTGAAGAATTTGTTGCCTCCCGTCCAGCTGATTTCTTTAAGAAGTCGCGGGCGAAAGCTAGTATTATATACTTATGTCATATTAAGTTTTTAGAAATGTTTGGCTTTATAATTAAATAACGTCGTCATCAACACGTTGTGGAGGACATCACATTCTAAATGAGTACCTAATCCTAACCAATATTATAAATATTACTTACAAGCTGCGCCCCGCGGTTTCACCCGCGTAAGTCTCAATCCTGTGGGAATATCGGAATAAAAACTATCCTATGTCCTATTACAGGTCATGGTCTACTCCTGTGCCAGATTTCATCATATAGTTAGGATTTTTTTAAATAAATAAAAATTAGAAAAAAAAAATATAAGTGCGAAAGTGATTTTTCTGTTTTTAAAAGGGGACCCCCTTTATTTTTTACTTTTTCTTATTTTTATACGAACTGCGAATTTCTATAACGGTTTATGAGATACAGCCCGCACACGGACAGCGGAGGCTTAGGAATACCGTACTTGACCATTTTCAGGTTGCCAAACGGATCCCTAAAAATGTTCGATGTTGTAATAGTGTTTTAGGGTAAAATTTTTGAAATTGCCTTACGAAGACGGCACAGTGATGAATCTTGTAATTAGTTTGTTATGAATATGTATTTTATTGTAAGACTACCTGCCCGCCCCGGCTTCGCACGGATAGCACTAAGTACATACCTACCCTACCTAACTACCTACCCGACCTACCACCATACCTACCCTACCTACTCCTACTTTACATACAAACCTTGTCCTGAGCGAACACAACAAAAAAAGAATTATCCAAATCGGTCCAGCCTTTCTCGAGTTTTAGCGAGACTAACGAACAGCAATTCATTTTTATTTATAAGAAGAAGAAGAAGACAGTTATAGTGGTAAGTTCCAATGGAGCGACAAAGTCATGTCTGACAAAGCTCCTTAAATAAAGAAAAAATAATAATACACATAGCGTTATTGTGCCATATTTACCTACTAGTACATTTCAGTCTTGTATTATTCTAAACTAGTACATTTCGGTCATGTATATGAAAGGTATTAATCACGGAGACAGAGGAACACTTGAAGCGCAGCATCCCGGTGACAGTTAGATTAGATATCTCCACAACAGAGGAGAATTCCCCGAATATAAATCCGTATTATATATGGAGGTCCATGTTGTAAAACGTTCTTGACAGCTTAACCTCAAACAGGGTTGGCTTAGAGCCGTTTAGATAAAGTAAGACGGTTTAGCTGCCTTGAGCCAATTGTTAGTAACACAGAAACATACGTTTTAGGTCGTAGTTTTCAGGATATGTTGTGACTTTGCAGTCGAGTGTTTCTATTTGCAGTGAGGTGGAACACAGAGGGCGTCGCCTCCAATGTAGGAAAATATATGGGGAGTATCTGAGAGCTGTCGATGATAGTTTTGTCTTATAACTTTTGGTGTTAATTGAAATCATTAATTTGATGAATTTTAGAAAAATGACACACTACCCTTACAAATACAGTGGTTCAGAGTTAGTAACTTAAAAAGTAATGAAAAACTCTAATGAAATAATCGGTTACAGGACTAATAAGCGATCAAACGAACTTACCTGTTGTGAAGTTCGATCATTATTATACGTAGTACTTCTTTCGAAGATATTTAACATTAACCTTATTACCATAAAACCGTGTTTAACAGTTGTTTAGCCTAAACACCTTTTAAACATGACATTTCTGTATGGAGTTTGACATAAAACTGACATTAAACACGCATTGAACAAGTGTCTGTTTTTGTGGTAAGGCCCTCAGTGTCTAAACGCTAGCTGGCAACAGATATTCGGATTTTTGGAACTAAAACCCTTGTGGTATCTAAATCACCACATGCGACTTACGCATCAAAGACGTGACGTCACACAATATCCTGCATCACGCAATTAGAGTTTATTGCGCGATAGACATTGTATAAAAAATCCCGAAAAAAAAACACCCGTAAAAGTTGCGAAAAAGTTGTTGTTGTTAATAAAAAAGTTGTTGCGAAAAATTTGCTGTTGTTAATAAAAAAATTCGTTAGTTGCGAAAAATTATAATTCTATTTTTAAGCAGACATTAATCTGTATGATTTACGTAGCTCAAGATTTTTCATGATATTTGAAAGTTTATCTGCCTGACGTAACAGACAACGGGTCTAAATTACGCGCCGACCTTATTACGCCAGGGAACTTAATTGCTACAACGACCGGCGACATCTTTAATTTTATTTACGTTTTATGTTATCCTTGCAAATATTGTAATGCTTTATTATCGTGTAGCTTCATAATTATAAGTTCATGTAATATTAATAATTTATGTAATTGATGTATTACTGCTCTTTAATCTTTGTTTCTAAGTAGGTTTCCAGAAAACTAACCATGATTTATAAAAAAAAAAAAAATCGAGTTGCTAAAAAAAAAGGGAAATTTATTGAACTGATTCTCTAAAAACTTATTGACCTTTTAATGATGGGCACTTTTTTAAATTAATGATCCTCTAATAACTTTTTACGGTTCTAATGATGAACACATTTTTACATAATTGAGCCTCTTTTAAACTTTCTGGCCTTATCAAAGTTGGCCGCACTAACTAAGCTAGGGCACCCCGACCAAACGGGTTAGGTTAGTTTGGAACTGTGACCAACCGCGCATCACTCTACATCCAAGTTCGTCGGAGTTGCTTGGCTTATTAGAATTTTTAGGACCCCGGAATATAAATTATTTGAGTTTTACAAAAAAGAGACGCAATCATTGTAATAGAGTGTTTAATAACTTTTTTTAGGAGCGCAAGATAGGAATTATTAGAGGTTCGATTAAATACATGCCCTTTAAAAATTACTCTCACTTTTTATTAATTGGAATTTTCGTTCAGGATGTAGCCTGAATTTGATCCCTGTCTGTCAAACGTGATATTTTTACCGCATACGCAAAAAAAAAGGATCAACCATGAGAACTTATAATAACTAGAAGAGACAGCTTAACTTTACTGTTACTGTCGTAAAAAGAAAAAGTCGCAGTTTATTGCTTTATCTCCACTATTTTCATAGTGTGCCTGTGTGTGATAAGCTTAACTGCTCAGCGGATTTATTTAGGCTCGTGTTTATACGAGTACAAGTTGCGCCTGTGGCGTTTACCGTTAGGCCGATAACACACTTAGCGACCAAACTGCGGCGTCAAATGCATTAGCCATTTTGAAGGGTGCTATTCGTCTGCATGAGGCTTTTAGATTTGCTCGATAAAATAGTGTACCTACGAGCTTACTTCATTTTTCTTAGTATTTATGTACCTTCTTATTTAAAGTCCTTAGTAGACTAACTAAGGCACTTGATGTGCAGAGAAAAATAGAATAGAATATTTACATTAAAAGTCAAGTCAGGTCACGGTTACTGTCGATAGTTGCACCAAACACATAAAGTACCTGCAAAATAGTTTGACGCTTTGTATGACACTTTCTGTCTCATCTATAATGGTGTATGGTAACACCTCTGGTTTTATTTTTAGCTGCAGGTTGCGGCAATAGCCAAAAGAATGCCTTTGCTCAGTTGGGATGCCTGCAACAACGGGCAACACAAAATATTCACTGTGTGGAAAGAAAATTTTGTGCCCACCTACTCACAGACGGGTTTCATTTTACACTTACCCGTTTTTCCAACTACCCCTCCGTAAAGGAATTTATTTACCTACTGCAATACGTGTGACTTTGTAGAATTTTGTCAGTATTTTGCGCGATGCTGCACCTTCTACAGTTATCATCATTATTTTTCTTTTGAATAATCATGAAAATAGGACCCCGTTGTACTTTAAGTCCTTCAGGGGGTTTGTGGCTAGCTAATAACAACTTCACGGGTCGATCGATCAAGTTACACTGCGCTTGCCGCGGTTGTTCCGTGGATGGGTGACCATCTTTACATACCAAGACCTCTCCGTGCATCGGTAAGTACGTTAAGCCATTGGTCCCGGCTGTCATTTGTAGATCTTTCGCAGTTGTTACGGGTCGTCAGAAGCCCGAAAGTCTGACAACCAGTCTTACCATGGGGTGTCGTTTTATCCAGTAATTAGGTTGTGGAGGTCCGATAGGCAGTCGCTCCCTGTAAAATACTGGTATTCAGCTGCATCCGGTTAGACTAGAAGCCGACCCCAACATAGATGGGAAAAAGCTATAATGTGAAGACAGCCTTCAGAAATTTGAATAATATCTTCTTGAAAAACCCATAAAAATACATCAGCATAGAATATTAATCTGTATAAAGTTATAACAATTTGTTTTGGTGAATATTACGACTATAGAGGCAACGGTTTAAGCCTCGTGTAGACAGACTGGTGCGACGCGACTCTAACAAAACAGTTTCTAAGAAAACTTCACGGTATAATAACTACCGGTGTTGGACTAAATTAGGCTAGTCATGTTGTTCTAACATGACTAGCCTAATTTAAATTTGCCTATGGCATATCATCCTAACTAATATTATACATGCGAAAGTGTGTTTGTTACAGTTTCACACTACAACGGCTGAACGGATTTTGATGAAATTTGGCCAATGATCTGGAATAGGACATAGGATACTTTTTATCCCGATATTCCCAAGGAAAGACTTACGTGGGTGAAACCGCGGGGCGCAGCTAGTAACTTCATAAGTTGCAGCAACAATATAAGTTGCAGCAACAACAAAAAAACGATGCAAGTAATTTGTTGCTTCAATTACCACAGGCAAGAAACTTGCATCGTGTAAATGGGATAATTTCACCAACTACAGTTACTGCAACACTTTGGAATTAGTTGTATTCGCATATAGGTACACTAAGCATACATATATTATGTTTTACATAAGTTCTGTCTTGTCATGTTTACTCAAAACTATATAGAACTCGCAATGTTTGTTGCTAACTGTCTAACATACACATTTTGCTAGACTACGAGCTTTGCTACGCTTTCATGGTAAGTATGCCCGGTCCAGTTAGTTGCAAGTTATCTATTTAACTTTAACAACACTGAAACAAATAATTTCCCTGATTTTATTCATGTAAATCTACGCTGCCTGGTATGTGAATCCAGCATATAATATTACATAGAGTTAGGTAGGTACTCTTATGAAACTTGTGATAATTCGTTAATAACTTGTAACGAGAAATAAGTGCAAGACTTGGTGAACACCCAATATTGTATCAAACCAATTTTTATTGAAAAGGTAAGGTTAGCACACGGCGTATTTTAATCGCGCAGACGACGCGCGTTTCTAGAACTTGACTTTGGACGGCGAAGAAAACATTGAAACGCGTGTCGTCTGTGTGTTTACAATACGCCGCTTTTACTGGGTGAATGAATGTTGTGCATATGACCAAAATGCTAAGGCACGGCTAATAAATACACATGGAAAAACTTCCTGAAATCGTTCTAGTAGTAAATTCTGAACAAACTACTTTTATGACTTGCGTTTGTTCTGCCACACATTATAATTGTCTTTATACTTTTGAATGTATCATAAAAACGGTCTCTTATAAACCTAGCAGCTTTCATTTATGACGAAAACTGGACCTAAAAGTATTTTCAGGCAGCGGTCAAAGGGCGGAAGTAATCACGTCAGACATGGCAACTCCTGGTCCACCAGAGCATATTTTAATCAACGAAACGTTGCGCGTGTGTAGTTACTTCTTTTTCTTCCATTTTCTGACTCAGCCACGGCTGTTTCGGTTTTATATTTTGGTTGAAATCCATTGAAGGGATTAGGGATCGAATAAGAATTACGATAGGTACTGCAATGGTTTTTGTGGGAACTAAAGAGAAAAGCATTGTTTATGTTGGATAAACCCACGAAATTATTACAGTGAATAAAACTATTCTGAGAGTGCATCGCTAGATAAAACTAAATCAATTCTGCCGAGCCTTTTCTCAACTATGTTGGGGTTTTGGCTTTCAGTCTAACCGGATGCAGCTGAATACCAGTATATTACATGGAGCGACTACTTAAGGCCTACGCAGACCAGGACGGCATGGCAAGTGATTTAAATTTGTATCCATATAGAAATACGACATAAATTGCTATGCTTTAAAATGATGCCATGGCATCGAAAGGGATTTCATTGCACGGCACTGAAAGACGTGCCACAGGCTCCTGCGGCGGGAAGCCGTGGCGTATTGCGGTAGGCAACCGCATGCCGAAGACGCCGGCGGTGGTTGTGACATACCGCGGGGCGCTTGCCGTGGCAAGGCGCTGGAATGCCGCGCTATCTAAGCGGCTAGTGTGCGCTGACTGACGGTAAAATCCTTTGCCATCCCGCCCCGGTCTGCGTTGGCCTTTATTAGACCTCAACAACCTAGTAACTGGGTAATACGATACCCTTTGGTAAGACTGGTTGTCAGACTTCGGGCTTCGGACGATCCGTAATGACTGTCAAAGATCCACGAATGACAGCCGGGACCAACGGCTTTCCCATCCACTGACCACTCCCGGCAAGCGTACCTTAACCTGATGGATGGACCCCGTGCGGCTGTTACTACATAACCACGAACTCCTCTCGATAAAACTAAATATTAAAAGAAACAGTTACTTACTGAAACTTGGCCCAAGTTGAGAGTTCAGTGTTGAGAATCCAACAGAGTACATCTCAGCGCGTCGAAAAAACAGACGCTTGAATTTTAAACTCTCGGCGCTAAGCAGATAGTTGAAAATCCAGTTTGCAAAAAAAACCCGTTGCGATATTTTTACGTCCGTGCAAACGTGGGCTTACAGCCTATTACTGTCCCACTGCAGAGCAAAAGCCTCTTCTCAGACTGAGAAGGGATAAAAAAAACATTGATCACCACGCTTGCTCAAGACGAGTTGGCGATTCCAGGCTCATATTAACTACTAGCGACTCGCGCTTCGCAGGGTTTTTACGACTTGAAATAACATCGAGATTTATTAGTTATTTTATGTCACTTTAATATTAACATAGTATACACATAAACCTTCCGGAATAAATTCTTTAAACGATGGTGAAAACCTCATCAAAATCTGTTGCGTGGTTTAGAAGAACAACGCAGACATACAGACAAACACGAAAAGCCACTAATTTATAATATGTATAGATAAGTACATACGAATACGAATTAAATAAAGCTTTTTTTGGATGCGTACAAGTTAAATTAAATCTAAAATTTAAAAACCCCCGACAAAAACAAATAATCTAATAAACCTTTTTTTTTTTTTATATATCTAATGACACTTTCGATCAAGTCACCTTTCAAACAAAACCAAAAAAATCAAAATCGGTTCAGCCGTTTGGCAGCTACGCTAGCGCAGACAGACACACAGATACACACTTATGACGGTACCTTGCCAATTCATTTATGAGAATATTATGTATGTAAGAAAAAATCTAAATCTTTTTAATAAAATAAGTGATAGACATAATTTTAACACTAGAAATAAGGATAAAATAGATCAACCATTTTTCAGATTAGCTAAAGTACAAACATCTTTTATGGGGTACTGCGTTAAATGCTAT
This sequence comes from Lithophane semibrunnea, assembly GCA_947363905.1. Taxonomy (NCBI): domain Eukaryota; kingdom Metazoa; phylum Arthropoda; class Insecta; order Lepidoptera; family Noctuidae; genus Lithophane; species Lithophane semibrunnea. The sequence goes on along the minus strand of OX376194.1, from coordinate 11,886,016 downwards.
AACAAAATACCTAGTGATATATTGCAATTAAATGAAAGAAAATTTAAAACTCATATTTAAAGTACACTTTGTAAACAAGCATATTACAAATTAGAGCATATTACATATTATATCCAAGATAAGAATGCTTGGAAACATGCTGGTCTTGCTCCATAGGACAAATTCGAGTCTGGACAAAATCAAACTGGTTGCTAATCTAGTTATATAATTTATTATTTGTAAATCAAAGTTTTTTTACATTTTATGATTATTAAACTCACACACTGTCCTATTAGTATTACTTGCAAGTTTGTAGGAATATTGTGATATCGTATACTTTTACAATGTTTGTAAATATGTGAGCACCATGTATCTATCACATACTTAATATTTATTTATTTGTCATTGCTCCATTTTTAATTCATTTTTACCTATTGTGGTACCTGAATTGTATTCTCGGTGCATCGTCTTCACATGTAATTATATAATTTATTGTAAAACATTTTTTTTTTAAAGAGTAACGGTGGAGTTTCTTGCCTTCTCCATACGAAAACTACCTTTTGGAAGGGGCAACTAGAATCAGTTCTATTTCTATGTATTTGACGTTCAAAAGTGCCTTTAATGTGCCCACTTGAAATAAATTATTTGACTTTTGACTTTTTTGACACACGTTAAACTTATAACACCCTTCTTTTTCCGTCAGGGGTTAATAAAATAAAAATATCCAGTCATAGACTCATACCCAAAATTCAAAATAGGGTTTGATCCTTTTTTTTTTTTTTCTTTTTTTCCGTGGGGAAATCCTCATGGATGTTATGTCGGACTCCTACCGACTAAAACCCCACTGTTCCTACTTTTACCATGAGTCGGGGGCCCGGGAGATACTTGTACATGCGCCGCACCCCCGACTGGTATCAGCCCGCCTGGCATAGCGGGCCTCATCACAAAGTGCGGCCGATCCCACGACCGCACGTCCACAACAACTTTACTTTTTTGACTCAAATAACAGTTTATAATATTATATTTAATATTTATATATAATTCTCTAAATTCACTCATTTATCAAGGTCTGCTTCACAATGTTGAGTATTTTCTATATCATTGATCAATCAAATTTTTGATTGACTAGCGTCACTGTGTCAAAAATCAATGGAATCGATTATTTAAAAAACTCAACAGACTTATTCCAATATTTTAATAATGCCACCATGTCATAAATCATACTCCTTTGTCAACGTCTATCCTAATATTCCAAATAACAAAATATTAAGTATTCACAAATAAGTGGCTAAAGCACTTGCATATAGTTCGATATGCACTTCTATTATAAAACAATTTAACATAAGTACATAGAACGGCAAATATATTGTGTACTCACCACAATCCAATCCTATTTGATATTCCAACTTGGAACGTGAGGTGAGCAGTCCAGAATTCAAGACTATGAATATTTATAGAGGAGCAGCAGGTAAAGTATATTCAGACGTACGGGGTATCTACGATGCAGATTACTTTGTTCATAAAGTTTTGATAGTGCAATTCGGAGTTGTAACATATACTATCACACCTGTAGTCTCTTGGGGGTTGGGCAGAAAGGTTCCTAGACAAACATTGGACTTGTCTGATCCACAGCCACACTTTTCTCTTTTCGCCATTCCTGCTCTTAATACTAGGGTACTCTTGGACGCTACTTATAACGCTCCCTCAAGAGACGAACGTTTATTTTTTCAAGAGGTATCCGTCTTAAGATGCCTTTGGAGATTATAGTTACCAAGGAGTGTAGGTACTTACCAAAGGTTCTCTCAATAAAAACAACCCTGTAGTCTCCACAACCACATGGAGGGGGCACTGTTTTTTTGAAACACCCCCTCTTGATTTCTCCCGGTGCAACGCGATGTTAGACTACAACTGACGAACTGTTACGCAAACCACACGACACGGTGAAATGATATAACACAATCCATACTCATCAATGTGAAACTGACTGTAGGTACTAGGTACCTCCCCTATTATATTACACCTCAACGTTACCCAAATTTATAGTTGTCTAAATAAATTCCTTTTGTGCGCCATAACAGGTGATTTGTCGGGGTTATGCTGTATTAGCGTGTGAAAATTATGAGACAGCGTAATGAGGGTGCCACGAACGCGTTCAACTTTGTCCCCCTAATACTTTAATTTTATGTGTGAAGAAGATTCCATTCCACATTTTATGTAAAAGGGTTTTAGTGTCAAAACGAAAGTTGAAATGTGTGTCCGTACTTAAAAATTACTTATAGCAAGAACGTCCTCTAGTTTATTGCTCAAAGTTATTTTACAGGCGTTTTAATATTAAATGTATTTTGTGGACTACTCCCCGGCGTAATTTCCCCTTTGACTACATACCTGCCTGTTAGAACGAAGTTTAATACAGTTTTCATGTAGGCTGCGATTATTTTGTTATATTTTACGTTTTGTATAACATTCGCTTTTTATTCCTTCTTGACTTAATTTTTATTTTTGCAGGTATGGATAGACATCGATAGGCATATCTTATACTTTATTGTCATCCATCTCGTGCAGCAGTTTAAACAGCTTTATCTGAAACAGTTCTTCATGACAAAGCATTTGGAGAGAGGGTTTCCCAGTGCTGAACAAAAATATAACGTTTTTAGATTGGACTCTAGTCTCTACTTCTGGAAAACTGACTTCAGTTTTAGCATAACCTACTGTAAGAAAAGTGAACTATCAATCCGTGAGTATTCTTATTATTTATTTGTGCCTTTATTTAACCAGGCCCCGCTTACAGCAGTATTATTTTAGTCTTACTTGGTAGGGGTAAGAGATGGAGCTATACGACCTGTAGAGCTTCATCTCTTACATACCTATACTGAAGTAACATTAAAATAATACTGCCGTTAGCGGTGGTGGTAGGCCCCCTGAACCTTGCTTTATGGGCTCAACGTAGTCCGGTTTGAACTGAAAAAAAAGTTGTTTATAATTATTTAGGCTGTAATTTTTTTTAAAGTTTCTAAATAGTTGTTCATAACCAGGTTAATTTTATGTATGAATGTAAAAAAAAAATGGTTTTAAAAGCATTGAATTCTATAGAATCGCCCATAACCTGTTGGATTTGAAGTAGTTTAGGTATATTATAAAGTTTGAACTAACACCTCGCCCACGCCATTGTTCGAGTGGATTTTGTATTTTCCCTTACAAATCCTAACGATAGATGATTACGATCTTCAACATGCACTTAAGCAAGTAATCGTGGCAAGTTTCAAGTTTATAGATCAAAGTAATAAGTTTTTTTACATAAACTGTATCCTTTTTTTTTTAACCCCACAGGGGTTGAATGTTGAAATATCGCTTTGCGGCGTTTCATTAAGGTAAAGATTACTTATATCAATTTTTGAGTTAATCAACCCACGCAGTAAAATCCTTCCCTAAAATCTTAAAATAACCCTTTTGCCCTGATAAGGGTTGATTTTCGAAAAAATCAAATACTGTTTATTCTTTCTTTTCTATCAAAAGTAAATTCTGAGTTTCGTGTTAACTGTACCGCACGTTAAGATTCTTTCATACAAACTTTAACACCCTAACCGTCCTTTTTATTTATTTATTTTAAGGCACCAAGTCCCAATATACAAATTATTACAAACTTATTAAGATAAATACATTTCATTACCATTCCTTCATTCATTGTAACATTCAAATAAAATCATAAAATAAAATAAGTAGGAGTAACCCCTTTGAGGGGTTGCTTTGAAAAACATATACTGCCAAACTTAATTATTTACTAAGGCAAGTATTCGTGCCAAGTTTCAATTTTATTAATTTAAGGAATCATAAAATAAAATCCATTTTTTCACCCCCTTGAAGCTTGAATTGCCCAGAATTGTAAACGCTAAAAGAGCGTCAATTTGACGCATTTTTGACTTCCAAATCCCACTTCAAATAAACGTTTTCAGCCGCTGAAAAGTCCGTATAAAATTGATTGCTAATAACTGGGATTCGCGCTTCCCGACCGTGTGTGTCTTTCGCCACAAAACAGATAGTTATAGAAGACCATCGCCATACAACAAACAGGCAAACCGGAGCACACGACATAGACATACGGCCATCAAAAACTAAAGGTTGGTTTAGAGACAAAACGAGGCAATGCTCAAACTCAAACTCAAACTCAAAGCATTTATTTCAATTAAACCATTTACAGGCACTTTTGAATAATTGTCAAGGAGTCGGTCAGTCAGAAATATGAAGCTAGTTGCCCATTCCAAAGCGTAGTAGGTACCTATGGAGAAGAACGGGCAAGAAACTCCACGGACACTCTTTTTAACCCCCGACGGAAAAAGAGGGGTGTTATAAGTTTAACGTGTGTATCTGTGTATCTGTGTGTCTGTCTGCGCCATCGTAGCTGCCAAACGGCTGAACCGATTTTGTTTTTTTTGGTTTTGTTTGAAAGGTGACTTAATCGAGAGTGTTCTTAGCTATGATTCAAGAAAATCGGTTCAGCCGTTTGAAAACTATCAGCTCTTTTCTAGTTGATGAATGAATGTGAGCATCTTCCACAGGTCTAATCGATTGGAAATTTAGAATTCTCTTATTTCAATGATATGAAAAGAATATATGTAGTAACCTTGAGCTGATGCTGCAGCATCACCTGGAATTTGCAGGATACCCAACTCCCTCACGAACTTACAGCAGAGGTATCATGTTTGGACTCATTGGAAAGGTCTCAACAAACAGGTTACAGATAGATGGTGATCAAGGTCTGATGATGGAGTAGGAAAGATAAATGAGAGTAAATTTGTAGGTAACAAGCTTCACTGTGGCAAAAAACGTCCAGCTACGCAGATTTCGGCGAGCTGCGTGTTGATCGTAGCGTTTCTACTAGTAATATAATATAAAATTTAAAAAGCTGGAAATAAAAATTAAATTAAAAATTTAAAAAACCCCCGACAACAACAAAACGACTAAAAAGTAAAAAAATAATATCATAAAAGTTGTAGGTAATATTTTGATCCAAGCGTCGTCGTGTCGGGGGACGGCTAATGAAAATAGGAAGTTAACAGCAGCTATTCTTTCTACAACAGCATACATTCATTATGCCTAGTGTGTGTTGGCGTTTGCATTAGCCGTCCCCCGACACGACGACGCTTGGATCAAAATATTACCTACAACTTTTATGATATTATTTTTTTACTTTTTAGTCGTTTTGTTGTTGTCGGTGGTTTTTTAAATTTTTATAAATCAAAATATTGTTACAAAATATTGGTTACATCATTTATGTTGAAATTATACATGTGAGAACAATGTAGAAAGCACGTTAAAAGCGTCCGCAATTATAACAAACAAATCAAAAATTAAAATAAGCCATGGCAGCTAAGAGATGACCAGTCACAACTGACGGCGCCCGTTCACGAACATGACGCATGCGTCATGTTCGTGAACCATGGATCCTGATCCATGGATCAGCACCATTCAGCTCAACCATTTTGAAGGGAGCTAAATGATCCAACACACGCGCCACCATCAGCGAGACATTTGAGTGAGCATGACATTCCCTGCCGCCAGGGCACATTCAAGTCAATTAAAGACAAATTACCCGGTAAATGGCTCTATAGTACATAGTACTCACACCTGTGCTATGCAGTTATATAATACAAAGGAAATTGAGTTTATACAATGCAAAGATGGTCTTACAATCTTCAGCAGCTCCAACATTATTTTCGAATGTTAATTAGTTAGTTGTGGTTGTGGAGCAGGACCAGCATTTTAAGCCAAGCATTTTTATCAGAAATGTAATCCTCCAACTTATAATATGCCTGCCTGCATAGTGTGCGTTTTATACAAGTTTTGAATTTCGTCTCGTTCAGTTGAAGTATGTGGGGAGGAATTTTATTGTAACATTTTAAACAGTACCCCCTGAAAGATGAGTCTACTTTAGCCAGTCTGAAACCTGGTTGAACTAATAGGTCCCTATTTCTAGTACTATAGTTATGTCTATCACCTCTTTTACTAAAAATATGTAAATTTTTTCTTACGTGCATGATGTTTTCATAGATATATTGGCAAGCTACCGTCATGATGTTAATATCCTTAAACAGTTCCCGTAAAGAATCGCGCCTGCGGAGTTTATAAATGGCTCAATTTCATCCTCACTCTATCAAATTATCTTTGTGTAAACAGAGAAACGACATAGCCCAAAGTATTGCTAAACTTAAGTGGCAGTGGGCAGGGCACATTGCTTGCAGAACAGATGGTCTATGGGGCTGAAAGGTTCTGGAGTGGCGACCGCGTACCGAAAGACGTAGCGTTGGAAGGCCCCCCACAAGGACCGATGACCTGGTGAAGGCTGCGGGAATCCGCTGGATGCGAGAAGCACAGAACCGGTCGAAGTGGCAGTGCTTGGGGGGGAGGCCTATGTCCAGCGGTGGACGTCTTTTGACTGAAATGATGATGATGATGAAACAGAGAAACGGCATTCTTTTCCAATCTATGTATCGTAAAATGTTCGTTTGGTAGACAACACTCTAAATCGCGCCTGAAACAAATGCGAGTCGCCACTGCACTTCTTGCACCTATGTCTGTCTGTCTGTGTAGCGTGTCTTTGTATGCGTGCGTTTTTACTCGTTATTTGGGCCTTCTGTACTTATCTTATTTTGTGGTTTCATGTTCAGTTTGTAATTAGCGCCCTCCAGACTGGAGGTGATTACTCCAATTACCTCTTATTGAATTGACCGATGACACGTAGCAGTAATTAGCAACTTTTACACTGTTGATTGTAAATTTTGTTTGCTTAGGTCGTGATTTTAGGTTTTGTTGGAGGCTTTAAGGACAAAAAATGCGTTTTTTTTATTGTGATGGTTTCTGATCGTTTTCACAATTTTTTTTTTTTTCTAGGTCTAATGTACTATCAACATCAGCCGACAGTGACACGTCGCTCATTCGGCTTCTACGCACTATCAACCTACAGGATAAAAAAAAAAACAAGTAATAAAAACTAAAACCCAACTACGACTTAAAAGGTATAAACAAGACACCACAGACAGACAAATTAAAAATCCGGAGTCACACGTGTTAGGGCATAAATCCAAGAGATTACGTGTGACTCCGGATTTTTAATTTGTCTGTCTGTGGTGTCTTGTTTATACATTTTAAGTCGTAGTTGGGTTTTAGTTTTTATTACTTGTTTTTTTTTTTAATTCTTTTGGGGTTATAATATATATATTTTTGAAATGTGCTCATTAAGCCCTTTCATTTGATACCCAACATGGTACAATTAAACCATTTATTTTTTTTAAGTTCTTCACTTTATGTCCTCTAGAGGGCGCCATTTTTAATTTAATGTAACTTCACATAGCCTATAACCAGCGGACAATCACGACGCTTCTAACGATACCTCATTTGTCAAGTTGTAATAAGTGGTTTGGAAGATAGGAGTGAACAGATGAACATACATACATACATACATACATACATACCGGTCAAAATCATAACCCTCCTTTTTTCTTCGCCGTAGTCGGGTAAAAAGAACCGAAAAGTGCGAGTCGCCGACAAAAACCCCGAAAATATAATATATGGTTAATAAAAATTAAATAAAGTTAATAAGTAAAGGGGGTCCCCTATAATATTATTTATTATTTGCTGTTGTAGTGGCAATAGAAATACACAATCTGAAAATTTAAATTGTCTACCTCTTAGGTACGGTTCATGAGATACAGCCCGCTGACAGACACACGGACGTACGGACAAGGTACCGTTTTGCACCGTTCGGGTACGAAACCCTAAAAAGCAATTCTGGTTTGGGTTTCTGAATGGTAACTACCTAACAACAGCTGTCATCCGATTAATTATAGCGAATCGTTCATAAATGAAACGTTGGTTGGAGGCCTATAACAAAAACAATACCTATTGTGTGCCTATTCAAAATAAATGAGGTATTGTGCAAATATGTACCTTTAAGTAATTAAAGTTCTGTAATTATTTATGGATAGACACAGAAAATAAAGAGCAGGACTTACCGCAACATATATTAAATTTTCAGGTGTTTTCCCTGAATAATACACACTTTTCTTTATAATTTATCCCATATAAAACTCCAGTAAGCATTCTAAAACTGTTCCGAAACAAGTTCTCGTTTTGTATCGAAGTTCTCTAAAAGCTGGTCGCCGCGAGAACTTTTAAAAGGAAAGTATTGTAACCTATTTATTTTCTTATCTGCGACAAATTAGAGTGATGTTCTTTAGAAACTTTGTTCAATTTACAATAAATAGGGGCGTTAAAACGTTATGTCTCTAAAGAGAAAACCTATGCAAACACAAGCGTTTGATTTAAAACTATAAACAAGAGTTAGGGTCAGTATCTCGAACGAAAATTATCGCAAAATGAAAGTGACAAATTGTCAAATGCGCATAAACTTCTGTGATTGGTTAAATGATTTATCAACAGTCAATTTACGCGCGTTTGACAATTTGTCACAATCATTTTCGTTCGAGAAACTGGCCCTTAGGGTTCCATCACTTCACTAAGCATACCACCTACTCTATTGCTAATAGGTACTTATGGTCATAGTCGGGGTTTCAAAGTTTTCCAAATATACATAACTTAATATAGCATCACGCCTGTAATCCCCGAAGGGTTGGGCAGAGGTGTACCCATAGCCAAATGTAAGGCAAAAATCAAATAAATGTAGGTACGTACCTAGTTTGTCGTTAATTTGAGGCTCTTGCTTTTATAGAACATATTATATCTATTCTCGTCACCCACGTAAACTTTCTGTGCAATTCTATAAGATTCAAAGTTTTCTGGGAATCACGCGATATTTAATATGGAGTCAAGTTTCTCTCTTAAACGGCTTGTGATGTTTCCCAGAAGCCGTATATAAGGTGTATATTTTCATAAATAAAATCTCTAAAGGTGTACTCATAATTATGAAAAGCTTTCAATATGGAGCCAACCATGAAATCTCGAAAGAAATTCAAAAAATCTGTTGTTCCGCATAGCTCGTCATAATGTAGGGAACAGCTTTTCAATTTTTTTTTCGCGACTTCACGTTCCGTCCCATAGTGAAAGTTGTTCATAATGATGAGTACAAGGACCCCTTAAGAGAATTCGTGTATGAAAAGATACAGCTTATAAGATCTCTGTGGTCTGCAGCTTCTAGGGATTTATAGAAGCTGAAATGCTTTGAAGCGTTCTAACCAGATAACGAGTGGGCGTTAAAGCGTCATGAGCTTTATAGTACTAAAGCAAAAGTAAAATAATAACACATCTGTTTTCCCAGAAGTAGGCACAGGCGAGGTGTTTGTATTTTACACCCATATTTCACCAGTTATGTTTCAGTTCCATGTAATAATGACTGAACCTATTGTTATTTTAAGACCACATTTCCCAGCTCTAGGCTACTACTAAGAATTTCCAAAATGGAAATACTGGGGATTGAACTCAAGAGTTCACGAATTGAGCTTAAAAAGTTAATTTACGTTAATATTCCTTGTTTCTATACACCGAAGGGAACGGAGTAAACATCGAAGTTCGCTCAACTAAATTGTATTCGTAACTAATCGGTCACAAGTTCAACCCTCCCGGCTTCAAATATGTTGGTTCTTTCATTACGTCACAAATGTTGTTAGGGTCTCGTGTACCGTTGGGACTATTTGGACTCTGTTTAACGACGTGTGGGCCCACTGTGACGTAGTAATTTTCTATATGTCTTAAGTAGGGACGGTATATGGACGAAAGGATAATGAACATCGACGTATACAAGGATGTTTTGGCGCGTGGCCAAAATCGGAACTAACGCCGCCATCTTGTTTTCAATACCTACATTTCACAAAAAAATATCAACAGCGCGGCACTGTCAACTTTATTCGAAAGCCAATAGATGCTTGTAACAATGTAGGTTTAGAACTCCTTTGAATTTGGAATAGGTACGATGGATCGGAAAATTTTTGTAGCCAGGAATGTAAAAGTACATACTTAGGTACTTACTGGTGACAAATTGCTAAATGCATTTTCGCTTTTCTATTTCGTTTGCTATTCAGCTTTGCAAGGGTTGCAGAATTGTCTTTTTTCAATGAAAATTGGTTTATTTAATTCGCAAACAATTGTGGACATTGTTGACATTTCAGTTTTGTTCATAAACTATAACAGTTGAAGCGAAATTGCTTTAAATACCGAGAAAGCACAATTCTCGGTATTTCAGATGGCAGTTTCGCTTCAAATGTTAGCTATTTTAAATATCTAGAAATTAAGTATTTATAGTCAAATAAGTATATAGTCAGCATTAATTTAAGTTATTGTAATAGAAAATTGTTATTCAAACATTAAACGTCTATTAATTAAAACGTTTGATTCCAATAAAAACCATATTTTATTAGTTTAATGGCATACCTTTTGTTACGCAGGGATTGACGGCAGCTGTAATTGATTTACTCATTAACTGACTTGATTAAAGTTTATGTTTGCATATTGTTTCAGTGACTGAAATGAAATTACTAACCAACATGAAATTAATAATTAATCATGAAATAAATTAAAATAAATAAATTAATTAAATTATTTAATTTAGAGTGAAATCAATCGGTAGAGCTCTTACGTGATGATCACTTCGAACCACGATTGAGTGCCTACACAATTCGAAAGCGAACTCATTTGTTTTTACCCGACTGCTCCAGAAGGAGGGTAATGTTTTTGAAGTAAATAATCGCAGATTTACACCTCCACACCATTCCTTCGAAGTGATCTTTTGTGAATAACATCGAATAAAACTAAAACATTCAAAGGTATCGAATACTTGCTTTCGAACCCATAGATAAGTAGCAATTTTTCACCATTCGGTTAAGGGTAGCCAATTATTATTTCGTTCCCTACACACCATCATACCCTTAGGCTAAATTTAATCCAATTTAAAATTAGATTCTCAATGTTGGTAACATAATTATTTTGGTAATTCATTACGTGCTAACCAAAGACATACGAGAGGGTCTTTTAAAGGGGATGGTTGTCCCAGGGCCCGTGGCTAACCGTACAAGTGTCGCCCTGCTCCATGTGGCTTGTGGCTGCCCACCACAACGCCTCAACCCGCAACGTCTGCCTCACTATCTTAACGTTTATTGGTCATTTATTAGGTCGTATCACGTGAATAATATAATAGAACATTAAATAAGTTTTATTTTGTTTGGTTCAGTGCATATAGGGAGATTAAAAACGTTGTTTAAGGAGGTTACAGTGCGCATAAATGAGACATTGGCTGTAAGATAGAATGTCGCATTATTATGTTACATTGCGCAAAAATGATACGATTGCTTATGAGACTAAGTTTTTTGGTTTAGTGATTGCCAAATTAATAACCTTGGGTAATCACATCTTGTGAGGTCCAATAGTTTGAAATAAGATATATGAACGTGGACAAAGCAAAAAGGGTAGGAAAGTAAGCATCGAATAAGTAGCGAGTGGCGTTCTGCCTACCCTCGAACCCCGTGGTAAAAATGCATGATTTTATGTTGACTGGTATAATTAGGGCGTCCCATAGCGTCGTTTTCTTTTAACACCACTATTTCCCCAAATCAGCCAATAATATTAAGTATAACTGCACGATATCAGCGAATGTAAGTTGGCTAAGAGCGACCGTGTAAAGCAATTTCGAAACTTCGCCGACCAGAGGGGAGGATCGGTACAATCAGACTTGCGGTGTGTTACAAATGTGTCCCGTCAACTGCGCGAGTGCTGCGAACAACTCTGCAAGACTCGCTGCAAGTTTTTGTGGGATTCCCGACATTTATTAAACATTTGTTGCAACTTGTGCAAGTGGATTTCTTGTATCTGTTGTATTTGGGGTTAACTTCATGAAAGTTAACTCGAATTGTTTATTAAAGTAGTGTTGCTCAGTTTTTGTACTCAGTTTTGTATTGTTTATTGAAACTTGAGCATTTGCTATGTTGTTTTATGGATTTCCAGACCAGTTTGGTACGGTTTTTAATTCATAAATAAGTATACACATGCTTAGTATGTAATAAAGAATATTATATGGAATAAAGTCTGGACGATGAAGTCCGGAGTTCGGTTTTTTTATTAGAGTTCCGTACCTAAACATAGATTGTGTATTCTGTTGCCGCTGTGACAACAAATAATAATAATAAAATAAAGATTAAAATTAAAGGAAGAAACGGATGGGAAACCTGTTTATTTCGGAGTTTTCTGCTGGAATCCTTGGTGTGCGAGTCCAGCACGCATTTGGCCGGTTTTTTATTGTCTCTGGGATAGCAACGCAAGTGCGATCCCTTTGGTATTGAAGATGTCCATTGGGGCGGTAACCACATCAGGTGGGCGACGTTTGCTATGGTAAACTTATAAAAAACTAGCTGCACCCCGCGGTTTCACCGTTAAGTCTCAATCCCGTGATAATGTCGGGAAAGAACGTATGTCCTAATCCAGGTCATGTTTTATCCATTTCATTCAATTCCGTTCAGCCGTTTTAGCGTGAAAACGTAATAAACCATTAAAAAAACTCACTTTCGAGTTTTTAATATTAGTTAGGATAGTTAGGATTACTTATGATTACGAATAATACAATGTAAAGTAAATGGAGCAGTCTATTTGTTTCACATCCACAGCCAGTCTTGGTCTTAGTCCTAAATGACCATATGCATTTTACACCTTCACCATAATAAATGTACTTACTAAATTGTAAAAATACCTATCCAGTAAATTGTCATTAAGTATTTGGCCAAGTTAGTTTATGAGCGTTCATTCTAAAAGTTGTCAGCTTTGCAAATAGCTGTCAAATAGTATTTTACCTGTTTTGATTAATTTGGCAATATACTATACGGAAATCCTTACTAATATTATAAATGAGAAAGTAACTCTGTCTGTCTGTCGCGCTTTCACGCAAAAACTACTGAACCGATTTAAATGAAATTTGGTACACAAATAGTCTAGAGCCTGAGAAAGGACATAGGCTACTTTTTATCAACATACCATGCGGGCGGAGCCGCGGGCGGAAGCTAGTATGAAATATCGCTAACTAGTAACCTAGAATATTACTAATGAATTGTAATTATAACACTGAATTTGATGTTGTAACCTTAACAGGTGCAAAACTAAATAATCGATGTTACGATATTAATGATTACACTTCATCGATACATATTATACATTAGTGGCTTTTCATCTTTGTCCGTATGTCTGCGTTGTTCTTTTAAACAACGCAACATATTTTGATGAGGTTTTCCATCGTTTATAGAATTTATTCCGGAAGGTTTATGTATCTTAATAAAGTTACATATAACTAAGAAATCTCGATGTTTTGTCAAGTCGTAAAAACCATGCGAAGCAGGAGCGAGCGGGTCGCTAGTAATCAATATTTTAGTTCACTCTTTAGCGATATTTCATATTTCCTTAGGTTCCATAAAGTAATATTACCAAATTATTCAAAACAGCCAAATATTTGACAGCTATTTGCGACGTTGCCCACTTTAAGAATGCTCTCATTAAGTATCACGACGTTCTTCTATAAAATAGTCATAAATCTTACAAAATTATAAGCATGTTCTAGATTTTCAACGTTAAACATAGTCAGGTATGTTTTCATGTTCAGTCAATAAATAATTTTCTTACAACATTTTATAAGTCTTGAACTGTGGTAAAAATTTTACGTTTTTGCCAAATAAATTCTTAAATAATATTTTGATAACTTATTTCAATGTTTTGCCTTCTTTAAAATTATTTGGTCGTTTTCTTATTAGTTGCTTACTGGCACTTATTAAGGCTTCATAAAAAGTGTTAGTTTTTAGTTGCGATTCAAACTTTTCACAATGTCCGAATAGTGTGGGGTATAAGTACTTCAGTTCTGCGTGATCTAACGTGGGGAACAAGTGATGTAGGGCATGGTCCCCAAACCGAGTAATCGATTTAAAATGGTTGCCCGCGTAATCGATTCTCTCCACTATCGTATCCAGCTGGTGCAGACCCCAATCAATATCTTCGTTTCTGAAAAAAGACAAATTTAAAGCTTTAAATAAATCTGTTAATGTATGTAATAAATAAAAATACTAACGTATCGAAGGTCAAAGTCAACCGCGAGACAGACGATTTTTTATTTAATCCTAAAAACTTTTTATCGTATTTTTTTTGTGCCAGCTTATAAATTATTTTCATGTCAATGCCTTCAATAGACATTGACATGAAAAGGATTTAGAAAAAATATTTTCGTACGAAGACTTATTGAAGGACTTAAGATTTTTGTAATATTCTCTATATTGCTATCTCTATTGTCTGTCGAAGCCATCCATCAATTTGATAAATTCGAAATACATTTTGTATATTATTTTTCATATAACCCTACGACGGATTTACGTGTCATTTCCGCCTGACGAAAGATTCTGAGTAGGTAAATGTTACGTGGAACTACTAAACGGCATTCCCATTTTGCAGTCATAAAATAATTTTAAAACAGTCTAAATATAATGATTGCGCTTTTTTTTTGTGAACCGCATATAATTCCTATTTTGGGGTCGTAATAATACTAAATAGCCAAGGAAATGCTATCAATTACTTGGCTATTGGATGTACCGCTCGCTGACGCGGAACCGCTCGCTTCAATCGCTCGGCTCGCGCGGTTGGTCGGGGTATTTTCTAGCTTACTTACGGCTAAAAAGATTAAAACAACCTCTATTATTACAAAAAAAAATGTGCATCATTAGAAGCGAGAAAAGATTTAGAGGTTTATATTTAGAATAGTTTTCATCATTAGAAGATCAATAAGTTTTTAGAGGATCAATTAAATATTTCCCTTATTACTAAACTGCCAGATGTATTTAAATAGTTTATTTAATTAATGACACATTTACCGATTGAAATTTCGCCGAATCGGGTGTTTGAAACAGTTTTGTAGTAAAAGTTAATTGTAATTGCGTGAAAGGTGCAGTTTGGGACCGCTCAAAAGTTGCCTCAGTTTAACCGAAAGGTTCTTGCGATAAAACTTGGGTATTGACTCACAGCTAAATTGTACTAGCTGGTGTAAGGTTCAATTTTTTTTGAGAAAGAAACTAAAGTTCTAGTTCATTCTTTTAAAGTTGGCGTGTTTTGAGCAAATGCAGATGGAAAAGTACATTTTTATTTGATATTCTATGTGGGTTTTATTAATTAACTAGCTGCGTCCTGCGAGTCTCGATCCCGTGACAATATTGGGATAAAAACTAAAACTATATAACTATGTCCTTTTCCAGGAGATGGTCTACGCATGTGTCCAATTTCATCCAAATCTGGTCAACCGTTTTAGCGTTACTTTCGCATTTATAATATTAGTTAGTTAGGATTATTTTTATTATTAAAACTTACGGCCAGTTTTTTCTTCAAAGTAAGAGCCCTAGTAACGTGAAAAAGTCAAAGAAACGGTTTTTATTTATTTTTGACGTTACTTTGTTGAAGAAACGATAGTGATAGATAGTGTTTGTTTAGGTATAATTGCACTATCATTTAAGGTTTTTTAAATTGTTGTTATAAACATTATGGAGCAATTATTATGAACTAGCTGCGCCCCGCGGTTTTACCCGCGTAAGTCTCGATCCCGTGGGAATATCGGGATAAAAAGTATCCTATGTGTTAATCCAGGTTATAAGCTATCTGTTTGCCAAATTTCATCCAAATCCATTCAGCCGTTTTTGCCTGATTGAGTAACAAACATCCAAACACACAAACTTTCACATTTATAATATTAGTAGGATATAGTTAGGATTAGGATTAGGATTTACGATACGAAGAATTTTGAGTTGTGAAATTATAATAGGCACTAGTCATGACAGTACAGTTCGAACTTCTTAGCAAGGTATGCAAAAGAAAGTTTTTGAATCATTCACACATTGTGCGTCAATCAAATCTACATCCACGTAATATTTTAACCGTTACACTGTTTGTCCACCGCCACCGTCAATGGGACGTCATCATCAACCAGAAACGAGATGTCCCGTTGAGGGACGTGCGGGGGACACGCAGCCATAGGCAAACTCAAATGTATGTATCGCTACTTCGGTGCCGTCATCTTGTTCTCGTTGACGTCCTGTTGACGTGGCGGTGGACAAATGGTCTCAGGTATGATGAGGCGATGACTGGCAGTCTAGAACTTCTTTTTGTTTATTTTTGGGACTCAAATAGCTTTATAAATATAGAACTACACCACCATCTGTTTTTTTTTGTGTATTTTAGAGACTAGTTTGAGGTTTTTATAGTTTCAGAAGTAGTTAATTTCAATAATGAATATTTTTAAGGCAAACCAAATGCGTAGATTACCCATTGCTTTGGATGCAAGTGAAATATGAAAAATGTTTGTCTGTTTGATGATTAGCGTTTTTTTTTACAGTAACAAGTAATACATAAACGAGTAGTAATCCCATTGTTAAGCAATGTAGAATTTTTTGCAACAGCAAGGTCAGTGCCTATCTGTTCCGGCAGAGGTTACAAAAAAATTTTTGAAGCTAGTTAATGTCCAACAGCATTAAGGAAATATAAAAAATGTGTGTTCATTCTGAAATAATTTTTTGCTTTACGGCTTGATAATGATATCAAATCAAATCAAATCAAATCAAAATATTTTATTTCACATAAGCCTACATGGACACTTATGAAACGTCAGAAGCTAGGTGCACGGTTCCAATTGGTCGTTTCCTATGGAGAAGAGCCGGCAAGAAACTCCATGGTTACTCTTTTAAAATATAATTGGCTTGTACAATATTTTTGAATTACAGTGTTAATAGTTATGGGAGGACGGTGTAGGCCTTTCAAAAAGTTTTAGGTAAAAAAAAGTCTACAATATAATGTTGTCTATAAGATATCTTTTAGTAATAGAGAGGTGAACAACGAAATTTAAGACCACCTTGGTCCATTTATGTTTAAAATGTTCGATCAATAATGCATTATTGATCGAAGTTTAAAATAGTCAAGTAAATCATAGTTTATTTTAATAATACTTAATACTTATGCGTTTTTAAATCTTTTGACGTAAGGATTACAGACTTATATGCAAATGACATCTAAGAACAATAGCAAAATTGACGCTCCAAAAAAAAAGGTATTCACAGTTCACGTCCGTTATTATAATTTTAAACGAGTATTAAGTATAATTAAATAAACATTATTTATTTATTATAATGAAACCCACGTAAGTGTAGGTGGGTAAATACCATATTACTAGTATACATAGAGAATCGGCTGATCGTTCCGTATTTTCATGTGCAGTGAATACAGACCGAAAAGTATGAGAGGGACAAAGCGAATGTGCTCCCAGTAGTTGTCTCTTTAGTAGAACACCGTGAAAACTCACCTAAGTTTTCACAGTGAGATGGTTACAGAATAGCAATACAGGGTATTAGCCGCCCGGGTTTCACCACTGTGTGGATCGCCCGGAGGACCCGGTGGAGCATACGGTGGAGGTGCTTGGGCGGAGCTCCACCGTGTCCTCTTGGACGCGATTGGCGGCGGTGACCTCTCGCGTCCGGCCCTGGTCCAGGCCATGGAACGGAACGAGAGGGCATGGGAAGCAGTCACCTCCTTCTGCGAAGCAGTAATGCTCGCGAAAGAGGAGGCGGCCGCCGTTGGAGACGCCCTGGGCGTCGGGAATCCCAGGCGGATTCCCGGCCACCATAGGCGTGGGCTTGCGGATGGCGAGCAATGGGCAGCTCGCCGTCCGATTAGGACCAGGGCCAGCACAATTGGCGGGGTCCGCTAGGACCGATGCCTGCCAGGGTTGTGGGTTAGTCCGAAAAGGATACCGGGACCTTGGCAACAGGCAACTGAAGGAACACGGGTGGGTTTTAGTCAGTAAAAGTCTGACACGCCCTTCCGCTCCGCCCAGAGCGGGAGAAGTCATTGGATGATTCCCCACCATCAAAAAAAAAAAAAAGGGTTTTAGCCGCACAGTCGCTTTGTCCATTTCTAGAGTGTGGTCACTTTTGAGGCTAACCCTCAATCCACTCTCTATATCTATGGTAAATACGTTATGGCAACTGGCAACCAAGTCAATTTAAAATGGGAATGAAATCTGAACAGTTTTTCCTTTGATTCGCGACATCCCCTTTTTTCGAGTTTTGGACCTTGTCAGAATAGTTTAAGTGGTATTGACTGGTCCTCCTATTATTTTATGTTCTCCGTTCCTATCTCTGAAGTTCAGTTATATTGCCAGCTACAAAATGCTCTTACCGTGGCACATCGCCTTCAAAAAAGTTCCTATGACTGTGATGGCCTGCAGTCAATCCATACAGCACAAAGAATAAACTGGCTGGTATCATAGTCAGCAGCCATACAGCGATGGTCCAGTGCAAGGGTAGGCCTCCCATCAGGTACATCCAGCCTGGTATCGTGAATGGAATCAAGTTCTTCCAACTTAAAGACTTGCCTTCATGGTTGGTTGCGCAGAGAACTAGCCTGGAATTTAGAGAATGATTATTTTAAGACGTTGTTCAATTATTGTGTTAGAATTTGTTTTAGATATAGTTAAAAATAAACTTTGCTGGTTTTTCTTAAATACAGAATTATTCTTTCTGAAGGTTTGTCTTGGAATTGTAGTTGTTACAGTTATAATTAAACTTCACTTGTCTTGTTTTTATTTTCTCAAACCAGAATTAGATTCATATCTTCATTAAAACATGAATTTAAATGATCTCAATCAGATGCAATCACGCATCTGATTGAGAGAAGACACTGGCTCCTGTAACACAGGTGTTTTTACCTAGTGCAGGAGTCAGGGCTTCGGTTTGTTTGTACACATTTTATGCCAGGCAGTATAAAGAATTTATTTATTTAATTAAATTTAGCACAAATTACGAAATTATTTATTAGAAATTCAAAACGCAGAGTGTTATTTTTGATAGTAATAAAATTAGTGTTTGTAATAAAATTCAACTCCAGTTACAAAAGGTAAAAGAGTCGTATTCGTCAATGTATTTAATTACTCGAATCTATAACCAATGTAATTCTGGTATTGTGCCCAAAGTCCCGATTTAATTAAAACGAAAAACTTATCTTGTTTCCAAATATTATTGGACCCAATTAAACTACCCGTACAATACAATCAAATAACATGCCAACAGGATAATCCCGTCGCAGGTCTCCCAATATCTACGACTTCGTTAAAATTTTCCATTTTGTTACGGTAATTTCGTTTGCTATTTTGAGTAAAGTGTTTTCGAAAACCGGTATTTGTACACAAGTTGTTTGTTCGTGAACAAAAACGGTTTCTATATAATTCCGTTTTGTTACATCTATGAAGTTTGGAGTTAAACATACGACTACACGTGTAACGCTGCTTAGTTTAGAAATCAGAATGTTTAGTGCAAACCGCAATCGTTGTAGTTAAAGACTGAAATCAAAGCAATTGATAGTGATTATAGTAGTAGTAAACGATGTAGCTGTTCTAATTATCAATTTAAGAGTCGATGAACCCCGCGTTACATTTAATGTACTTGATAACATTGGACCTTGTACCATATTAATATCAAGTAATATCGTACTAGAAAAATATGATTTCATCGTTGGAAACAGTAAGTGAAGCCTTAATCATTCTAAGAAGACAAATGACTAACATTATGCGACACATAGTTATTTGATTCAGGCGTGACTTTGCGGAAATCCATTATAAAATACAATAGACTCTGCGTCCAGCGCTCGGTGTGGTAACACGTCGCGTTCTGGTTTGCAATTGGTCAATCGTCATCCTGAAGATGCCTTGTTGAGAGGTGAAACACGTGTTGATTTCTTACAGGGTTTTTATGACTCTTGAAGAATAGTCAAGCTTGAGCAATAGGTTACTAAATATATCTGCGTCTATTGTATTTTATTATGCGACACCTTAATGAATGACTAAATAAAAGTGCGCTGTTAGATTTTCAACTATCATCGCTGAGCCGAATGGTGAAAATCAAGGAATCTCAATCAATCGATCTGCCTAGCCTTTTCCCAACTATGTTGGGGTCGGCTTCCAGTCTACAGGTGAAAATCAAACATCGTGCTTTAATTAAGCATTTATTTAGATGTCGCCTAGTGTTAGTAAAAACGGGCGAAAGAAAGGCAAGGGTATTACTTACTCTGTAACTAATAATGTCAATAAAGACGCTCCATATATAATGGGGTAGTAGAAGGCGCCCATTTGAGCCCATATGGGTTTGTCCTTGTACGGCAGGAACTGTAGGAACGGCTCTATCATGGCCAGCTCAACATCTTGAGCTGTGTTTGTGTGCAAGTGATGCGACATCGCATGGGAGACGCGCCAGTCACTGGAAAAGAAGAATACAAAAAAAAAAGGGTAAAATAATAAAAATACAATTATAATAAAACGCAGAATTATTTGGAGTATTGCTGACTAAAACTATTGTAGTTCATGTCCAAGCAGTAGATGCTCTTAAGGTTTTACGAAGTAGTGATAATATCAAATACATACATAGGAGCGGCAATCCTTACTAATAAAAAGAAAGGGTGAAAGTGAGTCTGAATGTTTGTTTGTCCTGCTTTCATTTCGACCGACACGAAATTAAGCACACAGAAGTTTGTTTCATGACGACAGGTACAAGTGACTTTATTTTTATTTTTTTTGGTCCTGGTCTACGATTGATGAGTAAAAAGGAAGAAGAGAGGGCAATAAATTTGATAACTTAAGTTAACTGATTTCAAGTAGATTTATATGAGCAACTAACTGCATCTTTCTGACTGAGCGACTCTTTAACAAGTCAAAAGTGCCCGTAATTTAATGAAATAAAAATTGAGTCTAAGTTGCAGAAAAAAAAGTTGCTATTTAAGCCATTTACACAATTAACAAAGATTGAAAAAGAAAAAGCAAAAAAAACAGTCTTAAAATAACAATGCATTGAAATTAAATAGACACAGTAGGTAGTGCACGACACACCGCGTTTAGTTGGTCATTATTTGTTACACTGTGGTTTCAAGTTGCGAGGTCAAGTCCAAGGCGAACATAATTATTTTATAATAGTTTTATTTCTTGGTTTGAATTTATTACATTTTTTTCCTGTTTAGTTATTATTGCTTTGTTTATTGAAAACTGGCTTTAAAACTTGTCAGAAGAAAATGTTACGGAGTAAAAAATTATTAAAATGCAAATAGCACCTCATGTCTTATTCAATATATTTTGCTTGTGGACAAACCGAGCCTAGTAAAATTCAATAGTCGTAGGACGTATGTAAATATATGTAAAAGAGTGTCCGAAATGTACCTAAAGTCAAGTAAAAAACTCACCTATACGACATCCCGCTTAAGTTAAATAAGTACATCCTCCAACTGTCACTGCGATGGAAATAATTATGTGCACAAGTGACGATGGAACTCAGAACCAATCCGTTCAAGAGAGTCAAAGAGGCTCCTAAGACGAAGCTCTGAGTCCAGCCCCAACAGCTCATGGGACTTAGAACAAGCAGAGCAAATAATAAGGAATCGGAAACGAAATCACTCTTTTTCCTAATGTCTTTAGGCATTTCAGGTAGTTGCGCCATGACTTTCAACTTCAAGGTCTTGTAAAACCCATCTTCTTTGAATGTGAAAGGTTGGTTTCTGGGTTGTGTTGCTTTTCTTTTAAAATAATTTGGTAGGAACGTCTCGGCAACTCCTTTGAGGTGATGTGTCTCGAAGGCCTCTGTTATGTCTGTACCCTGTGGAACACCAAAAAAATATTTGTCAGTCTTACATTACGAATGATCGTAAGTCACATATTTAAATTGTATGCGCATTGTTTCTATAATGTTCCTCTAAGCGATGTCGATTAAGTCAGAAGTGTTTTAAGGGCGCACCCAATCACAAATTGCTTAGCATGATCCTATGTTATGCCGAAAATACTGCAGCATTCATTTTGAAATAAATATATGTTAAAGTTGAGGATTGATGCTAGATTGATGATCTTATGTGAGGCGAAAACACGATTAAAATTAGAATTAGATTAAAAATCCAAAGTTACCTCTGCACAGAATTATAAACCGCTGGTATTCAAAAAATACTTCAAATTATTAAGTTTGCTCAAAAATCGTTTTATTAGCCGCCTTTGATGATAAATAAATGAGTCTGAGAGTCCATTTATTTTTTTTTAAACAGAATGGAACGTGATTGTTATAACAATCGTGTTATAATCTGTCTTATTTTCTGTACAATATATTGTTATATTATAACACGATTGTTATAACAATCACGTTCCATTCTGTTTAAAAAAAATTAAATGGACTCTCAGACTCATTTATTTATCATCAAAGGCGGCTAATAAAACGATTTTTGAGCAAACTTAAGAAGGAAAATGGAATAAATAACAGTTGAAGTCTATACAAGTCCGTCCGACACAGAATATAACACTATTCTTATAACAATCTAGTTATATTCTGTGTCTTATTTTCTGTACAATATATTGTACCGAAAATAAAAATGAAAATTGAATAAATAACAATTGAAGTCTATACATGTACGTAACAGAGCTATATTTATTGAACACTCGCAGTTCGCAAATGACAGTATCAGGTCTCAATGTGATAGAAATGGAGCTTGTCGCCATTTATCGCGATCGGATCCCAGCCCGGGCAGTAGTGGTCATTTTTTATCGTCCAATGAAAGAGGAAAATCATTTACGGTTTTGTCCCACTTCAATAGAAAACATTTTGAGATTTGTTTGGACTTCAAAGAATTAATCAGAACCATCTGAACTTTGGAGTACCGCGATTTATAAAATTCAGGTGGTTGTATCAACGAGGAACTTCCATTAAAAAAAAACTGTACCGCGTTTTGAGGCCTCCGAGTTAGGTGAGTATTTTGGACTCTTTGATAACATAAAAAAAATATAGTTCTTGTTGATTCAATTACACTGTGGAAAATAATAGCTAAGTGGAAGTTTGACACAATTAACTTAATGCCGTAGGAAGGAAAGAAGTATCTACACAAAAAAAAATGGCGCGCAAACGAACTTTGATCTAATAAAACGCTCATCAAGCATACCTTAGTAACAGAAATCCAATGGGATCCTCCAGGGTGTGCAGTCACGAAGTCCGTTAAATCATACAAGCTATCATGTATCCGCCACAAATCTTCGGCGCCATCTTGCATTCGCTTTGCCTTCAGCCAGTTCTGGGCAGATTTTGGCGTCGCTTCCCTAAGGATCGGGTATTCCAATTGGGGGAAGCTTATCTGACGTTTTTCTGTATTGGGCGCCATTTTGTCTTGTCACTGAGAATTATTAACAAACAAATTAAAAAAGTAATTAAAAAATAAATTGTATGGGACCTATGGAGTTTCTAATGATGTACGGTTTTTTAAATTAACGAACCTCTAAAAACATATTCGGATTGTATTTTTTTAGTTTCTCTCATAGTTGGTCGCAGTTACTAAACTAAGTACGTGACCAATTTTTCCAATGCGTTGCCTAATGTTATTTCTCTGTTCAGAAATTGCAATTGAATGTGCATTAGTATTTTTAAGACTTATGTATACCTATTGTATCGTCGCTGCTCCTGACAAGTTCCATATGTGATTTTTGTAAGGTCTTGGCAAACAAACAAAAAACGTGTTATTTTATAAACAAACGGAAATGCAGTAGTATCAAAGACATTTATTTGAGACATATTAGGCATACAAAAAATCGCACAAATATTATTTAAGGAGCTAGATTGTTTTTGCCAAAACTGGTCTTAACTGGTTTAGAACCGTCTAAAAAAATAATGTATGTGCATTATTGCACATGAAGGATTTGGCAATGTGACACTTTTTGTTATTTTAAGGTTTTCCAATGAGTGATCCTTAGGGTTTCTTAGATTACAAACTAAAATTAAATTATTAGGAATTACTAGAATTATAAAATAATCAGTCTGTTTATATTCATTTCCAGAATTAGTTAATTTAGACTTAAAGAATAGGACTATTATTTCTTCCCGGGGGCGACTAATGGACTGAGTAAAGAATGGGCAGCAGCGTTCTCTATGAATTTGTAAATATCCTCATTTATAGAGACCATGTATGAGGATAGTTCCAGAGTCATGCATGGCTCTAAAACTCACTTCATCGTTGATATGGGGGACTTCAACGCGAAACTGGGCAAACGAAGCCATCATGAGTTGTGACTGGGGCAATTTGGAGTTGTACGTCGGTCACTGGGGTCACCTACTGGCCAGTTTTATGAAGAAGGAAGGCCTCTATGATGAATTTCCTCTTCCGAGCTCGAACTTCAAAATCGTTTCAAGTGCCTAGGGAGCTCCGTGAATGATTATAACGATGGGTTTGTGGAAACTGTCCTAAGGTCTTCAAGACCCGTCGTGAAAATAGAAACAAGAAGTTCATTGATCCTACTATACAGCTCAATGAGGAGAGTCGCGAGATGTTCCTGCAGTCTTCAGACGAATGCACTGAAGTTCTCAGCTCAATAGACGGATCTCTTAAGTCCTTGAATAGCAACCTTGCACACCGCATTAAGGAAGCAATCGATCGGAATAAAGACTCTAAGTTCTTTGCAAGAGATCTGCCTATTGGGCAGAGCCAGCTTGCAGAACTGAAGACCGATGATCCTAGGATCGTATCCGCCAAACCTGAGCTGTTGAAAGAGATCGAGAGGTTCTATGGACAGTTATACACGTTAACAAGTAAGCCCGTTACGAATCTGGCAAGCGATGCAAGAGCTAGATTGACCTGACACTTTATCGAGACTTCCCGTACGACAGCTTGTACGAGATTAGGA
Organism: Lithophane semibrunnea; assembly: GCA_947363905.1. Taxonomy (NCBI): domain Eukaryota; kingdom Metazoa; phylum Arthropoda; class Insecta; order Lepidoptera; family Noctuidae; genus Lithophane; species Lithophane semibrunnea. Next base: position 11,861,355 of record OX376194.1, on the reverse strand, counting down.
TGGCTCTGAAACAGCTCAAAAACAATAAGGTGATGACGGAATTACGGCCGGTTTTCCGCCGGCCTAATGGCCGGAAAACCCATTCAGAAGTTGTTTGATTCCGTCATACTAGAAGGCAAAACGCCACAGACATGGAACACCTGCTGATACTTTTCTTTAAAAAGGTGACATAATCTTTAAGAATTATAGGCCCAGCTCACTTTTGAGCCATGTCTATAAGCTGTTTTCAAGAGTCATCACGGACAAGACAAAGGCCATGTTAAATGCCCATGTAACACCTCGTCTCTTGAAGACCGGAGAGGTTACACTCGAAGTTATGGACGAGTATGTTTACATAGCACAAACTGTCCAGTTAGGTACGTCCAGCTTCGAGAAAGAGGTAAAACATTGAATCCGACTCGGCTGAACAGCGTTCGGGAAGTTACGCAATATCTTCTCGTCCCACATACCGCAGTGTCTCAAGACGAAAGTCTTTGACCAGTGCGTGTTGCCAGTGATAATCTATGGCACTGATACGTGATCACTCACAATGGGCCTTATTAGAAGGCTAAAAGTCACCCAAAGAGTAATGGAGAGGGCTATGCTTGGAACTCCAAGCATAGCCCTCTCCATTAGAAATCCGCAAGAGGATCAGGTTAACCGAAATAGCCCGGCGAAGAATTGTCAGACTTTAATGGCAAAGGGCAGGGCACTCATTGCTCGCAGAACAGATGGCCGATGGGGCCGAAAGGTTCTGGATTGGCGACCGCGTGCTGGAAGACGTAGCGTTAGAAGACCACGAGGTCGACCGATGACCTTGTGAAGGCTGCAGGAATCCGCTGGATGATGATGATGATGATGAACATTATAGTGTCAAAGTCAAAGTCCAAACGTTTATTGCGAACTAAGTGTACAATGTTGGCGTTATGATATTTATGTTAGTATTTATGACTTAGCAGCCTTTTACAAGCATTGCAATTATCATCCTGAATAGTAGTGTTATTCAAATAATAATAAACAGATAATTTACTATACTTTTTTAACATTGTCATAAAGATGCGATACGTAACGTACACAAATTTTAGTTTAAACATTAATTATTAAAATTCTCATGTGTAAATTATCTGTTTATTATTATTTGAATATCACTACTATTCAGGATGATAATAATTATAATCTCTTCAAGTTCTAGATAAATTATATTCTTATGAATGATATAATTTATCTAGAACTTGAAGAGATTAAATGAGAAACAACAACTATAAAGGAAATTAACTATGAGATGACCACCTTTACTGTGTTTTAACTCCTACAAACTTACACCTCACACATCACACTGACGTCTCTGACATAGTTGGCGGGCGACTGAGGACGGAACACAAATCCTTTATGTGCATTTCTGCACTTACGATTTTTTTTTTAATGGTCATAACACGTATGGAATTTGGAAAATTCTTGTTTCCAGTTCGAATATCCCAAAAAGGATTTTATCTACACATAGAGAATGAAACGGAGATTACGTTTAGCGAAAAAAACAAAAAATGAAAAAAAAAACACATTATGGAATTTGGCAGGCGCAGCGACGGTATTAGAGGTTCACAAAAAGAGTTCAGATTCATTATATTAGAGTGTTTAATAATATTTTTAGGAGAGCAAAATGAGAATTATTTAATGTTCGATTAAATACAGTTTGCATTCACATAAAAATTAGATTTGGTCTTGGAAAATATTCATGTTGTGGCTAAGGCGATACCGTTGTCATATTTTTTACTTTTATTATAAACTCTGTAGGCTGTACTTTAATGGGATTACCCAAGTTATTCTCATGATGTTGTTCGAATCATTCTACGAAATCTTGCTGGGCCATTTTTTGTGAGATGACGCCCATACAATTCAAAAAACTATAATAGGTATTTCAAGTTAAAGTAAGTATACGTAAGTAGAATTATAAATGTGTGTGTGTGTGTTGAACCTGTTTATACTTTGATTACAATGAATTTATTAAACAGGTATTTTTAGACAGAGCTAAGCGCAAACAAGTTGTATTAGACTTTGAAGTTTATTAATAAACTCTAGTTTTAGAGATTCTCCAGTTTTATGAAATTCTCATTCAGTTAGATATCAGCTAAGTCCTACTAAATCAATCGTTTCAGAGATATTATATTGAGTTGGATAAAAATGTGCGTAATTAGTAATATTAAAGATTGCTTATCTTTGATATTACTAACTAGCTGCCCCCCGCGGTATCACCCGCGTAAGTCTCGATCCTGTTGGAATATCGGGATGAAAAGTATCCTATGTGTTATGGATTAACACATAGGATAGGTTATAAACTATCTGTTTGCCAAATTTCATCCAAATCTATTCAGCTGTTTTGCGTGATTGAGTAACAAACATCTAAACACACAAACACACATACTTTCACATTTATAATATTAGTAGGATAGTAGGATAACGCACATTTTTGTTTAATGAAATGAGGAGGTGATAAAAGGTATGATGATCTGCGATTACAAGAGTGGTACTTCTCTTTGTAAACTGCTACCAAGTTAAGACTTTAATGTCCTAATTTGTGTGTAGAAGATAGTCTTTACTAACTATCTAGAGGTTATCTGCCAGAAATTTCCAAGTGCTGTTGAAAATACATAGCAATTTTAATGGCAGCTTCTGCAGGTGCAGAAAACCTCAAACGGCTCTGGCGCAGCTAGCGCGGCGGCGCGGGCGGCGGCGCTGGCGGCCTAATATTTCGGGACATCGCCAAGCGGTTGGTCAACTGAGGGCAACCAAACGTTTCGTATTTCTTCAAAGACTTTCAACAGGATTGACTTATGCTTTTCGATAGCTTGTGTCAGTCCTATACATTTTTGACTTTTCCATAATCGTTATCGCTGATAGAATGTTACTTTGTCTAGGGCCTCTGATCAGCTCTTCACGTAATCAGAACCGACCGAGATTATTCTGTGGATTATTGATACTGTCAGCTCTTGAACGCGGTAAGACGTACTGCGTTCACTTTAATTGGTGAAATAGATCAATTTTGAATATGAAAAATGCATTAGCATATTTATCTTTCGATTCTTGCGGTTTAATGACACTACCTTTTTAAAACCTTTTTCATTTTAAAAGCGTTAACAGGTAAATCGATATTTATTTAAGCGGAAGTTGTTATGATCCTTTTTTTGTTAATGGTCTGAAATTAACAAACCTAAATAAACAGACATTTATTATTACATCACGCCCTGGTTTCCCGAAGGGTTGGGCAGAGGTTTACCTATAGTACACCCACATTTCGCCAGTTATTTTGAAGTCTCATGTAATAGGGGGCGAGCCTATTGCCATCAACCGGTCACAAATCTAGACTCCGGGCTGCTACCGAGCAATTCCATATAGTAAAACCCAATAACATTTTGCGCAACCTGGGAATTGAACCCGGGACCACATGCTCAGCAGTAGCGCTTACGACCACTAGACCCACGAGGAGGAAATATTTATTATTATTATTTACAAAATCTGTTAAAATTCAGATCCAGATTCAGAGTATTTATTTGATTTGTTTTTAGTTGACTGCCCCGTTGGTCTCGTGGTCGCAAGCGCGACTGCAGAGCGTGGGGTCCTGGGTTCGATTCCTGGGTCGGGCAAAGTGTTATTGGATTTTTCCATTAGGAATTTCGTAGTAACAGCCCGGAGTTTGGAAGTTGGCGGTGTGATACCCCCGTGCCTCGGAAAGCACGTTAAGCCGTTGGTCCTACGCCTGATCTCTTTCCGGTCGTGTCGGATTGCCGTCCCATCGGACTATGAGAGTGAGGGAAGAGAGAGTGCACTTGTGTCTGCGCAAACACTTGTGCACTATAATATCTCCCGCGCCGATGGCTAGTCTCCGTTGAGATTGGCCGCCGTGGCCGAAAATACGGTCTGGAGGACTATTATTTATTTGTAAACATAGATTACAGGTGTGTGAGATGTTACATTTTTGCAAGTTTTCTATGCTTTGCTGTTAGGCGCACAAATGTTAGTATCAATTTCAATTATTTCATTATTCATTTCACAATATTAACTTAAAATTATAGAATATGCTAGAGTATTATTCCCCTGCCAAATAATTAAACAAATAAAAACTATAACGTCAAAACAAGTATTAGTAGGTACTTGTTTTGACATTATAGGTTTTTATTTGAAATTCTTCAATTAATAAAATATTTCAAAAATGTCAACAAAAAAAAATTAAAGATAAAATAGAAATGTCAAAAAATGAAATGAAATGAAATGAAATGAAATTGTTTATTCTGTAAATAGGATATTGGAATCACTTTTACACGTCATATTAAAAAGTTGTAAAAATAAGCTAGATGAGGTCGGCGTTTCCTATCTGACTACTCTGAGAAGAAAGGCCGAAACAAACTCAGAGGTCACCGTCTCCTTTAAAGTCCAGACATAATCTTGGTCAGGCCATATGAGGACCATGTAGATAAGAGTCTGAAATGGTCTTTTGAGGAAAGAACCACACAGATTTGAGTGGACCTGTCCAGTCAGTGCAAGCATTTGTCAGTAATAGTGGAGCTCAACTCAGAACTAAAGGAGCTCAACGACTCGACGAACAATACCAAAGAAAGGACGTTTGGGTAGGTCGCATAAAGTTCTCAAATTGCCAGACCTTCGCTAAAACTAACAGAACGAAAAATAAATATCCACATAGTCCTCACATTCACAATAAAACAATACTTATAAGTAATCATCATGTCATTTTATATATAATATTCAATAATGTCAATTTGTATATAAAACTGGTAGGTATATTTTTATGGTTTTCCATAATATTCAAAATGTCACAATGCTTAGCAGAGCGAGCAGCTCAATCCCATGCATTTTTGTCTTCTAAATAATCTGTGATTTTATAGTACCCTTTTTTACAAAGTTTGGTTTTAATACAGCTTTTAAATAGTTTAATGGGTAAGTTTCGAATGTCAATGGGAAGTTTGTTATAAAAGCGTATACATTGACCCATGAACGAGTTGCCTACTCTGTGGAGACGAGTGCGATGTACAGCAAGATTGTGTTTATTCCTGGTATTTAAACTATGAATATCGGACATTTTCTTAAACTTTGATATGTTTTTGTGTACATACAATAGGTTTTCAAATATATATTGTGAGGCTACAGTCAAAATATCTATTTCTTTGAATTTTTCTCGAAGGGAATCTCTTGGACCTAGGTTGTAAATGGCTCGAACAGCCCTTTTCTGTAAAACAAAGATAGCATTAATGTCCGCACAGGCTCCCCAGAGAAGAATCCCATAAGACAGAAGACTATGAAAATAACTAAAATAAACAATTCTGGCTGTATCTACGTCAGTTATCTGTCTAATTTTTTTAACGGCATAGGCGGCCGAACTAAGCCTACCTGACAATTTTTCTATGTGTGGGCCCCATTGTAATTTACCGTCAATGGTTATTCCAAGAAAAACTGTCGATTCAACGGGGTCCAACTCTATTCCATTAACTTTAACATTGGTAGATAGCTGCCTGACATTTGGCGTTGAAAATTTAATGAGTTTAGTCTTTTTTTCATTCAAGAGGAGATTATTTACATTAAACCAATGCACAACTTTAGAGAGTGCATCGTTAACTTGTTCAAAATTGACTAACTGGCGTTTGATTTTAAAAATGAGGGATGTGTCATCTGCGAATAATACGATCTTATGATTATCCCTTATGTGGTAAGGCAAGTCATTAATATAAATGAGAAATAAGAAAGGACCTAGATTTGAACCCTGCGGAACGCCCATGGTGACCGAAGATCCTGCAGATCTCTTGCCATTAACATCGACCCTCTGAATTCTGTTGTTCAGATAAGAAGTCAGAAGGTCGAGAGCCTTGTCCCTCATACCATAGTGGTACAGTTTCCTGATGAGAGTATCATGATGGACGCAATCGAATCAAATAAAAATAGGATAATGTCAATTACTCGTAATCAAATTAATTCAAGAGTGTCAACATAAGTAATAAATCAATTAAATATTTTTAGAATGTCAACAATATTGTGTAGTTCAGGATGTGCCCGACATTTTAATTTCCGCTTTTACCACCTACATATAAAGAGCTTGCGTTGTGCGGTCATTTTCATATTGTTCCTATATACAGGGTGTTAGGGTAAACACCGTTATCCTTGAAACCAGTAGTTTGGTGTCATTTAGAGAACGTAAAATCAATGGAAAATTACAACTTTGTTTTCTTTTTTTTTTAAACTACATTTTACCACAAAGGATCATCACTGGCGGGGGGTGCGGGCAGTGACCTGACCGGCCGCGAGCGCGACCCTTCCCTCAGTTAGTCAGCTTTTTCGCTAGCGAGCACGGTGTCGGATATAAACTTTTTAAAATCTTTTAATGAAAATAACGTTTTTTGTTGTTGTTACTCGGTCATTTGTTTTTATATTTAAGTCAACTACCCATTGTTTGATTGACAGCGGTGTTTACCCTGATAACCTGTATATCAAGTATATGATACACTGGCCTGGATAAGGGTATTGAGCCCAGAAGGTTGGCCATTCAAATCAAGTCGCAGCTGATTTCTACTAATTAGACTTTTTTTTAACCACTTGTTTACGTGACTCACAAGCGGTAGGTTAAAAATGCTGTTGTTTATTAAATGCAATGCACTTAGCACTTATACCAGACCTACACACACTTTAAAAAGAAACCTGTTTACCTTAAGGACATGACGTCAATGATCAGAAACTCAATTGTGATAAGGAAACTGCTTCTACTGATGCACTTAGTACTTAATTTAAATGTTCTATAAGTTGAAGAGTTTGTTTTTGTCGTTTGCCGCTAATCTCTGGAACTACCAACTGGATTTCAATTTTTTTTTTACATTTTATAGCCCAATTCTTGAGGAAGGCTATAGGCTATTTAAAATCCTGCTAGGATCCCGGGAAAAAAAGCAAACCAGTAAGAAAGAACGCTAAGCGAAATCGAAGTAATCGCATGGGCAGACAGTGCGATGCGACGGTGTGGGTCGGGGAACAAGAAATATCATGCGGACGAAGCCGCGGTAGAAGCTAGTGTTCTTTAAAGTTAAGTGCATATTACAGCAGCATCAGGCCACTGCACGTCGCATTTCAACACAAAAAAGTGCGATGCAGTCCGCCTGTAGTATGCGATAGTTCATAAAAAGTGTATGGAAGGTGTATAGGAAGATTTTTGCAATGCAAGGCGGCCCCCCCCCCAAATCTGCGTAGACCTAAGTGTTTATGCGTGCACTATCAGTGACCTAGGGCCTACACCCCCTGGCGGTATGGCACGGCAAGGGATATTTATGCGATGTATGTATGACAATAAAGTTTAAATTTCAATGATGTCCACGGCCATCTTTGCCGTCAGAATGCGCTTGCATGTAATAACTAGTGATGCTGAAGTGGGAGCAGGCCCTTAAGTAGGCTTCGGTAATCCACCGGAAACACGCTTGTATAATCCGAATAATAAGACAGTAATTAGGTTCTAAGAACTGGGTGGACAAAATTAAATAATGGTTACAAAATCAAATTAATCTGCCTAGCCTTTTCCCAACTATGTTGGAGTCGGCTTCCAGTCTAACCGGATGCAGCTGAATACCAGTATTTTATATGGATCGACTGCCTATCTGACCTCCACAACCCAGTAACTGGGTAATATGATACGCCTTGGTAAGACTGGTTATCAGACTTTCGGGCTTCTGACGACCCGTAACGACTGTCAAAGATCCTCCAATGACAGCCGGGACCAACGGCTTAACGTGCTTTCCTAGGCACGGAGGAGTCTCGATATGTAAAGATGGTGACCCATCCACGGACCAACTCCGGCAAGCGTAGCTTAACCTGATGGATCGACCCGTGCGTCTGTTATTACTTAGCCACGAGCTCCAAACTTAGTTAATACTATTTATCTAACATCCATCAAAGTTACCTGCAATTTAATAGATAGGCCGTACTCGTGTGTATCAGAATCTCATTAAGGCTATCTATGTTGAATTGTTTTTGCTTATTAATTTAACAGTGGTTTTGCATTCTAATTAATACCAATTACCTGTATGAAATTAAAGGCATAATGAGCACTTTAATTGTGTAATTTGAGCGTTCTTTGCTTGGTATAAGACTTATGGATCGAATTCCCAACGTTGAGATGCGAAGATGTACGAAAGTTTTCGATGTCGGAAAACGAGTTATGAAACTCAAATGGAGTCGGGCAGCATATCAGACAAGGCGCAGTGATGACAGGACAGGTGGTGTAAGGCAATTACCTAGTGGCGAACAAGGACTGCATGCTTAACATGACCACCGTAGAAACGGGTTTTGTCGATGGCAGTATAGACAAAATGACAGATTGCGATTGATTATCTGTCATTTTGTCTATTCTTCCGTCGACAAAACCCGTTTCAACGCGTACGCTACGTGTGCTGGAAGACACTGAGCGTGAACAAAGGAGAAAAAAGAGAAGTATGCTCAGCAGTGGGTGAAGTCGGGTTGTGGATGATGACGAGGTATCTCGCAAGCAAAAAAAACCGGGTCGTTGGGAAGAAGCTTCAACTCAATCAATCTGCCTAGGCTGTTCGCAACTATGTTGGGGTCGGCTTCCAGCCTAACCGGATGCAGCTGAATACCAGTATTTTATATGGAGCGAGTGCCTATCTGACCTCCACAACCCAGTAACCGGGTAATACCTACGATACCCCTTGGTAAGACTGGTTGTCAGACTTTCTAGCTTCTAACGACCCGTAACGACTGTCAAAGATCCTCGAATGTCAACCGGGACCAACGGCTTAACGTGCTTTCCGAGGCACGGAGGAGTCTCGGTATGTAAAGATGGTCAACCATCCACAGACCTACCCCGGCAAGCGTAGCTTAACCTGATGGATCAACCCGTGCGGCTGTTATTACTTAGCCACGAGCTCCTCCTCTAAACCTCAACTCTAAAGTGGTTAGGAAATGGCAATATTGTGGCTATTTTATCCTCAACTCTAAAGTGGTTAGGAAATGGCAATATTGTGGCTATTTTATCCTCAACTCTAAAGTGGTTAGGAAATGGCAATATTGTGGCTATTTTTTCTTTCTTCTTCTAAGTCTTAATAATATGATGATCGTTACATTTAATTTGTTATTATTAATGACATCACCAATAAAATCTTCGTTCTCTAAATCAAATAAAATTATGTCAAAGGCTGGAAACCTTTCTTGCAGTTGCAGCGATTTGATGCGATAGTGCGGAAATTGACAGAACAGACATTGGAGCAAATAAACTAGATCAAATGAACCGAACGTCTACTACGTTTTATTTGGATGACCCTTTTTTTTCTTTGGTGCTTTGTTTTTACTCGTATTTCATTTTATATCATTTGCATCATTTGCACATCCACTTTAAAAAGCAAATTGTTTCCTGAACTGCTTTCATGGTACCGGTTTCATCTTCAGTCACATGTTAATGACGCGCTTGTATTTAAAATGTTATGCCTGCTAATGTATAATTTGTTTTACAAATGAGTTTGACAAAAACATAGATAAGAATTATTTATCGTGAATCCAAAGTACACACAAACGATTTCGTAAGATAAAACACCAAATAGTGAAATCAAAAAACAAACCTTTTAAATTCCCGGTGCGTCAGCCAAAGTTGTAGTTTATAATCACAATAAACACAATGATAATACAGTTATTTTTAAAATTCGAACATGAAAGTGAGTCCGTCCGCCAATCGGCGCCGGTTGGCCCTGACTGCGCGCGCGCACGCGATCGAGTTCCTATGATGCACTTACCGAACGTAATTACTTATATCAGTGGTTCTGCTTCGATGAATACCTTGTGTTTTTGAAGCGGTTTAAAAGTATTTGTAGGAAGCTAATTTGTTGATAACAACAATGCTTTACTTCTCTATTATAATGCAATAGCTGCGCGCCGTGGTTTCACCCGCGTAAGTCTCGATCCCGTGGGAATATCGGGATAAAAGTACCTTATGTCCTAGTCCAGGTCATGGTCTACCCCTGTGCCAAATTTCATCTAAATCCGCTCAGCCGTTTTAGCGTGTAAGCTTAACAAACAAACTCACTTTTTCATTTATAATATTATATTAAGTTAGGATTAAGATTAGTGAATGTAACTTGGAGAAGATGAAATAAACATCAAAGGCGTAAATATTAGATATTTATGATTTTGATGCAAATTCATTTAGGTCATGTCCTGGTTAGCTAGGATGCTCCCGGGTTCCTGACTCATGGTAGTGGAACCGAGGTCTGTTAGTCGGTAGGAGTCCGGGGAATAGCTAGTAATGAAATAAAAAAAAAATATGCTTTTTGTTATCAACTGTTACACGACGTCACATAAAAATCCTGCATCGCGCAATTAGAGTTTCCCGCTGAATGGACATATGTACAAGAATCCAACATCAATCAATGGGTAGTTGGGTAGTTACTCAGAGGTGGACCCAAAACAAGATGGAAAGCTGTCGTGCTAAAGGACATGAAGGAGTGTCAGGTATCCGAAGACGATGTCGAGGATAGAGCGAAGTGGAAGAGAAAGACCAGGAAGGCTGACCCCACCACCATGTGGGATACATAGCTAGGACGAGAGAGAGAGAGAGAAGGTGTAAAAGTATTTTTCTTTCTTTTTCATTAAATGTATGTATGTACATATTGCAAATATAATCCATAAATGGTAAATTATCAGTAGGTGATAGTTAATTGATTCAGGCGTGACTTTGCAGAAATCCATTATAAAATACAATAAACGGGCGATTTTAGGGATGCAAGAAGTGTAAAAAAGTATCGATATTTAAAAAAAATATTAATATCGATTTCGATATATCGAAAAAAAATATCGATATTTCGATATATCGATATGTTTTCTGCAAGCCTAGGTGATTTGATTCACTCTGCGTCCAGCGCTCGGTGTGGTAACACGTCGCGTTCTGGTTTGCAATTGGTCAATCGTCATCCTGAAGATGCCTCGTTGAGAGGTGAAACACGTGTCGATTTCTTACAGGGTTTTTATGACTCTTGAAGAATAGTCAAGCGAAATAGGTTACTAAATATATCAGCGTCTATTGTATCAGTAGGTGAATTATGTAATTCTCATTTCACTTGCAAAGCTGATACAAAAATATACATTATAATATATAATAATAGTTATTTATGCAACTGTTATATAATAAAGGGTATTATGGTTATTAAGGGTATAGGTTTACTAAGGGTATTAATTATTTTTTTTATTAAGGGTATACGTTTTATAGTATCACATGATTGTTTTAATACCTAGTTATATACAGTTGCATACAAGATTTTATCTACACGCATGATATGAATCTTCTATAAAAGTTTCTTTGCTATACCAATATCGAATAAAAATGGCGCGGTACGTGAATTCGAATTTTTCGAATTGGAATGTGTTTTGTTTTTAAATTACGGTGCTTTGTTAGTGAAACGCTCGTGAATGACAATGTTCTTTTTTGAAATGAGTTGCATTATGAAATTCAGTACAACATTATAACACCCGTTTGGATGATATTATGGTTACTATGACACTGGATGTTTTAATGTTGGCTATAAGCTAACTGTTTCAGAAACTTTTAGAGAGGATTTATAGCATGGGTGTAGATAAAACAAATTAAAGACCCTGTAACTGATGCCTGAAACAGCGAGATTATAAAACATATCAGTGAGGTTAATGCTTCCTCCACATTAATGTTAAAAGCAGGTAGGTAAATCAAGTTTCATATTATTTACGTAAAACGCATTTTTTTTTAAATTATCTTTATTTTCACCGTAAAAAGCAATGACCTAAACTTTTCGAGGCTTGAGAGCCGCTAGGGCCCCATTCCGTCTCGCTCTCACTCAGGTCGCGGGTAGTATGGTGCGAGCGAGATCTGAAATCTGAGGCAGGATACAGCCTTAACCGCTGGAGGCGAGACGCCCAGAACCGGTTGAAGTGGCAATGCTTAGAGGAAGCCGGTGGACGTTTCTTTCGGCTGAAATTATTTTTGCACGGACAAAACAGATACTTTTCTTTTGCTTTTCTCACAAATGAATATTCTTGTTGAAACGAAACCAAAGTCTAGTACGCAGTATGCTTTCAGCTAGTCGGTCTATCTGGATTAGTCGTGAAACATGCTCTGCATGAAGCTAAGGGGGTCATTTATAAGAGGGGCAGCTCAGCTGTCTGCATATAAAGCTTAGTGGTCCACACGTAGGACGCCGGCGAAGAGCATATTATAATATATCGGTTGGCTTGACTGTTAGAGCTTAGTCAGTTACGAATGGTATCTATCTTAAGCTGATTTCATATTTAACAGTAGCCCCCTTACTCACTTAGCCGCTTCACTTGATCGCTGTGTAAAGTTAAGTCATGAATGTCGTCATTGTAACTTTTTGTGCCCTTTACATAGCGTTTTTTATACGCGCCGTCAACGCGCGTGCAATTTATCTAACGCGCGTCGACAGCACGTTTTCTGGCTTGCTTGAAAACTACTTGGAAAATGCCTAGTTGCTTTTGCAGCGCACAATACTCGTGTCGACGGCGCGTTTAAACTTTGTTTGAGGTGTCTGCTCTAGTTTACATTGAACCTGAATGGGGGAGACCATTGCCCAGCAGTGGGACGTGGGACGTGGTAAAGGTTTTTTTTTAATAAGAATGGCAATTCTTCTGCGTAGGTAATACGAATTACGAGATAACAACCGTTACAATTTTGTTAATATTATAATCAAAATTTTAGTTTGCATATTTTCAATAACCTGAGTTTTCAAAAAACACTCCAGCTGAAAATAATATAATTATTAATACATCACGTTCGTTCGGCATAAACTATCAGATTAAGGCAATACGCAAAATATAAATGAACAAAAAAATGCGTAAGATTAAAATTTTCAAGCAATCATACCACTGCATTCTGACTGCGTTTTAAGGTTAATTACCATGGGCAGTTAGTATTTTATTACCACACATTAATTAAAATATTTAAGTAGGCATACCCAACTGATGTTAATCTGCTGTCCTTGCACTAAGTAAATAAAGGTAAATTTTAGTAATCTTGTTTCCAGTTTATTTAATTTTTACTGATGGACTCTTTCAAGGTGCGATTCCATAAAAAAACATCTAAAGATAAAACTGCTCAAGACTATTCCATTAGCTAGGGATATTGTTTATATTCTTTAATTAATCAGAATACCATTTCTCTACAGTCGAATAAGTAAAAAAAAGGTTGTAAATATAAGTTTTGCTTTCAGGAACGCAAAAAAATAATTAATTGCATCATGTTTTTCGCTTTTAACTAAAGTATATTCATGTATGGATATTCCATCAACATTCTAGTTTCAATCGAATAAGAATCTTTTGGCTACAGACGCCTCTACCTACTAATATTTCCATCAGCATAAAAGATGAGAGGACCTATATTTGGAATCTAGATAGGTCTGAATATCAGTCCATTCAATTCAAATAAGGTCGCTTCTAAAGTCAGTATTTTAACAAGATTACCCGAAGTTCGTCAAAGATGTAAAATGAATTCGGGTTTGTGGCCACCAACGTTGAAGTTTCATCCTTTTGTGAATTATGAATTGTAAGTAAAACTTGGTCCCTTTGGTATTCGGGAAATAGGTGTTCGTAAATTGCAATCTCAGTATTCTGGCTTGCCCTGTCTTCTTGAAGGAATGATTATAAAATATTCTATCCTTAACTTCAGGTTTGATAATCATGAAAATAATAATTCCAGCCATAACCAGCCCCACACAATAATACCGATTCTGTCACTTGTATTTAATTCTTATTCCTCTAATGTCAAATTCCCAAACAAAATTCCAGTAATATCTAAATGAAAATACCTAATTTGATAAATTTTCCAATAAACTCAGTACACTACATAATTCTGACAAACCGAACTAACGTTTGAACATTTCGTGGTACATTGAGTGTGAATATGGGAAAACACGCAAAAACTAAAACCTAGTTTGCGATACTAACCGAGTCCATTTTCTAAATCACCAGCGTTATTTGAGACGATAAATTGGATACCTAGGTGTGAGAACACTTTGGATTTATTTCATTTGATCCTCAGTACTCGGTAGACTAGTGCATTCAATCAAGAGTTGCCACAGGCTAGAACATTTTGTTTGGAAAATACATCTGAAAATTTTCCAGCCAACAATTGAAGTACCGAAATAATCATGTTTCGATTAACTTTGATTTAATATTGTTTCGTTCTGAAAATGTTAGAACTAGGAAAGGTAAATCTCTAATTGATAAAACATGAATAAGTAATTAGTTTTTTATCTACCTACTTCTGTTGTTGGCACATGTCATCCCAAACATTGATCAGAAAGTTTGGGTGCCATCAATGTTGGAGGCAATAATGGGCAAAACTGTTGGCACATAAGGGCGTGGACACATGTCTACAGTTACTGTGAAATAGCATTATACTCCATGCTTAGTCCTCGATAATTATCCTGATTTACTATGTAGTCTCACTACACTCCCATCGTGTGCACGCGAATATTCAGAGAATAAATCCTGCAAGAAAAAACTTTTACGCTGGCAACTATAACCAGCTAATGTCATTCATTATTTTCGCGTCGTGTAGCGCACATCATTTTAAGAAAATTATTGAATTTTCTTTTATAAACTTATTACTTTTGATTATTATCAACAACAAATAATACCAATCAACAAAATGTGGCGAAAATTGGAAAGAAACCGCTTAGGCGAGCTCAAGGGCGACTTCGGCGTCCCGTTTTTTGGAGTCAGTAATACAGGCCGATCGGCAAAAGACAATTATTTTTGTAAACGAAGAAGAAAACACAGGTATGTTTGTGTGGTATAATGAAAAATTTCAGGGATTACGATTAATTTGGATTGCAAAGCAGCAGAGGATTATAATTATCCGTCATACTGCCAGTGCTCGGTCCGTCCGTTCTTGTACAACGTAACATGAAGTTCGTGTTACACAAGACAGTATAGTGCTATGTGCAACAGGAGGTCCTGTTGACTCCCGTCGAGACTTGTTCTCGAACCTCAAGTTGGGGAAAAACGCACAAAATATAATGTATACCTAGAAGTTCTATGGTATGCACTGCCTATGCACAAAATGTTGTTTTTCTCTCGTGAGAAATTATTATTATTACAATAAGGCAGGAGCCTAGCTCTCGCAGCCTCAAGTTGAGGCAAAAAGCTCAAAATATAAATGTACTTATATCTAGAAGTTCTATGATATGTACTCAATATTGTTTTCTCGTGAGAAATTATTATTACAATAAGGCAGGAGCCTAGCTCTCGCAGCCTCAAGTTGAGGCAAAAAGCTCAAAATATAAATGTATATCTAGAAGTTCTATGATATGTATTCAATATTGTTCTCTCGTGAGAAATTATTATCACAATATTGATTGATAAAGAATCAGTTCTGCACATTAAGCATCATCAGACTTAGTTAGTCTATTGTGTGCTTTGTAGATCATATCCAAGATCTAAAGGATGGTTCTATGAGGTTGTATGAAGCAATGATAATGGCCTTGGGAAACCCGTCCAGTTCCAAGAAAACCTAAATGTTTTTACTTTCTTAAAATCATCTAAAATGACTAAGATTTAAAAATGATCAAGAAAGAAGAATTACCTACATAATGTAAACTGCATGTAATATTAGTACTGTTGAATTTACTATTGCTGGATGCTTCAAAATTGAACATGGATTTAAACGGCTGAGTCACCCAATCAAGGAAAACAACCAGAGGGTGGAAGACCACCACAGTAATTTGGAATTGCATTACCGCAGTGTAAACAGTATCTATATTTTGATATAAAACAATTGGAACACAACAAATATTAAAATTCTCACCGATGTTTTCACGATTATTAAGCAACTTACTTTGATGATACCAGTTAAACTAGATAAAAATCAAGATTAAAACAACAAATATATCGAAACGGGACAGTTTCCTGTTTGGTGAAAAGTTCATTATTGAACATGTCAAGTCTGGGTAATTAAGAAGGCAGCTACAACTACAATGTTAAGTAATTGTAAGGAAAACTCCAATGCCCCTTCACGTTTGATTCAAGCAGGGGGGGGCAAGTACCAATCTAGGACCATTGGGAAGTACCAACAGCAGAGGATTTCATCAGGCAAGACGTACTGATACAAACCTGTATGTCAATTATAGAGGTAACGACAATTGCATGTCGCCTTAAATATTTTACTCTTGCTGGCGGTGATCTTTTTCACACAAGATAAAGTTATCTGGTCATGTTTGAAGAGATATAGAATTCCATTTAAGGACATTCCTACACAACATAATACCTATAAAATTGTGCATTTTCAGAGTCTGAATATGTATTTAATACAACAAAAGAAATTGGTAAGTTGTTAGATTTGAGTGTACAGTGTGCACCTATCAGTGGACAGTTTTTTAATCAAAAATATTTATTGTACACAAACTAAATGGAGGTTCCAGTAAATCCAAAATGTCTGAATATAATTTATCCATACACAACAGTTTTAAAATGAAAGACATACCTAAGGAGGTTATGTAAAATAAAATGATCATTTGGGCACAATTGATTTATAAGATGTCTATTTTTTAATATCATTGAACACTTATGACAAAACACATTTGAGGGTTTATTGTAAAAACAATTAATTCAATTGTTTGTGCTTTGGCTTGTGTACTGCCCCACACCAGTAATATCTATTTATACTTTAGTGGGTGATAAAAATCTGTGTTTTTATCTTGAGGATTTAACTTGTATTGGAGAACATTATTAAGAATTTTTTTGAAAATTTTAGTAAAACTATAGGCTTTTGGAGTGCCTTGCATGTTACATAAATAAGGTTAAAACTAATCCCAAACCCAATTAAGTTGCTGAGTACTTAGGATTTGTGATTGATACAAAGTATATTATGACATTGTCATTGACAGATATAAAGAGATATTCATCTATTACTTTACACCTTATCCTATCGGCTTGTTGTCCAGTTGTGAGTTTTGGATTTCTATGCTTAAGTACCTACACTAGAATTTGGAAAAATCCAAGATGTGTAAAGTTAGTTTACCACAGTGACTTTGATTTACATAATCAGCCTATAATGTTCCCACTGCTGGGACACAGGCCTCCTCTCTATGAGAGGGAGTTTGATTTAATTATGATAAATATGGGAAATATTTGTTTTGACAGTCAGATAGCAAATAGGGTTTGGAAAGTCAAGAAAAATCATTTAAGTTTTTTGAAATTTTTTGATGCTTTTCTTGGTATAGAATATTTTACCGAATACTTAAATGTATACCAAATTTTATGTTAAACAATACTACAACCTTAGATTATAATGTGTGGTAGTCAATTTAATAATCTTAATTGCCTGGCTAGGCATAATATGGCAGTGGTGTGAAGCCCTAACAATGGGGATATCTGCATTTTATGTATAATCTAAAGACAGCATAGAAGCTGATCTTGAGTCTAGAAATAAAAACATTGATTGTGTGTCTGGCTCCTGCAGCATTTCAGGACATAGTGAGATCTTTTGGAAATCTTTTCCATTGATCTACATATTTGCTACTAGAGCTAATACTAAGTGTGATAGATATGAGATATCTGGCCTGGCACTTGTAGAAAATATAGATGCATTTACAGTAATTTGGAATTATTACCCATTATTTTATGCATTTCCACTATTTGGATTAATTTCACAAACTATTAAATTGATCAGGTTTTTGGCATCTTACTTTCTCCTATGAGACTATCACAACCTTGGTACCCATTTTTTAATTTCATGGTGAAATCACAGATTACAGTATATAGTTTGAACCAACAAACCAATTTTTGCTGTCACCTTCCAGAATGCTGCATCCTTTGCACTGCAGCTTTTTTCCCTGGGGGCCTGCATATTGGCAGAGAACCGTTTAAGAAGCAAATGATACCACATGCCACCATTAAGGTCATGATATCTTCATTGTCAGATAACAGTGTCAGGCAGTATTCAGTAGCACACTACATAAGTGGTGGACTTTCTGTAATGGTAAAAATATTCACGATATTTCTATCACTAAAATATTAAAGTTTCTTACACAACAATTCAACAATGGCAGTTCATATACGTTCAGCACTAATAGATCTGCATTGTCATTGATCATAAATGCTGATGTAGGTACCGATCCTGTAATTAAGAGGTTCTTTAAAGGTATCTTCAAATTACAACAAAGTTGCACTAACTACAATGATATATAATATAATATAATTCATTTATTTAACAGATCATACAATCCAACTTGTTAGACAATTAATCATAATACACACACATCTTACACACTAGTGTTAGTAAATTATATTTGGCAAATTCCGTAAACTAATTAATAACAATGTCAAAATGGATGTATGGGATCCATCAATGTTATTGAATTTTATAGAATGATGGTACCCATTACAACAATTATCACTTGACAAAGTAGCCAAAAAGTATGTAAGAATTATTTCAAGTCTTAAAGAATATAACTTATCTGTAATTGAGACTTCATAACATCCAAATTATTAATTCAAGTGTTAACATAAAAATCACTGATTGGTAAAAACATCTAAGACAGGAAAACGGCTAACAATTATTATGTTATCCTACTTTTCATATGGAACCTGACATTTGTCATGTGATTACATTACAATATTATATAAATTATACACACAAATGGTGTAATTCAGAGATAGGTAATACAGAAAAATTATTAATGCCTCATAATTATGTTAGTTAGCCAAACAATTAGTTACTTATTGGATTAAACAAACAATGTTGGACAGTGGCATAGATATCAAAATATTTACTCCTCATTCCACAAGTCATGCTTCAATAGCGACTAGAGGTGTGTCAGAAGATAATCAGTATTTTTAAAACGGTTGTTTGGTCATAAGTTTTGCAAAATTTTTGCCAAGTTTGTTGGTAATGTTGACCTTGAGACTGATGTGATTTTTTTTTTCATAAATTAAGTTTTGTGCCAAAAGAGTAGGCATACTAAATAGGTACATACTTGGTTGTTGATAATTAGAATAGAAGCATTATTAAAAGAGAATTAATTGAAAATGTGGTAAAGTTTTTCCACTTGCAATAAAAGGTTGATTTTATGTTATTTGAATGTTTTAGTGTGAAACAAATGTTTGTAATTTCCAACTTCATCTCTCTAAACATCTACATAGTAAATCAGGATAATTATCGAGGACTAAGCATGGAGTATAATTACTAAATTAAACGAACTTACCTAAGTGAAGTTCTATTGTAATTATACGAAATGCTTAGTCCTCGATACTATGTTCCCTCCCAAGCCCTGAACAAGACCATAGTTTGTTTTTTGACCCTGGGATTGAAGTTGGGGAATTACTGTCTGTTAATTTTAATTCTCTCATTGCAGATTACTCTAAATAGAATGACATTAGCTGGTTATAGTTGCCAGCGTAAAAGTTTTTTCTTGCAGGATTTATTCTCTGAATATTCGCGTGCACACGATGGGAGTGTAGTGAGACTACATAGTAAATCAGGATAATTATCGAGGACTAAGCATTTCGTATAATTACAATAGAACTTCACTTAGGTAAGTTCGTTTAATTTAGTAATTAAATTGATCAATATACGATACCTAAACCCATTTCTGCCGAAAAAAGAAAAAAATACTAAGTTGATCCCTAAGTCTATGAAGATCGATTTTCATCCCACTGTGCGTCGTTCCCCGGCACCGTGCTGCCATTGATGTTTTGTTGTTGTTAAGTTCGCACGTGTTAATTAATGCATAATATTGGCTGACAATTTTAGATTTCGACTTTTTAATTTGACTAGTGGAAGCAGACATCCTTCTGTTTCCAAATTACCTCCGATCGAAATGTGCGGCTGATATCGTTTAGCCATAAAAAAATAATAATTAGTATTTTCTTTTTACAAGCTTTATATTAGCTTGCTTTGTTTATGGCTTTAATGATGGCTAATCACAGCACGGTCTGAAAATGGCCTTCGTAGTAATTTCAATATTTGATTCGCATTGGAGACAGAATAAACACAATGATACCTAACAAATTACTGAATTATCATAAAAAAAGAAGATTTAATCTTGGTATTGTTGTGTTTTGTTGGATTATTTTTTGTTTCGTAGGTGCGTACCCTTTTATTGATTGTAAAATCACGCCTGTATCCGCTTAAGGGGTAAGTAGTGGTGTAACTTTATTATATTGCACCACGTTTTCGCCAGTAAAGCCACGACCACGACTGGCCTAATCGTAGCCGCGTACTGCGCGAGATTCTTAGGTAATAAGATATTATTTAAAGTTCTTATTATACAGGGTTATATTTTAGTCGTTTGAATCCTAAAATAACTAACGTAGATAAAAAAATCAGCTGTTCCCTACATTTATTAAATGCTCGCTTATCTCGTCAAAATGTAAGGAACAGCTGTTTTTTTTTTCGCGACTTCATTTTTGGTCCCACAGTGAAAGTTGTTCATAATGATGAGTACAATGACCCCTTAAGGATTTAAACGACTAAAATTTAATCTTCTAAAACAAAAATCCTGCTGATGCGATTTTCCTTATGGGTAACAAAAAAATTGTTACTTCGCATTTTTATTTTCCAAAGTAGCTCTTCGACTCCTTGATAATTTATTTTTGCTTTCGCAGGTTTTCACCCCTACCTAATAAAAGTGACTAGAGATAGATATTTGGAAATAAACAAACTTTTCAGTCCAATTGATCCAAATGAACTACCGAACGATGAGCCGTTGTTGACTGAGACTGAACACCTGCATCTAACAAACTGCAGCTCGTGCACTCGAGTATTTTACCCTGCATGCGGACATGACGCAGTAACTTATTACAACGCCTGTGTCTTAAGATGCATTAATAAAACCACTTTGCGTCGATTCGGCCCTTGCCTTAAATACAAAAGAATGAACACAATCTTTATCAATTTGTCAATTCCAACTATTTGGAAAAATAAGAATTCTACTGGTGAATTACAGGCTGATGCCAAGTTGGAAAATATGTTACTTAAAGTACCTCAATGAAAGATTATCTCATACCTTCCTATGAATAGATAGATGCTTGATACGTTTTTTTATTTCTATTATATTTTTTAGGAAGTACCTCCGCTGCCGGCGCCGGTTGCTGAGTTGGCTACCAGCGCCGGTCGCTGAATTGGCTGCCGGCGCTGACTTTGGTTGTCAATATGGCATAATTATGTAGTAGATAGGCGGGGTAGAAATATTATAAAAACATGTAATAGAGCATATTTTTTTCCATAATCAATAATTTCCCTATTCGAGTAATAAAGTATACTACCCGGAACCGAACTAGTTAGATTAGGTCAAATATGTGTACTCGCAAAAAAAGGTTAGGTTAGAACTGTGACCCCCTCCGCACGAGCCGAGCGAGCGGAGCAAGCGGTGCCGCGCCAGCGGCCGGCGAGTGCCAAAAATTACTAGATTATACAGAAAAAAATATTTTAGTTATGGTTAGTTTGTTAGGGTTCCGAATACTGGAAGGGTTTCCATAAACGCCGCGCCGGCGCCGGTGTCCACTATGGGAGCCGGCGGTGCCGGCAGCCGATGTTTTTAATCTCAGCTGCCGGCAGTAATGTCATTGCCGGTTCCCAATGGCGTTATTTTTGGGAGCCGGCGCCGGCAGCGGCGGCAATCCCTATTTTTTACTATTCAAAACCAATGGACAATCGAATCGAAAGTTGTTGAATCGAAAAATACACATTTTTCAATTACTAATTTGCACCCGATAGCAAATACCTGTCGGAGGACTGGCGGTCATCTATTTGATTTGAACTGACAAAATTTTCGGGTTTTGGATTCGTCAACAGAGAACTTTCGAGATTTTTTTTAGCATTGACGTCGCATTATCAAATCAAATCAAATCAAATCGTTTATTATCAGGCGTCGACGGCCCATAGCATGTTAGTAATCAGTACAAACTTAAAAACTATGTTAGTAGTAACACACGAGTACAAAAATAAAATAATACACAGATACAACACAACATAAAGCAAAGATTATAGGAAGATTTATCAAGTCCCATGTCTGACATGCAGCTTGATAAATCTGTCCATTGTAGGCCCATCTAGCCTTTCTGCAAATACCTTCAGAATGCTATTTCTGCTTCCCCTCAATCTGCGTACCACTGATGCCACTTTTTTGGGTATGATTAGCCCACAGATATCGTGCCAAAAGAGATAATCAAATCAAAATATTTTATTTCACATAAAACTACATGGGCACTTATGAAACGTCAGGAACTAGGTGCATGGTTCCAATTGTCCGTTTCATAAGGAATAGAGCCAGCAAGAAACTACACAGTATATTACCTTTTCACGACTAAACCGCTGAACGGATTTCGACATAATTTGGCAAAGAGATGATGGCACCCTGGGGGACATAGGCTACTTTTTTATCGACAAACTCCGCGGGCGAAGCCGCGGGCCGAAGCTAGTTAAAAATAAACAAGAACCGTGTTTCGAGTCTTGGACATAGCTCTACGGATTACATCGACCTACGCCTGTGGGTTTACAATGGCCAACGATGTGCTTAGTTTTCTCTCCTTTATTTTATTTACTTAGATTTCTACTTTAGTACTTTCTTTCTCTTCAAATTCTGCCCAAAATTCGACTCTTGAAAACCTTTTTCATAACGTTTCGCGAAGTTTGTAAAAACGTTGCGCCGCCGGCAAAGTCATTGAAAAATGTTTTCGTTCGCTAGGTACTGCTGAGTCTTTAATTCAATGGAAGTTGAGACTAAGAAGGATTTTATGTTGACATTTATTATGACAAATGATTCAGTTATTTATTTGGATAGACTGAGGTACTTACAATGGAACATTGGATGCATTAGTGTGCTTACCGACGAAACACATCGATAAGTTTTATGATTTCGTTGGGACAGCACCGTCCACTAATCTGTCATCCAAACGTGATAGGAACCCCCATGAAATGAACGTTTGCGGTCTTTTCGTAATCCTAACTAATATTATAAATGCGAAAGTGAGTTTGTTTGTTTGTTACGCTTTCACACTAAAACGGCTGAACGGATTTGGATGAAATTTGGCACAGGGGTAGACCATGACCTGGAATAGGACGTGGAATACTTTTTATCCCAATTTTCCCACGGGATCGAGACTTACGCGGGTGAAACCGCGGGGTGCAGATAGTTACCCAATAAAGATATGAGGACCAGGGTGTAAAGTTCACTCATCCTCTATAGAAAAGGGAGGATCCTCGGACGGCTGTTGTGTCTGTTGGGATACTGCTTGACGATTGTCGTGATGTTGCATATCTACCAATCGCGCGATAAACCCTGCATCGCGCGATAAACCCTGCTTGCGCGATGCAGGATTTTGCGTGACGTCAGCGTGCTGCGTAGTTCGCATATGGCAATGTAGATGCAGCCATAACCCTATTAAAGGTAAACTACGAACTGTCAAGAATGCACCAATCTTTCAGATACTGCTCTCTTACTTCTCTAACCTACTTTTTTACGGCTATTAAATATTGGTTCCAACCAATATTTAATAGCCGTAAACAAGTAGGCTTTTAAGTATCCCTTTGGCTTTTAAAAGTACCTACTCAGTTACTACTAGAATTCAATCAATCTGTCTAGCCTAGCCTGTTGGCGTTGACGTCCAGTTCTAACCGTTTGCCACTAAATACCAGTATTTTACATGAAGCGACTGTCTTTCTGACCTTAACAACTCAGTTACTGGGTAACACGATAGCCCCTTGGTAAGATTGGTTGTCTGGCATTTACGCTTTTGAATACCCGTAATGACTTTCAAAGATCTACGAATGACAGCCGGGACCTACGGCTTAAGGGTGATGCGCTAGGGTAGCCCGCGAAATTCAAATTTTCTTACGTTTTTTGCAATTTGCAGGTCAGTATCAGGTTGTATGTTGATCTAAATATTATTAGCGCTCGTAACAAATATGGATTTACGGAATTATAAACATTAGAATCAGCAATACAACTCTCTAAGTGCATGAAAGAGCCAAATGTCATGATTTCATGAAATAGTAATTCAATACACTTACATGAGCTTAGAGAGTCATATTGCTCTAAGCTCATGAAAGTGTATTGAATTAAAGTGCTTTCCGAGGTATGGAGAAGTTTCTATACGAGTGTGTAATGGATGGTCACCCATCCACGAATCATCCGCGGCAAGTGTAGCTTAACCTTCGATGTGGCTGTTATAATTTAGCCACGAGCCTTATTACTAGAATTCACCAAGAAAATACGTTCTCTAACCGTAATGAAACAAGAATTAGAACCTTTGTCAACAAACACAGCCTGTGTTCAGTACATTTGTAGCAATTCACGGGATCCGTGTCCACTATCTTGATAAAGTCGGGTGCACAATTGAGATTTACACTGCTCACCTTATTGAATTTGTTCAGTGTACCCTTTAGTGAATGCCGGGACTACGCGATTCATTTGTGCGACCCTCTTTGAAGCGGTGCTGTTTACGATAGTCATGACTAAAAGCGAATGTGTTCGATGTGTTTTGCTTGTTGGAATAGATGATTGGATCGCTGTAGGTGACAAATAACACGGGTGATAATGGAAAATAATGTACGTACATTATAAAATCACCTTATAACTGGAACTTAGACTAGACCGCCTCTAAGTGAGGGAGCCGACAGTACACCTACGCACAAGCCCATTTTGAATTGGTGGAAAATGACAGTATCGAATCGTAAACATTTCTTTTTTAAATCAAATCAATTCAGCAGTCCACTGCTGGACAAAGGCTCTCCCAAGCTGCGCCAACAACACCCTGTCCTCCGCCTTCCACATCCAGTCGGTCCCAGCCACTTTCTTAAGGTCGTCGATGCATCGTTTCTTTTTAAGAGGCCTAAAAATATTAGAGTAGGGTATTGAGGACTACAACATAATAATTATTCATAATTTTATTCATAATTTTATTCAAGAATTACCCCGTTTGTTGCAAGAAGCTTATAATACCGCAAAAAAGAAACCGCAAAAACAAATAAAGTGAAGTAGCTTCATTACACATCACCATGTGTAGTGGAAAACAAAGCGTTTCGAACGTCCGTGGATCGCACAGAAAATATAATAAAAGAAAGCAATTTTTCACTTAAGCGCTTTCCGCTTATCCGCTAGACTTGTTGAGAATTAAGTGCACTTTTGTTTTTCTCATCACCGCCTCCGGATATAAATGTGAAGACATTTTCGGCACACGAATGAGATCCGAAGTTTTAATAATGTTTTATTGTTTTCAAAGTTGGTGGTTTAGTTTTTATTGTTGTAGGACTGGGAGTTATGGCGTCTTAGGAAGGTATTTAAGTTAGGTGTTAACTGTTTGTCAAAATTATCCGTCTTTATAATAACTGCCGAATTAGGATAAGAAAGAATTAGGATAAGGTACGTAACCTGAAAACTTTTCAAATAAATGTTACTTTACATACATACATAAACTCACGCTTTCTTCATATGGGGTAGGCGGAATCTATACAAGGTGAAATTGAAATCATTATTATGAACAACTTTCACTATGAGACCAATCCAGAAATCGAGAAAAATAAAGCTAGTCAAAATGTAGGGCACCGCTAATTTTTTTCGCGATTTCAGGTTCCTCCTATAGTGAAAGTTGTTCATATTGATGAGTTCAATGACCCCTAAAGAGAATTAAATTACACCCTGTAGAATGCCACCTACTACATACTCCTTTCGCTTCGTTTAAGTTCATACATCTGAGGCCCTAGTTTAAGTTTCTTTGAACTATCTCGACTTTACGCATCGACCGCTTTCGGCGATCCGATTGGTCCTTCACTGGCCTTCACTGGTGAAGGGCCAATCGGAGCGCGGAACGCGGTCGATGCGTAAAGTCGAGATGGTTAAATGAAAGTCACAACTGTATTCATACACGCACGCCGGTTGCGACTACTACTCACCTGTCCTTTCTGAAGAATAGCACCAATTAGGTCACTATATGTCCTTCTTGCTAAGGCGTACCCTCTCAGCGTTTCCACAAACCGTCCAAGCATACTCTTTTAAATTTTTATCACTACATCTTCTTTTAAACCGCACCGTTGCCTTATCACATCATTTTTCAGCCTATCATTCATATGCACGCCACAAATGCTTCGAACGCATTACTCTATGGAACTGCATTAAACAGATATAAAGACTTATTTCTTGTGTCCAAGTTTCTTGCCCGGAAAAACACACATTACTTAAAAGTAATTTTAAGTTCTTTGCTCGAAATTTTGTCCTTTTTAATAAGCAGCGTGAGATGACGAAAGTCGAGCAAAAAAGTCTTTGACGACTTTTTTCTCAATTTCGTATGTTTCAAAGTTTAGTTTAAGCGAAGAAAAAATTAATTGCCCGCTTTAATAGGATTTTTAATAAGTGCACTTGAGAAGTTACTAATTAATAGCTTAAATATCTTAGAAAATGTGATAATTAATCTTAAAAGTTTAAAGAATTATGTTTGTTTATTTAGTTTTTTTATGATTTGTATTTTTGTGTTCACTATTAATTAAAATCATTTGGGAGCGTTTGTTAAAAATAAACCACTAAGTCAATATCAGATATTTTCATTTCAAAGTATGCTACGTGAGCTGTTTTTAGAATTTAACTATGAATTCTACTAAGCCATCTCGTAATATTGTGGCGGCATCTACATCGCCACATGCGAACTACGCGTCAAAGACCTGACGTCACACAAAAATCATGACGTTACACAAAATACTCAACATGTATATAAGATTCCAACATCAATCGTTGGGCAGTTGCCCGCTTGACACGACACCCGTCTGGTCGGAGGATCCTCCTTTTTCTATGGAGGGTGAGAGAACTTTACTCGCTGTTCCTCATACCTCTACAATATCACTAAAATTTATAATCTACCTTATAGTGCAAACTTTGTGAATTTCTTCTGACCTTCTTTGCCTTGTAGACCACAAGGGTTTTAGAAAATCTAACAATTCTCTCTCAATCTAAGACTGACAGAAGCATTTTTGAAAATCTAAGACTTAGGTATAAACGGCCTTGCTGGGCTCTAAATAGTATTTTCTAACATAACACCTGTGTTAAATGGAGAAAATACTATTTAGAGCCCAGCAAGGCTGCCTTAACTGAGTTAAGTAAAAACTGCCTACGCCGTCAAACAATTTGTTATGCCTCGAAAAGAAATGATAATCTAGTCCCAGAAAAAAACAAAATTAAATTCTTCGACCATTCAATTAAGAGCCGCAAAGGTAAGGCCTGAACTGATTCAGCTCCATTAACTAGGGTAGCCATTGTAGAAACTTATTTGTAATCATCTACAATTCAAATTGAACACTTCCCGCCAGTCTAGTGATAAATTTACATTACTCCTTACTTAGGCTTTGGGCTGAGTGTTTCATAATTTTCATACGTAAACAGTTTTGGGGTTTCCTTCCTACAGACACTTAACGGAACTTATTGCCGTCTTTTCTGACAAAATAGACTTTCAAAGCGTAAAAGTTTGTTATGCCTAGCAGCGTCTGTAGACTTTCAGTTTCAGCATGTTTATGAAATACGTGTCTGAAATAACTTCTATTAAATACCTAGCTATTTCAGAGCCTAAGTAGGTATTTGTCTTTGTCAAAACACATTATTGACATTGATGAATCTCGTAAAAAAATAGAAGTTTTTAACAATACCTATTTTGATTGTATGTCAGTCTTTTGTGTTTGTCAATGTCAATATTTTGCTTAATCTTGCTAGCAAATAGTTAAGTATCTTAAAATCCTTAGTAAATACAATTCCAATTTACTACAATTGCATGTATAGTTGGTGCTTAATACCTACTAAGTGAGCACTTAGCTGTAAAAATAAAGCGTTCATTGTTAAATATTTAAGTTGTACAAAAAATATAATTCGTTTTTTTTCACTGAAAATGCGCTGTACAACGTAGACTAAGGATCAAACTTTCAAAATTTGTCGTCATAAACTTTCTTACTAAATCTTAGTTCGCCTAAAGAAAACTTAAGGTTTGCTAAATCGTTTGAAAATGTTTGCTATTTATGCCACATTAGGCGCTTGAAAATAAATTTAATAACTTTTTGTAGTTTCTGCTACAAAAAGTTATTCAATTTATCAATATTGGCTGATAATCTGTTAGTAACTTTATTAATTAAAGATACCTACATCAAATTAAATTTAAAATTTGCTATCAGACGATTAAACACACATGAGGAGCTCGTGGCTAGTAATAACAGCCGCACGGATTGATCGATCAGGTTAAACTGCGCTTGCCGGGGTTGGTCCGTGGGTGGGTGACCACCTTTTCATACCGAGACTCCTCCGTGCCTCGAAAAGCACGTTAAGCCGTTGGTCCCCCTGTCAGGGTTGCGGGTTAGTCCGAAAGGGATACCGGGACCTTGGCAACAGGTAACTGAAGGAAAACGGGTGGGTTTTAGTCATTAAAAGTCTGATACGCCCTTGCGCTCCGCCCAGAGCGGGAGAAGTCATTGGATGATTTGAGCCTCTCAAAAAAAAAAGCCGTTGGTCCCGGCTGTCATTCGTGGATCTTTGACAGTCGTTACGGGTCGTCAGAAGCCCGAAAGTCTGACAACCAGTCTTACCAAGGGGCATCGTATTACCCAGTTACTGGTTGTGGAGGTTAGATAGGCAGTCGCACTGTGTAAAATACTGGTACTCGGCTGCATCCGGTTAGACTGAAAGCTGACCCCAACCTAATTGGGAAAAGGCTAGGCAGATTGACTATTAAATACACATGTCATCTGCGTTGATTAGCTGACTAAAATAATGAAAGCCAATCAAATCACTTACCTACCCTTTTTTTTTTTTTCTTTGAGGGTGGGAAATCATCCAATGACTTCTCCCGCTCTGGGTGGAGCGGAAGGGCGTGTCAGACTTTTACTGACTAAAACCCACCCGTGTTCCTTCAGTTGCCTGTTGCCAAGGTCCCGGTATCCCTTTCGGACTAAACCGCAACCCTGGCAGGCATCGGTCCTAGCGGACCCCGCCAATTGTGCTGACATCTCTTTGAGGCGCGCGTGGAACACGACGCGCCATCGACCCGGGCCTGGTCCTGATCGGACGGCGAGCTACCCATTGCTCGCCGTCCGCAAGCCCGCGCCTATGGTGGCCGGGAATCCGCCTGGGATTCCCGACGCCCAGGGCGTCTCCAGCGGCGGCGGCGGTTAGGGGCGTGAGGGCGCAAACTTTGCCTCTCCCTCACGTGTTCCGCCTCCTCCTTCGCGAGCATTACTGCTTCGCAGAAGGAGGTGACTGCTTCCCATGCCCTCTCGCTCCGTACCATGGCCTGGACCAGAGCCGGACGCGAGAGGTCTTCGCCGCCAATCGCCTCCAAGAGGACACGGCGGGGCTCCGCCCAAGCGGGGCAGACCTCCACCGTATGCTCCACCGTGTCCTCCGGGCGTCACTTACCTACCTAACATCATCTTCCTAACCTAGTCTCGTTACTTGGGGTAGGCGCAACACGTTTTCTTCCTCCATTCTCCACTTTCAACAATCACGCTATCATTAACTCCCTTTACTTTCATATCCATCCATCTTTTCTTTGGCGTTCCCATTCATCAAAATTTATATTCATCACTATTTCAGTCACATATGTTTCATCCCGCCTCATCACATGCACATACCCAGCCGAATGATTTCCTTTCAACATATCTTACACTGATGCCTCTTTAAATCACTTATCAACTATCATGAGTTCAGTTTCAATCACTAATTTAACATGAGTGCAATTTTGAAGCCGTGTTTATAAACCATAAACTTCAGTCCTCTTTTAAAATGAGTATCTAATTGTTACGAGTATTCAAATTTTTTGGTCAAAAACTTTAATATTTTAAAAATCACGAACATGTTGAACCCAGCAAAAATTAAAGTACCAAAAAAATTGATTAATGAGTAACGGAAAGAAGTTTGTAAGCACATGACTCCAGCAGCCGGGCAACGCGAGTGATTTATAGTTCCCTTATTAGACATTGTACTACAATTGTTTTGTTGGCAACAAAACGAGGATCTGTTCTTAGGCCCGGCGGCCACGACGCTATTCAAAAGTAACGTGTAACGCTACGGTTTCCTATTAGAGCGGTGGCGGCCACATAACGACCGTAATGACGGCTGTCATGAACATGACAAAAAACGCTCTCTAGGAAAAAACTTACTTTCATGAATAACGTTTCAGTGACGTCATTTGCCGGTAAATTGACAGACGCTATGTGGCAGCCACCGCTCTACTAGACAACGGTTGTCTAGTAGAGCGGTGGCTTAAACAAAACACAAATTATTGCCAATGAATAGCCTGGATTTCACAATATTTTAATGGCAGTTCGTAGACAACAAATCGTAACACAGATTGTGTGATTTGAGTTTGTAACTGGTTACTTGTACGAGTAGTGTCGTGGAGCACAGGCCTTATTGGAAACCTTCGAATTGATTAGTGTTTCACATATTGTTATCATCGTTATGTATCTGGCTGGACTATAATGGGGTAAGACTGTCGCAATGTAATATTGGAATTTTACTAGCCTGTTATTGTTCAGTGGCTTAGATTAACAAAGAAATAACGTTTGTAATATGATATTACCAAAGTCACAATAGTCCCAAACTTTCTAGCCCAATCCAAGATTTTTGTAGGCCTAGGCCGATTATAGATTTCAATTTTCTAACCATCAGTTCTTTTGTGTAGTAGGGCTGATTATTAAGTGTTATTATGATTCACTCACAGTCTCATCACCACAACCAAGTCCTTGTCCCGGTCTCGCTCCACCATCAACTTCCCGCCATTTGCGGTGACTGACAGTTGACATTAGTGACAGCTACCTGACAACCTGTGTGCCTGAGACAGTGTTTACTTAGCTACTAAATAGATACACTACACTAACATTATTCAACTTAACGAATAATGGAAAAAGATAACTAATAGTGACAAAAGTGATAGTCGAAAAGATATTGAAATGTAGAAAATGTTGCTCTTACATGTAGGTACTTTAACAGTTGCATAAATTACTAACACGAAACTGTAGAGAGAAACTCAAGATCGATTATAGCAGTTAGATGGCACATCTGAAAAGGCAAACATTAGCTGGGAGATTAAGCATGCCATTATTATCCCGCACGAGGGTGCTCATGCCTCATGCCGCCTTGCCTATTCAACAGGCACATGAGTGCACATTAAATGGAGACTTGCATTAACCTCAGGCAGAAGTGGACTATCAGTAGGAAGAGCGTTCCGAAATTGAAATTATTGATGAGGCACTTGCGAGTCGTTCGATTTACGAATGACTGGTTTGTATTTTCAAAATCGACCAAGTGCGTGTCGGATCACGCACAATGAAGGGTTCCGTAGTTGGGATGAATTTATGCTAAGAACAAACTTAACATTGTATACAGGGTGTTAGTGTAAATACCGTTATCCTTGAAACCATTGGTTTGGTTTCATTTATAGAACGTAAAATCAATGTAAAAAAACAACTTTTTTTTTTAAAGAAAATCTACATTTTTCCACAAGAATATTTCACCCTATACGCAAGGGCAACGAACTTGCGTCTCAACACGGCGGGCGGCGGTTGACGGGGGCGGGCGGGGCGCGGGGCGTTACATGACCGCGCGGCCCCTCTTCAGTCAGCTGTTTCGCAGCGTATCCATGAGTATCGGGACAGAGTTGGATATTTACTTTTTAATTTTTTTTAATGAAAATAAAGTCAACTACCCATGGTTTGAGTGACAACGGTGTTTACCCTTGCATACTGTATAGTTGAAAAACATGTTCTTCCCTACAAAATATATGGGAGAACACGATTTTGCAATTTAAGTTGGTCGATTATTACTCCTTAGCTTGTAGACCCTACTTAGCGGTGATAGTTTTCCTTTTAATTTCGTTTTAAATACTACTGCCGTGAATTTTTTCACATATCCAAAACCAACCATTTAGCTGTCAGGACACACACTTGACTCTAACAAAAATTAGCACTTTACAGCGCAATATTTCGCAAACGGATCCCTGAATCCAAAAATGGTTTTCACAAACTCTCAATATTTTTGAACGACCTTTCCCACACCATGGGATAGACGAGAAAAAATAAAACCATCCCCAATATAGGTACTCTAAAAAAATTTTTTTTTCATGATTTTAATACTAAGCTTTCTAGTACTAGAGTCTCCGAACTAAGCCGCGGACAGACAGGCGGACAGACAGACGGGCATGGCGAAACTATAAGGGTTCCTTGTTGACTTCGGAACCCTAAAAACGAACCGTTATTATTGCCAAAAGGTTTGTTTCTTACTAAAATAGGCATTGAATTTGTTCTTGTGAAAACTTCTCACGTATTCTGGGGCCTAACGTGCGAAGCTTTAGTAAAACCCAAAGTCTGATAATCAGAGTTGTTCTTCTATTTGTTGGGAAAATAGTAGTAGAAGTTATTTATTAAGTCGATGAAAATAACTTCTACTACTATTTTCCCCACAAATTCGGCAAACACATCTTCAGCAGAAAAAAAAAGTTACCTCTAAACAACCAAGTTCAAGATAGTGATATTCAGGTGTAACTTTGCGGAAATCCATTGAAAAATACAATAACGTAGATAAATTTGGTAACCTATTCCGCTTAACTATTCCTCAAGAGTCATAAAAAACCCTGTAAGAAATCGACACGTGTTTTAACTCTCAACGAGGCATCCTCAGAATGACGATTGACCAATTACAAACCAGAACACGACGTGTTGCCACACCGACTGATGCTGACTCTGGGTCCAGCGCTCGGTATGGCGTCGTGTTCTGGTTTGCAATTGGTCAATCGTCGGTTTTTTATGACTCTTGAAGAAAAGTTAAGTGGAATAGGTTACTAAATATATATCTACGTCTATTATATTTTTTTAACCAACTTGAAAGCTACAATGTGGTGGAATTATTATTAATAATAGGGCAAGAAGGTTGAAAAAAAAAAGGTTGCATAAAAAGCTATACGAATCTTTATTAAAATGTTAGTAGAAGGTTCAAATAAATTGTTTCGTGTATTCTCCCTTATACCACAGATATTATAATACTTACTTATACTATAATGTATATACCAGCACCAAAACGCAGTTGGGTTCACAACGAAATGAGAATCTATTATATTCAGTGCAGTTGATTTTCATAACTCTTTGAGACTATTCCGTGTAAATACCGAGTGTTTGGTACAGAACTCGGTAGTTCGTAATTAAACTGCACTGCTTATTATATTCGTGAACAAGGAGAACTTGTTCCCATCTCTATGAATTTCTTGGAAATAATTTATTGCAGGTACTAGTTAAGACGTCTCTGCATTGATAATAATAATGGTTGAATAGTTAGTTACTAAGGAATTAAATCTGCCTTGAAGGATACAAATGCTCTTGGCTCTTTTTGACGACTCGGAAGTTTTCGTCAGTAGATAACAGTCATGAAAATTAATTGTTTAGAAAATTGCCATCCTACGTCAAATCGTATTAAAGCTATTTCGTTGAATTTTCAAAGAACAGACAGTTGTGATTTGAATATACCTACGGACAATTTAAGTTGGCAGTTGTGACTGTCTGTCACCTATCCCTAGTTAATAACAAAATATTATATTTATTTTAAAACAAGAACATAGTTCGTGCCTCTTAGGAAGACATAAATTCTCTATTTTATGGGAAACAAGCTATGGACAAGTGTCACGAAAAGGTCGAAGGCAATAATTCAACAATTTTTAAAGAAACGACTTAAAATATCTGATTTCTAATCTTAGGACAATACTAGTTGCACATATGGTAACCATAAACCGAGCCCAGGCAATACCCAAACGGACCCTTTTAAAACAATTGAGAAATTGTACAAAAACGGCAATAAATCTATTCTGCAAAACTGTGGGAAGACGCGCTGGCTGAACGTGGTGTTTTAGGAATTGAGGGCTGATTTTGAAGTCCAGAACGACACTTGGTTTTAGACCTCGATAGGGTACGGACGTCCGTGTCTAAGCTAGTTAAGTTAGGAGGCTTGGTGAATACCAAGAGGCCATGTCCGAGTGGGCTGTCGTAAGTTAGACTATTAGTTATTAAGTTAAATATAGTTGGGTTAAAGCCCAGTTTAGAGTAATCTAGTATTTAACGTAGTATGTGTGTGTGTTTGTTGGTGCGACTGGGTGAGTCTTTCATTATAATAATTATCCTTGGCTGGTAATGTTATTACAGTTATTTTAACTAAACAGACAGAGACGTGTTGCTGGGGAGTTTGTTGCGCTACTTCTTCTCCCCAGCTCAAACACTAGGAAGTGGTGAAGGGTGGGCGCTTTGGGACTGTCTATAGGCCTTCAAGAGAGTTGATCCACAACTCTACTTAATTAATGATTCTTGAGATTTGATTCTCTGCTTTATTACGTAGTATCGACCTAATTCTCGAATTATGTATTCTTTGCCTCTGACTTTAAGAGAGAGATTATCCAAAACTCTATTAAATAATGATTCTTGGGACTCGGTTCTCAAGTCCAATACCTAGTAATTTATGAATGTTGTATTCTTTATCTCAGACCAATAATTCGGTCAGGCTGACATGAACACGTGTCTTACAGATATTCTTGTTGTGCAAAGGGTGAACTTCCAGGGGGTTGGGTGACCACATTTATCTCATATTCGGTCCAAGGACTGATAGGGACCATGTCTCCATATGAGCATGTTGAAGACTTATGCCGCTGGAACTAGCCGCCCCGTTGCTAGACAAGGACGGTCGCACGGTTGCCGCAGGGAAAGCCGCTCTGTCACGTTTATCAGTTCGAGAGAACTGCTAGGGACCATGTCTCCAAAAGGGCATGTTGACGACACGATGCCGCTGAAAAGCCGCTTGCGTCACTTTATGGAAGTGTATCTCTGAGTACTCCGAGTGTGGATGTGAGGTATCGTGTGAGTAATGACTGACCAAATACCTGTTACGCTAATGTAAGGGTTACTCACAGATTTATAATATACTTTGCATCCCTGTACTATTTATTAACTTTCTAAAACCACATCCAACTATTCATAACCATGAATTCATGTCTTATTTACAATCTCATTCAATCCTTTCCTTGCCTTTTAATGGGACAAGGCATCGGACTTCTTTAATGAATTCATTTCTTATGTCGGTGGGAGGGTGACCAAGTCTGGGACGAGCCCTACAGAACAGTGCGGATTCGGCGGGGCACTGTTCTTTCCCCTACGGGGAAACCGACCTAAAACACTAATATTAGCATAATTAGGAAAAAACGAAAATTTTATCAGCCTAGGGTAATTTAGGTACAGTCACACAGTCAATTTGCTTATCAATTATATTTTCCCTAACTTTAATTTGAAATTAATGAAATTATATTTGTGTTGGTATGTTTGAATGCAGAATTCAAATATATCCAAGACTTTTTGTTTAAAACAGAAAATCTCGAGTGTTTCAACTTCAGTCGATACTAACGCTGAACATCGTTTGAGTAAAAAGTTCAATCAAGTAAAAAGGTAGCACTGGCTTCGCTTTACGTTTGGTATAACGCTGTGCCAATACCTACAGATGGTTATACAACTTACTGTAGTGCAAGTGCTAGGGGCCTAAAACGGCCACATTTAGCAATTCCTCCAAAAGCATTAATTGCTTTTGGAGGAAATGATCACAATGTGGCCGTTTCTGAATTCCCAGCAAATCATTAGCAATTCCTCTAATTTGACACAAAATAGATGAATCATATTATTTACTCAATTAAATTCCTATTCTAATCATATTTGGTGTAAATATTACTGCATGAAAATGGCGTAATTAATAAAATGACCGACATTTATTTTGATTTTCCACAGATGTGCCACAGGCATGTAGCTATGTAGGACGAGTTGACGAATTACTCTATATTATATTACTGTTTCAAAGCAGAAATGGTCATGATTTAGTCGTACAACGAAGATGCTTTCTTACAAGGAAGTTTACCTACTAAATTAAAGTGTCTTTACTTGTGTAAAGTGCTTTAGGTTATGCTTCACTCATCCTGAGTTTTAACAAAGTACTCCAATATTTTGTCTCAGTTTTTTCATTAGAGGTGCCAGTTATTAGCATCCATGCAGACCATCTTATGGAAATATGAGCATCCATCCATATTAAAATTTAGCTTTGACTCCAAGGTTGGCATTAAAATCCTCTGGCCGTCATTAAACTGGATATTGTAATTAAAAGGAAACCTGTTGCATAACAATTATTATCATTAAAATATCCCTATTTTGAGTAATTCGTCAACTCGTCCTACATGCCTACGGCCTACTTAAGACGGCTTGCAGAAAATCAAAAGAACGTCCTAATGGGCCGTAGGCATGTGGGACGAGTTGATTAATAAAAACAAATACGTAGGTACAGCAGCAACAAGTACATAGCTTTTATCCTAACTTACACTGAACTAATGGACACAAAAACATAAAACACAGCTCTGGAATTTACGACTGAATGTGATGGTTTCATTTTTATATTTCATTCTACGCTCCATAGGCCACGTTAATTGAACTTTAACGGTCCAAGAAATGGGGCATTTATTGACTTTCAGAATAGGATAGGTTATAAATCGTAAGGGTTGAAACCGACAACGTCCGAAGTTAAGGGACCGTGTGATGTGAGGGTTATTTGTCTTTATCTTAATGTTAGGGTTGGTGCACATTGTTGGGGAATGATGAATCGTTGTGTATATTGTTCGGTGTATTAATGTTATCTGCTTTATTGTATTCGATTTCATTGTAGTGGTGTTGTATTATAGGTATCCTTAACTATCTCATGGCATATGAGAATGAGTGTTTTTGCGACATGAAAATTAGTTATGAAAAGAATGAAGTCTCACATTTTTCTAAACGGGATACCAAACTCTTTTTAAATTTACTTCCACCCCGTAACTGAACAATGGCTATTCAGCTTCCTACACTTCACCCATTAAATTGACAATTTCCTTGATATTTTCTAATTTAAACTTTTTCAATCTCTTTGCTAAATTAAATATCCTGATAGTCTTTGGAAGCAACGGCGTATAATGTTACTGCGTTACTACGGAACGTTTTACGTGGAAAATGTTTATAGGATGTCCTCAGAACGGTATTTATGTAACGCTTAAAATTATAGGATGCTTTGAGAGCCATGCTTTATATACTTGTAGACTTTATAGAATTGTAGTTATTTAGTAGATACATTGACATCCGTATTCGTTTATTATAATGTTTATTTTTCAGATTTGTTTGCTTTTGGCTAATTTGAATGTGTATTTTGTCTGTTCATTTTTGTAATGTGCATTTTGTTCGTGCAGAATAAACAATTTTTCTTTCTTTTCTTTTTTATTTCGGAAGCCTTTTCTAAGTACCTTTGTTGGTACTGGTATACGGATCATGGTGTTTTTGTAACTTTCAAAAGCTGGTTTTATTTTTTAGTTAAAACATAACTGGCGAAATGTGGACGAAATGAGACGAATGACGTCTAAAATGGAAGCTAAAAAACACATAGGAAAACGTCACGTTAACGGAATATTGCATCTGCAAAAGACACGATACGTCGATGTACACATATCCTTACAGCATATATATGATGTTTCTATAATTAAAGCTGCAGATACACACTCGGAAAAAGCTCGGTGCTCACTGAAATGCTCACGTTTCGTACGAGTGACTGCTACTCTGTGTTCTTTCACTCCTCGTTATTTGACACTCATGCACGTCACTGCAAAACTACACGCATTCGTATGATTTTAAATTATAGTGCTCGCGAAATTTTGTGAACCAACTGAGCGTGGATAGCGCGTATTGGTTTTTGTGTTTTGCCTTGTGTTGCAAATAAATAATAGGTGGGAGAATTTATTTTGGATAATAAATTGAAAAATTACTTCTATATAAAATAAAATTTAGGATAGCGCATCTTACTAATTAAACCTATGCGTTATAAATGCATCGGGTATCGGTATTGGTCTCCTTATTACGAGAGTAATAATAGGTGTAGAGAGAAATGTGAATTTTAGCAGTAGTTGTAAGTGTAGAATCCTGTTTATTCCGACATCACTAAACTGGCTCCTCACTACATCAAGCCTCTTGTGCAGGCACGCTTCACAATCAACCATTTCCAAGAGATAGTGTTTACTTAACTATTAAATAGATACACTACATAATTGATGAATACACAGTTTGTTGAGGTATCCAGAGTTTATTCTTATTTGTATATGATCATTATGACCATTATGAGATAACTTCTACGCATTTACGCGTAGGTACAAAACTTTCGCCTGTGTGTGGTGCGACGAGTACGGGGGAGCCCTAATAGCGTCATAAGGATGATCGGCGACAGAACCGATAAAGTCCTGCTCAGTAGGTTCAGTGAACTCCATGTGTTGCGAGTGCTTTTTTTTAAT
Source organism: Lithophane semibrunnea (assembly GCA_947363905.1). NCBI lineage: Eukaryota > Metazoa > Arthropoda > Insecta > Lepidoptera > Noctuidae > Lithophane > Lithophane semibrunnea. The sequence goes on along the minus strand of OX376194.1, from coordinate 11,823,009 downwards.
TACTAAGATTAGATTAGCACAATTCTTGTTACTAACAACCTTGCCTTGGCTATGGACTTTTTTGTCTGAAATAAATGATTTTCCTTTTATTTATTTTGTATTACAACCGATCATGTCTATCCTAGGTGGAGGCGAGGGCGGAAGAAGAAGTGGCGTACCTACTAAAATAATAATTAGTGTTCCTATTACTGTAGTATCGAATTTGGAATAAATCATTGCGTTCCTATTTTGTGATACGCAAATGATCGCTGTTCTGATTTCAAATATGATTTATGTGAATTTGAAAATTAACGACATTAGGTAATACGTCACATCATAAAGTAATAATGATCTGTCAACACGTTATCAAACCGTCTAATTAATGATCTAATTAGGTGTGGTCTATAATAAGTTGGCCTTATAAATCTCATATACACATGATAATCAAGCAATCTAGTGTAATCTTATAGCATAGTTTAAATGCTCTAAGGGTGTAATAAAATATCATATTAAGTAGAGTTAATTCGTGCTATGTACAGTCAATCTGGTACCTACGTCCGGTCGGCTGCTGGAAATACCGACGAGTTCAGTGTGGCTGTAGGCTTGCACCAAGGGGCGGCTTTAAGTCCTTACCTCTTCCTGTTGATTATGGACGCTTTGACGTCGGACATACAGGAAGAGGCACCCTGGTGCATGCTGTTTGCCGATGACATTGTTCTTGTCGGTGAAACAAGGCAACAGAAGCTGGAGAATGTTGGCTTGAAAATCAGCAGAAGCAGCAAAACTGAGCATAATTATGTTCTGCGATTTCGGCGGTCTCTCCAGTTCTGGGGCCATAACGCTTGATGGCGCACTTCTCCCAGTGTGCTCCGACTTTCGGTATCTCGGTTCACTCGTGCTAAATAACTTTCATACAAAAAAATTGACATCTGTAGGTATTTGAGAGGCATAAAAATGTAGTCACAATGGTTAACCCTACTGAAATAGTTCAACCGCATCAAGTTTTCATGTTTTTTGTTTTAAACCTACTGAATATTGTACTAGCCTTTGCTAAAAACTAGTAGTATAGCCATAATTTTTGCAGCCGCATGACAGTGCGCACGCTAAAGTAAAAAGTTTTGCTTGGTCAAAACAAAACACTCCGTGAAGTTTTCCCAGAAATTGTTCCACCAGAGTCGCATCGCACCTGTCTGCGGGAGTCTTAAGCTTGAAAAATGTATTAAAATATACCTGCTTGCAGGATAAAAAATAACACAGCTTCATCTTAAAAAGGAGACCGGAATAAATATAGGATATTATGCACCCTTTTGGGCTCTTTAATACTCAACTCGCGAAGTGTTTTATTTCACAAAGGCGCATAATATAACCATCACGAAAATGTAAGGGTTTAAAAAACAAGAAATGAAAATGAACATTTATTGTACAAAGGGTGATGTTTGTACGGGTGGCAAACTTTGAGTTATAAATAAATTGTACAAAGTTTTTTAATTTGTTCGCAGTTGTGGTTTAGTTAATTAATTAATGTTTAAAAAAACTTTTTTGGATGCTTAATAAATGTTAATGTTTCATTAAGTAGGTAAATATGTAAATTACTTTTTTAGAAGCATAAGTGATTTTTTTATGTACTTAAGTTTTCCATTATTAATATTTCAATAAATTAATGACAAAGTTTACATTGCATAATAATCTAAAACATGCAAAAATTTACCAGTTTTTAAATCGGTACGTAAGTAACACCATATTGTAACACCACTGTGCCTAAAGGGATTTTTTTTCATTGTTTGTCACACTGGTAATTTTTCTACATCCTATACCACTTGTCATTTTCAAGTAAGTAGAGCGGTGAAATAATTGTTTGATTTAATAAAAAAAAAATTGAATTTGTTAACATTTATATCTTCGATCTGATCACTGATGGGCCAAACTCACACGACCCAATATCCGTTTTTATAATTTCTAACGTTACCATAAATTATCGTGGATGGCCACATCGACGTCCATAAAATGTATGGAAATACTGAGTTATCGTGATGCTGCGTGGACTACCAAGATAATATCGTTCCGTTAGAAAAGCGCACATGGAGCCCTCTTAATGGCATGGACCACACGGAGATGGTTGGATAAACTGGTTTCTACCAATAAGAACTTAGAAGCTTTGAATAGAGATAAATAGAAAGAGCATATAGTGTAGATAATGATAATGAGGTTTTTTAATGAGTACAACCGACCTCCCACCTCCCAGGGCAGCTCTGGTCCGTCGAGATCTCAAGAGAGAAGTCTTGTTTCTCACCTCTAGCTTGCCTTTATTGACCGACCGAAGTAAACACTGAAGAGAGACAGAGATTGCACCTCTTTCTTGCCTTTATTGGCCACCAAAGTTGCTTGAAGGAAGGAAGTATTAAGATGCTGGTAAGGACCATAACCGATCACCGCGACTGTCATCACCGTGGAATACATCTGCACTCCTCAAGCATCTCGAGATAAATCGCTACGTCACTATGGAATAGCGGCCATTATCGCGGATCCACTTATCGAGTGTACAAGTCCACCTGCCATTTTATCCGTGTTTAGTGTGTTAGTGGCATAATCTATCCATAGCTCCTGGTAACCAGTTAAAGCGCACGCAGAGAGAACGTGCTCTTCGAATGCACGGGAGTAACCCAGACCAGAACAGAAACCGTCGGGGCACCCAGATCTTTCACAGATGTTCTGAACAGACCAGGTGCTTTAATTACCTTTTGGAGGGAGGTGGGCTGGTTGGAGTAACCACGACAGCCGCCATGGCTCACGCACAATAGTCCACCTTTAAGGACTAAGTGCGGAAACCAAACTCCATAACGAACGAACCAGTTAAAGCCACCCAAATCCATAGCCCAATCTCTTTTGGTTCCATGTTCTGCAATAATTCTGCACTATATCCGGGGATTTTTCTTGGGTGCACTTGCATAGTGCATACAGTGATGACCTGTGATGAGCGTGGATTGGTGTCTTATTTAAATTAATTATAATAATTTACTCACTTGGAAATCGTTTATATTTAGCGTCCTAACCAGCCAAAACTTTGTGACTACGAACTTTTACACATGATACAAAATGTTAAACTCCAAAATTGTATGTCACAAACAATTTCAATTATTAATTTTTAACATGTTCCATACCACGTTTCCTCACATAGTATGCAGAGTTCCAAGCTGTAGCAACAAAATAAATATTTATAAACATAGTGTAGCTCACGGAGATATAAAATATTTCTCTTATTTTGTTGCTCGTAGCATTTTTTCGGCTACGCTAAGCGTTTTTGAAGCTACGAGCTACGCTGCTACGGAGTTAACTACGTCATGGCTACGTAACGCTAAGGTCTACGTTTTCTGTGTTAATGTGTTTCCTTAAAACGAATATAAAACTAGTTCCCTTCCCATGATTTTTGAGGATGAATTAAAAAAAAAATAGTAGCGTAAACATGATTATTTCGTGTTATTTCATCTGGTATAAAAATAAAATAACGTATAAACATTATGTATTTTAAGCTATAGAGCACTTAGTCGAGCTATCCTTTTAACTATCATTTTTATTGAGCTCTTAAAACTGCACTTTGCAGTTAATTAAGTTGAAAGGGCATGGCCTCTGTGACGACGACAATAAATTTGTTTATTATGTGATTAATTTAATTATAAAGTAGTTGAGTTAATGGTTAACAGATAAATGGAAATAAAGACCGCGATGTTTCTTTTACTTATTTGTTTTAGATTAGGTACAAAGCGCATCAAAATGAAATGTATAGAAAACTTGCTTTTGCGCGCGGGTTCACCCATGGGAACGTACTACCGGGATAAAAGTATCCTATGTCCTAACCTAGGTCTAACCAAATCTGTTTAGCCGTTAAGGCGTGAATACGTAACAGACACACAAACAGCCAAACCAAAATTTTAAAAATTGTTTTTTTTATAAGTACCGTTTATAATACTTTCATAATACATTTGCATTTGCATGTTTTCCTTAAAGTTGTATTATATCCTAAGAACTGTTTATTTTATTTATTTTTTCTTACTTATTATGTACAAATCATTGAACCTGACTTGATTTCCGTACGTCTTTTTCGGGTGACCACTGAAAATCAGCGCTGTGCTGTGGGTCTCCCATAGCTCAGCATCATGCTGTGTGCAAGCCTTCTTGTCATAGTCATGACGTTTTTACGTACTCCTCATCTCATATTTCTATGATTTATATTTATGATTAAGTACTGTTATCTTTTTATGTGCACGTGTTTCTGTGACAAATAAACCTACTTTTCGTTCTTTCATTTAATAAAAAGCTGTTATTTTTACATTACAAATAGACACTTCAATTTGATTGATTTGTGTATGTATATACATGCAATGTATACCTATATAAGTATGTACAGATATTAGATGGTTAAAATAGAAATTGTTCGGAAATACTGTTACCACAAACTACTATACACTCGTAATGTACAATCACGGACTTTAATTGATGAGCCACCTTCAAACTTTTCAATTTTGCAGTTTCATACATTCACGAGATTACACAATTAAACACGAACTCAAATCGCACGCTCGTAACCAGGTGACAAATAAATTACTTTTAATCGGAAATAGTCTAGTAGATTATCCATAGAGGTTGACTAATAAGTTCTCAATGATAAAAATAAATACAATGTTGCATTAAGTTTATCCAACCTATTTGATAACGACCTCCTTTGAATCATAGCTCATTAACTCGTAATTCTGAAAACTAAACTGAAGACACTGAAATATAGATGTCAGAGACGTTTCTTTTGAACTTGTCGAAATGACTATTAATATTTCTCCGTACGCTAACGTTACTATCGTTCGTATCGAGTAAAGTTTATCGTTGTTAGGTTACTGTTGCTATACCTGCAATTGGTTGACTTGGGGAGTCACTCTGCTGTCAAGTTTGTAGTTCTGGCTTTCAGGTTAGCCAACCGGTAAAGATATGAAATATAATTTTCTTCTTCTAATACGAAAACATATGACTTTTCGTGTCGGGAACCGAATAAACCCGATTTGTATTACACGTCTAAAATACGAACAGTGCCAGGTGGGTCATCAATTAAAGTCCGTGACTGTACCTTGTTTAAAAAGCAGTAAACAAAAGAACGTGTCAAAAACAGCTTTTTGTTCATACACAAAGTCGACTATTAATCTCTATGGCTTGACACTGCATGCGTGCGACTTATTCATGGAAAATTGCACGAGGGACATGACCAAAATGTATGTACAAACTGCTGTTGACCAAATTTTCGTTATCAGTGGCCAAACTGGACTCTCCTACTACCTAAGTGGATTAGCCAGGCGACGTTGACGAACGACCGATGCTACCCACCTTTGTTGAATTATTACTGTGGGATTTACCCTTATACACCAACTATTACCTAAAAGGGTTCACGAATCCAAATTTGCAAGTCTGCTTGAAGATTTTCTTTTGATCACAACTTTGATTTATGCACCGAGATCTCCTTTACATGAAACTTGAATCTGTTTAATGATATACAAATATCATCTACATCTAAGCCTTTGGTAGGAACATGAAATGTAATGTTTTTACAATTTCATTCGTTAAGAGTAGTCGGGATTGTGCCTCAGCGAGACTTTAAGCCGCTTACAAGCGTCCTTCGTTGGAAAATATCTTTGCTGCCGGAAAATTCTCAATTTTCATACCTGTTGGTCGTAAACCGCTTACGAAATATGTTGATATGACACTGTAAATACTTCTGAAATAATAATGCTGTCTATTGTATATTCGATGTAATTACCTAAAGGGATGCTATAATTTTAGGTTTTAAACCTTGTCAAACTTTATTCTTCTAAAAACCCTAACTAGTCATTTATTAAAAATCCTTCGAAATAATACTACCTAATATCAAAAATAACAACCCTCTTTTATTCAGAAACCATCAACTTCCTATCATTATTTACAATTTGTCGAGATGTATGTCAAAAATCGGAATTGCTTTTATCGCCCGAACCTTTTATTTTCACGGAGCGAGCCTCGTTTTTCTTCAATAACGGAAATCAGACAAGGAATCACTTTCGCTTTAAAAATCACTCCGATAAAATCTAGAGAGATGGCCATTTTGCACTCCAAATAAACAAACAGGAGTAAAAGTATTCAGGAAGGAAGCACTGTTTGATTTAATGATAATATTCTGAATTTGAATGGCCAAAGTTTTATTATATTTCACGGAATGCTATTTCAAATATAATAACTTAACAAAAGGTGTCCGCTTTCGAGGATATTCAAGTTGGTTCAGCTTTGAGTTAGCGAAACCTTTTATTTATGTACGTTTGGATATGTTATTATTATTTTGTTTATTTATTTAGTATCTTATATATTAACATTTTTAAATATTTTTATGAAAACAAAAAAAAAAAACATTTAAAAATATAAAAAATAGTAGCCCACCGGTATCGGGAATAGGGTCCAAGCTACCGGTGGTCAGGGCTCCTGAGAGAGGAACCTCCAAACGATACGCACCGTGTTCAGCCGAGGCTCTTGCCTCGGCTCTCGTTAGGCGGCTTGATCCAGAAAGCGGTACAATAATAGCCAAGAGGCTATTATGCCATTGGCCGTCACGACTATCGGCACAATGATTGTTTTTATCCACATCCCACATGTGGACAACCTCACGTGCCAGGTCAAGATACTTAATCTGTTTATCTTTTTCGGCTTTCACGAGGTTCTCGTCATGCCGGACCGCTATACCAATAATCACTGTGCGAATTTTTATTATTAATCAGTTTATTTCAGATAAAAAATTAATCCATACAATTATAAAATACAATGAAAAAAAAAACAGTTATAAATGAGTGTTTTTTTATTTATTACATCCTTCGTAACGCGATAATAATAGTTGTACTTATTATGACTCTAAATCCGTTTCACTGATTTTTAGTTTTGTGTCATGGAGTGAAAACACCATTTTGCCTCATTGTAATAATACGAATCCATATCTTACGTGAACGTTTTAACTTTGGTAATTAATTCTATTACTCAATAACAGTTAAGGTCGTGATGTTTAAAGAACTGGGGGCCAATTAGGACGGGGTAATAAAGATTATAATAAAACTCAATGTGTCTGCTGACAGGATTTATTTTGGTACGGTCCTGTATAAAATGAGCGTTATAAAAGTATAAACGTTACGATTTGGTGAAGGGTAAATAGGATTTTCGTCCCTAATGTAAGCACTGGGACCAAAAAATCTGACCTTAATGCTATCCTTCACTGACATTACTATCATTTCCCAATGACAGGCAGCCGCAGTTTCAGTATGATTTGATTCTTAAAGTGAGCTTACGTAGTACAGTAAAAAATTTCACGAAAATGTCCTAATTTTTTATTTTTACAATGACATAATGCTCTATGAATTGAAATTATAATTTCAGACGTCAGACTAGCAATCCCCATTTAAGTCCAAATTAATTTTAAAACTTTTTAACACATTACACGCGTGAAAAACAAAAATTAAGTGTCAATGTCAATTAGAAGTTCTAGGCCAGCTGACTCTTGACCCGAGACCAATACCATTATGTAAATGCTTGAGACGTGCCAATTCATACGCTGGGCATTCACAACGAAACTGCAAAACGTACTTCGAATAGATTTTGCATTCCAATACGTTCATTCGATGCTAACTCCGATAGTTTCTAACAAATTGTTGTAGAAAAACTTCAATGTTTGCAAAATACACAGCAAAATATTAAAAATGTTGCGGTTAATAGGTATAATTAAATTGGATACTTCAGAAAGAATTTTCACGTTTGTTCGAAATAAGCGAAATGAAAAAAGTATAGACTTAGGCCCGTCGTTCACGACGCGACTCAAAAGTAACATGTTACAAACTCAAATCTAGTTTATTATTGCTTACGTCGTGTACGGAACGCCATTGAATTACTAGTGCTGTGAAATTGGCTGGCTACTCATCCTAGTAATCAAACACGTTCAAAATCTAGTCGCAATCTCATCTCAGGGACAATCAATGTCAAAAACTTGTAAAAAATGTAGTTAATTTCGAGGTATTTTTGATTGAAACTGAGATTAGAATGCAAAATTTTCTTAAAAAAAAACGAGATTAACGAGAGAAACGCTCCTCTGAGTTTCTAACACGTTACTTTTGAGTAGTGTCGTGGAAGATGGGTCTTATTGTTGTGCGACTGAGTAGAAGTAAAAAGTATATATATATATATATGTTACAGTTAAAACCAGTTTTTAGGAAGAACGCGTTTTCCCTAGTTTTTACTAAATGCCTTTGTTAAAACTAGAAATAACTAATGCTCAAAATTGAATATCAGTTAAAACTAGTTCTTACTAGACAAAACGCGTTTTTCCGAAGCGAGTCAGTTAAAACTGTTCCGACCGAGATTACAGTTCATCGTACCTTATTCTGGTGATCCTGCCGTTTTGCCGAAAAGATTTTGCCACAATTTCACTACCCAAAAAAATTTTATCAATCAGGATGCACATTTTCATTTGGTCAATTTTTTTATTGGCAGAGTATTATCAAGGATAATGTCATTTAGGCATTTGGTCTTTATTCAAATGATTTATTACAGCAAACAATCTTTAGACAATAAACGTTTGGTCAAATGATTTGTTAGGTTAGGTTAAAACTGTGACCTCCTACGCACAAGCCGAGCGAGCGAAGCGAGTGGTGCCGCGGCAGCGGCCGGCGAGTGCCAGAAACGACTAGATTATATAGAAAAAAAATAAACAGGCTACCCGAAACTGACGATACTAAATATTTGGCAAATTTTATTTTGCGTAAAATGAGTTATTCCAACTGAAATATTTGACTACATAAAAATTGGTAAAAGTACTATTTGGTAAACAAATTATTATTTAAACGTTCACTTGCCAAACATTAGGTAGTAGGCCTTGCCAAACGTTACAATTATTTGGGAAGTGATAATTTGGCAATTTCTTTTCGATGAAACAAGGGATCCCTCTGATTCTGATGTCAATGTTCCCTAAAATATCCCTTTAGTGTAAGATTACTATTTTTACCAGGCAAGTACATGACTTTGTGTCCTAGATCTGTTTAATAAATATTTTTAAAACTATATCTTGTTTTCAATCCCAAATTACTTTCTCTAGGCTAGTTTTAACTAAAGCTCGGAGTGACAACTAGTTTTATCTGAAAACAAATATATATAGAATATAATGGTATATATATATATATATATGTATACCATTATATATATAATAATGGTAAAATAGTAAAAGTAGTAAAATATTATAGTAAAAGGTAATTTTGACCTTTCTTTTTTGCTTAGTGACCTAACAAAAGGAGCTCTTACACAAAAAAACAAAACGAAGCCTATCAAGAATGGCTATTAAACCACCAATTAATTGGATACCCAATAATAACTTTCAAAGATGTTTAATCTAAGGATAGAAATAGGTTTACAAACTATACTTTAACTTTATAGAAATAGGTTTATCATAATATGCTACACTGCTACAAGAGCTTTTTGGCGCTCGAATGACATTGACATCGGGGCGCTTTCGGTAAACATTTTGTGCAATTGTTTTGGGAAATATCACTTGAAATGTATTAAAAAAACAAGATGGCGGCGTTAGTTCCGATTTAGGTCACGCACCGAAATACCTTTTATTTTACTATGGAAGTTTTTTGTTGAGTTAAATAGTTTCGAATTCGATCGAACGACTCTGTGCAATTCCGATAAAATGCACAAGAGTGTAGCCGTAAATACTCCTAAAGATGTATAAACTTTGAAGTCTTTTTATTGTATTTTAACATTCCGCTTGCAGAACCAATAAAATCGTAGCGTGGAAATGAAAATACTGGCCAGTAAATGAACCATTTTATAAAAGACAATTTATTTAAAAAGTTTTCTAATTCAATGTGCCGTAAAAACCTGCGTTTTGTTAAACCATTGCTTAAATTATTGCCACCCTTGCCGCTTGTCCTAACCGGACGATGCTAAGCGGCACAGCGATAAACTAGTTGGGAATCCTGACCTTTCAAAGACCACATTGTTGCTTCGTCCACGGTAAACATTTGTTATTTACGTACATGTCGCGCTGCGTCCTTCCACATAGACACGACTTTACAGGTGACACTAGTGCACTGTTAGTGATTTAGGGCACCATTTAGTCAGTCCACCTGTAAGAAATTTTTCATTATTTAAATATGACCACATTGTATAGAAGTCAAGAAAAAAAATGGCAATTTTTTTATTACATTTATAATACATTACTTACTTATTTTACAATTCATTATTTTTGGTGGAACGGAACGCAAACTCGAAACGCGTCGTCTTCGACGATGCCGGAAGTAACGTAAAAATCCATAAAACATCTATTTTAAGGCAAATCTCACTAAGGTAAGTGACTGCGATTTCTGCTTGAATAAAGCGTGTAAATAATTTAATTTATATAATTTGGGGCTAAAAAAGAGATTTAAGCAAAGCAGTATCGTGGCTAATGACGTCACATCATGGCCGCGACAGCAACGAACGTTTGAACTTTAGTAAAAAATGGTTGGAGTTCAATATTTTTTTTAGAGCAGAAAGCAGTAGCTGAATTTGAAATTTATCACTATTCTTGGGTGTAGGTACCTATAACTGTCTCTTCGGCTCAACTGTCGATTGGCATTTTAAAGGCCGATGACAATTAAAATTCTTTGTGTCTCGTTAATGACAGTTGGAGGTTTATTGAGATAGTAACACCGTATTTCAGTCGGTTTAATTCCATGCTAATTATCGTGTCTATTATAAACATAGCCGGGTCAAGAGCCATAAAAGTAACAATATACATAATAAAGTCATTTTTTTCCGGCTAGCAACACCGGTATTCAGACAGAATAATATCTTAAAAGAAAAACCCAATTACCCTACATAAGGCTCCTTTGACCTTTCTTAGAGAGTGGCATCTTTTTAGGGAACATAACATCATTTGCGCATTTCGTGTAAATGGTTTTTTCAGCCAGTGGGTAGTGTTTTCAATGATGTACCTAAATCATAAAAAAGTCTTGCACGTAAAGGAACGAGCAGAGACACCATTTTTTTTTTGAGTATTGGATTTCGTCAAATGTCTATCCCGCTCTGGGCGGAGCGGGAGGGCATGTCAGACTTTTACTGACTAAAACCTACCCGTATTCTTTCAGTTGCCTGTTTCTAAGTCCCGGTATCCCTTTCGGACTTTCCCGCAGCCCTGACAGGCGAGCAGATGCACTCGAGGTATTATTACTCGAGACAATCCTAACTTATAATATTATATTATATATATTAATTATAAATGCGAAAGTGAGTTTGTTTGTTGGTTTGTGTGTTACGCTTTTACGCTAAAACGAACTAATGCGGGTGAAACCACGGGGCGCAGATAGTATGTTGTACTAACCAGAATACAGTTACTTCTTTATTCTGGTAAATACAACATAATCTAAATTAATGAAAGTATGCAGAAATATGAATTAAAGTAGTATTCCTAGCAAACTCAAAGATATTTGAAAAGTTTTTCAGTATAAACTAGAACGTTCGCTCTAAAGTTATTAAGTTCCTATGTACTATGTAAAAGGCCTTTGTTCCACGTTCTCGTGATGCAATCGACGTACAGATCTCGTACTAGGGTAAGGCTTACGATGAATTCACTATGTAATACATCATGTTGGCCATAGTTTTCAAGTGCTTGTTCTATATTCAAGCAAGTTAGCAGTTTAACTTCTTGTTTACAGGGATCCAATCTTGCTATATTAATTAACAATATGCTAAGTAAGATATCAGAAACGGTTGTATAGGGTTGTTACGAATTAATTGAGGTTAGTTATTGTGAATAAACAAATTACACTCAGAGCAATTGTTTTTTTTTATCGATAGCGTACATATGTATTTAGATAAATACATTGCTAAATACTAGGTATATGGCAATGTAAGTTTCGTATGTTTTGTTTGTCAGAAAAAACGTTAGTAAGATGCAATAAAATATAAAGTCCTCCAGACCGTATTTCGGCCACAGCGGCCAATCTCAACGGAGACTAGCCTTCAGTGCGTGAGATATTATAGTCCACAAGTGTGTTCGCAGAGCCAGTCTCACTCTCTCTTCCCTCACGTTCATAGTTCGATGGGACGGCAATCCATCATGACCGGAGAGAGATCAGGCCCAGGACCAACGGCTTAACCTGTTTTCCGAATCACGGTGGTATCACACCGCCATCTTCCAAACTCCGGGCTGTTATTTAGAAATTTCTAATAGAAAAACCCAATAACAATAAAATACTAAGGCTCCGTAGGTAGGTATTGTTTTGTTCGAAATAAACATTTTTCATCAAACACAGGCGCGAGGAAGGATTCAAATTACATTTCATTATCAAGTGTGATAACACAAGAAGGATGCTTACCTCCGCTAATATCCCTCAAAAATGCGTATAGTACTTTTTATTACACCCAATTTGGTCCAAAAATACGCGTCGTAATTCATGGCAAATAAAAGCATTAAAACACAGTAGCAACAATAAGCCGACGTGGGTCGAATATTTATTAAGTGGAGGCTCTAATTGCGAGGTTATCTTGGTGTTGTAGGATAATACTGTGGACTTTATATCATTTTTCGCGTCGAGTCGGCGACGTCGGTAATTCTAAGCAATTTGCTCCGCGCTCGCGCTCCTCCGGACTGATTTTGTTTGCGGTCGACTTAATTATCTGGTTCGAGTTTGTATTTAATGTGTTGTGACATCATCGTTCTTAATGCAGTGGAAGATGGAAGTAATGTTTGAAATTATGTTTATTCCCTTAAGGGTGCGGGGAATGGACCCCGTTGTAATTGTAAATATATTATAAATATTGCTGAATGGAACGCTAGCGCTGCAATGGAAAGGGAGAGCTAAAGAAAATCCTTAAATCTTGGCAGCTTTTAATAATTAAGTCAGAAAATATATACCACCTATTTACTTAACTAGTGAAATTCACTCCACAGAGAATAAGAGCGTCACATATCCCTGAGATATTTAAAACAAATACCTAAACACTTATTTTAAAATTAATTCTGTCACCCAAAAGCTGCATACAAACGCATAAACAGTAATTTACTCTCTCTTTACCACATTGCAAATTCATTCATCAAAATAAAACATACGAGCATGTCAGCAACAAACACGAATCCTAAATGAACTAATTCACGAACAATGACATTCGTTGCTCAATCAAAAAATAATACATCAGGCTCAAACCACCACACGGAATTTAATGAGCACTATTAAAAGCTATCATTCATTAAAGTTAAGGCAAAATTGACTGGTCAGTGATAAATTAGGCAGCCCCTGGTAATGAATTTGGAGTATGTAAGAAGTAAAGGATACAGGAAAACGGTGTTATAATATGTGGGTATAATCTGTTCCAAAACGATTTGATGAAAATATAAACAAATGGGTCAAGAAACGTACCTGCAACGTAAGCGCAATTTTCGTCAACGACAATGACAGTTTATAAATGTCATTCAAACAATACTGTGTTGGAAAAAGTGGTAACATATAAAGTTGAAACAACTACAGGTGAATGTGTTCCCGTTAGTGAGTGATATACCATTAGACATGGGCGTTTTCGTATTTAGTTGCTAACGGATATGTAACCGATATTCAGTTTTCATATCGATATCGAAAACCGTTTTCAGATATCGATATCAGTAGTACGATTTGCACAAGTAACTGAAACGAACGAAACGCAAACTCACACTTTTACCGTTAATACATTGATATAAGTGCTTTCGTTTTTTAAAGATATCGAGTAACCTGATATCGAGTAGCCGCCGGAAAGTTGCTAACTTATGGAATATTTGTTGTAATTAAATAAATAGAAACTAGACCTTATTGCTAGCGCGTTAGGATATAGATATTACGCACGCACTATTATTAACCAAATAACCAATCACTAGCCGAAGTTACGTAATATTCGCTTCATCACTTTTACGCCAGTAAAACATTGAATGGTAAGACAGAGACAAAGCGAATAAAAACCGTCGATGTCACATCGCTCGTGATGTGAAGTTTGCGTTTTGTTCGTTATTACTTATTCGACATTATTCGTAGTTCGTTCTCGTTGTTGCGCTTTGGATAAGCCATAGCTCGATGAAGTTTTTGTGAAAACGGTTATGTATATTTAGATATCGATATATGGTATGATAATAAAATCCGATATAAGTTACGTTTTGATATATCGAACCCATGCTTATATACCATACTTAGTAAGAATTCAACTTGAACAGATTGGTTTATACTTTAATCAAGAAGGTTCAGAACCGGGAGAATGTCTCGCTATGCGGCGTCAGTTTAAGGACTTTTGAACTGAGTTAGTTAGGATTCAATTTACCCATTTAAGCAATACTGTTATTCTTCTTGTAAACTCAACAAGTATCTAACAGTGAGTTAAAAAAAGGTTGTACACCTTAGTATTTATGTTGCCTACAACGCATTGACTTGATTTTGCCTGAATTGATTAAAACATTTAATTCGTTATTATTTATATTTAAAAAATTAAGCCATTATTGAAAATCGAAGCTACTATGCAGTAGCTTCGATTTTCAAAAATGGCTTAATTTTTTAAATTTGCTTTGCTGAAACATTTTTTTTATAGGAATTTCAAACTAAAATATTTAACACTTAATACGTTAGTTAATTGAGTCAGGCGTGACTTTGCGGAAATCCATACAATACACGTAGATACATTTAGCAACCTATTCCGCGTAACTATTCTTCAAGAGTCATAAAAACCCTGTAAGAAATCGACACCTGTTTCACCTCTCAACGAGGCATCCTCAGGAAGACGATTGACCAATTGCAAACCAGAACACAACGTGTTAACACAACGAGCGCTGGGCGCGAAGAGCAGGTCCAGCGCTCGGTGTGGTAACACGTCGCAAGTCGTCAAATCTAGACTCCGGGCTGCTACGGAGAAACTCCAGATGGAAAACCCAATAATAATTTGCCCGACCCAGGATCTCATGGCCAGCAGCAGCCTGCACTCGCGATCACTAGACCAACTGGGTTTGATTTAAAAACTTTTTTGTTTTTATTGTAAGTGTATCGAATTTTAGTTAGGTTTACAAATATTTAAAAACATAAGAATAATTTACCTACTTTACAAGATTTTCATCTGTTCTCTAAATCAATATAGAGTTCGTGTGTAAATATTATAACAAGTAACTGAACCTGGTTATCAGTCACATGACTTGCGGTGCGGAGTTAGTTAGTAACGTTGCGGCTTTTATATTTGACACAATATATAGTAGTCTCAAAGCTAACAAACTACGTATGTACGTAGGGAGAGGAGCTCGTGACTAAGTAATAACGGCCACACGGGTCGATCCGTCAGGTTAAGCTATGCTTGCCGGGGTTGATCCGTGGATGGGTGACCATCTTTATATATCGAGACTCCTCCGTGCCTCAGAAAGCACGTTAAGCCGTTGGTCTCGGCTGTCATTCGTTGATCTTTGACAGTCGTTACGGGTCGTCAGAAGCCCGAAAGTCTGACAACCAGTCTGACCTAGGGGTATCGTATTACCCAGTTACTGGGTTGTGGAGGTCAGATAGGCAGTCGCTCCATGTAAAATACTGGTATTCAGCTGCAGCCGGTTGGACTGGAAGCCGACCCCAATATAGTTGGGAAAAAGCTAGGCAGATGATGCAGATGATGATATAGTAGTCTCAAATGGTCATATCCATTTACACACTCACTTTGAGCATGAACTTCAAACAGAATGGATTAAACTTATTGTCATCGGTATCGTTACGAAAAAAGAAATGTACAAAACAAGATCGACGTACACAATAAAATAAACATTTAACAACAACTTGTAGAAATAGGAATCACAAACTTTTTTGACGTAAGCTTTGTCAACAAATTTTATAGGTACGATAACATTACGCTGTAGTAGTAAGAAAACTGGATATTAAAATGTATCTGCAAGAAAAGCCTTTGTATATTTTTAAACAATTTATGTCATGTTAGTTTCAGGCTTCTTTTTTCAAAAATTCTTTTGTGTAGATCTCTCATGAAATTATAAATGTTGAACGTAAAACTTGTTTAATTTTTCAGCTGATACGTTTTCCGGGCATCCGTTAACCGGATAGCCGAGGCCAACAAATACGATTACAGGCCGTACTCCTCATTAATGTGGCGTGCTAATTAAAAATTTATGTTTATAACAGCCTCGTATGTTGCTCATATTTACAAGTAGGGCAGGAAGATAATTCAAACTATAATGTGAGGCTTTGAAAGTTTAATTTTGGTCACAGAAATTGCTTGATAATTTCTGTTCCAAAAGTTATTTTTCGATAAAGATCGGTTTTTATCGATTGTTATTGTGATTTTAACCATTATTATAACAATATTATTTTCAGTGTAGATGGAAACGTTATGAAGCATTAGGAGGCCGTGGAAACTAACCTAAATAATGAATGTGAAAGACGAACAACTGACGAGAACAGTGCATTTCGTAGGACCTTATTGTAGAGAGAGTCTGATACGTCACAGAGTTTGAATCGTTTGTATCATTGTGATCATCCACTGCTAAACTTGATCATAAATCTACAATATTCTGAGGACATTGCCATGATCACTGTACTTGGCAAATTAATTGGTAGTTGCATTATGTATGTTCTCAAAATAAGTAATTTTTCTTGAAATGACACTTCTCATTTTTACAACAGTCATGATGATGTGTAAAGATCGTTGGCCTTTTTTTTAAACAATCAAATATTGCTTAGTTGTTTCTTAACGACTGACCTCAAGCCTAAATTTTTTGAACGTCACGGCCCTATTCCACAATACTTCATAAGTCTGCATTTATACAAAATTGTTTAAAAAAATTATAGAAAATGTGCATATCACAGAAATCACAAATATGTGTATAAAATATATTAAACATTTGTAAGGTTTTTCCGTTACATAATAACATATGGTTTAAAGATTATGAACTACTGAAGTATTAAAGTCCCTCATAAACCTCTAATAAATAAGGAAAAGACACAAGGAAAAAAAGTAACCTAAGAGTTTAGGCTGATGTATATAGAATCAATGAAGATATAACGTGACAAGTCATTGTGGTCAGGGGAATCCTTTTATCCCAATTAGGTATGGGACCTATGTGTACGATGGTTCCATTAGGGAGGTTCCACGGCTGTAACCTAATATTCGATTTGCTTTTACATTGAAGCTGACGGTAACCTTGTTATCCTTTTATAGGGAGGACCGGTCCAATTGAAATCGATACTTGAGAATTCAGAATTCAGAGTTCTTGATTAGGAGGTAAAATTGAATTTTACCGAGGAGGATATTTTTGTCTACGTACTTCTTTTGCGGGATTCGATTTTTGAACAAAAATGGTTCGTTTTGTTACGTTACATATTGCATTTGTTCTATGCACTGGTTAAAAGTGGATTGTGACATTTGTAAAAAAACAATTTTGCATATTTTATCATCATCTGCCTAGCCTTTTCCCTACAATGTTGGGGTCGGCTTCCAGTCTAACCGGATGCAGCTGAATACCAGTTTATTACATGGAGCGACTGCCTATCTAACCTCCACAACCCAGTTACTGGGTAACCCCTTGGTAAGACTGGTTTAGAATAGTTTATATAGATTTTAAATCGTAGGTAAATAAAAGCAGAACATTATACCTATCTCTGATAAAACTGCTATAGTTGCCGGCACGTAACTTGGCAAGGTTTTGGCGTATTGGGAGTAGATTAGCGCATGTACACTTAGAGCAACAAAAAAAAAATGACACTTTTATTGCATGTCATTATTCTATGGTGATGGGAATAATTTATTTTTGAACATTTTTATGATGATAAATAAGCGAAAATGAATTGTGCGCATCTACGATTCTTGTCAAGTTACGTGCCGGTAAATGTAGGTACTCAGCCTACAAACAGCTCACCATTTTGTATGGCTCGTAATATCATGCCATCTTGACACCATTTTAGTCTAATACCTAGTATTAGCTGTGATTAGATAATCACAATCATACCAATAATCTTAATCTACCGACCATTCATAATCCAAATGCGAATTGCAATTTCACTAATTGCCATCAAGCAGTTTGATAGACTGTCTCATCTCATACTATTAATTCAAATAGCCGAAACGGCTCTGCGGCGTCAGGAGTCTGCTCATTAAGAAAAGTAGATCTTGGGGCTTATTCCGAGTAATGGCCGGTCGGTCCGCCTTCTTGATTGCTCATTAAAATTATTTTTAAAGCATTATGGATTCATTCACTTTAACTGTCTACTTAGCGATTAGCTAAAGATATTACTACAAAAAAAAAACACTAAAAAAGGGGAAAAATAACTTTAATTTCGGAAGTCGGTGTCTTTGCTTTTCAATTTTCGTTTTTTGCCACCGACTTCCGAAATTAAAGTTATTTTTCCCCTTTTTTAGTGTTTTTTTAGTTGTGGTACCTACCCCACACAAATTCGTATACGGAGCCAACTAAGATATCGTCTACATACGCAAAGTGGAAAAAATACGTAATTATTGAAGCTAACTCAAAAACTATGCAAGTAAAATTAATAAAATTTATATGGGACCACCTCTGAAGCATGACCTACCAAACCAAAAAAGAATCATCAAAATCGATTCATAATTGGTGGAGTAATCGAGTAACATACAGACAAAAAAAAAAACAGACGAATTGAGAACCTCCTCCTTTTTTAAGAAGTCGGTAAAAAACTTAGACATTTATCCTGTCTTCTAAGATACAGGATTATCCAGTTTAGGAGACGGTTACAATACATGATCTGTGTAGATTTATGTAGATATACCATGTCATTTTGTACATCTGCTTTTGTGTATCATGAATCTTGTGTGTTTCATAATAAATATTATTCTTATTTGTTCAGCGTGTGTCTAATGTCAGTCTTACGTCAAACTCCATATATAAATGTCGTGTTTAAAAGGAGTTTAAGCTAAACAACTGTTAAACACGATTTTGTGGTAATGGTTATTAATTAGGCTAATTATGTGAGAATTTGAGATGATTAGGCTGTTAATAAAGCACATCGTCTCCGTCACTCGTTCGGCTCTGAACAGACGATGGACAAAGTGTCCGCGGTCAATTTGGAATCGTATGGAAATCCTACATCCTACATGCGCGTTAGATTTCAAATTGTCCATCGTCTGTCACAAATGACAGTCTCTTTTTTAAGGCCGAAGTGTATTTTTTTAAGGCAGTTTTCTTTTGTAAGAACTCGAGTATGACATTCTTTGGTGTCATAAGTAGATACTGCCTAGTTGGTCTAGTGGTTGAAAGCGCTACTGCTGAGCATTAGGTCGTCGTCGGTTTGATTTCCAGGTCGGAAAAAGTGTCATTTTGTTTTTCTATCTAGAATTTCTCAGTAGCAGCTCTGAGTTTGGATTTGTGCCCGGTTGATGGCAAAAGACTCGCCCCCTATTAGATTGGATTTAAACATAGGTAACTGGCGAAATCTAGGTTATACTAGAGGTACATCTCTGCCCTACCCTTCGGGAAAACAAGGCGTGATGTTATGTTATGTTTTGAGTAGGTACACCGTACTTTTATCTAATAGGTTTTTTCGGTAATCAACCTAAAAACATACCGACGTTAGAGATAAATACATGTCATTACATAAAGTTGAAAAAATATGAGGTCCAACGTATATGCGGTCATTTGTAGTATGAATAAAATTAGGTTCCCAGAGAGCCTGTGTTATGACCTATATCCATTACGGGGATAAAATACCTCTTTACAAAATAATGAGGTATGAACTGTGGGGTCTAGACAAATAAAAATGTCCTCGTTATCTTTATTGTTAATAGAATTTTTATTATTACAGTCGTATAATAAAAGCCGGCCATAATATGTACCTTTTAAAATAAGAGGATATTCATAAATTAGGTATAGTGAGATAAAAATATAAAAATAATGTTACGTAAAAATTCAATGACAAAAAGAGTGATAGTTTTTTTTCTTTCATTTAATTTTTAACATTCAAGAGTAATATTTTTTTTGTTTCGTTATATTTTTATCATCCTCTTAAGACACAAAAGTTTGGCAAAGCTTATAAAAGCATGTTGCAACCTTGATATACTTGCAGATATATAAAACTATATATTTAACTAGCTGCGCCCCGCGGTTTCACCCGCGTAACTCTCGATCCCGTGGGAATATCGGGATAAAAAGTATCCTATGTGTTAATCCAGGTTATAAGCTATCTGTTTGCCAAATTTCATCCAAATCCATTCAGCCGTTTTTGCCTGATTGAGTAACAAACATCCATACACACAAACTTTCACATTTATAATATTAGTAGGATATTAGTAGGATTAAAGAAGTCAGACAATATTTTGTTTCTCTAGTTTATGGGTCCAACACTATCTCATGGGTCACAAGATAATTAGCATGTTTATGGTCAACGTTATCTCATAATTGTTTTTGCAATTTGACCTTCATCTCCGTTTTCTATAGCCATTAAATATCGGGTAGGTATGTTATTATATGCAATTCTATAAATAAACATTTTTTTGTTGCTAGTAAGGGCAAATCTGGAACTATCCAGAAAAGGAGGCGTAAAGAAAAGGGAGAGTTTTTCTGTATATTTTGATGTATGTTGTCTCTTAGCAAGCAACCAAAGTAAGGCAATATTATTTATTCTTCAGGTCATCATCAACCTAGTCTTTTCCCAACTATGTTGAGATCGGCTAACGGGATGCAGCTGAATACCATTATATTACATGGAGCGTCTGCCTATCTGACCTCCACTACCCAGTTACTGGGTAATACGAAACCCCTTAGTAAGATACAATAGACGTAGATATTATTAAGTTAACTATTCCGCAACTATTCTTCAAGAGTCCTGTAAGAAAAAGCCTGTAAGAAATCGATACGTGTTTCACCTCTCAAGGAGGCATCCTCAGGATGGACGATTGACCAGACGCAAACCAGTACACGACGTGTTGCCACACCGAGCGCTGGACGCAGAGTGAATGAAATCGCCCGGCACTCCCACTTACCCCTTTGTAAGACTGGTTATCAGATTACAACTACCTGTTATGACTGTCAAAGATCAGCGAATGATAGTTGGGATCATGCTTTCCGAGGCACAGAGGGGTCTCGGTATGTAATGGATTGGTCACATATTCAAGGACCGACCTCTGCAAGCGTTGCTTAACCTGGATGTTCGACCCATGCGGCCGATATTATTTAGGTACGCACCCGTCCCCTCAGTAAGTTTACTGTTGATGATGAGTAAACTAAGTGATAAGTAGGTAAATAACAGAAAATTGGTAGCTAAATCTGCCTAGCCTTTTCCCAACTATATTGTCGGTTTCCAGTCTAACCGGATGCAGCTGAATGCCAGTATTTTACATGGAGCGCCTGCCTATCTGACCTCAACAACCCAGTAACTGGTTAATACGATACCCCTTGGTAAGACTGGTAGTCAGACTTTCGGGCGAATGACGACCCGTAACGACTGCCAAAGATCTACGAATGACAGCCGGGACCAACGGCTTAACGTGCTTTCTGAGGCACGGAGCAGTCTCGGTATGTAATGATGGTCACCCATCCACGGACCAACCCCGGCAAGCGTAGCTTAACCTGATGGACCGACCCGTGCGGCTGTTATTACTTAGCCACGAGCAGATCGATAAAGTCTCTCCATAAATAAACTCGAAGCTGATTAGATTGGAAGCTGGTCATAATGAAGTTGGGTTAAAATTATTAAATCTGCAACGTGTCGAGAAATATTATCAACGTAGTTAATTTCCCGGTTATGCGTGATAATTACTTAACTGCGTAAGGCTGCGTTTCCACCAGAGATGTGCGAGGATGCTTAGCGAGGGATGTGTTTGTAAAGAACCAATAGAATCGCTTCATTTACCTCACCTCGGTCAGCACAGCTCTGGTGGAAACGGCTCAGCGGAGCTTGATTTTTGCGCATACAAAACAAGCGAGGGATGTGTGTGAGGGATGTGTGTGAGGGATGTGTGTGAGGGATGTGTGTGAGGGATGTGTTGCGAGGAATGTGTGTTGAGAAGGATGTGTTGCGAGGTTTGCGCATACTGTACCAGCCAGTCCATCCATCCTCGCACCACACATTAATGCGCATTTTCACAGCTCCGCTACACATCCTCGTAGGCACATTTTCATCGCACAGCTTTGGTGGAAACCCCCACACATTTTCACAGCACAGCTGGACATCCTCCCACGACACATTTCCATCGCACATCTCTGGTGGAAACATAGCCTTACGGTGACAAATTATTAAAAGCAACGTATAATTATTAAATTATGCTGTACAACTTTAAAGCTTGCCATCGATTTGAATTTGTGTTGATATACATGAAGGTAAAGATGCGAAGTTTGTAAAGTAAGATAGGGTAAGATGAAGTTGACATACATATTCTAAAATGTTATTTAGATCTATGTAATTCAATCAATCTGCCTAGCCTTTTCCCAACTATGTTGGGGTCAGCTTTCAGTCTAACTGATGTACCTGTATACCAGTTTTTCACATGGAGCGACTGCCCATCTGACCTCCACAGTCCACAACACAGTAACTGGGCAATGCGATACCCCTTGGTAAGACTGGTTGTCAGACTTTCTGGCTTTGGTCACCCATCCACAGACCAACCCCGGCAAGCGTAGCTTGACATGATGGATCGACTCGTGCGGCTGTTATTACTTAGCCACGAGCTCGTATTTAATCTATTGGCTTTTATTAAACAAATAAATCCAAACTCTGGACCACGGATGAAAATTTTGTAACGGAAAAGTTGCCCCATTGGTACCTAATTGAATCCTCACGTTTCGCTCCTTTTTTTCGTGTGGATTCCTAATGGATGCTATCCGTCTAGGGGCGGCAGAACCCGTGATGGCATAGTACTACAGACTAAAAATTACATGGTGGTTACCATGTGGTTTTTATTCTGTAGTAGTCTAACTAGGCACCATATAAGATCTTTATACAATATGTAAGAAAGTCTGACTCTAGACTCTCAGTCCGATTCCGTGTCCGATCCGTGAGGTTGTTGATTTTGGGTTTTTGTTACGCACTGAATAGGCATGGCATAAAAATAGAGTCGCTTTACGTGTCTGTCTGTGTGACCGCTTCGATCTTCTAAACTTCACAATGGATTTTGATGCGGTTTTCGCCATCATTTAGAGAATTTAATTTGAGTAAAACATGAATATTTAACTTAGAATAGCAATTTTGATTATTTCGACAGCGATCATAAAGCCTTGTGTAGACTGGCGCAACGCGACGATGCGCGGTAATTGTTTTACCGTGAAGTTTTCTTAGAAATTGTTTTGTTAGAGTCGCGTCGCGCTGCCGCGACGCGCTTATTTGCACAAGGCCTAACACGATCTTTCTTTTTATAAAATAAAGCCTGTTTTGTGTGTAAGACGTAACATGTTAAAAAGATTAACTTTATTTTCCTGAATGAAATCCCGTTTGTCACTTACAGGAGCTGCTATAATTTTGTGGCGAAAGAAAATAATTCGTATATTTTACAAAAAACATATTATCGTTTTTTTGTGGTTCAAGACTTCTGGCGTGAAAGGAAGTTTTATATTGTGAGGCGAACAATAAAGAGCAGTCGGCAATCGCCCTTTGTGTCCTTTGTACACGGGCTTCACTTGCACCGTTTTTATTTTTTTTATGAGTCGAAAAACACAAGCCTTGTCGCTTAGTGTTGTCAGTTGACTTTTGCTGTTTCGTAAAGGTTTTTTTTTCTGAAGGGCATCTCACATGTCAACCGAGGAGGTTGTCAGCTGCTTAAGCGGGCTATCTTGTGGATGCCTTATAAATAAGGCCTCCAGCTAGGGAAAAAAAAAAACTAAGCGACTTCACGCTAAGGGCACCCCATGGCGACCTCGGTTTAGGGCGTCCTTGGGGCAGTAAGGGACAGGCTCTAGTAGATAGTGGTTTGGCAGTAGGACTCGTTTTTGTTTAAATGGACATGTTCTGTGGCATGGCATTTGTGTTGGGAATTACAGAATATTGCGCTTTTTTATTTCGTCGTTTCGACGTTTGTGTTTGCTTGGAAGCGGATAGTTTTTATTCCAATATAAGTAAGCTTGGATTTTGGTGTACAAAACCGTGTTTATCAGTTGTTTAGCCTAAACACCTTTTAAACATGACATTTCTGTATGGAGTTTGACATAAAACTGACTTTAAACACGCGTTGAACTAGTGTCTAAGTTTTTGTGGTAAGGGCCATAGTGTCTAGTTGGTAGTCCAAACCCTTGGTGCCTTCTAGCAGTAAAACTCACTGTGTCACCCATGTCTTGTAACATTTCTAGAATTTATCTATAATTTGTGTGATGTATAGTCACGAGCACCAATGTATGTATACACTTAGCAACTTTTAAAAGTGATTTTCTCCTATTGTATTGATTGCAATTTTGTTATATGGAACATAGTATTTTGGAACCTCTATTATTATGAAATAGGTATCATCTCAAAGTTGCAATCGTTATTCAACGAGAAAATCGTTATTGAATTTTGCTGAGTGTATGCAAATTATTGCTCGTAACTGTACATAATGAAGAGCATTTATTCTTTAGGAGAAACGAGTTTTTATTCGGCGTTTTTAGAACATAATAATTGTTAAATATTGTTCGGTGATATGGAACCCCTCGTGTGCGAGTCCAACCAGCGCTTGGCCGCTATTTTTGAATGAATAAATAAGTAGATATTAAGAAGAACTTGTATTTTATGTGCATGAATAATTTCAGACTCAGAGAGGTGGACTTTTCTAATAGGGTCCCGTTGGCATCATTTGGGTACAGAACCATAAAAATAATTATAAAGCCCAAAACACACACAGAGCGGGTGCGGGGCGGGAGCGGGTCGGGTCGTTTTCATCGCGTGAGTCGCGCGGTTCATCGTGTTCACACAGAGCGCGGGTGCGGGGCGGCAGCGGGTCGGGCGCGGGACGGCAGCGGGTCGGGCGCGGTTGTACTTTGACAGACAGCAGCGGTTGCAGTGTGAAAATGTTGGGTGATTCTGACACGGACGAAGAATTATTATTTTTTACTTATTTTAAAGAGAAGAACGCGAAAATGGAAAAATTTGTAGGTTCTTGACATTAATAAAAAAAAACATCAATATGGAGAATATCATCGATACGTGTATTGCAAGGAATGTAACGCCGCTACACCCACATTGCTATTCTGTAACCATCTTACCTTGAAAACTTAGGTGAAGTGAGAGTGGAGTGAGTCATTGTCATCGATACCTACTGATGCTAAGGCAGTGACAGTTCACTCCAACCTCACTTTGATATTTTACTACACTTAGTTTTGATATTTTTACAGAATAGCACAACCGCTCCCGTCCCGCGCTGTTATGTCAGCGGGCGCGGCTCCCACTCCGCGCCCGACCCGCGCCCGCGTTCTGTGTGTTGACATCCATATAATTCCTTGAATTACAATTTATGACACCCGCCGTACTCCCGCGCCCGACCCGCTCCCGCCCCGCGCTGTTGTGTAGGCGGGCGGCGGGCGCGGCTCCCGCGTGGGTCCCGCTCCGCGCCCGACCCGCGCCCGCGTTCTGTGTGTTGACATCCATATAATTCCTTGAACTACAAATTATTATACCCGCCGTACTCCCGCGCCCGACCCGCTCCCGCCCCGCACCCGCTCTGTGTGTGTTTTGGGCTTTAATACATTTCAAATACATATAGACATCGAACGCGTATTTTTTTCCCAACAATATTTCAGAGAACTAAAAACTTTTTTTACTAAAAAATTCAGTGTCTTACCTACTATTAAAATAAGCAATAAATAAATATTTAATTTAATAAGTTATCGGCTTATAAAATAACTAAACTGTTTACTTTAGATGTTTTATGAGCAGAAAAGTTAGATACAACGTTAATTTAGTTTTAATCTTGATTAAAATCCTTCACAAGTTTTTAGACGGTAAAATCATTATTTAGAATAAAAGCTTTCATGTTTTAGCAGGTGCATTACAATAGTTTGAAACAAAGGTGGCTGCTTAGGCTTAATATTTTATGAAGCTTCTGAAATAATAATAAATAATAAATTATATTCTCTGGAAGAGAATATAATTCGCTTTCTTTGGTGCATTTTCATTCTCATTTTACATGAATCACTTTTTACACCTACAAACCTTCTATGGTTGTAAAGAAGCCGGTTATCCATGATAAAGAAAGAATCACGTTTATTTGGACACAATTCGTGAAACACAAATATCAATAACAAAAAAAAAAGTTAAAATTAATGATAACAATAGTGTGTGCATTACGGCTGCGCCAAAAAGGTTCATTTCAGCACTGGGGCGATACGTCGCGCGACGCGACGCCGCCGCATTGTACGACGTGAAGTTTTCTCAGAAATTATTTTGTTAAAATTCGCGTCGCGCAGCGAATCGCGCCAGTATGTAAGAGCCTTAATGCCAGACCGATACTGTCGAAGCAGTGGGAAGCAGTTATTACAAAGACAAAACTGACATACGCGCTCCACAGTCTTCAAACGGTGCTTCGCGACTTTTTTCAATAGTTAGTCCCTCTTGATCAAAATCCAGAGGGCTTAGACAAGTGACAATCGCTTCAAAAGCGTTTCGTATTTCTGCAACGACTTTCAACAGGATTGACTAATACCGAAATCCCACGATCCGCGATTTTGCGGACGGACACCGACGAGCCCGGACGACGGACCGTGGGAAGGTGTACGCGCGGGGGGTATCGCAGACATCTGAAGTTCCTCGGTGCGTGGTGCGTGGCGGTCTGCAATATTGCCGATCGTCGGATCCCACCATTAGGCTTTTCGATAGCTTATGTCAGTTCTATACATTTTTGTCTTTTCCACTATCGTTATCGCTGATAGAATGTCACTTGGTCCAGAATATGTAATTACAAAATCAGGTTACCTACCTACTGATCAATATAATTCTATCTATTCTTAGTACCAAATCCTCTAAGATCCCAAATAAAGATGTTTACACAGGACATACGAATTAAGGTCCACAATAACTCACTCTTATGTCAGGATAAATAGCCAATTTGCGTGGAATGGATTGCCCGATCTGAAGATAACTTCGACCTGCACATTCCAAATAAGAGGGGATTTGCAGGTTACGGAAATTACGTAATAAACTAACAAAACAATCATGGGAGTTCCATAGGCAATAGGAATTTATTTCTGCTCTAAATTAAGTAAGGATTGCGAAGGAGTAAATAAGTCCTCGCAGACTTTATTATTTCTTGAATCAAAAACTTTCTGCGAATTATTTCTTGAAGAACCTAATTTGTATCCATGGGTAAGTACTTCAATAGAAGAAACATGATTATATAAAACCACCCAAGAACCAAAAACATTTTTGTGCCTGATTTAATGTTCAACCATCTACTTTTATATTATAGTTCTGCATGTAAATTACATGTCCTAAAAAAATCACATTTTCCACAGCGGTGTGGACACGTGTGAAGTTATTAGTCATAGACGTGGAACAAACTCTTTACAATCCTCGCGAGAGGCGTCTATTTTACATGATGAAGTAACGAGTCTCTTAGAAAATGCAGGTACTTCGAACTATTCCATGTTAGATTTTATGCAAATTTGAAGTTTGCTGTGACTGCAATCAGCAAGTGAGAGTATGAACGAATGAAGCGAATGCTGCAGGTTGAGGTGATTTTACATGTAAAATACCGAACAGGGCCCGGCCTACTTCCACTCACAGAGAGGAGACGGAATTTAAAGTAACTAGTAGGCGCATCAGAAAACTGTATCATTAATCAGCAAGCTTGGAAAACTAATTAGTGATAACAGAGGGCACTAGTCCCCCATCCGTCATGCCAAAAGCACCTTCCCCAGACAAAGCTTCATCATTTCAGCCGAAAGACGTCCACTGCTGGACATGGGCCTCCCCCAAGAGTCGCCACATCGACCGCGGTCGTTCTCGCATCACTTAATTTTAGTCGGTATTAGTCCATCATATTTCTAATAAGGAATTATAAATATCCATATATCGTCGTCCACACACCAAATGCATGCATCTTTTAACCCAGCTTACAATTTATAGCCTGTGTAATATACGTTTGCGTGGTATCGACATCTCGTCTGATCCCGTTTTAAATTAAGGTTCGAACCCTCGACTCGGCTACGGGGTTTTTACATTCCTGTCGAGGTTAATTCAAATTAAAGTGCAGTACCATCGTACCATTCGAAAGCTCTCTCAATTGTTGCGTGAATTTAAATTAGTGGTTAAAAGGTCGCGTAAAAGAGAATTAAGGGCTAAATTGTCATTCTATTTTCTTAATGGGGTCGGCAAATAGTACCTTTAATGGTGAGACGCAATGGACAGATTAGGAGAAAGTGACTCTGATTCGGGAGGAGATTATGAAGTAAGGCAACGGATGGAATTTTTTTTCTTATAATTTTATTTTGGCCAGTACTCGGTTTGTTATTATCTGTCTTAATATCTGTCTGATTACGAGGGGGTCAAATAAACAATAATACATTGCCAACTTTGAACATTGATGAATAGCATTTTACTGGTTAAATCAGATAATAAAAGATTGTGTGTCAGTTAAAAATATCATAAGGGGCCATTTATTACATGGAAACTTTTACGAATAGAATATAGATAAATAACCTTTTCAGAAACAGACGCCAGACATGTATTAAAAAAATAACATAAGGACTAAATATCGACTACATAATCTTTATAAAAATAAAAGGATAAATCCAGAAGCGAGTTTATTTTGAAAATAAATATTACGTTCCACGAATGATATCTGGTGCCTCATCTAAACATTACATTAACTGAGAATGTTATGATAAGCTTGTTTTACGGCTCATTAATTTTATTTTATGTTACAAGTAAAACTAAGGTTGTTACAAGGAAAAATAAAGTTGTAATAACCTTATTTTTCAGTGAAATTAGGTGGTTTATTTCTTAATTTTAAAATCTGTGCGCATTGTTTCCTTTATTTGTCCGAGGACCATTTTGAACTGTGTGGAGACTCGGTAGTTTGCTTGATACTTCTCGCAAAGGTCGATGAAGATAGGATGCATGTACTTGAGTAGGCTGTGGTCTAAAGTAGGGAACATGTGGTGGAGGGCGTGGTCTCCGAACAACGTCATTACGGCAAAGACGTTGCCATTTATATCCTTGCGGTCGAGAAGAGCTTCTACTTGGTGCATTCCCCAGTCTGGAGTCTCGCTCCTGAAATTTTAAATTTATTTAATTTATTTCTTCTTACAGGATGATTTTTGTAATTCGACGTGTAAATATGTTACACTTATACAATATAGTTTAATAATATGATTTTAGAAAAAAATGTGCACGTTTTTTATTCATTTATCTTTATTTATAGGCTCTTTATATAGTTGTAGGCTTCTACAACTTTAATATTGGACACACACAGATATGCGAAACTATTTAAATTTATCTTGCCATTATTTTATTAACAATTGAATGAAAACAGATAACTTGCCTCGAAAACAATATTTAAGTTTTGTTTTCATAGCAGAAATTATCAGTTAATGTATTTAGCTCCAGATAACTATGCGAACTGCAAAATCACAAGACAAACTTCTTACGTATAATTTGATAGACAATGATAGATGAGAGCAATAGGTATAACCACGTACCATGGTAGGTCCACGAGTAATAATACCGAAGTTAATTGAGTGCACCTTGCGACTGCATAATCTTTTTAAAACGATAATAATATACTGGCGTATCACACCAGATAAAAAATATAGATCTAATCCACTTGATTTATTTTATTAGAATAGAATAAATCAAGTGGATTAGATCTATATACCAAAAACTAATACCACTGGTATTTGTTTCAACTCATATTTATTTTCTATTCCGAACGGATAACATTGTTTATAATAATACCAAAACAAGTTCACAGATATAAGGTACAGTCGGTATAAATATCAGTTTTAACTAATACCAGTGGTATTAGTTTTTGGTATTAGAATGGAATAAATCAATCACTTACGCAGGTTGATCGCCATCTTTGATTGCATCAGGATGATGATGAGCCGCATTCACGCCGATGGAGTAGAAAAGTAAGCTGCCAGTGCAATTGATCCATAGCCAAGTTGAGATCACGTCAAGTATGGGGGCGCCACTAGCGAGCCCCATCCATACGGGAAGGAGTAAGCCAATGGCATCGTGCCAACGGTAATGACTCTTGAAAAACCCTTGACGAAGGAATATTGAAAGGAACCTGGAATAAGTAAACGATTTTTTATTAATCGCTTAGAATAGTTTTATTGGCAGATTCATATTCTACTTAACTAAGCACTTTGCAGGTCTTATAGCTTAAAGACTATTTTTATCCAAAACGTTTGCGATATTTAGTTGGGTACACAATTAAATGTGGTAGGTACTGCTATCACGATTATTACATAATTCATTTATGTTTATGTTAAACGTGTGAAATAATTATCGCGTAATGTGTTAATGATAAAAACTAAAGCTGATAATGTTGTTGAATTTGAAATTTAAAAATGAATTCTTTCAGAATTATTTAGATTGTGATGATACTCAACTTTAAAAATCTTTTTAAAAACAAGCTTTTAATTAACTAAAAAGTACTAAATAAAAGTTACGTAAACAATAGAACTTTAATATTTTCTTAAAAACTTGAGGCTTATCTTCAAGTTTAGTGTAAGAAGGACATTTACGCCTCAAGCTTTTAAGAAAATATTAAAGTTCTATTGTTTACATAAGTTTTATTTAGTACTTTTTAGTTCATTAAAAGCTTGTTTTAAAAAAGATTTTTACTTAAATTTTATTTTCTACTTTTTAGCATTAGGATTTGTTTAAATATGTGTTCTATCACCCTCACAAATTCAATGAATTAGGTTTCCCCGTGGCCACCTTCCGGCTCCATCAACAGGCTCTCAACACCACGTAGTGTCAAAGCTCTTTTTAATACATAACCAATGAGTCCAAACACGATGGTACTGTCTTGATTGATTGAGCAGTTCCCATGACCATCTTCCGGCTCCATTATCAGACCCTGAACACCACCTAGTGTCAAAGCACTTGTTAATACATAGCCAATGAGTCCAAACACGATGGTGCTATTGCTATCTTGTTTGATTGAGGTTTTCCCATGGCCACATTCCGGCTCCATCATCAGATCCTGAACACCACCTAGTGTCAAAGCACTTGTCAATACATAACCAACGAATCCAAACACGATGGTGCTATCTTGTTTGATTGAGGAGTTCCTATGGCCACCTTCCGGCTCCATCATCAGACCCTGAACACCACCTAGTGTCAAAGCACTTGTTAATACCTACATGATCAATGAGTCCACACACGATGGTGCTATCTTGTTTGATTGAGGAGTTCCTATGGTCAACTTCCGTTCCATCATCAGACCAGCAACATGGTATCATTTTTTTTAAATGTTTCGGTAGTTGTATAAGTATGCCAAGTTACAGCACAATCAGATGCCAGAAAGTACTTGAAAATATGATGACAATTGGAGTAACTAGAAACACATATGGCCAGCTTCCGGCTCCATCATCAGACCTTGAACACCACCCAGTATTAAAGTACTTGTTAATACGTAACCAATGAGTCCAAACACGATGGTGCTATCTTGTTTGATTGAGGAGTTCCTATGCCCAACTTCCGGCTCCATCATCAGACCAGCTCTATGGTATCATTTTTTCAAAATGTCTCGATAGTTGTTTACGTATGACAAGTTTCAGCTCAATCAGATGCCAGGAAGTGCTTGAAAAATTGATGACAAAAGGAGTAACCGGAAACATATACGAACAGAGCAAGCTAATATTATATAAAGCTTGTAAAAAGAATTGTCACTGGCGAGTCCATCTAAGAGTGTTGCCACAAACATCGACTTGACCATGTCGATTACATTACTATCGATAAAAAAAAAGATCAACTGACATCGATCCAAAACGACCTAGTGTGCAAGTCCTTGTTTTTATGGATGTTATTTGCACGTGAACGAATATCAACTTAACACAGGAGTAAATTGAGTTGATTGTAGAATGATTGATGAATGATTTATACAAATTGTACTTTATTTAAGGGTATTAAGATTGTCCAAACACAATTGTTTACAGGTTTGGAAACTAAATCGCGATTGTAGTAGGTATACGTTGATTGATAACGTTGATCGACGTCTATCGTTGTTGATCGATTGCGGTAATATTCTTAAACTAGACAACCGTTCAAGTAAAAGATAATTATCTTTTATCTTACCTCTTTGTGAAGCTTAACAAGAAGACAAAAGGAAAGAAGAAGATCTCGGTAATGAATCCCAGTTTTGCGTGCAGTGGTTTATCTTTCCTGGGATTATAGAACAGGAATGGTTCCAGGGAACTGATCTCCAAGTCCATGAGGGTATTCGTATAAAGATGATGAGACAGCACGTGGGACACTCGGAAATCTCTGGAACAGAAAAAATCGGCCAAGTGCGAGTCGGACTCGCGCACGAAGGGTTCTGTACCATTATCTATAAAAACGGCAAAAAAATCACGTTTGTTGTATGGGAGTCCCCTTAAATATTTATTTTATTCTTTTTTTTGTATTTGTTGTTATATCGGCAACAGAAATAAATCTGTGAAAATTTCAACTGTCTAACTATGTTTATTATAGATTCGCGTCGCGCCTGTTTGTGGAAGCCTTTATTCGGAACGTAGAGGAGATCAAACAGGGTATAGGTAAGTGTTGTAACTTATGAAATGAAATAGGGATCGGCGCGCTACTTAGACAAACTTTGCTATATAGAACAATATTATTGCAATAATGAATATCCATAAAATAACATAACGTTTATTGGTGAACACAAAAGACGATTTTGACTAAGTTAAGGAGCATTATTCATTTGTAAGGCATCCAAATGGAAGGTAATGGCTCCATATGAGTTGCTCTTTGGTCCCGTTCCAATTCAGTAATGTTTGTTTGAGGAGTATGATCAAAAAGTTTGTAGAAACTAAGAACCTAGTTCAAAATCTTCCAGTTTGTAAATGCCTTTACTTTTAGTCTGTTCTGTTTACTACTTCCGGAGAAATTCCGGTTGATTTATCAGACAGATAAATTCACACCATTGCTGTCTGATTTTTTATTTATCTAGTAGATAGTGCTTATCTGGACCTTATATTTGTACATACACTTAGGGTATACAATATTCTTACTTAGAATAAACAAGTTCCACACTGTGACGTCAAACAGTTAAAACGTAAGTTGTAACACGTCAAAGGGGTAAAAGACATCTCGAGAAACTTCGAAAGCTTAAAGTCCTTAATTTCTTGGCGAGACGTCTCGCCTTGATTAAAAACTCTACAATTTTCTCATCAGCATAATTAAACTACGTACTTTGAAGTTCGCTCGAGAAATCATGCTGGTTAACAGATTTTGTTCGGTGGAAAAAAAAGTTAAAATGGCAGCTTACGACAGCTGCTTTTGAACGAAGTTTTGCGCGTGATTAGTGGACTAGATGCTTGGAAAAACGTGTCTAGTTTCTAGACTATTCTTCTCCATAGGAACTTACTACACTTTAGTTTGGGTGAGTAGTTTCATCTTTCTTACTGACCAGGCAGCGCCTTGAGAATTCTAAAGTGTCTGTGATTAGTTAAATAGAAATAAATGCTTTGAGTTTGAGTGTGCACATAATGCACAAACAATGCTAATAATAGCAGTCTGCTGTTTGCCCGCATAATTTACTACGTACGTACATGAATTCACTCTTTCTTCATGAGATCCTTACATACTCCTTTTGCTTCGTTTACGTTCATACATCTGGTTATACATGCACGCTAGTTGCTAGTACTACGCGCCTGACCTCTCTGAAGAACATCACCAATAAGGTCACTATTAATGTCCTTCTAGAGCATTGTTACTCAAAGTGTGCTCCGCAGAGCCCCTGGGCTCCACAAAGACTCTGTGGGGGTTCCACGAAATTCCATTCACAAATCCACAGAGGCTTTGAGGAGCCCAGTTTCCTCAAGAACTAATTTTAGATTTGGCGGCATTTGCTTAATCACGTGTCTATGCAGAATACGATGGAACAAAAAGTAGGCACTTTACTTTTTACACGCGATACTACTCCCACGTCTAATAAAAATGAAACTTGTGAAACAAGTTTTGCAACATCTGGAAAAACGACAAACGGCTTTGACTATTCTAAGGTTCCGTCAAAAATTTTATTTCCAAAAGGGTTCCGTCGTCAAAAATGTTTGAGAACCGCTGTTCTAGAGCATGCACTTTCCCGGCGTTTTCACTCACATCTTCCTTTTGTTAGTCGCCCTTTCACTCATCTTCTCAACATGCCAAACCATCTAAGTATACTCTTTAAAAACTTCGTCATTACATCTTTTTTTCTTATAATTATTTATCTCCAACCTTTATTTACTCAGTTTTAAACCAATACAATACAAATACAAGCCAACACTTCTTTTCTTTTAATTTACTCTTTTACAAAATATACCTAACTGCTGAAATAATTAAAATAAAACTCACCTGTAAGACCACATACTCATATTAAACAAGTACATCCTCCAATTAGTTTTTCTGTGTATAAAATTATGGCACGCAACGGTCAAAAATGCCAAGTTGACCGACGCATAGGCATACCAAAATTTTACTGCAAAACCATTCGTAACCCAACAGGCTAAAGCAGAACTAATAAGCAGCGATAAAAACAACCCGTCTGTTATATTATCTGCAGTTTTAGATGCATCCTTAGGGATTTTCTTGAGTTGCTCAAAAGCCGCTCTCTTTAGCGTTTTATAAAAGCCGTCTTCTTTGAACGTGAACGGCGAATTACGAGGAGTCTTTGCATCCCTTATATAATATTGTGCAAGAATTTTCTCTGTGGATGGGTTCAAGTGATGAGATTCAAAAGCTTCAGTGATGTCGGTGCCCTGAAAACATAAATTTTAAATTGTATTGGTTTAGGAATATAAGTTTTATATTAACGTTTGAGCACTTGTAGTTTTACAATTCAAATTACTTTAAGTGTAACTATTTTAAACACGATGAATATGCTATAATATATATTTAAATAATATAAATGCAGGCTTAACAGAAAAGTTAATTTTAAGTACCTAGACAGGTAAAATAATTTTCGTCTCAAAAATGATCTTTAAAATCAATGACAACTAAGTAGTAAAGTGAAATGAAGATTCTGATTCACTTCCCGGAGAAATGGCCGTCAAGTGAAATAACCACTAAACATTTGGCGACATCTCAAAAATGCAGAAGAGCACTCCAAATAAAAATAGGTGGATATGACAGAGGGTCCCTAACTATCTATTTTAAAGACTTGAAAAATAAAAATTTAAGTATCACTTACTTGGGTTAGTTCCAGCCATTCTTCACCACCCGGGTGTCTTTTCATGAACCTCGTCATGTCGTATAGTTTGTCGTGAATACGCCATAATCCTTCAGCTCCGTCGTCCATAGCTTTTCCAGTGAGCCATTGAACTGGGTCCCTGATATAATGATCTCGTAAAGATGGATATTTTAACTGTGGAAAACTCACATGAGTATTTTTATCTATCGCTCTTTGCTGAGCCCTCTCTTCCCATTCCGAATTAGGGGCCATATTTTTTTAGAATGCCTTTTCAAATTGGCACGCCCCGTGCAATATGCGACTGGCCAGTAATATGTATTGCACGCAACTCAACATCAATGCCAGATCTATTAATTTAATGACTAGTTCATTAGTACAAATAATAGATAGTTGATTGGTTCCTTTGATGTTGTAAATAGAATAGTGAATTAATTTACCCACACATTAGCTTTGTGATACATTTTGATTTTATTCGACGATGGTGACTTTTGAATGTTTCAATAAATGGGAGTGTAATTTAATGCAAGATTTTCAAGTACCCTCACTTTGCTTCGAAAACAGCTTTGGGGTTTTTATTATTTCAGGCTGCTTTTCCTTAAAGGCCACAAAGGCCTCACGAACTGGCTTGATACTTTAGTTAAATTTGAATACCCACCCCACCTATTTGATTATTCTTCTAACGATTTATCGTTGATGTTGCGGTAGAACTTTTCTCAACCTGGTGCGTTCAGGAGTCTACGCAAAGATATAAATATGTCTAGATAGACAGTCAAAGTTGTGAAGTCGTCGCAAAAAATAGCGTCTAACTGTTGGTCGCTAACTGCACGCACACTATAAAAGCACAATGACGTGGCGCGAGTGTAAGACGTAGCTGTCACGCACACCAGCATGACTTGTTTCTTTTAGTTCTTTTGCAGCGCGACATTCTATCCAGACATGTAAATAATCAAAGAGTACGTCATCAGAAGGCCAATTCTCTAGCTTATAAAACGTTCACATTCAAGTTGCAATCTGTCAAACTTGTCAAATATGTTGGTAAATTGATAGTAATTGTGACAGATTGCGAATGAGATGCGAATGCCAACGATCTTAAATATTACGGGATTGCCCTGAGAACAGTCTGGTTTAATTATATAAAAAAGATACCCCTAGTATATAAAGGCCTTAATAATAATGTAACTCCAAGTGCATCATGATAACCTATGTAATAAGTGCCAATCTATGTTTATTTCACAATGTTTATGCTTTCACAAAAACATCTGACAACTACTCCGCCTGATAAAAATTAACATTTAAAATACTGAAAGCACTCTATTGGTGTATCAATAAAAAAAAGTTAAAAAACTAAAACCCGACTACTTAAAAACCACGTTCTAATAAAAAGTATGAAACAAGAAAATATTTCAGACAGAAATCAAGACAGTGAAAATGGGCAAGGACAAGCCGTCGTCGCATGCCATTATAGTTTTGTAGGTGTACAGGCATGCGACCACGGGTTGTCCTTGACCATTGTCACTGTTTTACAAAAAAATCCAGGACGAGCCTGCAAAAACAGCTAATTTACTATTAAATATTGGCAGTGCGGGTACTGGTTTAAATATGACATCATGGCTCCTCAATCCATACGGACCCTATTCGGATAGAGTAGCAGTGATTGTGTGGAGCTGATAGCCATGTCACGTGCCAAGCCACAGACTTATGTAAAGTTGGTAATAATAAATGATATCACTATGATATTGTCTGTAAGCACGACACCTACTTATACTTATACACGTTACCTACTTACTAATTGAAGAATAAAAAGAATTTGAGTGCATAATTTTGGCACGTAGTTTCAGGAACGATAAAATATTCTATTTCACTCGTAGAATATCTAATAGGACGTTTGCCAGCTGACTCGCTTTCAGTTTGCGGTTATAGTTCTTCGAAAAAGGCCAAGAATCGTAAAAAGTACATTTCAAGGCTGAATTTTATATGTATGTCTTGCTGTAAAACTTTCGTACTGGGAGGTATGTTTTAAGATTCTGGAGAACTATGAGAACTATTTATGACGGAATTTGAGGCTGGCGTATGTACCTTTGCCTCAAAACTTTTTAAGGAACTTACACTCTACTTTTGTAAACCATCTTACCTTTTGTGTTTATGTTACTTTGGTACTTTGAGTAACTGGGAAGATCTTTAAAGATAATATTGACATTAAAAGTAGGTGTTAGTCCCTTTCCAACCGAGTGGTGTCCTTTTGTCCGAAAAACTTAAATATCGGTTCTTTTCTTTCGATGTTCTGTCGAAACCGATTTTTGTGTTAACTACTTCTTAATTTTTTTTATATAATATGAACAGACACAAAAATATTATTGTTTTGAGTAGTATTTTTACAGGTAATATTATGTAATCTAATACTACTCTATTTTCGTAAAAATATCGGCTGTGTCATTAAATTACTTTACATTATGATATGAAACCATAGATTACGGACCCTCCCATTTAAATTGTGTTTAATGTTTGGGCAGTGCGCATCAGTGTAAATTTATAACAAACAAATCATTTTTGTGTAATAATATAGTAATAATAGTTGAAAAAATATGGCTGCTAAAGATAAAAATTACATAGAGTGGGCCCATCAAACAGCAGCCGAAAAAAAAACTTATGTTAGTTTTCCTCAATTAAAGTACCCTTCGCTGAGAGATGAAGGGTTAAAGGATCCCGAACAATGGCTAGAAGGAAAAGCCCTGGATGATGGAGCAGAAGGTTTATGGAGAATACGTGATGGGCTATACGATTTCGACGACTTTCAAGATAAGCATCCCGGTGGAGCCGAGTGGTTAGAGCTCTCTAAGGTAACCTAATTACCGTTGTGTCTTCGAAGTATGCACTCCCGTGCCGTTTTGTGGAAATAAACTACTATAAATAAGCGTAAAAAAAAAAAAAAATATATATTTTTGTTGTGAGCGAGTAGGGTTAGGCCCGCGGTAATAAAATATGAAAGTCAATTTGTCCTGCGAAAGTAATATTTTTTGTGATTTCTTATTCTATTTACGGGGAAGTTAGGCTCGAATTATTGTTAAAGAATCAATGTTTTCAAAAACGTAATATTTTCAGGGAACAGACATAACAGAAGCCTACGAGTGTCATCATTTAAACCCCGTTTGTAGAAAAAATGATAGAAAAGTATTATATAAAAGCCGCTAAAACACCCAGGAATTCTCCATTTACTTTTGAGGAAGATGGTTTTTATAAAACGTTCGAGAGGTAATAAAAAAAGTACCAAAGAGTGAGAGAAAACAAGCAGATTACATTATTGACGGTCTTTTTGCTACGGCACTATTATCATCAGCCATATCTTGCTGGGCTACCAATTACTGGGTTGTGATGACGTCATACTTGGTAGCATCTCTCGCTTTAGCATGAACCGCTGTCGCATCACACAGTTACCTACATATGAAAACTAACTGGAGAATGTACAGTCACGGACTTGAATTGATGAGCCACCTAGCACTGTTCGTATTTTAGCCGTGTAATGCAAATCGGGTTTATTTGGTTCCCGACACGCAAAGTAATATATCTTCATATTAGAAGAAGAAAATTATATTTCATATCTTTACCGGTTGGCTATCCTGAGAGCCAGAACTACAAACTTGACAGGAGAGTGACTACACAAAGTCAACCAATTGCAGGTCTAGCAACGATAAACAATCGTTGCTAGGTTACCGTTGCGATAGTAACGTTAGCGTACGGAGAAATAAATCATTTCGACACGTTCGAAAGTAACGTCTCTGACATCTTCAAAAAAAATTCAAATTCAAAAAAAAAAGTTGTATTTTT
This sequence comes from Lithophane semibrunnea, assembly GCA_947363905.1. NCBI lineage: Eukaryota > Metazoa > Arthropoda > Insecta > Lepidoptera > Noctuidae > Lithophane > Lithophane semibrunnea. Next base: position 11,783,865 of record OX376194.1, on the reverse strand, counting down.
CAATCAACCGGGCACAAATCCAGACTCTGGGCTGCTACTGAGAAATGTATAATGGTAAAACCCAATAACACTTTACCCGACCTGGGAATTGAACCCAGGAGCTCATTCTCAGCAGTAGCGCTTGCGACCACTAGACCATCGAGGCAGTCAAGTCAAAGTTTCAAAAAAACAATACTTTAAATTATGTAAATGAAAGACATGACAACCCATGTCATGTCTTTCATTTACATAATTTAAAGTTTGTTTGCTATCGGTCCCTTGAATGATACATCAAATAATATGTATATATATATTTTTTATGTTAGCCTACACTGTCCCATTGCTGAGCAAAAGGCCTCTCCCAAATCCTTCCAACCAAAATTAATCTGACTAGCCTTTTCCCAACTATGTTGGGGTCGGCTTCCAGTCTAACCTTTACATGGAGCGACTGCCTATCTGACCTCCACAACCCAGTAACTGGGCAATACGATACCCCTTAGTAAGACTGGTTGTCAGACTTTCGGGCTTCTGACGACCTGTAACGACTGTTAAAGATCCACGAATAACAGCCGGGACCATCGGCTTAATGTGCTTTCCGAGGCACGGAGGAGTCTCAATATGTAAAGAAGGTCACCCATCCACTGACCAACCCCGGCAAGCGTAGCTTAACCTGGTGGATCGACCCGTGCGGCTGTTATTACTTAGCCACGAGCTCCTCCAACCTTCCAACCATCCCTTAGTAATCATGAAGAAAATTTTTTTAACTACGTAGGATGCAAAGATAATTACTATTAATTACAGGAATGTAAATAATGATATTATTCTCTTTTACAAGGACTTCAGAGTACGTACTCTCGCATCATCTTTATCCGAACACACTAACGGATTTAGAAATCAGTGCTTTGTAGCCAATAATATTCTGGAATCCTAGAAAGAAGTCTTTCTATGCATACTTTTCTTTTTTGATTGAACTTGTATTTTACCCATTCATCGCTTTCATTAATTTTTTGAAGAGGTAAGGTAGCTTTTATGATATTCAATTTGTAATTTGCCTGATAGTTAATTAAACTTAAAATAGTTAGTTATTATTGCATTGTTGTTGGTTGCATTTTGCCCAATGCCTATGATCAGGGCTTGGGATGCCTCGTTTATAATATGACTTTAACTACGGCATGAGCTATTTCCATTATTTACTCTAGCCGACACGCAAGAAGCAGTTTCTGAAATAAATTGTTTGTTATATTTTCAGGCACGTCAGCCTCTTCATCCGCAAAGACTTCTTCAGCCGCCACTACAGATGGCATGATGGCATTGGATTCCTCCTGCCCCTCTGGATGTTCCTTGCCAGTGGCTCTACCTAATATCATGCTGCTTCAACGTGGTTTTGGATTATTTGTACTACCAGTTTCATAATATATGCTATTGGCACAAATGCTGCACATCGTCACCCTGACATCTTCAAAGATGGTGATCAACTCAAGTATCTAAATTATTTGTAATTTCCCAGCTACATAAATAATGTCGTATTCGTCTGGATTTAGAGTCTCAGAACGAGGATATAATGAAAAGCCATCGCATAATAATTACAAGAGGGTCATTGATCAGCAATGGATCCATCTTGCTGTCAGTGAATATTTTGCCGACTATCATTATAATGAGACTGTATCTTAAAATAGACTCTAGGAAAATCATTTTATATTGCAGTTACATGATTGCATGTCATACCAGGAACAATTGCAAATAATTGAGGTTAATTTATTTGTAAGTACTACAAGCTTCTTCTGCAATATGAGAATGGATTTTCAAAAAGTTTAAAATTATTATTTTCGTAATACTTTTTACTGTTTCATTTAAAACAACAATGTTCTCACTGAAGTCATTCAACCGTACAAAAACAGTTGACTACTTTATAGCTTCGCCATAAAACTTTAAACTTCTTTACTGGGTACTTGAAGCTAAGCGATATTTTTCATTTTCCAGGGACACCAGTGTCGACTGGGGCATGCACGAGCTCGAAGCCGTGATGGACCTTACTGACATAAACAGCAGTCTCTTCACGTCAATGACTTTCTTCGGAGATCACGCACTACATCATCTGTTCCCCACTTTGAATCACGTTACTCTGAAACAGTTGTACCCTGTGTTCCTAAAGCGTTGTGAACAGTTCAGGGCTAATTTCAGACTGACGTCATCCTTTGACCTTTTTATTGGGCAGCTGAGAATGGCTGTAAAAGAAGACCCTAATGTTTTGGATAAATCGAAATAATTTTGATATGGAAAAGTTTGTAAGTATGAAATGTTGCGATGTGCTTATTGCTTTGTAGGTACCTATACCAACTATTTTAAGCATTTATTAATTCTAAGATAAATAATAAAATAATATTTAACTCTTATTAGTTACTAAGAATGTTAATAAAATTATTGTCAGTGTAATCCGTACTTATTTTTAAAACACATTGGTATTTTAGAAAACGTTCCATATTTAATTTTTTATCCAATCTAACCGCCTGTTTTGTACACTGCAAGGCAAACATCTCCCTCTCCCTTTCTACACTATTTTATATATTGCTAGTGGCCAGTCCTTTCGATCCATTAATAAATATTTTTGCTTACCTAATTACCTATATTGTATTTTTTTCTTTTGAATCTTGTTAATCGCATCTACACATCACATATGCAATAAAGACCGCTAATTACAACAACAATAAGTACTTATAATCTATAACGCTAACTGTGTTTGTTAAAACGAAATTAAACATTTTTTTGTTATTGGTATTAGTTATACAGAGTTATCAAATCTATCACTACATATTGTAAACAAAGTCCCGCGTCCGGCGTCTGTCTATCTGTCTGTCTGAACGTGATAAAAACTACCAAACGGACGTTCATACGGTTTTCACCAAGCAATGGATGGAATGATTTTGGAAGGTTTAGGTGTATAATTCTTTAAGGTTTTGTGTAGATTGGTTGAAATATGACGATTATTGTTGATAGTATATCTGAAAAAATAATTCCGAGTGGGAGCTGGCGTGGGCCGCGTAATTACCAATACAGGGAGTAAGGGTAAACACTCTTGTCATTCAAACCATGAGTGGTTGACTTAAATAAATAAAAATAAATGACCGAGTAACAACAAAAAAAAAACGTTATTTTCATTAAAAGATTTTAAAAAGTATATATGCGACACCGTGCTCGCTAGCGAAACAGCTGACTGAGAGAGGGGTCGCGCTCACGGCCGGTCAGGTCACGTCTCGCGCCCCCAACCTGTGTAGAGACGCAAGTTCGTTGCCCTAGCGCATAGGTGAAAGGGTGAAATACTCTAGTGGTAAAAAGTAATGAAAAAAAAATGAAAAAAAAAAACAAAAAAAAGTCGTAATTTTCCATTGATTTTACGTTCTTTAAATGACACCAAACCACTGGTTCCAAGGACAACGGTGTTTACCCTTTTTTTTTTTTTTTTTTTTTTTTGAGGGTGGGAAATCATCCAATGACTTCTCCCGCTCTGGGTGGAGCGGAAGGACGTGTCAGACTTTTACTGACTAAAACCCACCCGTGTTCCTTCAGTTGCCTGTTGCCAAGGTCCCGGTATCCCTTTCGGACTAACCCGCAACCCTGGCAGGCATCGGTCCTAGCGGACCCCGCCAATTGTGCTGACATCTCTTTGAGGCGCGCGTGGAACACGACGCGCCATCGACCCGGGCCTGGTCCTGATCGGACGGCGAGCTACCCATTGCTCGCCGTCCGCAAGCCCGCGCCTATGGTGGCCGGGAATCCGCCTGGGATTCCCGACGCCCAGGGCGTCTCCAGCGGCGGCGGCGGTTAGGGGCGTGAGGGCGCAAACTTTGCCTCTCCCTCACGCGTTCCGCCTCCTCCTTCGCGAGCATTACTGCTTCGCAGAAGGAGGTGACTGCTTCCCATGCCCTCTCGCTCCGTACCATGGCCTGGACCAGAGCCGGACGCGAGAGGTCACCGCCGCCAATCGCCTCCAAGAGGACACGGCGGGGCTCCGCCCAAGCGGGGCAGACCTCCACCGTATGCTCCACCGTGTCCTCCGGGCGATCCACACAGTGGTGACACCCGGGCGTTTCCTCCCGCCTTATACGAAACAGGAACCTCCCGAAGCAACCGTGTCCGGTGAGGACCTGTGTCAGGCGGAAGGTGAGGACGCCGTGGCGCCTCTCTAGCCACTCCTCAAAGAGGGGACTTATCGCCGCAATTGTGGCGTGCCCAGCACTGGGTTGCGACAATCGCACTCTCCATGCCGCCATGAGATCCTGCCGGAGCTCTGTCCGCTGAGCCGCGATTTCTCGCGGCAGCGGAGTTACGCCCCGGCGCTTCATCTCCTCGCGCCACTCCCATATGTGCGCGAGGACCTTCGCCTCCAGATCCCATGGCGGTAATCCGGCCAGGAGGCTCGCCGCCTCGCGGGAGACCGTGCGGTATCCCCGGGCCAGCCGAATGGCCATGACCCTTTGGGACGCGTTCAACCGGCGGGCTGGCCGCAGCCTAAGGGAACGCGCCCACACCGGTGCCCCGTAAAGGGCCATGGACCGCACGACCCCCGCGTAGAGCCTCCGGCAGGAGGCGTTTGGACCCCCCAGATTGGGCAGGAGACGCCCCAAGGCAGCTCCAGCCCGGTCCAGCCTGGAAGCCAAACGTCGGAAATGCTCAACGAAGTTCCACCGGCTGTCGAGGACGAGTCCTAGGTACTTCATCGTCGACTCGACGCCGATGTGAACCCCTCCTACCGTAATTTGGGAACCCGACGGTGGCGCGTTCCGAGGGCCATGAAAACACATGACCTCGGACTTGTGCAAGGCCACCTCGAGTCCCAGCTGCCGGATTCTATCGACGATTGTCGCAACCCCGCGTGTCGCTAGTTCGGCCGCCGCCTGGTGCGACCTCCCCTGTGCCAGGACCAGCGTGTCGTCAGCGTAGCAAACTACACTGACGCCACTGGGGAGGTCGGCGCGCAGCACCCAGTCGTAACCGATGTCCCACAGATGCGGCCCCAGGACCGATCCCTGTGGGACACCGCACGACATCTCTCGCCGGTTCCACACTCCCTGGTGACCGGGGTAGATGACGGCCCTGTCCGTCAGATAGGCCTCGACCACACGACAGAGGTAGGTCGGCATCCGGTGGTACCGGAGTGCCTCCCTTATGCAACTCCAGGGCAGGGTGTTGAAGGCGTTGGCGATGTCGAGAGACACCGCCAAGACGACCCCACCCCGGGCCACAGCATCCCCCGTCGTGAGGGCCCGTACGCGCATGATGGCGTCCACCGTAGAGCGCCCTCTGCGAAAACCAAACTGGCTCTCCGCCAAGTCCGGCCCCACCCGCACCAGCCGCCCGACGAGGCGGTTTGCAATTACTCTTTCAAAGAGCTTGCCCACCTCGTCGAGCAGCACGATGGGCCGATAAGCTGACGGAGAGTCCGCAGGGCGCCCCGGCTTCTTTATGAGGACCAGTTTCCCCGTCTTCCAACGAAGTGGAAACTGGCCCCTCTCCATGCATGCGCTTAGGAGACCCCGTAGTCGAGGCCCGAGAGCCTCCATGGCCAGGACCCAGGCCTTCCCAGGTAGGCCGTCAGGTCCTGGGGCGGTGTTTTTGGCATTCAGCCTTCGCACCGCCACTCTCATTTCTACCTCGGTCACCTCCGGAGCATCGTCGTCTTCGTCGGTGTTGTGGTCCGCCTCAAGCACCGCAGTAGGCGGAGCCATGAGCGGGGAGGTATGTTCCCCTCTCGAGGGGAACAGAGCGCTCACCACGTCCTCCACAAGCTGAGGCCGGAGACTCTGCGTCAGCGGGGGAGCCCATGGGCGGAGTTTCTCCCGCACCATCTTGTATGGGCGTCCCCACGGATCTCTGTTCAGAGTCTCCAGCATAACGGTGTTTACCCTAACACCCTATTTAAATAAATGAAACAACTTACTAAATTGTATAGCTTGTTTGTTTCAAATATTTGCAGGACTGGAAATAAAATACATTAAAAATACTCCTAGTAGGATGAAAATAAGTTAAATTTTAATCTAACCCACATGCTCGCCGCAAAAGGCTGGTAAAAAAAACGATGAAAAAAAAAGTAGGCTTGTAATTATTATGCGTGTGAAGCCGGGGCACTAGCTATAGTTATTGAAATAAATACAAAATTAAATATTTATTCTACTTATCTCTTAATTAATGTGGGATCTAAAGGTCACTGTCATTGTCCTAAACAGAATTATATTAATTACCTCCAAGCCTCCAACATTATTATCTCAGCTAAGTAGTAACTACGTCATACAAAAATAAACAAAATTTTTGATTGGCCAATTTTAATGAGTAAATAAGATCTCCAGTCCACCTAGACCAGTCCAGTGCATCCAATCTTCCCTAGGCGTGTTGTGTCACCCATTAACTGGGTTTTGGAGGTCAGATAGGCAGTCGCTCCATGTAAAATAATGGTATTCATCTGCCTCCGGTTAGGCAGATGATGATGAAATGAGCAAATAAGATTTCGTTAGCATTATATTAATTTGTAAAATCTAATGTCTATAGTTGTAAGCAATATTGCAATGTTTTGTTTCACAAATGTATGTTGGTATGAGAGATAAGCTCGACCTTTTGTTTGCGCTGTGACTTCGCTTATCAAGAGTCAGTAAATAAATAATTTATCGCAATCAAGTTTTCCTTACAATAACACTGTCTATAGAGGGTCAAACATGTGACAAATTGTTAGGAGATGAACATGACAACTTATACAAAACATTTTAAAAGCAAATACATTTTAGATGTATGAGGAACAGGGTGTAAAGTTCACTCATACTCCAGAGTAAAGGGAGTATCCTCCGACCAGACGGTTATCATGTCTGGCTGGCAACTGCCCGACGATTGATGTCGGGAAGTCTTATATATATCGATCGAGCGGAAAATTCTGTTTGCGCGATGCAGGGTTTGTGCCAGGTCTTTGATGCGTAGTTCGCATGTGGCGATGTAGATGCTCGAAGACTCTTTTTTATGTTTTTGGTTGCGAAATATCTGGATTGTAGTGTTCAGGTACTTTTTTTTTTTCACCCAGCATATTATTTAAAAATGCAGCCATAGAGACCTCTGCGCTGCCACGGACCATGCCGGAAGTGGCGAAGTTTTGGGCCAACAAAATTTAATACACCTTCGTGCCATCGACAATATAATAACAATGCTGCTTGCATGAATTAAAAAGGTAGTAAAACCTACTTTTTTGGAGAAACGGCTTCACAAAAAGCTCCTCTACAACTTGATATTCTAGCAGAGTTGATAGACCTGGAAAACAAATTCCTTTAAATTACAAACGCTAAGCCGGTTTTGTTGCAAATGCGACGGGCCATTAAGCCCAGTGGAACATCTTCATCACTCGCTGGCCTCCTATTAAGAGATATCTCAGCTCGAAAATGAAATAAACCTCTTTTTTAAAAACATTTTTGTGATTTTATGTAACAGAAAAGAAGATACTTTAAACTGTATTTAGCATGACTTGTAGAATGTTGCGTCGATGTTTGTACAAAGAATAAAATTAAATAAACGCGCATTTCGATTAAAGAGGAAAATGTTCATTCAAAATTTTAGGTAGATAGCAGGACACGTTACATTAAATTCTGTTCCTCATGTCTTCCTACATACTCTAATAATATAAATTGATTTCCATTCGAATAGGCAGAAAACGCTAAATCTGCGGTTGTTCAAAATAAATGGTGTTCATTAAGATCTCGTAATGATCACGTCAAACTTCTTTTGATATCCCGGGAATATGACTGAATAAACTGCTATTTCGTAGTAGGTTTTACAAACGGTAAAATAATTAAACCGTATTTTTTAAATACTTACTGTTTTTTTTTTTAAGAAAAGTAGCTATGATACTTTTTCCTCCTGGAAAACTTAATTTTATATAGCGGACTATTCTTGGCAATATCTCTTGATACTGGTCACATTTAAACAAATAAGGTTGGTTTTATAAGGCTTAAGAAGAAAGAGGAATTCCTACGTCACCGACCTTAAGGGCATTTGTATACCGCCACCGTCAACAGGCGTCTCCGAGAACGAGATGACGGGGCCGAAGTAGCGATACATACATTTACCATGGCCGCGTGGCCGACGCACGTCTGTCACCTGAGCCCCGAGATCCCAGCCCCCGAATGTTCGAGTAGTTCGGCGCGACTGTTAGAACATGGTCCGACATTGTGACGGGGCGATGTGCCGGCAATACAAAACATTTTTGATATGGTCCGTACACTGTCGTCGTACTGGCGGCAGCGGTGCCGTTCGGCCGTCTTTTGTATTGTCTATCACAACATAGACATACTGAACCGCTGAGTTCCGGGACGTCACGTTAGGTTCGAATAATCTCTTTTATCGTTGACGTCCCGGTGCCGGCTGCGGTGGACAAACGCTGTAACGACGTAGTAACTGATACGACGGAACACTATTGCGAAAAAATTAATTAGATTTGTCAATATTGTGCGTAGAAACTTACATTTGCAGTTTGAATTAAGTTTTTTCTTGGAACAAATTCATCCCAACTACGGAACCCTTCGTGGTCGTTTCGCGTGGTCAAACACGCACTTGTTATGTTTTGTAAAGAAAGATAATTGACTGTTTACAAAAATATGGTGATATATACCGGCGAGAATGGATCCTCAATTTAATCTGTCTCCACAGTTTGGACAGTACACATCTCGGTGTAGTTAAGTGACAAAAATATATTAGTGGTAATTGTGTAGTTATTTAAAATGGCTCCCAAAGATACGGGATACATTGAGTGGGCACATAAAACAGCTGAGGAGAAGAAAACTCATGTGAGTTTCCCTCAATTGAAGTACCCTTCGCTTAGAGATGGAGGGTTCAGGGATCCCGTACAATGGCTGGAAGGAAAAGCCATGGACGATGGAGCAGAAGGATTATGGAGGATACGGAATGGACTGTATGATTTCACAGACTTTATGAAGCAGCATCCTGGTGGCGAGGAGTGGTTGGAACTTTCCAAGGTATGTTTAACAGAGAATTTATTACTTAATTTGAAGATAAATGAAATTTTTTCGAATGTAGGCCATGACATAGTCGAATTTATTGAAATTGCTTTCATTTTGAAAATTAAAAAAATACAATAAGATGCCGTTTTCAATTAATCGGTTTTGCCAGTGGATTTTCCGTTTATCGGAAATTATGCCACAGGAACGTACTACTAGGATTCAAATTATACTATGTCCTAACCTAGGTCATGGCCTATCCATATATATGCCTTTCATCTAAATCTGTTCAGCCAGGCATGAAAAGGTATCATACAGAGAGGCAGATAATAAATTCAATCCTTTTTTAGGTTTCCCAACCTCAAAATATAAAATTGTCTATTTAAAAAAAATATATTATTATTGAAATTAGACCTCTCCACTCTATTTATATACCTACTCCAAAAGACTTCTTTTCGACTAAAAAGTTAAGTTTGTCAGGAACGAGCACAGCTTTGAAACGGAACCTCTACTCACAATTATCCGGTTTTTGTTAATAAATAAATTAGGGTTTAAGATTCTAAGTGTCTTATTTAAATAAATTAATTTGTAATACCTGCTCTAGCGTCGCCATTGACTACGTAATACCTAAATGTTAGAAAGGCTATTTTATGAATTTAAATTGTAGTAACTTTTGACCGAGTGGCCCCATTTTAATAAAATAAAGACTAAATGTTACCTCAACACGTATGTTGAGGTACGTATATATAGTCATAGCCCGTAGGCTATGACTATATTTCCAATCCCTTAAATCTCTTAAAAAGAAGTACATAAAAAATCTATAATATAATACATGTGAATTTTAAAATCATTCCCTATTTTACTCCCTTGGGGGTTGATTTTACGAAAACACGTAATTCATACATTTCGATTTTCATATCCCTAACTTAAGAAATGCTGGGTTTCTCATACAAACGATCAGCCCCTATATCACCCCCTTTACGACGTGAAGTTTGAGACAAAAAGTAACCTATGTCCTTCCCCAGAATGCCATCTATCTCCTTGCTTAATTGTATCGAAATCCGTTCAGTGGTGTAGGCGTAAAAAGGTAACACAGACAGACAGAGTTACTTTCGAATTTATAGCTAAAAGAAAATAATAATTAATCAATTATGTAATTTAAATATGTGGATTAATTTTCTCTTGAAATATAACAATAGGTTGGTTATTGTTGATTTGTCGTTATGTTGCATTAAATCTGGAGATTAGTGAGGGAATCATATTTTAACATTTTCAGGGCACAGACATTACAGAAGCATTCGAGTGCCACCACTTCAATCCAGCTGTAGAAAAAATTAAAGAAAAATATTACATTAGAGACGCTCAAACACCTAGAAATTCACCATTTACCTTCGAAGAGGATGGATTTTACAAGACATTAAAACGATCGGTGGTAGAGGAGCTTAAAAAAATCCCTCCAACTGAGAACAGACGAGCAAATATGATTATTGATGGATTATTTTCAACGTGTTTAATAGCATCGGCTTTGTCTTGTTGGGCTACCAACTATTGGGTTGTGATGGCATCTTACTTGGTGGCATCTCTTACCTTAGCATGGAACACTGTCGCTGCACACAACTATATCCATAAGAAAACTAATTGGAGGATGTACCTCTTTAATTTCAGTATGTGGTCCTACAGGTAATTATTAATAATAATTTTACTTGATGCTAAAATCAGTCTTACCAAGGGGTATCGTATTATCCAGTTACTGGGTTGTGGAGGTCAGATAGGCAGTCTCTCCATGTAACATACTGGTATTCTGCTGTATCCGGTTAGACTGGAAGCTGACCTCAACATAGTTGGGAATAGGCTAGGCAGATTGATTGATTTTACTTAATGCCAAAAGCCATTTTGAAAATGTAAGGCGCACATCACTTGATATAAGAGCACCGAAGAAACATGAAAATAAAAATATTTCTTAAATTAAAAAAAAAATAAACAAACTTTGACGACTCTGTTATCAAGTGCGATAGTAATAATTATATTTTTTTTACAGGGACTTCAGAGTATCACACGCTCTCTCACATCACGTTTATCCCAACACTCTCATAGATTTGGAGATCAGTGGACTCGAGCCTATAGTGTTTTGGAATCCTAGAAAGAAGCCGTCCTACACATACTTCACTCTCTTGATTGAGTTCGTAGTATTCCCATTATTATTTCTGACGAACTTCACAAAGAGGTAAGGTATAATTTTAAGTTTCATGCTTAGACATAGAGAGCCTTACTTCACCGATTGTAACACCGTTATATATGTTTTCAGGTTCATCAGTAATTTCATTCGCAAGGGATTTTTCACCCGCCACTACAGATGGCACGATGGCATCGGTCTCCTCCTTCCCGTCTGGATGTATCTTGCCAGTGGCTCTACCTTCTACCAGGCTTTTACTATGTGGCTGTGGATTAACTGCACTGCCAGTCTTATCTTCTTCACGATTGGATCCAATGCTGCTCATCATCATCCTAAAATCTTTAAAGATGGTGATCAAGTCAAGTAAGTTAATTCCGTTAGTTAACATATCTCACTAATAATTGACCAAAGTTACATTAGAATCCGTTTTTAAGCAACAAACACACCAGCAATCGGCTTAGAATTTTTACTGTTTGTTTTTCCTTCTTTACTGAATATTTGACATTAATAGATATTTTATAATTTTTCAGGGCAACAACGATTGATTGGGGCATGCACGAGCTCGAAGCTGTGATGGATCGCAATGACATCAACGACAATTTCTTCAAAGTGATGACTTTCTTCGGTGACCACGCACTGCATCATTTGTTCCCGACATTGGACCACGCTATTTTGAAGCATTTATACCCGGTGTTCTTAAAGCACTGTGAAGAATTCAGGGCTAACTACAGATTGACGTCACAATTTGACTTTTTCATTGCTCAGCTCAAAATGGCGGTGAAGGAAGACCCCACGCTATTAGAGGAATCACAATAAGTTGATTGTTGTACTGGTTAAAAATTGTAAGAAACAATAATAGTTTTGTGTCCTTAACTGCGACAGACGATCTTTGTTTCTTTTTTATGTTGGTCTCATGTGGTTTTCTTTTTGAAAACGATTGGTTGTAAAAGTAGATTTGTAAAGTTTGAAATTACTATGAACTAAATAAATATGACACTTAATTTTTTTTTTCCGCGACTAACACGAATGACCGCTGTAACGACTTTACATATTAATTATTATGATATTTATGAGCTACCAATAGTTAGGTTTGTAACTACGAGAATGTATTTACAAAAAACAGAAAAAAATGAACGCCGTGCCTGCTTGATTTTGCCAAATCAAGCAGGCACGGCGTTCATTCAAGCTTAATAGACTCACTGCACTCCCAGGATGTTTTCAATGAAAATCCAATAATAAAAGAGTGAAAACGGAAGGAACAATTTTCATTTTTAAAAGTAGATACAAAATACCAGTATCCTTAGTTAGCATGCTCAGATCAAAAAAAAAAAACATAGGAAAAAAAAAAAATAGCAATATTAAAGAATATTAAAAATAGGTCTTTTCTTTGACTAAGGAAGAGGAAATTTTCTATGAAAATCTTTAAACATGAACATTTAAGAAAATATATTTCTGAGAAATACGACTAGAAAGCTCAGTATAAACATTTTCTTGTGATGTTTCAGAATTTAGAAATATTTTCCATTCCATTCCATTCTTTAAAGGTATGTTTATTATTTAGTTTCACGATACATAATAAAATAAGATTGTAGATGCTTAAGACATTTATTTTGAAGGTAGATTTACGAAGAATCTTTTTCTTTTAGGTTTGTTGTTTTAATGTCTACTTAATTCGTCTGAGAAGTTTTCTCTAGAAACATTGTTTAACAGTTAATGTTTATTTATGAATGAATAACTTGACAGGTAAAGTTTGTTTCAAACAACTCAACTACACTGCGAAGTCTTTCTTTTCTTGCATAGATGATAAGGGCCTGCCCAACCTGAAATTGCTTAGCATGATCCTCCGTTATGCCGAAAATACTGCAGCATTAATTTAGAAATATATGTTAAAGTTGAGGATTGATTCTAGGTCCTACGTTTGACGAAAACAAGAGTAAGTACATAAAATTTTCTCTATAGAAAAAAATCCAAAGTTACCTCTAAACCGAACTATAAACCGCTGGTATTAAAAAAATACTTCAAATTATTATTTTGCATAATAACTAAACTAACTATAAAGCTGGACTGATGTTTTTTTTTAATTACCTTTATTTTCACCGTAAAAAGCACTTACCTAAACTTTTCTTGGAGCCGCCAGGTGAGGTAGTATAGGCTACAATATTATGCACTTACTTGATACGTAGCATAGAAGAAGGAAATAATTACGTTTATTTGGACACTGTGGCTGAAACACAAAATACAAACAACAAAATAAAAGAGTGTTCTATGAAATGGCCAATTGATGTAGTGCATCAATTTGATAAACAATTATTTCCCCGACCGTAGGTAGATACCAATCGTAACTCTACTAACAATTTTTTTGAAATATGCTCATTGAGTCATCCAATTGCTTTATAATGTATTACACCAATTGGATGATTCAATCAAACAAGTTCCCTAAACGTCTGAACGGTGTTCGTAGGAAACTAAAACATTTTAACAATCGTATAAAATATGTAGGGTGAACGAGTTTGAGCCGTCTGGCCCGATTCGGTAGACTTTGGCAAATGGATGCTGGTCTGCTAACAAAACGGTCCTGTCCTTTTGTAGCAACTAGCCGATATCAAAAGACAGTGGGCAAATGGTATGAAGGGGTCATAAATTATGCAGAACGGCATCAAAATCCTTCCGAGAGATTTTGAGTAATAGTCGAATGATGATATCATATTTTTTGTAATGCGATAAATCGTTTCCTTGAATTACTGTATTTTTTAAATCTTTTTGTGCAATCGGACGATACGCTTTATCGAGGCCGCTCTTAGACCACATATGCCCACTGTCTTTTAGCTGACCAATTAGGTTTACTTTAGATGAATTCGATTACTTTGTTGGTCCTTAGGTCCTTTACATAAATAGTTGCCTTCCATGTGTAGGTAGAGGAAACTCGCGCGGTAGTCCTCTAAAAAGTTTATTAACTTTTTACACCGACATCCGAAATAAAAGCTATTTTTCACTGTTTTTTTTTGGAAACCGTTATTATATTTTATTTTTTGTAAAAAGTCTTTAGGCAAAGAATTACATTAATCACATAAGTTATTAGTTATATTATATTATTCAAAACAAAAAATGGCTCCGAGACGAAAACATAATTGGTAATGTAATCAGTTCAAAAGCAATATTTTTTGTTCAACTTCAAATACAATACTTTCATGATGGAAAATGCCATTACTGAAACAAATGGCTTTGAGATGTTACATTTTTAATATTTTCTACCTGTTCAGGACCATTGTTTGGTTTTTTTTTCTCTGGAGAACTCAGGTCTCAAAAGAATTAGTTCTCACTTAAAATAATTGGTTTCGGACTTATTTTTATAAATAACTAGCTTCTGCCCGCGGCTTCGCCCGCGTGGTACGTCGATAAAAAGTAGCCTATGTCCTTTCTCAAGGTCTAGACTGTATGTGTACCAAATTTCATTTAAGTCGGTTCAGTAGTTTTGGCGTGAAAGCGCAACAGATAGACAGACAGAGTTACTTTCGCATTTATAATATTAGTAAGGATAAATAACTAAGTTTTCCCCGAAGCTTCGCCCGCGTGGACGCCGGAAATTATCCCACGGAAACGTACTACCGGGAATAGTAGTTTACTATGTTCTAACCAAGGTGATATGGCTTCCTGTGTTCCAAATTACATCTAAACCCATTCAGCTGTTAATGCGTGAAAAGCTAACAGACAGAGTTACTTTCGCAATTCTTCACCTGCTTAGCGTTTTCCCAATTTTGTTGGGGTGGCTTCTAGTCTAACCAGATGGAGCTGAATTCCAGTATTTTACACGAAGCGACTGCTCATCTGACCTCCAAGACTAGTTACTGGGTAACACGATACCCCTTGGCAAGACTAGTTGCCAGACTTTCGGGCTTCTGACTACGTAAAGACTAACAAAGGTCTACGAATGACAGCCAGGACCAACTGCATAACGTGTATTCCGAGGCACGGACGGGTCTCGGTATGTTATGGATGATCGGGGTGACGTCACCCATCCACGGGCTGGCCTCAGCAAGCGTTGCTTAACCTTGAAGATCAACCCGTGCGGCTATTATTATTTAATCACGAGCCCCTAATTTCGCATTTTATTAGTTATTATTGCAACTGTTGTATAATGTGATACTATATTATATTGATAAACCCACATTCGTGTTTTAATACCTAAATATTTACATGCATACAACACTTAATCTACTCCCATGATAATGAATACTCTATAAAAGGTTCATTGCAATACTAATATCGAAAAAAAATGGCGGCACACGACGTGAATTCGCCTATATGTTACCAATATACCATTTTTTTTTAATTACTGCACTTTGTTAGTGAATCGGGCGACAATGTTTTTTTTTTTAAATGAGTTGCTTAATGAAATTTAATTCAACATTTTTACACTCGTTTGGATGATATTGTGGTTACTATGACACTGGTTGTTCTAATGTTGGCAACAAGCTGATTCAGAAAATAAGCTGTTTCAGTACCTATGAATTAGTATGAATGATATCGGGGTTTTAAAGGCGTGTTCAGTCGTCGTACAGCTTGATTGTGTAGCGTATAATAGCTCACTTTGCATGCCTTTCTCGCGCGCGTGTTGAGGCTGCAAACGCTTTTGCTTGCAAGCTAAGCGTTCCCTGTGGGTGGTTTGTTGTTGCACGTGACGTCATGTCAGTGCTATAACGTCCACTGAGCATACTATTTTAGTACGTGACGGGTCGCCGGCTAACTCCGAGTGTGCTGAATAAGTCGAATTTGTTCGCCGTTGTGCGGCGTTCGCGACAGTTTGCACCATTCTGGTACACAGGACCAATTTATTGCACGGTTACAGTGCAGCAGGAATGTGGGCCAGTGGAACAACGAACAGTAGGTCAAGTATCAAACTTCAATGTCTTTCAAGGATTAAGGAGATGCTCTTTATTGGGTTTTGCACGGTAGGCTTAAAATGCCACTTAATTCAGTTTGACAAATTAATGATTAGATTCCAGAATGAAACTGTTAGCGAAACGAACAGCAAATCAAAAAAATAAACAGTATTACAAAATGTTCTCCATTATAGGACAGTGATTGGAACGACAGCAAATCCATTGACAAAAGTAAATAAGAAATCACATGAAGCAGCTTCTCAATAAATAATCCTGAAATAAACAAGTGTTTGTAAAGAAAATTGGAGAAAAACGTAATTTCCGCTGGGATCCGAATCACGTTTTAAGCGTAACGCTTCTGTCAGTTAACCGTTCGTTCTACCCTCACTTAATTATTGGAAACATTTTTACACATCGATTTGGCGCGAACCGTGAATGTCCAGTATCGTGTGAACGTATATTTATTAAGCTGTCTATATATGTCTGTCTGGTATGTTTTTTTGTTAAAGTTGGTGGAAAATTAAGTCAATAGTTATTCAAAGTGGTCTTGGAAAGAAAAGTTTATGACGCTTTAAAAAAAACTTTGCCACTTACGTACAAAAGGTGATTTTTGAATAGCTGGTCCAAACTCAATGTGCCTAGCCTTTTCCCAACTATGTTGGGGTCGGCTTCCAGTCTAACCGGATGCAGCTGAATACCAGTATTTTACATGGAGCAACTGCCTATCTGACCTCCACAACCCAGTAACTGGGCAATACGATACCCCTGGTAAGACTGGTTGTCAGAGTTTAGGGCTTCTGACGACCCGTAACGACTGTCAAAGATCCAAACTATTATTCTCCTAAAACTATTTGTTTTCATTCTCTAAAATGTTGTCTAAATTACCTCTTTCATTAATTGCCAGTTTTATGAGATTGAATTGTCTCGAATTATGGAACACATCATTATCTTAATGAAAGAGGCATTTAAGGCTTTAACGATTATAAACATAATTGACCTCTCGGGGGCACTTCATACAAATTCTGTGAAGGCTATAAAGGTGTTTAAGGACTATTTATGTTATAATGAAGACCGTGGCTATTATTATAAAATAAGGCTGTAAATCTGTTGAAAGCACACACGTGGGAGGTATCGTTCACTCTCACGGAGGAGCCCCTGATTGCGTCTACGCCTGATTTATTCCTACACTCAATTTATTTCTCGGCAAGAGTTACTTAGGACCAACGTCTGAGTCTGCACTGAGAAGTGTTTGTTCTAGAAAAGTATTTACTATCCTGGGTTTAAATTGAGAACTTATAACCCTTTTTCAAACAGAACTTTTTATGTAATTTCCTTGATGGGCTTGTGGTGTTTGCGGGTTAGCGCCATCATTTCCTGACTGTCTTTTTCAACAGAGATTCGGAACCAAAAATGAATTGGTTTTTTATGAACTTTGATGGGTCTATTACATAATGCTTTTTGCTTCGCTTTATCGGAAACTCATCAACCCACTTGTCATGGACATGACTTATCTTTTTTTAACCTGTTTTTTTTGCTTACCATAATGTACTGACGCAACTTCCCAGAATTAAATAGCAAAGAAAATAGTTATGAACCCAAAGAGGAACTTAGTCTAAAAAAAGTTGCCTTGAATGTATCCTAGGTAGACACGAGTTCAATAAATTTTCTATCTGCCATCGAACTTTGCAAGTATTTATTGAAAACTTCTCTGCTATGCATGTAAATACTCGTAATATCGAGTCTCAATATTGGAATTCTGCGCCTGCTATCTGAATTTATTGGCGCAAAGCCGTGACCTTCTAAAGTGTAAGTTCATAGGAACAAAATTCTTAGAATATGCTATCGGTTATTTGCATTTTTATGGCAAAAGGTGACAAATTCACTTCGAAAGCTAAGAAATCGATTTCACCTACCTAAAGGATATTTTTGATCCAACGACGTGTGATTTACGCCGTGAAAAACACTTGAAACGAACACTCCACTCAAAGAACGGGATCACTGTATGTTATTCAACTTTGTGTAAACAAGGAGTCATTTCCAAGCATTTGCAAGAGACGAGTGTTGAATGGAAGTAAAAACAGTTACGACTGTACAGAAAAGGAAATTGTCATCATTTCCCACAATCCTTGTCGCGGCGTTTCCTCGGCTACAAAAAGAAAACCTCTCCGAGGAATAGTTCTTTATGCAGCCGAGTTCACAGAATTCCCTTCAATTGAGTGGTACTCAGACCTTATGAAGTGTAAGAACGATACACACTATAGCTAAGCACGAAGTTCTATTTAATTTAGATTCCAAAGAGAGCATTGATAGTGTTGAATGTCTAATGTTTTGCTTCGAACAATTTCATCAGAATTTTGCTAGACTTGGAGGTTAAATGCACTGAAAAGACGGTTGGATACATTCGTGTTTAAACACGTGTAAAAAGCTTGATATCGTTGAGGTACTCTTCTGTGCGCCACGTAAACATTTGAATACGCCGGCAGACAAATAAATATTTCAATGCGGAGTGGAGGCGAAGTGTAAGTCATTCATCGCCTGAGAGTGTCATTTAAATGTGATTCATGAAAATGTACTCGGTCGTCGCGTATTCACAGCTAGAGATGTTACACACGTTACTGTCGAAACTCGTATACATTCTACAGTTACTCCTAGAAATGTTTTACACTTTTGTAGTCATTTTGTGTCTGTGTCTGGTAGAGTTATTACAAACTTATTTTAGTATTTTTAGCGTAACTTTAAAATACAAAAACTATTCATGAAAATAGTGTCTCCTTAAAACTAGACTATAATTAACAAAAGCTATTAAAGTTAGAGACAAGCTTAAAAATTCAGCTTATCAGAAAAGTTGGATCGTATACAATAATCCCACAAATTTAGGTCGTCATAAAGTAGCGAGAAAGAGTCCATATTTTTTGTCCTATTAAACCGTTGAATTATATAGTAACTGAACACGAAGCACGTATTTCTATAAAGTTCGTCGGTAATCCGATGCCATGGCCAGTATGTCAGGCCCCTAACTCCACAAATATGTATGCGAAGCTGCAGCTCTCTAAAAGCTTTTGTCCAACACGCACGGTTATTTTCTTGGGATGTTCGCATTCCCTCACAATGCATATTTTATTTGAATAAACATGTAGCTACTTGAAAATTTACTGCGAACAGTAACACTAGATTACTTAAAAGCAACGTATATTTGCTTCGAAACGAGTAGAGTTTCGCTTTGAACGAGTATAGAACAGGACATTGTTAGTTCTGGAGTCAAGATAGTCCTGAAGTTATTTTGTATGTTGAACTTTTGCTGCCAGGTTTAGTAAATCCATTTTACAGTAGCATATAGGTGAGTGCTAACTAGATAAGACTAAGGCGGAATATGCATGTAATTTGGTGATAGAAAACAAATCGTTTCGGAAATAAGTCATTTTGGTGGTTGGTGAATTCCGCAACATAGAATGGATTATTGCACGTCATAAGTGGCTTTGTATATAATATCTACATACCCCACTGGTGATGGGGTGATGTTATGTAGGTAGGTATATAAAACAACAATGCATTTTTGTCGCTAAGGCAAGTAAATGACTAAGTTCGATAGGAAATGTAATGTGACGAATCTACCACATTGGTACACACACACACACGCATACATACATCATTACGCACACATTCAACCAATGTTTTTTTTAAATCGGTAATGAATCAAGAGAAGCCTCGAAAACGAAAAGGCAAATACGTAAGTAAAGAACTTGAAAATAAATATATACGAGCATATTAAATTTTCTAATCATTTTCTCAAAGTTAGATAAACTGGAACGGAGCTAAAGATAGCGGGATTTTAATTTAGATGAAAGATTTTAATCAGAAGGCGTTGAGAAAACGGACGGCCTTTGCTGGATAGAATATTATGAGTCAGAGTTTAGTCACGGATAACTTGAAGTGATGTAATCCTCTATTTTAATTAAAATCAGATTTTTATTAAATTTTCTCGTCAGTAAACTTTAAGATCAGTTATTGAATTTATTAAGCTATAGCAAAATTTACTCTAAGTTAGTTAACAGTCGCTTTTTTAACCAAGTTATTTCTTAAGGGGGCGCGTTATGACAGCAAAAAACATATTTTACCCGCGCAACCCTTACCTACCCCTCTCATTAAACAGGACGAAAATAAAACACAATGCCTTCCCGCCAGCAGAAACTTTTCGCCTGGCGTTTATAGAATTCGAATTTCAATCTTCTGTAGTTTATTTTGCTTATACGATACGCTAAGCTCACAACTATAGATCATGTTCATGTTTTGGAACTAGAAACTCAATGTTGACGTGAAAAAGTTCAAATTGAAATGTTACCAAATTTTGTTTAGGACCTTGTACAATTTGTACCTAATGACGTCTTTGTGGAAAACTGTGTTACCAAGTAATAAATATAATGTTATATCGTGGATTTCGCTTTGGATGATCGTGCAAAGTGATACCCAAGTGAAAAATAATATTCGTATAATTAATTTTGCTCTGTATTGTGCAACGACAAATGGCATGTGTCATGAAAACCTTTCCTGTGACAAACGCGAACAATCCCCTTCGAAAACATTTGAAACATGTGAAAAAGAGGCTGAGTTCTGTACAAAATAAATAAATGTAGGATTGTTGGCTTCATCACTAAAAGAATTGACATCTATTCATCTATGTAAATGGGTGCCAAAGTACCAAAGGGACTAATTATAACACGGGCCCGAGGTGCGCGCTCAGTACCTGCGCTGCGTTTTGGGCGCGCGCCCGGCGCGTGTTGGACGCTCGTCAAACGCAACAAGATTTCTACATTTTTTTGTAACTTTTGAACCGTGTTTCTTTTAAGTTTATTACTAATGCGGAGAAAATGACAAGGAAATATAGTGAAAAAGGAACTCGCGTCCAAGCGTCAAGGGCACGGTTAGGCTTCATTTACGGAGACGCGAGGAGGCGCGCGTGGCCTTGGGCGGCGCGGCCCGCACTGAATTCAAACATATGGCGTTGTATGAGTGCGTTTACGGAGACGCGACTTTACACGCGTTTGTTTGGAATGGAGCGTTTTTTGCGGCGGAGCCTGCGGATGGTTTAGCCGCGTCACACGCGGCGTTTTATCACGGCGGCGCGCGCAGCAGCAATTCTCGATGAAGCGATGCCCGCGGCAAACCTTCTCCCAGTCTTATTTGTAAATCGTACAACGGAGATGCAAGTTGAGAGTGGCAAGTTGCGACATGTGCAGGCCTAACGGCGCCCGGCATGGGCGCTCGTTTGGACTGCAGCGCTTGATATAATTCCTTATATAGGAATTCATACAATTTTATTGAGCACCCGAAACGCAGCGTACAAAACGCGCGTCTCGGGCGCTTGTTATAACTAGCTCCTTAATAGAAAGTTTAGTATGGTCCCTCTTTGTAACTGTTGAAATTGTAGCCTTGAAAACATGCCAAGTTGCATTATAACTTTAGGCCTCATTTACGAAGACGCGGGGCGTGGCGCGTCGCGTGCAGTGTGGCGTCTCGCGGCGCGTCAGACGTTTTTTTCTGTTTACGGTGCGGCGGCGCGTGAAGCGGCACTTATCATCCCACGCGTTAACATAAACATATGGCAATATACGTCTTGATTGTCGCTGCTTTTTTTGTTGGGGTTTAAATATATATTTTTGAAATGTGCTAATTAAAACCTTTCATTTGATACCCAACATGGTATGATTAGAAAATATTTTTGTTGTTCATGATATGTCACCTAGAGGGCGCCATTTTCTATTAACTGTGTCGCCATTATAGCCTATGACCAGCGGACGATCAAGAAACTTCCAACGATACCTCATTTGTCAAATTGTGATGAGTCTTTTAGAAGATATGAGGGAACAGACATAGATAAATACATAGGAACCGGTCATAATCATAACCCTCCTTTTTGCTTCGCCGTAGTCAGGTAAAAACTAAAACCCAACTACGACAAAAAAGTCAACTAAAGAGATATAAACAAGACATCACGGACAGACAAATTAAAAATCCGGAGTCATACGTAATCTGTTCGAGTTCGTTCGTTATACCAATAACCTAACCTAACCTTAGCAAAAACATATTCAGGAAGCAAATCCGAGCAATTCTTATGGATCGGCAGTTGACAATGTCATAAAATGTCTTCCACCATCGTTCTTGAGACGTATTTCTTAATTTCTTCGCACAATACATCTATACTAATATTATAAAGAGGAAAGATTTGATTGTTTGTTTGTTTGCATTGAATAATAGGCTCCGAAACTACTGAACCGATTTGAAAAGTTCTTTCACCATTAGAAAGCTACATTCACCCTGAGTAACACAGGCTATAATTGATAAAGATTACACGCGGGCGAAGCCGCTGGCGGCAGCTGGTTGTTTAACATTTGTGTACCTGGCTTATCTTTTATTATTATTTTATTTTTATTTTAGTTTACCGCTTTATGTCTCTCTAGTTTTTGTATAAATATTTTTTTTTAAAGTAATCTGTGGAAAACGTAGTTGGTAGCATATTTATCATATTTTATAAGTTAGTCCTATTATAAACATGAAATATTTTACTGTTTGTTTTTCCTAAATAAAATAAATAAAACCTACCTTTATTCTAAACAAGTTTTATTTAGGGGCGGTCAAAAATCGCTCGAAATGTTCGTCTAAGGGTCACCTTACAAGAAGATTGTCAAAAAAGTACGAGTAAACGAATTTGGATCCTGAGTAAATCGTAATAAGATTTAATCTCCAGTGCGAACTTTCAAATGAACGTGGAATGGGCTCGTTGGCCATGTTGTAAATTTTCTCCGCAAGAAAATTCACCGCAATACAGAGCAATGGCGCTAGTTGTACCTACTTCTTTCTATACTCCGTGCTACTATACCAGTCAAAAATCTGTCAAATAAAATGTATGTCATCTTGAGTTTTCAAATATCAACATTGAATTTTATATGTTTATTTAGCCTCGGTATTTATCAATCAATAATACTTGTAATATTCGTTTTGGAAGTGGTTTAAGTGTTTTTTTCAACGTTTCTTTTGTGGAATGTGATAAATTACGACTATATTATTTACGAAAATAAGTACATAATATCTCAGCGCAGCTAAAAATTTGAGCGTAGTCCTCTCGTCTCAACAGAGCGACGCTGACTGATTTGTGAAACAAAAATATGCTTGAAGTTCCCGTAATGTGCGACGGAAGATGGCTTCTTCCACGAACTAAGAACGTCGTAAGTCCTACAAGCTTTGATTCGTAATAAAACCAAAAATAAAAGGAATAAAAAAAAAAGCCTACACAATTTTTTTCGCCTTGTTTTAATACATATAATTATCTAATTTTTATCATAATAGGCATTAGCATATTAAGTACAAATCTAAAATACGTGAAAATTAAAGGTAAATTTGTGATATTTTTTTATCGAGAAAATTTTAATATTTTGCGTTTCTGTTCCACAAAAAGTTTGAAAATATCATGTAGTTACTCATACTATTTTTATTTTATACCTAAGTCATATCAATTTCATGAAAATCAAATTGAAGTCAGGCAATTTTGGTTCCGACCCGGCCTTAAGGTGCATCCACACTCGAGCTACTTTTTGCGGAGCAACGTTTGAAATGTTACTGGGCGACAACGGATAACATTTTTTTTAATCAAAAGTCACAAATGTTATAGAAAATTAACTACTTAATTTTATCATGTTGCAAAATTTCGCTCTATAAAAAGTACGTTCGGTGTGGATGCACCTTTACGATCTGTGATATATTAAGTTAGATTTTTATAAGCAAAGAAATTTAAGGTCTACACTGTGTCAGCACTGAAAACCAAAATTACGAAGAAGTAAGTTACAAAGTATTGGAGAATAAATAATGAAGATAAGTTCGCTAGGAACCTGGGGCCTACTCTACGAAGATACGGGCCCATCCGAGTTTTCAGAGTGAACCGAACGTCAGATTAACTAACTTTTTCGGACGGGCAAAAACACGTCGGTGGACAACTGTCAAATCGAACTAATCTTAACTTAATAAGTGATAGGGAGTAGGATTTGTCCGTAACATCGGCCGAAACTACGGTGATTTTTGCATTGGTGTGTCCCTGTTTGAGGTTCAGTGATGATACTAACAGACTTAATGGGTTCTTCGTTGTTACTTTTTTTTCCAATGCTTCGTATTATTACACTTTAAGATAGACGATTCAACGAAAATATACCAAGACATCCTTGGATAAGCTAATACTGATCGCTGTATATTCTTGCACAGGTGTTTTCCGCTATCCATTCTGTTGATATAATTTCTAACTCACCGCTTCGTAATCCCATGGGAAACTATGATGTTGAGGCAATATATTTTCAAGCAACCGCAAGGGACTTCATTCATCACTAGCCGTATTATAATATGCATAAGAGGTAGCTATGAAGCCGGCATAGAAATGTAGGTGTAAGTTAATACTTCGATAAAATTTTTATAAATAGGTGCCTACTTCTCGTGCCACATTAAGGCCCTTTTGCACACAAAACACTAGATGCATTTAGCGCTCGTTCTGTCTCTGTCGTCTTCAAACCCTTTACAGAAACAGAGCGATGTTTTAATTTAACGCTAAATCTGTGTAGTGACCTCTGGTGCAAATGGGCTTTAAACCTAATAAATTCCGAACTAAACAACAATTTTCACCAAAACATCGGAAAGCGAATAATTTCGCATCAGAACTTTATAATCCGTGTATGATGGAACTGATGGAAGCAATTACCAATGCTGCCAATTCGGTAATCACAAACGACGTACATTTGGTTTCGGACCGTTTAATTGGAGGTGTTGGCAAGGCGGAATGTTTGTTGAGTTTTGAGTTTATGACGTATGAAAACTCTTTTAATGTTTTTTAATATGGCTGATAGAAATTTGTCTTTACGCGAACAGCAAATTGCTTAAATAAAAATTGATTCTACTCTTATCACAGTTTTTTGTTTTGTAATTGCCTTTGATAAGGGAAAACGAATCCCAGGACTCAAAATTGGCATAGCTTCTGCGGGTGAGATGTTTGAAGCAAGTACTTACATCAAACTTATCCTATCCTACTTCCTACTAATATTATAAACGCGAAACTTTGTAAGTATGGATGGCTGGATGGATGGATGGATGGATGTTTGTTACTCTTTCACGTAAAAACTACTGAATGGATTTGGATGAAATTTGTCAAATAGATAGTTTCTAACCTGGATTAACACATAGAATACTTTTTATCCCGATATTCCTACGGGATCGAGACTTACGCGGGTGAAACAGCGGGGCGCAGCTAGTATAATAATATTTCTAAGAGCGGTAGCGCGCGGCGTATTTTAAACGCGCAGACGACGCGCGTTTCAAGAACTTGACTTCGGACGCCGAAGAAAAACTTTGAAACCGCGCGTCGTCTGCGCGTTTGTTAGGGGCCTAAGTATTTCTCTATGGGTAATGCAATTCTGACGCCTGAAAATTTTGGTATAGCAATCACTTATTAACTCGTCACTGGTGACTTGCAGTCAAGAAGGAAAAGGGGGATACCTATGTACGATAATGAAGTGCGCAAGCGATTCATTCTCTCTCTAGTATTACTAATAATTATAATGTTTTTATAGTACGTGTCATTTGTTGTAACATTGATTCACAATGATGAATGTGCCATTTTATAATTGTTTTTTGTTATTGTTCAGGCTACGCGTTGAACAAGTGTCTAAGCTTTTGTGGTAAGGCCGTCTGTATTTAGGTAGTTAGTTTTTGTGCAACTCTACACCAGTGAAGGTGAAGTCATTCTGTGCTGTGTCCGTTATCATTTCAAGGTAAATGTTTATGTAAATTTTTCGTATCCTTGTATATTATTATTCTTCTGCCTCTAAGTGTTCGGGTTTGCTTGAATCATGCTAAAACTAACAAATAAACATAACATAACGCTGAAATTCCCGAAGGCTTAGGCAGAGGTGTACCTATGTACACCAATATTAAGCAGTTATGTTTAAGTCCCATGTAATAGGGGGCGAGCCTATTGCCACTAGTGTCCTTGGAGTTTCTTGCTAGTTCCTGTCCATACAGATCTACGATTTGGAATAGGCAACGAGCTTCAACTTTCTGACTAACTGACCGACTCTGTGACAATTCAAAAGTGCCTGTAAATGGTTTAATTGAAATAAATACTTTGAAATTGTGATTAACCGGGCAGAAATCCAGACTCCAGACTGCTATGCTATTGAGAAATTCCTTATGAAAAAACTCCAATAACACCCTGCCCTCGGAATCGAACCCTCAGTAGTAGACCTCGCCTGTTATTAAAAATCGGCTTAGACTTATCTATTCTTACCCTCAGACCAAATCAAACCAAATAAAAAACCAAGACAGAGCACTGTCAACAGTAACATGAGGCCGGTTTGGTAAACATGTGTGCACTTAGTGATGTGTAGTTTGATTCTAAATGGTTGTAAATGTGTGCGTGTGAGCGTGTATGCACAGAGTGGAGGTGTAGTTTTGGCATGCTTCACTGTATTGTTCGCGGCTCTGTCTTGGTTTTATATTTGGTCTCAGCTCGTACCTACCTCAATCCACAAAATACGTCTTGGTAACTACGATCATTTCCGTCTGCGGCTCATTTGTCCTCGTTATAATTTTAATGAGTCTTTTTGCGTTTCAAGATAATTAAGTTAAGTTAAAATTAATTGAATAATTGTGTTGCCATTAGACGATTTGGGGAGCCACGCTTTCTCTCATTAGTGTCGCCGCTAATTATTGAAGAGTATTCACCGCACGTAATAATTATTCGAGCCGCCACTGAATGCAAAGTAATGAAAAGGTCCTTAAGTTATAAAGAAAAAAGTTGGCGGGACACCGCGTCACGTCACAGCTTTTTAGGGTTCCGTACCCACGCTAAGACTTAACTAAGGCTTCGCTGTCCGTCTGTCTGTCCATCCGTCCGTCTGTCATAAGGCTGTATTATTCTATTGAACCGTAATAGGTAGACACTTAAACACTTCACAGAGTGTGTACTACTATGGCCGCTTAAGTTAAAAATTAAAGGGGGTAGAAAATCGCCGAAAAAAGCACGTTTTTCGTGTATACAAGAAAAGTGTCGGCTTTTGCGCGTTTTTGAAAATAATTGTTACATATTGTACTGAGGTACGGAACCATTCAAGTGCGAGTCCGACTGACACTTGGCCGCTTTTTATTAATTTAGGTGTTGTAGGTACCTACCACGTACTTTTTCTTTGTGACCTAATTTCGGATTTATAAAGCCATCAGGATTTTGAATTAGCATTACAAACGAACAATGGTGGGCATGATTATCGCTTTGTGTGTTAACTTGGATTATTTCCTGTTGTCTGATATATTCCTCATCTTCTTCATCTGTGTACTAATCCGAATTGCTTCAAAAACATGCCTGTTTATTAGATTAAATAAATACCTACATTATTTTGCTAGGCTAAAAAACTTAAATTTGTGATGAAACATTAGACCACAGTATTACAACATATTATCAACAACAATAACTTTTAAATTAGAACTTTAATGAGTTTTATTGAGTTTCCAATACAATTATTTACCTTAATTACATTTTACAAGCTAACACTAACACAAAAATATATATTATAATGTACAAAATACAAGGAAAAAAATAATTAAGAAGGAGCTCATTGGGCATCAAAAAATTCTTCCGAATCGCTGTCAGTGGGAAAAGTGCCCAAAAGGTTGCCAGGGTTGCCACATTGAATGGCAACGCTGTTAATTAGTCTCGGCAAAATAATTTGATCGTCCATACTCCCATAAATGCTAATAATAATGAATGCAAAATTAACTCTTTCTTTCTGTGAACCTTTTAACCGTGTCTAACGGCAGAAAGATTTCGATGCACACAACACGTTAGGACATAGGATATTTTTTAGCCCGGTACGTTCCCGTGGGATCATTTCCGACATCCACGCGGGCGAAGCCTCGGTAGCTAGTACAACATAAATTCGAAGCTTGAAGGCCAATGCCTTCAAGCTTCGAATTTATGTTGTACTAGCTAGCTAAATAAGCAGGATCGCTGGCAAGGCCTAGTTCTTTCATTTAATAAGCTCCTTCTATCTAGTGATATACCACCTATTACATAGATTTATGTGTGTTGTAATGAGATCTAGGATTCTAGACCATTCTATCTGCTCCCTCGGGTCTCGTAAGAAGTGACTGTGTACTAATAACATTGTGGAATTACCAATCTAGTGTGAGTTGCAATATTGCTAGGGTTGGTCAGGGAAACTGATAAATAAATAAATTGACAATCAACTTAAACTGTTCGTAAATTCAAATTGCAACTGTCATTATTTGACAGTCGTAGGAAAAAACGAGGGCGTTTACCCACTTATCCTCACATATCATCGTATCCAGTTCGTATTCGCTTCGTGTTCGTTTCTGATCCGGTTTGGCTATCCTAGTAAATGTCCTCCAAATCCCTAACCTTTGTGCACTCATGTGTGTACGGTTCGTACAATTACCAGGATGGCCAAACCGGATCAGAAACGAATACGAATAAATACGGGTTTAAAAAAAGGAAATAATTATTATTATTGTTAAGGTATGTGGCTGGAATGAATACAACTCCTATTAATTATGCAAACTAAAATTTAACTCCAATTACCAAAAAATTACGGTTACTCCAATTACCAAAAAAATACGGCACTGGTTTGGAATCCCGGAGAACAAAAATGTACGGTACAAGTACATCCCCAGTTATTTCCCGGTTAACTATTGTTTTAACAATAGTTGAACGAGAGGAATTTAACACTTATACAGTTGCTTTTTGCAACAGAACAATTTTTCTCATTGTTATTTACCGTACATTAATCAGCCCTGGACCTCTTACTTCTTGGTTAATACCTGGGTGGTTGTACTGCCATCTGACCTTTGTAACCCGTAGGGAAATCTGGTCGTATGATGTTCTTCGTATTTCATGTTAAATTTACATACCCTGTCGTGAAAAACATTTGCAGTGCAGAGCCTTGAACGTGTAACGAAACCGACTGAAGCACAAAGGCATTTTTAAAGGGAAAAGAAATATTCAAGAGGAAACGAATAAGTTGTCTGATACGTGTGATGTATGGGTGCGCAAGAAAACACGTAAAGTTTAAATATCCTCGCATTATTCTCAGAATCGGGATGAAAAATAGCGCGTCATGTTTGCACAATCGAAAACCGATTCACAGAAAATAAAAGCGAAGTTCCCTCTAAGATTTTCAAACTTGAATCCATGTTTAAATTCTAGATAGTGGGCTGGCTGCTATATCTAGGTAAGTCGACACAGTCAATGTGTCCCCGATTTGCTGGAAACATCGATTTTCATCGCGCTCCAGTTTGTCCATTGTATAAACATATTTCTGACGTGTGAGGGTCGTGATAGTGGTATGGAGGGCGTTTTGTTTCGCTGTCTCCATTTGTATTTGTCAATTTTTCCTGTTGTTCGTTGTTTGTAGTAATGCTTCAGTGTTTTGTAGAATAAAGGTAACTTTTAATATCTTAAAATTTTGTATCTCAGTTGTTTTAGTGCAACTATTATTGTTTGCTTTTTTATAAGACTCGACTGAATGCATGAGCCCCGCTTATACGTTAAGTGCATAAAGAATAAAAAATATAATTTATTATGTTAATTATGTAAATAATTTATGTTGTTGTCTGTAAGAGATCGCTTTAAGGCGAAAGTTCGCGGTCGTATCAAATATTTATTTATTTATAGAATCATAATCATCAATACAATAACTCTCTAAGTTCATATAATCCTATTGAATGACTATTACATGAAATCATGACATTTGAGGATTAATCTTAAAGGAGTTGTATTTCTGTATCTAATAGTTATAATTCTGTAAAACTATATTTGTTACGGTCGCGAATTATATTTTAATCAACATACAACCTGATACTGACCTGAAAATTGCAAAAAACGTAAGAAAATTTTAATTAGCTGGCTGCCTTAGCGCATCCCCCTTAAGCGATTAAACCGCACATTGTAACACCCTGTAAAATGTAACATCAGTTTTCCATTATATGTTTATGTAGATGAGGTTATAATTATCCTCATTTTTTCATATGATGCTTCCAGAGGAGCTCGTGGTTAAATAATAACATCCGCACGGGTCGATCTATCAGGTTAAGCTACGCTTGCCGGGGTTGGTCTGTAGATGGGTGACCATCTTTACATACCGAGACTCCTCCGTGCCTCGGAAAGCACGTTAAGCCGTTGGTCCCGGCTGTCATTCGAGGATCTTTGACAGTCGTTACGGGTCGCCTGAAGCCCGAAAGTCTGACAACCAGTCTTACCATGGGGTATCGTATTACCCAGTTACTGGGTTGTGGAGGTCAGATAGGCTCCATGTAAAATACTGGTATTCAGCTGCATCCGGTTAGACTGGAAGTCGACCCCAATATAGTTGGGAAAAGGCTAAGTAGATGATACAAAGTAAAGTCCAAGGAAAATACTAAAATTTAATGAAAAATTTTCAGTTAACTGAATATCTTTATCACCATCAAGTTATCGATGCGACGCAAACAGACTCCCAGTCGAAGTCACGTCATGAATTTAGAGTAGCCGACTGACTATTAATTTTATTCCAAGATATTATTTTACTGGGCTTAAATTGAATGTAATAAATACTTAATCTTACTTGGTAGATTTATGATGTTCTTCAATTAATTATTGAATGTAATGAGAATTTGAATTTTATTGGAAATTTAGTTCTCGTATTTTTTATTAGAAAACGAGAGGTTTCATAGTATAATATAACGACTGTTTAGAATATACTGAAGTTCATGGGGATATTTAAACAAAAAATCTTTGAATATAGATTTCAGTTATTAAGTGATTGCTTTATGATTTATGTAATCCTAAGAGCTTGTCCAGATGATGCGATTTACGCGCGAGTGTGATGACGCGTTCTGTGGGCACTATTTACGCGCGAGTAGCCAAACGCGCAACTGCATGTGGACGGCATGTATGAACCACTAGTACCTCACAATCGCGCAAGTCAACTCGCGCGTAAACAATGCTTCATCTGGACAAACTCTAATACTCGTTACACACATAATATTTACTTTTTTTATTTAAGGCAAATAAACCAAATAGTTACCAATTATGTATCTAATTTTCGATAAAAAACCGTTCAAATTCACGTTACGTTTACATCACACGTTCGTGCTTAGGGCTTCTGAACCCCTAAGTTGTCTTTCACGTGGCTTATTGCCAGGACTTATATGAAACTACCAATCATTTACACAAAATGCTGCATTTCATTAGTTATTTTTTACCTTTACCTAGTAAAATAATGAAGTTAATTGGACGCGGAGAATCCCTTTTGTCTATGCATTGTTGAATTTGATTGGGTTCTCTAATTGCAACTACACTGTTGAATTTACATTTCGACTGCACTGCGCAAATGTAACTTGTTTCCAGACTGCATGAAGGCTAAAAATAACCAATAAGCCTTTTATTCAGTGGTTATAACAGTTTACTTGTTTACCTATTCGCTTTTTAACAGGTAGGACGGTTTAGTTTATGTGATGTAGGTGCCTATTAGTCTGTTTCAAAAATATCTGATGAAAGTGTAAACAAACCTTGTTCTTGTTAAATCTTAGGCAATCAAGGCAATTACTAACACATTCATTATGTATTTAGAAGGTTTAAACTTTACATAATTATATCTCGCCGCTTTTTCCAATAATATTATTGTTTAAATAACATTATTAGAACTCGATACCGCCGAGGCCGGTCCAAAAAGAGGTGGCGAGATGACCTGGACGCGTACTGCGAGTGCTGGTTTGAGATGGCGCGGGAAAAGAGTCCCCGGAGTGTGGGAGGCCTTTATCCAGCAGTGGGGCACTACAGGCTAAACAAAAAAAATTAAGGAACATCGACGAAAGGTGATTTAAAATGAGAATTCAGCTTTAAGAATTCAAATAACCAAATCAAAGCATTCGCTTTGCAAGTGGTCAGTACTACAAATTGGCATCTACAGGTAAGTTTTCTAATCCAATTGTTTACATTTTCATCAGATACTTTAGGAACGAACCATACCTGCGTATGTGGAACATATTGTTATAATAGGTTCCCATAGCAGGAAAATGTGTCTAAATTATAAACATAATTTATTTTCCTTCTATGTACTTCTCTACTGAACAAATAGGTACCTACTAAGCTTTGTTTCTTCTAATAATTATGACAGCTCTTGTCGTAATTGTAATAGGGAATATGCATGTATTTTTTTTATATTTTTATTCGATAGTATACATCGTCAAATAAAAGTAAAAAAAAATTCGACGGCAAAAAAGCAATTTAAAGTAGTTAAAAAAATGTTTAAAAATATCCAACCGATCCGGGCTATTTAAACGCCCTCCATTTGGCGCGCTTGGTGTGGTGACGTCACAGTTCGTGAAAACAGACAAGCAACTGTCAAGTGAACGTCAAACACTCCTTTTTCTATGAGCGTTTGACATTGACTTGACACTTGTTGATTGACTTGACATTGACATTTTGATTGTTAGCCCGGATTGTTACGTCACATCCGCTCTTAGCCTTTTCAAGTATTTGAATTACCCACAGTTTTTTGGGACTTTTTAAAAATTAATTTCTCGCTCAAAAAGAGATTTTATTCAAAAATATTGATGGAGGCTTAATTCTGAAGTAACATAGTTTATAGAAAAAAATATTTGACCCATATTTGAATCACATGCATATTCCCTATTGTGTATCATGTGTTAGGGTTATGGTGCAAGATAATGACCATTCAGTGCGAGAGTACAACGACTAACATTGCAAAGGGCTCCCTAGAGAAATCGAAATAAAATGTTCGCTTTCTTTTCTTTCGTTAAGTTTGTTACCGTAAAGTTATAACGGTAGTTAGCTGTTTTAGGGCCTAAATTTCTTCGGCCAAGTGCTAAAAGTTTCAGTTGATTTCTAACAATGAACTAGCTAATCATCTCTTTTCTTAGGGTATCTAGCACACATCTGGTACACCCTCGGCTGTCGATCCAGCTACCAACCTGTTGCCGTTCTTTCCTCTTCATTTATGTTGTTCTTACCGAAATGAAGAAAAGAAGACTCTCGATTGGTGCTTCCCTTATATAAATCATTACAACATTCGATAACCTATTTTCCTCTACGCAGACAAATAAACTTATAAATACATACATTTGTCAAGAAAACAGTGATCGAATCTAGAACATGGAATGATTTGTAGACGATATGTTATGTTGACTACTCAAGTGGGAACACCACAACCATAAGTTGTCAAGAAATGATGGATGAGACAATACGGAACCCGTATTTGTCGGTGAAGAAATGTCTGAGAGATTTGTGTTGCGTGAAACAATCCATCTTGTTCATAGGATTTGATGGCAACGTTTTTACAGCAAATTACTTGAGATATCAAAATGTTGCGGTGATGTCTTATGATTTCAGATTTGCTGTCTAAGCGTTTATATTGTGGGTTTAATGAGCAGTGTGGAAGGGCATTGTCCTTAGGCATTCAAATGACCTGGCAGGGTTGCGAGAAAGTCCGAAAGGGATACCAAGGCCCGTGGCAACAGGTAATTGTAGAAACACGAGTGGGTTTTAGTCAGTAAAAGTCTGACACACCCTCCCGCTCCGCCCAGAGCGGGAGAAGTCATTTGATGATTTCCCACCCTCAAAAAAAAAAGGCATTCAAATGCAATTCAATGAGTTTTGGTCTTTGTATCTGTAAATTGAGCATTTTGTAAGTGGTGCAATGCTTTCAGTGGTTCTTATTAGAACCACTTTCTAATACACTGTAATTTGAAAGTATTGTAAAAGCCAATTATTTTTAAAAGAGTAACCATGGAGTTTCTTGCCGGCTCTTCTCCATAGGAAACGACTAATTGGAACCGTGCACCTAGCTTCTAACGTTTCATAAGTGCCCATGTAGGTTTATGTGAAATAAAATATTTTGATTTTGATTTTGAATAAATCCTGCATTCCGAAGGTTACAGTCAAGCTATGACACAGATTGCTAATCCATTGTTTTAGGTATAAGTTCGAAACCTGCTCAACTTTACACATATGATACTTTTTATCCCGATATTCCCACGGTATCGAGACTTATGTGGGTGAAACCTAGGTGTACAGCTAGTTTGTTTATAAATACAAGTCTCGTAATACGAGTATTGTTTAGATTTTATAGTATGGTCTGTTTATTCAAGAACCCAAAACAGTTTACGATAAGGGAGTGAGGTAATAAAAATTGTAGTGAACCTTTTTTTGTGAGCGTCATGCGCCTAGCGCCGCGCCGCGCATATGTTGACGTCATAGCGGCCCGGGACTTCGTCGATTAAAACAACGTATTTACCCAACATTACACATAATATCTTCAGCGCATTTCAGATTTGCAGCATAGCGGTCATCACAAGGGTCCCTCCGGACCACGCTGGGTGAAATATGGTGCAATAAATTACTATATTATCGCGCGCAGTCGATTTTGTGCCCCTGGTTTCTAGATACTTCGTTATGGTCCGGACAGTGGGTATTGAGAGTTAGAAACTGTATGCTCTAAAGTTTGTTGTGTCTTCTACATATTATTTCTCGTTTTGTTTATTGGAAGAGTAATTGAAATAACAGAAAACTTGAAAAGGGGTCATTATTTGTACTCATCATTATGAAAAACTCTTAGGCCAGGTACGCACGGTGATTTTTTTAAAGTGATGATTTTTTATAGTTCGCTTGATAATAAACACGATGTGTTGCATTGAAAATACAATAGAGTGTAGCCCAGCCCAAAAATACACAATTTTACGGATCACTGTTGTTTTCACTCGACGCTAAGCTGTAGGTACGTTGAAAATTCAGTGTGTGATAAAAAATCGTTGCGTCAAAAATAAATAGGAACGTAAGTTGGTTATGTAGGTACGAGAGCTTTCTAAGGGAACAACCCAGAAATTGCGGAAAAAGATCAGTTGCTCCATACATTTATGTTCGCATAACCAAATGTATGGAATAGCAGACTTTTTATTTCACATTTCATATAAGAGATATGAGACTAGTCCCGTTTCTTCTTTTTCTCTTTCTTTTTCATATCTTCTTTTGGTCTTGAAAATGATGAAATCTGATGGATTCTATCATTTTTAATTATAACTATTTTTCAGGAATGCAGTTTACACGAATTTTTTATTCATGTTTATATTATAAAAAGATTGTGATGATTTAGGTACGTGTCTCCGAAATGTAAATGACCCAATATGTTTTTGTTCTCACGAGGTCTTTAGTTCAGTGGCCTGCACGAGTATCTACCCCGTAGTGTTGGGACACATACTGCAGCAATAAATATTATAATGAATCCATTCGGTAAAATATCTCAATTATTGTACTGAAAAATTAAATTCGGTACCTAAATCCTATTGTAACAAACTAATCTGTATTACAGCAAGGCATCTTTTACGCGTTTTATTGTAGGCGTTTCTGTTTCGTTTCGATTTAAAACCATGATTGTCTTCGCCTCGCAATGGGTGATCCTTTATTAAATACTAATACCCCTCCATGCTTCGGAAAGCCGTTGGTCTCGGCTGGCTTACGTAGATATTTGACAGTCGTTACGGGTAGTCAGAAGCCCGAAAGTCTGACAACCAGTCTTGCCAAGGGGTATCTTATTACCCAGTTAGTACTGGGTTGTGGAGGTCAGATAGGCAGTCGCTACATGTAAAATACATGTATTCAGCTGCATCCGGGTAGAATGAAAGCCGACCGCAACATCGTTAGGAAAAGGCTAGGCAGATGATGTCTTCGCCACTGCCGACTCC
The DNA here is from genome assembly GCA_947363905.1 of Lithophane semibrunnea. Taxonomy (NCBI): domain Eukaryota; kingdom Metazoa; phylum Arthropoda; class Insecta; order Lepidoptera; family Noctuidae; genus Lithophane; species Lithophane semibrunnea. The sequence goes on along the minus strand of OX376194.1, from coordinate 11,748,070 downwards.
AGCACGATCGCTTACTATGAGCATTTTTAAACTTTGAAAATGATTTTCTGAAACAAAGTACTAACTTCTTCTTTTTCTTACTTTTATTCTGGCTTTTTATCCAAAATTCGCTGAATAGTGTTGGGAATTAGTTTATTTTGTAAAAAAGCAGTTTTTTTCTCTCTTTGACATCTTTTGCGGGACTGAAAGGGTTTACAATAGTTTGCATCAGTATTTCAGCCGAAAGACAGCGGCTGGACATAGGCCTCACCCACCGCCATTTTGACCGGTTCTGTGCTTTTCGCTGCATCTAGCAGATTCCTGCCTTCAAAAGGTCATCGGTCCACCTTGTACCTTGGCCTTTCGAAGCTACCTTTCGGCCCCATCGGCCATCTAGACTGCGAGGAATATGCCCTGCCTACTGCCACATGAGTTTGGAAATTCTTCTTTGACTCTAGCTTCTATGGCTACCTTCTAGGGTTACCTTGGTTCTCTTGCGGATCTCTTGTCTGATTCAATCACGTTAGGAAACTCCAAGCATAGCCCTCGCCATAGCAATGGAATAGTTTGCATATTATCATTCTGTTTACCCTACTTACTTCAGTATAATACAGTTTTCATATCCCTCATAATAACAATATTTTTATCAACACGTGAGTAGGTAGGTACTCTATATTGTCCGTAATGTTGACAGGACAGTCGCATCTCTGATAACTTGTTATAACCTCTTTAATTGCAATGACAATTACAATAATAATTACTATAAACATACTATACATATAAATCAATTTATGAATAAAAACATTAGTGTTGCTTCGAAGTTAAAGGAATAAAGGTGTTGGTTACAAATAAAAATATTCAGTGTAAATTCAAGGCACTCATAATGTTTCTGGTATGTATTTTTTATAGCCTATATACCATTTATTTTCTCGTGAATTGGATATTTTAAACACACAAGTGTACAAAGGCGGACTTAATGCCATAGGCATTTTCTATCAGTCAACCTTTGGGTAATGCAGAGACCAGGAGGCCAGGGGATATTATTTCAGTGTTGGAAAGAGATGAAGCTCTACAGGACGTATTGCTCCATCTCTTTCCCCCACGAAGTAAGATTAAAATAATACTGCTGTAAGCGCTGGTGGTGGGTGTTATAAAAACATATTGCAGTCTATTGGTAATTTTTTTCTGTAAAGAAACGAGTTTTCAATTTCCCCAATTTTGTTAATTACATTTAATTTAACCTACAGTATACATTTTTTTTTCTATTACACTACAATACACTACAAATAATATGGCTATAACACTACAAATAATTGATGTAGGGTGTCAATTTGCTAAACCATTAATTTCCGCGACTGAACAATTAGAACACAAGGAAAATCAGATGTTCAAATAATTATTATGAGCTTTTTACTAATTATTTTATGTTTTTTTTTTGTATTAGTATGTCATGTTAGGTCATCTTCGACGATAACATTTAAGCAAAATAAATATTGAGTAGGTACACAGTAAATTAGTTCGTGGTACGTTTATTGTAAGCAGTTATTTAATTTCTTGTGATGTAGGTCACACGATGATCTCATTTTTGTATAGTTCTTCCTTCACTTGTCAATATACCATACAATCTTGACTCGGTTCGGGCTTGAAACGGTTCGCTTTTGGCAGATACATTCATGCGACACTGTGAATTTAATTTTATGAAAACCAATTAATAACAATTTAACTATTATGAATTTATGACTGTAAATTAACACTTTCGCGGACAGTAAACGCCCATAGACGTGATAATAATAAAACTTCAATTGTGTCCGCGAAAGTGTTAACTATACATACTACTGCTTTTACAATGTCGCATTCTTTTTGAACCAATAACAATCTTCATTTGTATAGCAAGAATTATCAATATAAATGGTGTTTTATAAACCTACACAGCCTCAGAAAGGTGTGGTCATATTTAAGGCTGGGAACAGACTATCAAACTAAACAACTTTCTCTATGGGAACTACATCGTTATCGCGAAAAAATAATTAGCTGCCCCTAGACTTCAAAATCTACTCGACCATTTGGGTCGAGTAGATTTTGAAGTCTAGGTGTGGAACGGCTGATTATTTGTCTATAAATAATAATAATAATATAAACGTTTATTTTCTCTACACAAATGATGTACTTAATGCTAGTATTTAACAATGGTGTACGAACAAGGAGCTAACTTTGTGAGAGACTGGTGCCTGTGGTAGGTTTATATATAAACCTGTATTACAGGTCACCAGGGCCCTCCCGCGGCTAGATGCCTATGATTTGGACCATAATAACAATGTTAACTTAACTAACGTTGAATTAAGCAAATAAAATAAACGAAAAAAAGAATGAAAAACAATTCGTGATAGTGTGTGAGTAACTAAAGAAAGTATATAAAAGAGATGTTAGAGTATATGTGAGAGGTTGGTTGAGTGAGTGTGGTGCGAGTTTAGTTTGAGGATATATATTAAGGATGTTATTTAGCTTATTGTACAAATATGGTCCAAGACAGAAGAAGAAATTACGCGAGTCTATGTTGGTCCCATGAAGAAAGTTGTTAAGCTTGAAGGTCTGTACCACACCCTTACATCCACCACACGTTTCATAAACACGCTGTATATTATATTAGCTAAGCCAATCCTATACATGCAAGCAACCTGCTTTATTAAACAGTGTTCTTTCAATAATCGCAGTAGACTTACTATCAATATTAGTACAATATCAATCAATCTGCTTAAACTTTTTCCAACTATGTTGGAGTCGGCTTCCAGTCTAACCGTATCCAGCTGAATATCAGTATCATACATGGAGCAACTACCTATCTGACCTCCAAAACCTAGTAACAGGGTAATACGATACCTCTTGGTAAGACTGGTTGTCAGACTTTCGGGCTACTGACGAGCCGTAACGCCTGTCAAAAATCCACGAATGACAGCCGGGACCAAGGGCTTAAAACGTGCTTTCCGAGGCACTTTTCTCGATATGTATAGATGTTCATCCATCCACGGAACAACCCCAGAAAGCGTAGCTTAACTTGATAGATCGACCCGTGTGGCTGTTATTACTTAGCCACGAGCACGAGCTTGATCCTCGAGATACGTACTCATAATTCTTTTATCTTTTCAGATGAAGTTCTTCATTTTGGCAATCTTATTTGCCTTTGCAATTGGTGATGACACAAAGTGTATTACTATTCGGCGCTTAAGTTACGAAATGGAAGTCCTTAGAGTCAATGTCGAAAGTCCTTACCAGTTGGCCATCGATCATGACACGAATACTCTGTTCTTCAGCTACACGGCACGATCGGAAGAAATGTTTAAAACTGCCTATCTCAGCTTGAAAACTGGTGCTTACGGCGTAGTTTCTGGCATTCGAGGAGGGTTTGCAAACGCTGTAAACAGCAAGAGTAACACTGTGTATATGGGTGGTGAAGATGGTGTTTACACTTATGATTACAATACGACCACTGCAACTAATTTACACATCAAGGATGGAAATATTTGGCAAATGTTCTACAAAAATGGATTATATTTTACTACTTACCCAGACGAGAAATCGTATTTCTACAAACATTATCAAGTCGTGGAAGTGCCTGCATTACAAAAAATCAAAGTTATGTTACTTGCTGTTACTGGTGACAATGATCTTGTGTACTCTAACTCTTCTGGTGTGTTTTTTTATAAAAGAGCTGAAAATAAAACCATTTTTCTAAATGATGTTATTGCCAATGGAATGACATCTGATATTGAAGGCAACATATACTTCTCAGCTCCAAGTGGAATTTATTATGTTAATGAAGAAACAATGCAAGTGGAGGATTTGGCTAAATTAGACAATACTTATGGCATTGCCATAGAAAGCAATGGAAATTTCATTTATGCATCAGGATCAACTATATATAGACTAACACCGACGAAAAAATGGTGCAGAGATGAAAACCAGCTTCCAAAAGTAGTCGAGATAGACGTTTAAGATAAATAATAATAGACACAGTCATAATATACTTGACATTTTAACCCCTTAAGCAAACAATAGAATACGAACCAACAGACGTAACTTATATATTACATGTTAAGTATAAAACATCAAAACATATCCGAAACACTGCTGTAACTGTGTGTACTATAACTGTTAGAAATAAAAATTTTGCTGTCGTAAAATGCTTGTTTCGTTACATCTATACAGCTATTCACGGCGTAATTTCACCCGCGCGCGACGGTAGGGCTTCAAAAGTTAAGAATTTTCAAGTGGGGAAAACCATATGACGTATTGACAATTATTCATATCCTACAATAAATTTAACATCAAGGGAAGGGTTGGGTAGAGGTGTACATATTAGTACACCAACATTTCGCCAGTAATGTTTAAAGTCCCATGTAAAATGTGTAAATGTGTATTTGTGTAATTTTCATTTTCAACAAATTAATCACTACTTAGATCTTCTGTCAAGCAACTTCTGGGTCCGCATGGTGAACTTTAATAATATACTTTGGTGTAAATTTTTAACATCAGTTTAGGACCTAATTCTGGGGCTAACTTTTGACCTTTTTACCTAAAAGAGGCAATGCTCCTGATGATGAATGATTTATAAGTCACACGAGTTATGCAAGCAGATATTTTTGTTTGAAAGTTTTTCACTCCTACAACCTAAACAAATGGAATTGATTTCGAAAAAAATTGGGAGCCCTGCACCCTAATTGCACAACACACGATCTACCACAATCTCAATAATTTTGAAGAATATTGCTAATCTTATATCAATAATTGCTTCATATTATTTGTTCGAAAAATGTTGTCTGCTGAACAACGTAAATAACGCAGTGAATGTTGTTGAACTGTCAAAATGAAACAAGTTGTGATTGATCGTGTGTTACTGTAAGTCGGTTTCTTGTTTATTTTTCATAGAAATCCCATACTGATATACAGGTACCTCATTTCTCGTCTTGAAACCTTAGAGACACACATACTATAATGATTATAAATTCAAAAGTAACTTTGTGTGTCTGTCTGTTATTCCTTGTCTGGATTTCGATGAAAGGCGCACAGGTAGACCATGATTTGGTTAGAACAGAGGATTCTTTTAATCCTGGAAGTACGTTCCCGTGCGAGCAAAGCTGCGGGCATAAGCTAGTCATTTGTAAATGAAAAAGTCTGTCTGTATGTTTGCCGTAGAAAGGACATAATTTTCGTACACTTCAAGACTCAATACGTGGGCAGGGACTGGAGGAACGAAGGTAAAATCTTCATATCAGAGGTCATCATCATCTGCCTAGCCTTTTCCCAACTATGTTGGGGTCGGCTTCCAGTCTAATCGGATGCAGCAGAATACCAGTATTTTACATGGAGCGACTGCCTATCTGATCTCCACAACGCAGTAACTGGATAATACGATACCCCTTGGTAAGACTTGTTGTCAGACTTTCGGGCTTCTGACAACCCTTATCAACTACCAAAGATCCACAAATGACAGCCGGGACCAACGGCTTAACGTGCTTTCCAAGGCAAGGTACATATATCAAAGGTCACAAAGAAAATTATAGTTGACTTTTAATCTGTTATTACGAAAACGATAATAAAATGAACTCTGTAGTCTTACTCTAACCTCCCTCGCTCCCTGTCTTCCCTGTTAGGGTTAATCTTGCGTTGGCAGTTACTGTGTTATCTAATTAAAGAAATAAAGAAAGAAAATACATTTATATAGCACAGACAGGGCACACAAAACAATGTAACTACATGTAAAAAAATATATATAATAATAACAACATAACGGTACCGCATGACGGGAACCTCGTGAAGGCCGAGAAAGATAAACAAATCAAGTATCTTGACTTGGCTCACGAGGTTGTCGACATGTGGGATGTGGACTCTGCGATCATTGTGCCGATAGTCGTATCAGCCAATGGCTTAATTGCCAAGAGCCTCGACCAACACCTAAGGAGGCTCTCGTTGGGCAGCTGGATTAAGGGCATGATTCAGAAAGCGGTACTCCTGGACACGGCTCGCATTGTTAGGAGGTTCCTCTCTCTAGAGCCCTGACCGCCGGTAGCTTGGACCCTGTTCCCGATACCGGTGGGCTACTATTTTTTATATTTTTAAATGTTTTTATATATTTTTTTATTCTAATATTTAAAAATATAATTTATGTGTGTAGAAAATGAAATAAAGAGATAAAAGAAACAATTATATTTATATAATAATAAAGCGTCGAGACTGCTAGATGATTTATTCGTATCTACTTGTTCCTCCAAACTATTGCTATATATAATTGTAGCTAAGCTGTAGGTATATAATTGTAGACAAGCTAGGATTTAGTAGATAAATAATCTTGTTTAATGTCTGCCCTGAAATAGTGCAATATTAGTATATGTAGTACCAAAGTGTTACTAGATTTCTAGCTATTCAAGGATATCTTGGCGCGTGGCTGAAATCGGAACCACCATCTTGTTTTTTCAATAAATTTCATTAAAAAAAATTACAAATGTTTACCAACAGCGCGTCCCTATCAACGCCATCCTAGCGCCAAAAGATACTTAAAGCACTTTACTTCCAGTGGTTCATTGCCATTCAATATGACAGGACTAGACCAAAGTAAAAAAAAAAGTCAGGATGTGTCGTGGAACACCTGGTTGGAACGAAGTTCGCTGTCTACTTATTATGTATTATTAATACAGAGCCATCTAATATAGAGCATTGGTGGCCCAGTGGTAACGTACTTACGAGTTGTAGGTCGTGTGTTGGAACCCAGCCAGGCGCTTTACTTTGTGTAAATAATTTCATAACCACTGCTCTCAAAACGGGGAAAGAAAATATCGTAAGGAAACGGGCATACTATGTATAATCCTAGAACCAGAAATTCGAAGACATGTGATTTCTACCAACCCGCATTGGGCCTGCGTGGTAGATTACTGCCCACTCCCTCTCGAACAGAGAAGGCCTGTGTGAACATTATAGGCTGATTATGTAACCATAATCAGCCTATAATGTTCACTCAACTTGCAGCTGCTTATAATCTAGTTTAGTCTAAGTTTATTTTTCGGGCATAATGCTTCTTTCCAAAAATGACATTTCTGAAAACCTTAGTACCTTATATCTACTTATGTCCTGAACTGCAGTATGGGAGTTCCCCATTCCCCTGAACATGATTGCTCTGCGACAACGATCCCATTGACCGACTGTAGGGTAGTTACACTGTGGTGTCACTATGCAAAGGTACATACATATAAATTATTAAAACATCCCATACTTATATTATTTGAGACTAATAAGTCTCACGTAACTATAAGACGCTGTTTCCACCATAAATCTTTCTTTCTCGGGCATATTTTTATATTTTTACAAGCCTCTAGTGTCTTAATAAACGGGCTCCGATCGTAACGCGCCGTAAGGAGGGCAGGTAAGATATTGCGCCATATTTCAACTACCACGCCACATGGTATTCATGGCTTTGGGTCTATAGCAGAAGTGCCTCTATTCTGATGAATTTGCACTATAACCTGTGGATAGAATAATGCTAGGAATTGTTTTATTAGAAATGGATTTTCTTACCTGTAGCTCGGTTGCTGTTTTTTTGAATGATGCTTTACTGAAAATGGCAAATCATTGTTGGAGTTATCCTAACTATTGGTATTTATTATAAATGCAAAGGTGATTTTGTTTGTTTATTTATCTGTTTAAAACGGCTGGACGGATTTGGGTGAAATTTGGCACATGGGTAGACCATGACCTGGAGAAAGACATAGGCTATACTTTTCATCCTGGATTGCAGACGAAGTCGCGGACACTAGCTAGTTTTCTATAATTAATGACATCAACTGTTGATGGTGCACGTAGAGTAGGAAGCCAAACCACAGGTTAGATTATGGGGCGACGATTTTCAAATGGTGTCACGTAGCAATAGGACGACAGTAGCCGAAGCGAAAGCAAAATGGTATATAATTGAAGAGTCCTATCTCCAGCAGGTTCACTGCTGATGATTGTGATAATGGTGAGTAATAAGAACCCGAGGTATGACTGGCAGAGAATGAAATAAAATGAAATGATTTTTTTTGACGTGATAACGTCTAATAACGTCTAATGAACGCCGCCTGCATGCACGAAAAAGGATGAGTCATTGTCCCGTTACGCTCATTGACGTTGTCACGTTTAACTATCGTCCGTAAACCGACTTTACAGACAACCAACTTTTTTTTTTCAGACTATCACACAAATAGATTGTACAAGTCCATATTATGTTAGTAGGTAGATACTTATAGCTATTTTAGTAAAATTTAAAATAATTATTGTCATGGACATGCATGAGTGACCAATTACGCTTCAGAATTCGGCTGTCCACTCTTTCCGACACCACGTTCAGAAGCTTGCCTTGTCCACTTTACCTATCTTGGTACTATTGTAAATGCTTAAAAGAGTTAATAAATAAGATCTTTTGCACGATATATGAGTACCTACCTGTAGCAGGAAAATTGTATTCCTGAAAATTATTATGCAAAATAATGTGAAAAACAACATGATGTAAGTTTTAATGGTCAACAAAAATCCACACGACTTCAAAATTAACTTGGGAGGGCATAAAATATGCATATATTCGATCCTGTGTGATTTTAACGTAGAATATGAAGCCTGGTTACTTAAACGAACTTGGGAGTGAATACATTATGCGGCGAAGGCACGTTTGCTTTGTAATTCATTTGGCGGTTCGTTAACCATTTTAACAGACTTAAAAAGAAGCCTCGCTACAAGACATGTAACTTTGCTCTTTAATTGAACATATAAAAGCAAAAAGAAGCATGTTTTAATGTGTTTGATTTCGCTTTTGATGTGAAATGAAGCATTAGCAAGACAAGGCTTGCTCTGTTGCTTTTTTGACTTTCGAAATAAAGATTGAATTTCGATGATTTTTTACAGATGTCATCGTAAGAGATTGGTTACACAGACGGGTTCAAATGCAGCAAATGTTGATCAACGCGTTTAGCGCAGATATGTACACATTGTAGGCATACTGTGTTGAATGTTGTAAACGCAGGATTTTGTATGCAAGGCCTAGTACGTATCCGGGCCTAGTAAGTACTTATTAGCCAGTAAGCATACCTTAGCTTACTGGCTAATAGGTACTACCTTACAACTAGTACGTACCTTACAACTAGTACGTACCTTACAACTAGTAGGTACATTACAACTAGTACGTACCTTACAACTAGTACGTACCTTACAACTAGTAGGTACGTACCTTACAACTAGTACGTACCTTACAACTAGTATAGTTCGTAACTTAGCTGGATTATCATAAGTTTGTAAGCTAGCTAGCGCCAGTAAATATGTCATTATTATTATTTACCAAGATAAATATGAAGTTTTCAGTTAGTTATTTGGTAAGTTAAAGGTACTACTGCTGACCATGAGATCCTGGGTTCGATTCCCAAGTAAGGTGTTACTGAGCTCTTCCATCAGGAATTTCTCAGTAATAGTCTGGATTTGCGCCCGGATGGCAATAGGCTCACCCCCTATGACATGAGACTTAAACATAACTGGCGTAATGTAGGTGTACCTACTGTAGGTACACCTCTGCCAGACCCTTCGTGAATTACTGGCGTGATGTTGTAAAAGGTTTCATAAATAATCAATGACTAGAATATCAAAACATGAAAGCCAAAATTCTTCAAATTAATAAATGATTAATTAGATACCAACTACTAAAAGTTTTAATAAGTTGACTAACAGCTGACACCTTTATAAACTTCTGACAGAATTATTAAATTGACGTGTAAAAGATTAACTTCGTAAAATAATATTAGAGTTAGATATTTGTGTATCAATAACATTCATAATCTAATACAAAATTCTTCATGAAATGAATCGAAGTTTCTATGCAGAGGTTAATAATAATAACTATAAGGAACGCCTGCTAAAGTATTATTGTCAAACTACGGACTTGAAACTCTTTGCTACCAAAATATTGTGCTTGTAGAAGGTATTAAAGGTAAAAGGTTGTAAAGTTATAAGACTAAAACCCAACTATGACAAAAAAGTCAACTAAAAAGGCATTAACAAGATATCACAGACAGACAAATTAAAAAACCGGAGTCACGCGTGTTAGGGCATAAATTGAACAGATTACGTGTGACTCCGGATTTATACATACATACTGGTCAAAATCATAACCCTTATTTTTTCTTCGCCGTAGTCGGGTGATCGATTAAGAGGAAACGTGGTCACGTGGTCTTTGGCGTCCGCACACACGCATTCCTGTTTTTCCTTTAATAATTATACTAGAGCAAATATTTTTTTACGATATAATCGTAATGTATATACTACCACTACCACTGAATTTGTCTCTATGATTTGTTTTTTGGCGTACTTTAATTGATTTTACAAAAAAAATATGGAAAATGAAACCAAAGATAACGAACATGGTAGACATAGATTGTTTCGTAAAAATATATTTTCTCTAGTGTTATTATTTTACACAAGTAGAATACAGAGGACTACGTGTGTATGGACTGAACGCCAATGACCACGTGACCACGTTTTCTCTACAGACGTTATAAAAACTTTTTACAAGAAAAAAAAACAACGGACTTATAAAAATAACTTTAATTTCGGAAGTTGGTGTCTTTGTCATCTGTATTTTAGTTTTCAGCCTCAAAAAACCTTCTCCTTTTTTGAAGTCGATTAAAAAAAAGAAGTGAGTATGTATTCGGAATAGCAAATTAAATATCTTTTCATGAGACTCGATGAGTTATAAATAGTCATAATATTCCTATAACCAATTCAAGCAAGATTTACAACTCGTAGCAAAACAACTACTTCACAAATAATCACAATCAAAGGAAACTTCTACATAGATAAAATAAATATGTAGTTTAGTCTAAATCATTTCTCGCTAAAACCCTGTAAAAGTAACATTCATTGTACGTTTTATGAACTTGAACTAACTGAAGAAACTAAGTCATCCATTTCTGGGGAAATCGTTTACCCCGCCAATGTCTGTAACTGGTAATTGAATTCAACAAAGAAGATAGAAAAAAAAGTTAACTTACTACGTGATGCGAAAACGGGATTCGGGCTATCAACACTTGTTTTGTAAGTCAATGAGAAAGAACCAATACTGTTGTATGCCTACCGTATCAGATTTAAAGAATAAATTCCTTTTCGCAATATCGAGTAATTGTTTATGTATATTTATGAACTCCATTGAGGCTGCACGATCTCATTACTTTGGGCTATTTATGTCCTTTCGATAATAATGTACGTATGTAATAAAATATGTTCAATGTATTACTTGTTTGTTTGGATGTCTAGTACATTTTAGTAGTAGAGAAATGGAAATGTATTAATTTTTCTTTCGATGGATTTTATGATTTATGTCCATCAATTTATTTTTCTATGTAAAGAATTGGTATTGATATCTTATCTTTATAAGTTATGTTTCGGCAGTTTTTTTAAATTGGTAAAATAATAATTTATTTTTTGCAATTGGTCACACAATATCGCACTAAAAGGATTTTTAAAGGAAATTAATAATCAATGCTTCATAATGTTTGAAAAAATCGTCGACAACGTACCTAACTATCGTTTGTAATAGGTACGTCAATAATCAAAAATAAACTTGCAACATGACTCTCAACCTAGGTAACTTTGACATGTTTTATTTTATTTACGGAGCGTCCGGGTTGGCGCCGCGCGGCCATGTCAAGGTGAGGGTCAGACTTTTTTTCATCTACGTTTTGCTAGCTGATGGCTGAAAGGTTACGAATTTTGCTGAATTTTATTGTACAAATGAATGGCATTAGGATTGTGAGCGTGAGGCGCTAATACTCCGCATACGTCTCTTATGAATTACTGACAAATGATTATTTAATTAAATTCAATTACCTAATATTTCTTTTTAAAATGATTAGTAAGAATTAATCCACTACTTTTATGGCTTCAGTTGGTATCTTATGAGGTACGAAACCACCCTACGGATGTTGTTGACCAAATCAGTCTTCCCTTGTGTGACAGTTTTGTAAATAAAGCAATTGAGTATGACGGATATCTTGTAGTGTTTACCACGAGTGTTTACAGATGGCCCTTGTCCCTGTCATATTGGGGCCCTTGTCGAACTCAGGGTCGGGATGAGGAAAAGTCTGAATAATAAAAAAAGTTGGCTTAACTTCAAAGCGACTACGATTACAAAAGTTAGTCGAAAGTATTTGACGGTCATCACGTTGGTTCACCCAAGTGCCACCATTTTAAAGAAAGAAGGTGTGATAATTATTTTTAAAAGAGTTACCGTGTTTTGCCAGTCCTTCTCGATAGGAAACGACCAGTTGGAACCGTGCACCTAGCTTCTGACGTTAAATAAGTCCCCATGTGGGTTTTATGTGAAATGACAGTTATTAATTTGAATTTTGAATTCTGTTGAAAAGGGAGAACTTTGCCACGGGTAATGACCAGTGCCGTAACTAGGGCAGTGCCAGCGATGCCCAGGCACAGGGCGCAGACCCTGGAGGGGCGCAGAAATGACCAGACCAGGGACACTAACAATACCTATTATTTATTTATTTATACGTGTGGAGTCGCGTCGTCCGCGTATATTCTTCTTACAAATAAATAATATTCTTCTTCATAAATAGGACTTTGCACTGAAGAAAGCGCGTTTACGGTTTGCCTTGAATCTTTACTATTTGTACTGATCAGTATTTGGTGTCATTTGTGTATTGTCTAATTGGGAATTTTGACAAATATTTTCAAATAAACGATGTTTCACCTAATTTATAAACGCAATTTATTTGAACTTCCTTATTCAAAACTTTACCAAGTACTTAAAATTAAGTTTACAAAACTTAGTTTTTGGATGATAGATTTATTTTTATAGACAATCTATTTTATTGACAGAACCGGTTATGATTAGAAAATATTTCAAGGGTGCGGTTATAGCAGCTCGCACCGGGCGCATTAAAGGCTAATTACGGCACTGGTAATGACCCGTCGATGTTTATGCTTTTATTAAATGTATGTGTGATGTTTAATATAGGTAATAAACACCTCTTTGCGGCCTGCCTGGAGGACGACGAGACAGCAGCTTATGTAATTCTAAACTGGCCGGTCGCCACTTACAGGGCAAAGTACTTCGGTAACCCAGGTACCCTCCGTGGGATTGTCACTAACACTAAGCCGTTGCTGTCCTTCCTTGAGGAGCTGGGGTGGATCGATTAATCGATTTTCCCATCCGTACGCTTATGTAACGTCACTTAGGTGCAGTAGCTGACCGTAAAGATGACACATCGAGTTTCAGACGAATTTCAACTTTGCAGATCGTCGTGTCTGTCACTTCAACCTGTGTGACAGCTTTTTCCAAAGCTCGAAGTGTTGACTGAAAACATGTTTTTGCCAAGCTTTTTGTCAAATTTTAATTTGGTCCTAAGCCGTACATGTCTTCCTTATTTAAAATGAGTATAGGTGAAACTAATTTGCTTTTACCAAAATCTTTGAGAGATCCCATGTAATTAAATTTGTAGAACATGTACCTACATTAAGAGGTAATAAAATATTTGTAATTCGATAAACAGATATACAATAAGATATACAACCCGTGCGCATTAACATGGCACCTGGCTCAATGACGTTTGGAGCTCCCAATATTATTTTTTTGAAAGCTGAGACAGTTTTGTAAAGGTTTACATACAGTTGAGTTGGCTTGTTTTATGATGAAAATAAGATTTAGCTCGAGAAGAAATTATAATTGGGTAAGAGAATAGAATAAAACAGTTATTTCAACGGTTACCTGCAAAGAAGGCCACCAGTCGCTGCCGACAAACTGTTATGCAATTTGGCAGACTTTAGGTATGTTATTGTGAATACAGATTTTGGAATAAATAAATAAAAATAAATAGTCCTGGCTGTCAACAAAGATCCTTACGGAAGGAATGACGTCAAAAGTATAGCTAGTCAAAGAGTCATTGAAACTGCAGTTAGAATTCCATCGCATTATTATTTGATTAATTGGAGCTTTCGTTAGGTAATTTTTTGGTAGGTACAGTAAGCTTCAGAGAAAAGGACCCCCCTTCGGTAATGACATCAAACCGTTTTAGTTTTTCGTTACTTAACGTAAAAGGCGTGTTGGTCTAGTGCTTAAGGCCGCGGCTCACCAATGTTCCGGTCACGAGTTCAAATCCGCGGATGAGAAGGACTTTTTCCTTTTTTAGTTTCTTACGTTTACGTTAATTATTATTTACTATTTAATTATTATTTAATTTTATTGTTATTTATTATTTAAGAAATCAAATGTTAAATTAGGCATGAGGTTTGTAAGAAAAGCTAGGCATGTTGCATAAAAAATATTTATTTATTTCTTTAATTACATTTCTAGGACTACAGTTTTCTATCTGTGTAAAATTGGAGTTATTTACTTAGATTATTAACTAAACATAAAATAGATACCCTGGGTGAGGTTTACAACGTTTAACATTAGATAACGGTTCGTTTATAGATATTTCTAGAAACATAACTACAATATTTATTTATTTAATGTCGTAAAAACATTAATTTTTTATGCTCGGTATGATCTTATCAAAAAAAGCCTGGTTAGAAAATTAAATGTTGTTATTTGTGCCTGTGAATTACAGAGGAAGAACCAACATGCTTAACTATAACAGTATAGCAATATACATCTTTCTCTTTTATCACATTTTCTGATAATCCTTTTAATACAACATTAGAAAAATATGTGGAGTCAGATGGTGCATCGTTAACACATTACGAGACTACTTGTAAACAGGAGTAACTGGATTGATAATAATAAAGGTTGTTTATTTCTGATTAACGACGAGATAATGATCCCACAAATATTGGGAATTATCAACACTTGCTTTTAAGTTCCAATGCAATTTTATCAGATAAGTTACACAATATCAATCTGCTGAGTAAAATGCCTATTAATAACGGAGAGGATGACCGTCACTATCTATCACTTCTTGAAGTCGACTTTTCATGCCCAAAACCATATTGAAGCATGCAGCACTATTTCGCATTAATTCCCAAGTTTTGTTTACCTCTTCATCCAATTTTTTTTTGGATTTTATTTCACTGGAGTCCCAGTTCAAAACCATCTGACCCCACAAGTTTTCGATAGGATTTAGATCCGGACTTTTAGCCGGCCACTCAAACACCGTTATGTCTTCTTGGGCCTTCAGCCAGTCTTGCACGATACGGGACCGATGCACCGAAGAATTATCCTGCACCAGGTAAATTTGACCCTCTGGATATGCGACCCGCACTGACGGCAGCATTACCTCCTTCAACACTTCAGTTCATGCGGCCGCTTATTTCCACAAGCTCGCCTGGACCCATTGAAGACATCCATCCCCAGTAACCTAAAACAGTCAACCTTTTAATATCTGTTGCAATATGTAATCCATGTAAATATCAACAAAAATAATTAGAAATAAACATAATTTCAATAACAATGTTATTTACCTAGTGTTAATCGCCCACTTGTTCTCAAGTCTAATACGTTTTTAGGGCTAAACCTCTGCCCAGGTCTTCTCCATAAAATTTTTCTTCCATCCTTATCTGAGCACTTTTCGTCGGTAAATATAACAATTTCGTTTTCCCAGTCGAAATTTAAATAACGAGTAGCAAAATTTACTCTGTTAGTACGGTGATCGTCAGTAAGCTTAATTTTTCTGGCTGGTTTATAATTATGGATGTTCGCAGCGTGTAGATGTCGCCGAACAGTGCTAAGCGACACTCCAAAAGTTTCAGCACTTGAACGGGTAGTTTTAAAGGGTGCCACTGAGTGAACTTCCACAATATTACGGTGTCGCTCCGATTCATCAGTGTAAGCAATTGGGCGAGGGCCTTGGCGATCACATTTCACATCACCCGTCGCTTGATACCTTTGTATCCATCTACGCACTGTTTTTCTCTATAATGAAAATTATAATGTATTAGAAATAAATTAAAAAATCCAACTTGTAAGTAATAGTGCAACATGATTACAACAAATATATTATGTGTGTAACGTAAATCTTACCGTTATGCCCATATCCCGTGCTATTTTCTTTATGCTTTGTTCCTGTTCCCAGAGAACAACAATTTTAGCCTTCAAAAAAGTTGTTAATCGAACCATAATATCGGTTAATAGATTCAACTGTTCAAAAACTTAATAAATTGGATAATATTACGACGAAGATATTACGCACAAGCGGATCGACATGAAAACGAAACGATTTGAAAAGTAATTATACCCTCAATCACAGTTTAGTAAATAAGGCGAAGAAGTATTCTAAATTCAACCTTAACTCGTAGTTCATACAGCAGTTAAGTTTCTGAAGTAAAATGACGGTAGTGCAACAATCGGAATCAAGCACATTCTATTCAACCAAACATAAAATCTATGCTAATTTCAACCTTATCTTTTAGTTAATTGAGGAGTTAAGTATCACACGTGATGGAAGTTGAAATATAAACCTTAATGTTTAGAAGATAAGACTTAAATCAAAATTGTTCGATGAATGGAGTAATGCTATTCAAATTTTCGTTGTGATTGATAACTGAGCCTATGGCCTAGTGGTGTATGGCACGGTTTAGATTATCGGCTGGCGCCTGATGATGCGGGTTCGTGTTCTCAACCGCACGTAAAGTGTCTTTTTGTAAGTTATTCTTGGTATACGGTTCGGTCAGAAGCCGACAAAATACCATATTAATAAAAACACGCAAATAATATTTGAGTGAGATCGATGGATGCTCGGGGCCAGTCACGTGACGCGCCCGCCGTCACACGGGCGATAATCTTTAAAAGTCTTGGGGGGTTCCTTTTCTCTGACGCAGACTGTACCTAGGTACGTAAAAATAAGCTCAAAATACCATCCGATTAAACGGATAACACGAGAACTTTTAACCAAAACCCCGAGGAAGGTAATCGTGGCATTTTTGTTTAGCGAGAGGACCCTTATGTACCCGAATAAATCATTCATCGGAACGTGGACGCAAATATTTGGACCATGGAGGGTGACCTCGGAAATGTCGCTACAGGCAAAGATTCAAACCGTTAGATCCGCCATACCGCGTCAAAAAAATATCACGTTTCTGTTTAGTTGATAATGACCTTTAAATAGTATTGTGCCGCTTAATCATACAGAAAATCTTACTGTCCGTTCCATGCGGGATGTGCAAGCTCACTCTTCTCAATGTAAATATCACAGATGGATTGTCGAATCCGCTGTTTTACATAACCTCTAGCTGTTTTACAAAATAGGTCCGTAATGTAAAACAGCTGAACGTCGTTGCTGTGGTACACGTTAACAAAACTGCTAACCACGTTAAGACGTAATGCAGAATGGTGTATCTGCAGGCACAATAAACGTTTGGTGTAGATTCTAATGGTGAATCTGTCCCAGTAACTAAGCTAGAGCACCCGGACCAATTGTTTTCGGTTAGGTTAGATACAATCCATCTGCGATCGAAACTAAGTACGGTGAGGGCACATCTAATATTTTAAATCTTTGGCCTATTGAAATAAAGGTAGACCTCGAGTTTATGTAAAGAATATTTTGTCTGATGTTTGTTTTTATCTATTTTTTCTTTTCTATACCATCATTGTGTAAAACAAGAGGAAACGTGGTGATTTATTTAAAAAAACTTTTACAATTTTTGGTTTTTCTTTATACTTATTGTGCATTACGAAAAAAAATCTGTGAATGAGCAAATAGGTAGGCAAAGTGTCCTTTTTTTTCGGCACACACAATACCAATGTCACTACAGGCCTATTCAAATACAAGTAGGTAGGCCACAGGTATACGTAAAGGATTTTTTGTAATATTTCTTTTTATCTATTTTTCTTTTGTATAAGAGAGGCTATAAGAGTAGGGGAAGACCAAAGAAACGATGGATGGACTGAGTGAAAGATGATAATTATGGCTAGAAAGTGGGGCTGACTAACGAGATTACGGCTAAATAGAAGTATGGAAGAAAGGGACATTTTGCGCCGACCCCAAATAAATTGGGATAAGGGCAGAGAATGATGATCTATTTTTCTTTTGTTTTTTTTAGCAACAATGTGCAAAACAGAAGAATAGTCATTTATTTGAAAAATATGTTACTTTTTTGTTTTTTTGTTATTTATGCCAGTTGTGCTTATATTTAAATGAGCGGTTATTTAATAAAATAAATTGCTATGTGAAGTTTTATTTGTCGTTTCGGCATCTATCGTAAAAAGTTTGATATAGTCAGCAAGCGGAAATGATTGCCCACTATAACGTATTTAAGGCAATTTAAAAGGACTTTCTTGCAATTCAAAACCGATTCTAATTCCGACCCGAGATAGAAAAGAACGCAAATCGTATCGTAAGCCATAGTTTTCTCTGAATGTAGAAAATAAATTCATGATTCTATCTACAAAATTCAAATTCCAATATTACTTTGAATTGCAGTTTTATTCTAAAATAGAAATATCTGGAAACCAAGCCGATTGTAATATACAATCTAGCGCATTTCACAACTCTATCAAACCGGCTGTAATATTGGCAAATTGAAGAATTGCAGCTCCCGAGATAAGCGAGGTATAAAATAAGTAAGAGGTATGCTGCCCTCTTAAAGGCCGGCGCCTCTTGCCAGCATCTACTTGCCAGAAGCTTTATGAATAATTCTTTTATATCTTCCCTCTCGCCTTTTTCGTGAACGTTACATACAATTTTCATATTCACGTTGTAGTTACCAATTTGCATTTGAACCACTCATCTGAAGCTATTATTGTTCGTGTCAGTACAATGGAAGGTGAGCAAATAATATGCGTAATAAAAACGACGGGAAAAGAGCAGACATTCTTAGAAAAACAGAAAGAAAATTTGGAAGAGCGGTAAAAATCACACACGTATACGGAATTATTTCTATCTGCTACGTTTCTTTTCGTTCCAAATTCATCAGGCTGTGTTTTTCTATTAGGTACGCTTATACCTAAATGATGTAATTACACCTATTTCATTATGTCAAAATGGGAGTAATATTATTTACTACATTCAGTAATTAGGATTAGCAAACGCCTGTTAATAATCTAATTTGGTACATTAAAATGAACAATTATTTGACTAAACTAATAATATTAACAGTTCAGCGTGAAATAGTAACAGAATTAGTATTAGTTTTGTAAAATTATCATTATGGTATGATTGGGTGATAATACGTTTATTAATTTTATACAAAAATAAACATACACGCAAAAAACATATCTATTGAAATTTTGTACATAATATCTCTACAGATTTCAGCTGCACAATGTAGAACGTAAGTTTGCGAGCACAATTTATAGTCCAGCGCATAAATCACTGAAACAAATTATGTGACTAGAATAACAATTTCGCATAACACTTACTATTTATTTCATTTGCTAACGAATGGCGTTTTATGGCACATAAACTCTGCATTGAGGCTATCTTCTAGTGATAACAAGACTTGCCGTTTTATAGTGAGCACACCAATCATCTTGACCTCCCTACCCCTTCCTTCGCCTACTAATAAGCTATAGAAGAAGAGTATATTAACTAAAAATCGTAGGTCTCATGTGACTGGCTGCGTTATAAAGACTATTGGAACGCCCTCTCAATGCAAGAGCAGCTTTTGTGTCGGAAACTTGAGTAGTAACAAATCTTTTATTTTCTTTTGTCGCTTAATGTCGTGTACGACAATATCTCATCTTCTGTAGAAGAAAAAAGGGAAAAACGTTTTCTACCCGACCCGTATTTACAAGAGACAGTAGGTACGTATTTTTCTATGTTCTGTGATTTTGAACGTGTTTTTTCGCTTCCGGCTCGTGAGTGGGTATGGGGGTAATTTGTGTGAATATGTCAAGGGGCATTACAACGGCATAGAAGTCGTTGGCATTCATTATTCGAGGTGGCGCGACCAGGCACTGGGTCCCGCCCATGTTTGTAGCCGTCACTGACGGACGTTTTACACTTGCGGTGCAATAAAAGCAGCTATCAACAATTTCATCAAAGTTGTTTTTGTGAAGGAATTTTAACAGCTTGATTAATTGCAAAGCAAATGCAATCATGATTACTGACCGTGATAAACTTAAGCTTAATTCATTAGTTTTTCCATTTTTGCGCGTTACTATCTTGGGATTTGCCTGATATTCTAACGATTTCTTTTATTGTAAACAGTGATAGTGAAAGGCTGCTGTATTAGATACATATTTCACAAAAGACAAAACTATTTTAATATATTTTATTTTCATAAATAAATACGAATGCATTGCATAATAACGCATAATGGTGCAGCAGGTAAAGGGATGGCTTTTTTAACATTATATTGTGAACAGCTCTCTGAACCCGTCTAGTTTAATTAGTGTGCTTTTCCCGGCCCCACCTCTTACGGAAATGCTGTCTCTCCTAAATGCACGCTGACAAAAAGAGCGTGAAAGACTGCGCTGGAAATTACAATAGGTGTGCAACCTCCGAGCTTTTTCATTACATAAATGAGTTTCCACGTTGTCAAAAAGCAATTGTTGGCTCTTGTTTGAAGGACGTTTTTTTGTGTAGGGTTTTGCTTTTAGTTTTGCGAGCTTGAAACTGTCTTTTATTAATTGAACTAATTTATTTTTATAGGCTGTAGATAACTTTCATGCAACGGATGCCATTAATTGGAAAACAAATGGAGTAGGAGTAATTTATATTAATTGCAGGCATAAAGATTCGTTCATAATTATCACTGTTAGAAAATATTTTACCAGGAGCCAAGCTAAAAAGTAAGCCAATTATGTACCAGAAAAAAAAACATTTGTTTTCTAATCTAGGCTATTTCTTTGAACGCCACTGTAAACGTTGGACATTTTCACACAATGGTAAACGGCAGCGTATACATACATACATATCTACCTACATACGACCCAGTTCCACCTCACAAAACCTTTACACCTCATGGTATCAAATTCGTACAGGAACTGCATGAAAAACTATGCACTTTGATCAATGAAAACTGAAGGAGTGAAAGAGAGGGAAATATTCAACTCAAAGGAAGGCAATCATTTAGTGTAGTTGTACAAAAACTTTTTACAAAAAAAAAAAAACAACGGACTTCCAAAAAAAACAGTAAAAAAGTGAAAAATAACTAATTTCGGAAGTGCGTGGCTTTTCAATTTTCGTTTTTTGCCACCGACTTCCGAAATTAGTTATTTTTCACTTTTTTACTGTTTTTTTTTTGGAAGTCCGTTGTTTTTTTTTTTTTTTGTAAAAAGTTTTAAGTTTAAAAAGTTTAAGTTCATCAACATACGCAAAGTGGGGAAAAAACCATATTAATGAAGCTAACTCAAAAACTACGCAAGCAAAATTAATAAAATTTATATGGGACCACCTCTGAAGCATGACCTATCAAACAAAAAAAGAATCATAAAAATCGATTCATAATTGGTGGAGTAATCGGGTAATATACACACAAAAAAAAAAAAACATACAGACGAATTGAGAACCTCCTCCTTTTTGAAGAAGTCGGTTAAAAATAGTTTATTTTCCTCAGCGGTTCTGTGGCAGTTTGCACTAGAAACTGTCCCACAATTTCTGTTTACTAGCAAAAGCTGTTTTGCTTCTCTAGAAGGCGTGTATTGTGCTTTAGTATTAATTAACTAGGTATTTTCATTTATGTACATGAACATCATCTGCCTAGCCTTTTCCCAACAATGTTGGGGTCGGCTTCCAGTTTAACCGGATGCAGCTGAATACCAGTATTTTACATGGAGCGACTGCCTATCTGACCTCCACAAACCAGTTACTGGGTAACACGATACCCCTTGGTAAGACTGGTTGTCAGACTTTCGGGCTTCTGACGACCCGTAACGACTGTCAAAGATCTACAAATGACAGCCGGGACCAACGGCTTAACGTGCTTTCCGAGGCACGGAGGAGTGTCGGTAAGTAAAGATGGTCACCCATCCACAGAGTAACCCCGGAAAACGTAGCTTTACCTGATGGATCGATCCGTGCGACTGTTATTACTTAGCCACGAGCTACTTCCTCTTATGTGCTTGAACATATAATTATTATTATTTTAAGTCATCGGGTAAATATTGCATTTTGTAATAAACAGCTGAGTTGGTCTCATAGTGAATGTTGGTTTCATAGTAAAAGTTGCCCAAAATCATTAGTACTTTCAGACCCTGAAAGGTTAATAGTGAATAAAAAATCACCGTGTATTATATTATGAAGAATGAAAACCAAAAGGCAGGACAAAAAGCAAATTAGCAAATTATTTAATTAGTAAATTATTTTCTTTGTACGGAAATTATTTCAACAGACAACTACGAAATCAGATTTATTATTCAGGAACGCTAGTTCCAAGATTCAGCTCCAAAATTATATTATAATGTAATTGCTTAGCAACACCACTGTAAATGCTGTAAGTCGAAGTTTGAACAAGGCCTTAGTGCTAGATCAAAGCATCGGCCGACAGTTAAGTTTGTTATTTCGTCGTTGTTCAAGTAGTTTATGTAAGTTTACCTGAAACTTAATTCAACTATAATATCAGTGTAAGCTGAGGTCTAACGATTTGACTAAGCCTATTTTGGTCTTATAAACTTAGCACAGTTTTTGAGGTGACATACAAAAAAAAACTACTGACCCACATAAAGCACAAAATTTTCTTGGAAGCATAATAATTCATACATTTTAGAGCACGCTTGAATAGTAATTAAATCAGAATCAGATAATTACACAATAATTTACTATGCTGAATGACGAGTAAATCAACGAAATGGAATATCCGCTGTTTGCTCTAAGTCAGGGGTTCCCAATCTTTTACCCTAGGCGCCTTTTTTTTTATATACGCCCATACACGCCTAGCGCAACTTACCTCCCATCACCTGTTAGGGTCAGAAATACAAGAAGCCGATGACGTGTGCCGCGTACGTGTCACATCGCATATGATAACATCAAGTAAGTTGATTTGGTCACATACACTTCACTGTTACGTCAGGGTAGTTGGCGTCAAGACATTGTTTTGTAATAGGTACCAAAACATTGTACATCCATACTTACCGCCTTACTAATAAACGTTGTATAACGCCTGTATAGTTACACACCGCTGACAAGACAAAGCGTTGTGTAACTATACAGGCGCTATACAACGTTTATTAGTAAGGCAGTAATATTATGAATTCGAAAGTAACTCTGTCTGTCTGTATGTTACCTTTTCAAGCCTAAACCACTGAACGGATTTCGATAAAATTTGGCAAGGAGATAGATGGCATCCCGGGAAGGCGATAGGCTACTTTTTATCGACATATGACGCGGGCGAAGCCGCGGACGGAAGCTAGTATTTAATCAATACAGTATATTTCTATCCACAGTTAGATTAGCTAATTAGTAAATTAGCTAATCTAACCTTTTGATGATATTGCCCACATAATTCTCCTTTCTCTCGCCTCCCTTTCGCTTTTCTCTCTTCTTTCTCCTTTTTCTCCCCTTTTTTTCTCCTTTCCTTTCCTTTATCTATCTCGTTGGTCTAGTGGATGCAAGCGCTACTGCTTAGCATGAGGTCCTGGATTCGATTTCCGGGTCGGGCAAAGAGTTATTGGGTTTTTATATCTGGAATTTCTCAGTAGCAACCCGGAGTATGGATTTGTGCCCGGTTAATGCCAATAGGCTCGCTCCCTATTACATGGGACTAAAACATAACTGGCGAAATACGGGTATACTATAGGCATACCTCTGCCTAACCTTTCGGGGATTATAGGCGAAATGTTATGTTATGTTAATTTTTGGACTTACCGCGCCCCCCCCCGTGGTTCAATAAACGCTCCCAAATTGAGTTTGCGCCCCACTGGTTGGCAACTCATGCTTTAGCTTGATGTTACATTCGAGGATGGCAAATATCAAGTTTGACACGTGATGTTCAATTATTAAGGCACCTGTAACTCGCACGCTCAAAGTGATTGAGGATGTCAGTTCTGCGAAGCTTGCCAATCTAATTAAGACTTTAGTGTTTATTTAATTTGAGATAGCAGGAATGTTTTTGATTGGAAAAGTTTTCAAAGCTTATAGTTATTTTTTATTGTATATACGTTCATTAACTAAGTATTACCTAGGGTGAATTCGACCATACTTTTAACCCTTGTATGAGTCTAATCCAGTGAATAAATATTAAATTTTTGACAGATTTTCTATACAAAAACTGTCAGACGTCAATTTTATTCCCCGAATAAAAGATATCTGGCTTTGGTTAAATCTGCCCTTAGTACCTGCTGAAAATAATTATAAGTTGTCGTTAGACACTTGTCACACCAAAGGGTTTACTTAGAAATAGCAAAGCATCTATTTTGTTGTGTGTGTTGCATGAGATTTTCCATATTTTTCTAGTGTCACAATTTGTTTGTACTTTTTTTGTTTCGAATTAGCAATAGTTCTGGGACAAATAGAAGAATTGAATTCACAAAATGTTAGCCACCACTTCGACAAAGGGGAATGAAATTCCCGCCGCCCACAATTCCTGTTTAACCGTCCATCCCGTGACTGACCTTAACCGGAAACTTTATATCATTATATTTGGACATAATGTCCCTCCATTTGTATTTTTATTCTCAAACTTTAACAACACAGCTTGCAAAAACAAACCGATCGACCGCAAGTTTTCAATACTCAAAAAACAGTTTCTTTTTCAATAAGACCCGAATCACGTTTGTCCCGATTCATGAAATACGTGAATGAAATGTTAAAATACCAAGTGCTGGAAATGTTAAAAAGTTGTTTCTTTAAAACCTTACAGTATTACTTGAGGAAAGAAGTCGGCCTCCCTTGTTATACGATTAATGGACTGGAAACGTTTTTCTAGTCTCCTTTATATTCCTGATAATTGGAGATTTATAATCGAGGGACAACAATGAATAGTAGGCCTTAGTACAATAACTATAGAGCTTTTTGTTTTTCCATTATAAAGATAAGTTTTTGTGCGTGCTCTAACTTTTTATTGGTATTCTGAAATATGACTAAACGTTTGAACATATATTTTCGTAAATGTCATAAGGCCGTATATATTTTTGACCTCATTTACGCCAGAATTCTATGAAGCTTCACACTTATTCGCATAAGTAGTTACTTACGCGTATTGAGAATATACCTAACTAAAATAATAACATCAACTTTAGGCTTAATTATTTTTGTATATACTTACAGTAACAGGTCGTTTAAGAAGAATACCTACAGTTTTGTTGGTTGATACGGTTTGAGCGAGGTATTTTTAAATTCATTCATGAGATTTTCGCTCATGTTGGTTGCTCTGGATGGAGGGGTCTGGCTCTAAGAATTTAACTGCTTTCAATTTGTTTTAGTTGAGAAGAATGCCTTGAAACGTACTGAATACCTAAGTGAGGTTTTGAAGCACGAAAATAAGATTCTCTTCTAAGGTTCTCTTACTAAGAGACTGTTTTTGAAAGAAAGTACTAAGTACGTAGGTATTTGCGGGTTAGTCCGAAAGGGATACCGGGACCTTGGCAACAGGCAACTGAAGGAACACGGGTGGGTTTTAGTCAGTAAAAGTCTGACACGCCCTTCCGCTCCACCCAGAGCGGGAGAAGTCATTGGATGATTTCCCACCCTCAAAAAAAAAAAAAAAAAAAAAAAAAAAGTACGTAGGTATGTCGATGATTTTTTCTTTATATGAAAAATGCTTTTGAAATTAAGCCCTTACTTTATGTAACTACAAAAAATTCACACTATCCTCGGAAAATTACGATATCATTTTCTTAAATTAGATACAATATACTGCTGGACTTAGACTTCTCACAAAAAGCACGAAAATGACTGTCCTACGATTCGCAATTTCTGCCATTTCATATGACGTCATTATATCCATTACCCAATCAGAATACAAGATTCAGGAATCCAATAGTAATCCAATATTGACGTTGAAGTATAGCTTGCATCAATCACAGCATTCGAAATTCGAAACCATTACGTCTAACATGACACCGGCTGTCACGTTGGCTCAATGTAGGTAGGTACTCTCACAAGTAAATCATCTTTGTATTCCTATATTAAAATGCAGTTTAGAACAACAGTTGGGTTTATGGGTAATAATGGCTGATTTCAATGAGGAAGAAATGAACGCAGTTATGATTTTTAGGGTTCCGTACCCAAAGGGTAAAACGGGACCCTATTACTAAGACTCCTGTCTGTCTGTCCGCCTCTCACCAGGCTGTATCTCATGAACCGTGATAGTTAGACAGTTGAAATTTTCACAGATGATGTATTTCTGTTGCCGCTATAACAACACATACTAAAAAACAGAATAAAATAAATATTTAAGGGGGCTCCCATACAACAATCGTGATGTAACATCTTTTTATGTTCAAATATTACTGAACACAACACGTATTCGTAAAAGAGCTCAAATTTTACAATAAATAACTAGGTAATTCTACACAAAATAAACATGAAAAAAAAAATCGCACGTATCGCGCAATATTTGCCCGAATTTTACTTTCATAACTGCGAATAAAGTAGGTATCTACCTGACACGAAGATTCGTTCATGTCAAGGAAGGTGTCAAAACAAATTCCTTCCCTAAACTTGTTAAAGATTAAGCGCCAACTAACTTTAAGAATCGAGGAACCACAAAAAGTTAAATTGCTCAAGTTTTAATTTACTGAACTGCGTAACTCCTTTTACCACGTTTCTTGTTATGGTCTTCATAAAAACGTAAAATAAATCTAATTTCGAATTATATAATATATAGTTAGGTTTGCATGACATAATATGTCATGCAAACCTAACCATATTATTAACCAGTCTGCAAGTTGGACGGTGGACGGTCTAGTGTGTGCCAGTCTAACAAGTCTAATTAAATTAGCTAGCCAAACTCCGCAAACGTGATAGGTATCGATATCTACGTATGAAAACTATAAAATAAAAAAGAGTTGGTGATTTTTTTAGCGCTTTTTTTGTTGTTACTTGATGTATGATTTTAAAAATCTGTTTTTTTTTTTCTTTTATTTGCCAGTTGATATTTAGTATAACGACTCGTTGAGGATATAGGTACTGACTCTCATGCTCACCAATTTAACTGGAACTAAAGTTATGGGTACTTTTGCTTACAGACACAGTTATGAATGTATGATAAAATAGTGTATGAAACTGCACATAACTAGATATTCTCCGGTTATTTAACAGTTTCATGAACTACTAATTGGAGAATCGAATTGTTTTTTTATTACCTTGCAGTAGGTGCGAAAAGTAGAGTATTCTCCTCGGAGATAAAGGTGTCTTAGGCGAATTTGAATCCCTCGCTGCACTCAGGATTCTAGTCTTAACTTCACTCGGGAGCCCTAGAATCCTAAATAGAACATTTTAATTACAATCATGTACCTAGCTCATTAGTATCACAGTATTTTATTCATTTCATTTCATGAAGCTCACTTGAAAACACGCAACTAAATGTCCCTATTTTACCTAAACGTGAAAACGAGCCAACATTTTGAGGTAATAAAATAACGAGGGTAACCGGCTTTTCACGTGAAATGTGGGCTGTACTCCAATTACGTGTAGTAGAGGTATTAATAGTGAGCTCGTACTGAAGTGACAAGATAGATAGATAGAATACTCTAGAGTCAATCTGCGTAGCCTTTTCCCAACTATGTTGGGGTTGGCTTCCAGTCTAACCGGATGCAGCTGAATACCAGTATATTACGTGAAGCGACTGACCTCCACAACCCAGTAATTGGGTAATACGATACCCATTGGTAACACTGGTTGTCCGAGTTTCGGGCTTCAGATGACCCGTAACGACTGTCAAAGATGCAAAAATGACAGCCGGTATAGTATACTACACCTACACCATAAAAATATTACAGACATGAATTACATAGAGTGACACAATAGGCGGTCTTATCGCTAAACAACCATTGGATGGATTAACGGGAGAGACAATACTACTTTAAATTGCCTCTCCTACATCCCCTTAATGGATTGCCGACATATAACCAATAACCCTGTATACAATAAATGCAAATATTGACAATGGCAATAGGTAACCGGATTACACTACACAAATATGGAAAAATATGGGAATCAAACGGAATATGGTAACGTACAGTCGGCATATGAAAACCATGACCATACATAAAATCATGGCAATTTATGCCGTTCAAATGGAGGTTTAGTCTAGGAATGACTGATTCGCGAAATGACTACGCATAGTCTATAATTGACCGATTCTATAAATGACTGATTCTACAAATGACCGATTCTACAAATTACCGATTCTATAAATGACCGATTCTACAATTGACTGATTCTACAAATGACTGAAATGAAAATGAAATTGTTTATTCTGTGATTAGGATATTGGAATTTCTTTTACACGTCATATAAAATTACAAAAAAAAAACAACCGACTTCCAAAAAAAACGCTAAAAAAGTGAAAAATAACTTCAATTTCGGAAGTCGGTGTCTTTGCTATTCAATTTTGGTTTTTTGCCACCGACTTCCGAAATTAAAGTTATTTTTCACTTTTTAGTGTTTTTTTTGGAAGTCGGTTGTTTTTTTCTTTGTAAAAAGTTTTTTTTGTACGGTCATTTATAGAATCTGTCATTTGTAGAATCTGTCATTTATGGACTATGTAGTCATTTCGCGAATCAGTCATTCCTAGACTAAACCAAATGGAGACGTCAACGCGGCGACGTAATTCGCAAGTGATGACAATCATTTACCAACTACTTGCCTACACTGTTTAATGTTACGAAGTCCAAAAATTATCAACGTTATTTCAAAGTGATTAGGTGAACACCAATAAGGTATACCTATTCATACACAAAATCTCTAAAGAGTCCATAGTACTCGTCATTGCACTCGCGAAAAAGAATCTGCTTTTTCTTACATTTATGTTCGCTGTTCTCGTCAAAATGTAGGGAAAAGCTGACTTTTTTTCGCGATTTCGGGTTTGGTCCTATAATGAAAGTTGTTCATAATGTAACAATGAGAGTACAATGATCCTTTAGGAGATTTTGTGTCCTACCAGGGTGGCAGGTTTTAGTCAGTAAAAGTCTGACACGCCCTCTCGCTCCGCCCAGAGCGGGAGAAGTCATTTGAGATTTCAAACCATCAAAAAAAAAAAGGACATTTCGTGTGTGAATAGATACACCTTATAAAATAAATGAAAATGAAACGTGACCGTGAACAAAAACTTCGCAGGCCGCATTGTAAACGCCGAGGCAGTAAATAAAAGTTCACCAGAATAATCATTTATCATGAAGATACCTCTTATTTAACATAATTGTCGGTCCGTTTGTAGAGGGATTACTTATATTAATCAGTGTTCAAAACAAACTTATTTTATTCTGATTTAAAATTAAAATAATGGCTGTTTATCACCCCATTTTATTTGATTAAGCCTGTATTAAGTACAATTGTTCGTGATCCGTTAATTCTCTTTAGGGTCATAAACCCAACTTTCAGGCTCATTAGAAATGTATCACTGACAATTCCTACTTCAGTTTGTAAATTAGAGTTTTTCGTTTTTGTTAAATAAACGTAAAATTTATAACGAGTTTTAACGTAACATTTTCCGTTAAGTTCAAGGTTGCTTGTCATAAAGAAATGGACAGTTTGAAATAGGAAATTTAACGGACTCAGAAACGGATATTACCTTTATTGATATTAAATCCCAAATTATACATAATAATATCAAAGGTCGCTATTTTGTTTGGCGTTGCTAACCAGAGAGGTTTTTTTTTCCATTATTGCCATTTTAAACCTGGTTTTTGAGATTCAAAATGGGCTTTCTATTGTCTGCTATGAAAATAATATCCAATCAAAAACATAAATGTGAAATGGGAGCCAAATTCAAAGTGTGGTTATCGACTTCGCCGACAAAAGAATTGAGATCTAAATGGGTGCCAAGTTCTATAGATAATCCTGAAATGTATAAAGAACATACAACATTCTAAAATAAATTTAAAACAAAATTTCTTGTTTTTTCTGTAATAACAATGTTTGCTATTTAAAACTATAACTTCATTGAATAGTCGAATTATTTACACAAAGCACTTAGGATGAATTCAAGCTGAAAATTTGACTTGGCTAGTTTTTACATATAAGTTCTCTCATATTTGGCTAATCAACTTATATTCTTTATCTTTGATAATTTCTATGTCTATAGAATCGCGCTGCAAACGAACTAAAACAAACAGGGTAATTTTGTTATTCTGGTGTGCGTGACAGCTACATCTTACACTAGCGCCACGTCATTGTGCTGTTATTGTGCTTGTCTAGCTGTAGTTATTGTGTGTACATTTAGCAGCTAACAGTTGGGCGCTATTTTCTTTATATTCGACGAATTCGTTTTGACCTTCTATTTAGGCATATTTCTATCTTTACCGTTTCTTTATTGTTAGGCCAATATGTCTCACTCCTCTAAAATGTTGGCTTGCTGATAAAAACTAGCCAAGTAAAATTTTCAGCTTGAATTCATCCTAAGTGCTTTGTGTAAATAATTCGACTATTCAATGAAGTTATATTTTTAAATAGCAAACATTGTTATAACAAAAAAAACAAGAAATTTTGTTTTAAATTTATTTTAGAATGTTGTATGTTCTTTATACATTTCAGGATTATCTATAGAACTTGGCACCCATTTAGATCTCAATTCTTTTATCGGCGAAGTCGATAACCACACTTTGAATTTGGCTCCCATTTCACATTTATGTTTTTGATTGGATATCATTACTTTTTGTAAATAAATTATTATTATTCGTCAACTAAAAGTGATCCGTAAAATCTATTTTCAAATATAAGTAGCAAGATTGTGTTAGAATGTATTTCTTTCATAACTTAATTAGTTACACTTGTCCACAGTGATGTCAGATCGCTGAGCCCGGCGTTGTAGTTTGTGTTAATATTGGTTGTCGAAGTTCTATAAAAAACGTGTGCCGTCGGGGAAACTCCGTCAGGAACAAGTTCAATTCAATTGAATTCAAATCTTTATTGCATATCTCATGTGTGTACAAACTCTTAAAATGATAGTTACAAAGTTCACATGGACCCCGTCAGTTCTCAGTTATTGAAGGGTTCAGTTATTGAAGGGTGAAAAGTAGCTCCAAATGGTTCGTGTAATATAACACACGGCTGCGGCGTCGCCAGTTCTTTTCTTGAACTTGGCTTGACACGCGGCCGCGTGTCTAGATCTCATAGTCCGTAGTGAATTGTTGAAGCAAAGTAATTTACTTGCCTAACGGTGTTTGCTATCCGGCTTTCAGAAAGGAAGATATTCTGGTCAGCACGTCCTTTCTGTTATTTCACTATCATTCGTATTTAGATCAGGAATCTTGATCGAAGCATTCGAAAAACAATTAATGAGACACAATTTGTGAGGCACATTATTGTGTTGAGTTATTTATAAGAATCATATTTATAATAAAGCAATATTATCATTTGTTTTCATTTCATAAAGCAATCAACAAGTGATGATTCGCAGGGATCAATATTGAACAAGATTGATCACGAGATCTAATAGCTTTCCCCTGAACAATATCGAAGCCTTTCCGCACTGTCATCGAATGATCATTTGTTTCCCATTCGATATCATTTTGTGATCATACTGTTGACGAATTTTTGAATGATTAAGTGTATTCATTTCATTGAGGGCCATTTTTCATCAAGGCTTTTTTATAAAAAAAAAACTGTAACAATGGTAAGATATACGTGGTTTTGTAAGCGGAAATTCAATTTCACAGGAAAACAACATTAACATGGTGCTTTCAGAAAAAGATTTGCACAGTGGAAACATGAATAGATAATCTCATTTAGGGTATGGTTGTGTGATAAAAGATAAATTATAAAACAATGGAGGGGCTTGAACCAGGTGGTAATGAATAAATTAAGTGCTTTTTTTTTAGGTTTCATATTATGCTGCTTCTGTCGATGTTTTGCCTTCAAACACATTTGTAGAGAATTTATTTTCGAAAATAGTTAGTCCTTTAATTTAGTTAATTTAGTACATGTTGATCCAATGATGTTTATCCAATGTATATATTTTATCATATAAAATAAAAAACAATAGTACGTTAAAAAAAAACAGCACCGAATTAATAAAGATTTATTTATTTTTCCAAAATAACTTTGAGGGAAATTATTGTTTTACTTTCTAAGAAAAATAAAGTCAAAGTGTTGCCTTGAAAGATGGAAAATCGAGACACAGGTTAATGAACTTTCTTTGACACTATAATTCATAAGCAAATAGACGTAGGTATCTAAATACTAGAATAGACGAGAATGTATTTCATGTAAATCTCTGAGTTAGCAAATAGATAAAGTAGGTAGCCAAATTACATTGAAAGGTAGCCAAAGCAAATGCAGGTATAATCTGAATATGTAAATGTATGCTCTTAAATTCTTTTTACATTAGCTTCTTATGGAAATAGCATACCTATGATACCTAATAAATGTCTGAATATAAGAGTGAATTGGATTTCTGCTTCGCAGACCTATAGCGAATATTTTTTATTCCTTTTCATATCTCAGTGCCTCAGGCTGGACGTCTTCATCTGATCTTTTGACGTAAAAGCGAACTATCTTTAAAACTTATATTTTGTTGAATTAAAATATTGGACGCGTGGAACTGTAAAGCGTATTTCGTCGCAGTTTGTTTGTCGGTGAAATAAAGTAAGACTAATACTAGAACAAGAATTGGTAATATCAGAATCGAAGGACGAAAACACGAAAGTAATTCAAGAGTCATGTCTACAGTTTAATACACATGGGAGGACACTGAGACAAACATTGATTACGAACAAAGAACATACGTTACGAAAGCAAACTTTGGTATTCAGTGGCTAATGTCGAAGTTTCTGCTGAGAAACGAATATCTAATTTCTGAGTAAGGAACCAAAGCTGCCGTAGCACTAGACATGAATATTAAACGTTGAATATCTGCCAGAGTGCAGACATTGTGAAAATTCACTCCGATCGAGAAATCGAAATTCTACGCTTCACTTGCATTTTGTCATTAATATGATTTGAACTCGACATTCAAATAAGGCGAATTTTATGGGAGGAAATGGACGTATACGATAGGATATGACGTGTTGCTGCCGATATTGAGTTTTGGTCGTCATTTTATGATGTTGATTTGAAAGCGATTTTCATCTTTCTGTTCGATTAAGAGGGCTATTACAATTTTTCTTGAATTTGAGCGTTTGACGCTAGTTTTGATGTGTGATTATGATTAAGTTATAGCCTCAAACTTAAAAAAAAAATATGTCCGAGGAAGTCTCATTATATAATCTTGACAGTGTTTTAAATAAATATTTCAATTTGTTTACACAAATCAGTAAAAAACTTGTCTTTGTAAAGGATGTTTCATAAAATTTAACTTTTGGG
Source organism: Lithophane semibrunnea (assembly GCA_947363905.1). NCBI lineage: Eukaryota > Metazoa > Arthropoda > Insecta > Lepidoptera > Noctuidae > Lithophane > Lithophane semibrunnea. Next base: position 11,714,735 of record OX376194.1, on the reverse strand, counting down.
CGTCTTTTGATGCTTTGTTACATCAAAGATACAGTAATTTAATCATTTATAAAAATGTCCATGGTACAACTGTATCTTGAACTTTGGAATGTATAAGTCAATTTTTTTATGTTTCATTTAGTAATACACCAAAAATAATTCCGTAACACAGATAGTTATTGACAATTTTTCGTCCGAAATTCTATTTTTTATCTATGAATTTACTTTCCAAATTTTAACAAAAAGTATTTAATAACATAGGCTACTATCTAATCTTGCTTGAAAAAAAAAATTAACTTTTTTTAAAGTAAAATAATATTTTTAAACAATTGTTGTATGCAATGCTAAAAATAACAGTAACACGAACTATAAATAACTGTAACTTAATTTATTTCAAAAGTAAAGTGGAAAGGATCAAGTTGATCACGCCCGGTTTGCATGTGTGCGTAGCGTACTTCAATAGACTCACACGAGCGCATCTTTGCCGCGCCCCGTCAAATTTACCTAAATCTGCACTTCGATTTTGTAATAGCGCTCTTAAACATTTTGGGATAATGTTATTGAATGTTGGACAAATTTCAAGGATCACGCATAATGGTCCACCTTAAAGACTAAGTGAGAACATTTATTATTATACTGTCAAACATTCAGTACGAAGATTTCATAGACCTTTTATGTTACGTCTTAAAGAGCCAAATTGCCTTTTTAGAAGCTTTTCATTACTCTTTCTTTACCTGTCGGCGGCACACTTTTAAGTCATTTGCATACCCAACCCTCCTAAAATGTGGAAGTAAAAATAAAACCAAAAAGCATCCTAAGTACGTTGTGAACGTGCGAGTGTTTTCTAGCGTAAATTCGCCAGAGAGAGTTCCATAACATTAGGCGTGGAATCAGGAAAATGCACTCGCTCCCGCCGCTAACAAGCAAAAAGTTTTATAAAACAAAATCCCACTCTGAGGCAGGCCATCATGACAATAATAGGTACCTCGCGAGGGTACTCTGTTAGCTTTAGTGACTTCGCTGCTTTTATAGTTAGTGTAGGCAAATGTTTTACGCAAAAGAACGTGACCTAAATATTACGCACGGCGTTGCATCGTCATACGCGTCTCATTTCGCACTTCTTTGGTTATCTGCCAACTTGTGAGGTAACGAAGAAAACGTTGACTTTTACTTTTACTTTTTAATTAAAAGATTTGCGTTTCTCTTAAAAATAAAATTAGAGATTTTTACCCATAAGTTTTATTTGACTCCTTTAATTTGACAAATTCGTAGAACTTTTTCACTTCACAGAATTCAGTCTCATCTTTTTCTATCAACAAATTCATGCCATTCTAGGGATAGTGCGGATAGGGCGCTTGTGTTACCTTATCCATATTCTAGCCAAAGCCTTAATCGAAACGCACATTAAAGTGATTTAAAATCTTAGACACAACTCCATCATAATAAGATTTCATTATAGTTTAGGAGTGCGCGCTCACGTTTCAATCATTCAATTTCATATGTATGTCGCCCCGGATGAATTGAAATTCTGTATTCATCGATAATTCCAAGAGCATTCTTGTATCTTCAAGTTGACATAAAAGCTTATTTGAAAATAATTTTGTTTACTTCGACAGGTACAAGGATTCAATTCAAATTATAATGTACCTAGCTATATGGATTATGGAATAACATGACCTTATTGTAATAATAGTCTGTAAATGTTTATGTGTTTGTTAACCGTTCACAATAAAAAGTGGTATTATGTTAATACCACTATTATGTTTAGACTTGAATTTCCAAACCAGATGCTGATCGAACTCCGAATTACTAAATGTAAAAGTCCAAAAAGTCACTAACAATAGCAAAAGTCCCATTGGGATTGATAATATTTAAAAAAAGATTATATGCTTTTATTGCGTACGATATACGTAGATGTCTGTCTTATCCTGGCGTTCATCCAGGTTCCGTGTTCCAGCGTATGTATCGTCAGATGCTGCAATATTTTGGCTTCCGTACTAGTTTTTACAATTATCGATTTAGAATAGCAGTATTATTTTACGCCGTTTACTTAGGAGGTAATTATTTTGGTGAGACTAAATCCTACGCACCTAGAAACAAAAATCAACAATAAATAGAGCCACAGTTGATGATTACAGATAGAGAGAGATAGTCAAATATTACACTTAGAAGGTAATTTCGGTGAGACTAAATCCTAAGCACATAGGAAAAATAAAAATAAAATTGTGTATTACCACAAAGTTCAAGTACATTGCAGTATACTAGATTAAAGATCTTAATTTAGCATAAGTTGGGTAAGTACAATAGGTTCAACCCTGTCCCCTAAACTAGGCTAGGCCTGTATCTTAGGGGGAAAATCAACGATAAATAGGGCCACAGTTGATGATTGAAGGTAGAGAGAGAGAGAGAGATTATCAAAATTACAGTGCCTAATACTTTCTCGTCACCATTTTAACGATATTTCAAACAATGTTTAATTTATTCGTTTAATTAAAAATCCAACATGGCAGATAACAATTAGATCCTTATAAAACGTTGATCACAAAACATGTCAGCCAAAGCGAACCATTGGACGCATCGACATCGGATGGACTCGCAATTTCCACGAGGGCTACCCGGAAATGAAAGACGGGTATCGGTAGCCATCTCGATGCACTGCCAGACGCATTATTCAAAACTTTTGGAACTGGTTAGGGTTTGAAACAGTGAAAATTGTGTATTAGATCATTTGTGGCATCAGCTATTGCAGATGAATGGAAAGAAACAAAGGAGCTTGCAATATTTAATGCCTTGCCGCCCCTTGATTGCTATGACGGTTCCAAATCTATTTATTTTATTATTTATGTACACCCTGTAAAATACATAAGGATACGACATAATCTACGTCGTCAATGTCTACGCAGCAGCTCATAATTTTAATACGCTGCTGCGTTGATGATAAAATAAGGTATTATTTAGACAAAAACAAATACATACTTAGAAAATTTTTGTAGGTAAACAATTGAAGCATACGGCTTCGCCATAGTTAGACAAAAAATCGTGCAAGACGTGTAATAATTTCCATACCGATGATTTCCTGAAGTGAAATATCATTTTGGAACTATTTTCAATACCATGCTAATTACAATATATCACACTAATCGAACTACCCTACGATCCGAATAAACGATCATCTATAACCCGAATTTCTCCTAAGTATAATAATAATTAAACCCGTAGATAAGTTCCTAGAACTTGAGTCATAAATAACGAAACTTGGATGATTCCATATAGGAACAAAACAACATTAAATCAAAGATTGTGTGAAGTACCTTCAGTTATTCATTCTCAGTTTGTTATCTGGATAAAGTTACTCTAAGTAAATATATAAATCCAAGCATGGCTCATCGGGGAGATAGTTTTCTGACGTAAAAAATAAACGGTACCGGTTTTTCTGTTTTAGATTGGTACAAGCATCTTTACAAGCTCAAAGGCCCACTTGCACGAAAAACGACAATGTATTTGACGCTAAACATAATTTAAAACTTTTTGGCCAAAGAATCAGCATAGCCATACAACGTGGCAATGCTGCCAGCCTTTTGGGCGCTTTTCCTATTGACAGCAATGCGGGCGAATTTTTAAATGAACTATTCCCCCCCCCCCGTTTTTATATACTTTTTCATAATATATTATTATTTTAAGTCTGTAAGCTTTTAAATTATGTTAATACGTGTCTATAAATACTAACATTTAAACATAACTCTGTCTCTGTGATCTGCAAACGATTGTCAGAAATAGATGGATGTTTTAAATTCGTGTAGCGCTAAATGCATTTCGTGATTTGTGGTGCAAGTGGGCCTAAGTGTCCGGTCCATTCTGTAAAAATCTCATCGTGAAAACTTAGGTGAAGTGAGCTGTCATTCCACCTAATGCTAGGGATTGACAGTGTCAATAGTGCTCACTTCACTTAAGTTTACGGTGACATTTTAACAGAATCGATTGGAAAATCCTTATTACAATATTACTTTGGCGCGGAAACTAAGAAATAAGTAAAGAAGATTAAAATGTCATTATTTTGTAACCAATATGCCAATGCATGTAGGTATATCTGTATATCAAAAAGAAATGAATCTTGATTGGTTTGTTATTTAGTGAAACACCATGGTCTCTCTCTGGAAAAGAATCCCTACTCCTACCCCAGAAATGTCCTGCCTTCCTCAAAAGAATATCTTATGTTTCCAGAAACTCCAAGCGATATCTTTACAATATTGATTGGGCAATTCTATTAAACACCAGAAATTCAATTTGGCCCGTCCAGATAGATTTCGTGCCTCAGTTTGTGCGTCAGTCGGGTATACTCTGGTAGTTTGCCGCATATCTAGAACTTGCTGAGCTGGGAAATAATCTAGATATAGCCCACTATGGAATAGTTGCAGGATAGCCCGACCTTAGTTCATGTTACGAGATCTTAGTGGTTTGATTTAGGTGGTTTTAATAGAGTAAATTGTTGTTTTAAAGCTCAGTGATGGTTTAATAACTAGAGTTCTTATTTAATTGCACAAAGCACGGATCATTTTGAATACGCAACATGACAAGAACATGTTCAGCCTATAATGTTCCCACTGGTGGGTCACAGGCCTCCTCTCTTCGAGAGGAAATGGGCTATAATCTACCACGCGGGTCCAGTGCGGGTTAGTAAATGCTTTTTTAGTAAACCGTTTTTAGAGCAGTGGTGATGAAAATATTTATACAAGTAAAGCGCCTTGGCTGGGTTCGAACTTACGACCTACAACTCGTAAGAATACGCATTTGATTTTAATCCAAGTAACACATAATTTGACATTCAATTCAGAAGATCGTGGGGAAGACCTGGATGAGACTCGCACAGACCAGGGAAGCATGGCACAAAAGGCAGGAGGCCTATACTCAGCAGTGGGTGGGACAAGACTGCCAATGATGCCATTTAAAAAGACAACTTAGAAAGAAAGAAACAAAGATTGACGTTTATTTGGACATAGTAAAGTTTGTCTATGTATACTAAAGTAATACTGTGTGCATCACGGCTGCGCCAAAAAGGTTCATTTCACCATTAATGCCAAAGATACCCTCTAATATGCTACGGCTACATATGTCGCGATAACGCGAAGATTCGTGTTGTCGCGACACGTCTGGGCAAGCAATTCGTCACTTCGCGAACCATTCACGCGAACATTGCTACGGCTACACTTCGAGATAAAGCGAAGATTCGCGTTGTCGCGACACGTGTGGACAAGCAATTCGTCACATCGCGAATTATTCACGCGAACTCGAAGCCTGCGCGCGGCTGTTGGTAAATTACTGTACATCAAAGGGTTTTGTTGAGAGCAGTGGTGGCCCAGTGGTAACGGCTGTTACTTACGAGTTGTAGGTCGTAGGTTCGAACCCTGGTTTACTTTTTGTAAATAATTTAATCACCACTGCTCTCAAAATGGTGAAGGAAACCGGAATACATGAGACATCTACCAACCCGCACTGGGCCCGCGTGGTGGATTACCAGGATTAGTGGGTGTCCCAACAGTGGGAACATTATAGGCTGAATATGTAAAGGGTTTTATCGCGACAAAGTTAGTGCTGTTAGCCACACTTCGCGCACTCTTTGTCTTTGTTTATAGCGAGACGCCGAACGGTCTGCACGTTTTTGTCTTGTTGAGGTAACTTCACGTCAAAGGGCTTATGTTATACTTAAATTTTACTTTTTTGTTAGTAAGTAATTTTTACCCAACTACGGCGAAGCAAAAAGGAGGGTTATGACTTTGACCGGTATGTATGTATGTTCATGTGTTTCCTGATATCTTCTAAACTGCTCATCACAATTTGACAAATGAGACATTAAATTGACGCCCTCTGGAGGACAAAAAGTCATAAACAAAAAAAATGTTTTTTGATGAGGCCATGTTCGGTATCAAATGAAAGGGCTTAATTATCACATTTCAAAAATATTTATTTTATAACCCCAAAAAAAAAAAAAAGTTATAAAACTAAAACCTAACTACGGCAAAAAAGTCATCTCAATCAATCTGCCTAGCCTGTTCCCAACTATATTGGGGTCGGCTTCCAGTCTAACCGTTGTCATCTAAAAAGGTATTAACAAGAATCACAGACAGACAAATTAAAAATCCGGAGTCACACGTAACTGTTTGATTAAGCCCTAACACGTGTGACTCCGGATTGTCTGTGATTCGTGTATATACATTTTTCGATGACTTTTTTGCCGTAGTTGGGTTTTAGTTTTATAACTTTTGTATAGATAACATCCACCATCTTCTTTTTTTTCTCTTTTTTACTCTTTTATTTATTTTATTAAAATAATAAAGGTGCAATAAATAATTATTTGCCGACATACAATAAAGTGCAACCGCGTCTTCCCCTTTTTCTCGCGTCTAGTCCGCCTGAGTTATCACGACGTTTTAACTACGACGCTCGCATTCAAGTTCACCACAATGATTCGCGATGTCACAAATTGTTTGGCCAGACCTGTCTCGACAATGCGAATCTTCGCTTTATAGCGAACTTTTCTTCAGTTCGCTCTCTGTTGCTCAATGAGACATCGAGGGGTGTGCGAGAGAGAGAGCGCACGAAGAAAAGTTCGCGGTAACGCGAAGTGTAGCCCCAGCGAGTTCGTCGTAGACCGAACACGAAGTTTATAGTTTTTATCGCGACAACGCGACACGAATCTTCACGCGACTTATGTAGCCGTAGCAATACTGGTTTTCTAATGAACCTTTAGGGATAAGTGACGGAAAGTACAAACAGTTTAACCTAATACATAATTTTTAATACTTATAAATAAATAAATAACTAGTACTCAAACAAATATAATTACAAAAAATTTCAAAAACTTCATGTAATCAGTAAGTAATTAGAACATCAATACAAGATACATAAACATATCCACATATAAAATTAATATGGCGGCACTGCTGGAAAACTTATTAAAACTAAGCAGTTTTTGCTCGTTTTACCTACTTTAAACGAACTAATTAAAATTGCCATGGAAAGCTGCGAAAATGCTAAAAGAAAAAACAACAAAATAAATGATTCGATTTCTCTTTCATTGCTTATAAATTCATTGATAGGCGGATAGGGTAACCAGGCAATGAAAAATCTCATTTGAATTTAAATTGATTTACGATGGAAATGAATCGGGGGCAGTATCAATCGTGTGGATATAGATCGCGGGTGCATGCAGCGTGGGTAATAAAAACAAGGAAAGAATGTTTATTAAAAGTTTCGTTTGTCTTTTATTGTACGGCTTTTGTTTTTTTTTTGTGGTAAACCAGCACACACACACACAAGACAGGACAGCCCATAGGGCCTAGACAAGTGACAAACGCTTCCAAACCGTTTCGTATTTCTACAACGACTTTCAACGATTGACATAAGCTTTTCGATACTTGATTCGATTCGATTTTTGCCTTTTCCACCATCGTTATCGCTGATAGAATGCCACTTTGTCTAGGCCCTCAGGACAGGACAGGGTGTTTTGGCGCAGCCTGTGAGAGGGTTTTTTCCATCAGAGGACTGTGATAGGCTGAGTTGAACCAGTAAGTGGTCATTTGCCATACAAGAGGCATTACAGTTTGTCTCTAAAACAACACTGGAAAGTCTGATGAGCCTATTTATCCCTATAATTATCTACTTACTTTAATAGGGATTATTAGGTACACTAAAACACAGCAAAGATGCTGAACAGCAAAAATAAGATAGGTAAGTATACTATATTTTTAAATCAGTAACATACGAAGATAATATTAAATTATTTATATACGACTTCAACAATATCAAATCAATGACCGACTAATCGGTCGTCTGTATCATGCCTAAGCCAACGCATAATCAGCCTTAATGTTCCCACTGCTGGACACAGGCCTCATCGCTTTGAGAGGGAGTGGGCTATAATCTACACCGCGGGCCCAGGGCGGGTTGATAGATGTCACAATACATGTCTTCGATATTTCGGTTCCAGAACATGATGGTTTCCTGAAGAAACGGTGAATGAAAACATTCATTCACCGTTTTGCGAGCAGTGGTGATGAAATTATTTACACAAAGTAAAGCGCCTGGCAGGGTTCCTACAACTCGTAAGTTTGAGCCGTTACCTGGGCCATCACAGCTCTCCAAAAGATAATGCCATGTTCCTTTGAATATCGTATCCTAATCCTAAGTAATCCATACTTATCCATACTAATACTAATATACTATTATAAATTCGAAAGTAACTCTGTCTGTCTGTCAGTCTGTCTGTCTGTATGTTACCTTTTCACGCCTAAAACACTAAACGGATTTCGATAAAATTTGGCAAGGAGATACATGACATCTTGGGGAAGGACACAGGTACTTTTCATCAACATACCACGCGGGTGAAGCCGCGGCCGCAAGGAAGTATATTATAAATACGAAAGAGAGTTTGTTTATATTTTTGTTACGCTTTCACGCTAAAACGACTGAACATATTCGGATGAAATTTGGCACATGGGTAGACCATGACCCGAAAAGACATGGAGAAGGACATAGGCTACTTTTCGTCTTGGATCACAAACAAAATCGCGGGCAAAAGCTAGTTATCTATAATATAAACTGGAATTAAATATGAATGAACGTCTTTATTCATTCATATTGAATTCATAAGTCATTATTAGTTACAATAGGTTAACCCAAATTACTTATTTGGTGCTGTATAATACCAAGAATTATCATGATTAATTATTGAAGGTTGTGTTGAGTGCAAATTAATAACGTTATTGTAACATAATGCTATCTTTGAATAGCCCAAGCTTTTGACTAGAGCATTTTGTAGAGATTGCCATGTAATTTAACGTTCTTGCGAATGGTATACAATACAAGCAAAAAGCTCAATTTAAAAAAAGCAATTCCTTGTAATTTTTAATAACGTTCCTGCGAATGCTCGACGCTGCGTTTGACGAAATGCTCACGGCACCTGTAACATTTATTTCTACCTTGCGTTCATTTTAACGACCATCAATTCTGTAAAAAATCTCACCGTAAAAACATAGGTGAAGTGAGCTGTCAAAAGTGTCAATTCTTAGCATCAAGTGGACTGACAGCTCATTTGAAGCTCACTTCACTTTAGATATCACGCTCAGATTTTTACAGAATTGACCGGCTGCCCTTCGGCCCGCGCACCTCACTCCCCTCCGCCCGCGCTCGTGCAATGCAAGATAAAAAGTTACACCAATAAGTTTTTAAAATTAAGTTTTCACACAACATCGACGGTCGTATTCGCAGTGCGGTTCGATAGAATTTAAAAACGGCGAATGCTCGTTGTTCTGTTACAAGTAAATTCTCTAGTCTATACTCACCTTGAGATAAGATTAATACTTAAGGATTTATTATTTTTAATTCGTGTTAACCCATATGTTTTTACCTCAGAACACATGTCTGATAAATCCGATTATAGGATTGGTCAAGCAAAAAAGAAGGAAGGGTGAAGGATTGGTGGATTGATTGGTTGTCATGTCAGACATAGGGCGTGATAAATCTTAATTACGATTGTGATTTAATTGTTTTATTATTGTTTTTCTAGAACAGATTTAAGTAATTTGTAATATTAACACGCCATGGGCCTTCGAAGCCTGAAAATAAAAAAGTTTATTTTTTATTGGTCGCTGATTGTTCATATTATTACCTCAGATGAAGTATAAATGTGAATGTGTGTACATGGAAGTTAGAGAGTCAAGGAAAAGGGGGCTATACTTTCTGTATGAAGAAACATGCAAACAAAGGCTGTTGAAAATTCAACTTTCTTCACTGAGCTGATCTTATAAATTCCGCCGAATTTAGGTGTCTTCTTAAAAAGTTAGTGAAAAAGGGCATTATTGATTTTTTTTGAAGCTGTAAAGGTCTCTGCACACAGCGGGCGTGGCGTGCCGACGCGGCGCTGGCGCGACTGGAGCTTTCACACTGCGGGCGCGATCACGTCCCGCCCATTCACGCCGACTGTTTAGCGACGCGATTCATTCATCAAAAAGGTATTGAGCGATTCAGACGTGGAAACGCCCTTGCTTTTATTTGCGCTAGCTAAGAAAAACAACGTAAACGGAAATGGGGGCATGAAATAAATCAAAAACGCCCCGTCGCGCCGCGCCCCGCCTCATCGGACTTGTATTCGCGCTCGGCGCGACGATTCGCATCGCGCCGAGCGCGGCAGCTCTGTGTGGCGTCGTCCATAGTAACTAGTACATTACAACTGCTCAGCGTCACGTCGCCGTCCGGTCACGCCGCGCCCCGCCACGCCACGCCCGCTGTGTGCAGCGACCATAACTTAGGCTTGGTTCATAATAATGTAATTTTGTAAAGGGAACAGCAGGTACCTAAGTATTTACACTCTACAACTTGCACGAATGTACACAAGCTACACAGAATAATGAATAATAAATAGTTATATGGAAACATCTTAAGATAAACTACAAGCAATATAATATAGAGCTTAGTATTATACAACAGTATTCAACATTTCAACTACGGAATATAGCAATATGAATATAATAATGTTCTTGTTAACGGAAGATAGTTCAAGCGTCAGACTAAAGCCTCTGTCATATCAAAAACGAGCACGAACGTAGGCGGCGAACCCGTTCGTTGTACCCTCCGGCGATAATTTTTCGCACACTGTAATTTCAACACAAACACCGAGAGTTGAGTATGCAACAGTGTGTTTTGTTTCTGTCAATGCCTTCAATTCTTTGTATAGTTTTTGACATTAATTGTCGCTGAAATGAGATTGCGACGATAATTTGAACACTTTAAGTATGAGAATTGGCCTAAGAGATCCTTTTCCTTCTAGGTATGTTAGCTCATAGTTTAGAGGTAGAATCTGCACTTTAAACGGCCGTACACCTAAGCTGCATGGCTTAGCTCGTTGTGTGGCAAACGCTTAAGACCTACTATTGCTAAAGTTTTTAAACTTCGGAGATACAGTAACTATGCGAAGGAAACAGTATCGTCATACTAACTATCAATATAGGGTCTAAGCTTATCTTACATACAGTTTGTTACTGTTCTTCCTCCTGAATTGTGTGATGGCACAAACTTTACAAATGGTAACTAATGATTTTAAAGACAGAACAGGATATACAAACACGGTAAAACTATCCCGATTCAACCAGCCATCTTAAATCTTATTTAAAATAAATTAATAAAAACTTGCAACGACAGCCCCATTTTATGTCCAGGCAAATCACTGTTCAATCCAAGGTTGCCTGGAAGAGATAATGCCACCCAAAGTACATTTTGTAGATTTGATTTATTTTTGGCATGTATTTTATTTAAAATCAGGTGTTCCCTACATTTTGATGAGCCACACATTTAGCATTAATCTACCGAGTGGCGCGCGGCGTTCAGTATTCACCGAACCGTTCGAGCCAAAAGATGGTTTTAAACTACGATCAAGAATGGCGGAAAGACGGCCGACTCGCAGACACGTACGATAGCTTGAGTCAAGCTCGACGGCTCGCTTCGAGTAGGTGCGAAGGAAATTACTTTTATTGAATTCCATCCAGCCGGCACGATGCGAGCCTGCGAGTTGTGAGTTTTGCGGTCTACACGTTGATTTTTACTCGTTTTAGAGTAAAACTATCGAGTAAAACCGTATGTGAGTAATTCAATTTCACCCAGTATATTATGTATTATGTATGATAGCGCTGGCAATTAAAAACAGTACCACAGACTAAAACAAACGTCATAACGGGTGATAACGTAACGGAAACACGTCAGTAAATAAGTGATTTTGCATTTCACATTATAAAATCGTATTAAATTAAGTATTTACAATTTAAGTATTTAAAAAGTGTTATTAATTACTAATCAAATATTGTGCATCATTTTTTACTAAATTAAATCTAAACTTTATTGTAAAACAAATGTCACCGGAAGTCGTTGCTGTTTGACGTTGACAGTTGTTAAATAGTATAAATAGGCTCGCTCTAGTCGCAGAGCGGGCAGTATTGAATTGTATTTTGAACTGTGTGCATCTCGTTGTAAAATTGTGTGAATCATTGTTGGTTGTGAAATTGTGAGTGATAAAGTGTTTACAAGATGTCTGATCGTTATCATTTGAGATCCCCGAGCCCACCCGCTCTTACATCAGAAGTGGGATGAGCCCGAGCCTGAACTGGATCCATCAACGTACTCGCCTATCCTGCCGACCTCTCGACCAAGAAATTCGCAAGAGCTGAATTTACTTCGCTGCCAGATCAAGTTGCTGGAAAGGATGGTTTTCCGGAACCAAAACACGAGTACCCCCAAGCTAAGTGAAATTTATTTACCTAATTATGATCCCGACGAGCATAAAATAACAATTGAGGAATGGTGTAAACAAGTTACCTCTTTAATTACCATGCGAGGTTGCTCACAGTTTGTTGCTATGATGAAGGGATTAGCATGCTTGCAACGACGTGCCAAGCAATGGGCAGACACTAATGCTCATTCTCTAGCTAATTGGGATTCACTCGAAAGGGAACTCATAGCTCAATTTAGTGGCGAAACTAGGTATATTGTGTACGTCAATGCGTTTCGAGAATATACCTCAAATCAGGCTCAATCTTTTTCTGAATATGTTGCCGAATCATGGCGTTTGTTTTCAAGAATTTCTCCAAATGCTCCAACTGAGCTCATGGTGGAAGCTGTAATATCTGGCATACGACCAAAATTTTACCAAGCAGAGCTCCTCAGGTCAGCACCAAGATCACAAGCTGAACTGATTTCGACATTGGCAAACTATCGTAAACGACCCGCTGATGTAGTATCAGATGAACCTCGTGCTAAACAACCAAGGCTTGACCTTCCAACAACTGCGGCGTGTTACAATTGCAACAAACCGGGGCATATTTCTCGTAATTGCCGGAACAGACTTTGTGAAATCTGCAAGAAACCAGGTCACTCATCTGACCGCTGCTGGCATAAAAAGAAAAACGAAGTACAATCCGAGAAGACGTCTGTTCCTGCTACTGCTTCAATAACCGCACCACCGCTTTCACGCCGGGAAGTCAATACGATCCAGAAGGAAAAGGCGCCTAACGAAGTTCAACTACAAATAGGTGATATCTTTCTTTCTTGTTTAATTGATAGTGGTGCCGAGTGTTCGCTCATTAAGAAAAAAGTTTCTGGCTCAATTAAGGGTAAACGCAAAATAGAACTTTTGCAATTACGAGGGTTTGGGGGCAGTAGCATACCTTCGAGTGAATCGATAAACACTGTAGCCACATTCAATGGTGTGACGTTCGAAGTAAAACTTCATGTCGTTAATGAGTATCCTTGAAAAGCACACCGATTTATTTACTTTCAATAAAATAAAAAAAGTGACCACGGGCAAATTAACTATCAGATTAAAAGATCCTAATCGTATAGTACAAAGAAGACCCTACCGACTAGCACCAGTAGAGAGAGAAAAAGTTAAGATAATTATTGAAGATCTTAAAACTAAGGGTATTATTAGAGATAGTTGCTCACCTTTTGCAAGTCCTATTTTGTTAGTAAAAAAGAAAAATGGTGATGACCGGCTTTGTGTTGATTTTCGCGAACTAAATTCAAATACAATTCGTGACCACTATCCTCTGCCACTGATTCAAGATCATATTGATAAACTCGGCAAAGCTCGATTCTTTTCGAGCCTTGATATGGAATCGGGGTTCCATCAAATTAGAATTTCAGAAGAATCAATCGAAAAAACAGCTTTCGTAACGCCGGACGGCCAGTATGAGTACTTATCGATGCCATTCGGTCTAAGTAACGCACCTTCAGTATACCAGCGCGCCATTAATGCAGCTCTAGGTGACTATCGTGACAATATTGCACTAGTATATATTGATGATGTTTTAATTCCTTCATCTACTGAGCAAGAGGGTTTAGAAAGGCTGGCCCTTGTATTAAAAAGACTATCAGATGCAGGATTTACGATAAATCACTCAAAATGTAAATTCCTCAAAACGTCCATAGAATATCTCGGTAACATTATAGAGAATGGTGAAATGAAGCCTAATCCTACTAAATTGACAGCACTTAAATATTCAGAACCACCCAAAACACTTAAGCAACTTAGGCAATTCAATGGTCTAGCAAGCTATTTTCGGCGTTTTATCCCTCAATTTTCCCAATTAATGGCTCCACTATACGGGTTAACAAAAAAAGACGTACCATTTGTATGGTCTCCCGATCACGAAACAAGAAGACAATATGTCATCAAACTTTTGACCTCTGAACCTATACTATGCATTTTTGATCCGACTCTTCCAATAGAAGTCCATACAGATGCTAGCGCCAAAGGTCTTGGGGCTATTTTAATTCAGAATGACAATAATCGTCGCAAAGTCGTTGAATACTTTAGTATGCGCACTAGTGACGCTGAAACAAGATACCATTCATACGAATTGGAGACTTTAGCTGTTGTTAGAGCAATAAAACACTTTCGACATTTTCTATATGGACGCAAATTTACAGTTGTAACTGACTGCAATGCTCTTAAGGCTTCAAAACACAAAAAGGAACTTACACCTCGGGTTCATAGGCTATGGGCATACTTACAAAATTTTGACTTTGATGTTATTTATCGTAAGGGGCAACAAATGGCCCACGTAGATTTTTTAAGCAGAAATCCACAAATTAATCTTTTAACAAAAGATCCAGCGTGGATTATAGTTGAGCAAGAGAGAGACAAAGAACTCAAAAGTATTCGCGATGCCATAAAGAATAAAGATGACCATGACAGAAAATTCTGTATTCGATCGAATCTATTAATGATAACCATACAAAACCAAAAAGGAGAATCATTAACTCGCACAGTAGTCCCTGAATCGCTTGTTTGTTCATTAATAAATAGATATCACGAAAATCTTTTGCATACAGGGTGGGAACGTACTTTGGATAAAATTCCGGAACAGTTTTGGTTTAAAAACATGACAAAACGAATACGACAATTTTGCGATAACTGCTTACAATGCAAAATTGGAAAAGAGCCTTCAGGCAAAAAGCAAATAGAACTGCACCCCATTGATAAAATAAGCATACCTTTCCATACGATACATGTAGACCTTATGGGTAATCTTACCGGTACAAACAAAAAAGCATACGTTCTGGTAGCTATTGATGCATTTACTAAATTTATACTTCTGTATCCACTAAAAGATAAAAGTACTAACATAATATTAAAAAGCTTCCGCGAAATGATTAATATTTTTGGCACCCTATGTAGAATTATTTCTGATAGAGAATCGGCTATTATGGGAACAGAAATTCAAGATTTTTTAAATCTTTCTGTATCGAACATCATGCTATTGCCCGCGGTACACCTAGAGCTAACGGTCAAGCTGAAAGACAAATGCGCACTCTTAAAGATCACCTTACAGCTATATCTCTAACACAATCGAGAGTTTGGGTTAATAAGATAGGTGAATTGCAATTGGCATTAAATTGTACGAAATCTAAAGCTACAGGATATTCCCCTTTAGAGCTCCTGCTAGGTAAAAGATGCTCTCCCCCTGCAATCGAACAGATATCCCTATCTAACGAAGACATTAACAAAGATGAAATCCGTATAGACGCTGAGCGCAGAATGGCCGAAACAGCAGAAAAACAAAAAATACGTTTCGATTCTAAGTGCGCCAAAATTAAACCCTTTCTAGAAGGAGACTTTGTTCTTTGTAAAGACACTCAGTGGTCGGGTAACAAACTAGGCCCAAAATATCTGGGACCATATAAAATCATAAAAGTCCTCGATAATCATAGATATGAAGTAAAAGACCTACGATCTCTGCGAAATAAAAATACTGTAATCACACATGAACACATGAGATTGGTACCTAATCCTAATTTAACTGAATGAATAGATGAATAGACCGTCATAGCAAGAATAATAATATAAATAAAGGTGAGAAATTGTTTATTAAATTGTTTACGCGATTGGAAAGTCAGGTTTATGGATAAAATTCAAAACGTTTCATTTTGAGATGGACATGGTTAAAAAATAATAAAAAATAATAATAATAATAAAATGTGTGGAATAAAGGAGATAAAACAAAAAAATAATATATATATATATATAATATAGACATTCTCAGTCGAGCCAAGTCAATGACGGGCCTCTGAATCTTTATGATCAAGCTACGATCTGCGACCTCTGAGTTTGATTTGAGTTGGCAAAATGGTTGTGTTGAAAGGCCTTGGTCATGGCCAGAGTTTCAGTTAATTGGTAAATATCAGTCAAGCCAAGTCAAAGACGGGCCTCTGAATCATTATGATCAAGCCACGATCCGCGACCTCTGAGTTTGACAGTTTCACCAGACCAAGCAATGCTGCCTCTGAGTCTGGTCTAATTTTATTTTGCATTTTTTAACTTTTCTGTGTTTTTCAGAGAGATTCGCTGGCCCTAGCAAGGTCCGCTCGTCAGTATGGCCGTGATAGCGCTGGCAATTAAAAACAGTACCACAGACTAAAACAAACGTCATAACGGGTGATAACGTAACGGAAACACGTCAGTAAATAAGTGATTTTGCATTTCACATTATAAAATCGTATTAAATTAAGTATTTACAATTTAAGTATTTAAAAAGTGTTATTAATTACTAATCAAATATTGTGCATCATTTTTTACTAAATTAAATCTAAACTTTATTGTAAAACAAATGTCACCGGAAGTCGTTGCTGTTTGACGTTGACAGTTGTTAAATAGTATAAATAGGCTCGCTCTAGTCGCAGAGCGGGCAGTATTGAATTGTATTTTGAACTGTGTGCATCTCGTTGTAAAATTGTGTGAATCATTGTTGGTTGTGAAATTGTGAGTGATAAAGTGTTTACAAGATGTCTGATCGTTATCATTTGAGATCCCCGAGCCCACCCGCTCTTACATGTATAAATAAATCAAACTCAAACTCAAACTCAAAGCATTTATTTCAATTCAACCATTTACAGGCACTTTTGAATTGTCAAGGAGTCGGTCAGTCAGAAATATGAAGCTAGTTGCCCATTCCAAAGCGTAGTAGGTACCTATGGAGAAGAACGGGCAAGAAACTCCACGGACACTCTTTTAAATCAAAATATTGTTACAATATATGGGTTACATCATTCATGTTGAAATTATAAATGTGAGAACAATGTAAAAAGCGCGTTAAAAGCGTCCGCAATTATGACATACAAACAATTCAAAAATTAAAATAAGCCATGGCAGCTAAGAGATGACCAGTCACAACTGACGGCGCCCGTTCACGAACATGACGCATGGATCAGCACCATTCAGCTCAACCATTTTGAAGGGAGCTAAATGATCCAACACACGCGCCACCATCAGCGAGACATTTAAGTGAGCATGACATTCCCAGCCGCCAGGGCACATTCAAGTCAATGAAAGACAGATTACCCGGTAAATGGTAGCTCAATAGTACATAGTACTCACACCTGTGCTATGCAATTATAACTTTGCTAAATAACTTTGCTGTTCAAGAGATTATTTCAAATTCAAATAGCAGCCTCCACAATAGGATTCCCTGTGTCGTGGAGACAAGTCTCCTTCGTTATAAGATAGTAGATACATACATATAGCATTTGCACCGAATGGTCCAAAAAAACTACTTAATACAAAAACAAAAGGCTGTTACCAACTGGCAGGTCCGCGTGTCTAATAAGAGGAAACAGCAGAAAATATGGAGCTTAACTACGCCCACATAGTTGCTGAGCCACGCGCGAATACTTATGTAAATACCCTGGACTCTGGTTTTGTATGAAATACGGGGTGGTTGTCAAAACAAAATACTTTATCGCCTCCCAAAGTAAGTCTTTACCTTAAGTTCTAGTAAAGGAAACTGTAAATCTTCTTGTTGTGCTGAAGGGTTGTTTTTCTTCTTTTGAGAAAAAAAATATGTAAGAAATAAATACCTGCCCTTTTTACAAGGTCACTTTGCAAAGAGAAGAAAATATGGGATGACCATGAAGGTCGCACTGGCATTCGCAATATTACGATGTCACTTCATATAGTTTTTTTTTTAAACTGCCAAGATTCCTCAATGACAAACTTTTTTTTTCAGCCTGTCTTTGTATTGTCCTTCTGCTGGGCTCTAGGTCTACCCAGTGTTTCCTATGTGTTGCCTCTACGGCCAATTTCCAATCAATTATTGGAAACTTAGAAATTGAATTAATCACATCAAATCCCGTGTAAGCTTTCTACATTGCTGAAAACGTCCTATGAAATGACACGTATGCAACCTGAATGACAATATTAGTACCTAATTTATGTTATAATGCTTATATAATTTATTATAACGGAACGGATACTCCAAAGTATCGTAAACATTTTAAAGAGTATCACGGTTTTATTATCTGGAATCGTAACGCAACGAATACATAAAATAATAATAAACTCAGCACTTTCAGCGCTTTATTTTATAAATCGTTTTTTAGTTGTAAGCAGGTGCATGTTGGACTAAAGCGCTCATAGCTCTAGGCTACGTTATTACTGGCTAATAACACTAACTTAACTTGACAATTTATGTCGGTGACGGATGACATTTTGATTGTCAATTCCCTTACTTTTGTATTTGTTTTCGATTATTTCTCAAACTTGTGGCGCTGAGAGTATGTCATGCTCACTTTAAGGGGGAGTAGTTTGACAGCAAAAAATCATATTTCACCCGCGCAACCCTTACCTACCCCTCTCATTAAACACGACGAAAACAAAACACAATGCCTTCCCGCCAGCAGAAACTTTTCGTCTGGCGTTTATAGAATTCGAATTTCAATCTTCTGTAGTTTATTTTGCTTATACGATACGCTAAGCTTGAATTCAGAACTATAGATCATGTTCATGTTTTGGAACTAGAAACTCAATGTTGACGTGAAAAAGTTCAAATTTAAATGTTACCAAATTTTATTTAGGACCTTGTACAATTTGTACCTAATGACGTCTTTGTGGAAAACTGTGTTACCAAGTAATACCCAAGCAAAGAGATCGTGCAAAGTGATACCCAAGTAAAAAATAATATTCGTATAATGAATTTTGCAGTGTATTGTGCAACGAATATGGCATGTGTCATGAAAACCTTTCCTGCGCCAAACGCGAACAATCCCCTTCGAAAACATTTGAAACATGTGAAAAAGAGGCCGAGTTCTGTACAAAAGAAATACATGTAGGATTGTCGGCTTCACCACTAAAAGAATTGACATCTATTCATCTATGTAAATGGGTGCCAAAGTACCAAAGGGACTAATTATAACAAAAGCCCGAGGTACGCGCTCAGTACCGGCGCTGTGTTTCGGGCGCGCGCCCGGCGCGTTTTGGACTCGTCAAACGCAACAAGATTTCCACATTTTGTTGTAACTTTTGAACCGTGTTTCTTTTAAGTTTATTACTAATGCGGAGAAAATGACAAGGAAAAATAGTGAAAAAGGAACTCGCGTCCAAGCGTCAAGGGCACGGTTAGGCTTCATTTACGGAGACGCGAGGAGTCGCGCGTGGCTTTGGGCGGCGCGGCTCGCACTGAATTCAAACATATGGCGTTGTATGAGTGCGTTTACGGAGACGCGATTTTACACGCGTTTGTTTGAAATGGAGCGTTTTTGCGGCGGAGCCCGCGAATGGCATAGCCGCGTCACACGCGGCGTTTCATCACGGCGGCGCACGTAGCAGCAATGCCCGCGGAATATTTTCTCCCAGTCTTATTTGTAAATCGCACAACGGAGATGCAAGTTGACAGTGGCAAGTTGCGACATGTGCAGGCCTAACGGCGCCCGGCATGGGCGCTCGCTTAGACTGCAGCGCTTGTTAAAATTCGTTACATAGGAATTCATACAATTTTATTGAGCGCCCGAAACGCAGCGTACAAAATGCGCGTCTCGGGCGCTTGTTATAACTAGTCCCTTAGTAGAAAGTTTAGTATGGTCCCTCTTTGTAACTGTTGAAATTGTAGCTTTGAAAACATGCCAAGTTGCATTATAACTTTAGGCCTCATTTACGGAGACGCGGGGCGTGGCGCGTCGCGTGCAGTGTGGCGTCACGCGGCGCGTCTGACGTTTTTTCTGTTTACGGTGCGGCGGCGCGTGAAGCGGCAGTTATCATCCCACGCGTTAACATAAACATATGGCAATATACGTCTTGATTGTCGCGGTTTTTTTTGGGGTTATAATATATATTTTTGAAATGTGCTAATTAAAACCTTTCATTTGATACCCAACATGGTATGATTAAAAAATATTTTTTGTTGTTCATGATATGTCACCTAGAGGGCGCCATTTTCAATTTAATGTGTCTTCATATAGCCTATGACCAGCGGACGATCAAGAAGCTTCCAACGATACCTCATTTGTCAAATTGTGATGAGTCTTTTAGAAGATAATATGTGGGAACAGACATAGATAAATACATAGAAACCGGTCAAAATTATAACCCTCCTTTTTGCTTCGCCGTAGTCAGGTAAACCCAACTACGACAAAAAAGTCAACTAAAGAGATATAAACAAGACATCACGGACAGACAAATTAAAAATACGGAATCTGTTCGAGTTCGTTCGTTATACCAATAACCGAAGAATAAAGGTATTATTCTAAACAAGTTTTATTTAGGGGCGGTCAGTCGCTTCAATTGTTCGTCTAAGGGTCACCTTACAAGAAGTTTGTCAAAAAAAGGGGAGTAAACGAATTTGGATCCTGAGTATATCGCAATAAGATTTAATCTCCAGTGCGAACTTTCAAATGAACGTGGAATGGGCTCGTTGGCTATGTTGTAAATTTTCTCCGCAAGAAAATCACCGCAATACAGAGCAATGGCGCTAGTTTTACCTACTTCTTTCTATACTCCGTGCTACTATACCAGTCAAAAATCTGTCAAATAAAATGTATGTCATCTTGAGTTTTCAAATATCAACATTGAATTTTATATGTTTATTTAGACTCGATATTTATTTATTTATCAATCAATAACACTTGTAATATTCGTTTTGGAAGTGGTTTTAGTGTTTTTTTCATGTTTTCTATGTCTCAGTTTCTTTTGTGGAATGTGATAAATTACGAAAATATTATTTACGAAAATAAATAATATCTCAGTGCAGCTAAAACTTGAGCGTAGTCCTCTCGTCTCAACAGAGCGACGCCGACTGATTTGTGAAACAAAAATATGCTTGAAGTTCCCGTAATGTGCGACGGAAGATGGCTTCTTCCACGAACTAAGAACGTCGTAAGTCCTACAAGCTTTGATTCGTGATAAAACCAAAAATAAAAGGAATAAAAAAGAAAGCCTACACAATTTTTTTTGCCTTGTTTTAATACATATAATCATCTAATTTTTATTGTAATAGGCATTAGCATTTTAAGTACAAATCGAAAATACGTGAAAATTAGAGGTAACTTCGTGATATTTTTTTATCGAGAAAATTTTAATATTTTGTGTTTCTGTTCCACAAAAAGTTTGGAAATATCATGTAGTTACTCATACTATTTTTATTTTACACCTAAGTCTTATCAATTTCATGAAAAATCAAATTGAAGACAGGCAATTTTGCTTCCTACCGGCCCTTAATGTCTCGCTGGTGGTGGCGTGTGTGTTGGATCATTAAGTTCCCTTAAAAATGGTTGAGCTGAATGGTGCTGATCCATACGTCATGTTCGTGAACGGGCGCCATCAGTAGGGACTGGTCATCTCTTAGCTGCCACGGCAATAATTAATTTTAATTTTTGAATTGTTTTGTATCTTTTTTATCTTTTATTTACGGACGCTTTTAACCTGCACGTTTTTCTACATTGTACTCATCACATGTATAATTCCAACATGGATGATGTAAACAATATATTGTAACAATAATGATTTAAAAGAGTGTCCATGGAGTTTCTTGCCCGTTCTTCTCCATAGGAACCTACTACGTTTTGGAATGGGCAACTAGCTTCATCTTTCTGACTGACCGACCCCTTGACAATTCAAAAGTGCCTGTAATTGGTTTATTTGAAATAAATGCTTTGAGTTTTTTAGTTCATTGGATGATTTCCCACCATCAAAAAAAAAAAAAAAAAGGATCTGATGATGGAGCCCGAAGGTGGCCATGGGAAAACCTGAATCAAACAAGATAGCACCATCGTGTTTGGACTCATTGGTCATGTATTAACAAGTGCTTTGATACTAAGAGGTGTTCAGGGTCTGATGATGGAGCCGGAAGGTGGCCATGGGAAAACCTCAATCAAACAAGATAGCACCATCGTGTTTGGACTCGTTGGCATTTTCTTGACAAGGACTATAGCCCAAGGCAGTATCCAGGGTCGATTGACAAATTCTAATGCTAAAAAGTACAAAATAAAATATAAGTAATAATCTTTTTAAGAACAAGCTTTGAAGGAACTAAAAAGTTCGAAATAAAACTTACGTAAACATAGAACTTTAATATTTTCTTAAAAGCTTGAGGCGTAAATGTCCTTCTTAATATAAATTAAAAATAAGCCTCAAGCTTTTAAGAAAATATTAAAGTTCTATGTTTACTTAAGTTTTATTTAGAACTTTTTAGTTCCTTCAAAGCTTGTTCTGAAAAAGATTTTTACTTATATTTTATTATTATTTTGTTTTTTACGGTCCCCTACCAACCCAACAAGATCTACATTGTGTTCAACTGACTTTTTTCATCGAAAAAATGAAATAATTTTATTTGTTTTTAACTTTAACTCTTTTTCTTTTTTAATTATTCACACTTGCTTTTTTTCAACTCACTTTAGAAATTAGAAGAATAGTTGAAATCGGTTTTACCGCCATATTGCCATTTATGAAAAATAGAATACTTCTCAATCATGTACTTCTTGAAACAGCGGCTGAAGTCGGCGGGAGCAATAAGAATTCCTCCCCAATAAGTGAAGATTACTCACCAGTTCAGCAAAACAGGGCAAATCACAAAATGGAATATCACAATTAAAACATATAAGAAAGCATGCAAGTTTTCCCTACAATTTTCGTGGCATGATAAACACTTGATACTAAGTGCGAAGTTGATTCCAATTACGTAAATTGAAAACTTAGCGCTTCTTGCGAACGTCTGCTAAAGTTCGCATCCGAGATCTAACTTTCAGGAAGTTAAGAGATTAAGCTGATAATAACTTTTACAGATCCGAATCGTAGATAAAAATGGGAACTTAACTTGGTTTTAGTACTTTTATCTTTTTCATTTTATTTGATCATGAGTGACTAGTGACCAAGGTTTGTTTTATTTTATCTTCAGGTTTGTTATCATTCATTTTTTGTTGCGTATTTATTATTATTTATTCATCGTTTCATTTCCAATTACTTCTTTTAAATATACCACAATAACTTTATGAATTAATTATCTCTTTTAAATTCGAGAAGTTCTGTATATCGAGGGATCGATTTACTTTTTATTACAAGCTTTATATTAGCTTGCTCTGTTCGTATGTCTTTCGTATTAACAAGTGCTTTGCCACTAGGTGGTGTTCAAGGCCTGATGATGGAGCCCAAAGAAGTACATGGGAAAACCTCAATCAAACAAGATAGCACCATCGTGTTTGGACTCATTGGTCATGTATTAATAAGTGCTTTTACACTAGGTGGTGTTCAAGGCCTGACGATGGAGCCGGAAGGTGGCCATGGGAAAACCTCAATCAAACAATATTGCACCATGGTGATTGGACTCGTTGTTTATGTATTGACAAGTGCTATGACACTAGGTGGTGTTCAGGGCCTGATGATGGAGCCGGAAGGTGGCCATGGGAAAACCTCAATCAAACAATATAGCAGCATGGTGATTGGACTCGTTGGTTATGTATTGACAAGTGCTATGACACAAGGTGGTGTTCAGGGCCTGAAGATGGAGCCGGAAGGTGGCCATGGGAAAACGTAATTCGTTGGATTTGTGAAAGTGATAGAACCGATATTTAAACAAATCCTAATGCTAAAAAGTAGAAAATAAAATATAAGTAAAAATCTTTTTAAAAACAAGCTTTTAATTAACTAAAAAGTACTAAATAAAACTTACGTAAACATAGAACTTTAATATTTTCTTAAAAGCTTGAGGCGTAAATGTCCTTCTTACATTGCACTTGAAGATAAACCTCAAGGTTTCAAGAAAATATTAAAGTTCTATGTTTACGTAAGTTTTATTTAGTACTTTTTAGTTAATTAAAAGCTTGTTTTTTAAAAGATTTTTACTTATATTTTATTCGGATACATCCCACTCTATTCTATTCCATCTTGACAGGTTCATAAATTATTCTGGTATAAGAAAACTCCCCTAAAAAAACAATTTCTCAGAAAACGTGAGCGTGACCAATATTTTGTACTCTATCCCTCATAACGGCGGAGAACCCAAAAACAGTGCCAATTAGCAGCCAAAAGTAAAAAAAAAAATGTTTGTATCCTAGAGCACTACAAACCACGTTACATCACATTCCCTTGTCGCAGCACTAGCCGTCATATAACACGCTGAATAGCGACACTTTAAAGATGTGAAGCTATTGTATTGCTGGTAGTTGTTTCACGGCGGAGGCCGCATTGTGTAGTCAGGCAAACGTCACTAGCATGTCCTGTTTCCGGTAGGCTGCGCTTCAAAACTGCGCCATTCTCACCGTGTAGGGCTGTGGACTGATGAGCGTTTTTTCTTTGAAAATGGTGGAAAGTGATTTGAATAGGGGATTTTGATTGAGACTGTTTCAGTTAACAGCTTTACTTTAAATATTTAGATGGACAGTTTTTCCAAAATTTCATAACATAATATCACGCCTTGTTTTCCCGAAGGGTTGAGCAGAGGTATACATAAAGAACACCCACATTTCAATGTAATACAGGGCGAGCCTATTGCCATCAACCGGACATAAATACAGACTCCGGGCTGCTACTGACAAATTCCGATATTTTTGCTATTATTTCGTAATTTGGCCTTTTTGAATTGACATCTTCATGGATTTCTTCTGTCCTGGCGAGGGTTACGACTCTGACCAGCTAGAACTAAAACATCCATAATTGCATTATTTTTGTAAGATAAGCTTCCCCATTTAATCATATTTTTATTTAAACAGTTACCGAGTCTAAAGCGGGCACGGATACCTATTCTCCAAACTTATGCCAATAGTTAACAAAAAACGTGATACAATTAGGATATTATGGGATCGGCAGACCCAAAAGGATCATCATCTAATTAAATGAAAGAAAAGTTAATTTGTTAGAGACTAGATTACGAAACTAGTTTTTCCCTATTGGATAAAACGTGCCAAAACTTGTGCAGAGCGACGCAAGTGGATTGTTCGAATAACTGAAAAAAGAACAAAAAAGCTACTTTTTTTAGGGTTTCGTACCCGAAGGGTGCCAAACGGACGGCTTATTACGAAGCCTTCGCTGTTCGTCAGTACGTACATCCGTGCGTCTGTCACCGGGCTGTATCTCATGAAATGTAATAGAATAGAATTTTTCTTTATTCGAGTATCATGACTCAAAAATGGTTAGTAAGACTTACAACTATGTTAGTAAGAACTCACAATTCACAAAACAAAACAAATAGGATCACCGTTGTGACTTATATTCACAGTTTACACCACACAAACTAGTTATCGGTTAATACAAGCTAGAAATAAAGGTAAAATTAAACAAAACTGGACAAAACTATATTAAATAATTAATTACCTGATCGTTCTCATTAGTACTGAATACCTAATCCATAGTTATTAAATAATATTGTGATTTTCACTGAAATTAATTTTTGTTGTGTTGGTTCTCGCAGTCTCGGCTAACTTTTACGTAGACAAATACTTTTTCCAAAAAAAAATCTACAAACCGAAAAATTACTTTAATTTCGGAAGTCGGTGGCAAAAAACGAAAATTCAAAACCAAAGACACGGACTAGTTGTAATGTTTTTTTTGGAAGTAGGTTGTTTTGTTATTTATAATAAGTTTCTATTTTTCACTTTTTAGTTGTAGTCCCCTTACTAATTCGAATACCACTACCTGCTTTGTAAATAACAGTGACAGAAACTTATAAAACATCATCTTCATAGATTAAGAGAGAAAAATATGTATTATTGAAGCTAACTCAAAACCGTAATATATTATTATTATATTAAGGAAGGATATGTATTTATTGGGGACCACCATATAAATTTTATTAACTTTGCTTGGGTAGTTTTTGAGTTAGCTTTTCGAAACTACAATTACTAATTAATTTTTACAGCTTGAATTAAAGTTTCCTCGTTTGTAATTAATGTAAATCATAATTTTACTTTTTAACTTGAATAAATTTAATTAAATTTTTTAATTGACGAAAATATCGTTGAACATACTTAAAAAAATACAAAAAGTCGAACATAGAACCTCCTTCTTTATGGAAGTCGGTTAAAAAGAGTTGTTTTTTTTTAACAGGGATTGTGAACCGTTTTTTTTTTTCAAAATATTTCAATATCCCTACCCAGTTTTGTTTACTTTCTCGTATTTCCTTATTTAGACAGGATTTTTGCTTTATTTACCGGTCAAGCTAAATATAGATGAATTTAACGTTGATTTACGCAATATTTGTTTGTCCTTGATTGAAAATTATGTTAAACAACATTTTAAAAAAACATGACAAAATGATTACCTACTTGGTTAAAATCATTTCAAGTTATAACAGTGTTAAAAACTGCAGGCGTAGCATGGCGCTTTCTATCTCTACGAAGAATAGACATAGCTTTTTCTATACAAATAAAAATTGACAGTTCGTTTCTTCATTTTTGACATCGCACTGTAGAAATCCTTCTACAATCTGTCATTTTGTCTTTCATTTCTAACGATCTTTGTCTAGGTCTTTTTGTAGGTAGACTATTTCGGAAGAAAGTTTTCTATCCTTACTGTCAAAATCACACTGACAGCCGATAAATCCTATGACAAAACAAAGAATTCTGAGTCGAATTATGTAAAAGAGTGAATTTCGTAAAAAGTGCAGTTGACTCTTTCTACTTTGCTGTCGCTTCCGTCGTACAGTCTACAAGAAACGTCATTTTTGTCTACTCTTCCGTCGACAAAACGGAGCTCATGCTAAGCCTGCTGCTAAGAACAGTTAGCATTTTTGATTTTCATTATTTCCAAGATTATTTACTTGTAACTCATCGAATCCAATAAATAGTCATCTACTAAGCGTTTGTCCAACATTTTCAGATATTTTTTTTGTAGAAATTGATTTGAAAATCTTGTTGTATGCTTTAATTTACTATCCTTGCATATTATAAAACAAAGACCTGCGCCGCATCTGTCTGTCGTCCTGTTGGCGATAATCTCAAAAACGACTGCACCGATTTTCATGCTGTTTTCACCAACGGATAGAGCGGTTCTCGAGGAAGGTTTTAGTATACAGGATGTAAGGGTAAACACTCTTGTCATTCAAACCATGGGTAGTTATTATAAATGACCGAACACAACAAAAAAAAACGTAATTTTCATTAAAAGATTTTAAAAAGTTTCTATCCGACACCGTGCTCTCTAGCGAAACAGCTGACTGACTAAGGGAGGAATCGCTCTCGCTGCCGGTCAGGTCACATCCCGTACCCCCCGCCCGTGTTGAGACGCAAGTTCGTTGCCCTAGCGCATAGGGCAACGAACTTGCGTCTCTTGTGGTAAAATTTAGATCTAAAAACATTAAAAATATGTTGTAATTTTCCATTGATTTTACGTTCTATAAATGAAACCAAACCACTGGTTGCAAGGATAACGGTGTTTACCCTAACACCCTGTATAATAACCGACATTCACGCGAGCGAAGCCGCGGGCATCAGCTAGTTTGTTATATTTAAGAGATAACTATGTTTTGACATCCCTATATGCAAGTATTATCTAGCTACGTCACTTACTGCTCATTGAAATGCTATAATAAAAATAATTCATACTTTTCTCTTGTAATCATTGTTTTTTTGAGAGAACATTCAATGTTATTCACGTAACCTTCGCTTTGAACTTTTTATTGAGCTTTTACTCTACTTTGTAGATTGAAAATTGAAGACTCTAGTCTGCAGTTTCCTTTGAATAATCAAGCACATTTATAATTTATAATCCATGATTTTAATTATGTTTAAAAATGTTAAAATTATAAGTACGGTACGTACGGTATCCATATACTCGTATGAACGTGTGTAGGATTTTATGTTTATATAGAATACTTTTTGTTAGCTTTTTATTATTTTTAATTCTCTTTATTTCATTTTAAATACATATTTCTTACATTTTTAAATATTTGTACAAAAAACATTAAAACAAAACATTGTAATTTTTTTTTTTTTAATTATTATTATTATCTTCGCTCATTCAGAGCACCTGCCATCTTTGACTGGTTGACTGGTAGAGAATGCCTATGGCAAGGTAAGTCCGCCTGTGTACTTTATTGTGTGCAAGATGTTTAAATAAATAAATAAATAGTATGTAGTTAAGTATTTATTGTAGTTTAGTATTGTTGCTAAGCCCTAAGACCCCTTGAAAACATATTTTTATGTGGAGTTATTTGCTCTCTTTTAGCCAGTTTAAAAGGAACAGCAAAAGTCCATCGATTCAAAGAAACTAAACAACTTCATTGATTCAAAAGTATTTGGTTTTAAAGAATGTTCGAAGTTAAAGTTTGTTTCTTGTGACTGTGCTTTGAGCTGCGTGTAAGCACGTTCAGTTAAGATTCGAAGTCTATCACGGAACAATAGAGTATTGTTTCATTGGTTTCAAAGTTTCTGCAATCTTTTCCAGTTGTGGGTCTACTTGCGCTTGTAGTTTTTGAAAATAAAGAGTAATTACTTAAGAGTATTTCACTAGCGATTTATAAAGCATTAGTAGTAGTAGCTAACGAATGAAATGCTGTAATTTTCAGAAATTAATTAATTGGTAAACTGAAATTGGACTACAAATGTTCTAATTAAATTCCTATTTTTTTTTGATGTGTCATTTAGGAATTTCATAGCGGAAGTGGTTTATATAATCATCCAATTGACGGATGCAGGTGACTAAAATAATGAGATAGATGAAAACATGATATGGAAGAACATGATATGGAAGAAGACATTTATTACCAACATCGATCCCAAATAAAATGGGAAGGCAGGAGCATGACGAATGTAACTTTTGAACCATATTGCTTTGCATTTATATGAAGACCATAAACATGGGTAGGTATTGTAACATGATTTAATATCCAGGTATTAATTTAAATTAAATTCTTTTAATTTCGGACCTTAAAGTCGATTTGGTTATTATACCCACAACTTAGAAATTAGTATTAGTACTTACATCTACTAGAAAAACAATACAAACTATATTCATTACTACGCCACAGTGGCATGTAGGCGGCGTATCCAATGTCCCAGTATGGGGCGGTTCAACCTAGCAGGATGCTGTTGGGGCTGGCGCGTACCCTGCGCATAATGGATTCGCAACGCTTGCGCATGATGGCGTGATAGCCATATAATCTCGCCTCTGCGAACATGCCGGAAGCACTGCAGTAGCGAGGCAAACCAACACCATACAACACATGATCAACACCAACAATAATTGTATTGAACGTGCGCTTTATGCCTGCTGTATGTATTAATGCTGGCACACTTTTATTTTCAATACTACCTCAAACTTAATAGAAAAACCTTTATTAAAAACAATTTCTATGTAGCACGTATTTGTAATATACATTAGAATGGGCACAGCGAAGTTTGTTTGCTACTGGAATTGGTCCGGAAATAAAAACTGTATGTGGAACGCTGCACAACACCCGTCTACGTGTACCGCATACGTATCTATGGACCCTGGAATTATAAATAAACCTCCCTTTTCATACTTTGTATGGAATTGTGATTAGATATGACGGTGTTTTGACTGCCTGGGGGCCAAGTCTACTAATTTACAAATGTGTCAGTGGTCTCACAATGATGAGTTTTTGACAGATTTTGTATGGCATATCTGTCAAAAACTGATCATTGTGAGACCACTGACACGATTGTAAATTAGTAGACTTGGCCCCCATGTCTAGTGGAAAGCGCTACGGTTGAGCGTGTAATCTTGGGTTCGATTACCGAGTCAGGCAAAGTGTTATTGGGTTTTTACATCTGGAATTACTCAGTAGCAGTCTGGATTTGTGCCCAGTTGGTGGCAATAGGTTCACTCCCTTACATGGGACTGAAACATAACTATTGAAATGTGGGTGTACCATTAGGTGCACCTCAGTTTAACCCTTTGGGGAATACAGGCGTGAAGTTATGTTATGACGGTGTTATAACAGACAGGGGAAAATTAATAGTATGTAAGTATAGGTATGTTTATCATCAATATTTCAATAGCGAATTATCGACTGCAGGGTTTATAGTCCTTCATTCTTTGCTGCCACACTCTACAATTAACGCAAAGCTCTGAAATGTTTGGTAAATTATTATAATTATTGCAGAACTAGCTGCGCCCCGCGGTTTCACCCGCATAAGTCTCGATCCCGTGGAAATATCGGGATAAACAGTATCTATGTCTTAATCCAGTTCATGGTCGACCCATGTGCCAAATTTCATCCAAATCTGTCCAGCCGTTTTAGCGTGAAAGCGTAACAAACAAACTCACTTACGCATTATAAATGCGTTAATTTTAATAAAAGTTAGGATAAGGATACTAAGGAAAGCTTATTAAAGTTACCACGAATCTGAATGTCATGTCCCGCCATCTTCTTCTTGGGCTTGACTCGATGTCGCCGGACGTTTTCTGGGAACCACATTATGGTTGATTTGGCATCATATTGCCTACATGAATAAAGAACGAAAAGCATTTTGAATGCCTAAAATATTCTGAATAGCAAAAAATTGCTAAATAGAAAGTTACTAAGTACATCCCAAAGGAAAAGAAAGAAAGAAAGAAAAATGCGTTTATTGGCATTGTCACACAAAAATACACCTTAAAACTAAAAAAAACAGAAAACAGTCATTACAATGCCAAAAGGGCCTCAGCATATTGTCAGATGGCAACACACAGTGTACCACCTGACGCTGATTTTCAGCTGCAACCCACGAGTGTCATACGCTAGAAACATAATATACTTAAGTAGAAAAAAAGTACTGAAGTAGAAAACTTGTTCCAATAACAATAACGAACATTTGTGTTCATAATTAATTATTAAAAAAATTACCAATACTCGCACACATTCCTCAATCCGTTATTTACAAAACGATATTTACGTAGTTGTTAAGAAGCACAGCGATTTTACACATAATAAAGCACATAAAGTGCCATTTTAGTTAAGATACATAAGGAAACTAGGAAAATGAGCCTAGTCAAGTACTCTAGTATGATTCCTATAAGAGATTGTAACTCATTATGTCCTTAACAAGTCATGTAGTACTTGAAATATCTTAAATACTTGAAAAATAGCTTATATACTCACGAAAAAGTAAATAACTTCTATACCCCTCGAGGTACATACATATAAGTTGTGTAATAATGTTAGTTAAGCATAAATACATTAGGGGACATTATGTATATAACGAAAACATAACGCTATGTACGGTTTTGAAAGAATTCCATTGTATTATTATGTAGCAGAAATGTAAACAGTACTATATACAGATAAGGAATCCCTTGGCCGACAAGCCCCTCGCCCCTCCTGTACCCTTGACCGACACAACTGCGCAATACCCCGCAGACACCCGAACCCCTTCATCACCTCCTCACTGATACAAGTGTCCAGATTAGTTGGACGATCATTTTGGATTTGTACGCGCGGTGTGCGCAACTTGTGTATACGTGTAACATGTATAAGTATATCTCGATGTAAAATCATATTCAGTTTCCATCAAAAGTCTTCATCAGTCAGACAAAAGTCTTCCTGTGAGCAACATCTCCGTCGCGAAGTAGTGTGTCCGCCTCGTGTTGCTCATAGCTCGCGCTCCGCCCTTATTAACTTAGTATAGATTAGCATAAATTAGTCAGTAGTGTTTACAGTATTTTTATAGTAGTCTAGTTATGTTTTTCAATCGACATTTCGTACCAAGTTATAAGTGCTAAGACTGATTATTGTGTTTAATGTAATTGTGTTTCGTGTAAAGTGTTTTCGCAAGAAATATACCCTGCTTTCACTCAACCGTTTGTTTCGTTTGCTACCTTTACTGCTTCCCTACACACCCGTGCGCCTGATATCCTACAATTTTGGTCCTGTCGAGCCGGATAAGCAGTACATAGCATAACGATGAGTGAAAGAAGCGCAATTACAACGCGGAGCAAGTTGCGTACAATGGAAGCTGACATGATGAAGCGTCGGAACGTCGAAGCAGATTCAGGGGTGCCGTCTGAAATGGCACCCGGTTCACCGTCGATAGCGCCTACTATGACGTCAGTTCCTGCCCCTGTGATCCCACTGGCTGGCCCCGGTCGTGTGATCGACCATCGTGAATTCGCCACGCCAGTGAGATCGGTGAGCATACAGAAGGCAAGGTCCACGACGAGCCACGTCTCCTCGAGGAGCGGCCAGAAAAGTGCCGACTACCTCCGGAGGAGGGTTGAATACGAGGCTGAGAAGGAGCTAGTGCGATTGAAGGAGAACCTAATCCAGAAGAAGCTGGAAGCTGATCTAGCCGAGATCGACGCCGCCGCCGCCGACGAAGAATCAAGTGATGGTGAAACAACAACGCGTCGAGTCGAAGACTGGGTAACAGAGACGACGCCTGTTGTGAATAGTGAAGTGCCCGCACCCGCCGAGTCTCGCGATCCGCCGCCGCGACAAGTGTCCGTGTCCGCGAATGTAGTCGAGCCGCCGCTCGATACTACGCCTGCGCCCAGGCAACAGTACGCGCCCGCGTCGGTACATTTTCATAACAGTACGTACCGCACTATGCCCGCCGCGACGGCTAGTGCTTCGCGAGCGCCGCCTAGGGACGCGCCGCGTCGGGATGCGCCCGACTATGAAAACACGTTCGCTGACGACACCGAAAGAAATAGATCGCGGGACAGGAAGATAGACCAGCTGGCGGACGCTATCACAAATCTAGCACGTCCGCGGCCGGTACCTAGGCAAGCATACGAGCTGCCCTACTTCAACGGTGACCCAGCGGAGTGGCTGTCGTACAAGAATATGTACCATGACACGACAGCCCTGTATAACTTCAAGCCGCACGAGAACCTAGCTCGACTGAAGACATCTCTACAAGGAGAAGCGAAGCTAGCAGTTGAAGATCTATTACGGACTTCAACAAATCCAGCGGATATCATGAAAACTTTGGATGAAGAATTCGGTCATCCTAACTTAGTGCTTGAGTGTGCCCTACGTAAAGTGCGTGCGTTACCTAAGGTAACAGAAAGTGGTCGTGAACTTAGAAAGTTCTCAACGACAGTGCGTAACTGTGTATCACTGTTAAGGAGTGTTCGAGCAAATGGATATTTAAATAACCCGCAACTGGTAAGCGAACTTTTAACTAAACTCACTCCTATTCAACGTGCTCAATATGGTGACTTCGCTATGGGCATGGCAGCCAACCAAGGCATCGACGTTCGAGTGTCGCCGAGCCTAGAAATATTAGCTGAATTCTTGAGTCACCTAGCCCGTGCCACTTCATATTATGTACAGATGAACCTTGACACGCCCACAACAACACAAAGTAACTTTAAGCCACGAGGCAATGTTCAAATCATTAATAAACAGTTTAGAAATGTTCAACGATTGCATGTGACAGCTGAGAACGAGCAACAGGCTAAAGTTGAATCTGAGAAATGTACGTTGTGTGGCGCTATGCATAAACTCCCTAAGTGTGAAAAGTTCGAAAAATTAAATACAAACGAACGATGGGAGCACATCAAGAAACATAAACTTTGTTTTAAATGCATTTCAAAGAAACATAATAGGAATTTCTGTCGCGCTAGTAAATGTTCTTCATGTAACTATGCACACCACACGCTATTGCACGCTGAAAGGGCAAAGCCAGAGAGCATCACTAATGTTAGTGACTATACAGGCAAAGCACTATTAAAAATTATACCTGTATGTGTAAATATAGAAGGCAAAGATAAGCCGTGTTACGCATTATTGGATGACGGGGCCACAGTGTCATTAATCGACGACTCGCTAGTAGAAAATGTCAAAGGTCAGCGAGTACCGTTAGTACTACAAAGCGCGCGCGGTCAAGAGATTACGGACGAAACGTCGCGCGTCATAAATGTGTCAGTGCGCGGGCCGAGCGGGCAATCGTATAAAGTGAACTGTCGTACGTTGAAGCGACTGGACTTGCCCGCGCAAACAGTGCCAGCCGCCGTGATGGCGGAGCACGCTCACCTTCGCCACTTGGGCTGCGAAGAGATGACAGGTGCCCGGCCGCTGCTGTTGCTGGGGCAGGACAACTGGGAGTTGCTTGTCAGCCAGGACACCCGCCGAGGAAAATCAGGTAAGCCGGTTGCCTCTTTGACTAGTCTAGGCTGGGTAGTGCACGGACCTTTAGGTATCAGTCACACTAGTGACCAATCTATAAATTGTGTCGTCGATAACAAAATTGATTTGCATGACATGGTCAAGAAACAGCTCGAATTAGAAGCTATAGGTATTTCAGAGGTGCCTCGGACGCACCAAGATATTGAACGGGCAAAGCACATATTAAATACTACCAGCCGTCAAACAGATAGCGGCGCCTGGGAAGTAGGTTTACTGTGGCGTCGCGACGACCCACAGCTGCCCGACAATTATACACACGCGCGTCAGCGACTAGCGGGAATCGAACGTCGCTTAAATAAAGACGCAGTGTATGCTACGGCCTATAAGGCACAGATAGATAGGTTGCTAGCAGAGGGCTACGCTAGCAAGGTAGAGGGCGCGGTCAACTATGAACCCGTATGGTACCTACCTCATTTCGGGGTAACGAATCCAAACAAACCGGGGAAATTAAGACTAGTATTTGATGCCGCAGCGACCTACAACGGTACGACTTTGAATGAAAATTTATTAGCCGGGCCTGACCTACTCAACTCTTTGTTAGGTGTATTGTTCAAATTTAGACTGGGCCCGATAGGATACACCGGGGACATTGCCGATATGTTTCTCCGGGTTAAAATACGCGAGCAAGATAAGGGCGCACAGCTTTTCTTGTGGAACGCGACCGGCGGTAGGGATCCGGAAACATACGTCATGAATTCGATGATTTTCGGTGCCGTGTCGTCTCCCACGTCAGCCATTTATATTTTAAATAAAAATGCTGAACAATTTAAAATATCACACCCCGAGGCAGTAGCGGCCATAAAAACGAAACATTACATGGACGACTACCTTGACAGCTCGTGGTCTGCCGCGCAAGCCGGACAGTTAATCGAGGAAGTGACCCACATCCACGCCAAGGGCGGGTTCAATATAAGGGGGTGGGTCACCAACTCTCAAGAGCTGCGCGACCGACTGAAAGTAGAAATGCCTGACCGGGTGTCACTCGAAAAGAGTGATAGTAACGTAGAACGAACGTTAGGTATGATATGGTCGCCAAGCAAAGACAATTTGGCATTCGACCTATCATTTAAACGGCTGCCTAGAGCCATTGTAGAAGGTGAGGTAATACCCACCAAAAGAGAATTTTTACGGTTCATTATGTCAATCTTTGACCCTTTAGGTTTCCTATATCCGTGTGTCATACAATCACGAATCTTAATGAAAAGGGTATGGCACACAGGCATCCAATGGGATGAAAGGCTTCAAGAAGCAGAGGCTAAAGTGTGGTTCGAGTGGCTTCATAAGCTGCCGATCCTAAATGACGTAACTATACCCCGCTGGTACGGCCTAAGGCCGGAGGGGATAGAGCTCCACGTCTTCGGTGACGCGAGCGAGTCCGCATACGCAGCGGTAGCGTATTTAGCGGGCACAAATTTAAACGGGGATAGGGACGTGGCCATAGTCATAGGAAAAGCCAGAGTGGCGCCACAGAAACTAGTGTCCATCCCGCGCCTAGAATTGCAGGCCGCTGTGTTGGCATGTAGACTAGCCGACACAGTGGCAAAAGAAATAGGTATACCAATTGACCGCAAGTATTTATGGACGGACAGCAAAACCGTCATAAAATGGATCAACTCAGACGCGTTAGACTTTCAAAGGTTCGTGTCACACCGTCTCGCCGAGATAGACAAAAAGTCAAGTAGAGCCGACTGGCACTGGGTTCCCTCGGCGATGAACCCCGCTGATAAAGCCACCCGAACGGACTGGCCCAATAACTGTGACGAGTGGCTGTCGGGGCCCTCGTTTCTTCGCTGTCCACAGGAGCAGTGGCCGACGAGCGTCGACACCGACGCGGTGGCTGAGGCCACCTTGGAGCGGGTACAGCGACTACACGCAGCGGCGGCGCCGGGCGAACCATGGCTACACTACGAGCGACTGCCAACGTGGAAGCGCGCCTTGTACGTCGTGGCGCGTCTGCTTATTTTTGCAGATCGCTGCCGAAAGCGGCGCCAATCATCCGCCGTGACCATCGCGGACCAACACGAGGCGGAGACACACCTACTGAAACTGGCACAGGCGGAGAGCTACGGGGCTGACATCAGGGCGCTGCGGGAGGGACGCCCGCTGCCAAATGACAGCAAGCTACGGACCCTCGACCCCATGCTGTTCGAGGATGGGCTGGTGAGAGTACGCGGCAGGCTGGGGGCCTGCAGCGAGCTCACCTTCGGAGAGCGCCATCCCATAATCCTAGATGGGAAACACCCTCTCACGCGCCGTCTAATTTATGATTATCACACGGCGGCTTTGCACGCCAATCAGGAATCTGTAGTTAACAGGGTTCGAGAGAAGTTCTGGGTCACCAATCTGCGGTCGACCGTCAAGGCCGTCACCGCGAGCTGCCAACGGTGCCGCCTGGAGAAGGCCAAGCCGGTGACACCGAAAATGGGTGACCTCCCGGCCGCAAGGCTGGAGGTGACCAGAAGAGCCTTCATACACTGTGGGGTCGATTACTTTGGCCCCATGGAGGTCGCCATCGGTCGGCGCAGGGAGAAGAGGTGGGGCGTGCTATTCACATGCCTCACTACCCGCGCCGTCCACCTGGAGCTGGCGGCTTCGCTGAGTTCAGACTCGGCCATCCTCGCCCTGCGGCGCCTCATTGCGCGACGCGGGCGGCCCTCGGACATGTACTCCGACCGGGGCACTAACTTCGTCGGCCCACATGCCGAACTGCGCGCAGCTTTGCGCGACATGGACCACGCCAAAGTGGAAAATGAAGCCGCAGGCCGCGGCATCGCGTGGCATTTTAACCCCCCGGCATCCCCACACATGGGCGGGTGCTGGGAGCGACTGGTGCGCTCTGTCAAGAACGCACTCAAAGCGACGCTCCGAGAGCGCGCTCCCCGCGAGGAGGTACTTTACACCCTCCTCGCCGAGGCCGAGCTCACTATAAACAGCCGGCCTCTCACCTACATCAGCAACGATGTTGAGCACCCTGTGGTGCTAACCCCCAACCATCTCCTGCTGGGCACTGCCGCGGGAGATGCTCCCTGCACGCGGGGCCACGCCATCGAAGTCGACTCCCGCCGCATGTGGCGACGGGTGAACGCGCTGGCCGACCTCTTCTGGAGGCGTTGGCTACGAGAGTATCTGCCGACGCTCCAACAACGGCAAAAGTGGAACGACGATGTGCCAAACATTAAAGTGGGTGATGTAGTGATAATAGTGGACCAAAGTAAACCGCGTAACCAGTGGACCAAAGGGGTCGTTAAAAGTGTGTATCCGGGAGCAGACTCTGTAATTCGAGTGGTAGACGTTAGAACTAATCATGGGGTCCTGCGTCGGCCCGTAGTTAAAGTCGTTGTGCTTCCCACTAACGGGGATGTAATCGGTTGAACCCTCTTACAGGGGGTGGGATTGTTAAGAAGCACAGCGATTTTACACATAATAAAGCACATAAAGTGCCATTTTAGTTAAGATACATAAGGAAACTAGGAAA
This sequence comes from Lithophane semibrunnea, assembly GCA_947363905.1. NCBI lineage: Eukaryota > Metazoa > Arthropoda > Insecta > Lepidoptera > Noctuidae > Lithophane > Lithophane semibrunnea. The sequence goes on along the minus strand of OX376194.1, from coordinate 11,676,908 downwards.
ATGAGCCTAGTCAAGTACTCTAGTATGATTCCTATAAGAGATTGTAACTCATTATGTCCTTAACAAGTCATGTAGTACTTGAAATATCTTAAATACTTGAAAAATAGCTTATATACTCACGAAAAAGTAAATAACTTCTATACCCCTCGAGGTACATACATATAAGTTGTGTAATAATGTTAGTTAAGCATAAATACATTAGGGGACATTATGTATATAACGAAAACATAACGCTATGTACGGTTTTGAAAGAATTCCATTGTATTATTATGTAGCAGAAATGTAAACAGTACTATATACAGATAAGGAATCCCTTGGCCGACAAGCCCCTCGCCCCTCCTGTACCCTTGACCGACACAACTGCGCAATACCCCGCAGACACCCGAACCCCTTCATCACCTCCTCACTGATACAAGTGTCCAGATTAGTTGGACGATCATTTTGGATTTGTACGCGCGGTGTGCGCAACTTGTGTATACGTGTAACATGTATAAGTATATCTCGATGTAAAATCATATTCAGTTTCCATCAAAAGTCTTCATCAGTCAGACAAAAGTCTTCCTGTGAGCAACATCTCCGTCGCGAAGTAGTGTGTCCGCCTCGTGTTGCTCATAGCTCGCGCTCCGCCCTTATTAACTTAGTATAGATTAGCATAAATTAGTCAGTAGTGTTTACAGTATTTTTATAGTAGTCTAGTTATGTTTTTCAATCGACATTTCGTACCAAGTTATAAGTGCTAAGACTGATTATTGTGTTTAATGTAATTGTGTTTCGTGTAAAGTGTTTTCGCAAGAAATATACCCTGCTTTCACTCAACCGTTTGTTTCGTTTGCTACCTGTACTGCTTCCCTACACACCCGTGCGCCTGATATCCTACAGTAGTGTTGATGCAATTGCTTGAAAAATATATTATTTTAGTGAGAGATATTTCGCTCGTTACGCGAAACACTGCATTCATAAACCGTTGGCTTTGTTCCAATGCTCTGCACAATTTGTAGAGTCTTCAACGCTCTATGACGAAGCAAAAACGTGACTAAGAGAAGACTTGCGTCAGCAAACTGTTGTTAGAGACGCTTAAGCAGCTTAATTATAGCCAATAGCTTTATATAAGATGCCTTCGAGTATCTTGAGGGGGTATTTTGATACTGCTCGGATTTTGCCTACGTTTGAAGGACCGATTCCTGTGTTCCCGGTTTTTATAGTAACACTAAAAAATATCATAAGTATCTTTATTGGCGAAGTAACTAGTATGCAGAGTCCTTCAGGCCGTACTTCGGCCACGGCGGCCAATCTCAACGGAGAACTAGCCTTCGGCGCGGGAGATATTATAGTGCACAAGTGTGTAGGCAGACACAGGTGCACTATCTTATCAGAGTTTTCGTTATTAAGCTTACAGCTTAAAAAAACACAATTACCAGACTTTGTATTTCGTCAGTTATCTGTTAAAAGTTTGTACAAATTAATCCGTTTTTTTACTTAGATTTTGGGTATATTTTGTTGATAGTGAATTGTGAATCGTAATGATATTAAAAAATCTGCCTAGCCTTTTCCCAACTATATTGGGGTCGGCTTCCAGACTAACCGGATGCAGCTGAATACCAGTGTTTTACATGAAGCGACTGCCTATCTGACCTCCACAACCCAGTAACTGGGCAATACGATACCCCTTGGTAAGACTGGCTGTCAGACTTTCGGGCTTCTGACGACCCGTAACGACTGTCAAAGATCCACAAATGACAGCCGGGACCAACGGCTTAACGGTATGTAAAGATGGTCACCGTCCACAGACCAATCCCGGCAAGCATAGCTTAACCTGATGGATTGACCCATTTGTCTGTTATTACTTACCCACGAGCTCCTCCGTAATGATATTAGGAAAGTGTAATTATGTTTGACTAATGTATTACTTTTGTGGGTTGCCTCAATTTATTTTTTATTTTTAGGTACTGATTGAACGTTTTCTTTTACAAAAATAAACCAAGTAGGTATTCATTTTGATATTAAGCCAATAGAGACTTATGCATGAGAAGGGCAGCATGATGATATTATAAAAGTAAAAAAAATAAACAATACAATCTAAATTGTCTTCCATTTTTCTCTCTACACTACGGTTTACATGTAGAAAAAAAAAGTGAAACAAACATTGTATACGCGTTTTGATTTCCTAGTATTTACACTCAACCGTGGCCTGAATTCAATTGTACGCTCGGGCGAATACGATATGTCTCCTGTAAACTGTGAACGAGTGTCATTCGTCCCATATACTGTTAGTGGACTTACGAGTTATTTTGCTGCCACAGCTCAGGTCAGATTTGCTTAATTGGTCGAAATGTTAACCTTTTTGTTTTTTCATTTTCCAAGTATACCTTTTTTTTTTGAGTTTGGTAAGTCATCCAATTACTTCTCCCGCTCTGGGTGGAGCGGAAGGGCGTGTCAGACTTTTACTGGCTAAAACCCACCCGTGTTCCTTCAGTTGCCTGTTGCCAAGGTCCCGGTATCCCTTTCGAACTAACCCGCAACCCTGGTATTCCAAGTATACCTACGTGTTCATTCATGAAAGTCTGTTTTATAGCAAATCGGAAATGTTGGTGTGAAAACAAATAAGATTATTAATCGGTTGAAGTACACTCTACGAGACACAATAGAAGTTTTATTGTTATTATGTCTAGAGGCGTTTAGTGTCCCTCAAAGTGTAAGCGCTTCCGAATATTCGAAGGTGTAGAATGAATCTACCAAAGATCCTTCAGACTTTGTTATCATGGCCAAATGGGTCAATGAGAAAAGGCAATTTATTAGAAGTAAGCAGATGCTTACTTACGAAATAGTAAATAAATAAAAAATAATAGTACTAGTTGTCTTATGCTAATTTTTATGCTATTTCTTAAGAATGGTTTCACATGAGACTGTTACTTGAGCCGAGCCACTACCAAGGAAGTAGATTCCCGAAAATGTTTTATTTCCAGATCCAGATTATTATTATTTGAATGCCAGATTTTTCGGAACTTGAAAACTCAATTTAATAAACCTATGTCAACACTTTCCTTACCATCCAGATTTTTTCAAACACAAGCTTTATTTCTGAATTATAGATCTACAAGCTGGAAAATACTGCAGTCGTTACACGTTAGTCGTACCTAAAACCCCTACATAAAATATAAGAGCCCAGTTACGTAGAAAATACACGAAACTATTTCGAATAAATTGTAACTGTCTGCTGGCCATTTCCCGAGCTTTGGTGCCTAATAAGCCGTTTAAAACTAAAAAAACTCAACACAATTTCTCGTCAGGAGAACGTTGGAGCTCATTTCGTTTCTCATTACTCGAAATCCGGCGCAGGTAGAGAGGAGATAAAAAAAACATGCGGCAATAAATTTAAAAAATGTGAGTATAGACTACTCTTGGGAGGCATAACGTTAACAAATTACGGCAATTTCCAATATGTAACGTATTTCGATGGCAATTTTCTCGGTAACCTTCGGCGAAGTGGTTTGTGAGGCGACGTGCGTTACGATGTGTCATCAGCGATGTAAATATTTATGGCTAAACATCGCACATGTATTAGTGGGAAACGTGCCTTTACTTTTCTCGAGCGAAGGCGGGAAAATTGAGTACGCTGTTAAGATGGAGCTTGTTTACTTTGTTTACTCGCTGTAAGGGAATCAATGCAATTAACTCAAACCATTTATTTCAAATAAACCAATAACAGGTACTTCTGAATTATCAAGGGGTCGATCAGTCAAAAAGAAGAAGCTATAGTTCCCCATTTCAAAGCGTAGTAGGTTCCTATGGAGAAGAACGGGCAAAAAACTCCTCGGACACTCTTTTAAATCAAAATATTGGCACAAGTATATAAGGGTTAGTTAACGATTAGGTACAAAAACAACGAACCTAGACTGCAAGAAACTGCTTGAATATGAATATGTGCTTAAACCTTAACGACGTCGTAACTTTACTGCTGTGAAGATTTGGCTGCACTACAAAGGATTTAACCAGGATTAGCATAAATAAGTATAGAACACACATAGTTTTGTACTTTTTATCTCGAACAACAAGGAACGTTTCACACGAATGGAGCCGCAACGAAATTAGATTCTACGACGGATTTGAGTAAAACTTGTGAATCTTCTCACGTCACTCATATCGAACTAATCAATGTGTCTTGTTGCTCGACAAGTTTCACATTTTCTCCCATTAAGGCTGTTACATACTGGGGCGATTCGTCGCGCGACGCGAATAAAACTACACGGCGAACAATGCGGCGGCGTTGCATCGCGCGACGAATCGCCCCAGTATATATGAGCCTTTACTCGCGTCTCATATGGCTATATTAAATATTAGCGACCCGCTCCTGCTTCGCACGGTTTACGACTTGACATCGAGATTTCTTAGTTATATGTCATTTTAATAGTAACGAATTATACACATAAACCTTCAGGAATAAATTCTCTAAGCGATGGTGAAAACCTCATCAAAATCTGTTGCGTGGTTTAGAAGAACAACGCGGACAAACAGACAAACACGAAAAGCAACTTTAAAATATGCCATAGTATTTTGTTTTCATTTTAAAAATACGCTTATGCCGTGTGTTTGTAGAACGGTTACCAACGCTTCAAGGGAGTGTAGTATTGATGAACGAACTACTTTTACGAGACCAAACTAGAAACCGCGAAAAAAAAATCTGCTGCTCCATAAATTTTAGTTCGCATAACTCGAAAAAATAGGGAAAACCTTTTTATTCCTTCACAGTGTTAGTCCCTTACTACACACTACTCCCCTAAAGTATCGGTAATCGTTCTCCAAACACACTATGTAAAACTACCAAAGCAATTTAAACAAAAATCTTATCTTGTTCAGTTAATTGATTTAGGCGTGACTTTGCGGAAATTCATTATAAAATACAGTAGACGAAATGAGTAGAGAGTAGTAGGATGAGTAGAGTAGTCACTCTGCGTTCAGCACTCGGCGTGGCAACACTTCGTTTTCTGGTTCGCGACTCGTCAATCGTCATCTTGAAGATGCCTCGTTGAGAGGTGAAACACGTGTCGATTTTTTTACAGGGTTTTTTATGACTCTTGAGGAATAGTTAAGCGGAATAGCTTACTAACGTCTATTGTATCTTATCTTGTTTGCGTTTTTTTTTTGTGACACACTAACTATAATGAAACATAAACCAGTAACGTACAGCTCAAAGCATTATCATATTTACACATACCACCTTAAAATATAATTCAGCTCAAGCCAGCGGCTTAGCACTAGGTAAATCTGGCACGGTCTTACGTCATGCTAAACCAGTGGTGAGCCAGTTACAGCCACAGGTGATGTTGTAAAACACTAACTTCTACTTAGTAATTTTATGCCATTAGCACACGAACGGGTAGGCGAAAACTTTGCGTTACGAGACGACCATGCCTAAAAAAGTCATTCGTCAAATTATTTCGCGGCGAAATCGTAGCGATAAGCGTAAGGCATGGTACACACTAATTCAGAATCGGCATCAGCCCGGCGGAAATCGAATATAATTGTATATATTATGTATGTATGAGATTCCTACATATAAGTTCGGAAAAAATGGTAATGTTGCAATTGATTTTTACTGCCAGGCCAGCAGTAAATTTCAACTGAAACATACCAATTAAGTGAAATTAGATGACGAACAGAGTTTGTTTGTAGAACTTGCTTCGGTATTGTTGTTCACCAAATACTGCCAAATCGAATGTGCCGTATGCGTGTAGCATGCCTCAGTGTACTAATAGCTTTCGTTGAGCTCCTTAAGTTCTGAGTTGAGCTCCACTATTACTGACAAATGCTTGCACTGACTGGACAAGTCCACTCAAATCTGTGTGGTTCTTTCCTCAAAAGACCATTTCAGACTCTTATCTACATGGTCCTCATATGGCCTGACCAAGATTATGTCTGGACTTTAAAGGAGACGGTGACCTCTGAGTTTGTTTCGGCCTTTCTTCTCAGAGTAGTCAGATAGGAAACGCCGACCTCATCTAGCTTATTTTTACAACTTTTTAATATGACGTGTAAAAGTGATTCCAATATCCTATTTACAGAAAAAATTCATTTCATTTCATTTCATTTAAAGCTATGGTTTAGTGTAATTTACAAATGTATTTTATTTTATACCTTAATTTGTGTTCTAGATTATATTCGACGCTAGCTTTTAGCCCCTGAAGTGCTAAGTTCTTCGTCGGGATAGTAAGCTTCTTTACGTTAAAAGCTTAGTAGGTGGGTAATGGTAGTTACGTGAGGATATTTGCTGTGTGAAATGGAGTAGGTAACTCTGTAATTCTCCAGTGAGAACTTAAGTAAATTGAACTCGGAGATTGAACTCATTTTTTTTGTACTTTTAGAATCAAGGATCTAGATTATGTAGTTATCAAATGTTTTAGATCTTATTAATATCTTTATTTCATTTTTCATACATATAAATTATATTTTTAAATATTAGAATAAAAATATATATAAAACATTTAAAAATATAAAAAATAGTAGCCCACTGGTATTGGGAACAGGGTCCAAGCTACGGGTCAGGGCTCCAGAGAGAGGGACCTCCTAACAATGCGAGCCGTGTCCAGGAGTACAGCTTTCTGAATCAAGCCCTTAATCGATAGATCTTATTATTATTTTAATGGAATACTCTACCTATCTGGATTATGGGGACGTACTTGGGTTGTAGTTTTTAACTTTCATTCTTATTTTAAGTATTTTTCATTGGAGGTAGATAGCAAATGAATTTGATACCGCTCTGAAAAGCACTACATTTAAGATGGGTTTTTACTATTGTTAAAAACAGCCAGAGTGAAGCATAAATTGCTTTTATTCTTATTTGGGGTTTATGTATGAATAAATAAATAAAAACCAATATATTGCCAGAAAGAACTCCCTAAGACCTTTCATTAGAGACTAAACACGATTATGTTAATCTACAATATTTTATTCTCGGTAACACTTTTCATTCACTGTAAGCCGCAATCTTGGATTTTTGATTTTGTGATGTCATATAGTCCGCGGTACAGCATGACGCTTCCAACGATACCTCGTTTGTCGAGTTATTAAGGAATAGTTGAACATACATACATAGTATACCCTGTCAAAATCATAACCTTCCTTTGGCTTTACCGTAGTCGGGTAAGAAGTAAATAAAGTCTCAAGATAGTCCTAATATCCACTGCATACAATTTTTGTCCCTACAAAACAAACCGTTAAAGAACTAAAACCCAAAATACACTGCCAACTTGAGGCTACAACAAATCAAAGAGATAGCACTTTTATACGTCTTTGTTTTTATGATACGGAACCTTTTGCCCTTTATTGTTTTAGTAATATCAAATGTGGGTTCCGTACCGAAACGTCTTTTTGTTCCTTTGTATAAAACATCTGAATTTTTATTCAAAGGGATTCTTATTTTTATATTAATAGTACAGATTATAAAACAAAGTCCTCCGCCGAGTCTGTCGGTCGTCCTATTCGCGATAAACTCAAAAACTACTGAACCGATTTTCATGCTGTTTTCACCAATGGATAGAGTGGTTCTTGAGGAAGGTTTTAGTATATAATAACCGACATCCACGCGGGCGAAGCCGCGGGCATCAGCTAGTATACAATATAGTTTTATATTCTATAATAGTGGAAAGTAAATACTCCTTTGTGATATGAAAATTTACTAAGAAGTCTAGACGTAGACAGGTCAAAGACTAAGGTTCTATAGGCATATTATTATAAAAAGGAATTCTTAAATAGTTAAACCTAGCTATATTAATCTGATATTATACTAACTGTTGCCGGCGACTTCGTCTGCGAACTAGGATGAAAAGTAACCTCTTCAGGTCCTTCCTCCTTCCATCTTTACACCTTAGTCTACCCATGTCGTGTCAAATTTCATCCAAATCTATTCAGCCGTTTGAGCGTGAAAACGTTACAAATAAATAAACAAACTCACCTTCGCATTTATAATATTAGTTAGGATAACACTGTACTTTGTAACTGAGTTTAAACTTAAAAATCTATCACGTATATAAACGACCTAATACTACTCTATGAAAACCCACAGTTGTCCATAAAAGACAAATCCAATATCTTTAAATCTATGGTTTAGGTATCGCAACCAAAACCTCCAATCTATTCTATTTTGCTCTACGATAATGGTGCCAAAATATCAGAAGTGTTATTTTAAATCGTAACAAAACATCACGCTTGTATTCCCCGAAGGCTTTAGGTAAAGGTGAAAATCGTGAGAGTTATTTAAAAGACCTTTAACAAACAAAAAAGAAATAAAGAACCAAAACTTTTGAAGCAGTTAAACGAGACGTCAAAAGTAGGTAAAGTCTACGTTGCAAATGTGCAGCAAACCGCAAAGTTCCATAACAAGTAGAACGAGGCACCAAATTACTGGCGCATTTAACTTGCCGTGATTAATGAAACATCGCCAACTTCCCTCTCAGAGGTAATAGGTCCGACAGACCTCCTGACTCATAGTATTACCATCGTATTACTCTGCATTATGTTAGGGAAAATAATTCTTGGAACTGGGGATTCTAAACAGTAATGCGTGGATTGTTAGGAATTATTATTTTTAACATCTAAGAGCCTCAAATTCTATATGGAGTGGTTGATCTAAAATTCTGTACAGGTAACTGCATCAGTTTGAATTGACGAGAGGGTCTAACCCGAACGCGTGGCGTATACACGTAACGAAAATTCGCATGATTTTAAAATTCAAAATCTCGTCACAAATAAACTTTGTTTTAAGACTTTATTCATATTTATGGGTGATACTAATTTTGCTTGTCACAAAAAACAAAATGCTATAGGATAGTTCTATTTTTGTATCAAAAATCGTTTGGATGTCGTTAGAGCCTGTTCACACGATACGTTGCGGCGCCGCACCGCAAAGATTTCGCCGCATTGGCGGTCACACGGTGAGACTGTGTGGTGTGATCTGGAGTCGCAACGCGTATAATCCCCGCCTCATCTCGCGGGTTATGCAAGTACGGTGTACGGTGCGGTGCGGCGCCGGAACGCACCGTATGGCATACCATGAATATTGGTATGTAGGATGCCGCGCCGCCGCTGCACCGCAGGCATATCGTGTTCATCGGCTCTTACGTTTACGTCGCGTGTTCGTGCTAGGGCCTCTGATCACGCACATATACTCGAATCGGTTTAGTTTGTATCCACACATGGCTTGAAAAAGGTCAGTAGGTACAGATTTTTATGAGGCAAGATGGACCTGAAGGCTGAACTGATCACTATCAGTGATCAGTTCAGCATTAAGAGGATTACAGACTAACATAGCTTGTACATAGCTGCCAGCATTAGTTGTAATCTTCACTTGCGCTTAACACTACGTCGATTTTCTTCCACAAATAATTTTTCTATGCAGTTGGCAAAGTGCCTTCTGAATCTAAGTACTTTAGTAGATAAACCGTGCAATCATTAGCTATGAGATTTTGGCCATTTTACTGCAAACCTCATCACATCACTACTGTTTTGTTAAGGGTAGTGGTGTCGTGTCGCGTCAGAAGCATATCGCTTTCGCCCGCGTGGTATGTCAATAAAATGTAGCCTTTGTCCTTCCCCGGGATACTATTTATCTCCTTGCCAAATTTTATCGAACTCTCTAGTAACTTAATAAAAATCTGTAGTAACTTAATAAAATAATGGGGTTTGTTAAATTATTTGTAGGTATTGTTGTGAGTAGAGGATTTAAATTAGTTTTAAAATACAAAATAGTTCTATTTTTGTAGTTTTAGTAAGTATTTAATTAACTGACAAAAAGTTGTTGCTCTTAGACTTAGGTATAATGTCCTCTAATTGGCCGTGGGTGGATTTAATCATGGATCTTGTTTTTCCGTTCCGTTAATTCCTAGTATAAGCAAGTAAGTACTATCATTTATTGTTTAGAAAACAACGACAAACTGGCGATTTCTACGAACCTCTCTTTCTGTTAATTTTAATTAAAGTAACGATCAAATATCCGATTCAGTTTCAGATTAAATAACGACAGTCGTTTTTATCGATATATAATTCTTAAGCACTATTTTTCAAACGGATACCTCATTTTATTCGTTTTGTTATAAAAGCACGTAATTCCAGATACTTTCTTTAAGTGTCGACACTAATCTCGCACCATGTTTGTGTTGTCACTTTACCTGTCCATTAGAAGGGTCGTAAATCTCCGAGGATTTACTGCATACGATCCTACACGCTGGCGTCTACTCGGCAGTTGATGATCTTAGTGTCTATAAAGCCACTGTCAGATGGTTTCTAAAGGAATTTAATAAGAATGGAATAATAGGAAAGTTAAAAGTGGTGTGAAGTTTGTGATTGAAGTGTAGCTATAAATTCCGATGACTAGGGATGCTGACTAATTTTTTTTTGTCCGTCAGATGTATTATTAAAAAATATTGGACAAGTATTTTTTTTTTTACAATACCTAATCAAAAAAAATACGGCTATACATTGAGTTAAAATGTGGCATGACGTCACTGGCCGCTAGATTTTATACTGACTTGTGACTCAGCGAGCCCCACTCCCCAACTTTAATGCGTTTTATCTAAATATTTTTTTAATAATATGATAAACCAAAAAATGCGTGTCTAATATTTTTTTACTATCTGACTGACGGACTAAATTGTTTTTATTTTCTTTTTAACCAGTCAAAATCCCTATTAAAACAATTCTGGAATTTTTCAGAATAATAAAAAAAAAACTGAATTCAAGTCTTTTTTTAAATTGTCATCTTTTGAATAGTCGCTCCTTAACGAAATAGCAGTTAAATATTTCCAACACCTCTTTTACTGCATGCCAATAATCCCATCTACTTGGGTCAGTTATTTTTTTTCCAGTCCGAACAAGACGGTCGAGCCACTGACTAAGCGAGCTACTGATCCCTGAAAGAGCTGATGAAAGGAAATATCCCTGAAAGAGCTGATGAAAGGAAATATCCCTCTGTCACTCAAGCGAAAAATCACGGACATGTCCGTTTTGATATATGGATCCCAGACTTGGTATTTGACAAACATTCAAAAGTCCAAACTCAAGGTTTACCAACGTGCGGTGGAGCGCTAGGCGTGAAATTAACGGACCATATTCGTCTCTAACACTAAAATGCGACGTGGATTACTGACGTTGCTCAAAGACCCTCAAAATTGAAGTCAGACTGGGCTGGCCACGCCTGCCGCATGCCCAAAGAGCTGTGGGCCAAAACAGTCACTATGTGGAGCCAGCTAAAATGCGTCGCGATATACCCCGTGGAAGATGGCGGGACGAGCTGTACAAAACAAATGACCGAGTGGTTCATAGTTTAGCCCTGGACTGCAAGCACTGGAAGTTATGGGGAGAGGCCATTGACCAGCAGTGGGATAACAGTATGAACAGTAACAATAATCCCATAAACGCTTAGAAGTATAAAATAGTAAGTTCTTAGAAGTACCTATAATTAAGTGATGATGAAGTAAAATTGAGATTTGAAGAGATGAAGTAAGATTGAGAGAAAATAAGTATTCAAAACATTCTTCGTAAATATATTTTAACAATTTATTATTATTACTTGCAGCTTAAATGCATCAAAGCGACGATATCCGTTTCATTAACATTTTATTCAGACTTAAAAGTATCCATTTGTAAATGATTCCAGAACGTAAAATTTAAAGCCGTTTTCAGCAATAATTATTATTGCAAGAATATCATTGATGCCGTATTTAAATAGTAATGAATTTCAGCGGCAGATGTATCTTTGATGATGATTACATGCATCATTTAGTGATATTTGAAAATTGACGGATGGATAACTTGAATTAAGAAATGTAATGCCTTTTAAAACCTTTTTCAGAAGCTAATACATTATTTACTTGGGATCAAACTTATTATAGTTTACCTGCATGTTTAGCATGACCACAATAGAAACGGGTTTTGGCAAACAACGGAAGAGTAGACAAAATTACAGATAAACAAACACATTCTGTCATTTTGTCTATTCTTCTGTCAACAAAACCCGTAGAAAACCCGTGTATATGGTTGTCATGCTACGCGATCTGATTATATTTGAAGGAAAAAAAGGTAGGGCAGAACTAGTTGTTGTGACCAAAACAGCGGGGTGATTGCGTAAAACACTTACAATGCCTTTTTTTCTGTCATCTTTCAGGCAGGATGACACATCAAAATTTTCTGTTTATTAATTTTGAATGTATTTCTTTTGAAAAATCATTGAGTCTCTCTTGACGCTGCGTGACACCATCCGATCGTTGTCCACCGCGCACAGGATGGATAGAAAGCAGCACATGAAGTAATTTTTTGCTCCGGTTGGCGTAATTGCCGTATGGCGTCCCAGTGGAAGGATAAATATAATTATAAATAAATACTTTTGATTTCCACACTGCCCCCGATAGTAAAAAAGACGTATCTAACAAAAAGTAAAAACAGAGAAATAAATGTTTTAATGAATGAAACGGGAAATCGTTTGCTGTCTTCGAGTAAATTAAAATATTTACATACTAAAAGTTGAAAATAATGCCCACTATAATAGGCTTTAACTTGGTTTAATATATAAAATGAATTTATTAATTATTATAATAAAAATAACGAAAAAACAGTTTTATCTTAGCAAAAAAAATTAAGAAAAGTATAACATACTTAATTAAATAGACGTAAATAGCCATTTACGTCTACTCAATCAAGTATTATGTAATATTTTTCTTCATTTCGCAAGGAAGCGTTTGAAATTTAAAGGACGCATCTGCCCAGATGCGTCCTTTAAATTTCAAACGCATATATTACTGAAAAAAAAAAAACTATAAAGTATAAGGACATTATCTACATAGATGACTTTTTAATTAAGTTTCACATAAATCCGTCTTTTCATCTTCAATGGGGTGTAAAAAGTGAACAGAAGCGCCCTATTTTGTTGTGCTAAAACCGCACTGGAGGAAGATAGAAAAATATTAAAAATACAGGTAGATGCGCCTTTTTTTTCTGATTCCGGCAATGTGTATAACTCAAATCTGGAAAAACTGTTAGATGCGTCTTTTTTTCTATCGGGGGCAGCACAGATAAAAAAAAAATCATTTCGTTATTAACATTGATAAGCAGACCAATTATTCAAACGTAGGTTACCCCTGTTGTTGTTTATAAAGCAATGGATTAGCAATTTCCTTCAAAATTCCTCGGATTGTGATTGAATGTGTGTTCACAATTAGGGTCCAGATTAACCTCAAAGGATACTTTAGGTTTTGCATAAATTCGCTTAAATAATAATGGAAAAATATTAATAGAAAAATCGCAGCGATATAAATTTAGAATTTAATCAGTTATGCGGCTAATGCTAAAAGAAGAAAAATATCGAATGGTATTGAGAGGAAAAGGTTCGCTATAAATCAGTATTTTCCGGTTAATAAATCAGACAGAAATTCGTGGATTTATTCCTTTAAATGAAGGTATTACGCTAGCTTAGAAGTGGTTTGTACGGGCATTCAACGATGATATTATTTTAACACTTTTCTTCTTCTGATAAATATATAGCTCATGGCTAATCAATAATAATAGCAGCACGGGTCGATCGAAGCCTTGTCGCGGATCTGTTCGTGGATGGGTGACCATACATTAGGTTCCTGTCGAGAAACCTCCGTATCTTGGAAAGCGTGTTAACGCACGTGTTGGTCCCATCAGACATTCGTGGATCTTTGACAGTCGTTACGGGTAGTCAGAAGCTCAAAAAGTGTGTCAACCAGTCTTACCAAGGGGTTGTGGAAGTCAAATAGGCAGTCGCTTCATGTAAAATACTGGTATTCAGTTGCATGTGGTTAGACCGGAAGCCGACTCCAACATAGTCGAGGAAAAGGTAGGCAGATTGATTTGACTTTCTTTTGATATTAGGTACATAAATATTTATAGCTTTCCCCGACAACTTCGTCAACGTGATTCTGGATAAAAATTAGCAGATTAGCATAATGAAACGTAATTGAATTTAAATTTTATGTATGCTACAAATCCTTTTGCCATTTTTCTTTTCTAAATGAATAAGAGATTTTTTGAAATTACATCTTAATAGGGTTTGTTGAAAATATAATTATTTGAATTTGTATTCATCCAAGTGATAAAAAAATCGTTTAGTCCTACGCACCTACGCACCTATTTGAAAGAAATAACGAATTATATTATTCTGTCATTTAGAATCCTTATATTATTATGTTTAGTCTTTTAGGGATTTACGCATCAGCGTATAATGAGCATTGTACAAAAAAAAATGGGATTGCCCTTGTTTGGTCTTAATCTATGTGTATATTCTGTACCTAAATTACGAGAAATATTCAACGAAAGTTAGCTGGACGCTAAAATGAGATAAACGCAGGATAGCTGAGTTCTGAAGCTGAGGTGGAGTGAATTCAGAAGCCAGCCTGAGCTGAGTTGTGCGTGACGTACGTAGTTAAACCCCTGTCATGTCCAGCATTCATAATTGTTCACAATATGGGTGAGCTATGTTTAGTTTTACGATTCACCTATTATTAATTTTCTTCATGTTTTTTTTATTTTTTATTTAATTCTTTAAGCATCACAAATGAACACAGGCGAACTTAATGCCAATTGTTTGTTTGTTTGATAAACAAATAACAAAATAATACAGCAACGAGCTCACCTAACCTCTTTTTGGTCGCATTGGGAAAGCTTTTATTATCATTGACATGTTCGTCAACGTTGAATAAATTCCTATATTTAAATCTATGGCAAAATGCCCTTCGTGGAATACAGGCGTGATTTTATCCAAGTAGGTAGGTACAGGGAAATCCCTAAAATTCAAATCAGAACCGTCATTCTTTGAACAGTTTATAGTGATTATAATATATAGGTAGGTAGATTATATAGGTACCTATGTATGTAGATAAATGGACAAGAACCTCGTGAGAATCGTAGTTTCCCACTTCAGATCTTTCAGCACACGTATTTTAATATTCCTTTTATAAATACTACGACATTTTACATCATGTTATATTACTTGGGTCCAAATATAGCTCTTTATATCCTCAGAAATTGTAGATGGGGTGTTACAATATAATATTATATCTTAGAGTATTGTGAGTATTTATAGTCAAAGTTTAATGGATGCATTTAGCGTTCGTCGTGTTAATTAAGTTCTGTTTGCTAACAATGATCGATGGTGTTGTCTTGTCAGTTTGTCTATATATACACACGCGTAATGCTGAAGATTATATTCGTGTAATACACTAAAAGCAGTGGTGGTTAGACATGTGTGATAAATGAGTAGTGGTAAATAGATAAGTTAAATCAAACTAGGAAATTAATTGTTGAGCTACTACCTACCTACCAACTTAAATTGTCTGTATATTCAATTCATAACTGTATGTAGGAGCTCGTGGCTTAATAATAACAGCCACACGGGTCGATCTATCAGCTTAAGCTACGCTTTCCGGGGTCAGTCCGTGGATGGGCGATCATTTTTACATACCGAGACTCCTTCGTGCCTCGAGAACCACGTTAAACCGATGGTCCTGGCTGTCATTCGTGGATCTTTGGCAGTCGTTACGGGTTGCCAGTTACTGGATTGTGGAGATCAGATAGGCAGTCGCTCCATGTTAAATACTGGTATTCAGCTGCACCCGGTTAGACTGGAAGCCGACCCCAACACAGTTGGGAAAAGGCTAGGCAGATTGATTATTCAAGTCACATCTGTCATTCGTTGACATTGCTATAACACGGCAAATTAACTTACGGTGTCAGTTGCTTGCTTAGTTAGTTCCTAAGCCAGCTACATCCCACAGCTGGGAAAAGGTCTCCCCCTTAACTTATTTAGTCCAGAGCGCATTTCACCTTGGCTTGTTGGTTCCATCCTGCTGCCCGCCTGGCCGTGGCAGGGCCAGTCGTAAATGGTCCAAAAGTTCATTGTGCTTATGTGGCTAGCTAAGTTTAGGTACCTGCAGGTACAAACTCATTGAAAGGATCAGAAAGGCGATTCCCGTATTTTAAAGACCGTTCGCATTCCAATCTCCCCCCACAAGGTGGACTGATCACCTGTTGAAGGCCGGAGGAAACCGCTGAATGCGAGAAGCACAGAACCGGTCGAAATGGCGCTATGTCCGGCGGTGGCTACGTCTTTCGGCTAAAATGATGATGTTGAGGATTCCAATCCCATTATCAATCTGTTAAAAGAACCTCGAATTTACCTACATTGTTGTAAATTTTTGACGTTGATTGTCACCGAGAGGAGATTACTACTACATTTTTTTTAATTACGAGAATTGGCCATCTGGCTGTATGAAATTGGTTAGGTAACTTTTTTATTCCCATTTAAGCTGGTTCCTAGAAATAAAAAACACAACTTGTAAAGCCAACATTTACTATGTTTGACCCATTTTCTATTATGTATTCAACACTGGCATCTTCTATGACGGACTTGTAAGACATCAGATGCGGGAAATTCTTTCTACCGATTTGGGGTTATAGTCGTTTGATTGATTATGCTACTGGGAAAAGCCTCCCATGGATATAAGCTTTTGAAATATGTATCGAGAGGTTCATCTTACTTTGTATAAGCATCTCTTATCGAAATGATTTTTGTAATGTAAACATCATTATTGGTTGGTTCTTGTCACTATACTTACTTCACGATTATTAATAATTTATTACGCAACATTTACAACAATAAAAATTGAAACCACAGGCCCAAAATTTAAAATAGAGAAAGGAGTCAAACAGGGCGACCCGCTATCTCCTAAACTGTTCACCAGTACTGTCGAAGAAATTTTCAGGAGGTTGGCAGTCGAATGGAGGGAAAGAGGCATTGTCCTTGGCGAAGCGAGACTAACAAATCTACGTTTTGCCGACGAGATTGTTCTCTTTCATCCTCAGCCACAGAACTTGAACGGATGCTCTAAGAATTTAGCAATGAAAGCCTTGAGGTTGGACTGAAGACGAATATGTCAAAGACTTAAGTTACGTGTAAACACTTGGAAGCATAAAAGTAGACGGAGACAATACAACATGTCCAGGAATACCTTTACTTGGGCCAAGTAGTCTCTTTCCAGGCGAGGCAAGATAAAGAAATTACAAGACGAACGGAAAACGCCTGGAAGAGCTACTGGTCCATGAAGGAACTATTTAAGGGTGAGTTGCATGAGCCTGCACAGAAATGCAGGCTCATGGACATGTGTATTCTTCCCGTCTTAACCTATGGCGCACAGACTTGGTCATTGACTAACATCCAGAAGTCCAAACTCAAGGTCTGCCAACGAGCAATGGAGCGCAGTATAATAAGCGTTAAATTAACGGATCGTGTTCGTAACACAATACTGTGCTCCAAAACAAAGATAGCCGACGTGGCTTTAAATGCTGCCCAACTTAAATGGGACTGGGCACGATATGTCTGCCGCATGCCGGACAAACTGTGGGCCCAAATAGCGCAGAACTGAGACAGTGAGACGGGGTCGCGGCAGACCACGTAGGAGATGGCGGGACGAGCTGGATAGATTCCATCAAAACTGAGGCCTTTGCCCAGGAGTGGCACAGCGAAGGCTAGGAAAAAAAAATATCATGGCTGCGTTTTACACATAATGAAATCCTAAAGTCAAAGTCAAAGTCAAATAATTTATTTCAAGTGGGCACATTAAAGGCACTTTTGAACGTGAAATACATAGAAATATAAAAAGAACTGATTCTAGTTGCCCCTTCCAAAAGGTAGTTTTCGTATGGAGAAGAATGGGCAAGAAACTCGTTCACTCCGAAACGAAACCGTTACTCTTTAAAAAAATGTTTTACAATATTTGGTATAAATCAATTATTTACTGACATGTGAAGACGATGCACCTAGAATACAATTACTGTACCACAATAGGTAAAAGAGAATTAAAAATGGAGTAATGACAAATTAATTAATTATGTGATACTACCTACTAAGTCATTTAATTTTTCATACTGATTGCATACATATTAATAGCCATGTTCAATGTTCAATAGTGTTGTTAAGGTACCTATTTCAAATAAAATCCTATTAACGACCAATTATTATTTTATTATTAGAATTGAATGAGCAATTAGGTATCTAGATATCATAATCGTGTAATAGATTTGTTTAGATTACGCATAGATTAATTACTTAGCATACACATGTAACGATAAGGCTGAGTTTGCTTAGACAGGTTAAGATGAAAATAGATAGATAGATAGAATACTCAAATAATCATATAATCAACATAGGTACATTGTCGGCTTAAAATCTTAATTACTTATTACATTCAAAGGTGCTCACGGGGAGCATTCGCCTGTAATGTAAAGTTCAGAGTCGAGCATTGCATCAGTGAGGGAGAAGAGCTGAGCATTCATCATCATCACCATCATTTCAGCCGAAAGACGTCCACTGCTGGAGATAGGCCTCCCCCACCACCACTACGACCGGTCGGATCTGCGCTTCTCGCATCCAGCGCATTCCCGCGGCCTTCACCAGGTCATCGGTCCACCTTGTCCCCCCCGTGGGTTGGAAGGCCACGGCCTTGCTACGTCTTCCGGAGCACTGAACATTACAGTGCGCAATGTCTGTAATATTATTTAATCTGAAAAATTACATTACAGGTATTAATGCTCGTCAGTCAGGGCAGTATTGTAACGCACCTAATGCTCAAATTCGAATCTGAAATGTTACAATACAAACGAATGCTTTTCAGTCATGCTCAAAATCTGTAACATTACCTTTAGGGTGCGTATCCACTGAAGCGGAGACAAGCGGAGCTGAGCGGTGACATGCAGGAATCGTCCAATCACAGACGAGACGAGAGACACGATGAGGATTTCAACCATTGTGATTGGTCGATTCCTGCAGGTCTCGGCTCAGCTCTGCTCGTCTCCGCTTCAGTGGAAACGCACCCTAATTATTGTGTTGACACGTGGATATAAGTCATTATCACTTCTGTCTGTTCTGGGAAAATAATTATGTAGGTAAGTACAGTCACGAGCAAAAATATGTATACGCCCAGAAAAATTCAATAACGTTTTTCTCGTGGAATAACGATTGTAATTTTGAGATTATACCTATTTCATAATAATAGGGGTTCAATAATACTATGTTCGTTATATCATAAAGTTACAACCAATACAGTAGGAAGAAAACACTTTTAAAAGTTGCTAAGTGTATACATATTAATGCTCGTGACTGTACAGTCACGGACTTTAATTGATGAGCCACCTTCAAACTTTTCAATTTTGCAGTTTCATACATTCACGAGATTACACGATTAAACACGAACTCAAATCGCAAGCTTGTAAACAAGATGACAAATAAATTAATTTTAATCGGAAATATCCATAGAGGTTGACTAATAAGTTCTCAATGATCAAAATAAATACAATGTTGCATTAAGTTTATCCAATCTATTTGATAGAATAGAAGAATAGAATAGAATAATATTTATTTGCTTAAAAACATGGTATAAAAAGATGGTAAAATACAAAAAAAAATAACAAGAGCATACATGTTTTTGCTTAACAGTGACCGACCGACTTCCTTTGAATCATAGCTCATTAACTCGATAATTATGAAAACATAACTGAAGACAGTGACAGTTGAAATATCAAGATGACAAATAAATTACTTTTAATCGGAAATAGTCTTATCCATAATAGAGGTTGACTAATAAGTTCTTAATGATAAAAATAACTACAATGTTGCATTAAGTTTGTCCAATCTATTTGATACTGACCTCCTTTGAATCATAGCTCATTAACTCAATAATTCTGAAAATTACTGAAGACAGTGACAGTTGAAATATCGATGTCAGAGAATTTCTCCGTACGCTAACGTTACTATCGCAACAGTAACCTAGCAACAATTGTTTATCGTTGCTAGGTTACTGTTGCTAGACCTGCAATTGGTTGACTTTGAGTAGTCACTCTGCTGTCAAGTTTGTAGTTCTGGCTCTCAGGTTAGCCAACCGGTATGAAATATAATTTTCTTCTTCTAATACGAAGACATATGCGAAGATTTTGCGTGTCGGGAACCGAATAAACCCGATTTGCATTACACGGCTAAAATACGAACAGTGCCAGGTGGCTCATCAATTAAAGTCCGTGACTGTACATAGTAGGTACATATTTGCATAAACTCACGGCTTTTCCCATACCACGTAGTAACTACATAAGACTACGTGCTACCATTCTATGTAACATGTACATTCCTGCAAATAGGTACTAACGTAAAAAAATTTTTGGAGCAATTCTCTGTTCGTTTGAATATTTTTTTTAATTAGTGAAGGACAACAAACCTGGACTGATAGGTAGTCTGCAGTAGATAAGTCTGAAATCGCCAATCTCTGTTCCTTGAGCAAGCGTGGTGATCAATGCTCTGTGGGAGAAGAGGCTTTTGCTCTGTAGAGGGATAGGCTATGTTTTTTATTATTAAAAAAATATAGGTATCTATCCAAACAATAAATCTTCATTTTGTAAATATGGGTAGGGGTATGACACTTATCTCCATGTTCTGTTATTAACAATTCATAGAATGTTAATATAGCCGATACCAAGGCAGTGGAACTAATTTAGCATTTTTTTCATAAATACATAATTACGACTTCGACATAAATAGGTATTCAAGCTTACATGAATAAACATCGGAACCCGGAATCAAAGACGGTAGTTATAAGCCAAGTTCAGATCCGGTCACGAGTGCCAGTTCACACGGATGGTTCCGCATTTACAGAATGTGTCGCGGTATTGTTTTATAGAGAACTTTTTGTTTTATCGAATGTTGTTGCGAGCAGTTTAACAGTTTTTGATATTTTGTCATATTAGTTTGGTTATTTTTAGTGGGATGGAATATTAGTGGATTTGACATATAGGTATGGACTAATTGAGGCCATGAGAACCATAATGGCCTAATTCAATGGACAAGCCTTTTGAAAACCATAGAAAACAAAAGAAGTATTTTTTTAATCAACAACCACTCTTCATAATACATACTTTTATTACTTTTATATTTTAACTAACTTATCTGGAAAAAATCATAGACTCAACTTTAACTGGAAAAAATCAAGACTTAATATTGTAAAATAATTAGTTAGGCCACTATGGTTCTCATGGCCTCAATTATTGTCAAAATTGCAACTCAAGGCATATTGGGATGAATTAAGAAAAAAAAACTAATATCTGTGGTGGTGACGGAAAGCTTGGTGTCGTGTGGGAAATTGGGGGTCAACGTATCTTCTATAGGTAATAAAGCGCATCAATTGAACGGATGGACCGATTTGGCAAATTTTTGTTTTCAAATGTTCGTTACTACGAAAAAAAATTTTTTTCTGGTTTAGCATTTTACGGAAAGCAAAAGTGGAACAGTTTCCTGAGAAAATTTCAAATTCGGAAAAAACTGAACATCCTTTTTTCTATAGGATATTTAAATTTTGACAGGACAACGACTGTTGGGTCAGCTAGTTTCTTATAATTAGGTAATATTTTAATTAAAATTAGGATATTTTTTGTTTTAGGTTTAGGTGGAGTTAATGCCATAGGCATATAGTTAGTTAAAGTTAATGAAGTATAAGAATTATGTAGTTTACTCAATGTATATATTTTTACTTACTGAATAAATATTACTTCTTTAACAGCATTAAAAAGTATGCGATATTTTGTTGTTGGTGTTGGTTTTCTTTAAGAAAGTATATCCCCGTACTAATGTTGCTCTTTTTTTACTTATCTAACATAAAATCGTACGCAAACAAGAAACTTATCATTTCTTTGCTCGTGTTTCGTAATTAATGACTTTTACCTTATCTTGTTTAAAAGTGGACTTTAATTTTCTAATAGGTAACAGCTAATTAAATTAACAATTTTAATTAAATACTTACAGGAAAATTTGTCACAATGAAGTATTCTCAAAAGCATATGAAGAGACCCAACCTTTCTTGTCTGAAGTATGTCCTCGAAAATTCCGCCCTAAAAAGATATTGTATTTAATTATATCAAGTCGAAAGGTTCCTGTTTGTATTTAAATGGAACTCTGGCCAATAAAAATGTAACGGTTAATTATTTATTCCACGCGGAGGGAGCCCTGTTTGTAGGTTATTAAGTCATTCGTGACCGTGATTGTGGGGCGGTCAGATAAGTCATGTTCAAATACAAACAACGAAGGGAAGGTCGGTTGATGAAGCTTTATCAGGTTGGTTTATTTTGAAAAGTATTGATGAACAGCGGGTTTATTCTTTAAAAATCTCACCGTGAAAACTTAGGTGAAGTGAGCCTAAAGTAAGCAGCATTGTTATTCTGTAACCATCTCACCGTGAAAACTTAGGTGAAGTGAGCGTGGAGTGAGCTGTCATTATCATCGATACCTACTGATGCTAAGGTAGTGACAGTTCACTTCAAGCTCACTTCACCTAAGTTTTCACGGTGAGATTTTTACAGAATAGCAACTGTCTTTAACTTTGTGCTAAGGATTGGCACTTTTGACTGCTCACTTAAAGCTCAATTCACTTAAATTTTCCCAGTGAGATTTTTAATTGTCAATTGGTTTTGTCTTATTTAAAGAAGTTAGGAGGAGAGGAGTACCTACCTAACCTAAATTAAAATATCGTTCAGTTCACTACCTCTATTTACAAAAATGCAGGTTTTCTTGGCATTATAAGATTTTGACCTTTTTTGTGTGGTTGTGAATATTACAAAAGGCAAGAAAATGCACATCAAAAGAGCTCAAAAGAGATCTGCATATAATTATGACGACCGGATTTAAGCAGTGTAATAAGTATTAAATCGGATTGCTACGTTTGGGAAAATAATTGGGTTGGGATTAAATTATGGCTGCAATAAAATAACTTTCACCAACTAATAATATAAATACTGAGTTTGTTTGTTTGTTAGATTTTCACGCTAAAACGGCTGAACGGATTTGGACGAAATTTGGCAAATGGCTAGACTATGACCTGAAAAAGGACATAAGCTACTTTTTATCCTGGATCGCAGACGAAATCGCGAGCAACAGCTAGTTCTTCATAAATAAATTATGACGTTTTGCAAACCAACATGAACTGATGCGCCCACAAAGTTCCACCCTTCCTATAATAAACGACTTACGGCCTTCCACAGAAGCTTTCGTTTTAATTGTGACCATTACACGCCTGGTTTAATTAGCGCACCCGGCCACTAATACCCACTAATTAAGGGAGGAATGAGAAGTAAAACATTTTCTCACTAAGAAACGCAAACAGTTTAGAGCGTCAAAGCCAGCACGATCCAGACTAGATCTTTGTAGAAATTACCCTGGGATTAATTTAAAATTGTTATTAATAATGCTCCAGCGTTTATTACGGTATTACTTCATTTGCCATCATAATTATCATCTAGTTTTACATTTTATCGGAGATGCTCTTTAACATGTTGATAATCATTATGTGAAATTCTAGTGAGAGTTTTATTTTAAACTAGCTGCGCCCCGCGGTTTCTCCCGTCTAGGTCTCGATCCCGTGAGAATATCGGGATAAAAAGTAGCCTTTTTCCTTCTCCAGGTCATGGTCTACCCATGTACAAAATTTAATCCAAATCCGTTTAGCCGGTTTAGCGTGAAAGCGCAAGAAACAAACAAACTCAATTTCACATTTATAATATTAGTTAGGATACTATCAGGCGCTACACACTTTTTTGGGTCGGAATCATCCGGCATGATGACCCTAAGTGTGTAGCACGCCGTACAGACTATGCATAATAAACAACTGCACGCATAGCATGACCACAATAGCAACGGGTTTTGTCCACGGAAGAATAGACAAAGTGACAGATTGCTCGATTTCTATTTACAACAATAGCTACGTAAAAACAATGTCTATCAACAGAATTTGAACCGAGAACAATAAGTAAATTCTTCCCAAAATTGGAACACTTCAAACCATTGACTGGGCAACGGGCAGTGAAACTAAATCCGAAGAAAGTTTCATTCCGTTTGAGTTAATGGCGAAAGGATAGGTACCTACACAAGTGACCCTACTCCCTTGACGGTTACAACTTTCGTGAGAAGTTTCTCCTTAAACCCCAGATGAGTGTGAAAAGCGTTTAGATAAGTTTCCTTGAGAAAAAGGTTATAAGGCACGTGTTAGATACTTACTCTCATTTGAAGAACTGAAATAAAAGTTCTATGTTGTATAATGTTAATTTATATAAGTATTGTTTTCATGCATTAAATATTAATTTAAGGAAAATATTTAGGCATATTGATTATCTAACTGAAATAAAATAAAAAGATACAAAAATCTTAAATTAAACAGATAAAAGTTTAACCTCTTTGGAAATGCTTACAAAACCTAGCGTTCTAATTAACTAATTAATGTTTGAATTAAGAAAACAAAACACCCGTGTTTTCCTTCGAATTTCGGTTTTGGAAGTGTGAAAAACAAAACATCATCGGCGGCCAGTACCTAAATTCCTTGTTATAATAAACTGCAAAGCTTTTTCTATTAGACTCGACATTCTCCGGAGTAGGTACCTAAGTGTCATTTAAAATTCAAAATGTACTCTAAAATTAAATTTACAATGGGCGCTTTTTCCGCCTAAAATAATTTTCTCGGTCAGTGATTAAATTTTCATTAAAAGGGTAAAGTGGTTATCAAGATGATTATAAGAAGCGTTGAGTGGTTAATTGAATGAAAAATGTGGAACTTTGTGGGTTTTAATCTCTTACTTTCGATGAATTATGTCCCTGATGATAACTTTTTGTTATGTCTTTTGTAAATGCCATTAGATGGAGGTTTATTTAGTAGGTAGATGGATTATGGTCCCCTGGAAGATTTCAATTTGCTGCGCTTCTTGACAATGTCGTTACGGAACCCATAGAGTGAATTTCATCCGTACTTGCGTTTGCGTAATCTTCTGCTGCCACTGTCGATAGCCGCATGCAGTTAGCCCAAAGAGTATTAAACCACTTGAGAGCTGATAGACCGATTTCGCTAGGCACACGACTCACCACTGCGGGCCGGGGGACGAAGTCATTACAGCGGTTGTGATTGGCCGATGCAACAATGTCAGGACGAAAGTCCCAAACATAGTGAGGCACAAGTCAGTTTTGCAACAATAATATCGATATCGGTAAAATCGACGTCGATTCGACGATTTCCTAATTGAACAATAATTAATTTGAATTTCACTTGTGACAATTTATTGTTCTATCCGTAAGGAAATGACATTGCAATTACTTATTTTTAATCTGCTGTAAAATGCCTTGAACAAACAACTCTATATTTATTTCGAATAAAATTTTCTCTGTGAACTGCATTAATCCACTTTTCTTAAGGTTACGGAATATTTGGAAATCTAAAATGTAAACATTATGTACTTAAGTTGCTTTTTTTTAAGATCAAAATAACCGCGTGTGCAGCAGTGGCGTGCCTAGGGCTCAAAATCAGGGCAAGCCGACAGATTTTTAACGATTTAAAAAAACAGACAAATGAGCGATTTACCGATGTAGAAGAGTTCTACATATTTCAGGTGTGTACGGAATTGTCCTAAGCGCCATCTATTAACGAATGCGCGTAACCACACCGCTTCGCAGGACCTTTTCACCATAATAACTTTGTCAACGCTTGTCACATAAAAATTATTCTATCAAAAGCCGTTAGATGGTCTCAAATTATCGATTTGTTCTATTACCGTACGTATATTTAGTTTTATGAAATTTAAGTTTTAAGTCGATTGAAAATGTTAAATGAGATATTACAATTACATTGGGTATATAACATTTTATAATTAATCATAATGACAATAGCCAACTCTAATCTTTATTTCAAAACGCCTAGTTATGAAGAATATCTTCGATACGAAAATGATTGTGTTTTGTGATCTTGATGAGATGTATTATAACAAGTGTTTGTTTTTTAGTGGTTTACTAAAACTACAATTGCCATACAAACAACACTATACAAATTTTGATGTCTTTCATGGCACCAGCTAGGGCTACCTAAGTTTGGTCATACTCTTATCTTTATACATACTAAACAATCGAATGCCAATTTCAATATATTCTTCGACTGACAAAAATACCTACCTAATTATTTATATTTCCGAGTTATAGTAATTTGGGGTTGCAAACGTTACGGTGAAGCAAAGAGTTACTTACTGTCAGAAAACTGAATGTATTTACATACCTTTTCGAACACAGTTTCCAAATTCACATTTTGATGATAAAAACACTACTAAGCATAAGGAATGACATAGCCGCAATAACTATCACATCATTTTAAATAATAAAACTAGGTAATTCATTACCTCAATTGAAAAATACAATCTCAAAATATTATTTCAAAACAATAACAAATTGAGTCGCTTCGCGGACTTGCAACTCACTTTACGCGGGTCAACATCGCGACTAGTGCATTTGCGCGAACTTCAAACACACGATTCGTTCCATTCATAAAAACTCAAAAGCCGGGCTTAAATATTAGAACATTTTGCAAAATAAGTACATTCTAATAGTATAAAAATCGTACGCATTTTCCATGCAAAAAATGAGAGGTCTAGAAGCTGGCTTCTGCGACGTTGCCGCAAGCGTGTGTGAGCGAGAAAGATGCAATGTACTACAGAATTGAAGTCTTCATTCATGGGTGCGATCTCGCCTAACGCTATACAGGCTGTAAGGGTAAACAGTCTTGTCATTCAAACCATGGGTAGTTGACTTAAATATAAAAATAAATGACCGAACACAACAAAAAAAAAACGTCATTTTCATTAAAAGATTCTATCCGACACCGTGCTCTCTAGTGAAACGGCTGACTGACTAAGGGAGGGGTCGCGCTCGCGGCCGGTCAGTTCACATCCCGTACCCCCCGCCCGTGTTGAGACGCAAGTTCGTTGCCCTAGCGCATAGGACAACGAACTTGCGTCTCTTGTGGTAAAATGTAGAATTAAAAAAAAGAAAAAAAAAGTTGTAATTTTCCATTGATTTTACGTTCTATAAATGAAACCAAACCACTGGTTGCAAGGATAACGGTGTTTACCCTAACACCCTGTAGTGTTAGAGCGAGATCGCAACTGTGGCAGTTTGGCAACGGTGCTTAATTTGATTATGTAAATCTGGCAGCTTAGCCTAGCTTGTACTTATAGCGCGCGGCTGGTGCAACGCGAAGTTTTTATGTTATTATTCATATCAATTCTTGCGACATGAAGGATTGACTTGGAAGTTTATAGGAGTTTTTTTTTTTAATTGATTGGCTCAGTTTTTAAGGCAAGCCGGGCTTTTCGGCTTGTATGGAAGTACCGCCGCTGGTGTGCAGAGTGCCAACCACTGGTCAAAGTTAAAGTGACCACTCATATTGTCATCTAATATCAGTTCAATTGAACTGATGTGTCGTGACCCTGAGTCGCCCGCATGAGCAGTCAAGAGGCTATTATAGTCAATGAGTTAGCCTTATCCCCTTCGGTTGAGAATCTTTGAACTTGCTTGAATATAAAATTAGAATCGTCTTCGGAATATGAATTATCTAACATAAGTTTGAAAATAAAACCGTTATATTGAAATTAATTTAATAAAAGGATCTGATTAACCTTGAAAATTTTCGATAAACAAACATCAATAAGTTCAATATGATTATTAATGTTTGCTACAATCTAACGCAAAACCCGTTATGTGTAACAAATTAGAGTATATTTCGATAGGTCCACGATTGATTTCACATGATTCATTTGCTTTGAACTCGCATTAAACTGAATAAACATTAGTTCTGTATGATTTTTGAAAGCACCCAAACAAAATCGGTTATTCTAGTTGAAAAAGTTCCATTTTTTATTTGAACGCGTAATCAGTTGATTAGGTAAGGTTCTAAATAAATCCGTAACATAAAATCACGCTTGTGTTCCTCGAAAGGTTAGGCAGAGGTGTAACTATGTGGATGTACAGTCACGGACTTTAATTGATGAGCCACCTTCAAACTTTTCAATTTTGCAGTTTCATACATTCACGAGATTACCCGATTAAACACGAACTCAAATCGCAAGCTCGTAAACAAGATGACAAATAAATTACTTTTAATCGGAAATATCCATAGAGGTTGACTAATAAGTTCTCGATGATAAAAATAAATACAATTTTGCATTAAGTTTATCCAATCTATTTGATACCGACCTCCTTTGAATCATAGCTCATTAACTCGATAATTATGAAAACATAATTGAAGACAGTGACAGTTGAAATATCAAGATGACAAATAAATTACTTTTAATCGGTAATCTTATCCATAGAGGTTTACTAATAAGTTCTTAGTGATAAAAATAAATACAATGTTGCATTAAGTTTATCCAATCTATTTGATACTGACCTCCTTTGAATCATAGCTCATTAACTCAATAATTCTGAAAACTTAACTGAAGACAGTGACAGTTGAAATATCGATGTCAGAATTTCTCCGTACGCTAACGTTACTATCGCAACAGTAACCTAGCAACAATTGTTTATCGTTGCTAGGTTACTGTTGCTAGACCTGCAATTGGTTGACTTTGAGTAGTCACTCTGCTGTCAAGTTTGTAGTTCTGGCTCTCAGGTTAGCAAACCGGTAAAGATATGAAATATAATTTTCTTCTTCTAATACTTTGCGTGTCGGGAACCGAATAAACCCGATTTGCATTACACGGCTAAAATACGAACAGTGCCAGGTGGATCATCAATTAAAGTCCGTGACTGTACCATGGTACACCCGTTTCACTAATGTGCAAATGTAATAAATGAACTATTGCCGCACAAACTGAAAACTCGACTATGAATTGTTTTCTTAGCTAATAGATACTTTGCAAAACAAACGACAGTCTGCCAAAACTACCTACGTATGGACAGGCTAAGGGTATTATGACTGACTAATTACATTATTCAGTTTTTAAAGAAACCATCAATATTATAAAACTTCCTGTCACTGTTGTTTATAATAAGTGGTAGGTATACGAATTTTTATGTACGAATGATAATAAATAAAAACGCTGTCTTCGGTTTTATGTATTTTTGATTTTTGCCACCGACTTCCGAAATTAAACATATTTTCACTTTGTAGTATTGTTTTTGAAATCCCGTTGTTTTTTTTTTTGAAGTGCAGCATAACTTCAAATAAAAAAAACTTTTTTACAAAAGAATCAACTGAATTTCAACTACTTCGCTAGTGTTTCATTAATATTTTTGAAAACTATTTCATTATAATATTACTTATACATCTCTAAAAATAAATAAATATTATATTTAACTACATATATACTATTTATTTAGATTTTTTTGTGATCACATTAAAACATAACAAATAATAATTATGATGCTGTTTCGGCAGTTTATGTTAAGAAGTGTAGTAGGTTAAACTTAATTTAATATAGATATTATACAACTTTGTATCATTTTATGCAAGACAGCACAGGTTTTACAGTAGAGTGCAAGCATTTTAGGAGCCATACCATTTGCATTTTTCATTACAATTTCTTATTATAAAGTTTTAGTATCGTATTCTTGTGTAACATACATTGTGCACTTTGATGTCCTTTAGCGTTGATGTTGTAAACAAACTTGAAAGCTTCACTAGATGATATTGTAATATTGTTTTTAACCTAAGGGTGTAAAAACACCCATCACATAGCCGTCAACTACGCATTTTGTACATCAAATTAAGAAACATCACAAAAATAATTTCTGGAAAACTACTTTTATTTTTGGTGTGAAAAATCACTATTTACGGTAGTGCGCAACGTAACGCACGCATAACATTGTGTTTATGGGTGCATGCAACAGTTCAGGGTTCCTGATTTAAAATTAAGTTTTATCATTAAAAACTTGCTTTCACTAAAAAACGTCTGAAAAAGTGGGAACTTTGACCTTCAATATCTCCGTAACCAGAAGGTTCCCAGGCATGGTACAGAACAAAATATCACAATGACGGGAATAACAAGTGAGTGGCTTTCGGCTTCGATAAGTGTAATATTTTTTTTTAATTTTTTTTTTTTTTTAGCCTATTTTGTGTCCCGCTGCTGGGCAAGGCCTCCCCTTTTTCCTTCCAAAGCTCTCCATTTTGTGCGATTTCTGGCCATGTTGGCCCCGCAAACATTATTAGATCGTCACACCACCTTCGCCGCGGTCTACCTCGACGGCGATGTCCTCCTTTTTATACCCGTTATAAATATCCGCTACTTTCCATACCCTTCAAACTACGACAGAAATGATTATAACATAACATCACGCCTATAATCCCCGAAGGGTTAGGCAGAAGTCTACTTATTGTACACCCACATTTCGCCAGCTATGTTTAAATCCCTTGTAGGTAATAGGGGGCAAGCCTATTCAACCGGGTAGAAATCCAGACTCTACTGGGGCTGCTACTGAGAAATTCCTAAAGGAAAAACCCAATAAAACATTCCCCAACTTGGTAACCGAACCCAGGACCTCATGTTCAGCAGTATCACTTGCGACCACTGAGACCAACGAGGCAGTCAGAATTAATTATGTAGTTTGTAATACTTTTCCGGACAAGCGCAGGGCCGGATTTAAGGCGGGGCAACAGGGGCCATGGCCCCGGGCCTCCACAAAATAGGGGCGTCCACAATATGATTTTTTTTAAATAAAAAACAGTATTAATTCACAAGGTATCTTTTTTAATTTTCTTTTCATGTCCTGGGTTGGTGGTCTTAAAAATGTTACGTTGAATTACTTTAATACCAATAGCCGAATTAAATCTTTTATTTTTCGCCTTTTCCATAAAATTTTAGGAGCCTCCACTCCTTGGTTGCCCCAGGGCCTTCACACCTTTAAATCCGGCCCTGGACAAGCGCCAACACAAAGTGCCCTTTTATTATGTATGGGTTCCACTCTCAGTCCTCTTTGCAATAATCACAAACTACAAAGTCACCAAACCGTAACACCTTTGATTTTAACATTTCCGTATTTTTTATATTAAAAATCTACACCAATTATAGTTCCCTACGTTTATTAAATTAATGAACAACGTCCTGATTGCGTAACATACTTTAAATCACTGGGGAGACGGAAAGCTAATAAATCCACGTTTTGGTCGTTATAATTTATCATTTTTAGTCCGACAACCTGTCTTACCAAAGGATATTTAGTACCTAGGAATACACAGTAACTAGGTTGTGGAGTATGTGGAGGTCAAAATCAAATGTCATTTATTCAAACTAGGTTGAGAACCAGCACTTTTCGAACGTCAAAATTACATGAGACAGTCCCCTAAAACGCCCACTTTTCACTGGTCAGATAGGTAATCGCTCCATATAATACCAGAGTTTTATATGGAGCGCCTACCTATCTGACTCAGCTTCAGCTGCATCCGGTTGGACTAGAGGCCGACCCCAACATATTTGGGAAAAGGCTAGGCAGATGATCTAGAAGGTAACCTATCCCCTCTTCCCTTCTCTTCTTCTATGTAAGAGTGCCTATGGGGTTAGCAGGCGTAGCATGAGCACCGTTTTGTCGACGGAAGAGTAGACAAAAATTACGTTTCCTGTAGACAGTACGACTGAAGCAAAGAAGAAAGAATCAACTGCACTTTTTACGTAATTCACTCTTTTACATAATTCGACTCAGAATTCTTTGCTTTGTCGGTTTTCTCGGTTGTCAGTGTGATTTTGACAGTAAGGATAGAAAACTTTCTTCCGAAATAGTCTACCTACAAAAAGACGTAGACAAAGATCATTAGAAATGAAAGATAAAATGACAGATTGTAGAAACATTTCTACGGTGGATGTCAAAAATGAAGAAACGAACTGTCACTTTGTATAGAAAAACCTATGTCTATTCTTCATAGAGATAGAAAGCGCCATGCTACGCCTGCAGGTAATGCAGACCACTGACCGTACCAGTTGACCTCAATATAAATATTCTCACAATTAATCAAATATCAACATACCAGAATGTAAGAATGTATGTAAATATTATTAAAAGGATTTTATTCAATAATCAATCAATACATTATGTATGAACAACTAGTTATTAGTTATTATCAATAATGTTGCAATAATTGTTATGTCAGCGATCTTGAATGGTTAATAATGAATAGTTATTATAGGATTTGCATTTTAAGTATATGATATTTTATCGGTACCTTTGTATAGTTAGGATATAATGTGTGTTGTTGCTCGCGGCTAAATGGAAAAAGCCGTACGTGTCCATCGAAGATTGAGTTACGCTAGGCCCGTTGGGCTTCCTTTCTAGGTGACCATCCATTTCATATAGCGACCCTTCGGTGCCTCAGAAAGCACGTTAAGCCGTTGGGCCCGGCTGTCATTCGTAAGGATACATTTGACAGACGTTATGCGTACTTAGAAGTCTCGAAGTCTGACTACCAGTGGCAGTCCCCCATTTTTTTTTGAGGGTGGGAAATCACCAATTGACTTCTCCCGCTCTGGGCGGACCGGGGGGGCGTGTCAGACTTTTACTGACTAAAACCCACCAGTGTTCCTTCAGTTGCCTGTTGCCAAGGCTCCCGGTATCCCTTTCGGACTTTCCCGCAACCCTGGCAGGAGTGGCAGTCCCCTTGGTATCGTGTTACCCAGTAACTGGGTGGTGGAGGTCAGACAGGTAATCGCTTCATGTAAAATACTGGTATTCACCTGTATTTTACATGAAGCGATTGCGAAGTCGACCCCACCACAGCTGGGAAAAGGAAAGGCAGATTGATTGATTTGACCTTAGTTTAATCAGGAAAATGTGTATTGTTTGTTGGACCCAGGATTAAAAAACTTTAGTCTGGGTGTAGGACTAAGGTTTTTTATTTCTGGGCTGCCACAGATTTACTTAGTACCTACCCAGTGTAGTAGAGGGGTCCTACTTTGTTCAAAAACTTATAAAGGAGGTACACGTCAACTTAACTGACTTTTAAAGATTGTAGGAAACGCCAATTTCATTACAAAATTATGTGTGTGCGTAGGTAATGCTAAATATCCGATTGGTTCCGGAACAAAAAAAAAGCCCTGGTTCAATCTCAGCCCACACAACAAGGTTGCATCTTTTTCCGTGTGTAGTTTAACATTGAATCGGCAATTATGTTTAACAAATTCGATATTCCATAAAGTTCGTTTATCTTGTGTTGCAGGTGTATAAATATACCAGTATTAATAACGTAACTATTATTTAAAAGGCCACTTTGGTATGTTATCATTGAATTGGTTATGTTAACAATATTAGTTACAGTATCTTAATTGAAGCTTAACGATGCTATTAATAGGTAATTAAAATCGATAGTCACGAGCAAAACCAACAAAGACAAGTAAGTTAGAAGATCAGCAGTGATAGCCTATAATATAGCCTTGGTGTAACTGTCAGACTGCCAAGTCATAGGTCTCCAGTTCGCACCCATTGCACGCACCTCTGACTTTTCGGATTCATGTGCGTATTGTATTATCACTTGCTTCAAAAACGATGAAAGAAAACATTGTGAGGAAACATTGAAGGCATGCCTGAGAGATATTTCTCGATAGCATTTGAAGCCAAGTCAGAGGCATATATAATATATACTCATCGGCATAATAACTCTGACACCAGGTTAGTCAATAACCTCACGAAAAAGAAAAGTTAAAAGATAAAACGCAGCGAGTCCCTTGAGGAAAAACTAAAAACGACGAAATCTACTTAATATTGTTAGTTGTTTTTCTTCTATCTCTTCGTCACTTCTTAGTATCAAATTGTTTGATTTAGTTTGAGTGAGGTATACAGGCTGTTAGGGTAAACACCGTTATCCTTGCAGCCAGTGGTTTGGTTTCATTTAAAGAACGTAAAATCAATGGAAACTTACAATTGCTTTTTTCTTTAAAAAAGAACTACCGGCCGCAAGCGCGACCCCTTCCTCAGTTAGTCGCTGTTTCGCTAGCGAGCACGGTGTCGGATAGAAACTTTAAAAAATCTTAATGAAAATAACGTTTTTTTTTTGTTGTTTTCGGTCATTTACTTTTATATTTATGTCAACTACCCATGGTTTGAATGACAAGAGTGTTTACCCTTACACCCTGTATTTCAAGGGCAAAGACGATTATAAGAAACCCACTGCAGGGCAAAGGCCTCTTGCGGGAAAGTCCGAAAGGGATACCGGGACCCTTGGCTACAGGCAACTGAAGGAACACGGGTGGGTTTTTAGTCAGTAAAAGTCTAACACGCCCTTCCGCTCCTCCCAGAGCGGGAGAAGTCATTTGATGATATCCCACACTAAAAAAAAAGGCAAAGGCTTCTTCTTATAAAGAGAAGGCACGAGCATTGATCACCACGCTTCCTCAAGACGGGTTGGTGATTTCAGACTTATATTAACTAAGTCCAGGTTTCCTCATGATGTTTTTCCTTCACCAATGTCAGAAATGTCTAAGATAAAGTCAGAAAATACCTGCATAGTATAAATTGAAAAAAAACTGTAATTGGTACTTGCCCGGATTTGAAACGTCGTGCATGAGGGGCGAGGCCATAACCACTGGGCTATCACGACATTAGTGACGATTCACACACCGTGATGGACACATTAGACTCGCATACAACTTGAATACTAATGATAATGGTCTAGAAAAACAAAGTGCAAATATACAGAACGCGATCGAATCGCGTCGAAATCCACTTACCCTAATCTCACTTAGCTAATCTCAAAATACTTCTTCATCGGAATCAGGTCGCGATCTCAAAAATACTCGTGTCAGAATACAAACGCCCCAATACTTTAATATGGACCCCAATTCCCGATGCAGAACACCTCTATTTCAATTTGCGAAACGATCCCTGTCTGGTTGAGAGAATAGAAAATGTGAACTCTAGAAATAGCTGACCTAACCAAACTTCAGTAGTTGTGTGTTTATACCGAGACAACAATATCTTCGGCTTGGGAAAGTTAAAGTTTAGCTTTGTTCCGAGTTTCACTATATCAGAATATGTTGTATATGTGGCTTGTTATATTTTTGTTTATGTTAGCTGTTTTTTTTTCAGGAGGTGTTGAGCCAAGGAGTTTTCTGACGTCATTTGAAACGAAACACATATTATGACACCGTTTTCTCATCCATGATGAGTATCTACAAGGGTAGCATTGAGGCCATTTGCAGTCATATCATTTGCTCAATTTAGGGAAATATGTGATATGGAGTGAACCAATCACCATTTGCCGGAAGCAATTCCAATACCTTCCGATATTTGACGGAGTTTTTTCCTACTAATACTAGCCTGATATGGGTAAGATAATGAAGTCTCGTCTACTGCGGAAAATATTATTTTTAACTTTGAATATAGGTTTAGTTCTTCGATTTTCAATCTAAACGCTCGAATCTGGACTACGATGTGAAACTCTTAATTTTCTATTTAATTAACTGCTGATTCAGTTGCAAACACAGCTTTGTTACAAAAGGAAACCTCAGTCCTGACTTAAAAACGGAAGATAAAGTTAAAAGCGATAATGAGCTAACAATAGCCGCGAACTTGTTGAAAATCTATTACCCGACTAAATAGAGAAGCAATTAGAAGTGTAACAATCGTATTTAAGTACCGACCGACCATTTTTGGTCGAGTAAACAGGTTTCTATTAATGTGCCCACAAGCTGTGTTAAGCTGTCCGTTGTGCGACCGCCGAACAATTATGAGTTCTGCGATCGAAGCTGTTCGAAACTAAATGGTTGGAATAGATAATAATAATTTCCTGCTTTAGTAGTAGTATACAGGCTGTAAGGGTAAACAGTCTTGTCATTCAAACCATGGGTAGTTGACTTAAATATAAACATAAATGACCGAAAACAACAGAAAAAAAACGGTATTTTCATTAAAAGATTTTAAAAAGTTTCTATCCGACACCGTGCTAGCTAGCGAAGCAGCTGACTAACTGAGGGAGGGGTCGCGCTCGCGGCCGGTCAGGTCGCGTCCCGCACCCCCCGCCTGTGTCGAGACGGAAGTTCGTTGCCCTAGCGCATAGAGCAACGAACTTGCGTCTTTTGTGGAAAAAAGTAGTTTTAAAAAAAAAGAAAAAAAAGTTGTAATTTTCCAGTGATTTTACGTATTATAAATGAAACCAAACCACTGGTTGCAAGGATAACGGTGTTTACACTAACACCCTGTATAGTGGCCAGACCTGACCAGTGGTGAGTATTTAATCAGTAAGCAGAGCTCACATCATCTGCATCATCTGCTTAGCCTATTCCCAACCAAGTTGGGGTCGGCTTCCAGTCTAACCGGATGCAGCTGAATACCAGTATTTTACATGGAGCAACTGCCTATCTGACCTCCACAACCCAGTTACTGGGTAACACGATATCCCTTGGTAAGACTGGTTGTCAGACTTTCGGGCTCCTGACGACCCGTAACGACTGTCAAAGATCCACAAATGACAGCCGGGACCAACCAACGGCTTAACGTGCTTTCCGAGCCACGGAGGAGTCTTAATATGTAAAGATGGTCACCCATCCACGGACCAGCCCCGGCAAGCGTAGCTTAACCTGATGGATACACCCGTGCGGCTGTTATTACTTAGCCATGAGCTCCTCTCCAGTAAGCAGAGCTCACTTTATACCTTAATTGATATATTAATAACCCTGGTAAAGCTTGTCAACTC
Organism: Lithophane semibrunnea; assembly: GCA_947363905.1. Classification (NCBI taxonomy): domain Eukaryota; kingdom Metazoa; phylum Arthropoda; class Insecta; order Lepidoptera; family Noctuidae; genus Lithophane; species Lithophane semibrunnea. The sequence goes on along the minus strand of OX376194.1, from coordinate 11,640,393 downwards.
TGTAATGACGCACCCCACTGCCGCATTTACGCACACTGTAATGCTTATTTCTATGGATAATGCGGTAGTGGGCGCGTCATTTCAGAGTGGACAAGATAAAGTTAGCTGAATAAACTACGCTTATCCGGGACTATAGATGTAAATAAACCGTTTTAAACCAAAATTCGTGGTATAAAAACCGTTTTAAATTTGTTTAACACAGTTTTTAAACCACGTATTGAAACGGTTTATTTGCAACTATATCCGGGACCATTCCATTAAATAGATCACTCTCCGGAAATCTCACAGTACTTGCACAAGAAGGTTTTCATAATTATAATGTCAAACAGTCTTATATATGCGTAATATTGTAGGCAGGGCAGTTCTTCTCCATCATGAATTAAACTAGACCATCGCGTTAAAAAAAGAACATTAAATGGCCGCACACCAGTTAAAAGCCAAGAGCAATCAATTTTTAAAGCTTCCGGAACAGATGCGTGTTCGTCACATAAAAACTACACTTCGTTTGTTAAACCCAGTAGCTAACTGTGTCAGGAATTCCCTGTAGACTAAGAAGCGTTTTAGTGAAAATATCTTGTCAACGAATTGGAGGAGAGCAATGAAAACCGTTTTCCCCGAATTTTCAATTCTGTCTAAGGGCCATATCACATTGATAAATTATCAAAGTATTACCGGCGAGGTGATTGTTTAACACACTCGCTGCGTGTGCGTAACCAACACGCCACGTGTGCGCGGCGTGTTCGCCACGTTTTTAGAACGAGATCAATTCACGTGAGTGTATAAAGTGTTGTTAGTGGAAGTGCTCAATTGCGGTTCAGAGAAGTGCTGTTGAAATCAGTGCTAAGAGTGGAATACCTCTAAAAAACAGAGTGTTTAATGTTGTGAAATCGTCGGAACAGAAATAAAATTTAAATAATATTAACTCTTAGCTATTATAGGAAATACTGATATACATTATTTATAAGTATCGAATAATTTTGTGTCAGTTTAGATAATGTATACAAGTAGCTTTGTTAATTTTCTCGCTGACCGTACCAGTCACCGCACGAAGGTCATCATTCTACTACACACTAGGATAAAGGCAATAACGAATGATGAAACAAGTATCTAATGTTACCAGCCATAAACACCGCCACAATGAAAGAATTTACTATTACTCGCAGGTGTATAGATATCTTATATATAACTAACTACGCCCATAAAGAAACAATCCAGTTCCTAGAATCCTGCTTGTTCTGAGGTCGACCAGACATGACGAAACGACACGCCTTCAATATTGACATATTATTTATCTTAGTTCATTAAATGTTTTGTATATACATGACCTACCGCAATATCTGCTGAGATATTAGTTTGCATAATTTGATCACGAAGAGGCAGGTCAAGCGTAACTTCCTTTGGGATCTTATACGCGATTATGTGAAGCACGGGTAACAGCATACTGTGTTAATTTAGCATAATAATAGCATAATCAGCCTATAATTTTCCCTCTACTGGGACTCAGGCCTCCTGTCGATGAGAGGGAACGGGCCGTAATCCACCACGCGGGCCCAGTGTGGGTTGGTAGACGTCACCATGTCCTCGAATTTTTGGTTCTAGAATATGCCGGTTTCCTAACGATGTTTTTCTTCACCGTTTTGAAGGCAGTGGTGATGAAATAATCAACACAAAGTGCAGTTTATAATGAAGTGAGAACGAAGGAAGGTTTTAAAAAGAATCGTCCAATAAAGGAGTTCCTCATGTTTTCCCATGGAAAATCTCATCAGACGAATTGTTTATAATGTTATATTAATTTGGCGGGATCAATTTTATCACTGAACAAATATTTGCATGGTCAACAGCTATAGTTATTTCGTATCTTAATGTCCTTGCTTGATGACCTTATGCTATAGAAAATTTTAATTATTCAATAAAATACTTATTGGCAAACTAATACAGGTTTTTTTATTGAATAAAAACAAAATAAATCCTTTCAATGAAGTAATAAAAATAAAGAAAACTAAAATAATTTAACTAAAAAAACAGCAAATAATGGTAGGTAATGTAAAATATTTATAGCAAATTGATGAACCCATGATGATTCGTAGATGGTTTTAGATAATTGAGATCAACTGCACGCAGTACGAATAATGTTATTGAAATTCTTCACAGACAGCTGCAGCTTCGGCGTTCTAGTCCGGTTTGGACTACTAAAATCTACTTGACAGAGACCAAACTTTTCTTTGAAAGAACATAACAAATTCAAATAATAAAACATGAAGTTATATTTATTTATTATTTATCTAGCAATTAGGCTGCTGAAGTTTAATATATAGTCTGAAATCCGAGTGGACAATCTCGAACACATATTCGTGCTATGTGCAAATTGTACCTCTATGCACAATATTGTATGCAGCTTATTCTCTGATTGATATCTAGTCATGTATCACGATACGCGTTTTGAATTACCTAACACGTAATTGGGAGCTGTGATTACACAGCTATGTGTGAATCGATCGATCTTCATAAAATCGTTCTTATAACGTTCAAATATTGCACTATTTCCCAGAATCGAGAGCAAGCTGATCGAATTCATAATCAGCGGGGTCTTGAGCCCTGCAATAAATTCATAATATTATTAAAATACCAATTAATATATTCTATTTACCGATGAAAAGTAATGCTATCTTTTTTATAGTTGGATGTTCTAGACGATTTTCCACACCAATTAACCGAACAATAACTCATAATTGTTTATTATTATGTTTTTTAAGATCAAAATAACCGCGTGTGCAGAGTTCCAACCACTGGTCAAAACTAAAATGGCCACTCATATCGTCAATTGCGTAGATGCTTAGCACGCTTACAGTAGCAATGGCTTTCATTTTGATAGTTGCACAAAATTCATTGCGTTCGAAACATTTGTCTGCTCAACAATGCAGATAGCGTTGTTGAGCAGACAAATGTTTCGAACATTATGAAGCAATGAATTAGCAATATCCATAAAAACATTCAGATTGTGATTGAAAGTGTGTTTTTATGAGACTCCAAGCGAATATTCCTTGACATTGCCATACTAAGGCAATTTAACTTTGAGAGAAACTTTTCTTCTAGCAAAGTCTTTGAAATTACATGAACTATAGCTGTTTGTGGGTATGGATTTAAAATTCTAAGAATTTGATGAAAAGTTATTTCCATTTACGATCAAGTAACTATACTTACGCTCCGCTACTGTCTTATTGACTGACTAATGTTTTTACCACGTTAAAACTTATTCATCATCATCATCAACTTCCTGTCTTTATCGCATGTTATTTGGGGTCGGCGCAATAAGATTTCTTCTTCCATTCTCTCCTGTCAACCGTCACGCTAAAATTCGCTCCCTTCTCTTTCATATCATTCCTCACACAATCCATCCATCTTTCCTTTGGCTTTCCTCTCCCTCTACATCCATCAACATTTATATACATCACTCTAATTCTATCGTCTATCGTCTCAATCGTTATAAACTAGCGAATGACGTTGATGATAAACTTACTGTGATCCATGAAACTCCAGGTATAGGTCACGAAGAGTCCTGCTCCACTTTGACTCCAGTGTCATGGTGGTATGATGGAACTGTTCATTTATCTTCTGAAAAAGCTGTACTTATCAAATAGCTGGGGTAGTGGTTGAGGCTGAAGAAGTCGGAACTTCCCCACAAAGCTACAATCTAAAGGAAAATTTGCTAAAGTTAATAAAAAAATATTAAGTTATGATGCTAAAACTTTTAAGGTGATCTTGAATCAGATAATGGACAAAAAGTAGAATAGAATAAAAATGGATGAACGCACGTAACTTCAATACCTATTATACCTACGAAAAAAATTATGTTATTGATTTACTGTAAATAAAATATAAGACAAAAAAAAAAAATGGTTATCCATTTTTTTGGAATATTGAAGTTACACGCTGTTGGCCGTAGGTACGACATGATGACGAAACAAATAACATATACTAAAGCACATACAACTTTCTTGGCTCAAACAGCTTCTTTAAAGCAGTTATAGGTTTTTCTTTACCATTTGAAACAAAGAGACCTGTTTGGGCTAACAGCCCAACTGCGCACTTAGAGTTAACTGGTTATAAATTGTAATAAATGTTGGATAAGTTACTGCAGCCTGACCTTGGCCTCATTGGCTACTGCCATAGATTGTAAGAAACTCGCGTCGATAATAGAAAATGGGAGTGTTCGTTTATATCCGATAACTCCAAGCATCCACTTGAAAGTTGTTTTGTAATTCCTACTCCGTGTTTCGAAATTAACATATCGGGAGTAGATAAAGTCAATGTCAGTTATGGTGCAATGGGATCAATAAACAAAGAAGATTATGGACTCAATGATACATTAGAAAATCTATTGTTGCCAGTCATTTGTGATCATTTTTGTGGTAAGAAAAATTACTTTCGACTACTTTGTTCTTATCTCAAACTGAAACAATTAGTAGTCGAAGCTTGATTTGTTACCCCCATCAGCAAAGGCCTCAAAAGCATTTAAAGGAAATATATAGTGTGAAATACAAACCTCATCTTTTTTGAAATATGGTAGACGGGAGCTCAAGAAGCCTTCTTCGTTACTAGCGTTATCAATTCGCTCTCGGACTTATGCTGGATAGTCACCAGCCTTGGAGTATCTGGGCAGAGCAAACATTCCCACCTGATAACAAATTCAAATTTTGTTTTAGCTGCCTGTTTTTTTTTGTCCTTTTTGTTTCATGTGTTTTCTTACTTTCATGAAATTAAACATTGCCAATGAGAATAAAATTTCTTTCGACATTTACTGATTCGTTTTAGCCAAATTGAAAAAAGGAGGCATTTATAGGAGAATGAAGATGCATTTGTACCTACATAAAATTACTCACATGCATTGCGTCGTCGCTTTGCAGCTTTCTGTGCCCTATTTATCAAAACTTACAAGCCTCGTATTACAAGCATTTTTCCTGTAAAAAAAATCATGATAAAAAAACTACACGTGTAAATTACATGTTACAAGTGTCATTATTTAGTTCACAAGTACATAAATTATTACACTTCTGAGTGATTTTGTTTATCAAAAAATTCTTTGTAAGTTACAATTTGTAGAAAATCATAGCAAATTCTGAGAGCGGCTCTCTACGAGTATTCCGTCTTACAAGTTTTCCAGTGTCGTACTTAGTACCGCAATCAATTTTTAAATTTGATTTTCTTTGTTTACATGTGGCCAAATGAGAGAGATGACGTGATGCCCGTGTCCCAGCAGTGGGAACATTAAGGCTGATTATGAATATGGAGATGAGTTTTGAATTTAAAGAAAAATTAACATTCTAGGTAACTTGTGAACGTGTAGACTTGTAACTTTCACGCTTGCCTAAGGTTTTATTAGATTTCTTCATTACAACCCAGGAGATGAAACAACAGTCATTATTAATTTTCCCAAGCTTGATCAGCAGGTTGATAAAGTATCTTATTATTCTTATCTTAACATTAATGAAGAATGAGACGTAGGTATTACGTATATTAAATTAAACAATAGATTTGAGCCGTTTGAAAAAAATATTATAATGACGCTGACGTATATTTTAAAACAAAATAATTAAAGCAATGTCATGACGTCTTTTAGGTGAGAAAGGAATTGTAAATACCTTTACTTACTATTGTGATGACTATACTCGTGGCTAAGTAATAATAGCCGCACAGGGTTAATCAGGTTACGCTACGCTTGCCGGGGTTGGTCCTTGGATGGATGACCTTAACTTTACATACCGAGACTCCGTGCTTCGGAAAGCACGTTAAGCCGTTGGTCCCAGCTGTCATTCGTTGATCTTTGACAGTCGTTACGGGTCGTCAGAAACACGAAAGTCTGACAACCGGTTTTACCAAGGGGTATCGTATTACCCAGTTAGTGGATTGTGGAGGTCAGATAGGCAGTACCTCCATATAAAATACTGGTATTCAGCTGCATCCGGTTAGACTGGAAGCCGACCCCAACATAGTTGGGAAAAGGCTAGGCCGATTAATTGACTATAGTTTTTATCAATCTTTAATTTTGAATGTCGATTTATAAACCAGAAGGTTGGCTTGTACCTGTAGAGATTCTGGCCCTCCTACCTTTTTTATGATTCCGCTAGATCTGTAAATGCATGTCAACGTGTTTTGTAGGTATTGACAATAAAATAGTATCTTTATGGCTAAGCAGTTCTGCTGTAGAACATTATTACAGTTTGTTTATTAGTGGCTTAACACTAATAAGGGCCGTAAAATGAAAATCCCTAGAAAAACATTATCTTTAGAATTAACTGCTGTTACTAGGTATTACACAAACAGAGAGTAATAATTCCTAGGTGTTCTTATTCTAACGCTAATATATTTATTTCAGCGGTAATAATACATATGACTATAATTGACTAGATTTTGTCCAGATAAGGCCTTTTTTTAGTGCCTTTTAGTTGTGCTAAATAAATAAATGTATTTTATTTCTTTTACACGTGTACGGATATCCGCGTTTAGTCACAAGTCCATCGACTTACTGGGAGCTACATAAATCCATATGATCGCGTTACATCCACATGAACATGTTTTACCCATATAATTTTGCAGTTTGCAGCCTTCCACCCAAGATACCCATTATCATTACTCACCTGGTAGTTGATTTAGCACATGCAGTTTGATAAATGATTTTATTTCTGTAATAGGTTTGTTCAAATTTTTTACACGTCAATCATATATTAAAAACTAGATGAGGACGCCATTTCCTATTTGACTTCTCTGAGAAGAAAGGCCGAAATAAACTCAAAAGTCACAGTCTCATTTAAAGTCATTATATTGGTCACAACATGTGAATAACATTATCTTGGTCAGATCATGTGAAGACCATGTAGATCGGTATCGGAACTGGTCTTTTGAAGAAAAAACCCACTCAGATTGAGTGGACCGGTTCAGTCAGTGTACGCATTTGTCAATAGGTAATCGTGCGGTCAACGATTCGCCGAAGAATACCAAAGAAAGGACATAGGCCGCATAAAGGATGATGCGAAAAATATTGTCTTTCTAAAGCATCTTCTCTGTCTCTCATTATTACTGTGTGATTATATAATGTTCATTTTGGAAATTAATTAGAACATGTTTATTGAAGCTTTACTTTTGGCTAAATAAAGAAGGAAAGAAAAAGTATTGGCTGTAGCACGTTGATTATGACTATGTGCTAATTGATGAATTTTCTCACCTCAAACTTGCCGAAATGGCTTCATTTAAGATAACTACACTTGATGCCCACATTGTACAAACTAAATTAGAGGTTAGTTAAATGCATTCTAAAATTACAAAAACAATATAGCTTTAACAGCTTTGGGAATATTTTAACTACTTAATTATTATTCTCCTTTTTTACCTGTTATCTTTTATGTAAAATATTATGTAAAAGTCTATGTGTATTAGTAACTACTCCATACCTACCCACTTCTTTTATTTTAACGGGTGGTTCTGAATTTTGAAAACTTATAATGAATTGCACCTATACTACGACGTATTAACGCCACTATTTTTCCAGTGTTAGTGAGAGACGGAGCTACACAAGGCCGCAAGTGCTTGGGTATTTATCTATCTCATGGTAGGCGGAGGATAACCCCGTGGTTTTAGTCGATAGGTAGAAGTCCAACATACCCTTAAATTTTTTCAAGATGGAGAAATCCTAACAGATTCCCCGTTAGGATTTCTCCTCAAGGAAAACAAGCCAAGTAAACTCCGATCAATATGTTGTAAAAACTAATTTAAAATCTCAGTGATTTATCCTATAACCTTAATATTTCCTTAAGTATACTTTTAAAGTCGACTCTAAAAATATCAAAAATATATAATTTATCTAAAATGTTACGTGCACGTGCGTAACGTACTACTCATAGTAATTGGGTACTTTGTTTAAATTCAAGGGCTTGTGTTATTTCACAACACGGAATATCCCACAAATATTTAAATAAAAGCTTGGAAACTATACAGCAATTATTTTTTTAAACAATCGCCGTTATCATAATTTATAGCTATGTTTTATAAATGGATTACCTACCTAATTATACGTTAAATAAGGATTGTAATTGTAATAAATTTTCAATAATTGTTCATTGTTATAACATTCTTGAAGGACCCTGTTTAGTTTTAAGAATTTTTTATGATAATTATCTGAGATAATTATATACAAAAAGATAATGATAAAATACTATTGTCAACATTGGTTAAATCAATTTTGACAATAGCATTTTTGTCATTTTGCTTTCCAAAAACATTTTAATATAATGATTGCGACTGTTTTTCTGAACCTCAAATCTTATTGTTCCTAAAAATACTACATAGCCAAGTAACTTGGATGTAGCGCTTACCTCTCGCTACTGAGAAGTTATCTACGAAAACATAATGTAACAGCAACGTTGTGGTCAAGTTTGAAAAATATGTAAATAAAACAAATAAATAAAAATGCTCCTTAATTTTACTACAAAAATTATACTACTTATAACTACATTTATAAATTATCTCAGGCTCATAATAATCTATTCAAGTAGTAATTTATTTAACTCCAAAGGCGGTTTGATGTAGTCGAAATCAATACGATGCGTACGCGCAATGTTACTATAGCTATGCGCAGACAGTTTCGGTGTACGGGTCTTTTCTGGACTGTCGAAATCCACTTTGAATAAGCCGAATTTTGCCCTGAAAATAATATAAATATGACACATTATTAATCAAATGAAATCATTACACTTAATTGATTGATGACTGAACAATTGATTCATATTGATATGGTTGATAGTCCTATCTACTGATCAAATAATAATAAAAACAGACTACAAGATTTTGACGGTTTATTATTATAGTAGACTGGATACGCATTATAAATACTGAAATCAAACCAAAAGTCATTTATTCAAATTAGGCTGAGAATCAGCAGTTTTCGAAAGTCAACATTTCAAAAGACAGTCCCTCAAAACGCACGCCCTTCACATCACTAAACATTAATTGAAGGTATTTCCAATGAACTGCTAATTACTATTTGTATATTAGTTTTGAATGCCTATTCAATAACAATCTTTTAAAAACAATCAATTTAGTTAATGTTGTATACTAAACCGTTATTTATCCTAATTACAAAATCAGAGTCCAAACCAAATAGATTAATTGCACTGCAGTTTGTAAACAGATATATTTAGAGTACTGGAAATTTTCAAATTAATTTGCATTCCAACACCACTATCTAGAACCGGTATTGAATGCATGTTGTTTGTTTGTTTAGTAATATTATTCACGCCAGACAGACTGTAAGTGGACCGCTGATTGTATTTAGAATGTATTTTTTTTGTACGACAAGTATTTTCTCAGCTGCTGCGAAACAATACAGCAAGTTACAATGTGATTATCCCTTTGCAGTATTTCTAAACGTTCTGTCTCTAATGTAACCGGATTTTTTGAGCATGCTATAATATTGGTAATAAGGAATTAGTTACCCGATTTCTGAAAAGGTTCTCAACACAAGAATTAGCAGACTGGCAGGTAAAACGCATGTGATTGGTGGACTGTACGGCCGCGTCCTAATCAATGCGATCGATGTGCGAGTATGCGACAGTCGCGTTAATTTTGTTTGGCAAGCCCGAAAACGTGGTCGCCTCGACAGAGGGCGCCTTCCGGTTTTTCGAACAAAATAAGTAAAATATAATGTATATGAACGTGACGAAATTTTTGCAGGGTAATAATAATAGCCAATCAAATCTTTGACATAATGATTTTAATTTTGATGGGCATTCAGAAATTGTGGTTCAATCAAAAGTGTTTTTAAACTAAGTTATTTTACCGACATAGAACCACGTCATAGTCGGTAATTAATTTTATTCAACACTGTCTCTACATAAAACGGTACAGTATGTCAAGGTCTTGAATAGCGTTTGATCTACTAATTGGTCTATTATTATATCTTTATGAAATAATTACCTTCTGCTCGCGACTTCGTCTGCGTCAAATTTCTTGTTTTAACGTAAAATATATACAGTCAAACCTAAGTAAGTGAGAACCAGATAAGCGAGAAAACTCTATAAATGAGAGTAATTGCCAGTTCCCGTCATTTTAACCCTCTAAAACCTCTATAAGAGAAAGTAGTTTTTCATTCGTGAATCTCTATAACCGAGACTGCTCCTGTTATGCTATTCTGTAAAAATCTCACCCTGTGAAAACTTAGATGAAGTGAGCTTGGAGTGAATTGTCACTACCTTAGCATCAGTAGGTAGTATCGATGACAATGACAGCTCACTCCACGCTCACTTCAGCTAAGTTTTCACGGTGAGATGGTTACAGAATAGCAATGCAGCTCTCAACTCTATAAGTGACAGTCGAGTATTTTATTCGAATGCCAAATGTGTTTTTTTTATAAACCTCTATGAGTGAGAAAGGCCACTCCTTGAACTCTTTAGGCTAAAAAGTTGAGTTAGTGAGAAACCTCCATAAACGAAAAAGAGATCACCGTCTCTTGAAGTCTCGCTTATCCAGATTCGACCGTACTATGATACTCGACAATACTGTATACCAGAAGAATTTTAGGAATCAGATCAGCAGGTCAAGATTACTCCCTATTACAAACTCACAAATACCTCTTTATAATAAGCATTAGTATAAACAATACAGAGGCCCTAGACAAAGTGACATTCTATCAGCGATAACGATGATGGAAAAGGCAAAAATGTATAGGACTGACATAAGCTATCGAAAAGATTATGTCAATCCTGTTGAAAGTCGTTGTAGAAATACGAAACGCTTTCGAAGCGATTGTCACTTGTCTACGCCCCCAGTGCTTATTGATAATGAGTGTGACAAATGAAAATATCGCTTGCGAATACTTACGAATAGCCATCGATCCATTCGAAGTCATCCATGAGGGTCCAGCTGAAATATCCTTTGACATTACAGCCATCTTCATGTATAGCTAGCAGCACTTGGTAGAGGTAGTCGTTGTAATAGGAAACTCTCTCGTAGTCTTCTGTTTGGCCCATGTCACACAATCCATTTTCAGTTATAATTATTGGGATGTCCTTTAACATTCTGTAGTTATTTTGGATCCAGTTGATGAGTTTTCGGAAGCCAGGAGGGTTTACCTGCGAAAAATAGCCAATGTAGGTTTTTCATACCGAAATCCCACGACCCGCGATTTTGCGGACGGAAACCGACGAGTCGAACGACAGACCGTGGGAAGGTGTACGTGCGGGGTATCGCAGACATCGGAAGTTCCTCGGTGCGCGGTGCGTGGCGGTCTATGGTCGTCAGCCGAGCGTGTTTGTCTGCAATATTGCCGATCGTCGGATTCCACCAGACGGTTCACTCGTATATACGTTATTTTTGTTTTATTCTACTTTCACACGACACAGTCCAAATTACATAGGAAAGATTTTTTATCTATTATTTTCATTTTTCGTTCATTCGGAGCCAGATAGAATATCAATAGAATATCATTGGATTGGTTCGCTGTAGGTTCACTAATGAATTAATTTTTCACTTTTGTTTCATTTTGTGTTCAGACGTTTAACTTCTGATATCTGATATCGTCTGATATCAGCTTAAAGCTGATGGGTTTTCTGTTTTAAATGTTATCCTAGCTAATATTTTATTTTATTTTTATTAATCCATACTAATATTATTAATTCGAAAGTAACTCTGTATGTTTGTTACCTTTTCACGCCTAAACCACTGAACGGATTTCGACAAAAAATTTGGCAAGAAGATAGATGGCATCCCGGGGAAGGACATAGGCTACTTTTGTCGACGTACCACGCGGGCAAAGCCGCGGGCGGAAGCTAGTATTTTATAAGCAAAAGTGAGTTTGTTTGTTACGCTTTCACGCTAAAACAGCTGAACAGATTTGGATGAAATTTGGCACATGGGAAGACCACGACCTGGAGAAGGACATAAGTTACCTTTCATCCTGGAACGCAGACCAAGTCGCGGAAAATAGCTAGTTTAAAATAACTACAGTAAATTTTACGATTGTTTGTTTACAACAAAACATAGCAATAAAAAAAACCAGAAGTAATTTTATCTGTATAGCTCAATGTTCAAAGCCCAAGATCACGAAACGATAAAATTAAACGAGTTTTTATACTGGTCACAATATTATGCATATGAATTACTCATTACCTACCTAGTAAAAATGTTACTAACTGTTATATACCTCGTAAAAATGTTACTAACTTAAACGTAATAACTTTAATTTGTACTAATAGTTGTTTGCAAGTTGCGGTCAAAGTCAAAGTCAAATAATTTATTTCAAATAGGCACACATAAAAGCACTTTTGAACGTCAAAAACAAAGAAATAGAATTGATTCTAGTTGCCCCTTATAAAAGGTAGTTTTCGTATGGAGAAGAATGGGCAAGAAACTCCAAAAAACTGTCGGTCAAAACTGTTAAAGATTTATATATAGAAGTACCTAAATCATGGACATACTTAAGATACATATCAAGGCCGTGACCGGGACGTGACATAGCCGTGGCACACACGTGGCACTGAAGCTCCATCCGACACGGAAGGGTGTGACCGAGTTCATAATATGAACTAAAATAATATCGGTATATAATATAAATTTAATATTTTTTGCATGCTGATTAATTTCAGCCCGGAATCACCTACTGCTGGGTATAGGTTTCCTCTTTCTCCTGTCATATGTCTCGGTTGCGTGCAACCCTCATCCAAACGTTTCCCGCGACTTTGACGGTATCGTCAATCCAACGCGCTTTGGGATGGCCCTGGTTTAATCAAACTTACTGTTAGCCATTCAGCTCCAGGTCTCGGCCAGCTTAGATTCTGTTCCATCCTGACGCCAGTGTCGTGGTCCCACGAAGGGATTTGCCAATCTGGCTCCATTGAAGATGGAGTCATCAAAAATGTTGTGTAATGATTGAGAGCGAAGAAGTCTGAACTGCCTTGAAGTGCTTTAAGCTGAAATAAAACAAAATGCGACCTTTATTCCTTATATCGATTAAATTGAGGAATCGACTGCATTGTTGCCCTTTGGGTCCCAAGGTAGCAATCACTGAACTAAACTGAAAAATTATTATTATTGAACAAATGTTTTGTTATAAGAATATTGTTACCATGCCGAAATTGCCCCAATATAGCGAGAGTAACATTAACATCTTACTAAGCTAAATATGGTTATTTGTAATAAACAAAGAATACAAACCTCTTCATCAGAGAAGTATGGGAGACGTGATCGCGAGAATCCTTGATGAAGACTCATATTGTTAATCCGTTCACGAACAAAACTAGGATAGTCACCGATATCCGAGAATATTGGATTGGCGTAAATTGCCAGCTGGAAAAAAAAAAACAAAACATAACCATTCTGAAGCACTACCTAATCGGAAATATCGGTGCATCATTTTGTGTGTCATCATGTTTAGCAAACCCGTTAATTTGTGTATTATTGAAAATAATTTATCGTTTGCAAAAAGGATTTTGGGTCACAAACCCATATCGTCCCCTCGCCCTTTAACAACTGTTATTATTATATGCATGTATTTTTGTAATAAAATCATGGTCGTCATAATTAATAAAAGAACTCACATGCATCTGAAGATAATCCTCTGCAGCTTGAACATCCTCAGGACTGTTCGGGTCTTTAGGATCAGCCCAAAATGCATCTAGCGTTATAGCAATTTTTCCTGAAAATTAACAATTAAAAATGATGTCACAATTGTTTCCATGATAACCCATAACGGACTCAAGGTGTTTCCATGATAACCCATAACGGACTCAAGGTGTTTCTATGATAACCCATAACGGACTCAAGGTGTTTAGTGAAAGCGATGATAAATATTATCTCAGACAGTTAATTTAAAACAACAATGTTATCCAATTAATACAATTTATAATAAAAGGAGATGATATTGTAAGCAATAAAGGATCAGACAGTGCCATTAAACATTAGATAACAGATTCTAACAGATTATTACGAAACAATGCAACAATGATAAAGAAAGTGAATTACTAAAGCAGTCAAAGTAATATAAATCGGAATACCTTTCTGATAGGGTTTAAATTCCTTTTCATACATGCGGTAAACTCGAGCATGAGATAGCAAAGTGTAGTGAGTGCATAAGTGATCACCAACTCCACCTGACATTAATGCTGGTGCGAAGTGATTACGCCCATAACCCTGGGGCAAAGATATATCAAAGTATAATAATTCACAGTACCTTTCTGATAGGGTTTAAATTCCTTTTCATACATTCGGTAAACCCGAGCATGAGAGAGCAAAGTGTAGTGAGTACATAAATGGTCACCAATTCCACCTGATAATAATGCTGGCACAAAGTAATTACGGCCATAACCCTAAGGCAGAGTAAAAGATTAAGGAAATAACGAAACGTGTAGCCGAAGGCTATGGTTATGATTCGTTCTTGAGTTAACATTGGATCAGCATTCATCAACGGTAAATTCTTTTGAAAATGACATTCGAAGGATGAAAACAGACATTCAAACCATTCTTTACAAAATATTAATATTATTTTCCTGCAGTACCGGTACGTTAACAGAAATCAACTATTAAATCAACTTACCTAAATATTTCTTTCTTTTTGTCAGTACATAATCAAACTCTCTTATTTCCAAAAAGCGCTTTGACTTAGAAATTTTATAAAATCAGTAAATCCCAAGTGATTGGCATAAAAATTACTTACCATGGCAACTATTCGTAATTCTCACGGCATTAGATCAGTAATTATTTTAATTCAACATCCAAGTTCTTAGGTACAGCTCCTAGGCAACTATAATTAACTAAAACCGTGTACTCACATTATAGCACTGTTGATGAGGTTCGTTTATCGTTGTCCACATTTTAATTATATCGCCGTACAGTTTGAATACGACACGCGCATAGTCCTCAAAATAATCCACGATTTTTGGGTTGGACCAGCCGCCAAGGTCCATTAGTGGTGTGGGCATGTCCCAGTGAAATAACGTGACCACAGGAGTGATGTTGGCTTTGAGGAGTTCCTCAAATATTGTACGGTAGTACTTCATGCCTTCTTGGCTTATGTTGTTGTCCGTACCGTTTGGAAGTAACCTACGAGAAACATAAATTAATATCTTAATATATTTTTGGTACTCACTTCTTTGGTTTGATATTATTATTCTTCGAGTTATTTAAGGCATCATGCAAAATACAGTGGATAAATTAAAAATTAGCTACGTTATACGATTTTTTATTGAATTTGAAACACTGTGTGTAATATAAAAAAATAACTGACGAAATTAATCAGTCATTATTTGTGTCTCGATCATGTTAAAACAAAAAAAAAACAAACTTATGTAGGTAAAGCTGTTTAGGGTCAACTCAAGAACTACGAGAAATACTTAACATTTTTTTTTTAAGTAAAGAATTATGTATTAATTCTTTACTTTAAAAAAAATGCAATTAATGTACTTAATTATTCAAATCAAATCAAATTATTTACCGTAAAATATTCGTGACCATCTAGACACGCGGCCGCGTGTCAAGCCAAGTTCATGAAAAGAACTGGCAACACAGCAACCGTGTGTTATATTACACGAACCATTTGGAGCTACTTTACACCCCTCAATAACTCAAAACCTATTTGACATACACACATGAAACTTGGTTTACTTAATAAGACCCCCTAGATTAACTAGAACCCCAAATTTCATAAATACAGCTCAAACGGTTGTTGAGATATCAACGTCTAAAAATCGACATTTTTATCACTGACTGACATACCTATAGATCAAAAACTTAACCCACTTCCAGATGACCTAGGAAGTTGAAATTTGGCGCCCAGCTTGATAATTGTGTGTATACAAAGGAAAAAATCAGAAAACAGATTTTTTTTACGATTAAAAGCCAAGTAAAATTTTCAGCTTGAATTCATCCTAAATGCTTTGTGTAAATAATTCGACTATTCAATGAAGTTATATTTTTAAATAGCAAACATTGTTATAACAGAAAAAACAGGAAATTTTGTTTCAAATTTATTTGAGAATGTTGTATGTTCTTTATAAACAAGATTATCTATAGAACTTGGCACCCATTTAGATCTCAATTCTTTTGTCGGTGAAGTCGATAACCACACTTTGAATTTGGCTCCCATTTCACATTTATGTTTTTGGTTGGACTATATATTACGTCATAACAAAAAAAAATATTAGGATATCGGCAAGGCTGCATAAATTAGGCCAGTCACCGTAGACACGTAAATCGTGTTAGGTCTCAAAAAAATGCACTGTACTGATTTTTTGGTATGTTGTTAGGATAGATAAAAAACAATAGTATTACCAAGTTTGCAGCTTTGAAAGACCAGCTAACTTTCTGGTGCTCGAAAAACATCTAACTTCTAAAAAGTGCACTACGCATAAGTAACTGTTTTAAGAATAGAATGAATATAAAATTTGTTAAAATTTGAGCGCAGCCGTAGCTCTTTAGGTCCGATAGAACTCGAGATATAGTACTTCAAACATTGGCCATTTTTCCGAATAAGTTCGAGATTGTAGTTTCGGTTAAAGTACTCATTTGCCGTCTGAATATTCCTCCCTCAGCTATAACTAAGTCAGATCAAAAAGACGATTTCGACGACCCTTTACCACTAGATGATACAACTAAGGTGTCTACGGAGCCCCAAGAAGAGCAATCTGACGAATCGCCAATCTTTGTCAAAAATCTCCCATGACTTTCCTTACGAGGAAAGCCATGGGAGATTTTTGACAAGAAGTTCAAAATTACAGTTTTAGCTGTATACCGGCTCAAGTACTCATCCTACGAGGAAAGTCATGGGAGATGACTCCCATGACTTTCCTTCGAGGAAAGAGGAAAAAACGAGGAAAGTCATGGGAGGTGACTGCCATGACTTTCCTTACGACACCTAAAACTATGTATAATATCATCCAATGTTTGATGTGCTGTATCTCAGGATCTATTGGACCTACAGAGCTACAGTTGCATCCAAATTGTAGGTAATTTTGTATGCTTTAAGAATACAGAAACTGAAAGAAGTCTGAAAATTTCGAGGTTTTCGAAGCCGCAAACTTGGTTTTATACTAGTATCAATCCTAACACCATCCCAAAAAATCCGTGTAGTGCAATTTTTTGCGACCTACGATGTTGTAAATGACTGGCTAATATGGAGTATGCTTACGCTCGGTTCCTATAAACAAAAACGAATCGTTTTGCTTACCAATGATAACTTTTTTTATTGCCAAACTGAGCAAATAAATAAATTCCTAAGCTAATTTTACCTGTGATATCTACTTCCAAATGGAAGGGTCTACTATGCAAAACTATGAGGTTTTTGCTTCATTATTGGTAAAGATACAAGAGTCTTAATTTTAACCGATAACGGTTCGTTAATTATAGGAATCGGCCATTAGTCGCAATTTTAAAGTTATCAATGGTATAAAATAAAAGGATCAAAGTGCAAAGTTGCTAGCATCATTGAACCTCTAAACTTATAAATCAATCTAAATGTAAATTTCTTAAATAACATTTTGCGATACAAAATGTGTCTGCTGGCTTTAAAACATGTTATTTTATTTAATAATCAAGAGGCCTTGGATTGTGGACAAGGCGGAAATTTTGGTAAAGATCAATAAACTTATAACCATATACCACCTCTATAAAATAACGTGACCTTTTGCTGATAAAGAAACAAATTACTGTTATTTGCGGCTTTTTTTGACTAGAAAAGAATGAGTAGGTCATCCGCAAACATAAGCAGTTATTAGTTTCTTTTGCGCAGTTTGAAAAGCAATTTCTTCCATTAGGTACAACTCTAGGCAGCTTAGGTATCAGAAAAACATAACGGGTTTTTGTGCCTAGATCTGAATTAGATTTAACTCTAAATCATCTCTCAATTATCTTTTCAACTTTATAACGTTTTGATTAAATTCAAGTTTTTTTTTCATAATAATAACAATCACGAATTGTAAATGCGGATAAATATTTATTCAAATTCATGCAAAAATAGAATACAATATTCATTTTAATTCTCTGAAAAGTTAATCCCACATAAATATTTTCATTTTATATTATTATTTTATTTTTATTATCCTCGATATTTTGGGTTTTACAATAACCGAAATGCCTTTTTTACCGCTGCGCTTCACAAATTTTATATACTTAATAATTTTTTTTAGTTCATTAAAATAATTTGTTAAAAATAAAAGTTCTTACCTGGGCCACGAAATGGACAATCTATAGTAATGAATGCCTATACTTTTAATCATTTCAATGTCTTCCTTGAAGCGGTGGTAAGAATCAGCTGCAACATCTCCGTTCGACCCGTCGACGGTATAATTAGGATTATTGTGGATGTATGTATCCCACATACTTTCGCCCTTGCCTGCGGAAACATTATTAGATTAACTCTTAGAATAAGCAGCTTATAATGTTCCGACTGCTAGGACATGGGCCATCTCCCTGTGAGAGCCCGTCAGCCATACACCACACAAGGCCAGTGTGGGTTGCTGGATTTACCATTTAAAATTTTTGGTTCTAGTAAATGCTGGTTTCCACTGAGCCACGACAGATTTCGGTCACACCTGCTGTTGATAAAACCGTACTGATTTATAAATCTAGGGACTCTATACTATCTTTACTATGATTTGATATGCTTGCTATAATAATGTGGTATGAAAAATCTATGTACCGAAACATCGGTTTTCAATTGGCAAATACACGCAGTGGTTCTTTACGCCATGGGTCTCTCAGCCAAAAGTTCTTCTTTGATTGGCTTCGTAGCAGTTATTACGGTAAAGTTCCATTTCAATTTATTTTACCACGTCAATGGAACTTAACTATGTACCAATACAATACATTGTGTGGAATCCCTTACTTTAATTATGTATCGATATATCTGTCGATATTGTTGTGGTCAGCATAATGTGACCCTAGAGTCACATGTTGACCACAACGCTTTCAGTTATGTGGAAACCCCGCGATAATAATAGTACCTACCTGGTTAAGCCAGTATAAATAAATTATAATTAATTATAATCTAAATGCATCCTTCCTGTCATATAAAAATAAATGATAAAGCCATGAAGTTGTGGGTTCCATTTCCAGATCGGGAAAAATGTTATTGGGTTTTTCCATCAGGAATTTCTCAGTAGCAGCCCGGAGTCTCACTTTGTGCGCGGTTGGTGGAAATAGGCTCGTCTCTTATTACATGGAACTTAAACATAACTTGGATTACAGGAGTGATGACAAATGAAGTAGTAAAAGAATTCAATACTAATCGAATTCAAAACATTACCTCCTTCGTTCCATCCTCCCTCAATTTGGAATGCAGCCGACGCGACCCCGAATATGAAATCATCCGGGAAGGAGTAATTGTTCACCCCAGAGTTCACTCCTAGGCTCTCACTTGCATATTGCAGCAAGCTATAAGTACAAAATAATTCAATAAAATACTTGGTCAAATTAATTTAGGTAGCGAAACACCGCAGACGTGATGAATATTGAATATCAATATCTGAAAAGGATAAAACAAAAAAAAAATGTTTTGAAGATTTTTTGGGGGTCAACGAACGCAGGTAGTGTGAGTCAGAAAACAATTTCTTTTGTTTTATCGTGTTTAGATATCGATAAACATCATGTGAAGTTTATATTATACAATTTGTAACAAAATCCCTGTCCGATCCGAAAGGGGCACAAAGGTACTGCAACAACAATACTAAAAAAAAAAAAATATATATATATATTATTATTGAAAATAAAAAGTTATTGCAATTTGAAATTCACAATTTTAGTACCAAAAGTGACCCCAATTTCATTATAAATTAGCAAATTTTCTGCAGAGGTCATAAGTTATGACTTGTAGACACTCACTAAACGACTGCCGCCCGCGCCCCATGTAATAAACCGGTAAAATTCCCCATTGAAATAAATAAAGTAATTTTATTTCTTTAATCTCCCAAAAAACTATATAAATACTCTCAGTATGATTCATAACAACGCTTTCACGGATCGGACAGGGATTTTTTTACACGCTGTATAATGTATATGTATTAAAAAACGGGTTTGTTAAAATCTGTTAGGTATTTCAATTAACTAGAACACCTGCGGTCGCTGACCCAAAATAAAAACTTTTTGTTTTATCTTTTTACGATATCCATCATCTCTGCGAAGTTTCGAAAGCTAATTTAATATGACCTTGTAACTATTGCCTAAATTAAAAGAGTGTGGACACCACACTCTTATTTTTTTTTCTTTTAAAATTTCTTGTTCTGTAAACGATCAGTCATTGTCTATTTTTTTTAACAATAAATAAGTTGTAACAGCCATTGTTTTTCTACCACTGAATGATGGATTATCATACATTTTATAATTATGATGGTTAACTTTAGTAATACGAAAGACAAAAATGCGTTGAGAGTTCCTGTACAATTCAATAAACTAAAACAGACAGGAATATTTTTTGGAACGATCCTATAAAGGAAAAAAGAAAAAAAAAAGTTTATTCTGCGTGTATGATGATATAATTAATAAAGGGTGAGGGATAGCAACTCATAAGCGACTAACTCGTTTTTTTTAAATGCTAAGGAAATATATCACCGAGTATTTACATTGTTGAGGAACTCGAGTTTTTATAAACTTTCATTTGAAACCTTTTACCATGACACCATACCATTACATAAATAACCAAGCAAAAAGTATGTTTGTATAAAAAAATATTCAATACCGCCTGATATTTAAACCCTAGAATGAAATTAATCTTTTTGCCATCCCACTTCCATCCCTGTGCTCACATACCTTAGATCAAGAGAAGTTCGCGTGTGACAAACGAATAATTTTGAAGTAATTCGATAAGATTTTCGTTTTGCTATATTTGCCACGGAACATAGAAATTGATGAACACAAACACGTTCAAGATTCCGATTAACATAACTAAACACCAAAACAACTTTTGTCTAAAATGAACTAAGTAATTTTCACACTTAAATTCACAAATTCACGCTCGTTACCAAATTCACATAAAAAAAACAACGAAATTAAAAAATATTTAAAAAAATCACTAGTCACTTTTTTCTCACCTAAGAGTCACCAAAAGTGCTCTGTTCAGGGCGACTCCACTCGAGCTCTGCATTGTATTAACTAAAACAAAACACACGTGCGTCTACCTACTGAATGGCGACAATCATAATTATACCCTTTTAACTACGGAATAACCTTCTCGGAGGCTTCCTGGCAAAGGAAATACCTGTAGCAGTCAATAAATCGGTATCTTTAAAAATTATGTACGAGTATGTGACCGCGAAGTAGGTAAGTATAATAATAAGTGTATCTGTGGTTTGTGCGTCAATTTAGGATACATTTACGTCAGAAGCATAAAATTCAAAGTAAATTATCATATTATCCGGATTGCACTAACCGCGAAGGTCCATACTGCACAGGATAACAGTTATTTTACTATGAAGTATGGCATTTATAAAAACCTTCGGCAGGTACATTGCTCCTTGCATCCTTCCCTGTGTACTTTAATTACTTTATATATTTATTATAATTTAGTTTAATTACATAGATATATCAAACAGTTACACTTACTGCAAAAAAATCAATACTAGTCTAACGTAAGTCTCTATCCTATGTCCTAATAAATGCGAAAGTGAGTTTGTTTGTTTGTTACGCTATCACGCTAAAACGGCTCAATAGATTCGGATGAAATTTGGCACATGGATAGACCATGACCTGGAATAAGACATTATGATACTTTTTATCCCGATATTTACACGGGATAGAGACTTACGCGGGTGAAACCGCGGGGCGCAGTTAAATTATATATAGATAGGTAAGTATATAAAAATATTAGTCTTACTGCAAAAAATCAATACTAGTCTAACGTCAGTTTCTATACTTACATAAAATAATGTTTTTTACACAACTGTAACACAGCGTTTTGATGAGGCAGTGAATTTCTAAATGTGAATAATAATAATTATGGTTTAAACCATTTTTAAGACCAGCCTATTATTGACCTATTGCAAGTCAAAGGACTCTTCTTAGGTACAGAAAAGTCACGAGCATTTATGGATGCAGCACGCATCCATAAATGCTCAAGGCGGACTGGCAATATCTGAATTATACCTATTATATTATTAGTCTAGGTTTACTCACGATGTATTTCACGATTTAAATGTCAAAGATAAACTTAGAAATTACATAATATAAATTGAAAAAATACATAGGTACCTACTTTCCCGTATTTGAACCCCTCAACCTTGGCTGAGGGCCACTGCGCCATCACGAGCATACGACCACAAAATAATGGTAAAAAAACCATTTAATTTACCATTTAAGAGCGCGTTGTATTTATTTTGAATTGATATGAGTTTTTCCAAGAAACTGTATAATATGTACCTACCGCAATATAATATTGAAGATTAAAAAAACATACTCAGTGGATTTTGATTGAATAAATTTCCGCGAAGTTTCCTAATCAAGTCGAAAAAGTGGGTTATTCTTGTATGGCTTGCTACTTAAGTACAAAACCCTACTTAAGTACTATCACGGACACTGGCGATGGACCACTTTTCAACCATTATAATTATGGGAATAGGGGTGAAACGTGGTCAATCGCTAGCATTATTAATTAAGATCAATTTCATCGTTTCCATCATTATAATTAAAATAAATAAGTTATTGAGAAAATATGCAGAACAGATACATGTATATTTATTGCGCACACAATAAAATATCAGGTGGTTGAGCAACGAGGTTAGTAAATATCGCCATGACTGATAGGCTCTTCATCTACTATTGATACGACTTTGACTATGGAACAGAAAAACCCTAAATATTAGTTCCGTTAATTTCTATCATACAACCTAACCCACCTCTTTATTTGTAACGCACCACGTTTGCTTTGCTATGACTAATAACTAGGCACAACTTTATTATTGAATTATCTCGTATACTATGCCAAATTAAATTAGAAAAACTCGGAAAGCCGGATCCAGACGTGTATAATTTAAAGTGCCTATCATGAATGTAATGCGAACAGTGTAGTCCGCATACAAACTCAACTGTATGTGTTCGACTGCGAGAGCCTTTGTGTTCGTGCTAAAAATCGACAGGCGATGGATAAGCGCGAGCGTTACATGTGTAATGATCGTAGTGCCGTCCACCCGCAGAATTCACATTACATTACACATTACACACGTCTGGAACTGGCTTAAGACGAGATAGGTTTCGTTCGTTGCCTAAACGAATTTTATTATTCGTAGCCTAAACATTTAAAAAAAATCAAAAAACAAATGATGTTTTTTTTTTGGCCCAACGACTGCTGGTATTCTAGTTACTTTAAGCATGAGTTGAGAAAATATACTCAAGAGTCTTTCTGCTCAAAGATCATTTGGAAGTCATGATCACTTGCTTACTTTGCGTGATATTAACGATGATTCTATTCCAGGATATTTTATTTATTCGTTCTTCTCCCAAATAATTTGGCGACGGAGCTGTATCAATATCACGGATATCTATGATCAATATCATATACTTATATCAATATCATTATCTTTCATAAATCTCTATCATCTCGTCATCACAGAATTCATCTCATTTCTAGCCATAATCTCTATTCTTATAGCCTATATATATACCTATATTTTACTACAGAAATTGACATTTAAAGTTACTTTCTTGTCCATTGTGTTCTTTAAGCTCTCTATTTGGACAAATTGACCTAGTAAACGTTTTATCTAAAGACAATCCATCCATTTCTCTAGCTATCTCAGTTCATAGATCTTAGCAGCAGTCGGATGTAAGCTGGGCCGTATAAATTATCAGAGCGACGTGATGGACTGTCCCACCAAGATGTTTATTGCTCCGAGGATGGATAATAAATAGCTAACTGGATATTGTGTTATTGCTTACGGTCCTCTTAGTTTTACTCAGGGCAGTATTCAAATATTGTTCATTTGGTTTGCATTTGTTTAAGTTTTGTGATGCGTACCGTTATATTGGAGCATCACACGTCATACCTATCAACCGCACGCCCCCGAGTTGTAACTTGTAACGATTTGACATCGATAGCGTCCTTATTTTAAGTAAATTCTACTAAAATAAAGATAATTAAGTAACTATACACTGTTTGTTTTTAATGGGATAGAAACAAGGGGTTTAAATTTTTTTTATTTTATTGACCCATTTCTGCTGTCTAGATTTCTTCCGACACAATGATCCATATAGAGTGGAATCGTATAAAAATAGGCTATTTTTGTAATTATTATGGACAACTCGCACTTGAATAAAAAAAATCAGAAGCTAATGTTTCATTACATTTTTTGCGTATCACGGAATCTCGGATTGGGTTACACTACAGTCCCAATTTAAAAAAAAACACTGTACCCAAATAATATGGTGTATCAATGTGGTTCAAATGCTTTTAGTTCTAATTCCCGTTAATAGATGTCGCTGTGCGCTTGCGCAGCATTTCTGAATCGCGGTGTTAAGATTCTCCGCCACTTGGTTGGGTCTCTTGTACCGATCGTGTTTGGTATCTCTGGTTTCCCTTCAAAACGCATAAATCTTTCGCCTTTTACTAAAGATTTCCGTGGAGGGGAACACTCAAATGAGTCTTATAACATTTTTGAAATACTCTGCTTCAGCAGAGTTTATAATTGAAGCGAAAATTGGTTAACAGTGAGAAGTAGGATTCGTGACGTGCGATTGACCGTATTAAACAAATAATTAAGGGCCGTCAAACTAATGAGTCTGTAGTGGTATGTAACCCACACATGCAGACGAACTTGTGAACTCAAGTACCTATGACGTCACACGACTCACACGTCCCTTAGTTCGAACTCAGGGTTCGGTATTCGGTCACTAGCCGTCAGCAAAGTAGGACACGTTCACTAACTACCAATCGCATCACTTGTGCGTCAAATTATAATCATCATAATCTTACTTATTGTACCGTGTTTAGTTATAGTACCTTTATTAAACTCATTGTGAACCAACCAATGAACATTTAATTTAATCACACTATAGAACCCGTAATCACATCACAACAAAAGTTCTATATTGGTGACCCCGACGTGATTTAAAAAATACGGTTCCATACTGTACTATAACCCGCGAGTGCAATTGCGTTAATACAGACTTAGACTCTCTTAAGTGTTTACTGTGAAGTATTTTACGAAACTCCGAGATGTCCAACCCTAACACTGCTGCTGCCGCCACGGCTGGCGCCGCACCTGACAACGTCTACGCACCTCAGCAAGCTGCTCCGAGTTACATCGTAGACCAGCACCAGCCGCCAGAGACGGGGGCAATCACCATCAACTCCCGCATCGCCGACTTCTGGTCAGCGCGCCCGCGACTATGGTTCCACCAGTTTGAGGCCATAATCGGTACACAAAAAGCAGGTGACTTAAGTAAATATCAATTAGTTATAGCTAAGTTAGGTCGAGACGAATTGGGTCAAATTAGCGACATTCTCGAGAACCCGCCTGAGCACAATAAATATGAAACTTTAAAAGTCAGGTTAATTTCGGCATATGAAGAGTCTGAGTCCAAACAGCTACACACGTTGCTTACGAAAGTCGAGTTAGGGGATCAACGACCCACTCAACTCTTACGTAAAATGCGCGAGCTCGGAAGGAACAAAATTCCCGAGGACACTATCAAAATTTTGTGGTTAGATCGCCTGCCTCAAACAGTCCGCGCAGTAGTCACTGTCTGCGATGTTCCATTAGACAATGTCGCAGCTATAGCTGACAAAATAATGGAAACTTCACGGCCATCAGACGTCTGTACACTAAATCCTGTCGCTATCTCCAAACAACCAAGGGACCAACAATTTATTAAATTGAATCAAGAAATTGCCGCGTTAAACACTAAAATTAATGATTTGCAAATCACGCGTCAAAGTAATAATAGGAGTCGTGGCAATTATCAGACGCGATCGCGGTCACGATCACGCTCTCGGTATTTTGATAATCAAAATAAATACAGGCGTCAAACAGCGCAACCGGGAGACAAAGATTTCAAGTGTTTCTACCACTATATTTATGGAGATAACGCCAAGAAATGCGGCGACCAACAATGCGTCAAAAAAGCGTTAAACTAAAACCGACACCTGCTGTGGCGAGCGTAGGTGTCGAAGGAACTCATCGCTTGAGCGTCACCGACTGGAAAAGTGGTACGCATTTTCTCATAGACACCGGCGCTGATATTTCAGTTATTGCCTACAAAAACGCGAATCGTCAACCAGCTGATTTTACGTTATTTGCTGCCAATGGTACAACCTGGGAATTTGTCCTGGCCGATGTACAGCGGTCTATTATAGGGGCAGATTTCCTAGCCAAACATCAATTGCTTGTGGATCTTCACTCAAAAAAGTTAATAGACAAAGTCACTCTGCTCTCTAGGAACGCCAACGTAGAAGATGCCTCAAATATTCCTACTATTAAGGTCATCGACTCGGATAATAAATATCACCGCATTTTAACAGAGTTTCCAGACATCACTATGAGCGAGTGTTACAAGGATCCACCCAAACACAATGTCATGCATCATATTTGTACCCGCGGCCCACCCGTTTACGAAAAAGCACGTCCACTTAACGCTGCAAAATACAAAGCGGCGAAGGATGAATTCCAACGCATGGTAGAACTAGGAATATGCAGGCCGTCAGCCAGCCCATGGGCAAATGCTTTACACATCGTTCAAAAGAAAAACGATGAATTACGCCCGTGCGGAGATTACCGTCGTTTAAATGCAATCACCGAGCCCGATCGCTACCCAATTCCTCGTTTAACGGATTTCACATACATCCTCAAAAATAAAAAAATACTATCTAAAATTGATATTCGACGTGCTTACCATAACATAAGTGTTGCACCTGAGGACATACCGAAAACTGCAATAATAACGCCATTTGGTTTGTTCGAGTTTACGAAAATGAGCTTCGGTCTGAGAAACGCTGCGCAAACGTTTCAAAGATTTATCAATGAAGTTTTGAAAAATACTCGCAATACATTCTGTTACCTAGATGATATACTTATCGCATCAGAATCAGAAGAGTGTCACATTCACGATCTCAAAGAGGTGTTCAAGCGACTTAATGAATTTGGCGTCACAATCAATACGTCTAAATGCGAATTCGGGAAATCCGAACTTACATTTCTCGGTTACCGCGTTAGCTGTGATGGCATACGGCCGGACAAAGAAAAGGTCAAGTCAATCATAAACTATCCGCAACCCGAAACCATCGAAGAACTAAGGCGCTTCCTCGGTCTTATAAATTTTTACCGAATGAGCATTCCTAAAGCAGCCAACACTCAAACTATTTTAGACAAATATTTGCACAATGCTAAGAAAAAAGACAAGACAAAAATCGCTTGGACAGAAGAAGCAATCATCGCATTTAATCAGTGCAAACGTCATGTAAGTGATGCCGTTACCCTCGTGCATCCAGACCCGTCATCGAAACTAATCTTAATGACCGACGCAGCGAATACCTGCGTCGGCGCAGCACTCCATCAACTAGTCAACGAACGGTTAGAGCCACTAGGATTTTATTCAAAAAAACTAAGTAGCGCCCAAACAAAATACAGTACCTACGACAGGGAATTATTAGCTATTTACATGGCAATAAAACACTTTCGGTATATGATTGAAGGGCGTGATCTCACGGTGTTAACCGATCACAAACCGTTAATATTCGCATTATCGAAGAAAGAATCTAAATCAGATCCACCAAGACGTCTTCGTCAATTGGATTATATTTCTCAATTTTGCAACAAAATTGAGTACGTTCAAGGCGAGTTCAATAACGCCGCAGATGCTCTTTCAAGAATAGAAGAGATTTATGTACATGATATTTTCGATTATGAACAATTATATAAAAGCCAAGTCGAAGATACGCAATTAACCATGTTAAAACATAAACCTAATCTGGAATTTAAATTGTTCCGCATGCCATATTCAAATCATGAGCTTACATTCGAAACATCAACTTCAACAGCGCGACTTTATTTACCGTCGGAATTTCGAGAAAAAGCGATTTCAAGTGTCCATGCACTTAACCACCCTGGGGTAGCCGCTACGCGTCGCCTCATCGCGCAGCGCTATTTTTGGCCTAACATGAATACTGACGTAGCAAACTTTGTAAGAAGTTGCATACAATGCCAGAAATGTAAAGTGCAAAGACATACAATTACACCTCTAGGAGAGTTCGAAAGGTCAGACCGTTTCGAGCATGTTCATATAGATATTATTGGACCATTACCACCTTCCGATGGATATACATACTGTGTCACAATGATTGATCGTCATACAAAATGGCCCGAAGTCGTTCCTGTAAAGGATATAAGCGCTGAAACCGTCGCGAAAACTCTGCTCGAGCATTGGATAGCACGTTTTGGTTGCCCTGCAAGAATAACTTCGGATCAAGGTCGTCAATTCGAATCCAACCTTTTCACACAGCTGACCAAACTACTTGGAATAGAAAAGATTAGGACAACAGCGTACAATCCAAAAGCGAATGGACACGTCGAAAGGATGCACCGAACGCTAAAAGCTTCCATCATGGCACGTTGCGATGGTAACAGTCAATGGGCACAACCATTACCGATCGTGTTATTAGGAATGCGCAATACAATTAAAGAAGACTCAGGATACAGCCCCGCTCAAATGACCTACGGGAAATCTATGCGTCTACCGGGAGATTTTTTTGTTCCCACCGAAGCAAACATTAACAACACCGATTATACCTGCAAACTCATGGAAACACTAGCGAACCTTCAACCGACCACAAGGAATCAAGCGGATAACAGAAACATTTTCGTACATAAAGATTTAACAAGATCGGACTACGTTTTCGTTAAAAACGAAGTTAAACGCTCATTAACACCGCCGTATGAAGGTCCCTATAAAATCGTAAAACGAAGCAATAAGCATTATGTCGTTCAAGTAGGTTCTCGAAAAGTCACTATTTCTCTCGATCGTCTCAAACCTGCTTATGTTACAACTTTTGTTTCGCCTGAAACCACAACCATAACACTGGTTGGGACCCAAACGACCCCACTTGACAAAACTGAGCCATTTGTCACAACAAGATCGGGTCGCGTCGTAAAAAAGACTGTGAGATTTGACATTTAAAACATTTTTTTATCGCCAGTCCCAAAATAATAAATTCATCAATGTGAAATTTAAAGTGCAGTGAAGTGTTGTGTGTTTTAAAATAGACCAACTTAACAAGCAATTATGGAGCGTTCTCACACTAATATGTCAACTTATAACGTATTTATTCATACTTATACCACTTGTAGAAATGTTTAAGTTAACTCATAAGTTTAAATCTTTTTGTAACCTAATTTATGACCAATGTATTTTAATTTTTTACCCAAATGTGTCTTTAGTTTAAGCATTCATAAGTGTGGTTTTGTTTTTATATACATTTTAAATGCCTCTTGTTAGCGTAAGGTCTTATTGTATAATTTAAAAGTTAAGTATAGTTAAACACTTTTACACCGCATGTTTATATTAAGTAAGTATTTGCAATGTCTTTAAAATTATTTTTGAACCTTACTCATTGTTATTTTGATAGTCATTATTATTGTTTTATCAAAGGGGGGAGGACATGTAGTGGTATGTAACCCACACATGCAGACGAACTTGTGAACTCAAGTACCTATGACGTCACACGACTCACACGTCCCTTAGTTCGAACTCAGGGTTCGGTATTCGGTCACTAGCCGTCAGCAAAGTAGGACACGTTCACTAACTACCAATCGCATCACTTGTGCGTCAAATTATAATCATCATAATCTTACTTATTGTACCGTGTTTAGTTATAGTACCTTTATTAAACTCATTGTGAACCAACCAATGAACATTTAATTTAATCACACTATAGAACCCGTAATCACATCACAACAAAAGTTCTATAAGTCTTTTCTTTTTTGAAGTCGATGAATAAAACAAACGTCTATTTCAAATTAAAGTAAGCTCACCAAATGTTACCGTTAGATTCGCCCTACATACCTCGTCAAAGATGGCCTCGTTTCAGGTTTGATACCTCTCGCACATACAATGACCCAATGACTTAACTTGATTGTCAAGGCAACGCCATTGTTATTGTGTGAGTTTACTCTTCTGCGTATGGACATTTTTGAAGTGAGGGGCAAATCTAGCGATATAATTCTTTGAAGCTAGTTTTATTTTATATTTTAGGGGAGTCCATAGAGGTCTGAGATTGGAGGTTTTTTATCTAATCTACTCGTATTCTGGACCGTCGGTTGCTTGATGTAGTCGTAGTCAATTTGGCGTGTGCGCACAATGTTGGCATAGTTGTGCGCTGATAGCTTCGGTGTCCGCGTTCTATTTGGGCTGTCATAATCCACTAAGAATAAGCCGAATTTTATTCTGAAAATGACAAAAAAAGATTTGGTTTAGAACTTGTCAATTATTGGTTACAATGTTTTACATTAGGTACAGTCGAGTCTTTAACAGCTTCGTCAGTTTTTTTTTTCCTTTATCAAGTCAGGTCACACATCAACTTTAGCTACCACATTGAGCATACTATTGTATGAATCAATTAATGATAAAAATGTATGTTTTCAGTTACAATCCAGTTGACTGTCTCTATTTTGCCTGCGGTGTACAAATTTCATCGTTGCAGTCTAATAAAATAAAAAATTGATTCTATCTACATAATCAATTAATAATTTAAGAATTTAAAATATTAAGTTAAATAGTTAATTAATATCCAATTCAATACAAACAATATACGACAAAACATACAGATTCATGACTTCATCTTCGTCAATTTATATTTATAATTATATTCTATTGTGCAATGAGCAGACAAAAACATAACTACTATAAAATATAACTATTGGCTATTCGAAGCGATTTCAAGCAAAAAACCGACACTTTAAAATTTAAGCTTTTCCTAAGTCTTCGACAGCCTTTTATCGATCCACAGTGCGACGTGAGGAACGTTTTTTTTTGCTATGACTGTACCGGTAGTGCAGCAAAGACTATAAACTTACGTATAGCCGTCTGTCCATTCAAAGTCATCCATAAGACTCCAACTGAAATATCCTTTAACATTGCACCCATCTTCATGTATAGCTAACAGCACTTGGTAGAGGTAGTCGTTGTAATAAGAAATTCTTTCATAGTCTTCTGTTCGACTAAGTCCAAAATCACACAATCCATTTTCAGTTATAATTATTGGAATTTTCTTCAATATTTTATAGTTGTTCTGGAGCCAGTTGAGGAGTTTGCGGAAGCCTGGTGGATAAACCTGTAATATATTTTTAATAAACTTTATTTTGATATTTAAAAACGTTGGGTTGAAAGTGGGTTGGTTACAAGATATTGTACTCTTACTACTGCTTACCGAAATAATTATGCTCATAATGTTATTTAGATGCCTAAAAATATATTGAATTGATAATAGTTACCGTCACAAAGATTTGTACTTGATAAAATTATGATGACTCACTATGTAAAGTATGTTAATTATTTTGTATACATAAACCTTTCGGAATAAATTCCATATTAAGATGGTAAAAACGCAACAAAATCCATTGTGTAGTTTAGAAGCAATAAACGTTTTATTCATTGTTATCGATGAATCAAATGCCCCTTTTAGAGTGGCAATGGTAAAAAAGAGACTTTACTATTTTTAAATATAGATTTATTTACCGGCAGAGGACCAGGTGCGGGCCAAGATGGATCGTACTCCATCTTGACGCCAGTATCATGGTACCAAGAAGGCACCTTCCATTCAGTTTCCATTGATGACGGTGACATTAGATAGGTTAGGTAGTGGTTGAGACCGAAGAAGTCTGCGCTTCCTCGAAGGGCTACTACCTGGAAATATAATAAAACGTGAAATTAATACCTGAATAGCTAAACTCTCTCTCGCCTTAATTCTTTCACTTTGTGATGGTGTGTTGTAGCGACATAAAGACTTTTCAATGGCTAAAATTAAGATAAGCCTATAATGTTCCCATTGCTGGGACACAGTCCTCCTCTCGACGGACTCGTGACAGGGAGCCCCCACGCCCAGTGCAGGTTAGGATCTCATGCCTTCGATTTTTTGGTTCTAAAAAGGCAAACGTTTGTTTGCCTCTTCTTGGACTTGGACACCAACTATATATTTTTGGAACTCTCAAATTAGCAGAAATTGACTACCATTTTATTTAGGAGGTTTTCGTAAGATAAAAAGTATACAAACCTCTTCATCAGTGAAATATGGGAGACGTGACTGCGAGTACCCTTGTTGGCGACTCATATTGTCAATTCGTTCACGAACAAAACTGGGATAGTCTCCGACATCAGAGAATATTGGATGAGCTAACATTCCTACCTAAAAAAGTAAAAATATATAAATATAACACTTTTTTAATCATCGACACGTTTTATTGAAATTTGAATTTTGGGACACTATGACATAATGTCACGCGTCGCAGATCTCCGTATAACATAATCATAGATTTAAATCATTAGTAGTAAAAATATGAATTCAATATATTCGCCTGTATATCCATCGACTGTACTAAAGCAAAATGTTATTCAAGGTACTAACATGCATTTGAATATAGTCCTCCGTCGCCTTGACATCCTCCGGATTGTTGGGGTCTTTAGGATCCCCCCAACTGGCGTCTAATACTATAGATACTTTTCCTGAAAAAAAAACGTAGTGGAATTTGTTACGTGCCGTCATTTTTAATCAATAGGTTTTGGTGCTTTATGACTGCAATTTATAAAATAAGGAGATGGTAATTGTAAGAAGTTATTAAATCAAACATAAGATACAATAGACGTAAACATATAGTAACCCATTCCGCTTAACTATTCCTCAAGAGTCATAAAAAAGCCTGTTAGAAATCGACACGTGTTTCACTTGTCAATCAAGCATCCTCAGGATGACGATTGACCAGACGTGAACCAGAACACGACGTGTTGCCACACCGAGCGCTGGACGCAGAGACACACAGGGTCTTACAGGGTTTTTTATGAATCTTGAGGAATAGTTATGCGGAATAGGTTACTAAATATATCTACGTCTATTGTGTCTTATGATGGATTTCTGCAAAGTCACGCCTGCATCAATTAACTATCTTAAATCAAACATTACCTTTTTGAACTGGTTTAAATTCCTTCTCATACAGGCGGTAAGCCCGAGCATGGGCTATCAAGCTGTTGTGAGTACATAAATACACTCCAATTCCGTGCGATTGCAGAGCTGGTGCTAGTACGTCAAGTCCATAACTCTAAGGAAAAATAAATCATAGATAAATCCAAAATATAAAATAACTAAAGCCATATTTACATGATGGAAGTTTCTTGACTTTACAATAAAGTTGAAGCAACAAATGAGTTGCATCATCTAAACACTCTTTCGATGATGAATTATAGCAACTCATTTGTTGCTTCACACACTAAAACTAAGGTATCGTTTTGTCTTTCAAAGTACGGAACCCTAAAATTTGTGTGTGTTATAATAAATCATAATATTATAAGATAACAGTAAAATTACAAAAAGGAAATGACTTACACTTATACAATTTTCATGAGGTTCGTTTATCGTTAGCCACATCTTGACTAAATCGCCGTACAAATTAAATGCTACTCGCGCATAGTCCACAAAATAGTCAACAATTTTTGCGTTTGCCCAGCCACCGAGGTCCATAAACGGTGTGGGCATGTCCCAGTGGAATAACGTGACTACAGGAGTGATGTTGGCTTTGAGGAGTTCCTCAAATATTGTACGGTAGTACTTCACGCCTTCCTGGCTTATGTTATTGTCAGTCCCGTTTGGGAGAATCCTGCGAGAAAAAAATGCCTAAGTATAAAAAACACGAAATTGTATCTGAACTGATGAAAGCATATTTGACAAATGTTGGAAGTCAATAATGGAAAATATTTATGTATAAGTAGATGGAGACACAGAGAGCAGCGGTGGCCCAGTGGAGGGCAGTGATGGCCCAGTGGTGAGCAGTGGTGGCCCATTGGTAACGGCCCCAACTTACGAGTTCTAGGTCGCAGTTTGAACCCAGGCAGGTGCTTTACTTTGTGTAAATAATGTCCTCACCAGCACTGCTCTCAAAACGGTGAAGGACGTGAGGAAACCAGAATGTCTTAGAACCATAAAATTCGAAGACATGTGACATCTACCAACCCGCACTGGGCCCGGGTGGTGGATTACGGCCCACTCCCTCTCAGCGACAGGAGGCCTTGGGACACAGGCCTGGGAACATTATAGGGTAATTATGCTATTCTCTTAAAGCTCACACTGGTATGAGACAAGGTAAAAATGAAATGAGGTTTACAATAACAAAAAAAGAACTGGCGGTCTGCAAAATGAATGGAGAAAAACCTAAACATTGAATGAAAAGATTAAAGAAACATCTTACCTGGTCCACGCAATAGACATTCTGTAGGCACTAACGCCTAAACTTTTAATCATTTCAATGTCTTCCATGTAGCGGTGGTAAGAGTCAGCTGCTACATCTCCGTTCTTATGGTCTGTTGTGAACGTGGGGTGATCGTGGAGGTATGTGTCCCATATACTTTCGCCTTTGCCTGTTAAAGTGAATACAATATTTTTAATGATAATATAGAAGTAATAAGCTCGTGGCTAAGTAATAACAGCCGCACGGATCGATTCGTCAGGTTAAGCTACGCTTGCCGGGGTTGGTCCATAGATGGGTGACCATCTTTACATATCGAGACTCCTCCCTGCCCCGGACAGCACGTTAAGCCGTTGGTCCCGGCTGTCATTTGTGGATCTTTGACAGTCGTTACGGGTCGTCAGAAGCCCGAAAGTCTTACAACCAGTCTTACCAAGGGGTATCGTATTACCCAGTTACTGGGTTGTGGAGGTCCGATAGGCAGTCGCTCCATGTAAAATACTGGTATTCAGCTGCATCCGGTTAGACTGGAAGCTGACCCCAACATAGTTGGGAAAAGGCTAGACAGATGATGAATATAGAAGTAATAAGTCTCATTAACACAGCCTACATTATAATAACATGCCTTCCAATATGGGTAGGCAGAAACTACGCCATCCTGCTACGATCCTTACATACTACTTTTGCGTCGTCTATGTTCATATATCTAGTCATACACGCACACGACTATACACTAGCCGCCTTACTAATAAACGTTGTATAGCTCCTGTATAGTTACACAATGCTTTGTCTTCTTCTTTCAAAAGTCAAATTACTTTTGAAAGAAGAAGACAAAGCGTTGTGTAACTATACAGGCGCTATACAACATTTATTAGTAAGGCGGTAGAAGTGTAAGTATACTAAAACTAATGAATCAGTCTCATTATCTTCTAACACTAAACACCCCCAAACGTACTTACAATAAAACTTCTGTTGTGTCTCGATCATCGTTCTACGTCCAATTAAATAAATAAAAAATGATGATGATAACAAAGAAGCATAGCGAAATTATATCTCTAAACGCATTCAAAATCGCGC
Organism: Lithophane semibrunnea; assembly: GCA_947363905.1. NCBI lineage: Eukaryota > Metazoa > Arthropoda > Insecta > Lepidoptera > Noctuidae > Lithophane > Lithophane semibrunnea. The sequence goes on along the minus strand of OX376194.1, from coordinate 11,604,913 downwards.
TGAACCTATCGATAATTCAAGGAACGAATTTCTGTGGTCTTCTGAAAACTGTTAATGACTATTGAATTCGACAAAGTCATCTGTTTTTCTATCCTAACTGAATGTTTACAAACTCTATAAGTACTGAACCACTATCGAATATTATACACTCCGGTTTAAATTCCTCAGATACTGATAAATAGTTTACGAAAGAAAACGTATGCCTACCTCCTTCGTTCCATCCTCCTTCGATTTGAAATGCTGCTGTCGACACTCCGAATATGAAATCATCCGGGAAGGAGTAATTGCTCACCCCAGAGTTCAGAACTGGACTTCCTCTTGCTAATTGCAGCAAGCTATAAGCAATATGAAGCAAAGTGCATAGGCCATGAATCAAAATTGAATTGCTAATTCTATACTAATAATAAAAAGCTGAAGAGTTTGTTTGTTTGAACGCGCTAATCTCAAGAACTACCAGTCGGAATTGAATTTTTTTTTTTGTGTTGGTTAGTCCATTTATCGAGGAAGGTTAAGGTTAGAGAGCATGAATGAAAAATGTTGCAAAAACGGGAAAAAATATTCCTTTTTTAGAGCTTCGGCTTCCGTTGCGTGCGCTGCGTAAATGGTTTAAGTTACGCAAATATCATGTATGATGAAAAAAAGTCCGCGACAGCATATTATGTCGTTCTTTTAAGATTGACTCACTATAACCATTTTTATGGTAATCAAATGAGTTCGAAATTCATGCATTATTTGCGAAAAAGTTTTATCAACATAATATTAATTCTTATACAAATAAATAGTTTTAACATCAAGGGTATTTATGTAACAGTAAAATACTGTTTAATTCATTCGAATCGGACATTTAATTTCGAAGTTATCACGAGTATGAAAATGCAATACGCGAACCGTTCGACGCCAGCGCCGCGCCGCCGCGACGTTCCCTACTCTAGAGAGCAGAGGATGGGCACACTAGTAGACCATGACCTGGAATAGGACATAGGATACGTGGGTGAAACCGCGGAGCACAGCTAGTACTTATATAAAACCGATACCTATTTTGTCTATCACAATCTAGGTATCTCTACACTTAATGTCAAATGATTAAGTGAACCGTATTCCGGTTCGATTAATCGGTATGCCGATATTATTCCGTTTTTTTTTTCAGTTAGACACGGATCATTCAAAACTTAATGACAATCCGCAGTTTGAAAGTAAGCACTATACCCTAAAATAACTTTTATCAGTGGCATTATACCAAAATGGTATCCTTACATTATTATAAAACAAAGTCCTCCGCCGCGTCTGTCTGTCGTCCTGTTTGCGATAAACTCAAAAACTACTGCACCGATTTTCATGCTAATTTCACCAATGGATAGAGTTCTCGAGGAAGGTTTTAGTAGTACCCGACATTCACGCGGGTGAAGCCGAGAACATAAGCCAGTACATACATTAAAAAAAACAATAGTCTCTCTTACCTAAGTGTTACCAGAAGTGCTCTGTTCAGGGCGACACCACTCAAGCTACGCATTGTACTAACTGAAGCAACTCTTATCTGATTTTACCTATTTAATGCTAAAGACTAAATCAATCATATCGACTACCTACGGAAAAATACAGATTACGTACAATACAGAGGAAAAGATTAAACATGAAATCAATTTACTGTCAAATGCCGGACGTCTGTATATCAAAATAATGAGTACCCAACTACCTATTGTGGACAATTAAAATTGTAAGTTATCGAAAACAGTGCAAAACAGTGCAAAACTGGCACTCAAATCGTTCGATTTATAGTAAACTTAGAGCACAATGCAACTTATGAATATAAAATATGGGTTAGCTCATTATCCATAGCAACACATACTTAACAGCAAAAATTGTGATAAATCATGAATACCGGTCTTTGTTTGTCTAAAATATGTGCAGAATCATTGCTTTTGAGTTTTATTACTTCGTATTTGTATTCTCAGTCCCAGTTACTGGGTTGTGGAGGTAAGATAGGCAGTCGCTCCACGTAAAATACTGGTATTCAGCTGCATCCGGTTAGACTGGAAGCCGATTTCAACATAGTTGGGAAAAGGCTCGGCAGATTGGCTTGTCTGGTTGTCTGCAGCAAACGACTCCCGTGTCGAATTTCTTCATTTGTGTATTCTTCTTCGTTTTGAGTCAATGGTACTTTATAGATTAGTTGGGCCGGGTAGGTGGCCACGTTGCCCTCCATTTTTATAGGATGGTAACGATTGGCGTTCCCCTTACCCCCAAATGTATAGCGCCCAGCAAACATGCAATAAAAAAAAACATTATAAAAAAAGTTTTTTTCTTTTTTTAATAATCACAAAAAATATTAAATTGATAGAATTGCGACAAGTGTGCGTGTACAGAGTGTTTCTTTACGTATCAATTTAATATTTTTTCCCGTGCTGAGTTAATCAGAGAACTTGCCTGGACAAGTCTGACCGGGCCTCGAGCCACCCTGCTCGGATATTAGCTAGCAAAGATGTTTTGGTATTTAGCCATACCGGTTTTTTTTTTATTTTAGCCATTCTGTCCCACTGCTGAGAAAAGGCATCTTTCCAAACATCCTTTCCCAGGGCCACCTCAATCCAACCCTTGCGGTACGCGTCTAGATCGGCTCGCCATGTCTTCCTGGGCGGTGCCGTCCATCCTCAGGCACCCACCGTGTCGTGACTGTTGCCCAGCGGTCGCTATGTATGCGGCTGACATGACCTGCCCAATCCCATTTTAGCTTGGCAGCCTTTTTGCCTACGTCTAAGAACCCCGTTTTGGAGCGCAATGTTGTGTTTCGTATTCTGTCAGTTCGGTTTAGGCCCAGAATGCTGCGCTCCATTGCTCTTTGGCAAACCCCAAGGCGGAACTTTTGCGACTCGGTGAGCGACCAGGTCTGGGCACCGTAGGTTAGGACGGGCAGAATACACATATCGATGAGAATTAATTCTAGATACTTCTCAAGTGGGTACATTTATTAGTAATAGATACTTATGATAATGTCAGTTTTATGTCCAAGGCAATGTCAGCTTTTAATTTTTCTGAACAAAATTTCACATCAAATGTTAAAATTCATGGTCTTCCTTTTATTTGTGACACTATGTTATTTAGCAAAAAATAATCCTTATGAAGAACCCTTTCGATCGGTATGATTAAGCTCCAGGGTGATTATTTTTCTCATGTAACGGGTTCGATTCCCGGATCAACCATGAATATATAAATATATATATAATAATATATATAAATATCTATGAATGCAGTTTAAATTGTTTTTTTAAATTCAAATAATGTCTTCTTTCAGTAAAATGTTCCATCTACAATATTCAACGGGTTCGATTCCCGGATCAACCATGAATATATAAATATATATGTAATAATATATATAAATATCTATGAATGCAGTTTAAATTGTTTTTTAAATTCAAATAATGTCTTCTTTCAGTAAAATGTTCCATCTACAATATTCAAGGTACTTTCCCTCCATGTGGCATATCCGTGGGACGCCCTGTATATATTTTTGAATTTTTTACCCAACATGTTACGATTAAACAATTTTTTTTCCTGACTTTATGTCCTCTAGAGGGCGCCATTTTTAATATTATATGACGTCACATAGCTTATAACCAGCGGACGATCAAGACGCTTCCAACGATACCTCATTTATCAAATTGTGGTGAGTTTAGAAGATAGGAGGAAACAGATGAACATACATACATACATACCGGTCAAAATCATAACCCTCCTTTTTTCTTCGCCGTAGTTGGGTAAAAGGAGTTAGAAGGTGTAGGTTCTATTTGACTCAATTTTGCATCAACACACTCCGAAAGCTTCACTCGGTTTGTCTTTAAAAAGTAAAACAGGGGTCTAAAGGGAACTTTTCTTAATTAGATTTGATTGCAGCACTTGCAGTCACTTACGTTACGTTACAATTATGCAAAATTCAAAAGCAATTTTCCCTTAAACTATTGATATGAATTTTATGGTTGGCATGGCAGACTGTTAAAGAATTCTAGTTGTTTGGCCATTATGTTAGAGGGTTATCTCAGATCCATCAGCTCATTCTTTGACGGAATTTTTGTCAGCGTTAGTTTCACGGTATCTCAAATGTTGAGAGCCTTTTTTTATTTTTTGATGGTGGGAAATCCTCAAATTACTTCTCCCGCTCTGGGCGGAGCGAAAGGGCGTGTCAGACTTTTACTGACTAAAAACCACCCGTGTTCCTTCAGTTGCCTGTTGCCAAGGGTCCCGATATCCGGTTTGTGTAATGATAACTAACTTCATGACGTTAAGATGATAGGAATGAATGATTGCAAGGAAATATTGTGTAATATCTATTAGGTAACCCATGTTCAGCAGGAGGCATTAAGATGCTCTATACCAAAAACCAGATGGAATTGAATCCTTTTGGCAAAGTATTGTTGATCTAAGTAATCATCATACGTCTATGAGCAGGTGTGGGCACTATAGCTTATTAAAAAAAAATGCAGCTTAATTTTATCTCTTATTCTGCCTTGAGTCTTATATATTTATTACACAGTTACAAATTATAAAATTTCAACAGTCACAAATCAGTAACAAGTGATTTTTTGGACTGTGGTGAGGGTTGCTTGATGTAGTCAAAGTCAATTCGGCGCGTGCGCACAATATTGGCATAGTTGTGGGCTGACAGCTTCGTTGTCCGTGTTTTATCCGGGCTATCGAAGTCCACTTTGAATAAGCCGAATTTAGTTCTGAAAATGACAAAAATATTTGGATTGGGAGCTCTTTTATTTATTACACCAGACATGTTAAAAAGTTAAAAAAAAATAATTTTAAACTATAGCTGCGCCCCGCGGTTTCACCCGCATTAGTCTCGATCACGTGGAAATATCGGGATACAATGTATCCTATATCCTAACCTAGGTCATGGTCGTAGTCATGTGCCTCTTCCAAATCCATTCAGCCGTTTTAGCTTGAAAGCCTAACAAACAAACTCACTTGCATTTATAATGTTTGTTAGGATAGTTAGGATTATCGATCGGACAAGTTTACCGGTTGAAACAGACCTTAAATGTGCAACACTATAATTTTTTTTAAAGATTTTTGGTTTCTCATATTTTTACACAAAAGCAGCGGTATTAAGTCCGCCTTTGAACAGTATTTTTTTACTTATACATAAAGTTTATAATAATAAATGATTAGTCGAGTGTTAAAGTTGACGCTTGAATAACATTCGTATCTCACCTATCCGATTTTACAAGGCAGTGCTTATTATACAATACTTATGTCACTGCTCATTTCCCCCCTTTTTTAATTGTTCATTATTATTATTATTTTAGTCTTATATAGATGTAGGTATATTATTTATGATGAGTATATAAATATAATATAAATGCCACTTGAATGTTGCGACTCACAGGTATCCATCATTCCATTCAAAATCGTCTAATAAGGTCCAGCTGAAATATCCTTTAACATTGCACCCATCTTCATGTATAGCTAACAGAACTTGATAGAGGTAATCGTTGTAATAAGAAATTCTCTCATAGTCTTCTGTTTGACCCTTGTCAGTCAATCCATTTTCAGTTATAATTATTGGAATATCCTTAATCATTTTGTAGTTATTTTGGATCCAGTTGATGAGTTTGCGCATTCCAGGAGGATAAACCTGCAATTGATTAAACAATATTTATTTTTTAATAACATGGTATAGACCTCCAACTGTCACTGACGAGACACGATAGAATTTTAATTGTTATCGGCCTTCGTAAGCCCAATCAACGGTTGAGCAGGGGTGTTGCGCTGGATATTTTTGCTGGTTATAGAATGATAAAAGTCTCCCTACGAGTAGGTACGTAACTAGTCGAGCTAACCCGAAATAAACCGGTGAGAAAATACCGCAAAATGGATTATATAAAACCCGTATCTAAGTAACTTCAGAAACCTCCACGGTTTTGATTCACATTAGTCGCCTAATTTGAAACTCTATACTATGCTGCTTTAAGATTAATATTCCTATTGTTCTAAGCAAACATAATGGGCATAAATAGCCTTTACATAAAACTATTAGGTAAATAATGATTTGTATTTCATATACGACGCTATTCTACATTTATCCCTTTCCCGCTACTTCATTTGCATTAAAAGTTAATTTCTTTGGTTTGTTTCATGTGTGTGTGTGACACAGTGAAGGGTATATTTTGCTGCCCAGACGAAACACATGAAAATAATTTCAAAGATCTTTCCTATTTCTTATAGAAAATTATACTTACTGCTAACCAGTTCGTACCAGGCATGGCCCAATTTGGGCTCTGCTCTGATCTGACTCCAGTGTCATGGTCCAAAGAAGGGACCGGCCAGTTTGGTTCCATTGATGACGGAGACATTAAATATGTGGTGTAATGGTTGATAGCGAAGAAATCTGAGCTTCCTTGAAGAGACTTAATCTGGAAAAAAAATAGATTTTCAGCGAAACGGCATTCGGGCAGACAATCCAATATTGTATTTCGACATGCATGCACACACACACAGAGAGGTTTAAATTATAATATTGTGTTGTGTTTTAACATACCAAGTAGGTCTACAAACCTCTTCATCAGTGAAATATGGGAGACGTGACCGCGAGTATCCTTGTTGGCGACTCATATTGTTGATCCGTTCACGAACAAAACTAGGATAGTCGCCGACATCCGAGAATATTGGATGGGAATACATTGCCATCTAATAAAGAAAAACAAAATGATATACAGAAGTAATACTTGCTTATAATTAAAATTGTTTTCGAATGTCAGTATAACTTTGAACAACCAAATGAGTAAAATCGAGTAAGCTTGTATGATTTGGGATACGAAGATTATGGTGATTGTGAGTAGGGTATTATTGGGCATTCTATACCACTGTCCTCCAGTAGCTCGGCGAGTTCGCCTTCGCTATAGACAGTGGTATAGAATGCCCAATAATGAACGATCGACTCGACTCTCTAGTGTATTACTGTACTCGACCAATGATCATGCGAGTTCGCTATCACTCTGAAGGGTGGTACAGAATGCACAATAATGAACAATCAACTTGATCAATGACCCGTAACGCAAAAGAGGTTGCAGTAAGTTTATAAATGTTAACGTACTTTATACATTCACTCATTTTCAATCGCTGCATTTCCGACAGTAATCATGAAAGTAAAACAACCGCAATCGCTGCATGTAAATACAGTCTACGATGATTTTTGTAAGACTAGTTTTCGTGATGAAGAATTATTACCTAACTCAGTACCTACGATGTATCATTTGCGGTCCGTCCAATTGTGGAAAAACCAATTTATTAATTGGTCTTCTTATACACGAAAATGGATTAAGATTTGAAAACGTTTATGTTTATTCAAAAACTCTGCACCAACCCAAGTACATTTTTTTTGAAAGAGTTTTGTAACGGGTGCCCGGTATTTCCCTCCAGAAAAATCATGGAAATCAAGAAGTACTAAACGTTCAGGACGCAAAACCCAACTCCGTGATTATTTTTGATGAAGTTGCTTGTGAGAATCAAAATAACATGCGTGATTATTTTGCAATGGGAAGACACAAATTCATTGATTGTTTTTATCTAAACCAAACATATAGTAAAATCCCTAAGCAGTTAGTAAGAGACAATGCGAACTTAATCATACTTTTTAAACAAGATGAAATTAATTTACGTCATATTTATGAAGAACATGTCAACACTGATATAACGTGGATTGAATTTCGTGAAATGTGTTCGAAAATTTGGAGTGAACCCTTCAATTATGTAGTAATTAATAAGGATTGCTCCAAAAAGAACGGATGTACAGAAATAAATTCGACACCTTTGTTGTTTTTTATTAAAAATACTAATATTTAAAACCGTTACCCTCGCGATATTATTATTCTTCAGACAACGCTTAATCAATCACGAACCGTTTAATTTTTTAATTTTGTTATTATGGAAAAATCACTGAAAAGACAAATAGTTGATGCTGCAGAAGCTATTAAGAAGAAAGTGCGAAAGATGAGAGATGTTGAGATTAACAATCAGCAAGACTACTGGAATCAGTTTTCAAGCCGGTAACAGAACCACTCAACCTAATTGCTAATGTCAGTAAGCAGACTTCTCTCCTGTGTAACACAAAAAATTAAGAAACCCAAGTTCTGTTTATCGATAAAACTTTGCAAAAAGAAGTCCCTATTAGTAAAGGAAGCAATGATAACAACGACAATGCGAACGAATATGAATCTGATATCGTAAGTGACTCTTCCTATAAATCATTACATTTGTGATACATTATCCTGATCAGTATCCTCAGAAGCACTGACAGATATTCCGTTTGGTGTCAGAGTAGAGGACGGGAAACTGATGTTTCTCCGCGCTGGCGCTCATCCGACTCAAGTTCCAGACCGATACAGATTCTCCTCAGTGGCGAAAACTACAAGACTTCGTGCGTTCGGCTGATATATTGTTCCCAGAAAAACCAAATAACTAGAAAGACGTGTATTCTTTAGATACTATCGTCAAAACGCAATATTTTACCTGCTAAATAAAATCTTATTAACAAACTCGTTTTTGTTCTTTATTTATATTACTACTATCACTACTATCCGCAGCGATGGCGCACTCGCCAAGCTACTGGAGGATAGTGAAGGCGCACTCGAATGATCATTGGTTGAGTACAGTAATACACTAGAGAGTCGATCGTTCATAATTAGGCATTCTATACCGCTGTCCGTAGCGAAGGCGAACTCGCCGAGCTACAGGAGGACAGCGATGGCGCACTCGAATGATCATTGGTCGAGTACAGTAATACACTAGAGTCGATCGTTCATAAATAGGCATTCTATACCGCTGTCCGTAGCAAAGGCGAACTCGCCGAGCTACTGGAGGACAGTACAGTCATACACTAGAGAGTCGAGTCGATCGTTCATTATTGGGCATTCTATACCACTGTCCGACAGTACTGGAGGACAGTGGTATAGAATGCCCAATAATACCCTACTATTGTGCGATCTCGCCCATCGCTAAATTACATAAAACATTTAGAAGTCTGAGGAATAGGGTGTAAAGGTCACTCATCCTTTATAGAAAAGGGAGGATCTTCCGACCAGACGGGTGTCGTATCTGGCGGCCAACTATTGATGTTGGAATCCTATAAACATAAGATCTTTCCTTGAATTTGTATGTATTTTCTAGCAAATAAACATTTTTGATTTGATTTATATATTGATCGCGCGGTAAACTCTAATTGCACGATGCAGGATTTTGTGTGACGTCAGGTTTTTGATGCGTAGTTCGCATGTGACGATGTAGATGCCGCCAAAACATACTTGCATATCTGTTTACTAAAGCATTGTATTATAATTGGCACTGACGTGCATTTGAAGATAATCATCAGCCGCTTTAACGTCTCCAGGATTGTCAGGGTCTTTTGGATCAGCCCAAAATGCATCTAGCGTTATAGCAATTTGTCCTGAAAAGCAAGAGTAATTAAAAATTATGTCAGCATTGCCTTTGAAGTGTTTGAAGTGAAGTGACATTTCTTAAACAGTTAAATAACAACAAAGGGAGCAGTGGTGGCCCAGTGGTAACGGCCCCGATTTACGGTTCGAACCTATAGGCACTTTACTTTGTATAAATAATTTCATCACCACTGCTCTTAAAAACGGTGAAGGAAAACATCGTGAAGAAACCGGCATGTCCTAGAACCAAAAATTCGAAGACATGTGACATCTACTAACCCGCACTGCGTCCGCGTGATCGATTACAGCCCGCTCCTTCTCGAAGAGAGGAGGCCTCTGTGCCAGCAGTAGGAACATTATGGGCTCACTATGCAATAACAACTTACCGACTGGTTTTTAATAATTTAATAACCGTGCAGTTTACATCTAGGTATATACGTTCTACCTTCGAGCATATAAAACAGTAGGATATAATAACAGTACCAGGCAATTATTGTCCCACTACAGCAGGCGTAGCATGAGCACCGTTTTGTCGACGGAAGAGTAGACAAAAATTACGTTTCCTGTAGACAGTACGACTGTAGCAAAGTAGAAAGAGTCAACTGCACTTTTTACGAAATTCACTCTTTTACATAAGTCGACTCAGAATTCTTTGTTTTGTCGGTTTTGTCATAGGATTTATCGGTTGTCAGTGTGATTTTGACAGTAAGGATAAAAAACTTTCTTCCGAAATAGGCTTCCTACTAAAAGACGTGGACAAAGATCGTTAGAAATGAAAGACAAAATGACAGATTGTAGAAACATTTCTACGGTGGATGTCAAAAATTAAGAAACGAACTGTCACTTTGTATAGAAAAAGCTATGTCTATTCTTCGTAGAGATAGAAAGCGCCATGCTACGCCTGCAGGACAAAGGCTTCTCATACTGAAAAGGCACGAGCATTGATCACCACGCTTGCTCAAGACGGGTCGGCGATTTTAGACTTCTGGGTAATATGATATAGTGAAAGATAAAGAAAATGGATAATCATAATAATAACATTCAAAGCATGTTTGTAGATTATATTATTATTAAACACTGTATACCTTTCTGATGTGGTTTGAATTCCTTTTCATACAGGCGGTAAGCTCGAGCATGGGCCAACAAACAGTAGTGAGCACACAAGTATTCCCCGACTCCATGCGAATTCAATGCTGGTACGAAGAGTTTCAAGCCATAACTCTGGAAATAATGAATGATACAATGAATCAAATCATGGATACAAAAGGCAACAATGAATTAATGATTGTTTTCTACTCCCATAATTAATAATCATAATTGTGAGGGTTAAAAACAATCCAGTTAAAATATTGCCGTGCAATGACAAAACATTAATGTATCTAAAAAACGAGTAGTTGTTCAAATCACGATTTTATTTTTTTCTAGAATCGACCTTAAAATCTTTAATTTAATATCTTTCACATTTCTTTGAATTTTTGATATTATGTTTTATAATAAAACGATACTAATCCAGTATCGGTGAAGATATTAAACTACACCCCTTTGCAAAAAAAACGGGCACCCTAGCAGTCTTTAGCTTTTGTATGGATAATATTAATATTTTTACTATTTCATTAGCATAAATGACTAGCAATTTGTTATAATCAAGAAGAATATAGTGTTTTGGCTACACCCCTCTTCCAGCAGCGCTACAATTTTACTAGCTCTTATCCCTTTTTCTGCCATTACAATCGACACAAAGATATCACTTTTAAGTCACAATAAGGCTGGATTATGCGACAAACATAAATTATTCTACTAAAAATAACGAGAAGTTAGTTTTAGTTGCCAGGATAACCTTCTAACCGCAAACCTGCAAAATGTAAGTAAAAATCACAAACGGAAAACGGGATTATTATTGTTTTTAAACAAAAGTTTCGAATTTGGAATTAATTTTTTTTTATAAGTGGCTCTTAGGTAGGCTCTTTATTAAGTGCCCGTAACATAGTTTGGCTATTAAAACCTCTTTACAACTAAATGATTACCAATAATGTACAAGAGTCAAAACCGCCCGTTTTTTTGCAAAGGGGTGTATTTAGGTACCTATTGTAGAATTAGGAAAGCTGATCTTATAAAGCATACTTACATTAGAGCAATGTTGATGAGGTTCATTTATCGTTGTCCACATTTTGACTAAATCTCCGTACAGCTTGAATACAATCCTCACATAGTCCTCAAAATAGTCTACGACTTTCGGGTTGGTCCAGCCACCGAGGTCCATAAACGGTGTGGGCATGTCCCAGTGGAATAACGTGACTACAGGAGTGATATTGGCTTTTAGGAGTTCTTCTAAGAGTGTGCGGTAGTACTTTACGCCTTCCTGGTTTATGTAGTTGTCAGTCCCGTTTGGGAGTATCCTGCGAGAACAAAAAAAATACTATTACGGTACCTAGGTAGGTAACTGTTTTTTCTCAGCACTGACGTAAATATAGTTGAGATATTAAATACGAGTATGATACACGTAGATTGACAAGTCATTACTTTAAAAAATCTTAATACCTCATAGATGCTAATAGCCCTCACCATCCTACTATTTTTGCCACGGTATATAATAAGCTATACACATTGTGCTGATTCGAATTCAACCTAAAATTCAAAAGCATTTATTTCAATAAAATCAATTACAGGCAGTTTTGAATTATCAAGGAGAGAAGCAGACGAGTTATACAAAAATGAAAAAAAAACAGGCCAAGTTTGACTTGCCCTAAGAGTACCGTACCGTATTAAGATCGAAAAAAAAACGCCTAAAAAACACGTGTCTGGTATATTTTATTTTGGCAATAGAAATAAATGTGAAAATTTCAATTGTCTACCTATTACGGTTTATGAGATACAGCTCGCTGACAGGCAAACAGACGGACGGACAGCAGAGACTTAGTACCTACTAGGATTCCGTTTGACACCCTTCGGGTACGGAACCCTAAAAAGCACCAGTGGTCTGGTGGTTAGACAACCTAAATATTGTAGAAAAAGATTTATGAAACATCTTACCTGGTCCACGCAATAGACATTCTATAGGCACTAACGCCTAAACTTTTAATCAATTCAATGTCTTCCATGTAGCGGTGGTAAGAGTCAGCTGCCACATCTCCGTTCTTATGGTCATCTGTGAACGTGGGGTGATCGTGGAGGTATGTGTCCCATATACTTTCGCCTTTGCCTGGAATAACATAGAAAAAAAAAAAAAACATTATCCTCCTGCATGTCCTGGTCATCAATCAACCAATCAACTTAGCATATCGCAGCCCACTGCTGGACATATGCCTCTCCCAAGTTGCGCCACAACACCCTGTCCTCCGCCTTTCGCATCCAGTCCTGCAAACGTACAGTCCTGGTCATAACGCATTCAAAATATCACTCACGCTTTCGCAGCGTATCGATCGAGGTTAAACGTCACAGCCTTTTTAGACAGCCAAAGAGGAGGTAAACAGATTCTATGCCCAGAATCTGAGATCCACAGATAAACTCGTCATAGCTACTGAATCAAGTAAGTTATTCATTTGCTTATGCGATATTCTTCCTTAACTGAGTGGTCACAAACGCTATATCTATTAAATAAGCTCCGGTAAACATACCTCAGACATTCATATTTACGAATAAAATCATAATCTTACCTCCTTCGTTCCATGCTCCTTCAATTTGAAACGCGGACGTTGACACTCCGAACATAAAATCATCCGGGAAGGAGTAATTACTCAACCCAGAGTTCACAACTGGGCTTCCTTTTGCTAATTGCAGCAAGCTATAAGCAATAATATAAAGAAAAGTGTAAAAATTAATGTCACAAATCAAAATTACACGTGTTATACTGACTTTGGCTATTACAATCTATCTCTAGACGATTAGGTACGTCATAAACCTAGATACATTAGTTTTACGCAAAATCGGTATGGCAATTGATTTCCGTTTTGTCAAATTTGACACGGATCACCAAAACCCTAATGACAATCGACGTGGCAACGCTGCCAGCCTTTTGGGCACTTTTCCCACTGACTGCAATGTGGACGAATTTTTTGATGCCCAATGTGGTCTTCCCATTATTATTTTTTTCCGTTATTATACTTCAATCTGCCTAGCCTTTTCCCAACTATGTTGGGGTCGGCTTCCAGTCTAACCGGATGCAGCTGAATACCAGTATTTTACATGGAGCGACTGCCTATCTGACCTCCACAACCCAGTAACTGGGTAATACGATACCCCTTGGTTAGACTGGTTGTCAGACTTTCGTGCTTCTGACGACTCGTAACGACTGTCAAAGATCCACAAATGACAGCCGGGGCCAACGGTTTAACGTGCGTCCGTTATTATACTTGTGCATAATATATATATTTTAGGGTTAGCTGTACATTATTTAATTTTTTTTTTCAGTTGCAAAATAGTAAAATGGTGTAGGTACATTTAAAAAATAACAAGCTAGTTGGATCTCACCTTAGTGTTATCAAAAGCGCTCTGTTCAGGGCGACTCCTCTCGAGCTCCGCATTGTTCTAACTAAAATATGGCTTCGGTGTTCTCATCTATTTAATGCGGAAAACTTAATTAATCATAATCCATACTAATAATATCCATCCATACTAATCCATACTAATATAGCCATACTAATATTATAAATTCGAAAGTAACTTTGTCTGTCCGTCTATCTGTCTATCTGTATGTTACCTTTTCACGCCTAAACCACTGAACGGATTTCGATAAAATTTGGCAAGGAGATAGATGGCATCCCGGGTAAGGACATGGGCTTCTTTTTTATCGACGTAACACGCGGGCGAAGCCGCGGGCGGAAGCTAGTGATATAACGGAATTATTTCTTATATAGCTGCGCCCCGCGGTTTCACCCGCGTAAGTCTTGAACCCCGAATATCGGGGTATAAAGTCCTAAGTCCTATTCCAGGTCATGGTCTATCCATGTGCCAAATTTCATCAAAATCCGTTCAGCCATAAAAAAAACACAATAAATACTATGGTAAATATGGCGCCTAAATCCAACATTACGGGCAAGCGCCACAGCAGCCTCCACCCCAGATCACTCTGAAATCAAGCATTGTTTTCTTTTACTCGTAACTTCATGAGGATAAAGTCAATCAATGGTACTATATTCTTTATTCCAAAATAAGAACTTTACGATATAAGTAGTGTGAGTGTGTGAAACTCACACTCGTATGCCTTAACATGGCTCGAGTCACACATTTTAAAGTAAAGACAAAAGTAAGTATAAAATGTAAAGTTAGTTACTCTAGTTTCTGATAGAGTTCTTAATCTATAATTTTGTAAACATGGTAATTTATGAAATATATTATTAAAAATATATAGCCTATGTGGCTCCCACAATTAAGACGAACCTAACGACACCTCGTATGATAAAATCCATTAAGCCCTTTACCAAAGAAATAGACATACAAACATACATACAAACATACATACAAACATACATACGAACGTACATACAAACATACATACATACTCTCGAAAAACATTACCCTCCTTCTGGGGCAGTCGGGTAAATAGGCAACTACTTCCATGGTAGTACTGATTAAGGCTCATCATCGCGCGTTTTATGAAAATTTACGATGATTCCCCAGATAAGGCCTATTGACAACAGTAACGTAGGTACACTCAAATTGATTGATTTATCGTGCACTTGTTACATTAATGGGTACCTAATTAAA
This sequence comes from Lithophane semibrunnea, assembly GCA_947363905.1. Lineage (NCBI taxonomy): Eukaryota > Metazoa > Arthropoda > Insecta > Lepidoptera > Noctuidae > Lithophane > Lithophane semibrunnea. The sequence goes on along the minus strand of OX376194.1, from coordinate 11,589,779 downwards.
AATCTAAAATATACATAGTTTTACTCATTATTCATAGCAACATGTTTAACAGTAAAATTATTATTGTGATATATCATGAGAATCGGTCTTTGTTTTTCGAAAATTACTAATAGTAACTGCATGTAAAGTATGATGAAATGTCACTTTCAAGGCTACACAGGTAAAGGTCAGTTTCGTTCTACGCATAGATCGGTCGGATCTGACCAATAACGTAACTGAAGCCACCAGGTGGAACGCCTGGAACGGCTGGAACTATTAGGTACCTCCTGTTGGAAGCAAGCCATTGAAACTAGACACCATCATCTGCCTAGCCTTTTCCCAAATAGGTTGGAGTCGGCTTCCAGTCTAACCGGATGCAGCTGAATACCAGTATTTTACGTGGAGCGACAGCCTATCTGACCTCCACAACCCAGTAACAGGGTAAGACTGGTTGTCAGACTTTCGGGCTTCTGACGACCCGTAACGACTGTCCAAGATCTACAAATGGCAGCCGGGATCAACGGCTTAAGGTGCTTTCCGAAGCACGGAGGGGTCTTGGTATATAAAGATGCTCACCCATCCACGGACCAACCGCGGCAAGAGTAGCTTAACCTGATTGATCGACCCGTGCGGCTGTTATTTCTTAGCCACAAGCCTGCCCATTGAAACTAGACAGTCTGTTGCAAATATTGCCTTCTGCGTTGGCGTACCCACGGTGAGTAGAATCATCCTTTAGCGTCTTCGCCCGCGTGATATCTTTATAAATTATAACCTTTGTCACTCAGAGATATTATAGCATTCTACTGGTGAAAGAAATTATGTATTTCCTGTGCTTCGGGAACTTTTTGAAGGCATCGTGTGGACTGTCTGAAGAAAATTAAAATACTTTCATTGAGAAGACGAAAATGAGGACGTCTCATTTGTGAAATGCAGCTGTCGAGAATATGAAAACTTGGTTTGACGCGTTGCCGCGTGTCTAGATCATCTAGAAACGAGTGTTGCTGGTTTTTAAGCGATAATTGTACAAACATTGTACATTATTGTACAGTGTTACATAAAGATTTAAATAAGTTTCATAAAAGGCTGTTATATGTTTATGGCTAACCGGCTAGTGGCTATTATGCATCTTCTCTAGTGTCCTATAAGCCTGACAATGTAGGTAATAAGCGTGGTCATCGTTTTAGCCCACACCATGCCACTGCTGGGCAAAGGCGTCTCCCAAATCTCCCAGGTATTCTTTTCCTGAGCCACCGTGAACCAACCCCTGTGGTACGCGTATAGGTCGTCTCGCGACCTCTTCCTGAGCCTGGCTCGTCGCTGCCCATCCTCAGACTCCCACTGTGTGGAGACTGGTCTTAAATAAAAGATAGTAATTTAAATCACCAATTAACTTTGGTCTTACCTAAGAGTTACAAAAAATGCTTTGTTCAGGACGCCTCCACTCGAGTCGAGCACCACATTGTACATACTAATTAAAACTACGCTCAGGTGCCCATTCAATACGATAATTTTAATCACAGCCTTTTAACTAGAGAATTCAAAAGAGAAGGTGCAGCTGCAGGTCTGCATACCAATCGAGATCTTAAAAAACTATTTGACAGCAAAGTAGGCACCTTTGTGTAGGTATTTTCTAACAGGCATAATATTTTTATTCCAACAAAGTAGTTGTATATTGCACGTTATATATCTGTTCGTTATCAAATTCGTCATGAAGCGTCAATTCATATTGTTTAACTTTGGTTCCGCACCGTTCAAGATAAGTAAGCAATAATAATATAATTGTAGTCGTAATAGTTGTCAGTATTTTGTTATTTGTATTTTTATTTAAAGATCTCAATTTAACTAGACTGCTTCAATAATCTTTTGGCGCCTGAATGACGTTTTCTTGATAAACATTTATAAAATTGTAATAAAAAAACAAGATGGCGACATTAGTTCCGATTTTGCCACGCGCCAAAAATTTTTTGCACCGTTGGCTTGTATATTATTTGTTATGTAGGTTGAAAAATACCTTATGAATAACTTGAAATACAATGTTTCTATTGATAAGTGCACATACGTGCTTTTAATCGATACTCGGCTAACTTTCCTTTGACTAACTTTACAAATCCTATTCAAGCTCTGCTGAATTAGTAACGCGCTTGACATGCATTCTGTTAAACTTTTGCAATCGACCCCATTTTAACTGTTCTTCCGAACCGAATTTTATCAATTCATATGGAAGAAGAGTAACGTGATTGGTTTAGGTAGCTATTCAATTTCGTTAGTCATGTGATTATTTGAAACAAATGTAGGTTCTATCTTCAAGGCTTCCTTTAAAAACATATTACCTATATTTTTCTGAAAGTACGAAAATTCAGAATGAAACGTTTTGTAAAAATATTTTTTCTTGAGGTTCTCAAAAATAAAAACAGCCAATGTTTTAGAAGAGCTCTGATGAACAGTTTTTCTCCCTATTAGGTAAGGTACTTACCTACCTAGTTATGAAAAGGGACATTTTCCGAGACTGCGACTAGTCTAGAATATTTTACTTTGATGATACAAATACCGCAAACTCAGTCTTTACATTTTTCCAAGAGTACATTTTTCCAGGAGTTTTAAAATAAAGGTCGTGGTTGTTTTTTTATTGTATGTATAGTTAAAAATATAATGTTATCGGCGTTTATTATTAAGTTACCTACAAATTATATTTGATGATAAGAAATACGTAAAGGCAAATGAAATATAAGATTACCTAAAGTAAATAATAAAGTAACAATAATTATTTTATAAAAATAATAATTATCGCTTTTTTTATACTAAATCTTAAAGTCATTTCCATTCTTGTTTACCTACTTGATGTTCTACCAACATTAAGCTCTTTCGACGGTTAGATTAACTGATTTACAACTTTTGATAATATGGCCCACATAATCTCTTTTATCTCTTCTTTTTCCATTTTCTCCCTTTTTTTTCTCCTTTCCTTGCTTTTAATTTGCCTGTAACTCGTTGGTCTAGCGGTCGCGAGCGCTACTGCTGAGCATGAGGTCTTGGGTTCGATTCACAGGTCGGGCAAAGTATTATTGGGTTTTTCTATCTGGAATTTCTCAGTAGCATCCCGGAGTTTGGATATGTGTCCGGTTGATGGCAATAAGCTCACCCCCTATTACATGGGACTTGAACGTAACTGGCGATATGTGGGTGATCAATATGTACTGTCTAATCCTTTGGGAACACAAGGCGTGATGTTATTGTATGTTATATTATTTAATATAAAATAAAATTGGCACTAAGGGTCAGTTCACACCCAGACGCGACGCGACGCGCACTTTTTTATGATCCGATATTATATCGAACTTATTTACTACACAATAAGATACACGCGCTGCGCAGCACCGCGCACCTCAGCGTATTTTGACACGTGTCAACCCTCGCACTGAAAATATACCTTTTCGTTAAAGAAAATAAGTTCGATAATTTTTTTAAAGTGCGCGCAGCGTCGCGTCGCTTCACGTCGTGTTCTGAACTAACCCTTAAACGCCAGCAGATTCAGTTAGGATACCATGGAAAAGCCATCTGTTTTATCTGGGAGAAAGTTATGGTTCCCGTGGGTTAAGTTACAACATAATTTCAGGTGGGCAAAGCCGTGGGCAAAATAATGCAAGAGATAGCGGCTGTAAAGTACGATCTCTATGGCGGTTTAGGAACAATAAAAATAACATAAGAGTTGTGTCACCTGAGGGCCTAGACAAGTGAAAATCGCTTCCAAAGCGTTTTGTATTTCTATAACGACTTTCAACAGGATTGACATAAGCTTTTCGGTAGCTTATGTCAGTCCTACACATTTTTGCCTTTTCCATCATCGTTATCGCTGATAGAATGTCACTTTGTCTAGGGCAGGCCCTCTGTTCCCTAAGCAGGGGGCATTGTCAAACTGTAATATGCATCCAAAAAGGATTCATGCTGACAATTCTGAACATGTCAGATTTGTATGCCTTACCCCGCGTCCTAACCAAAATGATCGTTTGCGCGAATATGCGTTCGCGTACATAGGTCACTTTTTGGGCGGCCTTTGTTGGCATAACCACGCGTTCGGGTCTGTCGAACAAAAAGGACGGGACGGTTGCGTGTTCGTAAGATGATTGTTTTGGTTAGGACGCGGCCCTAGGCTTTGGTACATTTCATGCGTAAGTAGAACTACATAAGGTCTACGTATGGTTAAATCGAAGTCAACGCCTACTGTAAACATACGCGAAGTAAAAATGGAAGACTACTGGATACGGGTATTTGAAACTATAAAATGATTTTATTTTCCAGGGAATAATTTTTCCCGGAAAACATCTTAAGTCACGCGTTAAAAATAGAATTATCTTCCTAAACTGCTGCCAAAAAGCGTTTTAAAAAACAATCAAAGTTTGTTCGCTGCATAATTTTTAGGAGAAATTAAGATTTTACAGTGCACCACATAGTTAAGTTTAGTAAAGTTTTGTTTATGGAATGTTATTGTTTTTCTTAGGTAGGTACATCTTGAAAGTTAACTCCTGTACTCCATTACTCTTCACCGTTAACTGTCGTCCCCTGCCCGGGCGAAAAGAGACGTAAACAAACACTTTGTAAATATTTTAGTATGAGATAAGTTAAATGCTTGTCAGGAAACATAATGGATTCAGTAAAGTAGGTTGTTTTTTAATTCAAGAATAAACTTTTCTTTTATTTTCGGGTAATTAGCAAATTAATTAACAAATGACGGTGAGATAACAGTCGCAAGGCCATCGTAAGGAAAAAATAATTTTGGCTCGTGTACAGCCACGTGCCGCAAATATTGACGCCGTGTACGAGTATCGTCCCTGAATAAATCAATAGAATAAATAAACATTTAAAATAGAAAAAGAAAATATTTAATAATGTGTGTAAATTACTTACTTAATATTTGTAAATGTTTCATACCATAGTTATTAAGTTTAATGTTATACTAAAATTTATCATATCATTATTATTTATTTTTTTAATTTCTCGCCAGGCTGAGGACCCGGACCTTTCGAAGGCTTACGAAGGACCGAAGCCAACTTACAGTGGCCCTTTGGACAATTTTTAATGAAAGGCAACCACAGACGATTATCCCTGTTTACAATATGCAGGTGCACACAAGAAAAGCCCCGGTTGGTGCAGGACTATCGCAGAACATGGAAACAAAACATATTGGGCTATGGGTTTGGGTGGCTATAGTCGATTGGTTACCTAGAACTATGAAAAGACTACATAAATCCCCTGCCTGATCAATGTTATGGACACAGATAAAAGGCAGGGGTGACTCACACTCAATAATGGGTCTACGAAAACTCTAGCACAATAGTGACGTAGTGACAAGAGGGCAACACTTCCTGAGGTATTTGAGGAGTGGACATGTATTCTATGGCTATCAGGACAATACGGTCCGGAAGCATCTTATTGGAATACTTCCTTCCTCCAAGCATGTTTGCTCTCGAATCTCCACTCAAGCCGGCCAATAAAGGCAAAGAAAGAGGTGGGAGCGTTGTTCCAAGTCAGTTTTCACTCCGGCCGGTCAGTAAAGGCAAGCCTGAGATGAGGAACAAGACTTCTCCCGGGAGGTCCGTGTGTTCACTACTGCCCAGCAGCTCGCCACATGCTGCCCTACAGGTTGACTAATATTATTATTGTAAATATGCCCCACATAGCAATGTATTGTTACTACTACCGAAACAACAATGACATGGCAATTATGAAATAACTACTTACGCCTGGTAAAATGTATCAGGCAATTTCTGTGATTATTGAATTTGAAAACAGTATTTTTATTTCGTTTTTACATTTTACCTTTTTTTTTTTTAAACGACAATTTAACCTCTAAGCCTCCCGACGGTATTACGTCACTAAAAAGAACATTAGTTTTTAATTTTGGAATTATAGTTATTAAGATTTCATTATTAAAATCACAAGGCTGGGACTTAATAAGTAGACGTCATTATTTTGAAGCACAAAGTCAATATTTACGTTCGTAACAACCTACTTGATGTAAGTATTTGTTTATGGAACTAGCCAACACAACCCTTACAAATTGTGTGACACTAATAGATTATCTGACCCTAAAAGATTTCCCGATTTCCAAGCGAGATTGTACACCTAGATGAATGTCCAATTGTAAGACCGTTCGAGGTGCCAAGCCAAATAAAAGATTATTCGTCAAAAAAAATCCCGAAGCTAGGCGACGTTTCTACTCGAATAAAAGCCTTTCATGATCAGGAAAATCTCATAAGAGCTTCTGCCTTCAACTACTTCAAACGTCTTGGAAGTCATCCAAAACTATTTATGGCAAATTTTCGGTGACTTGCATCCTAGACGTCTTGCAGCACAGTTCGGCGCATCTCTGGAGGGTTAGCAGAATAACTTTTTGAAAATTTAAAAGCAAAGTTTTTTACAACTATCTCTTTCGAAAACTTATGCATTGAAAAAGCTACTGGAACTTGAGTACCGCTACGGTATCGTAAGTTATTTGTCGTTTCGAAGGTAGAAATAAAAAAGTGGAATTAATCAGCTGATCAATATGCACCTGAAAAGTGGACAAGACTAGATGTCCTGTGGCTATAGAATCGCATCTTTTGAAAAAAATTTATTCACGATAAAGTTTTGAACTACCTATCATTTCAAAGTCAAAAACCTAGCCACGTCCGTCTTCAATAAAACATAATCCAAATCAAAGAAATGTCCGTCGAATAAAATCAAAGATATGAAATTGTAAAGTAAGATTCAAATTGAAAGGGAAATAAATTTTCACAAATATTTTCCAAGATCATTTCAAATTCCAATCTTGCACTTTAGTTCGATGGTAGACATGCAGATGGGCCGAGAATTTTCAACGATTTGCATCGGTTGCAAAACTAAGTTATGGTAATCTGGCTATAAGTTACAAGCTTGAGCTGGTAAGCTTTTCAATTTTATTGGGAGATTGGATATTTTGAGCCTTTACTCCTTAGGGAAATGAAATCTCCCCCGCTTTTAGTAAAGCGAATGAATTAATTTGCATAGCGTTCGTTGAATCATATCCTTTGGTTTTGTACTTGTCGGTCAAAGGAATTATTCAACTGGTATCCTTTGAAGCCTCTTGTTAGTAAATCTTACTACTGATTCATATAATTAGATACCTACTTCCATGTTTGAATCCTCTTTTCGAGTTCTATGAGAAACTGTCTCATATCGGGGTCACAAACATTTTTTCGCGACAGAACTGAAACTGTGATTGGAATACCGAATACATACAATAGAAAAATATGTAGCAATATTCCGCACAGTTGCAGATTTGTATCGGGACCAACACATCACTCTTATCCCGGAAATAAACTTGCCAGGACAACACAGCTCTGTGTCAACGAAAACTCAGCCAAGATTTATTGAAGCTTACGACCAACAATATTGATATTCAAAACCTTTGATAAATATTCTGTTGCTATTTTAGAATTTTTATGAAAAATTTGAATGTTTGGTTGTATTTTATTTCTGCAAGAATGTCTGTGCGTACGCTCTGTATGGATATTTGCATTTTATGAGATTTGCTTTTTCTTCTTTGCTATTGTTGTTTAGCAAATAATTTGCAAGCTGCAGTATCCTTAGACAATTCAGGAAGTACAGGAGCACTATAGCCTTTATCATAGTAACACATGGTGTAGGTACAATAATGTTGCATGTAAATAAATAAAAAATAAAAAAATCTGCTAGCACAATTCCCTCTGCCTATGGCTTAGGGAATTACAGACGTGATGTTATATTATGATAAGAGTAAAGACGACAGCAGTTCTGTCTTGGCATTAAAATACATTTATTCCAAAAACCAGAGGCGGTGCGGCTGCGGTCAGCTGCTGCTCTTACCATCAGTTTAGCCAACCGATAACATAAATATTAAAAAACCAATAAAGTTGCTTTTTTTAATAACTTATGTGTATCCCATGATTTGTTACTCTTGCTTACAACTTGCAAAAGCTCTACAAACACGCTTTTGAATAAAAAGTGTTACATACACTGCATTTTATTACCCTCTTCATTTATGATTTTTTAAAACTTGCTAACAGGAAAATTTAAGTAAATAAACGCTCACCATCTATTAGAGGCAAAACAGAGAAAATTCTTACATAAATAAATTTTCACTCTTCAAAATTTTTCCGCCTCCCAAAGAGCTTTTCGTAGAGGTACTGCTGACTGTCGTCAGCATAGTTTAAGTAGTCGGATAAATTGCAGGTGTATCTTGAACGAGGCAAGTTTGCATCTCTTAAATCGTTTAACAGTTGGGTTTCATTATCAGGCACTTGACGAAGCTCGCTCGTCAGGGTTATTATTCGCATGCGTAAACCTTGCTACCATATCAGAGCGAGTCAGTGCCAGTCAGACACCGGGGCGGGAACACGTCCCGTCCCTGGGCTAGCCAACGTTACATATTACGCGATCGCGAGCCAAGTCAGACTTAAACTGTTTGTGTTAAGTCTAACCGTAAAAGTGAATGTGAAATTAACAATAAAACTTGACAGTGATTTTAAAATATTTACTTACGTATAAATATTTAAAAAAAAGTAAAATAATAATTAAAAACATTTTGTGAAGAATTGTGGTCTAGATTTATAACTAAATTTACATTTAAAATACTTTCTGTAATTGTGAATAGAAAATTTAAGGTAAAACACGCTTGTCAATGCAGGCAATCAGAGTGCATTCGACTGAAGCAAGGCACATTTTTTAATGGATTATGTCACTAGAAAATTTAAGTAAAGCAAAAGCTATTTTCCATTTTTACGTAACGCTAAGGTCCATCCATCGCATCGCAAGTCGTTTGCACAGCGATGATCCCCTACTTGTCATTCTCTTCGCTCACTACTTTATCACCGCCTTAATCTATCTATTGTCATTCCGATGTAGTTATCCCGACAAATAATCTTTTCTGACAACCTTTTATTCAGGACCGCATTTCTATGCGACAGCAAATCCGACAAAATGTTCTTTCCCCTAGGAAATATCCAGCATGCCAGTTGCTCAAAACATTTTAGGAAATTTTTGCGAAATACAATCGTATTTTCAGAACAGAATAAGTTATCTCCCGTTTATGAAAATGCTTTCGAAATTGTTATGGGAAATGCTTTCACAGTTACATTTAATATTATAAGCCCTTTGAAAGGGTCGGGGAAAGGATTTGGGCAAAATAATGCAGGTATAATATGAAAATAGCATTTTAATGCTTAAAATATTAGGTGCTTTGTTGCGCGGGGTGGTTGTAAACTTTTTTTGGTTCGCCTTTTACAAATATGGGAACACATAACTATAATTCATGGTTACAAGGGTTCAGGCATCAAATTTACATTATGCAAATTTAAAGAGCTCAGACAAATCGTGTTATCTTTATGACAATCCCAATTCAACGTTTTGGGTAAGCGAGCTCCCAAAGCGAAATACTGTTATGAGTTTTGACGTGCCGATTAGCAAACTTTACACAAACAGCCAACTCCAAAACTTTGCAATACCCGTATTTGAGTAACGTTCTAAATTGTACAGAAATAATGTTCACTTATTCTACTTACCAGCATTTTCTCGGCGCTTTGCCAAAACTTGTGCGAGCTTTCGTATTTTTTTTTTCACTTTTCCCAACTTTGGTGCATTCAGTAAATTAATTGGTTTGCATGTGGTCAAGTTGATTATAAGGTTTTTTAATGCGTCAAAACTATAAATAAAATAATGGGCTTCAAACCTTTTTACGAGTTGTACAAAAAGATGGACGCCGTAAAACCTTCAACAATTTGATAAGGGCTGAACTCGGGGCTATCAGGGCCGATAATACCCGTAAGGAAAAGAAACTTTAGGGGCAAGATGATCGGTTTGGTAAACATCGTATCCTGCTTTGTGTCTGTTTTGGTTTGGGAAAATAACAAATAGCCCCTCGGAATCAATTTATCTTACGACAGCTGAGGGCAATTAACCACAAATTGAATAGTGATTATTACCTACATGCAGGTTGGACTATGACTATGTAATGCCAATTGATGGAGTCTTTATTTATTACCTACCAGGCTGCATTTAGGAAATTTGCGACAAATTAGTTGCACAATTCCATGCATTTTTTTCTTTTACCGTCTTTGAACTTGGAGAGTAAGTACATCATGATGAGTCACATTCATGAGAGTTTCAGTTCAGCAGTAGGTTTTCATACTTTCCGTGTGTGGTTTTGTTTTTATAAATGGTTTTTTGGTTTTTACGGAAAAATAATGAATGCAATTTCCAGGTCCAATGTTTATCGTCTTCCATGTAGTACGCATGAAAAGGAAAATCAGACAAAAGAAATTTTGAACATATAGGAATTCATTAAAACAATAAAGAATTTGTTTTAAAGAATTCCTATGCAGAAATGATAATATTATACGGTCAAGATTCATACGTTTTAAACTTTACTGAACTACGTGATCTTTTCAAATACCAACTAAAGAAAACACTTGAAACCTTACAAGCTTTAATTGTTTTTTTTTTGCTGAAACGTAACATGTTTTACTCCAGCGAACAAAATGAAAGCAGTACAGAACAAATATATAGATCCTTTTCCCGACCACAAAGACCTAAATCCAGTCAACAGACCGACGATAATTTAATACAGTGGACTCGGCGATACTCCTAGTTTAAATTGTACAGGATTTTTAAAGTTGAGCGAAATTTTCGTCTGTTTGTACGACTGTACGTGTAACACGAAAAGGCGTGACACGTAAATTTAATATTTCACTCCTAATTCAGCACAAATCCGCTCTGTCTGAGATACTCTCCGAGAATGAAGGATTATTCTGCTGCTGTACTCTGACTGTAGAATTTTTACTGGGTCGTCTTGCTAAACAAAATAATTTGTAAAATGATGAAGAGATTTTTTAATATTTTTTTGCTACACAATATACACATTGCTACAGTCAAACAAACGTCTGTGGTAACACTTTGGCCGTGAGTAGGCCTAGCGTAGTTTATGGAGTTTTAATAGAATACGAGGCTAGCGTATGTACCTATCATATGTGTATATTCCTGACTGACAAATTGACTTACTGACAGACAACTCACAGCCTAGTACCTACATTTGTATGCATGTAACAAAAACGATCCAAAAGGACAAGGTACCGCAATAAAATTACTAAAAAGATATATATTTTGTTTTTGTGAAAGTTATTGTTCTTTAAAATTCACGGCTTTAGTACCAAAATTACACTAATTTAATTATAAATGAGCAAATTTTCTACAGAGGTCATAAGTTATGACGTGTAGATACCCGCTTAAATACCGGCCGCCCGCCCATGTATTGACCAGGTAAAATAACCCATAAAAAAAATGGGTGTTTTTTTTTTAAGCCTCATCACTCTCTCTTTTCTGACAGTTTTTATTACACGCTGTAGACGCTTTAAGGGTTTTCAAAACTCAACTCCTAAGAGATCCTAACAATGAGTTGAAGATTTAATAATATTAAGTAGGTACTTAAGTTTTTATTTTCAGACACAAGGACCAAACAATAAATTAAGTTTCAAATATAAAATAATTTATAAAGAGGTGAAATTGTTTGTTATGGGGTAATCTCCGGAAGTGCTGATGCGATTTCAATAGATATTTCACTGAAAGAAAGCTACACCATTGTCGAGTGCCATGGGATATATGAAAGTTGCGGAATAGTCCGAAAGGGATACCGGGACCCTGGCAACAGGCAACTGAAGGAACACGGGTGGGTTTTAGTCAGTAAGAGTCTGACACGCCCTTCCGCTCCGCCCAGAGCGGGAGAAGTCATTTGATGACTTCCCACCCAAAAAAAAAAAAAAGTGATATATGAAATATTGTATAGATGTATTTCACGAGAGCAAAATCGAGACGCTAGTAATGTTTCTAAGTAATTGCCAAAGAAACCGTAAGTAATAGTAATTTTTATATACCTAGCCTTTTCCCAACTATGTTGGGGTCGGCTTCCAGTCTAACTGGAATCAGCTGAATACCAGTATTTTACATGGAGCGACTGCCTATCTGACCTCCATAACCCATTAACAGGGTAATACGATACCCTTGGTAAGACTGGTTGTTAGACTTTCGGGCTTCTGACGACCCGTAACGATGATCCACGAATGACAGCAGGGACCAACGGCTTAACGCGTTTTCCGAGGCATGAAGGAGTCTCAATATGTAAAGATGGTCAACCCCGGCGAGCGTAGCTTAACCTGATGGATCAACCCGTGCGGCTGTTATAACTTAGCCACGAGCTCCTCTTTTTATTGAAGTGATTTTTTATTAAAGCAATATCAGACTTAAATGAATAAATTGTAGTATTAACAATTACAATGTTCCGTAATGTCATAGAAATGTTCATATCTCTTCGCTGGCTTTATGGCAATTGAACGGAAGCGGGTTCCGTTCAAGCTGTGAAGCGAGCGCACAATGTGGTTGCAACAATAGCATTGTCAACACCTTGTCCGTCTGTCTGATTTAAACTTTGGGCTTTTAGTAAAAGTTCTTCTTCTTCTCTTGACAATATGTTTGGATGGCCATCGGCTCTGCATTTCCTTGTCTGTTTGTTACCAAAAAAAAAACATTTCTTATATGTTTATATTTAAAGACTCATCTCAAAGCATATACAGTATGTTATCTAACGATGGACGTTCCCGTTAACCTGCAATAGTATAGCGTCTATATAAGCAAAAAAAATTATAACCACGATTTTTTTTTAGTAAAATATTCACATAAAATATTAAATTGATACGTAAAAGAAACACTCTGTACTCTGTTGAATATGTACACTTGTCACACTTATCTTTCCACGTTGAAATACAAGTGTGCGTGTACACACGGCTACACATCAAGCTATACATTTCCAGTGTAAGCTGACCTCGCATTGTAAGGAAATTCTCTACACTGCGAGATCAGCATAAACTGGAAATGTATAGCTTGATGTGTAGCCGTGTGTACAGAGTGTTTCTTTTACGTACCTATCAATTGATTTTGTTTCGTGAATATATATATATATATTTCCTTTTTTTTAGCATTTATGGACTCTATACGATTGCGGGTTAACGGGAACGTTCTTCATTAGTTAACATACTGTATATTTCGAATTAAACCAATGAGCAGGCACTTAGGCACTTTTGAATTGTGAAGGAGTCGGTTAGTCAGAAAAAAAAGCTAATTGCTCATTCCTATGCGTAGTAGGTTCTTATGGAGAAGAACGTTCAAGAAACTCTAGCAGGACACCCTTTTAAATCAAAATATTCATCATTCCTGTTGAAAATATACGTTTGAGAACATCCAGCAAAATATACAATATTTCGTATGAAAGCGAAACTGAACGTATCATATATGTTCGAAACGAAAGCTGCGCTTATACGAAGTCGTAGATAAAGACATAATGTCATTTTCTGTGACTTGTTATGCGCGACGACCCTCTGCTTTTCCAAAGTGCCTACACAACTTTCTTTTTATTAGGTCTTCGACATATTTCATACCGGCACGATATATTATGTGCCTCGCATCGTAATAATCCTTTAAACCCTCAAACAGAGCTAAATATACTGCCGCGTTATAAGTGACTTCTCAACAATAGTTTAATGGGATAGCATTTGAACTGGTGACCTTTTGATGGCCATTCTGCTCTATGGCCGTTAGAATATAATTGCCTATTCAGTGTATTAATGTTTGTAGACCCATAACCTTATGTACAAATGAGTATATTTGAGCTGAGTGCATTTATCGATTAATTGATGTTTGACGATGCAAATTTTTAAAGATACGTATGTCTCGTTTTTGACTAATTGTCCAGAAAACATAAATATAATTTGAATCCCTGAATTGTGTGTTTTCAGTTTTCAAATTTACATTCACAGTTAGTTTGAAACAGACTGACATTTTTTGAAGGGAGGCTCGTTGATCTGTTTTTGGTGGGGGGAAATCTTATGGGTTCACGTCACCGACATGCTATTGTTTTCTACAATACGATATTTTTATTTTTTAATATTACAATTAATTTAAAAATAAAATAAAATACCACCGTTATTTCAGTTTTAAGTTTTCACTGCTGTCGGCAGTCCCCGGGACTGCCTATGTATTTTCGTGCAAATAATATTTAGGCACGTAGTAGTATCGTTACAGATATGTCATTTAATTGTAGCGTTTTTTTTTGGATTTTCCTTTTAAGTCTATTGCAAAAACATTCCAATTCAGCCAATTAGCTTTCATAGTTTTCTCAACTGAAGCAGGAACCTACTGCACTTGGTTTCAAAGTCCAAATTTTTCATATTTCGTCAGTTCAATAAGAAGTCTAATATCTACGTAAGTAAAGCACCGGTCTGGGTTACCACTGCTGGGCCACCACTACTCTACTTTACCTGCTTCTAATTGTTCTATCCCCTTTTACACAGTGAAGAAACAAAAGCACTCATTACCGCGCCTGCTCAAAGCACATGCAGACCATTCAGTCTGCATTGTCTGATAAGTTTAGTAGTATCATTTTCTTTACTCTACGTGTACGTTACGATTTTAAATATTATTGAGCGAGACATTACTATTAAAATGCCACTGTCAACGAAACAAAGACGTAACCATCTTTGCACGCGGTCAGGCGAATCTAAAAATTTAAATCTTGGTATAAAAGATACATCAGAACTTTCTAGGCCTCCAACCTATACTTGTACTAGTAAGTTATATTCCTACTATACCTAGAATGCAATAAATATTTGAGTCAGAATTTTGTTTGAATATTGTCGTAAGCAAAACTTGATTGATTTTTCATTTATATTTATTCTGGGAGGCATGCTATGCTAACGTGATATATGTATAAACCATTGACCATCCAGCTTTCCAAACTAAACAAATGAAAACCGACCGAGATAAAAAATACACACTAAATGGATTTAGTTTTGTCCTCTTTTCCACTGGTAGGTACTGTTTCCATTTTTAGTATTTCGATGTTCACTTCATTCTGTCCTTAAATAAGTTTACTCCCTTTTTTTATTATATAGTAAATAAAATGCCCCATCTTTCTACAATAGTTATAGACGACCACTTAAAGGTAAAAATATCGCTGATCTTACCTAGAATTGATCATATTATGTAGGAATAGCTAATTTTTATGCATGTTGAATATTTTAACCAGCTACTGTATGATGGGGCCTGTAACAGCTTAAAAATTATAAATATACAGTATATCGTATCGATTCGATGTATTATAGATCCAGTGGTACAGCTTTATTTCCTCACATTTAGCAGTCAATAATAACAGAAAATTCATAAAACCATGCAAAAGTCACAAAGCACCGCTACACACACACGCGCACGACACGGTACATACACTGACGCCATTGTAGTATAGTTATGTATAAAGAAGCTCATCTTCAGCGGAGGACATGGACAAGTATGGTATAAGTATTAAAATTACGGTGACGCCTAAACAAACATTTTCTTTTCATTAACTTCTGAAGTGAGATAGTGGACATCGTAAACCGTATACTTCATCGTTATTAACAAACCAAACGAATGTGTACGTGTAACAACAAAGAGGCTTATAAAAAGCAAGTTTTATTTCAGCTCTAGTTACAAGAGAATTTATCTTTAATACCAAGCCGCATTCATACTTTTCCGGCTTTTCCGTAACCAACCCGTGCGGGCTAAACGAAAGAAAGTTACAATGACACAATATTAGGTGAGAAGTTTAAATTATGCATAATAATTCAAACCAACAGCGTCAGATGTGAAAAGGCTGTGTTTTTAAATTTAATGTAGGTATGCTGTCCCCGTATTATAATGAATAAGTTACATCTTATATGTATTTAATTACCTAGTAACTTGAAAAGGATACCACCATACTTAGATTTACCTTTAGGGGTATGAGGAACAGGGTGTAAAGTTTACTCATCCACCATAGAAAAGGGAGGATCCTCCTACCAGACGGGTGTTGTGTCTGGCGGGCAACTGCCCAATGATTGACATTGGATTCTTGTATTATGTCCACCGTACGGTAAACTCTAATTGCGCGATGCAGGATTTTTGTGACGTCATGATTTTTGTGTGACGTCAGGTCTTCGATGAGTTCGCATGTGGCGATGTAGATACCGCCACATACCCTTAACCCTTCGAGGATTTCAGGCGTGATGTTTATAAAGTAATTTACCACTTTTGATGTCAATTCCCAGTAAAATGAAACTTCACTCAGATTTAAAATATCCAACTGTCACCCTTTTCTTTTTATAACTTACAAGTAACATTGAACTTGAGGCTCTTTGTACACGGTTTCTTTACAGTACGCGGTATAAACCCCGCCGTAGAAAAAATGTGTTCGTCAACAAGGTTCCGTAGTGATCCATACAACTGACGATCGTACCTATACACGGCGTATAAACCGCGCCGTAGAAAAAATGTGTCTGTCAGCAAGCTTCTTTAGGCTCGGCACAAACGAGCCACTGACCACATTACACAAAATGTATGAAAAAGTGTGTTAAGTCGCTGTCGCTGGCCACCAGTGGCTGTGGTCGGTGGCACGTTTGCGCCGAGCCTTAATGATCCATACAACACTGACGACCGTGCCTACATACGGCAAATAAACCGTAGTTTTTCACGGCAAGAAAAAAGTGTGTGTACAAAGGGCCTGGTAAAACAATCGCAAGGTCGACTATATGAAGATGACGTAGGTATACATGAGACAATATTAGAGGCAATACTACCACATAATTTCTTCTTGTGTTTTTTGTTCTGTTCTTGGTTTATTATTAATATTGTGTGCCTTACCTGGTTCAAATAAATTTATTTTCTTTCCTTTCTTTCTTGTTGTACCTACTTTTTTGCTGAAGCGCTCGCAAACTGAAAGATGACTACGCGATTAGCCGGTGATGTTATTATTTTCACACGCAATTTTTTTTTAGACAACCCCTTTACTAAAAAGCTTTCTTTCTTCTTATTATATTCTAACACTGTTTACCAACTTTAGTTTTTCCAGCTTGGCTCTTTCTCATTTTGTGCCGCGACGGCAAAAACTAAAGGCTTTAGATGAGATTCCCTGGCATTTGTTTGGGACCGAAATATTTATCAAACGTAAAGAACGGACTTCAAGGACGCGCTTAGCTTTTCTTGTAGTCTAGAGGACAGACAATGTCCACATTTACATTAAACTTTGTTTAAACATGTGACTTTCAGACTATAATTTCAAACATACGAATTTCAAATTAAAGCTTTGACCTTTGGAAAGGGACTACAATTTTGTGTTGTACGAGGAGTAAAAGTCAAACGTTGTGTTTTACGTATAATATTTTATAGATTTAAAGTAAAAAACCCACCCAAAAGATTGAGTATTATTAACTTATTGCAGGTACTCTTCTTTCTACTTGACATTTAATGTTTGTTACATAAGCTGCCAAAGTATTCTTAGCTTCAAGTATACAAGTATAGATGATATTTCTCGAATAATTCCTTCTCTTTCTTCATAACCCTGCTGATGATGTCTGCTTTATTAAAAAAATATTGTATTTTACTTCCAATATTACTCCAGCATCAATAATTCCCTATGAAAAAGAGAACAAACCGTCGCGAATATTGATTTCGCAGGGCTAAGCGTGTAACCGAGCCCTCGGGAACTTCAAAACCCGATAGCCAAAAAAATATTATATCCCAGTAAAGTGCTCCATCATTAATTTATTTGGAAAGAGAATATCGACGTTTGGTTGTGACGAATTGATATTTTTCATGAGTCCTCCACGGCAAGGAGGGCCATTTATATCATGGGTTCTGCAATTTATTACTCTCATTTATCATTTCATCGAGTGAGAGCACCCTAACACATCGCAGCGAAGAGCCGTCTATTGTGCGTTGCCCTTTTATTTATCCTCCCTTATATCGCCCTAATTAAGGCTCTACATCTGATAAGTCCTTTCAACTCGTTTGGGATTAAATTTGCCTATTTTGTGATAAACAAAATTTGCTACACTGTTTGCTACAATTTGTTACAGGATTAAAATTAAAATCGAAAACATTTTGACAATTTTCGTTAGTCATTCACAGCATTGTGCTGGTGAATATGACGGCAGTAATGAACTGCCGATCATTATTGTTGTATTGTAATCTAATAATTAAATCATCAGCATAAAATTCTCAGTAGGTAGGTAAGGTTCATTTTCCTTAGGTTCAATCAGTACACAATTTTAACTCAAATTATATTTCAGCAAGGATATCATGAGCTTGTCCGAATTCACAAAAGAACTCTAGAATTCAACAACAATTCCAATAACAATTGAGTAACAATACATAAATAATACCATTAACAATTTGAATAACAATAAATGAATAATCCGTAATATTCTCAAGCCTGTTTGTGTGTAGTGAAATTTAAATAAACAATCTCTGTGAAAGTGAAGTGTTAAACCACAAAAACTATGTTCTTGAACTGCTAAAACAATAATCAAAATAAAATAAATAAAAGTATAGACGAGATTAAGGTGAAGGAACCTTTTTTGAAGAAGGGTAGCGTGTTATGGTGGCAATAGTAGTCGCAGCATGACCACGTGGATGGCGCTATTCGGGCTAGTGTGGCTGCTCCGCGTGCGCGGTTCGCTCTGCGGCTGCGCGGCGTGCAGGCGCGCGCGCCACGATGCGCAGGAGTCGCAGAGCGCGCCGAGCCCGCGTGCGCCCAGCCCGGAGGAACAAGCCCCTTTTGATGTCATCACGCTCGAACATTACACACGTGACGTCACCGTCCAGACCGACTTCGATGATGAAGATGTTGAAGATCTTGATAAAATCGAGATGCAGATTTCTGAAGAATGTAAGTGGTTTCGTTTTTTTATAAATTTTATAAAATAAGACTTTTATATATCAAAGTCAAAAAATAAAAAAATGATGGATAAACATATTTTGTTAATCCAATTCCTGTTGGTTGCTTGCTATATCAATCCTTTCGCTAAGTCATGGTAAGACCTATGGCCAGTCGTGGACAGTTTATAATATACTGACAGGGCATTCCGGTTTAAGTAATATAGAGGTTTGTACCGACCTAGTATATTATTAAACAACATTTATTTACTTACATGAACAATAATAAATTGTATAATAGGTTTACCTAGGTATAACTTCTGATCAATCTAATGTGCCTCGACTTTTCCCAACTATGTTGGGGTCAGCTTCCAGTCTAACCGAATGTATCTGAATACCAGTATGTTACATGGAGCGACTACCTATCTGACCTCCAGTTTACTGGGAAATACGATTCCCATTGAAAGAACTGGTTGTCAGACATGTTGGGCTTTTGACTAACCGTAACGACTGTCAAAGATATACGAATGCGGCTTCACGAGCTTTCCGAGCCACGGAGGGGTCTTTCTAAATACATCCACGAACCGACGGACGGCGACGGCGCGACGGCAAGTGTAGCTTAACTTTCGACCGACCCGTGCTGTTATTATTAGCCACGAGCCCTATGTAATACTCAAATATAATAACTCTATTGCTGAATCTAAAACAACCCTTCAAAGTTCCATAAAAAATAATTTGAAAGAAAATGTATCAAGGAATGTTATACTTTTTACGATCTAGACTTCAATCACTTTTGGTACCGACTAGGCTTCTAAAATAATTGGATGTTTTTTTTATATTGTACTATTGTCATTTGATTTTTGTAATGTAGGTATGTGTTGTGGAAAAAACTATTGTAGGTACTTACTTTTGAAATAATAATTAAGCTTATTTCAATTTGCTAATATCAATCAGCTTCTAATTTATTTCCACTGCTGGGTTTCAAGTAACATTTGGAATAATAAATATTAATAATAATATTATGGAATAATAAAAGTATATTGGCTAGTTCTAGAAGTTAGTTTGTGTATGAGAAGAGATCTTTGAGATTTTGGAACAAAAGGGCAATTACCTACAAGCCATCTTTATGTTTATCAGTCTATTTATTTGCTACATTTTTACAGTTTACTAACTAATCCTGAAAAATTACACCTTTTGTCTTTTTTCCAGAATTAACATGATTTCGTACGACTTTTCGTCTCGATAGCAAAAAAGTTTACAAAATAGCCGAGCCGTCCGCCGCGCGCCGTCCAGTACAGATAGTATTTTATGACTAGTACCTAGTTCCAACATTTTCGCCTGAATGCAGCCGGATATTTCCCTACTCCAGCAAAGAGGACACTTTCCTTGAGCCTGCCCACTTGCACTGGTTAAGCAGTACTTGGCAGTGACAAAACGTTGGTCCATACATTTTGAGCTGAATTTTTCTCGGGTTCCGTCCAAATTCAAATACTCGTAGATCCATACAAATTGTGTTTGCTATTTCAATTGTGGCCGCCTGGACGAGTGAATAAAAGTGGTGAAGGAGAAAAATAGGTTTTTCTTCCTTTCCTTTGTGAATATGGAGAACCTACAGAATGTGACTATCATATATTATTTGGGTAGATAGTTTGCTATCAAAATATACTAAGATACCTATCTTAATTTCGTGACTGTCAATATCCGGACTTCTGTTTCTAATTTAGTGCAAACCTTTTGTCATAAAAAAATGAACGAAAAGAAAGAAAATACGTATATTTGCGGTAAACATGACGCAAAGAAAGAACAAATACACAACAAAAAAGAACAATTTGGGGGAAAATATGCGTAATTATTACATTAAGCAATATTAATATTATGTACGAGTATAAGTTAAAAATCCAAACCAATTTGCCCCTAATAAACACAAACTAAAACATAATAAAAATTTGAATTATCAAACGGTTTGAAATGCTGAATTAAAAACGTATTATAACAGATGATAAATGATAAATTATTATGAGGAAAAACTAAAGTTCGTATAAAAAAAATAACTTTAATTCATAATAAATTCTCACATATTCCGGTGCTGGCACTAGGTGGAACATGCAAGTATTATGAGGTGCATAATTAATGAAACAAGATATTGTGTTAGCGCTAACCCTCCATTACATACGAAGACAAGCGTCGACATACCTGCAATGTTGAGTTTATTTTATTTTTATCAGTGTTATTTTGAAACTTTACTCAGATATCAGAATTAATTCAGTTGATACATTCCTTCTGTTAAAACCTACATAAACATTTTATTTTGTTCGACAAAATCTAGTGACTGAACTATGGACAAAAAATACTGAACCAGTAATTCTATTTTTAAATGATAACGCTAAAAATACCGTGTTAGTTATGTCAAGTTGTTAGGCGCGGGACATAAATACAAGAGCGTGGCGCGGGCGAGGTGACGACGACGCCGACGGTGCGGCGCGGGCTTTGCGCCGCTCCTTTCATATTTCTCTGCGCCGGGCCCGCGCCCCGC
Source organism: Lithophane semibrunnea (assembly GCA_947363905.1). Lineage (NCBI taxonomy): Eukaryota > Metazoa > Arthropoda > Insecta > Lepidoptera > Noctuidae > Lithophane > Lithophane semibrunnea. Next base: position 11,568,505 of record OX376194.1, on the reverse strand, counting down.
CGCGCCGGCCTTCGTGTATGTTTCGCGCCTCATCGTTCCTATATATTTTGTATGAAAAATGAAAGAAGTGGCGCAACGCCCGCCTTAGGCATGCACAATTGCGCACGGCTTTAAAATATTAACACAATTATTTAGATAAAGCAATTTTACTCGGTCCACATAAAACGTTCAATTTGGTGAATCATTTAATTATCTGGCACACTTACCCTTTATAATCCTTGCATCCTTTCCTTTTTCAAAGTGGCATTTCAAACAATTTCGTTGAACCGTGTGATGCCGCCATTCGTTTTGACTCCCACTTTGAAAAAGGCAAGGATGCAAGGATTATAAAGGCCATAGAGAATGAAACAAGAAACTATGTCAGTGCTATCTCTCTCTCTCTCTAATTCTCTATAAGTATGTACCTACGTACTTCTAGCCCCGGTTATTTTCCATTTCCTCCGCTTATCCACGTATATACCGTGCATTACGACATAAATCTCACCTTATATCGTGAAAGTGGAACAGTTTTTTGTACCTTTTTATCAGGTATTATGAGACCGGGATCCTACTAAGCAGGACTTACTTACCTGTGTTAAAGTAGGTTGCTATCCTTGGGCAAGTAGAATAAGTCGGTTTTTCTGTGCTTATGCATTCCCAAAGAAGCCTTTCCGTGCCATATTTTATCATAGAAAATACTTGGTTGTGCAAGGGCTGGTGTTCAATTTGCAGATTAGCTACAGTTATTATAATGCATAACCAGCCTATAATTTTCTCACTGGTGGCTGGACAAAGTCCTCTCTGTGAGAGGGAGTGGGCAGTAATCCACCACGTGGGCCCAGTGCTAGTGCGGGTTGGTGGATGTCACTCATGTCGAAGTTTTCTTTTTTTTAGTCTTCGAAGTTTTGGCTCTAGGCCGTGGCGGTTTCCTCACGATATTTTCCTGCACCGTTTTGGTATCCAACTGTCATCATTATGCAACTCGGTAAATATATAACAAAAAAAACCTTGTGTAATAAAGTTAAAAGTTTAAACTTCTTTGAACTACCTGCCTAAAAAAAATACTGTAAACAAGGAAGATAATATTAATATAGTTAAAGTCTCTGAATTGATAATTAAAATGAATGCTTACTCAACCTAAATAAATCAGTATCAATCTGTGAATCGAGCTTAATTGACCGCTGTTATTTATTATTAACTAGTAATGAATAAATTAGCATGATAAAAAGCTTGGGTTTAATTTATTAATTATACGGAGCTTTTATACAATGCTTATTTATTATAGAGGAGCTTTCGATACAAATTTTCTTTAGTCTATGCGTAGGGACGGCAGATAGAGTAAAACTCTGACAGTGTAAAAGCAAAATGATAGGTTAAATCGGAACAAATAAGTATGCCGCCGTTTTAAAGTTTATGTAAGAGCAAATTAAGTATAGAATTCTTTAATTAATTAATATTTAATACAAGATTAATAATATTGAGATTAATCATACTTAGTTTGTGAGGATGGATGGATGGATGTATGGATGGATGTTTGTTACTCTTTTACGCAAAAACTACTAAACGGATTTGGATGAAGGCACACATAGTTTATAACCTGGATTAACACATAGAATACTTTTTATCCTGATATGCCCACGGGATCGGTACTTATGCGGGTGAAAGCGCGGGGCGCTGCTAGTTCATAATATTTTGATGTAATGATAAATATTACAGTATAGAATTAAGCAAGCCAACGCCACCAGCCGCGCGCAGACTTATCTGTTCAGCCACTATCGAGGTTAACATGAATGGTAGGAAAATAAGGGCGAATTTCACCAATGAAACTGAACGTGAGCATCACATCTAAACCGCGATCAGTGTCAATATTTCACAACAGTGATGATACTGTCAGCTCAGACCGAGGTTTAGTGTGTGTGCACTAGACAGATATATACGGGCGTCGCTTCCGCGGTCAAGTTCCACAGGACAGCACAAAGTCTAGCTAGTGCTAACATAGTCTAAGCCTTATTTTATTAACACAAGTTTTGTTTATAGAATATTTATGTATGTTTAGGTTAAGGTATTCTACTATGGGCCTGTGTCGTCTGCAATAAATGGTTTATTATTATTATTACATAATTAATAATGGGGTCACTTTAGGAGGCAAATTAGAAAAAAAAAAGATTTGCAAACTGTACCGTGTGACGTATCAAATGAAAAGGGATTGTTGCGAGGATCTCAAACATTTTTTTTTTTATAATTTTAAAATAAATAGCTAGTTACTTTTAAAGATATTTAAGAAAAATTATGAAAATTGACCATACACCCTTATCTCCGAAACTTCTGAGCATAAATAAATGACTGTTCGTGTACTCATTGCTGAGCTTTCTCGTACTGACTAAGCTGACGTAAGACTTTTACTAAAAAGTACAAAGAATAAATAAAAGAACAAGATACTTTCTATCGGTCGTCGCTACTCGGTATAACAAGCATATTATTATTTTTAATGAAGCTCCCGTTGAGGGCGACTTACTTTAATAAAAATAGTTGTTGCTTACAAAGCTATTGAATCACAAGTTTCAGTAGAAAATAATTTAGGTAGGTATTAGGAGAGTTAGCATTCAGCTGCATCCGGTTAGACTGGAAGCCGACCCCAACATAGTCGGGGAAAGACTAAGGCAGATTCGGAGAGTTAACAAAATGCCTTTTTGTTATTCTATATTAAAATCTAGCCCATGTTTCACACGGTTTTTACGACTGGACAAAACATCGATATTTCTTAATTTTAATTAAAATATTTCTCGTTGAAATGATTCATCTATGAGTAAAAAAATTATTGATTAATATACTTTGTTTTAAAGTTAGCTATGGGTATTTTAATTCAAAAGTACAATAGTTTCCAAGAAATTCTCAAGTATAAATGGGAGACTACCAAAAAAACATAAAAGCACATTTTTCTTATAAAGTGTAAAGTGAAAAAGTTTCAGCGCAAAATAAAATATCACTTCCAGTAATAAAATAACTTCAGAAAATTCATTTTATTCTGTCTAATATTAGGTACTTAGAATGAAACCACTTACAATGAAACTCCAGCGACGACGCCAGTTATAAATCACAATTCCGATTTCTCAAATTATGAAATTCTTTAAGCAAGGAGTAAAATGATACGAGTGGTTAAGTTTTGTATTAAATCTATTAGACACGTATTTATTTTACTGAATTTATTAGAACGTGAAGATTTCAATTAAAGCTCAAGGGTGTTTGACTACTAGAAGGTATATTTGAATAAATTCAATCGACTTTAATTGATGAGCCACCTTCAAACTTTTCAATTTAGCAGTTTCATACATTCACGAGATTACACGATTAAACACGAACTCAAATCGCACGCTCGTAAAAAAGATGACAAATAAATTACTTTTAATCGGAAGTAGTCTTATCCATAGAGGTTGACTAATAAGTTCTCAATGCCAGAAATCCGTTCGGTGGTTTAGGAATGAAAAGATAACATACATACAGACAGACAGATAGATACCTAGACAGACAGAGTTACTTTCAAATTTATAATATTGGGATGGATGTGGAGTTTCTATAAGGTTTGTGGTATGACGTCATATATCATTGAAAAGTGCCAGTGTCTTTTATATCCATTGATGCGATTATTTGCAAATGTGTCGAGATTACTAAAAGATGTTGTCAAAACAGATATTTTTCCGCTTCAACGTTTTCACCAAACCGATATTACTTTTATGACAGATGATATAAATACATGGTTATATCGATAAGCTATTCGTGTTTTGACAAGCACCAAAATAGGGGAGTTCAGTAGTTATTGGGCTATATTTTCTTTTCATCTCCGTAAGAAAGTCGTAAAAATTCAAGGCTTATCCTTTGAGCTGGTTGTTATATAAACCTATAACATTTCCTACATGAACAACAGGATATTTCGAAATGATTTTATGATATCTTTGAGTATGAGTTTGCAAGTATTAGATTATAACTGAATACTAAAGGGCTAGGAAATAAAGTACAAGTAGGCAAAAATGTATAGACAGTCCATTGTGAGAATATGGAACAATAGTACTCACTTTTAAAATCACAGACTTGTCTATTTCTCCAAATAATCACGCTTTGTTCATTAGTGCTTATTTCTTAATAATGTTCACCTAGTCGCTAATTACCTGAGCACACGTTAGTTAAGTAGCACTCGCAGGTGTGACTGTACCTAAATTACCCTAGGCTGATAAAATTTTCGTTTTTCCTAATTATGCTAATATTAGTGTTTTAGGTCGGTTTCCCCGTAGGGGAAAGAACAGTGCCCCGCCGAATCCGCACTGTTCTGTAGGGCTCGTCCCAGACTTGGTCACCCTCCCACCGACATAAGAAATGAATTCCCATAACATAAACTGTCCCTTCCGAATTGGCTAGGGGACAGGGGGGATGCAAGGAAGTTAATATTGGGAATTCACAGTTAGTAAACATAAGTATAAAAGTAATATAGTATTATGAAGCTAAGAAGACGAGAGGGTAATCAAAAGTCTATAATATATAAATGCTGGAACGCCAGCGTCTCTTCTCCCGCAGGTGAACACCCATTTCTGCAATACAGCCTTGATTATGTGGAGGAGGTATAAGAATCGTTACGCTCGCGCTTTAAAATCAATTAATTATAGCTACTTTAATTTGTCTGTCTACAATATGCCCAATTCGGTGAGACCGGGAACCGTTTCACAACGTTTGCCTCATTGTACGTGTTCTGTTAAGCCTAACGCATAGAACCTCTGAGGACACTAATACGATTCTAACGGAACACGTTCCCTAAGCACCATATAAATGTCTTATTCAATCCTATAACAGAGTACTGCGAAGCCCAACTGTTATTGAGCAAGACAAGTATTGAGTAGTTCTAATCGCGTACTTATTGTTGTGTAAGACACACTCTCCCTTACAGCGGCCTAACCCCTTTTTAATAGGATAACTCAAAACTAGCGCAAGCGCACCGTAGACTCTGTCTCTAGCAGAACACATTACGATCGAACTTAGTGAACGCCGAAGTGGTAATTCGTCACTTCACATTTCTTTAATCTTCCCCATTTAGAGGATGCTTTCAATGTACTAGGCAGCCGTGCGATCGTCCTTTGACTGGCAGCGGGGCTTTTCAATCTGGGCATCTCAATAGCGTGTCTCGATAAACAGTGTCGATTTAGTAATAGTCCTACAGAACGGACGGGGTGGTTTTATCGAGACACGGGTACTAGCGTTCCTTAGAACGAACTATCAATTCAGTTTGTGATACTTAGTGAAGCCTAACCCTCTCCCGAGAAATGCGCGATCACAAAGTCTCACGCAAAGTGTTCTGTGGCGAGACCTTTTTGGATACAGATATCATCACTAACGTTTGGTTGCTTTATAATGCAATTACAAGTCGGCCTTATAGCCTAGCTTGTTTTAAATGAGCTGTGAGTATTTATGGTTCTGCCTTCCAAGTGTGGTGTGTCAGCTCAAGGTCAATAGTAGTCAAAGGTCAGGAGCGCTAATGCTCAGTGTCTAGTATGGTGGAAGGCCATCACCATTTCCCTATAACCAAATGCAAGTGACAACTATCTGCCAAGGTGCGGATTAGGAGGTGACACGCAATACACAAGAAATTAACGTGAATTATATAATACGATAAGTACTAAATAAGAGTAATTTCGCCATTCTGGAATAAATGTCCATTGATAACTCGACAGCGATATCATCTAACTGTTACTTATAAATAAAAATATATAATTTAATTTATAAGAGATAAGTTTGTAACTGCGACGTACACACTACTACTAGAGATAAAAGTTAATTAAAGTTGACGCTTACCAAATAATTCCTTAGAGAATTAGATTACCATTCACTTACTGAATACTGCACAATTTACCAGTTTCGCCACGTAGCTTCTTCTTCCGACCAGCCACGACCGCGTCCCGGTCACACCAACAAACACACACACATACTACGTTAAATACTAGATTACTCTAAACTGGGCTTTAACTCAACTATATTTAAATTAATAACTAATACTCGCTATCTTACGACAACCCACTCGAACATGACCTTTTGGTATTCACCAAGCCTCCTAACTTAACTAGCTTAGATACGGACGTCCGTACCCTATCGAGGTCTAAAACCAAGTGTCCTTCTGGACTTCAAAATCCGCCCTCAATTCCTAAAACACCACGTTCAGCCAGCGCGTCTTCCCACAGTTTTCCAGAATAGATTTATTGCCATTTTTGTACAATTTCTCAATTGTTTTAAAAGGGTCCGTTTGGGTATTGCCTGGGCTCGGTTTATGGTTACCATATGTGCAACTAGTATTGTCCTAAGATTAGAAATCGGATATTTTAAGTCGTTTCTTTAGAATTTGTTGAATTATTGCCTTCGACCTTTTCGTGGCACTTGTCCATAGCTTGTTTCCCATAAAATAGAGAATTTATGTCTTCCTAAGAGGCACGAACTATGTGCTTGTTTTAAAATAAATATAATATTTTGTTATTAACTAGGGATAGGTGACAGACAGTCACACAGGCTTACGTCCGAACTCGACGAGTACTCTAGTCAGAATGCCATTCGTCGTCGCCGCCAACAATATCCCCACATTTCATATTTTTTAACGTTATTTACCTGCCTAAAACTACTTCTGGAATAGCACATGTATTCATTAAAATGTTGCCTTATGAGTCATCATCATCATCAACATTTCAGCCGAAAGACGTCCACTGCTCGACATAGGCCTCCCTAAGCATCGCCACTTCAACCGGTTCTGTGCTTCTAGCGTCCACCTTGTTTGGGGTCTTCCAACGCTACGTCTTCCGGTACGCGGTTGCCACTCCAGAACCTTTCAGCCCCATCGGCCATCTGTTCTACGAGCAATGTGCCCTGCCCACTGCCACCTAAGTTTGGCAATACTTCAGGCTATGTCGGATACCTTGTATATTATTCATTGTAGCCGTCGCTTCATAAATTATGACTAAAAATAACTTTCATACAACTTAAGATTGTTTTCCAAAGTTTTTAATGACAACCTATCCCGTTGCCATCGAATTGACACTATAGACATTGTAAAAAAATTAAAAAGAAAAACAAGTAACACCAAAAAATTCTACCACTAATAGAATCGAAATACCTAAGTAGGTATCCGAAATAATGACAGCACGCGTAATAGAGTCGTTACTTCAAACAATTTCTTCACCATTACAAACAAAAGAAAGTTCTTTTCTTCACACTTTGAGAATCGAATTACAGTAGGTGTCAAATATTTTGGCGCGTTTTTCCTTGAAACGTCAAAGAAAATGCCAACGCTGGTAAATTCGGCTGCAGGAAACTTCGGGTTGCCTCCATTATGAATCGTAGTTTGATCTAAACCGCTTTATGTCGATCTGAGTCAAACCTTGTCGTCTACGTGAGATTATGAAACGAGAGATGTTATGTTCCTTTTTATAAAGAGCACTATTGTATATCATCTCAAGAGCTTCTTTATTTATATTACCGAGCCAAACTTCTCAGACGTACCTATATTTAAAGCAGAATCTGTGTCATGTGGGATAAACGATGAAATAGTAACAACCTAGTTCTGAAACTAGATCAAACAACTTAGTTTTGCATTTACAATGTTAGCGGTTATATTGTCCGCCTCGTACTTAGCGATTGTCGGTCTAGCAATGTCCCTGGGTATTGCTTATGGGGCGTGAAAGACGAGTAGTTTTAATTTTTAAATATGGTATGCGTATTGAAAACTTTGACTGACCAGCGTATATGAACTCTTCTTTCATAATCAGCCATAATGATCCCACTGCTGGGACACAAGCCTCCTGCCTGTGAGGGTAGTAGGCCGTAATCTGCCTCGCGGGTTGGTGGATGTCATATATTGTCTTCAATTTTTTGTACAGCCATGCCTCACGATGTTTTCTTTCATCGTTTTGAGAGCAGTGATAATGAAATTATTTACCCAAAGTAAAACACCTGTCTGGGTTCGAACCCATGACCTTAACAATTCGTAAATCGGGGCAGTTACCACTTGGCCACCACCGACTCTACGGACTCTTATTTATATCTATACATTTTATACATTAAAGTCGCTTTTCGTATCTGACCTCGTTATTCGTCTAAACCGCTCATTTTGGTGCGATTTTCTCCATCATTTAGAATATTGACTAAAGTTGTAAATAATAAAACTAATCTTTATGTTTTCTCGAGTTGAAAAACCGTACGATTCAGGGGCGGGTCGCTAATATGTACCTATGTATAATTCGGTGCCCTTGTCAAGTCGTTCCGGGAACAGATGGGGCCACAATGGGCCATGGATCTTGAATATTAAAAACGTCTAGTAACCCCGACCATGAGAAAACAATGACGAACCAGGGTATCGTTATTGTATGGTTTCGGCATTAAATTATTCAGTTGGTATTGCACGTAGAAACTGTACGAAGTGGGTTTTGACGTCGAGCCGTCTCACTTCACAGATGTCTTTACAATAATTGCCTTGTCTATCATCGGATGTTTCTGTTTATCTGAAATAATACATACGTGCAGAAATGTACAACACTGCAATATTAACTTTTTTTTTTATCCAAAACGTTTTCATCTCCATTTATTTTTATTAATAATTATAATACGAAATTTACTTACGCATAATATTACAGAAAAAAATATTTCCAAAGGCAACCTTTACCAACAATCTGTTTTGTCCTCAGCGAACGTCGGGAACTACGAGTGCGGGCGAGAGCAGTCGACAAACAGTCCAGGAAGTGGCCGGCAAGCCGCAAGCTACCAGGTTCGCCCCATAGTATTATCATGACAAAACATATCCTGCTTTGTTTTGTCGCACTACCCTGTCTAGCCTTTTAACGGTTTTCGATTTCCTCTAGCTACGGGTAGTAATAATGGTTCTGTTAACGTTTCGTTATTGGCTACTCTGTGACAGTACTTATTGCTGTTGCTGTGTCTTGTTGTGCTTTGAATTGGTTTTATAGGATTTTAGTTTCTATTGGTGTGATTTATTGTACGGTGTTTTAAACGGATCTATTGTTCTATTAGGGTTAAATTACTGTGAATTATTACTAGAACCTTTTTGTATGGCATTATACAAATTTTGGAAGCTGTGGCTGCATTTTGCTATTACCTACTATCTAAGAATGCCAAAAATAGGTTTTGCCATGTATATTATTTAACCGGTAAACACCTTGGTTCAATAACTAATTATTTAATTAGTTGCGGGCGCGCTCCGGCCAGTTTTTCAGAGGCTTAAAGAAAATCAAAGTTGGTTGGCCTATGATGGTCCAAATCCATGCAATATTCGGATAAAATGATGTAGGTACACGTTGTTTAAATAAAAATTTATAAGCGAACGTAGTTAATAATAGCATGAAACTCACGTTGTGCTTCAACCATAAGCCTTGCACGCTTGAAATAGCTGCTTCGATTATTGTATCTAAGAGATTGTTAATCTGACCTACATAGCAGGTATTTTTGCTAAAGTTTGAACGTAATTGATTTTTATACCTACGAAAACACTGTCTTTACTTGTGATTTTGAATGAAGTTAATAATTATCACCATCAAATTGTGAGTAGCTATTCAATCCATGTCAGGAAGATAAATGTTACGATTTTTATTCGGGAAATAAAGGTTTTTAGGTACATAAGCATCTCATCTTATTCATTATGTCCTCATCTTCTTTTGGGAGGAAGATGTTTGTGAAAATGTTAACAAATGGGTCTTAATTTTGAGAGCTGGTTAATTAATTACTAAATATTATTCACATTTAAACCTGCAGACTTTTTTGGTGGTTGATATTAGAATTACGTACGCTATTATTTTGTAACGCATACCTACCCATGTAAAATAATAAACCTTTTACTGTGCTGCAACACTAAAGCCACAGATAGAAAAACTAGAAACAGATAGAAAACAGACTATTATTACTTAGCTGTGTGTATTTATACTTATCTATAATTAAATAGAAATGTGACATATTGAAATTAGCAGTCGAAACCGCGGTTCAACAGAGTTGCCACATGGTTGCCACTATGTTTGCGTCCGTGGGTAGTCTGTCACTGATATTATTTTGATATACAAATTATCGTGTTTATGCTTGTGGAGGCAATGCAACAACGTTTTGCTTTGTAGAACAGCATTTCACGCACTGTGACTGCAAAATAATATATACAAACTGTGCAAGGATTTAATAAAAAATACTAAGACGTGTTTTGTAATATGATTGAGCGTTACAATTTATTACAGGTGCAAAGGTACTCTTGTCACACCAGTGAGAGAATATCTTCCTACAAATAAACCACTAATTTAATTGCCATTTTTCATATCAAATTAGATACAATTCTGTTAAAATGAAAACCGCTTCCTCATACCTACCACACGAGACAGAAAAGTTTAACAAAATTAAGGTAGGTACATACGGCTACACATCAAGCTATACATGTCCAGCATAAGCTGACCTCGGCTTCTACGGAAATCCTGTATGATGCGAGATCAGCATAAACTGGAAATGTATAGCTTGATGTGTAGCCGTGTGTACGAGAAGTAGGTATGCCGAAATATCAGCCAACAGTCTAAGGGCGAATTTCACCGAATCTGAATGCGGTCAACACAACTAAACCGCATTCAAGAGCTGTCAGTCTTGTCATTGTTGTGGAATATTGACACTGAGATTTGACAGCTCTTAATCGTTGTTCATAGATATCCTGATGACGTTCAGTTTCATTGGTGAAATTCGCCCTTTTTTTTTTTGGTTGGTAAATCATCAAATGACTTTTCCCGCTCTGGGCGGAGCGGAAGGGCGTGTCAGACTCTTACTGACTAAAACCCACCCGTGTTCCTTCAGTTGCCTGTTGCCGGTATCCCTTTCGGACTATTCCGCAACCCTGGCAGGGTGAAATTCGCCCTAAGAGCTGTCTGCTGTATGCTCTTTATGTTTTGTTCAGACATTGGGTACGACAATAATTGTCGCACTATGAATAAGACTACGAGTACACTGAATAACTGAACCTTAATTTTAATACCTACAACACTATATTATTGTCCGGGTAATAAACCCAGATCGTCATGCGCGTCATACTAAGTCCTTGTTTGTTTGTTAAAATGTATACGACAAAATCAAAGTTTTCTAGCATTTTCTGCCACGTGGAAAATTCTCAGCAACCTTTCTCACATTGCCGCAGGTGTGGTTTTGTTACTATATTTTCTGAAGCTGAATTGAATTGTAATCGATAAATAAATTGAAAATGTTTCGTATGTTAGTGGAATATTTACTTCTGGCTATCGAAAGTATTATATTTTTTCGTGTGGAAGTCCACATGAATTCTCTCCGTGTCCGGAAGGCGGGTCGGACTTATACCGACTTAATCATATAAGAAGGGCACCGGGATCTCCGGAAGAACGCTTCGGTGCCGTTGATACGCTCTTGACACGTCCTTGGGGGAAACAAACTCATTTCCCCCGTCATGAACATAATTTTAATTTACCTTTGTTCGTTCGTCAAACCCACGTTGTAATTAAATATTTGTTCAATCAATCAAAGCTTGGTACACAAATAAAACCCAAGTTTCTCTACGATTATTTACGTTTGCATGACAAATAATATTGGCCTGCTGTAGAAGTCTGGGAACTTCTAGCTAGCATTTGTTTGGAAATATTGTACAGTACGACACAACTTACATGTAGCATAGATTAAAAAAATTGCATTCATTCATTTCAATTTTACGAATATATTTGGTTATATGACTTTACAAGTAATTACGTTTGCGTAAAGATCATTTTCACCTAAAGCAGTAATAGAGATCGGCAATTTTGAAGGCGCACTCAGTTCGGATGGTGGTCGGTTTAACGAATTTTACCGATGCTACATCTAAGTTGTGTCGTACTGTACTTGATATTTTCCGTCCAATGCCTCTGTTATCGACTCTATGATCCGAGATAGCCTATAAAGGCTTGCATCGGTTACTATGGCGTATTGCCTACAGCCATATGGAGGCCTGACTCAGCCGTCTTAAGTTAAATGTAGGTTCTATATTTTTCTATGCACTGAGTGGATCTCAATACAGAATAGGTAATAGGTAGGTAATCCACTCAGTTTATACAGGGTGTAAAATGACCCATCACATAGCTGTCAATTACGCATTCTGTACATTAAATGAAGTAACATTGCACAAAAATAATTGCTGGGAAACGATTTTATTTTTGGTGTGAAAAGCGGTGTGTATGGTAGTGCGCAACGTAACGCACGAAAAACATTGTGTTTATGGGTTCAGGGTTCGTGGGGATATTTAAAATTAAGTAAAACTTGGTTTCTTTAAAAAACGTCCGAAAAAGTTGGAACTTTGACCTTCAATATCTCCTTAACCAGAAAGTTCTCAGGTATGGTCCAGTACAAAAAATGATCACAATGATGGGAAAAACAAGTGACTTTCGGCTTCGTTAAGTGTCTTTTTACACCCGTTATATTTTTAATGTTTCTAAATCTGTTTTATAACAGTAAAATCAAGATTTATCATTGCCTTCAATTTTGAAGAACTGATACTACTTTTTTCTCTCCATAATCGCTCTCTTACTGCTGAGTAGTACTGAGAATCGTGACTCCGTTTCAATTTGCCAACGGTTTTTCTCCATCTGTTACGATCAATGTCCTGGTGGAGTGCGGCTATGTTAGGTATCTTCAATAGCTCGGATATTTAATCCGACCATCGTTTTGAGGTTCAGCTTGTCCGCTACAAGCTTAAAAAAGAAGGTATTATTTTTTATTTATATTCCTTATATTTTGTAAAATGTTACAGAAAAACTTGCCAGTCTTAAAAATAAACAGTTGGTGCCGTTGCTAAGTGATACATTTTCAACCTGTTACTTGAGGAATATTTTAAAAAATGTTACCTACTATGTTCTTTCTAGCGTTGCCAACGTGTCTACGAGTTGTTTTACTTATTTTAATATTCTCTTTAGTTTTCTTGGCTCAGAAACAAGGAACTTGGAAGTTAATGATGTGGCACACCTGAACTTTATTTGAAGGTGTCTTATGAAAGATATGGTTCATTTTGTAACGAAATATTATTCTATTTATTTCATAATTGGTAAAAATACCAACTTATACCCACTAGCCACTTAAAGCCGCCAGGCCTCTGTCTCGCGTAGGGTCGCAGCATTATGCTGAGCGATAGCCGTTTTGCGTGGATGTGACGCATAATTTCCCCCAACTTGTTCTTTTCGTGTATGTGTTGTTTATTTGCGTCATGTTTACCGCAAATAAACGTACTTTCTTTATTTTTATTTTATCCATCCATAACTTGTGTAGTTACCTACCTACCGGTGTAGCAACATCCACTCCCACTAAAAACCGAAGACTATCGCTGTCAATAGTGACGTGACGCCGATTTCGTAAACACATTATTGTGTGCATTTAGTGTGGTGTAGTTTGATTGCAAATGGGCGTAAAAGTGTGCGTGTGAGCGTGTATGTACAGAGTGGAGGTGTAGTTTTGGCATGCTTCACTTTAGGGTAACCTCTGTCTTGGTTTTTTATTTGGTCTGAGCTAAAATGTGAAACAAATTCCATAGCCATAATTACTCTAATTGAGTTTTATTCCATAGGGAGCCAAAAATCCATAGAATTCTTTGTTTTCGGAGCTTTCTAAATTATACGAACAAAACAAGTAAAAGCAGCAAAATGCTTAATTTTAGCACACAATTTGCATCTTATCACAATTTACCGTGCGAAAATCGTTATCGTTTTATTATATCCCGTTTCCTTTTGCAAAACTTCAGTGGGGAAGCGATATTTTTCATTGTTAAAATATTTTTACCTCCGACAAGCAAAGTGCGACCCCGGTTTTTGCCAAAAGCTCTTCTTTTATCACTTTTTCGCTGCCTACAAAATATTTTGGCACAACAGATTCCACGGCAACCTAACATTTTGTTTTATCGTTCCTTCATTGTATAAAGGTACATCTATTTGGCGAACGAATATAGCGTTTCCATTCACTCGTTCCAAAATGAATATTTCATAAAGGAATTCTTTGACACTTGCTGGCGAGGTTAGCATTAAATATTTATTATCTGATTTGATACACAAATCAGAATAACTACGTGTAATTCATAGTGAGAATAAAATAGCATTTTAAAAAGTCTAAACAAGGATTAACTGCATTATACTGAGATACCTTTTTGGCCTCGCACAGGTCATCATTGTATTTCGTTAGGTTTAATTGTTCTTTTTATTTTAATTAAGTACTTACTTTTTATTACTGTTTCTTTTTTCCTGTGCGTGTATACAGGGTGGCCGGAACATTGACGACCAAAAAAAAAATTCGGTCCCTCGTGCCGTGGGGTATCCAGATCACCCCCATGTATGTTCCGCGATTTTTCATAGTTTTCGAGTTATGATTTTTTCGGAATTTTTGACTTAGGAACGAGAAAAAGGTCATTTTTTTTTTCTATTTCTTACTTTTGAGAATTTTCCACCTCGCTGTCTTTGAAGGCCAATTTTAGCCAACGTAGCCACATTAAGTACCTATTACTTTTTTATTTGATTCTGAAAACTGAGAGTCAGGCGCATTCTTGAAACCTTCTTAGGAACCATGAAGTCACCTGTAAAGATTTTTAATTTGAAGTTGAAAATTTAAGTCATAATTCACTCGAAAACTAAGAAAAATCGCGGAACATACATGGGGGTGATTTGGATACCCCACGACAAGAGGGACCAAATTTTTTTTTTTGGACGTCATCTTTCGGGCCTTCCTGTATAATAACTATTTCTCTCTTTCTATTACTTGTCCAATAGTATTATAATAGTCCACTGCCTCGTTGATCTAGTGGTCGCAAGCGCTACTGCTGAACATGAGGTCCTGGGCGCGGTTCCCAGGTCGGGCAAAATGTTATTGGGTTTTTCCATCAGGGATTTTTCTTCGTAGCAGCCCGGAATCTGGATTTGGGCCCGGTTGATGGCAATAGGCTCGGTCCAAACAAACAGTTTTTATACATAACTGGTGAAATGTGGGTGTAGGTACTATCGGTATACCTCTGCCTATCCCATCGGGCAATACAGGCGTGATTTTATGTTATGTTACTAGTCCAAATGGTGACCTAACAAACCTTTAACTGAAAACAGTATCAAGTTTTTTAAGGCAGATAATGAGCCGACTCCCACTTCGTATATTATACCGCTTAGAGACAGCCATTGTTATTTTATTAGGTAAATATGATGGCGTGATAAAGGCTTTTACGAAATAACGCGAAGAACTGGATAAATTTTGTGAGCGGATAAAAGAGGAAAGTGTAATGAAATTGCTTGTAACAATTCGTTTGATTCAGCATTTTTGTTTTGCTTTTAGTTCTTGATGTTTTTAATCAGGGGAATGCTGTTTCGTGTATTTTGTTTTGCGAGGAAGGCCTAGTAGCCAATAACACTTGGGATTAGGGATAAAATGGGTTATGCCTACGTGATAGAAATCGTACCGCCTTGATCTCTTGGTATTTTCTATCTACGTATATCTCAGTAGAGAATACATTACAGTTACTGTTTATTCATGATAATAATAAATCATTTTTATTGGGGATTAAGCATAGCTACTTTTATAATCATTGAGATAGGTAATACCTCGTGTTGCTAACATTAATTCACTAATATGTATATGTAGGTATACATATTAGTGAATTTAATGTTAGCAACTCGTAATGTAATTAGTAAATAAAGTTTAGTTGACAACACTAATGCCAGGCGGCACGACATAAGGCGGTGCGTCTTGCGGCGCGTGCCACTCTCCTCTCCGCAAGTCGCACCGCGGCGACTCATGACATGTTCTAAATAACTTTTAACATTTATACTCACCGCGGTCGCAGACGCAAGACGCAGGTCGCCTCGTGGCCAAGGGGTTACCTCTTGGCACACCCGCTCCGATGGAGTGAAGCGTCCGATTGCTCAAAAAGAGCCTGATACAGAGAAGATGATACAGTACTTCAAATGGTAGGTACTGAATCATCTTTATATTCTACAGAAGATTAAAAAAACACAGGAATTCAAGGAAACAATATTTATGGCAGCACAAAAATTATTACGTCATCATTCGAATATTACTCAAAATCAATCGGATGGATTTTGATGCCGTTCTGAATAATTGATGACCCCTTCATACCCTTAGATTTAGGATGTCTTTTCTCTGTCAGTGTTGTAACATGAAACAAGGTAAATTGTTATTCATCTTGTCTTAAAATATTTACAAGCATTTTCTACATACTCTTGACACCCTCAAGTTAAGGAAGGAAATCTACAAGCGGTTTCCTCCAAGGAACATTTGTAAACCGCTATAAATATACAGAAGACTCGGAAGCTGCGAGAATGTACCCGCAATACGCCTTGATTCAATTCACTCAGATCTTAGTAAACATTTCCGTTATCCTTTTTCTTAGAAAGTGGATGCACCCATAGGGTCGGTTTTGTTAGTTTTATTGTTTACTTGTTGTTCTATTAAGTTCGTGTGCCAAATAAAGAACGTTTAAGGCCCAATAAAGCTGTTGTATACATTGCCTTATGACGCTGACAAGAGCTTAAGCGCGGTCTCTAAAGGAATGCATAGAAAAGAAAGAAAAGTGCGATGACTCAGCATTGATTGAAAAATATGAAGCAGTTGAGTAATTATTTATAAAAATGAATCCCTATTTCCCTTGGTCACGCCATCACGCGTGAACGGCTAGACCGATTTCGCTAATTATTTTTCTGTTGTGTTTGTTATCGTCGGGAGAAGGGTCTTATGAAAGAAAAAATTAAGAATATTGAGCGGAAAATTATAAAATTGACAGGACAACGTCTGTTGGGTCAGCTAGTCGAAAATAAAAAAACAACCAAGCTCTTCATTCAAAGGTTAGTTGAGCGTTAACTTATCCAGTTTTTTTTTTTCAAAACGTGTTTTTCTAAGAACAAGTCCTAAGAAATACATAATTATGTTCAAGACTAACATAATTATGTTCAAGACTAACATATGTACCTACTTTTCCGTTACCACAAGATTTGGCTTTTTTTTTTAAAGACAAGCCTGCTTAATTATCTGCCTCTCGAATCTCTTTCAAGTTTTTTTTATTTGCAAAAATAATGATGAGGAGCTCGAGGCTAAGTAATGACAGCTGCACGGGTCGATCCATCAGGTTAAGCTACGCTTGCCGGGGTTGGTCCGTGGATGGGTGACCACCATTACATACTGAGACTCCTCCGTGCCTCAGAAGGCACGTTAAGCCGTTGGTCTCAGCTGTCATTTGTGGATCTTTGACAGTCAACAGTCGTTACGGGAACCTAAAAGTCTGTCAACCAGTCTTGCCAAGGGGTATCATATTATCCAGCTACTGTGGGTTGTGGAGGTTAAATAGGCATTCGCTCCATGTAAAATACTGGTATTCAGCTGCATCTGGTTAGACTGGAAGCTGATCCCCACATATGGGGGGAAAGGCTAGGTAGACGATGAATAATTATTTCATTAATTTTCGTGTCAGCACTAAATTCTCTGAAGATTCATTTTTGTGACACCGTATCGATCTACCCAATTATAAAGTCTACCAATAAGCTTTATGCTAGTACGTTTGAAAACAAAATATGCACGCTCGGTGGTTTTAAAACTGCTGAAAGTTGCACGTTCATTTTCGGCAGTCCCCAGCTCAGTACGAAAATTCGTCCAGCCATATTGAATTTTGTCGGTGGCGGCCACGCGTATTTGGTTTTAATCCTTCCCGATCACTCACGGATTTCGCTATTTAAAAGTTATTATTGAGGCCAGGCCGAAAATGCTTTGCGCTGAATATTTTAAACTTGTTTCAACACTGGAATATGTATATAATATTCAAGCTCTGATTAATTATATGGTTCTGAACCATCAATGGTTCTGAATTAATCAGAGCTTATAATATGTCTGTGGCCCTAGTGAAAAGGGGTATAAGTCCGATTTTGTGGAAAATGAGTTAAGTATACAGAAGTGATCAGAGAAAAATGCTCTATCGTTTGGTGTAAACGGATCTAAGCTATCTCTAAAAATAAAGAAGTTACCTTGTGTAAAAGGGTCCAACTGACACCAAAAAAAACTACAAAAGTCGGTTTCAAGTACTTTTGTATTCTTTTAAACGGATTTTTTCAAATATATTTAGTGTTTTTTAATCTAAATTAACATAAATTACCCACGATTTTATTTGGTTAGTGTTTATCAATACAACAAGACCTGGTTCTTAAAAATGGTTTAGTGAATAATGTGATATTATTAGACATAAATCCGTTTTCACTCAAATAAAGGGAAAAAATCAAAGTAACTCTGTTGAGATTAGTATGAACATAATCATTCCAAATGCGTATCCATTTTCACTTGTATGAATTAACATTTAACATTATGGGAGAAGGGGTATAACTTATATTATACCCTAAATGAATTCATTTTGTGGCTAGTATAAGTCACTATCTTAAAAACTAATAACATTAAATAAAAATAACTCAATAGTAATAAAGAGCATAAATTGTTTACCTATAAAAAACTTCACATGTATTTCAATTGGTAGCGGTTTAAATGTCACACGAGGTCAAACACGCAATTTGAAGCGCGCGGAGTGTTTTTGGCGTCTCCTGTAAAGTTGCATTTTTGGACTTAGATCCCTTTTCACTAGGGCCACAGATGTATCGTGCTTTCAGACTCACAATACTTATTACATACGCAGTAATTTATTTAACTTTTATTTGTTAACTAACCTTTATAAATAGCGATTCAACGGGTTTTTTGGGTAATTCCACTGATAGTCACGTTTTAGCTTTGCGTTACCACTGATAGAACCCGTCTACATTGCGGTTAGTATATAATAATTTATGAAACAGGACTCTACTTCGCTTTTGCCGCCATCCTATGAGTAGGTATGTGAAACATAAAAACTGGAGAATATTTCGTTGAAATTCTGAGGTCGTTAGGAACTTTCGATCAATGTTAGTCTGTAATAGTACCTAAGTGTCCTGTATTTTACCTAAAATGGCCTAAATCATACGGTCAAATTAAACATAAATTACCCTTTGGAGTGCGGAAACTTTTGGTCTCGCCAGATTGTTCGATTGAACTTCGACCGCTTACATCCGTCGGTGCCTGCGCCATTCAAACTTGAAGGGACAGCGATGTCGATTGGACGGTCAATGACTTTGTAGTTTCTTTCAGTGGTTCAAGGCAATCACGGTCGTATTAAAATATTTCTCAAAAAAAAAAATTACAACATATTTGTCATTTTCTTAAATTGTTTCTATATACTAGGCCAACATTATTAAAGAATTGTGTAATAACGGAACATATGCTGTGGATAACGGTGTGAGTTTCACATTTATATATTATCTTTGTTTAGATTATTTGCGCAGATATAATGTGTAACTGTTTGTTTGTCCCAAATAAATAAATAAATAAAAATTGTGGGAAGCTACCGCTACAAAATTTTGGGACAAATATTATCTTTCTACTGTAGATTGCTTATTAGGTATAGTTAAAGTGCATTTTTTTTTAACTTCGTCCTTAATGGAACTTTTTGGTCTATCAATTTCTTTAAACAGAAATGGTTTTATAAAAAAATTGTTAAGTCAAAATAACTTCATAATGATATCGTACCTGCTACGAAATATCAACAATTTTTTGACAGGAAAATATGGAAATGTTTACCTTTTTATCGGAACCCATCTATCTCGGTCTAAAATTGACAATTTATCTAACAGGAAAATGTCGCAGTTTCCCGTAATCTACCCCACCCCAGGGCCGCAGAAGTGTTGATATTCCAAGGCTCTTCCTAAACTGATTAAAAATTTACTTACGCTTTATATTTTACTTGAATACAGCCACATTATATCTTAATAGAAACAAATACAGCAAAGTTTCCGTAATTTTTGTAGTTTATTTTGTTTTAATTACGAAAAACCCCAAACCAACCTATTGAAAATACCCAAGCAACGCAACTGTGTCGTTTAAAATGTTCCTATTTTGGTGCAAATAATGAAATTATTATAGGGTCAAATAAAAATAGCTAACGGAACTCCGTAGACATGGCGGGTATCAATATCTTATAACATGATAAAACAAAAAAGACATTATTAATTCGACGATGTTTTTTTTTTGGGGTCATCAACCGTCATCACTTAAAATATCAGTTTAAAAATCTTTTTTTGTGTAAACTTCACAGACGTGGTATCGATATCTCAACACGATAATACAGATTGTATCAACTTGGTTTCCGTACGTCTTTTTCGAGTGACCACTGAAAATCAGCGCTGTGCTGTGGGTTCCCATAGCACAGCATCATGCTGAGTGGAAGCCTTCTACTCGTAGTCACAGTCATGACGTGCCAGCAGCTGCCGACTATTTCTGTTTTGTACTCGTGATTATATTTAGATCTATTGTGTTTTATTTAATTATTAGGTATGTTACTCGCGTTTTATTATCGTTTTCTATGTACGTGTTTCTGTGACAAATTAACTTATTTTTCTTTCTTTATTTTTTTTTATTTCTAA
Organism: Lithophane semibrunnea; assembly: GCA_947363905.1. Taxonomy (NCBI): domain Eukaryota; kingdom Metazoa; phylum Arthropoda; class Insecta; order Lepidoptera; family Noctuidae; genus Lithophane; species Lithophane semibrunnea. Next base: position 11,548,016 of record OX376194.1, on the reverse strand, counting down.
CTCACACTTCAAGTAACAAAACTACCAGCGTTCATTGAACCCAAAAAATCATCAAATCTTTTTATTGTCTACTAGCTGTTGCCCGCGACTTTGTGTGCGATCTAGGATAAAAAGTAGTTTTTATCTTTTTCCGGTTCATGATCTATCCATGTGTCAAATTTCATCCAAATCCGTTTAGCCGTTTTAGCGTGAAAGTCTAACAAACAAATAAACTGACTTTTGCTTAAATAACGTTAGTTAGGATTTTGTCGTGTTTAGATATCGCTATCCATCACGTCTGCAAAGTATGGCTAGTTCATTTAATTTGACCCTGAATAACTTATGCCTAATCAATAAAACATTAATTTAAGTATAGGTACAAAACAAAAAACAGGTTCATGCTATAACTATCGTTCAAGTAACTACACCCTGCAGCTTTATATACCACTAACTAACTAAAAGTTCCCAAACTGTTATGTTTCGTGTGTTTTAGTGAAGTTTGAGAGGTTATTTTGTTTGTTTGGTTCCCTTATTCGGTTATTTGGGATAAGAAAACAGTAAAGTTCTTAAGTGTTCCGTAGGTCCTCTGTTTTGTTTCCCTTTATTTATTTCGATTCATAATTTGTTTTGATGTTGTTTTGTTTTTTTTGTCAATCTAACTATCGATCATCGTCATCTTCTACTTAATATCCTTAAAATCTTGAATTCCCTGACAAACAACACTCACCCTAAACCGCTGGCTTTCATCCCAGGGGTTTATAGCGGATGAAACTTTTTGATTTAACGTTTTTTTTGTTGATGGGATATCCCACACATGGCTTGTCACCTATAAAATACAATCTCAGTTGTTTTTTAATAGATCAAAAATAAAAACTTGTACCTATTTCATAATTTAAAGTACCTAGCTAACCAAAACCTTTATTTTAGATTATCCTCAAATTAAGTGGTTTATCCATAGACAGTAGACAGTTTTCTCTGATTTTAATAAGTCAGACAATAATTAAAATGTTCCCTATTCAGATGAATTGGGTTATTTACATAACCTGCACTAACAGTGTTTTACTTAACCCTAACACAATAACATGCATCATCATACTACGAACATTTCACAAACGCACTATTTCACACCAACACAATACATTTCTCACTCGTCTCACAATACGTCATTGTTGGCAGTGTCCTTCGGATGCAGACAACGAAGCCGTGTGGGAGACAGCTGATGTGACACTGGAACGGGGTGCGAGCGGGCTCGGCTTAAGCATAGCGGGCGGGGAAACTGGCAGTGATGTCAGCATAACTCGACTCGCAGTGGGAGGAGCGGCGCTTAAAGACGGGAGATTGCAAATAGGAGATATTTTATTACAAGTGAGTATTGTGCGACCAATACTTCATGAAAGTTGACAATCTATCTTTCACCGAGTGTCTCTCGAAAACAAATTATCAGATCTTTATTTATTTTATTAATTATGTACACACAGTAAAATACATAGAGATACGACATAATTATAATATGAGTACAAAGGAGTAATGGGTGTGTGTATGAGTATAATTATAGTATGAGTATAAGTAATATGAGTACTTTCTTTCGAGAGAAAATCTATTTCATGATGCCAGATTCTTAATACCTACTTTATTAATTGGTATTATTACTCTACTGCGGCGAACCCCAAAAATAGGGTAATATTATTAGTATGTGTCAAAACGTTCATCATTCTTGCAAAATAAAATAAAACACTTTTATATTTTTTTATTTCTACTGGTATTTCTTGGTATTCATAAATAATTGATAAAGAAATAGGTACCATTTCAATGCTAAAAAAGGTCCTAAATGTCACTTGTCTACCTGTGACATTCAATCGTAAAATCTTATACTTCCATATACCACAAACCTTTTCATGAACCGTAAAAGCCTGTGGTTCACAGCTAAAAATAGACCTCGTAACATAAGTGTGTATGTAAATTTGTAAGGCAACGAACGGTACTAGGTAGACAGATCAGTAACCTATGTGTGAACTTCTAGTAAATTAGTTTAGTCAGCAGTCACCCTTATATTCGTCCATGTGCCACAGATTCGGAACTACTGTTTAGTTCCAAATCTGTAAGTTTTGAATCAAGGTCGAGTAAACTTGATAAAACTGTATCAGAGTTTTGTAGAAGGAAAAGCTCAATATCTCTGATAGGATTTACTTTAATCGTGTCGTTTGATACTGCACCCTAATTGCGTAATACACGATTAATCACAATCTAAATCGGTTTGAAAAAAAATGCTAAGACATTGATTCATAAGCTCTAAAAAAAATCTGATCATCAACGTAAACAATGCAATGAATGTTGTTGAACTGTCAAAATGAAACAGATTGGTCTTACGAAAATAAGTTACGCAATTAGATACGTGGTTGGGATTTAAAAGTAAAACGTAATTGTAGAATTTCAATAAATACTACGATTACTTTGCTTCTTCTTCGTCATATCTATGTTTCAAACTGTGTTTAGCCACTTTTGCCTAAAGTTTTCTCATTATTTTGCAATTTTTGGTATCGTTATACAAGTGTCAAAAAAGGAACATGTAATACCAAATTATGATCACGCTTAGTTGTAGTTGCAATAATACCAATGAATTACTGCTATTACCTACGATAATCTGTGACCTCGTTCCGCACAATGCCAGAAACTTTCCACGATAAAAATGAAATACCTACCTAAGCTATTGAAAGAATTGGATTCATACTAACAATGGTCTACAATTGGTGCAGAAACTCGTCCAGAATTATAATAAGGCTTTTTAAGAACAAGGGGAAGAATTCGTGAGCTAAATTAAGAATACAGGTAGGTACCACATTTTGATGATTGGTCTTAAAAATATACATAAAGCTTGAGGTTTAATAAAATGAAATCCTTTTTCTAATTAAAATTATCGTCGTTAATTTAGATTTGAAACTTAGTTAGTATAATAAAGTCTGTAACCACTGCCCAAGTGCTTAATAATCAATGCACAAAATGATTTAGGTACTATTCATTCAATCTGCGGTAAATAAGCATTATTCCCCAGTTTCGCAAGAAGCTTATTCATTTAAACCTCTCTTACGCGGAGCTTGTAATAAATAATGTAATTGTCGGGATCAATATCCCGGGAATATACTCGGTACCGCTTATTTCCGTAGAGAACAAAGGAACAAAACGGGAAAGACTTAACGGAAAAATTATAAGGCTCCAATAAATTATGTCATTCTCTGTATCCAATTTTATAAGATGTCATGTAAACATTTTCCGGCAAGAAAAAGAGTATCCTGTCAGAAAAAATATGAGGTTGATTTTTTTTTTTCATCTAAAAATCCTCTTCAAGGAACTTACTTACATGACACTCTCGAAACTTTTTTTGTTTAATGAAACTCTGCGTAAGGTCGAATATTAAAAAAGGCAGGTTAATTTTATTATTTTTATGAATCTCCAAATACCTGTTTTCGTACCTTGTTTTCCATCTGATTGCAAACTCTTCGCCTTCATAAATAAATGATAAAACTATCCCGGTGTTTTGAAGTGAGTTACGATGGAACTAGAAGCATTAAAGGAGCAGATTAACACCAACAGATTAAAGTGAATAGCCGTACTTTATGTTACCGTCGCTAAGCACAGATATGACTATTAAGTTTCGACCTAGCTTCGTAAAGGTTAGTTTCAAACCAGTTTCAAAGTAGATTTACTTTGAAACTGGTCTGAAAATTAACCTTTCACAAATAAAATCGTAATTAAAATGTCAGTAAGAAGAAGGACATAATTATGAAATTGCTAATTAAATACTTCTTTGGCCAGTAAATTATGTGTTCAGAGTTTTAATAATGTCTGTGACCCAAATGAGTTCTATGCCGATTTCTTTTCATTAATAAATAAGCAATTTAATGACACTTTTCCACTAAAAACTAAAACGATTTACACAAAGTTCCTATTTAGTGATTGGGCGACTCCAGGTATTCGTAAAAGCAGGGAAAATCTTTTTGAACTTTATGGCCTAAAGCAACATATGAATAATACATCCTTTCGTCAGTATGTTGCAAAATATTCTAAAACTTTTAAAAATGTTTGCAAAATAGCTAAAGCTCTTTACATTAGCAATAAAATAAAATCAGCTGATGATAAAATAAAAACTACCTGGCAAATAATAAATAATGAAACAGGTAGGAAAGAACAGCGTAGTACTGAATTCAATTTAGAGACTGAAAATGGCCTCATCAACTCAGATGTAGAAATAGCTCAGGAATTTGAAAACTTTTTTGGTAATATTCCCGTTAAAACTACTGAAGCTTTAAATTCTTCACCCGCGCTTTCTGCTGCCTTACTTAGAAAGAATGTAAAGGCATGCCCTTTGGAGTTTAGGTTTCAGCATACAAACCCCCAGGCAGTTATAAAAGCTTTTAAAGATCTTAAAATTAAATCAACAGAAGATCTATGGGAATGTCTGTAAAAGTCTGTAGGTCTATCATCGAAACCATTGCGCCTTATTTAGCTTTCTTATTTAACACCAGTGTAGACCAAGGAGTCTTTCCGGATCTCATGAAACACAGTAAAGTAGTTCCTTTGTTCAAATCCGGCGATAGTAAGGAACCCAACAATTATAGGCCTGTGTCAATTCTGCCAGTTCTCAGCAAAGTGTTTGAAAAGTTGATGCTTAATCAAATGTTATGTCACTTTAATAAAAATTCCATCTTTCATGAACAACAGTACGGTTTCACCAAAGGGCGTTGTACCACTGACGCTGGTGTCTCCCTAATAAAAAACATTTTTAACGCCTGGGAAGAAGCACAAGATGCCATTGGAATCTTTTGCGACCTCTCGAAGGCGTTCGATTGCGTCGACCATGAGACACTTCTGCTGAAACTAGAGCACTATGGGATTAGGAATACAGCTCTTGATTTACTAAAATCATATCTGAAAGATAGAAAAGTTAAAGTTCAAGTAAACGGCGTAAACTCATTGGGGTCTGAAATGGCAATGGGCGTTCCTCAAGGTTCGATATTGGGTCCATTCCTCTTTTTAGTTTACATTAATGATTTACCCCAATTACTACTAAACCAACCGAAGATGGTGTTATTTGCAGATGACACATCATTGATTTTTAAAATAAACCGACGGTCGCAAAATCTTGACGACGTGAATAGCGCTATTCTTCAGGTCCAAGATTGGTTTACGGTAAATAATTTGGTACTAAATAAAAAAAAAACCAAATGCATTCGATTTAAATTACCTAATGTTAGAAGTAGCGAATGTGACATCATATTGAATGGAGAAAAACTGGAATTTATTAATCAAACAGTTTTCCTGGGAATCACGCTAGACGAGAAATTACAATGGGGACCCCATATAACATCTCTTGCGGGGCGGCTAAGCTCGGCCGCTTATGCTGTTAGAAAGATAAGACAGTTAACAGATGTAGAAACCGCTCGTTTGGTCTATTTCAGTTACTTCCACAGCATTATGTCATATGGCATTTTACTGTGGGGTCGGGCGGCTGACATTGAATCCATCTTTGTTTTGCAAAAGAGAGCTGTCAGAGCCATTTATAATCTATGTCGCCGCGAATCTCTCAGGGAACTATTTAAAAGGATTAATATTATGACGGTACCTTGCCAATTCATTTATGAGAATATTATGTATGTAAGAAAAAATCTAAATCTTTTTAATAAAATAAGTGATAGACATAATTTTAACACTAGAAATAAAGATAAAATAGATCAACCATTTTTCAGACTAGCTAAAGTACAAACATCTTTTATGGGGTACTGCGTTAAATGCTATAATAAAATACCTAGTGATATATTGCAATTAAATGAAAGAAAATTTAAAACTCATATTAAAAGTACACTTTGTAAACAAGCATATTACAAATTAGAGGATTATATCCAAGATAAGAATGCTTGGAAACATGCTGGTCTTGCTCCATAGGACAAATTCGAGGCTGGACAAAATCAAACTGGTTGCTAATCTAGTTGTAAAATTTATTGTTTTTATATCATCGATTTTTTTACATTTTATGATAATTAATCTCACACACTGTCCTATTAGTATTACTTGCAAGTTTGTAGAAATATTGTGTTATCGTACGTATACTTTAATGTTTGTAAATATGTGAGCACCATGTACCTATCACATACTTAATTTATTTATTTTTCATTGCTCCATTTTTAATTTTTAATTCTTTTTACCTATTGTAATTGTATTCTCGGTGCATCGTCTTCACATGTAATTATATAATTGATGTACCTATACCAAATATTGTAAAACATTTTTTTTTTTTTAAAAGAGTAACGGTGGAGTTTCTTGCCCATTCTTCTCCATACGAAAACTACCTTTTGGAAGGGGCAACTAGAATCAGTTCTATTTCTATGTATTTGACGTTCAAAAGTGCCTTTAATGTGCCTAGTTGAAATAAATTATTTGACTTTTGACTTTTGACTTTGACTTTGAATGACAAAGTCCGGTCAAATGCTAGTTTGAACTTACAAAAGGGTATATTTAACTTTTCTGAGGGGTAGTAAAAATCTTAATTAAACTGAGGAGTACTAAAATTCGTAGACCGAAGTTTTTTGCTCATATCACAAAAACTTGTGATTGTTAATTTTTATTTATTAGTATTACTGAGTTATAAAATATTTTGTCTATTTTCATAAATCTTTCAAGATTAAGGGTACCACAGACGGGCTTGATGCGACTCTGGTGGAACAATTTCTATGAAAACCTCACAAATTGTTAGGTGTCGCCTCGCGCCAAGTGTCACAGCTGTCTGCGGGAGCCTTTATGTAAATTTAAAATACGCCAACTTTTTGGTATGGGAATTAAACTTGTTTATGGCGAGTAGGTGGTATAATAGAGATGCACAGACATGACTGAATCTATCGATAATATCGTCATTCATTTGGAATGAATTCCTAAAACGTTTCACAAACTCATAAAAGCATTCGTTTTTGATCAAACTTACCAAGCTTTAATAATATAATAATTAACTTTGTATTCGTCGAATCAATATTGAAGGATCTGTATTGTACAGACTTAATAAGATATCAATAATTATTCGATCGGGAAATACTATAAACTGTTATTTGCAGAAATCCATTAAAATAAGTCAGAATTATTATTATTTCCACGGTAAAAAACAATTAATTGTTTTACTGAGCTCCGTTTTGCAGTGACATCACTGGAAGTAATTCCCTACTGAGTGAGGTAGCTTATAAATTGTACTGGTAGATAAGATCCTGCCCGAATATTGTTATTATAGTGTAATATTGTTATTAAACTATTGCAGATTACACTGTAATTATGTACGCGATACTAACTAGTTTATGTCCTAGATTGTAGAAATGTGTTGTAGGTAGATAATTATAGTAATAGCACAGAGTAACTACCTACTTACAGCGGTTCAACGTCCATACATTTGACAGGACTTGAGAAATTCCAAAGAGACATTTTCTGCTCTGCGGTAACGCTGCCGGTGACCTAAGTTAGTAGAGCTACGTTTTTTGCGGTGACCGCCATATAACGACCACAGTGTCATGAAAATAACGGCAGTAGGGTTAGAAATTACGGTGTCAAAAAACGCTCTCTAGGAAAACAAGCCAACAGGCGAATGACGTCACTAAAATGTTATTTATGGAAGTCCATAAATAACATCTTAGTGACGCCATTCGCTGTTAAATTACAGGCGCTATTTGGCGGCCACCACTTTACTAGGAAATCGTAACTTTGCAGTAGTTCAACGCCCATACATTTGACAGGACTTGAGAAATGTCAAAGTCAAACGTCAAACTCTGCTCTAGGGCATCGCTGCCGTCGACTGACTGTTTGCTAGTTGGACTGTGTAATGTAGTATGCACGATTAAGGCAACCTTCAACTATCTTCTTATAGGTGGATCAAAATAAATGCGTATATACTAACGACTCATTCTGTGAATGACCCAACTAATGGATAAGAGTAAAACCCAAATGGTCCTCGCAATGTCGTTGCTTGAATATACTCCCACTTGTGGTAGATACAAAGTTAATTCTGTGATGGATTTGTGAATATAAAGGTTGTAAAAAGACCCATCATATTGCCTACAACTACGCGTTCTGAACATCAAATTATGTAACATTGTACAAAAATAATTGCTGGGAAACGACTTTTATTTTTAGTGTAAAAAATCGCTGTATAGGGTAGTGCGCAAAACATTGTGTTTATAAGTGCATGTAACGGTTTAGGGTTCGTAGAGGTATTTAAAATTAAGTTATAACATTTTAAACCTGCTTTCTTTAAAAAACGTCTGAAAAAGATGGAATTAAAAAAACAACAACTTTTTACTGTTTACCACAAGTGGTTTTGTAAAATACTGGTATTCAGCTGCGTTTGGTTAGACTGGAAGCCAACCCCAACTTGGTTGGAAAAAGGCTAGGCAGATGATGACGACAAGTGGTTTTAACCAGAAAATTAGTAAGAAGGTCCAGAACAAAAAAATGATCTCAAATGACGGGAAAACCTAGTCGTTTATCTACTAAAAAGATGTACCTACATAAATTACATTTTATATAGTCTATAATATTTACGTGAGTCTTTAATAGGTTTGAGGAACGATTGAAGGTACTTTTCAGGACCTGAAAAATGACATAAAATAGAACTTCGAATCTTGTAGAATAATAAAATTGACACTGGTGATTATATTTTAGATTGTCTGGTTTGATTTGGTGCGTTTTACATACTGAATCTATATATTATGTTAGCGATTACTCTAACTAATATTCAGTGCATGCACTCCACATAAAAATAAATCTGACTGTGCTAGTATTCAATGGGATTCACAATTTGAATGTAAATTAGAAAGATGAATGCAATGAATGCATGAAACGCGTAAAAACATTGCTATTTTGCGTGTTTGGAATTGAGTCTATAAAACCTCAAATAGCTTAGCATGATTCTCCGTTATTTCGAAAATACAGCAGCATTCATTGTTAAATAAATAGTTATAATTATGTTAAAGTTGAGGATTAATGTTAAGTATTATTTTTGACGAAAACAAGACGCCATAAAATTTTCTCGAAAGAAAAAAAATACAAAGTTACCTCCAACCCGAACAGTAAACCGCTAGGATTAAAAAAATACTTCAAATTAGGACATGAAACTTGCATAATGATTGAACTAACTGTATAGCAGATACATGCAATGTTTTTTTTTTAAATTACCATTATTTTCTCCGTAAAAACAAATACCTACCTAAACTATTGGCGCTTTGGAGCCGCCAGCACCCCACGTAGGCTCGCTCTCACTCAGTCCGGGAGCAGAAGATATGGTGCGAACGAGATAAAAAGTGAATTTGAGCTGAGGTATTATGGGCTCTTAAACTAAGTGACTAATTCAGTACACACTATGTAAATTAAAAGAATTAGGAAATTATACAAAGTGGCCGTATCCAGATATTTTTAGGCATAGAAAGTAAAATAAAGTCAGTTTTATTAATAGGTACCAATTTGTCCCAGTACATTGTGAAATTAAAAGTGTCATTTGTGATTTAATTACATTCAAGAACAATAAAATACATCTTATCGATATTGTGTTCAACGAATTTTGTGAATATTTTAATCAAGATGTTTCCTTCAATGTTTGCTGGTTCTGACAAAATTTATATATGCTAAGTTATCTTCAAACTCATATTTTGTGCAGGTAAACGATATTTCCGTGGAAGGGGCGCCGCATTCAGTCGCAGTTGACGCTCTTCAAAAAGCCGGGAGCGTCGTTAGATTAGTAAGTTCAGCATCGCTTGCCCTCTCTTTAAAATGCTCTTGTTTAATTGGTTGCTTTAAACTTCGCTTCACTAGCACTTTTGTCGCTCACTAATGGTGTGACTGCGAGATTGGCGCGCTGTTGTTTACGAGATCCCTGTGAAATTCTACGAATAAGTAGTTTGCCTTCGGCTACTTTAATTTGTTTTAATGGTGCTAAGTTTGTGTTTTTGTTTTTGTAAGAATTGTTGTTGTCATTATGGACATGCGAGTATAACTAGTTAAGATTGAGATGATCTGTTTACAATTTTTTTCACCGCGGAAATTGATGTTTTCGTATTAACTCCCGCTAACATGAATTATGCGAATAAAATGGGGCCAGTATTGATTGTGTAAAAGTACCTAAAGGATCAGTTATCCATTACGTATAATTAATAACAAATTAATGGAAAGCAATAAAATGGTGCTGCAATTCAATATTCCTATGTAGGTATTTTATTTATTTATTTATTATACTTTATTATTTTTTATTCATTAGACTGGAAGCCGACCCCCAACATAGTTGGAAAAGGCTAGACAGAATAATTTGATTTTACATTACAAAAAGAAAAATGTATACTATTTTATTATATTTTCTAGGAATCTATACTAATCTATACTAATATTATAAAGCTGAAGAGTTTGTTTGTTTGTTTGAACGCGCTAATCTCAGGAACTACTGGTTGGAATTGAAAAATTCTTTTTGTGTTGGATAGTTCATTTATCGAGGAAGGTTATAGGCTATATAACCTCCCGCTACAACCAATAAGAGCGGAGCATAAATGAAAAATGTTGCAAAAACGGGAAAGAATATTCCTTTTTGAGAGCTTCCTTAGTTGCGTGCGCTGCGTAAACAGTTTAAGTTACGCAAATATCATGTATGATGGAATTGTTTCTTTTTAAAGGTTCTAAAAAAAAGTCCGCGACAGCATATGTCTATCTTTTAAGATTGACTCACTATAACCTTTTTTATGGTAATCAAATCTGTTCGAAATTAATGCATTTTTTGCGAAGGAGTTTTATCAACATAATAATAATCCTTATTCAAATAAATAGTTTTAACATCAAGGGTATTTATGTAGCAGTAAAATACTTTTTAATTAATTCGAATCGAATATTTAATTTCGAAGTTATCACGAGTTTAAAAATGTAATACGCGAACCGTTCGAAGCCGGCGCTGCGCCGCCGCGACGTTTCCTACTCTAGAGAGGAGAGGATAGGCGCACGGGTAGACCATGACCTGGAATAGGACATAGGATACGTTTTATCCCTATATTGCCACGGGATCGAGACCTACGCGGGTGAAACCGCGGGGTACAGCTAGTTCATTATAAAAACAATACTGAGTATACATCTGCAACAAAAGTTGTAATACGTGATGCTACAGCTGACGAAGGAAGGTTGGCGTCGTGCCAGTTGAAAAATCGCTGAAGCAAACATTACCATCAGCACTGAATATAATTTTATCAAAACCAATATCAAAAAAATTAAGAATCAAGCCATAATCTTGTTATTACAGTAGGCTAATAATCATTTTATTATAATAGGTATCTAAAATAATGAATGAGCTAGTTACTAAAATGAATAACGTCCTTGAATCCACCGTGAAGCCTGTAAATAGTGTTGGGCGTATTTTCTTAAATTATCAAGATGTTTAATTTTGTTATTATAAGAAAACACGTTACATTTCTTAAAATAACAAGATTAGGTACTCAATCTAGTCGAGTGAAAGTAGAAATAGCGGTCAAAGTCACCTTCTAAATAAAAACGAATGTAATAGAAAGATATTACACTCGCGACAATCTAAGAAGTCCGTTTTGACGTTTCGTTCTCGTACTTGTAATTAAACGTTAAGCCTTGAGAATCAGTTTTAAGCAATGTACATAAGTCGTCGATTACAAACTCTCTAAGTATGTTTAATCGATATGTCTCGAGAATCAGTATTTTAGAAACAATTTTTTTTTTAATTGCTACACAAAAGATTTTTATAGGTGTCAAAACGGACTTCTTAGATTGTCGCGAGTCTATAAGCATTTATTGTAATAGAACCGTGGGTACCTTAATAAAGCTTTTGCTTTTGGATAAAATAACTGCACATGCAGCAATTGGTTTTCTGAACAGTCCAAGTTTAAACGCCTAAGGCCCCGTTCACGACCTCGAGCGGTGCAACTTGCGACAAGCGACGAGCGCGCGTCATAGTTTTCGACGGTCGCGCCGCAAGTCGCGTCGCGGTGACTCATGGCATGCTCCAAATTACTTCTTCATTTGTTTTTTCTGCAATCGCAATCGGAAGACACGTGTCAATTGAGCGTGTACCTCGTGGCCACGAGGTAGTAATCAAATGCTTTTTTTTTCTATCAGCAAGTACGCCGAGCTCGCCGGCCTAGGGTGGTGACACTGTGGCGAGGCGTGCGCGGATTGGGCCTTGGCATAGCAGGTGGAGCGGATGATGCAGCGGGTGGTGCAGGGATCTTCGTATCCCATATTGCCGTTGGTGGAGCAGCCCATCATGATGGCAGATTGAGATTAGGCGATAAAATTTTGGCTGTTAGAGATAAAGATGTAAGTATTGAATAAAATATAGTATGTAAATGAAATGGACGGCTATATCAATTGAGGAAGACTAAAAAAATGATGATTGGATTGTAGAAAGGTGATATGGCTTGGAAGGAAGTAAAATAATCTGGTATCGGTTGATCGAAATGTATGATAACAGCAAGAGGATGGAGATGGAGATGCTGATAAGTAGCGCGGATACCCATAAAAAGTTTTTAATTCCAATCAAATAAGAAATGAAACGACTGTTTTAAATGTATATTCTTTTCATTAGGGTATAGAAACATCACTTATTGGTTCAACGCACGCCCATGCTGTGTCTGCGTTAAGAAGTACAGGGGATCAAGTCACGCTTATTGTCCTATCAGCTGGCAGCTCCGTTCCACCAGTCGCTAAGACCGCTCCACTATATTCAAGTATGTACCTTTACATAAGCTTCATTATTAATCATCAGCAGTAATACATTGTAAGATTGCTATACCGATACAATTTCTAATATTGGAATATGAGAAAATTGTTTCGTCAAAAAATGAAAACTAATAATATGCATAAATTCTCACAATAATTATTTTTAAAACCACTTTGAAGACTCATTTTCAAATCATTAAGAGGGTTAATTATATTTATAATAATATTATGAAATGTTAAAGACAAATAAACAATAGAATATAAACATAAAGAAGAAATAAACACAAACATGAATCAATAATGTTCTTTGTGCAGCTAAAACACAAGCCACGTCGTGTTCAACGCTTCACGAGCTATTAGAAGAGGAGCCAAGTGAAATACCGAGGTAACGTTGACCCTTACTACATTCGCTTTCAAGGTAACCTAAATTTTGTGGGGAAGATTTATTACATGAATTTCATAACCCAAATACGCCGTTATCTTAAAGCATCTTTTTGAGACAGATTTCGTATTATGTAGATGATATTTTTTATCCAAATTCAGGGTTAGAAGAAAATAGTCGTATAATACCGCTGCTATCATAATAATAAATATGTTTTGTCTTTACCTTTAGATACTTCTGTCAATTTTTTTTCACTTTATACCTTCTAAAGCACCTTCTTTTACCTCTCAAACTCCATAATATTCCTTAAGCATATGTATAATGATCTCTAACTCATTTCAAACCTGGCTTAAGAATTCATCAAAGTATATTTGTATCGTAGCATTTTTTAGTTATTACTTTAACGAGTAAATTTTTGGCACTAATCCTGAAAATACACGACGTTAAAGCCAGCCTTGTTTTGGCAGCAGAATTGCTTCGTGTTATTTTACTTTATTGAATCATTGTTCTCTTAAAAAACTATTTCTTTCTAGCGCTTCATCTATTTTAGATTTGCCATCGCTTTCAACAAGTATTTATGAATTTCAAGTGTAGCTTCATCGAATTACTAATATTAATACATTGATAGTTTGTTAAACGGATTTAAAAAAACTCTTTTCAAAACTCGTTTTGTAGGAAATATTTTAACAAATAAGATTTTCACTAAAGGGTGGTAAGAATTATTATATTAATCATGCCGCCAACCACGGAACAAAGACAATAAGTTTCGGACATTGAAACTTTCGCTTCCTTTGCTATTGCTGCAAAACCGCTGAATACGTCTTGGAACTCGTAATTTTCCAACTTTCGCAAATCTTTAGTTAAAAAGTAATTTCAGTTTTTTATGGAAACCAGACTACCTACTGTTTAAGCTGTATTTTCAAGGAAGTTCTTATACGTATAGTATACGACCGTAAAATTATTTAAGTACCAAAAGTCATTCCATTAAAACAAAAAAAGGTATTTCAATCTAATTATTTTTTATCTATGAAAAAATATACAGCGGTTTCATTTCTTGAAATATGTACCCCCAATATTCTCCCTGCTTCAACATTTTCTCCCCAATAAACGTCAAATAATTTCAAATTCGCACCACACACAGATGTGTCCGCATGGTCCGTCTCGTCCGCTCGGGTTCACGTCTCGGCATGGACATCGTCGGCGGACTGGGGGGTGAAGTGGAGGGGAGTACGGAAGAGGACGCTTGCGGAGTGTTCGTATCGGGCGTTTCCGTGGGTGGCGCTGCCTATGGCATGCTCCATAGAGGCGACAGGATACTGAGTGTCGATGGAAGGGACCTTACAAGGGCTACGCATGAACAAGCTGCTGCTGCGTTGAAGGTATCTATTTAATGTTTTGGCCACTTCATGTTCAACGGTATTTAGGTACTTGAACCAACTAGATTTTATAGGTTTCGCAATATTGTAACATTTCTATGTTAGGTAATAGGTAATACGGGCTGGTATCCGCAACTCCACGTCAAAGCGCGTATTTTGCGTACGGGTGGGAAATCGCTTATTCGATCCACCCCAGCTCCTACAAGAAGGCCAGCAACGCCTTGGTGTTACTGACAATCTCACGTAGGGTACCTGGGTTACCGAAGTACTTTGCCCTGTATGTGGCAACCACCGGGCAGTGTAATAGCACATGAGCTGCTGTCTCGTCGTCCTCCATGCAGGCCCTGCACAGTGGACTGTCTGTGACTCCTATGACAAAGAGGTGTTTATTAAAAGACCCATGGCCAGTTATAGCTGCTGTAACAGTTCGCAGCTGTTGTTTCTTTAGTCGGAGCACCCGTTTCGTGAGGTGGCAATCGATGGCAGGGAGTAACATTACTATGTTATAAATGATGTGTTGTTTCTTTTTTCTAATATGTCCTCAGTTTTCTTGAGGCTTAAGTCCTAAAAAACTTAATTTACACGACTGGTTCTTTTGTTGGATTACAATTCTGTGTCGAGTTATTATTACGTAGGTATTCTTATCCTATTATTTCTCCTAAAATTATGTTTTTTTTTTAAAGTAATGACATTATTTTTTCCCGTAAACCTTAGCAGTACTCAGGGGCCACGGTGACAATAGCAGCGCAGTATCAACCGGAACAGTACGAAAGGCTGCGCGCTCGCATACGAATGATCAACGCCGCGGCCGCCATGTCACCTCGGTCAAGACACGTTCCTGTGCATCCTGATCTACATTCTATGTATCCAAGGTAACAATAAAAAAAAAATGTTTACTTTATAAACTTTGAATTTTAAGAAAAAACTTATAACTTGCAAATTGCGATAATTCAATTTAGGTCTTGGTAGAGGTCTATGTCGCATGTTCAGACGACGACGCCAAATCTGATCTTAATAATTTAATTATTCAGTGAATGACCTGAATTGATTTCGTTGAATCTAAGTCAATAACGTTAAGAAAATCTAAGTAAAGAGGTCATTTCTAGTTTCTGGAGCACTGCTTTCGATAGACTGATTACTATTTTTAACTACAGTTATGATTTGATTCATCATGAATTTCTCAGTAGCAGCCCGTAGTCTGGATTTGTGCCCGGTTGATGGCAATAGTTTCGCCCCTATTACATGTGACTTAAACAAAATTGGCGGGTTGGGTGTACTATTAGGTACCTACACCTCTGCCCAATCCTTCGGGGAAACAAGGCGTGATGTTAGGGCGGATTTTGGTTCTGTTGAGAGGATGACTGAAAGGCGAATTATATAAGGAGATTATAAGATGGATGTTTGTAAAAACGCCGGGCATCGTCTTTGAAAGACTTATTATACACTGACTTTATTGGCGATACCGTTCAAAAGGGTCAGATGCGTAGTACTCGCAAGGCCACGGTGAAGATAATCACTACTACTATACATTATGAAGTAAGAATGTTAATTTTGAAGGTGTGTGAAGTAAGAATGTAAATTTCAATCGTTTCATCCCATCTCTATAATGAAAAGCGTTTAATTTATGATTGTTAACAGTTAGTAACATCTCTGCAAATTAACCTAGCTTTCATTCTTTAAGAAAATACAATTAGTTTATCTGACGATAGGTAATTAATATCCTTAATTTAATTATCCTCCAAAAACGATCTTTTAAATACAAACTAATTGTTGTCGTCATCATCTGCCTAGCCTTTTCCCAACTATGTTGGGGTCGGCTTCCAGTCTAACCGGATGCAGCTGAATACCAGTATTTTACATGGAGCGACTGAGTGACTGTGTTGCCGTATTGAATAATAAAATAAATAAATAAAACTTTATTTCAGAAGTCCATAATATTGTTAATATTTTGGTGTTAGTAACAATGGTGCTTAAATAAGTAGGTTAGTATTGTTAGTTTAATAATAATCTAATAAATTTGTTTGCGAAGTCGCTAACTAATACCAATACTAGTTCCTAAGTGCCTTGTTATATGTAAATCGGGCCTCGGGGGACAAAGTCCGTAACAGCATCAATTCGGGAAGCATTCTCAAAATATAATAACAATATTAGAGACGCCGATTATTAATTCTTTCCTTGCATAAAGTCGTAGCTTAATTGTTATTTTGAATTACGTGTGATCCAACGATCACACGTAATTCAGAAGATGATTCATGAAGATTTTATTTCTGTAAGTAGGTCTACAAACATTTTTGCACGTCAATCCTATTTAAAAGCTAGATGAGGTCGGCATTCCCATCTGACTACTCTGAGAAAAAAGGCCGGAATAAAGTCAGATACAGTCAGTCTCTTTTAAAGTCTCTGACATAATCTTGGTCAGATCATGTGCAGACCACAAACATCATCATCATCATCATTTTCATTTTTCATGTCTGAAATGGTCTTTTGAGGAAAGAACCACACAGATGATTGGATTTGTCCAGTTAGTGCACGTATGTGTCAGTAATCGCTCAGAACTTCAGGAGCTCAACGATTCGACGAACAATACCAAAGAAACGACATTTGGGTAGGCCGCATAAATTACTGAAACTGCCAAACCAAGACTATAACTTAAAAAAAAAAATGACCCCACATAGACTTCACATTCACAATAATTAAAATAATTGTAATACTTTACCTGCAGGCGTAGCATGAGAACAGTTTTGTCGACGGACGAGTAGACAAAAATAACGTTTCCTGTAGACAGTAGACAGTACGAGACGGCAGCAAAGTAGAAAGAGTCAACTGTGCTTTTTACGAAATTCACTCGTTTACATAATTCGACTCAGAATTCTTTGTTTTGTCATAGGATTTATCGGTTGTCAGTGTGATTTTGACCGTAAGGATAGAAAACTTTCTTCCGAAATAGTCTACGTACAAAAAGACCTAGACAAAGATCGTTAGAAATGAAAGACAAAATGACAGATTGTAGAAAGATTTCTACGGTGGATGTCAAAAATGAAGAAACGAACTGTCACTTTGTATAGAAAAAGCTATGTCTATTCTTCGTAGAGATAGAAAGCGCCATGCTACGCCTGCTGGGCTCGTAAATGTTTCCCACTGCAAAAACATTGTAGCAGCCAAGACAAGTGCCAATCTCTGTCAAAGTGTTTCGTATTTCTACAACGACTTTCAACAGGATTGACATTAGTTTTTGGTAACTGATGTCAGTCCCATACATTTTTGATATTTCCCATCATCGCTATCACTGATAGAATGTCACTTTGTCCAGGCCCTCCGAAGTTTTAGCTTGAGGTAGGTTTAGTAACAGCTTCAGGTTTTGTGATCGGTTAAATTGCAACGCAATCACCTCTTACAAGAGACTGATAAAATAACTATAGCAATGTGTGTGTTTTAACACACATCTGCTTTCCTGTTCAGAAAATGAAAGCGTGATATTATGATTTTCAACATTTAAACACCTAATTATCTAATTGTCGATTCAGGCCCTTTCTTACCTTAGAATATAATATGGAGCAGAACTCGGTTTTACGTTTAACCGATACAATATTTAAATAGGTACTCAAATCCCCTGAGAGTTTTACTTAGGAATAATAATTAATGTTTATGTTTAATTAGGATTGCAGGTCAAGAGACCCTATTAGAAATGATTATCATGCAAATTAACTGCTTTGTAATGTTATAACGGAGTTGGGATATTAGATATTGACATGATAGGAGTAGTTGAGGTAACACCTGACCGACAATAGACTGTATTATGGTGAATGAAACGGGATAAATAGGGCTGTGATAAATGCAATGTATGAAATACTTAGGTACTTATTCAAAATGAACAATGATGATAATGATGAAAATAGTAGTAATCGTTGAAGTACAAACCGACTTCTAAAACTGACACTTCTTTTCGTGTCAGTGACCTACTCAAGTTTCCAACTAATACATTCTAATTCTGAAATCAGCGGGAAAGAATCAGAATCAGAATTTTATTTGCTATGAATCTAGGTACCTACAGGTATAAGATTTTGTACATAAATTAATGTGATCGGCTTCAGTCTACCTTACGGCGTGCAAAATATACCATAAAAACCGTATAGTTAATTCATTGTATTTATATCAGACACAGTGATCCATATTTATGTTAGTACACTTAAAAACTATGTTAGTAATCAATAATTAAAATATATGCCACAATAATACTATTATAAAACAAAAATTGACACAACAAAAACTTACATTGAAACATATAAATCAAATATGTTTCAATGTAAGTATCTTCTTGGATAAAACAACAAATTCATAAAACAAGCCTTGTCTATACGATAAAAAATTATTTACAAACATTAAATCCTCTTAGCTCTATGTTTTACCTCAAAAACTCTGTTAGGCTTTAACATAAAACCTCGTCAAATCTCAGTTTTAAGTAATATGTATAAAGACATGAGAGTGGAATACAAATAAAAAAAGGTTTTGTTCTTTTTCAGTGATTTGCGACTGAAATAAAAGCAGTATCTTTTTTATGCATAGCTTAAATTATGGTTCTTCGACATACCAGCTGCGCCAGTCGTTTGTTTAATTATTTTACAAAATATAGGTACCTATTGTAATTTTTTCTACGTGTGTGTATTCGAGAGGACATTGTGTAGATTTATAACTTTTACTGAAAACATTGCGCATTCATTCAGCATTTACTACGCCATTTATTCTTATGAAATTAGATTTGAAAGTCAGCTCGCCCGCAAACAAATATTATTAAACACGTTTCTTGCACGACGATAGCTTCAGGTTCAAGAGTCGCGTAGTGTAGGAGTAAAATGACCGTTTTCACTAACACTAGGCGACATCTAAGTGAATGCCTGACTAAGCGCGCTGTTGGATTTTCAACTTTCGTAGTTAAGCCGAGGGTTGAAAATCCAACAGCGTGGTTTTATTTATTACAATCTTAAGCCTTGTACTAACTAGAGCACCAGAATTCACAAAATACATACCTAATTATGTTTTGTGCGGCATGTGCCCGACACATTACTGCGTCTGGAATGGTAGTTTGAACCACAAGGACTCGACGAAAAATGTAATTAATTATGTAAATTTTAACAAGTTACGTTAACCTTTTTTTTTCTTTTTTGTACAAAGTGTCCAAAATTATAAACTTAATAAGGAAACTTCGTTACTTTAAAGCATTTAAGTTAACGTTTTTTTCATCAGACACAGTAGCTTTTCTGAAGGACTTTAAATAAATAATTAATTGACAATCTGGCAAATTTCTCTGACCTAGAACCTAATGTCTGCGAAATAATTAAACCACGTACGAAACCCTGACCGTTTCAGACTTCTAGGTTCAACAAAAGGTTTAAAATATCTCCCTTGGGATTTTGAATTTGCGATTTTATTGAAGGTCGTAGAGAAGAATAAGAAATACATTCCAATTCTAAAATGTCCGTTTCTGTATTTATAGAAACGGTATAAACTGCGGGCGAGACACTATCGGTAGGAAATAAACACGTATCCCACTCCCCGGGAGAACAAATGTAGAATACATTTTCTGAAACTTATTTCTTAAATGGGAATAGGCGTGTTTGCTTTCTATTTCACGAATAAAAACGAATAGAATAGAATGAAAGTGTTTCATGTTATTCCAATTAGGGAATTGGACGTGATAACAACGGAGACTGGACAAAAGTGGTCTATGGTCCAATAGCGATACGGTTTTGATATTTTTGGTTAGTCATCTCATCTATACCCTTGTGCAAAAAGGCATAAAAAACTGAATCGGCAATGTTGAGAAAAATATAGAACACTTCCTATAAAAAATCACCCAGTGTCCTTTGTTATCGTTAAAATTTTACAATGGTTGGATTTAATTTCATTAAACAGACTTCTAGCTTGTATAGTGAAAACTATTTTTGAGGTTCCTATTTTCAGAAAAGAGCTGTAGATATTAAAATAGATTCTACACTGGAAAACTATCCGCAGAAACACAAATTGTCTTCCTTCATTATTTTACGTTTTGCCGTAGGTATTTCAAAATAATTCTCATGAATAAATGAGCAGGAATAAAGCACACATTTCGAATTTCCACTCAGTATTGACATTAGAAATTGTTGGCTTCACTCCAGATTTTCCGGAAAATCTCATTCGGTCTTCATTAGCAACTACAATTTTTAGTATGGAGCATGCTTTATGAGACCATTTTACATTATGTTATAATTTCTGACGCCATTCCCCCAGGGCACTTCGTTTGAAATATGTTATTCATTCTTTAGTAAAATGAAACTGGCAACAGCTTTCTCGACAACTTGAAACTTTGTATACAATGCGTTGAATTGTATTGTTAAGATTTACACACTAGAATTTATGGAACAATGTTAATTGAAGCTACTCGAACTGCTTTGTATTCTTTTATGAAAAGGTTATTGTAATGTTGGTATCACTGGAGGTATAAAAAATGATATCTTAAACCAATACACGTACTTTATATTCTATCAACGTTACGGAAATTAGATTGTGCGAGCGTACGGCAAAAATTTGTAAAGGCAAAATAAGGGTTACCTTCCACCTTCCTTCTACTTTACGAATTTTCTATTGTAGTGTTTCTTTAGGGCTCTTCATAAAGTTTTTCTACATTGAAATAACCTATACGACTCAAAAGGTACACACGTTTACTCTTCCTTTCGTTTTAAAGCTGCCCATGGGCCTCTGAATTGGGCTCAGGCATATCGGTTTGCTCAAGAATAGATGTTTTCACCGTTTATGAAGCAAGTGATAATTATACATGAACCCGAAAAGTCAGAGGACCGTGCCTTGGATTCGAACTCGAGACCTATGACTTGACAGTCTTGTGGTTACACCACTAGGCTGTCACTGATGTTGATTGATGTTTCATAAATACTTTTGAACTGTTTCAATAAAAACTGTTATAAAGAACTAATTATTAGAGCCTATGCTGTCTCACTGCAAGGCAAAGGCCTCCCTTCCCTCTTTCCACTTTCCATGGCCTTCTATAATTTTGGGCCAGTCCATTAAGAAGAAGTCCAACTCTTTCTGGGCCTGACACGTTGTCATTTCCTGGCGTTTGGGATCCACTGAGTGGTATTTTTTGCCTATTACCTTTTACTCTTCCGACATGGGAATGAAAAGAAGGATCATCATATGCCTAGCCTTTTCCCAACTAAGGTTGGGGTCGGCTTCCAGTCTAACCGGATGCAGCTGAATACCAAATATTCAATATATATATTTAATGACAAGAAGGATAAAGGACGTAAATTAATAATTTATTGTAGGTTACGAAAACACGTCTTATTGGGTGAATACAGTGCACATGACCTTCAATTCAGGTTGGGTTCATGACCACCTTGTAGCCCCGAGCACGGTAAAACTTTTCTAACCATGTCTATTTATTTTTTCTCATCTGTCGGTTCCAAGTAATGTCCAATATTGAGTGAGGTAAAGTAGGTATTTTTTTTTTCATATTAATTGTAAGGAAAAGTTTGAGGATATTCAGACTCGGTTTTCTAAGGTTCTTCCTCTTAATTTACTTGAACTAAGGCTGGTAGTTTATATATATTTTTTGTAGATATTTTTTTTTTATTTTGCCTATACTGCACTACTGATGGGCAAAGGGCGCGGGAAAGGAGTTCCTGGAAGGACTTGGGGAGGCCCAATTCCTTCCAGGAACTCCTTTCCCGCGCCACCTCGATAGCTATTGCATTGGCTGTAATATTATGACATCAACCTATTGTTTTTTTTTGCTCCCATTATCTTCTAGCAAATATTCTAGAGTGCTTCTTTAATATTTTGCTCAGAAATCAATTAAAGAAAATGTTATTCTTCCTTTAGTAGACACAAGTTGGTAATTTTTAGCTCACAAAAGTTATAAAATAAGTATGTTAAGGGATCTAAACACAAGTACCTACTCACTATCACGACCATGAACTATCTACGTCCGACAAAATGTAACGAACAACTTATCCAAGCCAGCTGAACTGTAACTCCAAAGTTGGAACTCTGTTAGCTGGAATTAATCGGAAAATGGAAACCCTTAGGAGATTATTGTTTGCGGCCGCGTCCACCCATCCGTCTGTCGCCCGGTCATAACTGACGACCCGTTTAGCCAAGCTACAGGGACGATTAATTACTGGAACCCGGAACGAAATCACGTATGTTATTCGACATACTCAGCCGTTGCGTAAGATGTTGTAGAAACGTCTTTATATGTGAGGCTTTTAATGATGTTATGTTGTGTTCGTAAATAGTTTACTCAACTCGCTTGCGCGAGTCGCTTGTTAGATAAAAACGATTGGTGCGACTCTCTCAGCCAGTTTTTATTGCCATTGAGTCTACTCTAAATCGCGGGATTCTGTGTATTGAATCTTATGTCAAGTAATTCGATTAAGTAGCAATTTTTATTTTGTCAACCAATTCAGTGAAAATAAATTATAATATCTAGTGCAAAGGGGCTCCCTTTGCACTAGATATTATAATTTATTTTCACATAACATATTTACACATTGGTTGATAAAATAAAAATTGCTACTATTTCTTTTATATTTATTGCTACTAATTCAGATGTTATGAAACAATTTATTTGAAGTGATTTGATGTGAGCAATTTATGTGATTACCTAGCAACAGAAAAAGATCAAACTAGTCAACACTCAGTTTGGAAATCTAATCACATCGCGCTCTAAATGATCCCAATTTCCAGCTGGTGAACCCGTTCACTACTGAATGCGAACTTTATATTTCAAACTTTTTACAGGCTAAACTAAAATAGTTTGTGGACATGTGATGTAGAGTAATGAGGAGCATGTGACAACATAAGTGTTGAATATGAATGGGTAGAAGTAAAGGCGGACTAAAGAAAAGATGAATGGTCTGTGTGAAAGATAATATAGCTAGGTGACGGAGATGAAAACTGGTAGAAATGTATGAAAGAATAGATAAGTACGTATTAGTAATAAGTACTTTTATTATTTTATTTATATTTCAGATAAAAAGATTCATTTTGTTAGTAAAATAGAGCTTAAAAGTATGTTAGTTCACACATAGACGCATACAATGTTTGAAGAACGGACAGTCATACATGTCCGCTATCACACTCAGGATGCTGTTGCTACTCAACGCACTCTGTGCAGTAGTGATGCCGCTTTCTTGCGTAAGATTGCCGCGAAACCATCTGTGCTTGCTGCCATGAGCATGGCGGACGCGCTGCAAAAAAGAGGGATGCTTCAACAGCACCCTGAATGCGTTATTGTATTGGACCTGCAGAGCATTGACAACCCTTTGCGTATATGCTGTCCAGATCGCCTAGACAAATGATAATCGCTTCGACTTTCAACGGAATTGACATAGCTTTTCGATAGCTTATGCCATTCCTATAAATTTTTGCCTTTACCATGATCGTTATCGCTGATAGAATGTCACTTTGTCTAGGTTCTCAGTACTTCCGGTACCAATCACAAATTAAAATGGTTAAAGACAAGATTATGATGATATTGATGATATTGACCATACCTAGTTAACTGACCATTGTTTTCTAATCAGTTTAATTATTAGTCAAACGAATGATCGAGAATTGATCTGAATGCATTGATACACAGGAACTCATTATGATCAAATCGGCAAAGGACGATTTCAGTAACTGTGATAAGCTGAATAGACTGATTAATCGATTCGATTATGACAGTGGTCAGATGCTCAAACAGTGACCGGATAGGTACTTGTGGTCTTAACTATATCATTGGTTGAGTTCAGAATGCGTTATTGGCATGTACGTTGTAGTGGCGAGCAATGGTTCGCTGATAACACATTGTGAGCAGCTTATTGCCTGAGCATGTTAACCGAAATTGAAGTGCTGATTTGAACTAAGAACATAGCTAACGTTATACAGATGTTCAACATTATATACGAAGCTCAGTTTGGCAAGAGCTTATTGTAAACTAGTAGCGCCCCGCGGTTTCACCCGCATATGTCTCGATTCCATGGGAATATCAGGATAAAAGTATTCTATGTGTTAATTCAGGTTATAAACTTTCTGTGTTCCAATTTTCATTCAAATCGGTTCAGTAGTTTTTGCGTGAAAGAGTAACTAACATCCATCCATCCAACCATACTTACAAACTTTTACGTTTATAATATTACTTAGATATTAGTTCGATTTTGCTATACGAATTCTAAACGAATGCAAATTCCTCGAAGTGAAAATTGTTTGTGGCTGAATGATACAAGCTATTGAAAGGCCCCAATAATTACAAAGTGAATTTTGTAAAAGTTCTTTTGTGTAAATTGCGGTATTGTAAGACTGAAATCGACTTTTACAAACAGTTTGTATTTCACGTCCTTTATTTTGTTCACCTTCAATTTCTGTCTGAACCTTTTTGTTTTTATTCCGCAGGTAGCAGAGAACTGGCTGTGAAAATGACCATTTGATGAGAACTGAATAATAGTTAGTGAAAATTTATAACTATGTATGTTAAATAATAAAAATTATCAATTTCATAAATGTGGCCATGTGGCATCCCTCTTTAATAACCCGTTTATTGATAAAACCTTTGTATTTGGTGGCTCTCATATTAACAAATAAATCTGAATATTGTTTTCTTTAGCCTTTTGCAAAGTATGAAGTTCCTATTTAGATATTTGCGACATTGCAAATTTTTTGTTACCAATAGCTAGCATTTTTACTTTTAAATTAAGGACATCAACATTTATTATTTCTTAACCAAAAGAAAAACAATCGTGATAATGGTCTCGCCACGTCCACCGTTACCCAACATGACCAGCATCACTAGAATTATTTAATTTTTTTCACAAAAAAGAAGTGTTTATTTTCAGCGAAAGGTAGTAAAAGTTTACCGTCAAAACAGATGGGAAAATAAATCCTAGTTGTCCTAAAATATTTGATAGCAATACACACATCGAGCATCTTAGGAAATGAAGCTATAAATACCTACACCAGATGAAACCGTTCCAGCGACTGCGTGCCGACCCTACCCCATCTTTCCCAACTTCCCGAGACATCCAACAGACGTGTCCCAGTGAATCCCACTTGAGCCTGTCTGACTTATTGCCCACATTGGCGATACCTGAATAAAGTCGTAAGCTTCGGTTATGTAAATATTTCTTGGCGACGAGTATTGGGAAACGTACCTAACGTAGAGATGTTTCTTTGTCTTTGGTTTCGAATGTGTAAATAGCATTAAGATATTTTTAGTAGTATAAATATTTTGTTGGTTAATACTCAATTGTTTTTCTCGTTATATGAGGGCCATCAGCAGAAACTGTACATACTGTTCGGAAGATTTTTTTAATCTTCATGTATTGTAACCACTGTAAATTCTTAGATAAGATTATTTCCAATGTAAGTTGTTACACGTAATCTTTTTGGACTGTGATATTAAATTAACGTTCGTATTGTCATTGTACGGTAAAATTGAAACTGAATATACGACATTGGAAAGATGTTTGTGTTATTATTTCCTTGAGAATTTTCTTTTTCTTTATTCACTCACAACAGTAGTATTCTGGTGGCAGGCAGAAAACTGATCGTTGGGAATTTCAATACGTATTGGGTCGTTGAGCCGACCGAGTACCTGAGTAAGTATTTCAGCTAACGCATTGCTGGGTAACTTATTATCTGAACAATATTAAAATGCCATCAGAGAGCCTCCCATCCGAGCACAAGCTACCGTGACCTAATTGGAAAACCTTAAATAGACTTAGTACCCAAGTAGGTCGCAACAAGGACAGCCTCCACAAGTGGGGGTTCATGGATGGCTCGATCTCCACAGACAATGGCTCACCTCCCATCTTGCACCGCATGCTGTCACCTGCACACATAAGGACCTAATGGCTGCGTCAGCGAAATGCATAGCTGAGTTTTGGACCAAACAAATTAAAAAAACTAAGAACATATGATTTTCGTGTTATTTTTGCCATCGACTCGAAGAAGAAGAATATTAAAATGCCATTTCTTGATTGTACACCAAACATTTTCTGACCAGTCATGAAGAATCTTCTTCTCATATTCCGTCGATATGATTAATGCATTGGCATCAACCGATGACATCCCAAATGTACCTGGGTGCACAAAAAGAACAGTCGAACCATTTTGAAAGCAAGAAGGCCTTTAACACAATTCAGTTACAAAACTTTTGATGAATAAAAGGGGTAGGGTAAAGAAGCCAATCTTATTACAAAATTACGAATAAATATATTCTTGGCAACTCGTACCCTCTTACAGAAAGTCTGACGTCACTCTGTCAAAATTCTTCCAAACTCCTATTCGTTCGCGATGTTAACGTTCTACAGACATGTTTAAAATTTCAAAGGGAGAGCCATGTTTGGAATTGATTGACACATTTTGGGGCTGTTTCCATGAACATTTGTCGCGTGAGTTAATAAAAACATCAGTTTTCAGATGGTTCTTTCTGACTGAATGTTTTTCCAGCGTTTCCTAGAAGAGCGGTGGCCGCCACATAGCGTCTGCAGTATACCGGCAAATGACGTCAGTAAAACTTAATGTATAAAAGTACGTTTATTTGTTTTCCTAGAGAGCGTTTTTGACACCGTAAAGTAAAACCCCCGCTCACAGATTTAAATCGTTAGATTTGCCCTCACCGTACTTAGTCACGTGAAAAACTATCCATACATAGAAGAGTGTACTCACTCATTATTTATAGCGTTTCCATGACAATCAAGTCAAGTCACTACGTCATTGTGTGTGTCAGATGTGTCCAAACGAAACAGAAACGCGACTACCTTTTGGCGCGGTAGGGTGAATCTAACGATTTAAATCTTTGCCACTGCCATCATTTTCATGACAGGTATCACTACAGCTGGTATGTGGCAACCTATAGCTACGGTTCTAGGAATCCGTAGCTTTAGATATTTAAATGTATCTTTATTGTAATGCCATATTTTTGTGGTTAATTCTAACGTGCAAAACAGATTTTTTACCAATGGATACTCAAATCTGCTTTAAAATGCTGACGTTATTAGGTATGTCTAGCACTCGATAAATCAATAAAAGTTCCATCGTCCTTCAATGTACGATTTACGATTTCTATCTCCACGTAAAATCTTGCACTGGTTGAAACGAGTATAGGAGCAGTTGTCCGGAAAATTTTGTAGCTGCACAGTAGGGTAGCTTTAATGGTACCTGACATTCGATAAGCGTCGGTAGGTACTTGAAGAAAAATGCTACTATTCCTTACAGTTTTAGGTGCAAAAAACTCGCAGAATGGCGCTTAAGCAAGTAAGTTTATTGCAGCTTTGTGATATTAAAGCAGATCTATGCAAAAAATTCGTATCACAATTTGCGCCAACGGAATTGGTCTTTAGTATGTGCTATTTAGTATGACTTGTTTACAATCATACGTCTGGCAGAAATTTCTATGGTATATTGTACACTTAAGTCAAGTTAGTATCATACAGCAAAACGAAGCAATTTAATAATTACACTACCTTCAAAATAACTGCAGAATATGTGAGCACAAGCTTTTAAATCGAGGTCTTCTTTTCGTGTGGTTAGTGTAGTTGTAAATAAATGGTTTTAAACTAAGTTCCGAGGTTTGAAAACCGTTTTAAATTTGTTTAAACGGTTTAAAACCAAGACCACGTGGGCCGTACATTGATTACGCATTTTAAGTTAGAAAGGCTAGGTAATTAAAATCTTTCACCATTTTTAAATTTCACTATTTTTAATTTCATAATATATGTGAGTCAAACTACTTTTTTAGGATTAGACAGACTGAAAACAAACTTTATAAGTGTACTTATTAAAATATACATTAAAAAAATACGTTTTAGCTAAGTATCAATAAAAAATTAGTCTGATTAGGTTTTTACCCAGCTACTGCATATTTTTAGAATGCATTTTCTTGGGAATATGCAATAAAATTCTATAGACAAATCGAGATTATTTCAAAAAAATATCAGGGAGTAGATGTGGTCCAGACCACATCATGTGAAGCCTCAGTGTATTAAAAAAAAATATATGTATAAAAAAACATTTTAAACCATAACTAAACCGCCAAGTGTGGTTTAAAAAGTTTTAAACCAAAAAAACGGTTTAAAGCCAAATGGTTTCAAACAATTAAAATACGTTTTGCATCTATATTAGTGACTAACCTGGTGTCAGAGTATTAAAACCGTCCATAGGCCTCTGAAAAAAAACTCACCCACTCACTCTCTCGAACTCTTTAAATCGAGGTGATAGTCGGTGTTAAAAATAGTTGTAATTATCAATTTTACAGACGATAATCCTAAACACAATTTTACAAGATCGTGTTTGGAAACATAATTGTATCCGCTTCTGTTGCGCAAATAATGGCACTATTGCTTCCGTTGACGAGCCGGCTTGCGGTTGAAATATATTGCGACGCCGACGGCGATACTGGGTTTGTAACCAGACGAGTTTCCTAATGGTTTCATACTTTGTTCTTTTACTACACCAACAAACCACTGGGGGCTATATACTTTCTAACTGAATGAATGAATCGTTGTAAAAAGTTATTTTAATTAATTGAAAAGAGTTTGGAAAAAAGATTTGGAAAATTTTTATTTATCAAATAACAACAACATAACATCAAGCCAGTAATTCCCGAAGGATTAGGCAGAGGTGTACGTACCCATAGTACACCCACATTTCCCCGGTTATGTTTAAGTCCCATGTAGGTAATAGGGAGCGAGCCCATTGCCATAAACATTTTCCATTTTTAAAATGATTCGCTGTATTTGTGTGGCTCTTACACTTCGACAACCAACGAAAAATAAAGGACAAGTCAAGAAATTGAATCCATCCCAAATTAAATCACGGTTCGTCAAATCGGAGGTAAAAAGGACCGTTACTGGGAAGTAAAGTAAGTACCTATAGTATTATGTCAAAAATAAAAATTATAATAGAAATAGGAGTGTCACAATTTTAGATAATTTATCTGTTGCATTAAATCTATCTATCCCTCTCACAGAGAGGAGGCCTGTGTCCCAGCAGTGGGAACGTTATAGGCTGTTTATTAAATCTATCACTAACTCTAAACATCACGTTCAAACAGAGCACAATTACTGCAAAGCGCTACCCTGAGGCTTGAATTCAAATAACCCATGGATGCTTAAATAACTTTTCAATACAATTTTATGGACGTTAATGTCAGCTGCAGATTTATTCCGCTTTTAAAGTACGGGTGATATGACGTCCATTGGCAAAAGTAAACACAGGTATGTACCTACTCCTGCCAGGGTTGCGGGTTAGTCCGAAAGCGATACCGGGACCTTGGCAACAGGCAACTGAAGGGACACGGGTGGGTTTTAGTCAGTAAAAGTCTGACATGCCCTTCCGCTCCCTCCAGAACGGGAGAAGTCATTGAATGATTTCCCATCCCAAAAAAAAAAAAAGGTATGTACCTACTCATGTATTTTTACGGATCTGCATCAGTTCTTTCTTTTAACAAAAAGTTGGTTGTCGAGGGAATTTCTACTACAAGTGGTCAAACGACACTTATTCGTTGTATCAAGGGCCTTTAGAGTACCGATTTTATCATTCTTGCATCATGATTAATATTTACACTAGAATACGTAAAAAAGCACCGAAAATAGATAATTAAACCCGTTGGGTTCATAACCTTTTATCATTAAAGCGTACGCCCTTCACAGTTTCTGGTCCTTCGAGCTGGATTCGTTTCCGACCCCGAAGTTTTTGGTCCTACGAGAGCTTTGACCTCTCTTGTGGTTAGATATAAGAAGATTTCGTGTCTGATCTTTAAGAGTTAACGTAGTATAAATCATCTTTGATCTGGTTATCTGGAGATACCTACAATTACAAATTCTCAATGCTGCTTATAGCAACAGAAAACCGTCCGGAAATAAATTAAACATAATGAATGGTGGATAGTGATTACGTACAGTCGTTCATTGTATTTGTTACAATCTATACCTAGAAGGAAGTAGACTGTGGGGGCAGTTAGTAGCGGTTCGTATTTATTCGTAGTGGTATCTGTGAGCCATTTTATGACACGGAATTAGAGATATGTGAAATGTCGTGAGAAGATATAAAATGGCTCCAGGTAATAAAACCAAACTACCGATCTAATTGGCTCGATGCTATAACACGTAGCATGCTTCAACTGAATTTATTGTTACCAATTAATCCAAAAATATAATTATTACCAGGACAAATACATTGTAAGTCCGTTCAAAATTTAATGAATGTTAACTTAATTTCGTGGAAATTGTTTTCATCGTTCATTTACACAATGAAAACATTTGAATACATTATTTTAACTTTACAATAATGAATCGCAAAATATGTTTTTCTCGCGACGCTACGCGTAGCTCTACGGCGTAGCACTTTGCTACGAAACGTAGTCTTTTCCCGTTTAACGCGTCACTTTGTGAAATAAAGTCAGCTCTTCATTTGTTTTCTTTGGAATTAGATATCTTAAGTGATCCTAGACTCTAGGGTTGATAGATTCCTTTAAATATATAAATAAAATAGGTCTGAGGGCCTACTGTTATTAAACCAATATACCTACTTTTAAGATTATGATGCCTTTGAATTCTTAAGGATCAAGTTACCATGAGGTTCTTGGAATATCGTGTAGCAAACATTCCAATGTAATTCAACTATGAATAGCTCTTAGGAACTTCACAGTTGAAGACGAAGTAGAAATGCGCAATTCAAATGCACGTCGTTCATATTAGTTAGTAGTCAACATAGTTTGAACAATTCCGTGACTTGATGAACACTTCAGGCATGATCGTAGATGTTGGAAAAATAACATGTTTTGATGTTTTAAATAGATAGTCCCTGCAATGAAAGAAAGAAAGAGATAAATATATCTATTTTTTCTGAAATATTGTATGAATTAGAAAACTGCCTTCCTTGCCGCCGTAAACATTTGTTTATTTAAAAAAAAAGGCTAGAAGATATTTTCCAAAAATTATAACCAAATATGGTTTTTAGGCCAATACAATTTCATAGTTATGTTATGTTATTGATAATTTAAATCTATGTAGGTATTTCCCATTTATCTATTGGATTGGGTACCTGCATGGATTTTGTGAAATAGGCCGTTAATCTCTTTGCAATTAATCAATCAACTTAGCCTATTGCAGTCCACTGCTGGACATAGGCCTCTCCCAGGCTGCGCCACAACACTCTGTACTCCGCCTTCCTAATCCAGTCTGTCGCAGCCAACTTTTTAAGGTCGTCGGTCCATCTAGCTGGGGGACGTCCCACACTACGCAATTTGCAATTAAGACTATGAAATATTTGCAAATTTTATTTAAACGTTACGTGAAAAAGTCAGTACAACAGATGCACTATATGAACGAAGTGAAAATTCAGATAAGGCCCGTCACGCATCAAAACATAAGGCTCCGTGCACAATGAAGTAAAAGTTACGAATATCTCGATCTTTGCATCTTGGATTGATATCTATAATAATATTTGGAATATTTATCTCTTATAACGATAATAGGTACTGCAGTATCATATAATAAAAGGCACCATACGTGTAATTAAATTCAGATAAAACATTTCAAGTAAATTTCATTAAACAAGTTGAAAATTAAATGTGAAGCAGTCTTTCACAGAACCGTAATGGCCAGCAAAACCAAACATAATTATGACATAATACAAAAACACTGTATTTTTGTGACTGTTTTTGTTTCAATTGTGTCCAGACGTAAGCTAAACTTCCAAATTCATAACTGTACCTCAGTTTTATTAGACCTTCTAACAAAAAAAGGTCACTTGACTAATATCACACAACATTTAGGTCTCTGCATGACCGGATTTAATTGGATCTTGCCCTGATTTCAAGGCGATGTATTACAGCCATTAGGTACCGGCCGTTTGAAGCAGACATAGTTCAACGGTGGACTTAGATAGATTTATCATTTCTATACCGGGGTTAATATGAAGCTCGGTTCGAAGAAACTTGCTTAGTGTAATAATTGCTATACTCAATTATCCAGTTATTTACACGTGCGTACATTAATAAGATACACCCTGCTACAATATATTTATGTAATTTCCTGGAAAAGATTTAGTTTTCTCTCAGCTCTTTTTTCCTGTTATTATTTTGTGGTGGCCTCGTAAGCCATGATATTAAATTCCATGAAAACTTCTCGTACTATTCTAGTCTTTTAAATTGGAAATGGAATCCGTAAAAGTAGTTTCAAAGTATATTCACACTAAAATAATAATTATTATAGTTAGGAACAAGATCCAATTCTGATAAATCATCTAAAGCATGAAGTTTGTCCGAGTTTTCTTCCCGTTATCATGGAAGCGTCCTCATGAAAGCGCATCGCGGACAATACAGCGCTGCAGCGCTGCACTGACGTTATCGCTGTCACTTCCCTTTCCTGTGTGTTTCTAAATAAAGGCACAGACAAAGCGACGAATGCTGAAAGAGAAAAAAGGAGCATTCTCATGTAAAATTCTGAGTATATTCAATTAATTTTAAAAATCCGAGTACCATGTAAAAATACTAAATAACATGACGTGTCATATAATTCAACTACTTCTTCCCAGCAGGCGTAGCATGGCGCTTTCTATCTCTACGAAGAATAGACATAGCTTTTTCTATACAAAGTGACAGTTCGTTTCTTAATTTTTGACATCCACCGTAGAAATCTTTCTACAATCTGTCATTTTGTCTTTCATTTCTAACGATCTTTGTCTAGGTCTTTTTGTAGGTAGACTATTTCGGAAGAAAGTTTTCTATCCTTACTGTCAAAATCACACTGACAACCGATAAATCCTATGACAAAACAAAGAATTCCGAGTCGAATTATGTTAAAGAGTGAATTTCGTAAAAAGTGCAGTTGACTCTTTCTACTTTGCTGCCGTCTCGTACTGTCTACTGTCTACAGGAAACGTCATTTTTGTCTACTCTTCCGTCGACAAAACGGTGCTCATGCTACGCCTGCTGAAGTGGTGACGACAAAAATAAGATACATTTTCTTTCTACTTTAACATTATGCATAAAAATTTGCTTTATAAATTATTGGTACATGAATGTTTCACTATGTTATTAAAGTTTCCCCCTAAATTTAGGCTATAAGTCGGTCAACCCACTTTAGAAGAACCGCGCGCCACGCCTCTAAAAATAACTTCACCTAACCCATAGCTTTACAAATATTTAGGGGAACATCTGGATCGATTAAAGTACTATACATAATCTTAATACTTACTTAAATTGCGATCAAGATTATTGATGATTAAAACACTTTTTTTTTGTCTAGACAAGTAACAAGCGTGTAACGTGGCGGGTTACATAAGTGCATGCAGTAATAAGAGTAGATATATACTCAACTGGATATAGGTAAATATTGACACAGAGTAAACCTTCACTTAATTTAGACACGCATTAATATACCGCATTACCTATATGACAGCGTCAGCGATGGCTGAGTGATAGTTGCCGTCATCATCTCGATTCGGTGGTACGGACTCCATAGTGCAGGTTTACAATAAAACACGATGATACAGCAAATCAGTTAGTATTTCACTTTCAAACAAACACATACAAACTTCACATTTTATAGTAGGACACGGTTTACTAATGAAGTGAATTTGACGTGCATGATGTTTTTATAAATGTTTACATTAAAATTTGTGGTATATCTACGTATCCGTTTTCAAATATTGACAGAAACTTAACCCTTCCTTGGCAGTCGGGTAAAAATAATGAAGTCCAATTATTCTCACTACGGTCATATTTATACCACCCAGCTTAAACTTCCATAGCGAATAATTTATGACATCCGGATTATTTTATCAAAGGGTTCTGCAAAGGTTTCATAAAATTCACACTAACAAAATCGCAAGGGTAAAAACTCCGTGTATATAAACATAGCTTCAAAGGAAGAAACCTTTTGTTGTCTCGTTTTAATAGGCTATTATGTAACAGCCATTGAATTTATTACGATGGGATATGAAAATGTACAAACAAAATACCAAACAATGTATCAGTTTGATCTAAAAATAGATACAGCTTCTAATAATGCAATATAATTTAGCAAGAATAATAATTGTGACCGGTTGATGGCAATAGGTTCGCCCCCTATTACATGGGACTTAACTGGCGAAATGTGGGTGTTACTATAAGATATACCTCTGCCTAATCCTTCGGGAATAACAGGCGTTCTATCATGTTAGATTTAAAAGAAAGACTACAGCTTTTCTGATAAAACATCCCACAAAGTTCTTGTTTTGTATTTAAATACTTGATCTCAGTTTATTTTGTTTTAAGTTTCATAATTTGTTGTTACAGCTGCTAAGACGTTTGTGATCACACTCAAAAGTTAAAAGAGGAACTCTTTAGAATCGAGAGCCTGTTATTGATCGGCCCAATAATGTCTCAACGGGTGGGACAGTTATTAATTTTGAGTCAAAGGTTGAATGTCCAAATGAGACGAGCAGCATAAAATCTGTCATACCCAACCCAAAACCGAAATAACAAGAACAAATTAAATGTTATATCGTAGAACTGACGTTACCGTAATAAAATATCAGTTATGAAATAATACTGGGTGTAAGATCCTCTTGAAAGACGATACGGGGTTCTGTAAAAGCTGCTACTAAAAAATATTTATTGGCAATAAATGGTGGCCGCCGTATCGTTACGACGATCCGGTGGGCTTGCGGCAGTAAATTTAATTTGGCCATTGATCGACCGCGGTGATACACTGTACCTAGCGAGCCTATGTGTGTGGAGCTCAAAGTAAATGTCATCGGGTATTGCGTGGCTTGGCGAAAAAATACCTATGAGAAGATAGCATGCCTTACAAAACTCGACGCACTCAACTCGTGTTTTATAGAACTCTTCATGGAAAAATGTAACGTGGCGGGTTACATAAGTGCATGCAGTAATAAGAGTAGATATATACTCAACTGGATATAGGTAAATATTGACACAGAGTAAACCTTCACTTAATTTAGACACGCATTAATATACCGCATTACCTATATGACAGCGTCAGGAATGGCTGAGTGATAGTTGCCGTCATCATCTCGATTCGGTGGTACGGACTCCATAGTGCAGGTTTACAATAAAACACGATGATACAGCAAATCAGTTAGTATTTCACTTTCAGAACAATCACATTAGGTACATTACTAATAATGTTCACGCATTACTTTACACGTTCGGGCGAACCAACAGTTTCGCATAGGAGAAATGGAGGTCTGCATCCGTTCGTTGTCCTCATTAGACTGCCTCGTCGTTCAGCCACTTCCCCTAACACGACTCTGTCCACGTGCCGCCCCACTCTAGTGAGCGCGCCACGGAGTTTACCCTCACCTCAGTACTACAATAATCAATTGAGAGACTATTATCGCTCAACTTTTATAATCTGCGACATATATATAAATAACAACGTAAACAAACATCTCAAAAAGAGAAGCTCCTACAAGAACTAGGAAATTAACAATCATAGACTCGCTACACTCCCACTCACATTCTATTTGTAGTAAACAATAGATTTCCCCGGAGAACTCTTAGGAATATATTATTTTTTGAGAAGTAACGGGGTCGTAAGTCAAACAAGTTTGTGAACCGCTGGATTTGAGCGTATTTCCCGCGGGTGACTTGATTACTGTGCCGAATGTTCTGTAATGTACTAGTGCTTGATGGTCGAGTGTCGCAGGTGAATTCTATGGGACCTATATGTAGACATGTGTACCTCGTATTTTTTTTTCTTCATTACTGCATGCTGGCTTGAGAGAAAAAAGAAAAAAACTCACAACATAAATAACCATGCCGCATGCTCTTTGCGAGTGTCATTTTGACTGTCATTATGGTTGGTTCCCAACAGGTTGTTTGGATTTTTGTTGCACACATCATTAAAAGGTACCTACTTGCTTTAATATTAACTGAGACACAACAATGCAATTAACTTCAAATACGTGTTTTTTTGAAGTAGTTTATAATTTAAGCCTAATTACTGACTGTAAACAATGTCTATTAATGTAATAAAACAGAAAAGTATTAAGTATTTACAACTAGTTTAATAAAATGGTTACAACAACAGAATAGGTATAATTTGGAGGCAAAAAGGATAACCGCTGACAGATGTCCTAGTTCGTTGAGAAACACACTATTTATAGGTTTATGTTCGTTTTTCAAACGTATTGTATTGTTATTTCTAGCTTATTGTAATTGTATTGTAGTTCGACGACCTAATAATACTAGGGAGGCGTAAAGGGAAGTGTTTGATATCGTAAAAAATCTTCGCTTTTGACTTGTTTGTAACTTCCTACTCAATTATTTCCTACACTGTGCAAAGAACGCATCAAACTAATAAAGTCAAGTTCCACTTCAGAAGTTCTTATTCGCACTTCACATGTTTATTTTACCCTCAATAAATTACCCAGACAGCCTTCAATGTGACACTTTTATTGTGACCTTAAAGTTAGGAAAAAGTTTGCTAGTGTACTCGAAAAGTGTCATTTATGAATTTACGACACTATTATTTTTTCCCCTGCCTACTTGAGTGGGGACGAGAGATGGAATAGTTTGCTTTGACATATGCCGTTAATGTGTTCCGCTTTATAAGTTCAGTACAGAAATAAAACTTTTGATTACTTTCATAAAGTAGTTTTGTCATTGACGGCGTATGTTAAAAAAGTAGGAAGTAAAATATTGGGACGTGGGAAGTGGTAATAAAACTGCAATATAAGTGAACAGCGGCGATGATCGTGTGCCAACTTTATGCAACGTGGCGCAGGCATTCTCTGTGATTAATGTAGGTTCACTACAGGCAACCTTACAGAAGAACAACAAACTGGTTATTGATGATGACAAAGAATTGGCGAAGTAAAAACACGTACCTACAGATTAACAAGTTTTAAGTGATATTGTAGTCAGTCAGGACAAGTAATTTTATTAATAATGAAGTCGGTAATAAATATAGCTATTAAATAGATAAGTAATATTAAACTATTTGTTTGTGATAAAAATAAAATTAATAAAAATGCCAATAAATTATAGTTTTGGAATGTGAATCAATGTGGTTTAACTTAGTTTGTAATGTGAATCAATGTGGTTTAACTTTAGTGACTTCAATATGGTTTAAAGAATCTAATCTAATTTGCTCTGGACGACCGAGCGTGGCAGCAAGCCACACTCCCCATTCGCTTGGGTGGTCTCGGCGTTCGCAAAATTTCAAGTATAAGTTTACCGGCCTTCCTCTCCTCAGTCCACAATACCGATAAATTAACCAGGAACATTTTATCTTCCTCACTGGTTGATTTTGAGGTACCGTGTTTGGCTGATGCGTTGAACGCTTGGAAAATGGCTTGTCCCAATACGGATTTGCCCGACAACCCGTCCTCCCAGAGACGGTGGGACGTGCCGCTCTGCAGTATTATACGGAATACCCTGATAAACACATCACCTAATATTGTTGAGCGTGCCCGTCTGCTGGCTGTGGGAGAATGGGAGTCGGGCTTATGGCTTCAGGCGCTCCCGTCATCCACCATAGGTACTATGATGGATGACTCATCGTTTCGGCTCGCTACATGTCTCCGCTTACGCGCTCCTTGTGTTGCTCCGCATCGGTGCCACTGCGGCGAAGCTATCGACAGTCTCGGGCACCATGGCCTGTCCTGCTACAGGAGTGCAGGCCGCATAGCACGGCACGCCAGCATCAACGATATTATTCGTCGAGCCCTTGTCACCGCCGGCGTACCAGCGGTATTAGAACCAAACGGCTTGGTACGTGACGATGGGAAGAGACCAGATGGCATGACGTTGCTGCCTTGGTAGGTAGGTTGTAAGGTAGGCCTCTGGTGTGGGACGCAACGTGTGTCGAAACCCTTGCGCCATCCCATGTTCCTAGCACGGCGGGCTGTGTTGGCGCCGCTGCTGCGGCTGCTGAGACCCTCAAGCGGCGCAAATACTGTAACCTTGTGGGCAACTACAGTTTTGAGCCGTTTGGGGTCGAAACGCTCGGGTCATGGGGCCCGAGTGCGCGTCTCCTTTTTAAGGAAATTTCTCACCGACTGGTCGATACTTCACGTGACCAGAGGGCTGGCTTGTTCTTTGGCCAAAGAATTAGCATTGCCATTCAACGTGGCAATGCTGCCAGTCTTCTGGGCACGTTTCCGGATGATAGCGATGCGGACGAATACTTCGACGCCTGACGCCCCTTTGTTTTTATATCTATTAGTAAGTCTTTTTAGTTTTAGTTTTTTTTTTTTTGTTAATTATTAATTCCATAAAATATAATGTTATAGTGTACTTGAATATATATATGAATTATCATTATCTCTGAAGTAAGAATCTAATCTAATCCTATATCACTCGGGATGATGTAAGGATTCTAACGATACCCCATACATCCAAATCTGTTCAAGCAATTTAAAAATTATGGTGGAATAAAGACACATACAAAACATTATACTCCATTTTGGGCAGTCGTATAATAAAAAGGATCTACTATTACTCCAGTCTATCTAAATCATTTCTAACTTCATAAACACTCGATCATGACTACAGCAGCAGTTGTTAATGTTGTCCAAATAATCAAATAACTCCGACCTTTAGTTAGATAATGGTCATTAACCTATAAACAGGTTTAAGCCGACTCCATAGTCTCAACCAGCCGTAACAAAGTATAAGGCCCTCCCTAAAAGATAACTGCTCTAGGCTCAACGGTAGCAAAATTGCAAATCTTGCTATAAACTTGTAACAAATTCTATCATCCTCTGACCCTATTGCCCTTGTTTGGCTCGTTTTATGTATTTTAACCGTCGTAAATGAGATGTAAATCCGAGGTAGCATCAACCTGTATAAACTTCTGTTATTACGGGATTAAGCCTCTCCAATTAGGTATAACAACCTGGTTTATTAACACTGCTAATCATTTCAAACTCTTTGTAGTCATACGTTTCAATTACCGTCGAATGAAAGCATTGACGTTGGTACCTATATTGTCGACCACGTAATTATGTAATTCAAATCAAATTCGCAAAAAAAAATTTCGTCTCTCGTAATTGCTTTTTGTATTTACCTCGCAAGGTTGAATGTCGCTCGTCATAAAACGTCACGATCTAATCAAGCTATAAGGTATTACACTATCATATCTATGATCATAGATTTATTGAAATTGTAAAATCGACACACACTAATAGACACTATCATATTATATTATACCTATCATTTACCTATCTACGAAGCTCACAAATTACCCATAATGTCTATTTTACGATTTCATTATGTCTTTGATCATAAATCTATGATCATATAATATATGATGGTGTAATACCCCTTAGACCAATGTAACAACTAGATAGTTTCAAACTTAGCACATGTGTGAGTACTATGTACACACGGCTACACATCAAGCTATACATTCCCAGTTTGTGCTGATCTCGCATTGTATAGGATTTCCGTACAATGCGAGGTCAGCTTATACTGGAAATGTATAGCTTGATGTGTAGCCGTGTGTACTATTATAAAGCTATAATTTTCTGGGTCCATCTTTTATTGACTTGAATGTGCCCTGGCACTTGAGAGTATGTCATGCTCACTCAAATGTCTCGCTGATGTGTTGTTAGGTCATTCGATTCCTTTCAAAATGGTTGAGCTGATTGACGCTGATTCATGCGTCATGTTGATGAACGGGTGCCGTCACTTGGGACTGGTCATCTATTAGCTGCCATGGCTTATTTTTTTGTTTTAATTGTTTATTATAAACACTTTAAACATCCACGTCTTTGTTTTCACATGTATAATTTCAACTTGAATGATTTAACAAATATTTTGTAATAATATTTTGGTTTAAAAGAGTGAGAGTGGAGTTCCGTGGAGTTTCTTGGCCGTTACTCACTACAGGAACCTACAACTACGCTTTGCAATGGGCAACTAGCTTCATCTTTCTGACTGACCAACCCCATCAATTTAAAAGTGCTTGTAATTGTTTTAATTAAAATAAATGCTTTGAGTTTGAGACCTTACACATAAGTATGTTTAAGGTCTCAAACTCAAAGCATTTATTTTACCAAAGATAAAATTATTTGATTAAAAGTGCCAAAGTGCCAAAGTGGTAAAACAGATAAGAGGTCGAATATACTCGTATATAGGTCGAATATAGTCTATGATATAAACGTAATTTTATCGGATATAATGTATCGCCTGTGCTCAACGCGGAATTACCTCGTGACGACATTTCCTTTGATAAGAACATACTCAATTATGTTTAATTGCTAAATTCACATGATGGAATATCATTACTGCCCTGAAATACTTATGTCAGAATGTTTTAGGTGTGTTTCTGAATTTGAATAATTTTCTGGTGTTGTTCAGTACATTTTCCCACCACATTATTTAAATTTAAGATGGTTGCTCTTCTTCTTTTTCTCACTAGTACCTATATTTTTGTACTAAGTATTCCACTTTCAACTTTCGATTTTAACCACACTCGACCGAACGGCACCTAAGCTATTCCACAAACAGCACCGAAACATTATTTTATAATTCAAAAATATTTTAACAAAATATAGTAGGGAACAAACAATTTTTTTTTAAACTTCGCTTCTCCATATCCCATATTCAGTGACAAAGTCCTAATCTGTGGCGGAGGCAATGTTGTTCGTCCCTCGAAAGCGGCTGGGGTGTTAATACGATGTAAATGAACCATAAAACTTTAAGGCTCATGGCTAGTAATTTAAGCTCGCTGGATAGCGTACCGCTATGCTCTCGGTAAATTTTCGATACAATTTTCAACATAACACTTTTGAATTACGTGGTATATTTTGTAAGTGAATGTAGGAGAGGTTCACAAATTCTGGTGCTTGAACAGGTTTTCTTCAAAATTATAAAAGAAAGATATCTATATAAATAATATATTTATATCGATGAATGTCTTATATTTTTTGACTAAACTCATATTTTTCAAAATAAAATCGTTTCAACATTAAAAATCGTAGTCGAAGGTCGAAACATCGTTTTATGATTAGGTAAAATCATAAAACGAGGTTTCGACCTTCGACTAAAAAAATATATTTACAGTTTAACCGTAGCTTGTTACACCTAACCCCTTAAAGTAATTGGACCAATCACCTCTTCAAGATCACGTTATAGATTCTGATATTGATCCAGTTAGGAAACCCTTAAAATTGCCCTGTACCTTTGGGATATTCTATATATTTACCTCTTATTTTACCTGTCCAGTCCTTTCCGGTAAGTCGAAAGTTGCCCCTTGAGAAGTATCAAAATAACAATCAAAAACAGCTTTAAGTTTTACTAATTTGGATTCACCCAAGTCACAAATTCCCTGTTATATTACTTTTAATTAGGTAGTTAATGTTTATTGAAGTATCGAGCCTATTATTGTTAAGGGACAATTCGGTACTGCCATTTTAACTATAGGTGTAGATACGACTGCCCAAGGTCCATTTATTTCGTAACTTGTATTTAACCTATCTGCAGTTTGAAAGTTTGATGATAAGTTACATTAGAATTGTAACTTTTAGTATAATATTAAACGACCCTTCACCTACCTTACAATAGACGTAGATATATATATTTAGTAACCTATTCCGCTTATCTATTCCTCAAGAGTCATAAAAAATATATGTGCGTGTGTAGATTTCTGCTGGACGCAGAGATCTACACACGCACATATATTTTTGGTGCGCACGGTGTGGCAACACGTCGTGTTCTGGTTTGCGACTGGTCAATCGTTATCCTGAGGATGCCTCGTTGAGAGGCAAAACAAACACGTGTCGATTTCTTACAGGGTTTTTTATGACTCTTGAGGAATAGTTAAGCGGAATAAGTTACTAAATATATCTACGACTATTGTATTTTATAATGGATTTGCGCAAAACCACGCCTGAATCAGAACTATCTACATTTCAGTGACGTGTCTTGATATTTGAGTTACCACAAAATTATGGGCCAATTTATCAATCTTCAGATAACTTTTATCTGAGGAATAAAAACTGCGGTTTAACAGACAGCTTTTTGCCATAATTATTCTTTACATAAAAGTTATTTGACGCTTGAAAAGCGGTCCCAGTACAAAATGTTGCCTCCCGTCAACAAAACTCATGATATATTAGCACAATTAGATAAAACCTTAAAGCATCAACTCATGAATTCAAACGCAATATCAACAGAGTAAATTCGCTAAAAGAATAATGGAAGAGATTATCGTGCCTCTTGAAAAACATCGCCGACTCGAGCTCCGAAGAGTTATTCACATAGTGTAATCTTTTATTTCCCGGGAGTGAGCGGGAGTCTTACCGTGGCGGAGATTTGCAGATTCCTCCAAGAGGGAAGCGAATCAACGTTAGCTTTGTTTAGGCGGAATTACCTCCCGGAGAGGGAAATGTTGTGTTTAAAGGTAAATGCGGCTGTCTTACCCAGCCGCTGATTATACAATATTTTATCATCTTCCGCTGGGGTAGTTAAAGTGTTGTCGGACGCAGCGATAACGCTCACCATTGTATTAATAATTGTGTCGCCAGCACCTGTAGCTATCAGTATTTCCACTAATTAATTCATGTAATTTATAACGCTCGGTGAAATATTCTAGCTAATGACACTGGTAACTGGATAACTTGAATATTCATTGATGGGGATATTATATACTCGTTTCTAAGTAAGGCGAGGGTAAACATCGCCACAGACGATAACATATTATTAATGTTCCAAATTAATATTGGTATTACCAAGACTACAAATTTTTCAACACAAATACTATGAAAATAAACGAGAAGATCGTAAAGCTAAATAGAAAAACAATTTTATTGCAAATTACGATGGAGAATCTATGATTAAGAACTCCAATATTTTTCGCTCGCGTTAAAGTGAATAAATAATCTGCAAACTTAACATTGTAAACAAAATGAAGCGCTTAATGGTAGAAAATCAACATGATAGTGAATGCGTATACAAATTCACGGCTTTAATGCGAAGCCTAAAAGGCAGGAAAAAAATGCTTAAAGCATTCAAATAAAACCACGTCTGACCGAGTGCAACGGTTCGGACTTAATAGCCTCGTTACTTTTATGGTTCTGGTTCATAAACCACGGCTCTGGAAACGTGGCATATCTACAGACATATCCTCAGATCCGATCCGAATGGATATTGATGTCTATTCTAAAACCTTCGAGAATGATTTGTGTGCATTTTCCAGTTTTTTTTTTGTTTTAAAAGTCTACGTCATGACATCATCATCTGCCTAATCCTTTTTCCCATCTATGTTGGAGTCGTCTTCCAGTCTAACCGGATAGAGCTGAATATCAGTATTTTACATGGAG
Organism: Lithophane semibrunnea; assembly: GCA_947363905.1. Taxonomy (NCBI): domain Eukaryota; kingdom Metazoa; phylum Arthropoda; class Insecta; order Lepidoptera; family Noctuidae; genus Lithophane; species Lithophane semibrunnea. The sequence continues at coordinate 11,504,222 of OX376194.1, read as the reverse complement.
TGACTCTTTATCGGACCTCCACAAACCAATTACTGAGTAATACGATACCCCTTGGTAAGAGTCCACATGAAATTTTGCGTGATAATTTATTGGCTTATGTTATAAATATTCGTATAAGTATAATGTTTGGGTACAGTACGACACAACATAGATGTAGCATCAGCAAAATGCGTAAAACCGATCACAAGCCGAACAGAGTGTGCCTTCAACATCTCCAATCTTTATTACGGCTTTAGTTGAAAATGATCTTTACGCAAACGCAATAACTTGTAAAATCATTTAGCCAAATACATTCAGAAAATTGAAATGAATGAATGCAAATTTTCAAATCTATGCTACATCTAAGTTGTGTCGTACTGTAACAGCTTTTGTTTAACTTGATAGTACTTTTTTCGATACTATTTTCTGCATCCATAATGCAGCATATGAATTTTAAATAGGTACTATCAAGGTAAGAAAATATAATCTAAAGCTGATAAAGTTTGCTGCACCAACATCAAGAGATAATAAATGCTACTCAATGGTAGGCACCTACTTTAATTTTATGACAAAGGGGACACACTGACGGCGGTAAACACAAAGCTTCCTAAGCCAGTAGATTTTATACAGGGCGGACCAGAATCAAAATTAATGATGGTAAATAATGCCCTACAAAAATCGATGGCATAAACACCCTTTGCTAAGGCCACAATGCAGGTGGTTGTCACGTGGAGCAACAATTACGGTAACATGAACGATGGTACATTTCATATCCAAGTAATTAATGTATTTTTTCAAATTCAGTTCAGTTTAATGGTCATTAAAGATAGGCCTTTTATAAAAAGGCCTATCCTTGGTTAACCTCGTAATAGGTATCCAAGGTCCTTAAATACGTCATAAAACAGTTAGATATATTCCAAGTTTTATTTTACTTGGACTAAAATTGTAAAAAGTGATAAAGCAAAATTACGATATTGACTGTATACATTAAAATACGAATTTCTTCTCTATAAGAATATGGTATGATACTAAATATAAATAAATTTCGTGTTACCATCATAATACTCATACACAAAATACAATTTGGATGATTAAATTACCATTACGAGCAAGAACATAAAAGCGAAATACCGCCAAGTAACAAATAAAGCAAATTTCAAAGAGAATTTCAGCTATTCAACCCAATATTACAATATCAAGAGGTAAATATGATTTCATTAATTTCATATCAAGTGAACCTATGTTCCAATATAACGAATTAACACGGAGTTCCAATTTACGTAGCATAAACCACTAGCAGGTGTTGATTCTGGAATTCCGTCAATGAATCTACGGAGGTATGTTTGAGATCTTAAATTAAGGAAATCTTATTACGAAATTCCGACATGTGTCGCAAGCTAAAAGCCGGGGCGGGGATCCGTGTGGCCTTAATGAACGTGCTCAAAATTTATAACACCCTTAACCTTTTAGTTACTTTGCAAGTAAATTGGACCTCAAACGCGCTTACCTTAATGGGCGATAACTTTTGTATATTTTGTACATATCACTGTGTGGAATGTTCGCAGAATAATCTGCTCGCGTGATGCCTGTCAACTCCATAATGAAGTGCCGAATTTTCGGCGATAAGTCTGACTTCTGAAACGCGTTTTTTTGCTGCTCTCTGCCCAGGCTTATTTGAAATTTTGTTTTTCCCGCAACAAACGGTGGTGAATTTTTGTATCTAAACACTATTTTTAATTTGCTAAACCTCAAATTTATGAATAGCCAGAAACCGATTCATAAATTTGATTGTAATAAAAATTAGGCGATAGAAAGAAAACGTCTAATTTAATTAATGTGTAATTTATTTCGCAACAAGTAATCCGTCGTAACTGAATATTCATATTGTAGGCGTGTTTTCAAGCGTGATATTGCTATCAAAGCCCATTATTACTGTAATAAGCATTAATTTAGATAGGAATACGATGATTCTAAGCATACAGGGAATTAAACACAAACTCTGAATAATACACATATATAATAAATATTTATTTAAAACTTAGACAAATATACAGGTACAGGAAAATCTTACTCTAAGGAAATAGTCACTGACTACACTTATTACCAGTGTCAACTGGGTCAAACAAATAACAGAGGGCGACCATTTACTTACTTTCTAATAAAACAAATAAGTTTTATCATGTTTCATAATATAAAATAATTGCAAATAAAGAATAGCTGGGTGCCAACAGTAACTTTATTATTTATATTTTTCCATTAGGTATTTTTGTTCGCTACAACAAAAACAATGGACAAAATAGTAAAACTTTTTTGTGTAGAAGCAACTTAATGGAACCTTAGCTAATGATCTTAGCCGTTATAAGTTGAACTACAGTGAACATAACCAGTACAGCAAGTCCTGGTTGGAAGGTAGAGGCTCCTCCAGTGACGCTCCTTATCCACGTGGTGTAATTGGAGACTCGGGTATAGACTTCGGGGAATGAACTAGCGACGCAGTTGTTACTCATTGAAAGAATACCCGCCAGTCCTCCATTGCAGACTAATCCGTTGCCAAAGTCACCCTGTTAAAATCAGTATAATTTTTAATAACAATAGGGAATATGCATGTATTTTTTCAATATTTTTATTCGATAGTTTCCATCGTCAAATAATAGTAAAAAGAAATTCAACGGCAAAAAAGCAATTTAAAGTAGTTAAAAAAATGTTTAAAAAAATCCAACCGATCCGGGCTATTTAAACGCCCTCCATTTGGCGCGCTTGGTGTGGTGACGTCACAGACCGTGAAAACAGACAAGCAACTGTCAAGTCAACGTCAAACACTCCTTTTTCTATGAGCGTTTGACATTGACTTGACACTTGTTGATTGACTTGACATTGACATTTTGATTGTTATCCCAGATAGTTACGTGCACATCCGCTCTTACCCTTTTCAAGTATTGGAATTACCCACAGTTTTTTGGGACTTTTTAAAAATTAATTTCTCGCTCAAAAAGAAATTTTATTCAAAAATATTGATGGAGGCATCATTCTGAAGTAAAATAGTTTATAAAAAAAAATATTTAACCCATATTTGAATCACATGCATATTCCCTATTACTGAGGTTATACGACCATATTTAACATAACTGGCGAAATGTGGGTGTGCTATAGGTACACCTCTGCCAAATCCTTCGGGGAAACAAGGCGTGATGTTATGTTATGTTAATATGACTAAAACCCACTAGCCTTGCGACAATCTAAGAAGTCCGTTTTGACAGCTATAAAAATGCTTTGTGTAGCGATGAAAAAGTAAATTTGTTTCTTATAAACTGATTCTCGAGACATATCGATTGATCATACTTAGAGAGTTTGTAATCGACGACTTATCTACATTGCTTAAAACTGATTGAAAATCAGTTGTACGAGACGAAAAGTCAAAACGAACTTCTTAGATTGTCACGAGTGTAATTACGGATTGCCTAGTAACTATGTTAAAGAGTCAGTCGCTAAGTGTTAAATTATCATCAATATTGGTTTAAAATGGTTGGATAGCAGCTGAACTGAATAAAATTAACACGCTTGAAAAACGGCAAACGTTTTTACATTATTATCACGTGTGTATCATTCTATATTGTTTGATAAATCTAAGTACAAACAATAAAAGATGTGAATCAGAAAAAAACACTCTAAAATAACCCATTCTAACTTAACATAATTTTAAAACAAATGTATGAAAAGGGCTTTGTAAAACAATAGAGGGGCGTAGGCTTTATCTCAGAGATACGCCCCCTAGACACACGTCACATTTTCGGAGGAAAGTGCTGATCCCCAAATAATTGGCATAAAATAAGGCCAAAAGACAAAATCCGTGGGATTTACTTACTCTTCATATAATACAAAATTATAGCAAGCCCTATTTAGATCATGGATTAATAGAGATATAAATGGCACGGAATAAGTTTGCGTTATATCCTTCGCTCCTATTCTAAACTGGCATCGTTGTTTTGAAATCTTATAAAATACAAAAAACTAGACAGATGATGTTGACATACCTGTCAGCATTATCTATCTATCCTTTTTCGAACTGTGTTTGGGTAGGCTTTCAGTCGAACCAGATGCAAATTAATACCAATATTTTGTATAGAGCGAGTAATATCTTGACGTCCACAATCTAGTTACTGTCTAATCTAGTTACCCAAAAAATAAAAGTTACTAATCTAGTTACCCAGTAACAACTGGTTGTCAAACTTTCGGGCTTTTGAATACCCGTAACGACTGTCAAAGATCTATAAAATTGTTGTAGAATTTTATTTAGGTATATATTAATGGTACTTACAACGCATCCGGTAGATATAATGTCGAAGGACGATGCACAAAGCATAGACGGTAAAATATTAGCGCCTCCGTGCACTAGATTGTATTGGAGAGTGCAAATGTTTTGACTGGAGATATACTTTCTTGCATACCTCTGATTAACGCTGGCCTGAAGAAATTAAAAATGAATAAATTATTAGAATCCATCTAATGTGTGCTTGTTGTAGGGCCTGTCTCACAGCGTTGGGGTGGACATTGGACTCTCCCAACTTGATAAATTAAAAAATGAGCGGATTTTTTAAAGAAATTAGAACCCGAACCTAGGCTCGCCTAATGAGACTTAAACATAACCGGCCAAATGTGGGTGCACGCTAGGTACACCTCTACCCAGCCCTTCGGAGATTATAGGCGTATTATGTTTTGTTTTGTTTATCAGCCGGATAACATGTCCAGATCTTATCGGGAAGCGGTGAACAAGATCTATCCTAGTCGTTTATTTTTGAGAGTCAGTTTGACTCAGCTTATCATTTTTAAGTTCTGAAGTGTATTATAAATACAATAATAGATACACTAGTTGACATTACATAAAAATTATTCATTCAAAATATCTTTAGGTAGTAGGTAGGTATAACACTTACAGTAGAGGACGAATTTTCACTTCCCCATCCAACGACGACACACTGCGCGTCTTCGGCGGGCTGGAAGGATTCGGGTGGCACTGTCAGAGGAGTCACTACCGTGTTGTTGAAGGGATTGTTGACCTGAAATTATAACATTCAGATTCAGAAACCAGACGGCCTAGACAAGTGACAATCGCTTCGAAAGCGTTTCATATTTCAACACCATTTTTCAACAGGACTGACGTAAGCTTTTCGATAGCTTATGTCAGTCTCATACATTTTAGCCTTTCCATTTAATTAATTAATTTCCGAACGCTCTTAAAATACGCAAAGTGACCCCCTGATGTGTGTCGCCAGTGATTGTGACATCTTAAGTTGACAGTAAAAAATACCCCTACTTTAAGGAGATTTTTGACAAGTTTATGACATTGATTGTCACTGAGATGAGAATGTAACTAGATTTTGAACGTACTTAATTGATTGGCCTTCTGACGTGTCGAGAATATCCGTGCCTCAACACGATTGTCGTTATAGCACATCACTTGTATAAAACATAAGCTTGTTACTTCAAAATTCATGATTGCGCCCGCATCAATGACATTCGACCGAACGTCGGTAATACCTCGACCTTGCAGCTTAATGGTTTGGTTACCACTGACGCGCTGCCCAATGTACAGTACTGTCGTACTGTACATTGGCCAACTTATATGTAGCATTTAACAAATTTGCATTCATTCATTTGAATTTTACGAATGCATTTGGATATATGACTTTACAAGTTATTGCGTTTGCGTAAGATTTCCACCTAAAGAAGTAATAAAGATTGGAGATTTTGAAAGCACACTCAGTTCGGATGTTGATCGGCTTTACGAATTTTGCTGATGCTACATCTAAGTTGTGTCGTACTGTACCTACTTATAATGTGAAATAATATAAATATTTTCAGTATATCTGAAGTTTTTACGTTACAGAAGTGCGGCGACGTTAATTCCGTCAGATTATGTTTTGGCCCTAATTTTTTTTTAAATATTATTTGATTACTTACAGTGAGAATAGCAATATCGTTGGCATACGCAGGGGGGCCAGTGTAACTGGGGTGTACAGTAACGTTTACTACGACCCGAAATTGTTCAGGAGAAGTGTCGTTGGTAAGAACGACTGAACCAGCAAATACCCTGTAGTCACTCGGAATGATTGGCGTGGGTGACATCCTGCAAAATGTAAAATCTTATATTTATGTAAAAATTAAATGCTGTTGCTGATAAGCGCGTCACTTGAGAACGACTTAACTGACTTGGCTATTATTTTTTCAAAAATTTTCGTGAGGCTAGGTTATAATGGTTCGCATTCACAGCTAGTTATTTATAAAATTAGCATAATATTCGCTAAGAGACTGAACTAAAATATAGCAAATTCCTTTGAACACGCGGACTTGGAGAAAAATACAACACAACAGTTGCTGTATAATACGAAGAAATGAAAAAACGAGCGAGTCTTACAGTAGTCGCATATGATGTGTAACATCTGACATCTTGGCTGACAGTACCAACCTCTCGGAACATGGGTTGGTACCATTTGACAGCCAACTCTAGCAACGCGCGCGCTCATTGGTCAAATAAAATAGCGCGCAATTCCCAAGCTTCCTGTTACACACGTCCGTCCCTTTTTACGAAAGCACTCCCACAGATTGCAGGAAAGCGAGACGACAGATGTTACACATCAAAAACTCCTAAAAATGGAAAGATAGAAAGAAACTTGAAAGAACGACGAAAACTGGAAAATCTAAAAGTAGGTATATAATAGTTTGATTTCTTATCAGTTAATGTAACATTGGAGTACAACCTACTAATCTGATATATCTTAAGATAAGTGAACGCCTAAACAAAGTAGAAACAGATATCCGTAAGTTAATCAGACAAGTTCTCAGAATCTTCGCTAAGTTTATTAGAGACGCTACAAGATTTATTAGTTCGAACGCAGTTTTGTCATCGATATAGCTAAGTTGTAAGGTGATTGAGAAAAAGGAAGTCAATTGTAATAGTAACAAACATCTTTTATGGGGTACTTAAATGCTATAACAAAATACCTTGTGATATATTGCAATTAAACGAAAGAAAATTTAAAACTCATATAAAAAATACACTTTGTAAACAAGCTTATTACAAATTAGAGGATTATATCCAAGATAAGAATGCTTGGAAATATGCTGGTCTTGCTCCATAGGACGATTTAGTGTCTGGACAAAATCAAACTGATAGCTAATTTCGTTTTTTATTTTATTATTTGTATGTCATAGACTTTTACACTCTGTCATTACTTAAACTCACGCATTGACTTATTAGTACTACTTGTAACAATGTTAGGACTATTATAATATAATATACTTTTACACTCTTTGTAAATATGTGAGCATCATGTATCTGGTAATTAATTTATTTATGATTGCTCCATTTATAATTCTTTTTACCTTTCGTAGTACAGTAATTTTATTGTAGGTGCATCGTCTTCACATATAATTATATAATTAATGTATACAAAATATTGTAAAACATTTTTAAAAGAGTAACGGTGGAGTTTCTTGCCCATTCTTCTCTATACGAAAACTACCTTTTGGAAGGGTCAACTAGAATCAGTTCTATTTCTTTGTTTTGACGTTCAAAAGTGCCTTATATGTGCCTATTTGAAATAAATTATTTGACTTTGAGTATTATTAAATCATGCTAAGTTATACCAGTCTATAATGAAATTGGAAATAATAGACTGTCTAAGTTGACCTTTCTTCAACAGTTCTCATTCTGAAAATTGACCTTTCTTCAACAGTTCATAACTATTAAAAAAATACTTACCCAGAGACGTATGTGAAAGCGCAAGAAGCTGTTGTCAATACATGCTGTAATGTTATCAGAACTCCTCCGCATCTGTGACCCCTGGTATATTGAGTCAATTGGTTCATCTGCTGTATGGAAACCTGCAAAATAAGAATAAATAATAGAGAATCTTTATTTTACATAAAATTTGGTACTTACATGAAAGGTTTAAACACTAAAAAGTCATTATTTGTCATTTTTGTGTCAGCCACAGAGTAGGTATCTCCTATCTACTTTGATTTCTATCTAACAAGATAGTGTTATCTTCAATTATGGTATGAAATTCGTTTGACTTTCGGGATGTTCCCTACAAATAACATGCTCGGATAACAAGATGGTCTACGATTTTAAGTGACTTGAATATACAGGGTCTAATTAAATTAGCTAGCAAAACTCCGTAGATGTTTGGGTATCGATTTCTAAACAATATGATAAAACAAAAAAAATATGATTTGTTTTTTTTTTTGGGTCAACGACCCTAAATGTGTAGTATAGTAACTTAGAATATTAGTTTTTTTTTGTGTAGGTAAACTTCATAGACGTAATGGGTATCGATATCTAATCACGATAAAAAAACAGATTATCTCAACTTATAGGTACTTCAAGTAATTAAACTACTAGCAGTCGTTGAACCCAGAAAAAAAATCATCAGATCTTTTTTTTTCTTTTATCATGTTTAGATTATCGATACCAATCACGTCTGCGGCTTTCGCAGGCTAATTTAATTTGACACTGTATAAGCGATGGTAAAGTATCCTCTTCTCGTTCAATACTTATTTTGGCCTCGCATTATACCTACCTATTACAAATCTTTATCACGTTTTCCCGAACAAAAATCTAAGAGAGTTGTTCAAAGTTGTTGTGAAAGACGAGATTTTTTTCAAAATATTCGAGTTTATCCATCATTTATCGCACAATTTACAAAGAATCACGCTTTGTTGATTATCAACACGTGATTATAATAAGATAACTTATAAAATTTTTAGCATAATTATTTATCTTTATAATATCTGAGGTATTTTAAAACGGTCGGGTTTTTTAATGCAATACACGAAAATTCAATTAACTAATTTGGTGCCAACAATCTAAACATTGTACATCGATCCGAGCGTTGAATATCCAACAGCGCGCTTCCTTTTAGGTGTCGCCCTAGAGGTAGAGAAAACGTGCATTAAACTGTTGTACATATTTAGGCCAATGCTTATGACCAGGCACTCTAAAGACAATTTTCACGCGAACTCCGCCCCCATACACTTTCTCCACTCCGCTATGTGCTAAACACTAACACATGAGTAATAATGCTGAATATCGCGTGCGCTCTTTGATCGTGTTCGACTACGAAACTAATTGATGGCGTAAGTCTCAATTCTTATTTCGATATAACTAAAGTAGATAATAATTGATCTAGAGAAAAAATATCTTGTGGCTGGATAAAAAAATGTTCTTACTGTAAATCCTTTTTTTTAGATATAAAAGCCAAGTAATCTTCATTTTATTTAGATCATCTCAAAAAAAAGATATGATTTTCGAATAAAAAATGGAAAATGTAGTACATGGAAAGAATAAATCATTATCATTTTGATTATATACGTGACTGTTTCAGAATATTAATGCAAATTAACATAACATTTAAGGAGCCTCATCTTAACTTTGGATTTAGACCCATACATTAATAACATGAACATTTTACATTAACTAGCTTTCACAGGTAAAATATACTTAGCCTAGCTTAGCCATAAATGCGCAGTAAAACACCATTGATAAGCCAAATGATTTGTTGTTGTAACAGGAACCGAGCAATTAAATCATGGTGGCAGGCAGTTGGCCCATCGCCACACATACCATGACCCATTAGCTCTCGCAATTTTCGATGAACGATAAACGGCAAATGTATCTATGGTTTTCTTGTGTGTTTTATCGAAAATTATCGAATTTCTTCATCGCGATCAAGACAGCCTAGTCCTACGTACATACACCAACGAAGGGCGAGCCAGAGTATTTTATATTATTGTATCTAATTGTACCAAGATAAGATTAAGATTAAGATTCCAAAGCTAAGAGAGACCAAACACGGTGTATCAAAGGGCATTTCTCTCCGCGGTATTGAAAAGCGCGCTAGAAGCTACCGCGGTGGGATGCGACGCTATACGCTGGCGTTTGCTAGCATACGATCGTGGGGGAGAGGCAGTGCAAGCGCACCCCCACTTGGACATTCTCCGAACTACTTAACAATTTATTAAAAATTATTGCGGAAATCCACTATCTATATACGTCGTATTATAATAAGATTGTAATCATAAAAGGTTTTTGTAAGGCTTTCAGCAGCTACATAAGTAGGTACCTAAACAATTACTAATTAATTTAAGATTATCATAATTATCTGCTTAAACTTAAGAAAAAGTTATTATTATTTGATTATCATTTAATTCGATATGTGTGTCTTTGTTTTAATTCCAACCACGAATTTGAAGACTTGATATTGAGAAGGTATAAAATGAGAAGTCAAAGTCAAATCATTTGTTTCAAATAGACACATAAAAGGCACTTTTGACCGTCAAAGGCTGTTCAGCGAAATCTTTGGCCATACTAAGGCGAATGCCGTGTGGGGGCGGGACGTGGGATGAGACTGCGCGCGTCGATTTTTTAATAATAGGAACTCAAGCGACTATTCCGACCAGTTTGAACAACTCCATATAAAATCGTTTTAGAGTTTTAGCGAGACTAGCTCGGCATTTGATTTTTTTTATCTAAAAAAATATTTAATTTACAATTTTAAATAAAATATACAATCTAATTCTGACATAATTACTAGGTAATAACTATTTACTATTTACAATAGAATAAATAAATTGATTTTTATAAAATCGTTATACCACATATAATTATTAGGCACGTGCATCTTATTAACCGACTTCTTTTAACGCTCATAATCAAGACTAACCCGCCTTTGTTAGATAAAACATCTACTAACTCAAAATCAGTACATAAATCAATGAATCTGTCATTGATTTTGTCTTGCTGAGCTATAGAATACAATATAATAAATGCTATGTCGTAACCGCAAACCTTGACGCTTAGTCATAGGTATTGATATCAAACTGTTATCACAAAGTTTGCGAAATATTCGATTTTGGGATTTTGATTTCAAGGCCTAGTAAAGTAAATAATAAAATAATTTTTTTGAATAAAATAGTAGGTAGTACAGTCACGGACTTTAATTGATGAGCCACCTGGCACTGTTCGTATTTTAGCCGTGTAATGCAAATCGGGTTTATTCGGTTCCCGACACGCAGTCATATGTCTTCGTATTAGAAGAAGAAAATTATATTTCATATCTTTACCGGTTGGCTAAACTTTTTTTTTTTTTGGGTGGGAAATCATCAAATGACTTCTCCCGCTCTGGGCGGAGCGGAAGGGCGTGTCAGACTCTTACTGACTAAAATCCACCCGTGTTCTTTCAGTTGCCTATTGCCAGGGAACCCGGTATCCCTTTCGGACTATTCCGCAACCCTGGCAGGCATCGGTCCTAACGGACCCCGTCAAGTGTGCTGACATCTCTTTGAGGCGCGCGTGGAACACGACGCGCCATCGACCTGGCCTGGTCCTTATCGGACGGCGAGCTACCCATTGCTCGCCGTCCGCAAGCCCGCGCCTATGGTGGCCGGGAATCCGCCTGGGATTCCCGACGCCCAGGGTGTCTCCAGCGGCGGCGGTTAGGGGCGTGAGGGCGCAGGCCTTGCCTCTCCCTCACGCGTTCCGCCTCCTCCTTCGCGAGCATCACTGCTTCGCAGAAGGAGGTGACCGCCTCCCATGCCCTCTCGCTCCGTACCATGGCCTGGACCAGGGCCGGACGCGAGAAGTCAGTGCCACCAATCGCCCCCACGAGGACACGGCGGTGCTCCGCCCAAGCAGGGCACACCTCCACCGTATGCTCCACCGTGTCCTCCGGACGATCCGCACAGTGGTGACACCCGGGCGTTTCCTCCCGCCTAATCCTACACAGGTACCTCCCGAAGCTGCCATGTCCGGTGAGGACCTGCGTCAGGCGGAAGGTGAGGACGCCGTGGCGCCTCTCTAGCCACTCCTCAAAGAGGGGACTTATCGCCGCAATTGTGGCGTGCCCAGCACTGGGTTGCGACAATCGCACTCTCCATGCCGCCTTGAGATCCTGCCGGAGCTCTGTCCGCTGTGTCGCGATTTCTCGCGGCAGCGGAGTTACGCCCCGACGCTTCATCTCCTCGTGCCACTCCCAGATGTGCGCGAGGACTTTCGCCTCCAGATCCCATGGCGGTAATCCGGCAAGGAGGCTCGCCGCCTCACGGGAACCGGTTGGCTAACCTGAGAGCCAGAACTACAAACTTGACAGCAGAGTGACTCCCAAAGTCAACCAATTGCAGGTCTAGCAACAGTAACCTAGCAAAGATAAATAATTGTTGCTAGGTTACTGTTGCGATAGTAACGTTAGCGTACGGAGAAATAATAATAGTCATTTTAACAAGTTCGAAAGTAACGTCTCTGGTCTCTGACATCTATATTTCAGCTGTCAGTGTCTTCAGTTTTGTTTTCAAAATTACGAGTTAATGAGCTATGATTCAAAGGAGGTCGGTATCAAATAGATTGGATAAACTTAATGCAACATTGTATTTATTTTTATCATTGAGAACTTATTAGTCAACCTCTATGGATAAGACTATTTCCGATTAAAAGTAATTTATTTGTCATCTTGTTTACGAGCGTGCGATTTGAGTTCGTGTTTAATCGTGTAATCTCGTGAATGAATGAAACTGTAAAATTGAAAAGTTTGAAGGTGGCTCATCAATTAAAGTCCGTGTCTGTACATACCTACTATTTTATTCAAAAAATCTATTTTTGTACACTCATTTTCTACTTTAAAAAAACCTTATTTTTTGGAGAACAAATGTAGTTTATTTATGCAGTTTTTTGTTATTGCTAATCTGTTTATAAATCGATAACATCATCTGATAAATGTATATATCACTGACGTAGTAGGTGTGTTAAAGATAACACAAAATAGAATAACTCCTAAAAATAACTCCTGTGTTAATATTGTCTTTTTTTCACCAAGACTAACATTATTATTGATTCAAGTACTAATTATAAAGTTTTTACAAGTACCGATTTACAGTACGTAGCACAGTCGGAATGAATATCTCTTTGACAATTCAAGAATATAATAATAATAATATATTTGCTGCCCCATGTAAAATACTGGTATTCAGCTGCATCCGGTTAGACTGGAAGCCGACCCCAACATAGTTGGGAAAAGGCTAGGCAGATTGATTTGCTGTCGAGCAAAATATCTATTTCAACATTTGATATGAATCAATGGATTTTCTTGTAGTTTCGTGTCAAAATAAAAGGGATTTCCATTCAGAGTGTCCGAATGACCATAAAAACCTTTAACTCTTTAGGTCAAGTATTGAATTCCTAATAGAAGATTCATTAGGGATAGTAATTTAATAATAAATTGTAACGGATAATAGAATCGTAGAATTATATAGTCCTCCTGACCGTATTTCGGCCACGGCTGCCAATCTCAACGGAGACTAAGCTTCGGCGCGGGAGATAGTATAGTGCACAACTGTGTGCGCAGACACAAGTGTGTGCGCAGACACAAGTGCACTCTCTCTTCCCTAACTCTCATAGTCCGATGGGAAGTCCGATCCGAAACGACCGAAGAGAGATAAGGCGAAAAATTACTTACAGCATATGGAAACTCATTTTCCCTTGCAAGAAATCCACCTGTGATACGGCTGTCCGGCTGGCGGGGTAACGCACTTGCACCTGTTGAAAAAATTCATTCGTTGATCCATTCATTGGAAAATTATTATTTTTCCAGCTAAGTACTAAATTCATTTAAATAATTATGTTGAACACAATTTATCACTTAGTAACTTAAAAGTATTTATTTCCTATCACACAAATATTTTGTCGGCGAGCCCTAAACTATGAAAGTTAGACTATCTTGAGGCTCATTGCGGTCAAGTCATTTAAAATAAAAAGCAAGCGATAAAAAGTATTTTGGTGTAATTAATATAAAAAAAGATTATTAGTTGGACTTGTCGTGCTTATATAGGTTAATGAATCCCTAATATAGGTACTATAATTAGAAATATATTCACAATGTTAAGGCAAGGTCGTTGTTATCATAATCAATTCATAATTAACGGAATTACAAAAAAAAATACTTTGTCCTTATACCTTATTCCACCACTTTATTACTTATTCCAAGAAAATAAGAATAAAACACTTACCGCAAACAGCGAGCACAAAAAAGCACAAAATCTTTTCCATAATTTTAAATTAAATCAGAATGTTAGAACAAAACACTGATGACACACAGCTTTCATCGAAGTGAGCCAATCATGGCATTTTATCGAAAAAAATGAACAACACTATCTTATCTTTAAGCAGAACATTTACTATCAAATATTATCGAAAAGTATTTATCGACTATATTGTAACATTGACCAAAAATATTTGGCACGCGTTTTCCTGTTCGGATAAGAAGCCAGTGACTCATCATCTAGATTACGCTATCGATTTTCTACAGCGGAACTACCTATTTTTACCGACTTCAAATAGGAGGAGGTACTACGTTCGGATGATTGTTTTTTTTTTTATGTATGTTCACCGATTACTCCGCCGTTTGTGAACCGATTTTAAAAATTATTTTTTAGTTCGAAAGGGTATACTTCCGAGATGGTCCCATATAAATGTTATTAAGTTTGCTTGCGTAGTTTTTGAGCTAGCTTCAATATTACGTATTTTTCCCACAGTCTATATAGATGATATAATTATTAGACTCCTTCACTGTTATTTACATAGCAGGTAGTAACTTGTGTGGGGTAGGTACCACCACTAAGTGAAAAATAAAAACTTTTTACAAAAAAAAAACAACCGACTTCAAAAAAAAAGTGAAAAATAACTTTAATTTCGGAAGTCGGTCGCAAAAAACGAAAATTAAAAAGCAAAGACACCGACTTCCGAAATTAAAGTTATTTTTCACTTTTTTAGTGTTTTTTTTGAAGTCGGTTGTTTTTTTTTGTAAAAAGTTTTTTACAAATGCACAGCTCATAGGGTTCTATGAAACTTTAAATAATTATCGCCAATTCAAAATTGGCATAAATAAATATATTATTATAGAAACAAAAGTACCTCGTAGTAGTAGTCTACCTTATTTCAATTTCTGGTCACATTGTCCTACTGCAAGACAAATTACATATCCTACCTTAAACTAACCGAACGCAAGTTGGTAAACTTGCAATCAATGTCGCTCATAAATTTTTCCCTCACAAAGGTAGTGAGGGAAAAATTTATGAGCAATCTTGTCAGAAACTGGTATCCTTCCAACTATTCTACCGAATACTATTAAGAGTCCAAGTAAGGTATCTCTCCATAGGAATCTAAACAGGTTAACTTCTCGATAATCTAACAGTGCCTGAAAATGGATGCTTCACCTCTATACACTTACCTAGTCATATTTGCTGTTTAATGCGGGCCAGTCTTTTCAGTAGAAGTCAGTTGCTTCAGTCATCTTCACCTTACTAAATGTAATGTCCTAATGCTGAGGAAACATTCATTGACAGACAACGCACATTCTAAACCGCTGGGCTGGAAGCTAGAAGCACAAGAGTTCCTGCCATCAGCCATCACGAAGGTAAGCACTAAGAAAGGATTTTTGCAAAAACAGGGGATGAAAGTTTGTATTTCATTTTTTGTCGATGGGGAATCCCCTCGGGCGCATATCTTGTACCTAATGTCTTTCATTAGAGCCGTAGTAATAATGTATCTACATTCTTATCCATAATTGGTTTATTGTTGTCTCCCCAAGTAATAACCATTCCACCACCCACTGGGCCCGCATGGTAGATTACAACCCACTCCCTCTCGAAGAGAGGAGGCTTGTGTCCCAGCAGTGGGATCACTATAGGGTGATTTTGTTAAGATTTTATAACATTGTGCGGCGACACGTGTAATTTTTGAGCAAGTTAATATCCGTTTAAATACTAGGCTAATAATTTTACGGAAATATGCATCTTATTTTATGCAAGTTAAGTTCTACGTTCATCACGTCCCGTCTTGGCAACGCAGTTCTCCAACGTTTATACATCGCTAGGCTACTCGCATCGCTGTTGTGGAAACGTGGCTTTAGTTTTGCATAAAAAGCAGTCTCGAAGCTGCAGTACTTAGCAAGAGCGTCAGCTAAATACTTAAACTTACGTATGCACTCACCGCGTTCTCGGAGCGACTTCCCGACGGTTGATGTTGAGAACGCGTTATGCATGTGGTGAACATAATATTATACATGTGTACCAAACGCCACGATCTTAGCATACGCGATGCGGTTAGTCTTGTCATGTATTGCATATGAATGACCTAAAATTATATCTACGAGATGAATCAAATCAGATGTTCAGCTCGAGCAGATTATGTAATCGGAGAATTGTTGTGTTAGATTTCTATACTATTTCCAGGAAATCTGATTGGTATTGTTGTAGGTGTCTACATCTACTACAATTGTTGACCTAATTTGAAATTAGATTAATTTGGCTCATAATTTACGTAAGTTAATGACACTACAATTTCACAGTAATCATGTTCACTGATTAAAAAAAATAGAACAAATATTTATGTACTTCCCCTATTTGGCCGACTGCGACAACAAAGACAAGGTTATGTGTTTCACGCGTATCTTTGTATTTGTGTGATTCATATACTCTAAATTGAATATTAATATGTGAGGTGTCTATGGATCCATATAAGTCGTGCAATGGTTATACCTAGGCTAGGTTTTGCTAGGTAACATGGCCTTGTGGAATACTAAAATAAGGACGCATCCTCACCTCTTCCAAAAAAAATAAGTCACCCCTTTTGTATTACTAAAAGGTTGGTGGAGCGACGATCTTCGCAGGGTGGCTGACAGCAGCTGGATGAGAGTTACCGAGAATCGAGCTGAATGGCGTGCCATTGGAGAGGATTATGTCCAGCAGTGGACTGCTATCGACTGATGATGATTATGATGACTAAGGTTAATATAAGTTAAAACAAAAAAAAACCGGCTGCATCTAACTGCTTGAAAGGTGATCTTTAATGTAAACTCTTTAGTTGCAATCTGGCTTTTGATATTTTAAAATTTTTGTGTCATCTAGCGCACCCATTTTTTTAAAATTAAGTATTACATTACCTAATCAGAAGGCCAAACATACATTATGTTATAAGCCATTCGCGCAGCAAGTTGCCGTTATGGCTTTATGAATTAGGAATATCGGCCATTCAACCGAGTGATTAGCATTGTACCTGATTAGCATTGGCTCAATCTAAGCTGTCACCATGTAGTCTATTATGGTTTAAACACCGTAGGTATTATAGGTAAGCAAAAGTTCCGTAACCGAATTTTGTGCTGCTGGAATGTTGATTGTCCGGTTTTTTAATTCCCACACATCACGTTATCGTGAACGTCAACGTCTACGAGTTCACCATTGATGTTAACATTCAATCTGCCTAGCCTTTTCCCAACTATATTGGGGTCGGCTTCCAGTCTAACCGGATGCAGTTGAATACCAGTATTTTACATGGAGCGACTGCCTATCTGACCTCCACAACCCAGTAACTGGGTAATACGATTTATGATTTCTACCGTAACGATATTATCGTAGACCTCCACGGCATTACGATAACACAGGAAAGTAAAACGTATGGCTAAGATATTTATATGAAGACGTAGGTAAATTTCCGTTCAGGATTACGTTATAACGTGCACGTGCACGTTAGAAAGTGACGATAACGTAGCACACCAAACTTCCGAAATCTCGCACAAGTGGCGCGAGTTGGCGAGAGTGAGCTCGTGGCTAAGTAATAACAGGCGCTCGGGTCGATCCGTCAGGTTAAGCTACGCTTGCCGGGATTGGTCTGTGGATGGGTGACCATCTTTACATATCGAGACTCCTCCGTGCCTCGGAAAGCACGTTAAGCCGTTGGTCCCGGCTGTCATTCGTTGATCTTTGACAGTCGTTACGAGTCGTCAGAAGCACGAAAGTCTGACAACCAGTCTAACCAAGGGGTATCGTTTTACCCAGTTACTGGGTTGGAGGTCAGATAGGCAGTCGCTCCATGTAAAAATACTGGTATTCAGCTGCATCCGGTTAGACTGGAAGCCGACCCCAACATAGTTGGGAAAAAGACTAGGCAGATTGATTGACCTACCAGTACATAGTGTGTTACCGCACCTGATGACCCACTCTGCTATGTAAGCGGTTTTTACTTCCCTGCTGTTACTTTACCTATATTAAATAGCTTGTAGCGGTTTGTCGATCGACGATGCCAAGAGAGCGGTTGTTGCTGCGGATTGGCTATTGTTATGTACAGTCAGCCACAAAAGCTGGCTGTTAACATTTTAGAGGTATGAGGAACAGGGAGGAAAGTTCACTTATCCTCTATAGAAAAGGGAGGATCCTCCGACCAGATGGGTTGTGTCTGGCGGGCAACTGCCCAACGATTGATGTGGGATCTTGTATAATTATGTTGATCGCTCGGTAAACTCTAATTGCGCGATTCAGGTTTTGTATGACGTCAGGTCTTTGATGCGTAGTTCGCATGTGGCGATGTAGATGCGGCCACAGCATTGTCCAAAAATAATAAAAATACCAGCCTTTTACTGTCCCGCTGCAGGACAAACGCCTCTTCTCATACAGAGAAGGCTCATTGATCACCACGCTTGCTCAAGACGGGTTGGCGATTTAAGACTTTTATATGTATTTATTAATTTATAAAATAAAATAAAATAAAATAAATAAATATTACCAAACTATAAGTACAGGTTTCCTCACGATGTGTTCTTCACCGATGTTAGTAATGACCAAGATAATAAACAATGTCCAAAGGTGCAGGAAAAATAAAATACTTGCAAATACTTTTGAGATAAGTGTAATGATAGTATGAAAAAGTTTAATGATATTAATCAAAATTCTGAAATAATCATCGACTTTTGTTGCTGACGTGTATCCTAATGTGACCTTCATTTTTTACTTCGTGTAAAAATCTACTGATAGGATTCACTCTATTTTATTGTCATTGTCACTTAGATAAGGACAGGAAGTACATCCTACTCAAATGAGCAATGCACTTGTTACCTTTACTTTTTTTCTTTCTACCCAATGCTGTGGATGTGGCTCTGGTCTGGTCTGGTCTGTACCGGTCGAATCAATACATAGTATAACAAAGAACTTGCAAAGCAAAGCATGAAATAAGCAATATAGAAAGATAATAGCGTACTTTTTCCTTAGTTTTTATTGTTATAATCGTTTGATAAATCCTGTTGTAAGATAAGATTAAAGGTAATTTTTCTTAAAATAATTGATAATACATGTCAATTATTTTTAGAATAATACCTTATCTGAGGAAAACGTCCGTGATTATCTATCTATATCCCCTTAACTTTAATATTTTGTGTTTCAAAATAAAAGCTATATCATTGAACCTATGTGCAATACACAATAACGTTTATAGAACACTGGAATGCCAATACAATATGCAAAAGAGTAGTAAGTGACTACTATTTTATATGTTTGAATAGCATTTTTTGGAATACCTAATAGATATTAATAATATTTATTTTCTAATCATGATAATTCAACAGTTAATAATAAAAAATATAACTTTTTTGTGAAATCCATGTTAAACTTTCAACTTCCTTTAAACTGTTCTCCTGAAAATTATAAAATCTGCACTTATAACATCTGTCTTCTGGACCAATATATTACTGCCTCGTTGGTCAAGTGGTCGTTTATGACTGCTGGACTTTCTGAATGGGTTCGCAGCCCATTTTATTTTGCAAAGTTTAATTCAAACTAAATATAAAAAATGCGAAAGTAACTCTGTCTGTATGTCCTACAACAGAACCGATCGTTATGAAACAGATAGGTAGTCTGGGACCTGGAGCAGGCAATAAGCTACTTTTCATCCTGGATATTTGTACTGAAAAAAAAAGACCCGCTGGCGAAGTCGGGGGCAACACCTATGACGTAGTTTATAATAATTTCTTTTCGTCGTCTTGTCCTCGAGTAGATAGGTTTAACTTTACCGGATACCGGATACCAGTGGGGGTGATAATGTTTATAAAAATCTATCTATGAATAGTCATTACAATCATTTCTAGGTAAATGACAGTTATTCTTTTAAATTGTTATGACGATCAATAATAAAATCGTCATTGTTATTCGAGTTTATCAGTTCGGAAATCTTGTCGTCTGACGTCACCGCATTCTATCCTTTTCACCATCAGTTCTGTGCCCCATTGCAGCAACATCAGAACATAAATAATCATGCTAGTAATCCCTGCAGGGTTAGGCAGAGGTTCGCTTAATGTACAGTCGAAAAAATTGAATTCTGACCCACCATAAGCTTATTTTCCTATAGACATTAAAATACAATTAGGTCGACATTCGCGTAAACATACATTTCCTTGGTAACGACCTTGCCATCTGCCATCTTTGTTATTTTGACGGTTTCAAACGATTTATAGTCAAAGTGGGTAATGATTCACTTAGCCTGACTGTACAAGTGCACATACATTTCGCCAGTAATTTATTAAATACCTATAACTGGTGAAATTTGATGACAACCCTGGGTTGCTACTGACAATTTTTTCATAGAAAAACCCGATAACACTTAGAAAAACCCAGTAGTGCTTGGGACTCAACCAAAGAGACCCTTCTTTTCAACAACCTATTATAAAAAGCAGTAAATCGCACTGAATTTAGATACTTTCCGAATGTCAAATTAAATGGGACAGAGGGCAAATAATGTGAATGCATCTAATATAACTTAGGCACATCCTCTAACAACCACACTCGTTCGTATCGTACGTCAACGCAAGTGACCGCAGTTTCCCATAATAATCCTCGGAGTGGGTTCAGTAGCGAGATTTTTAAGGTTTATGCGTGTGTTATCTGTTTCCTTGCTACAATTGTTTTCGGACATTTCAGTGAGGTTCGCAATTTCAGTGAGGTTCTTTTAAGATAAAATATCAGTATTATTGTTCTAATATTTTGGTGACAACGATACTAGTAAAGTTCTTTCGTTACATGTACGTTACGTTAACGTACTCCACACTTTTGAGATTACCGTGAAACTTGAATCAGATCTCTATTATACAGGCTGTAAGGGTTAACACTCTTGTCATTCAAACTATGGGTAGTTAACTTAAATATAAAAATAAATGACCGAAAACAACAAAAAAAAAACGTTATTTTCATTAAAAGATTTTAAAAAGTTTCTATCCGACATCGTGCTTTCTAGCGAAACAGCTGACTGACTGAGGGAGGGGTCGCGCTCGCGGCCGGTCAGGTCACATCCCGCACCCCGCGCCCGTATTGAGACGCAAGTTCGTTGCCCTAGCGCATAGGGCAACGAACTTGCGTCTCTTGTGGTAAAATGTAGATTTAAAAAAGAGAAAAAAAAAGTTGTAATTTTCCATTGATTCTACGTTCTATAAATGAAACCAAACCACTGGTTGCATGGATAACGGTGGTTACCCTAACACCCTGTATAGTTATGTAACGTCAATAAGCACAAGATTCGACCGACGAAGATTCTTCACGACTCGAGATACAAACTCCTGCAAGCATAATAAAATAAACAGCAGCATTCCAACGTTGCAAAGATTTCTAAAAAGAAACGAAACGAAACGTTTCATCGATTGTAGAATGGTTTATGTATGTGGAAAGATCTGTTTGGTTCACTTGAATTTGTATCCTAATATTTAGATCAGCCGAGATCCCATTTATTTTTATTACGGGTCTGCTGATATCAGCATACGAATGTGTAACAAAAAACGCAATAAGATCTTTCTCTCGCTCCAGTGTTACTATTTTATTTTTATTGGAGAAAGAAGGTTTTATTTTCAATTAGAAAATTATCTCGACTTGTTCTCGGATATGTTTAATGAAAAAATGTTTTGCTGAAAGAACAACCTTTTATATGCATCAAAATCTTAAAAAAATTCAGGGTTCAATGACCGAGTCTAACTGGATGCAACTGCATCCGGTTAGACTGGAAGCCGACCCCACATAGTTGGGAAAGCCTAGGCCGATTATGAAGATAAAAAAGTAATCTACATGCATTAATAGATGTAAGTACCTACATCTGAAACTCAGAAAACTAATAGCTGTAGTTCCGAAATAGTAAAACAAAACTGAAGATGATCTAATATTCATAAACGTCGTAACACATTCGGAATGCATTAATTAACTCAAAGTGGAAAGGGTTCCGTGATACCAAGATTGCGGCCTCAATTAGAACAATTCTATACGTTTGCACTTCTTTCCGTGCATTGTGATAAATGTACTGAGTGGCGCAAAAGTAATGGGGATTAAACACGAAGATAGAAAATGCTCTCATTATTGCAAATGGCATCGTGTCTTTGTCGTATTATTTTTATTGTATATTTGTGAACTAGACACATCTAAAATAGCTGCCAGCAAACTATTAGTATAGGATCCCACCATACAACGACCTTCACCGAGCTGATTAATGGATAAAAAGTATTTTATATTCAATTAAATATGTCAACAAATATATTGCAAATGGGTTGTCTAAAAGCGCTAAACTTTATAGATCACGATATAAGCACTATACTAGGTCAGCGTGGTAGGTTCCTATAAGAAAGAACAGACCAAAAACTCCATGGACACCCTTTTAAATCAAATATTGTTACCAGAACCTTGACGAATTTATCGAAAAAGACGGTCGGGCTGGCTAAGGTCACGCGGCCAGGCCCTAATGTGCGGGTTTTATCCGTTTACACACGGTATCCTAAAAACATTGAAAATCCCCGATAAAAATATTGATGCATCCGTCCCTTATAATTTGATAAGATTGTAGATACCTATATAATGTAGTCCAAGATTAGTAATATAAATCAGTCATCTAGTAGAGTGTGTTCCTTAGGGTTGGCCGACAGTCATCTGATTTTGTTTTTTAAAACTTTAGTAGGTAGTCCCCGCACTTAAAAAATGAACAACTTTGTGTTTTTTTTTTGTGATTGCTCTTTGTGGTAAGGGTTTGATGCAAGTGTATTAGTATTTTTATGTAGTATTTTTCCAAATTACATAATTTAATTTATACTATAAATATTGTTAAGATATTTTTTTGTCACTTTTTTCATTGGTAAAATGGATCTTATCCTAATAAGTTTTACTTATCACGTAATAATTACATCGTATTTATATTAATATTATTATACATTTGATGAACAGGCACATCAAGCTCTTTAAATGTTGAAAGGACTAACAGAATAATTGGAGGTTCGCCTGCAACTGACAACCAGTTCCGATTTATGGTAATTATATATTTTTACAACGGCCAGCAGGAGCCAAGACAAAACAACTTACATACACACAACGTACATGCAACAATAGTTTTGAAATTGTACTCATCGTTACGATTTACTATAATAATCAATCCCGAAATTTGAAATCATTTTATATAGGTTTCCGTTTACACCCTAAAAATGTATCAAGAAGAACAAGAGATGCCAAAGCTCACACTACAAATACCTAATGTTTATCAATAGAGTGAGATAACCCATATGTTTTTATATTCTTTTAGATTTCCTTGCAACAGTTAAGTCAAGTAACCAATTACACAAGAGGGCACAGATGCGGGGGCGCATTAGTTACGCTAAGGCATGCAGTGACATCTGCATCTTGCCTTTACAACAATGTAAATGGGTCAGTATCTATTTTTAATTTTAGTCAGTATTACAAAAGTCAAATGGCAAAGCATTCATAAGCGAAAATAAGACGAAAAAAAGGTAGCCGGGCGTTTGGCTGGTTTACCGGGTGCAGCATTGAGGAGACTAGTTCTTCGTTTCCGAGTGATTTCAATTCAACAAAAATCTAATTTATTCTACAGAGCCAAAGACGTTAACATGAACACTGTTTTTCAGGGTACACACGCTTATTGCCCCGAATGAATATCGGGTGTTCGCTGGTGCAGCGGTTCTTACCAACGACTCTTCTGCTGATCGGCTTCGTACTGTAGAAAGATTTACCGTACACCCCAACTATAACCCGGGCACCCCGTATGTCAATGATGTCGCTGTTATTACCGTGAGTAAAGTTATTGCTGCATTCATTTTTTTAAATAGGAAAATGAACGTAGGTATGTCCTCATTACAGAGAATAATAATGATAGTTAACCTAAACTGTATTTTCTTTTAAATCTGTGAATTCTGAAAGTTGGCAACGTCGCAAATAGCTATCAAATATTACGCTATTTATTTTGATTTTTTTCAAGTCGTTCTAAATGGGCCGTAGGCATGTAGGACGACTTGACGAATCACTCGATATTATAAATAAATTAATATTACTAATGAAATAATAAGACTGTTGCAATAACATTATTGATTTATTTATGAGCTAAGATATTGTCAAGTCCGAATATAATATTATTTTCGACTGTGATTGTTTCTATTGGTATAGTAGGCACTATTCATTAAGAGCCTATTGAAAGCTGTATCATATCGCAGCTACAAAAAATAGTCAGGTATTTGATACGTCAGTTAAGTGTGAATATAAAGGCTCCCACAGACAGGCGCGATATTGCGGGCGCGACAACGGTTGCGCTGTCTATCGCGCCCTCGATATCGCGCCAGTTTGCACGAGGCTTAATAGAGGTCGCTGCAACATCATTTTATTTCCTTTCTTTTACGAAATAATGCGTATTTGCGTTGCATTGTGACCATGTGAATAAAACTATGCATTTTCATACAAATTGCGCTCTCCCACCTAGGTACATAATTATTATACTTGTGGTGTGATCGTGTAGGTATAGTACCTGCCATCAACATATAAAATATTCGCGAAGGTCGGTTGTTTTTGAAGTTCAAAAGTACCTTTTATGTGCCTAATTGAAATAAATTATTTGACTTTATTTCAGCTGACCACTGCATTCCCAAGTGACGCAGTATCAACGGTGTCACTGTCGAATAACGACCCCACCACTTCGCAAGGACCGATTTGCACGTCGTCCGGTTGGGGATCCCAAAATAACACAAATTCTGTAAGTTATATGACCCATTTTAATTCTTTATTCTGGACCCGACAATTAGCATACTTTACTTGCACATAATACATAATTAATTATAATTATAGCTTTTCTTAATATTTTGTTGAAATCTAACCGTTTATTCACTGTCTTTTGTTTTTAGCCCAGTATGCAGTTGATGCAATTACAGAAGCAGGTGTTAGACCAGAACCTGTGCCAAGCTTATTTCACCGGTGCGGTCACTACACTCAGTTTACATGATACACAGATCTGCGGATTGGCAACAACACTTTCTTCTTCATGCTCGGTAATAAGTTTTTTGTATTACTGTTAGTGATCCTCCAAATAGAACGTGGTTGTCACCTAATAGCAGCATGAACGTGTGAACACACGATTTAACTTTATTTCTCATAACTTTGAGACGTTCCATGTCCTAATATTGATTATCCCATGAAAAATATTTTCATGTAAAATGTTGCCAAGACGTGACCATATGGCTCGCACTGTTAAAAAGTTATCAGATCTCATGTAGAGCCAAGCTTCTAATTATACACCTTAGTCAAAATATGTGGCTTGGCCGTTTCCGGCCCGATCGCATCTACATGAAATAGAATTAACTAAATAAATGAATAGTTAACTACTATGTAACAGAAAAGTAATGAACAGTAATGAAAAATCCAGAAAAATGCCACACAAACGGAACATTACATTATCGTATTACGTTATTTTCAGGGCGACACAGGCAACCCGTTAGTATGCAACGGTAATCTCAACGGTATTCTCGTTATCAACGGCCACGACTGCTCAACCTTTGCCGATCTGCGACCCGAAGTGTATACCCGGGTCTCCAGGTTCACCACATGGATAAATACCACGGCAGGTGCATCCACTTTCCAACCTGGAATGGCAGTGTTAGCAGTGATTGCTATTGTTAAAATTATAACCACCAATATTTTAAATTAAGATATTTTTAGAATTTTAGAGAAATAATATTATTTTTATACGGAACTTGCATTTTATTTCTGTTTGTTATATTTTTAGTCTACTATATTAGAGAGTTTCAAATTGTAGGTATAGGCATGTCCGTCATCGATTTGGTCGCTGCCACTAGTTCATCAGCAGTGAGAGCAGTGTTGGCCTAGTGTAAACGGCCGCAACTTACGAGTTTGTAGGTCGTAAGTTCGAACCCAGACAGGCGTTCATTCCCAAATATGCGGGTTTCATTCGTTTATACATGGAATTCTAAAAGAAATTGTAATTCCCCGATCAAAATTTTGTTGCATCGTTCCACAATTAGATAAGATTGTACCTATAATATAATGCAGCTCAAGATTAGCAATATATCGCATCTATTGCTAATTGGTCGTTAACTCGTTCGGTATACAGCATACGGGGAGTCCCCGCAGGCGAGATAACAACCAATGAAAGTTAACAAGTCGATATGTGGTCGTCACCGTCTGCAGGGATTCCCCGCTTGCTTTATACCGATCGTGATATCGACCAATGAAATTCATCGGTCGATATACAGCTTGCGGGTCGTGAGTCAAATACTTTTTCGGTTCCCCGAATGCGGGCCCTGTGGCACGCGTTCCAGAAATCTCTCGCAGCTAGCATGCGGGCCCTATCGACTAATGAAATTGCGCCATTATTGTGTTCCTTAGTTTTGTACGATAGTCATCTTTGACATTGTCATTAGCAATTCCTCTTATTTGACACAAAAGCAATTCATAATATGTGGAACATTTTACGAATCTTCATAGAAGACTGTCAAACAGATGAATTATTTCGTAATATGAATCGCACGCAGATCATAAAGTAAAGAAAGAATAACGAGATAGAGATAGAGATAGAGATAGAGATAGAGATAGACATAGAGATAGAGATAGAGATAGAGATAGAGATAAAGATAGAGATAGAGATAGAGATAGAGATAGAGATAGATATAGATATAGAGATAGAGATAGAGATAGAGATAGAGATAGAGATAGAGATAGAGATAGAGACAGAGATAGAGAAAGAGAAAGAGATAGAGATGGAGATAGAGATAGAGAAAGACAAAGAAAGAAAGAAATAAATAAATCATTTATTTGCTGGTAATGTAGGAAAGAAAAAGAAATAGAAAGAAAGAGAAAGAAAGAAATAAATCTGCTGTATACGTGATTTTACTCTGTTTTTTGTAAGTCATTCATCAAACATATTTATCAACAAAACATCACGCGTTTATTCCCCGAAGGGTGAGACAGAGATGTACCTATAGTACACCCACATTTCGCCAGTTATGTTTTAAGTTCCATGTATTATATTACATGTCTGGATTACCTGTTTGAAGAGAAAGAAAGAGAAAGAAAGAGAGAAGAAAGATAGAGAAAGAAAG
This sequence comes from Lithophane semibrunnea, assembly GCA_947363905.1. Classification (NCBI taxonomy): domain Eukaryota; kingdom Metazoa; phylum Arthropoda; class Insecta; order Lepidoptera; family Noctuidae; genus Lithophane; species Lithophane semibrunnea. The sequence goes on along the minus strand of OX376194.1, from coordinate 11,477,019 downwards.
AGAAAGAAAGAGAAAGAGAAAAAGAAAGAAAGAAAGAAAGAAAGAAAGAGAGTAAGAAATATATAAATCATTTATTTGCTGGTAATGTAGGAAAGAGAAAGAAAGAGAAAGAAAAAAGAAAGAAAGAGAAAGAAAGAAAGAAGGAAATAAATCTGCTGTATACGTGATTTTACTCTATGTTTTTTATAAGTCATTCATCAAATATATTTATCAACAAAACATCACGCGTTTATTCCCCGAAGGGTGAGACAGAGATGTACCTATAGAACACCCACATTTCGCCAGTTATGTTTTAAGTTCCATGTATTATATTACGTCTGGATTACCTGAGTGAAAAGAAAGAAAGATTAAGAAAGAAAGAGAAAGAGAAAGAAAGAAAGAAGGAAATAAATCTGCTGTATACGTGATTTTACTCTATGTTTTTAATTAGTCATTCATCAAACATATTTATCAACAAAACATCACGCGTTTATTCAGCGAAGGGTGAGACAGAGATGTAACTATGGTACACCCACATTTCGCCAGTTATGTTTTAAGTTCCATGTATTATATAACGTCTGGATTACCTGTTTGAAGAGAAAGAAAGATAAAGAAAGAAAGAGAAAGAGAAAGAAAGAAAGAAAGAAAGAAGGAAATAAATCTGCTGTATACGTGATTTTACTCTATGTTTTGTATGAGACAGAGATGTACCTATAGAACACCCACATTTCGCCAGTTATGTTTTAAGTTCCATGTATTATATTACATGTCTGGATTACCTGTTTGAAGAGAAAGAAAGAGAAA